>CM076572.1:271962779-273349734 GCA_034641835.2 Pinus albicaulis
CTGCTTCATATGGATCGGCAGAGGGCGAAAGGGCAATGCATAGGAAGAGGTTTATGCAGCAGAGGGATTTCATGGAGGAAACCATGAAAAAACAGAGAAATATTTGAATCATGGCATGAAAATGGAAAAGTGGTTTTGCAGAAAACCAGAATGTTTTTCACGTAGGGTCTGGGCGGTAAGTGGTTTTTCACCAAACGAATGCGACACAGCTAAATGGCTAACATGTGGCGTTTGAAAACCACCCATTTCACATGCAAGATGCACGGCGGGAAGGTTTGGAGGGATCGAGCACGAAAAGGATTTGGGGCTGTTAGATCTAGGCAGTCCAAATCAATGGTCGTGGATGAACGCGAAGGGAGACAAGATGGGTGGAGGAAATACGGTGGGGCTGGGGTGACGTGGAGGCAAGTTGTCACGTAGTGGGGGGGGCTTGGTCGGGTTAACAATGATTTATAGTGTAAAAGGGTTAAAATCTGTCTAGGGGGTAAATACACAGAAAAAGGTGAAAATAGGAGGAAGCGGAGACGCTAAAAGGTGGGACCGGGAGGTGACGTCACTGCGGTGTTGAAAATGCAGCAAGATGATGGAGCTTAGTGAAATGAAGTCGCCTTCACTAAGTGGGCCCGCAGGAAAAGTCTGGCGCAAAGTCTATTTTTAGACTATGTCTATTTTTAGACATATGGAGCATGGTCCAGGCTGGAAGACCCTGGCAGAAGCTGCAGCAGAACCCAGAAAAATTGCAGAAAAATCACTGAAAAACTGGCAGGTCGCAGTTTCTGACCTGTTTTCAGTGCAGGTCGCAGAAAATGGGCAGAAAAGTGCGACCTGGAGCTCCAGGTCGCAGGTTATGGGCCAAAAAGTGCGACCCCCCATTCCGGTTGTCTCGGCGGCAGATTTTCAGAAAAGTTGTCGTCTCAGTTGCGGCTGGTGTCGCTTACCTGCGCAATAGGGCCAGAAACACACGGAAGTTAGAAATTTTAAAATTTTAGGGTTTTAGGTGAGAAAAATGACATAAAAAGAGGAAAAATAAGCAGCTGAAAAAGAAGCCCTAGGGCCTGAAGTAGCTGGATATGCAGGAATAGGAAAAACGACAGCGGTCGTAATTTAAAACCCGTGTGGAGTCGCCATTAGTCGCCATTTGTTAGTATGTATTCTTCGTCGAAGTGTACGAAAAAGAACCACTTTAGCTACGCATAACTAATAGCCCTAACAACAATAGAGGTCGCCAAACGTCTTCAGATCTGCGATTAGTAGTTAAAATGCTGCAACAAACAGATCTATAAATGGAAAGACATTAAGCAGTAAAGTAGAGAGTTTGCTCCATGCATCCAACAGACAAGACAAGAACACCATTTTTGAATGAATTTTTATATTACAGGGCACCTGGGAGGAAAACAAGAAGGTGTATCCAGATCTCCTCAATGGGATGGGTTCTTTGTAGTCCTCAACACTTCAGATCTAAGCTTTCTCTCTCTTGTAGATGTAGAAAACCCAATGCAGAAAGTAGAGCTCAATGGGAGCAAATGATAGAAATGAGACCAAGTGTATAGATCTAGAGTGATCTAGTAGGCAAAAAAAGGTGAAGAATGATGGGGAAAACCCTCCTATTTATAACAAAATATTGGGTCATTCTAGATCTTGGTGCATGATTAAAATAATGTTAACCAAATCTAGATCCACCTTTTATGGAATATTTTATTATATTTGTTGGAGGGAAAAGGTGTTTGACTTGGGTCAAATCCCTTGATTAGTCAAAAATAAATAAATAAATGATTTATTTATCTTTTTAAGGAAGTGGTTGGAAGATAATCAAATAAATAATGATTTATTTAATTATTTGTGGGTGATTTGGTCATATTTAACAGGGAATATTATCTAAATAAGATTTAAATAATTATTCCTAGAAAATAATAAGATAAATAAAGGTTTATCTAATTAATTTCTTTGTTTTTGGGTTAAACATGACCGGGAATAATAATTAAATTATGGTTTAATTAATTATTCCATGAGGAAAATCAAACAAATATAGGTTTGTTTAATATTTCCTTTTGGGGTTTCCTATTTTAACATAGTGAAAGTAGTTTTACTTAGGGTAAAACTGGTCTTACATGGTGTACTTGTGTCCATCTAATGATGAAAGGTTAGATGACCAAAAAATGGTGTAACAGATTGCCCCCCAGCGTGCGAGTGTCAGGAGCAAATCGTATGACCGAAGTACGTTGTAAGAATACAATCACTAGACAACAAAAGGGGATGTCAGAGAGAGAAGTGGGAGGTAGATAGTGTGCTGAAGGACTAGACCCTGAGGAGACGAGACTCGCAGGTGCAACAAGTCTCTTTTTATGAGAGGGTACCTGTGCTGAAGGCAGCGGGGGAGGCATACCTATGCCCGCCGAGACAAAGTACAAAAGAATAGTGTGTCCAATAAACAAGGGACCGAACTATAAGATACAGCTGGCATAATCAAGAGGCAGATAAAAATACAATAAGGAATCCCACATACATGCTGTGCCTGGGATAACAGCCAGGACTGGTACAATAATATCTGAGTACATGAGATACAAATACAACCCAAATGCCCCCTGTGAATGGGGAAGGGCTCACAAAATCTGACTGATACATGCAAATCGAAAGAGGCGCTGCAAGTGGCGATGGCCAACATCATCAAATATCTAGAGCTGCATCGAAGGCTGCAAGGAGGAGGTCATCCGGGCATGTGGAGGGCTACCTGCAGGGCCACCCCCTCATGAGGGCTGAGACATCTCACACACACCCGGGAATCATCAAGAGCTGCTGCTGGATCACTGAACCATCAAGTATACGGATCTCGATCATGCTGAAAGGAGCTGGAGAAACAATCAAGTCAAAGGGGAAGAAGAGATCCCTTTGCCTGATCTGAGGCACCGAACAATAGTGGAAGCTGGAACCAAGGTACACCGCCCTCTAGACCTGGCTTCTGGAATGAATGAGCTGATGTCGACAGAAGGAGGTTTGCCATAGGTGAGGCAATGAGAGATCCTCAACTAAGGCACGAGAGAAAATAATAGAGCGACGGACAGACTGACACTAATGATGATGGTGGAATGGAAAGGATGGGGTGGCGAATGGACGACTTCCCTTGTTAGAGCATAAAGGGCATGAATGACATGGCAACGACCGACACAATATCAGAAGGGATAGGGGACAGTGAGGCTGAAGGTCATGATATGCGACACAAGAGAGGAACCAAGCAATAACTGAAGGAGAGTTATGGTGGGGTACAAAGGTACGCAGGATAGACTCCATGAATGCGATGATGACTCAACTTGGATGCTCTAAACAAGGGCGACACGATAGTGCTTCCACACAGTAAAGGCCCCAATGGGGGACCATGGAAACATGAGTACAAGGTGGGCACTCATGACGAAAATCGACACGAACATGGACAAGTAAGGGAGCAATAAGGTGCCCCAAGTACAAGTGTCGTAGGTGAGGAAATTCGATTTTAAGGAGCGGTAAAGTGACCCTTCTTGGACAAACTGTGTCCGGGTGAAGTATCAAATCACCAAAAACTAATAGAAACCCATTTGAGAGCTCGGTGAGATCTTTCCAGCGGTGCTGACGGTTCGTCGAACGGGGCTACGTTGTGGTCGCAGCGGTCGAAAGAAGAAACAGTGGTTCTCTTTTAATAAGGCAGTTTTCCGTCCAAAATCATTCATTTGCTATTGTTGCTGTGGTGAATGTGGAGAGGAGGGAAGGCCCTAAATCTTGCGGCGAACGTAGCGGACAAACCGACCGTTGGAATCGAGATCTGTCAGTTGGAGGTAAGAGGCGTAACCTTGCTCTTGCATTTTGATGGATTACATTTGCAGTTTAGGGCCCAGACTCCCAGAAACAGCCCCTCCTTCACCTCTACGGTCGAGTCGCACTTTTTGGGGCAAAAAGTGCGACCCAGGACGCAGGTATCAGGGCAAAAAGTGCGACCTGGTCCAGAAAATGGCAGAAAACTGCAACCTGGGAGATGAGGGAGTTTTGGTGCTGTTTTATGGCTGGGAGCTGGATTTTAGTGTTTGGTTATGGTTTTCCCGATCTGTACCCTGACAAAGATGATATGTTTGTACAGGTATGGCAGAGTTGCGGGTCAGCTGGAGAGAGAGAGATCTGGGAATGCTTCGAACAGAGATCCAGGCGGATCAGGGCGTCCATCGTGTATTGGCCAGATTTGGGGTTCTCAAGTTTTTGGAGAACCCGTTGATGAGAGCAGGGGAACCGTTACTGGCCCGGATTATCAGTTATTGGGATCCAGATCAGGAGATCTTTGTAGTGCAGGGGCACAAGATCGAACTGATGGTCCAGGATGTGTACTTTCTGACCGGCCTCCCACCACTGGGGATGGTGGGAAACACACAGCCAGTGCTGCCGCGGGGGCGGCATATCATGGAGTTCGTGGAACGCCATTGTCGATTGGGTCTCCAAGTCAAGGGGACTCGGATATCGATCGGGGATCTAGAGAGGCTAGAAACCCATGCAGTGGCCGCAGCTGTGCTGCGAATCTTGGGCAGCCAGGCATTCCATCACATCACCGGTGGGCAGATGATGATAGTGGAGAGTGTGTTGGGTGGGACCTACTTTGGGTGAGCCCAAATGATGTTGGTGTCGCTAAAGCGACAGTTGTCGCTATGTAGGCGGCAGGTGAATCATGACTGCTCATATGGGACTTTATTGTGCGCCTTCTTCTTTGAGAAGATCCCGACCTTGAGGCCTCGTGTGCAGCTTCCAGATGGGGGCCCGAGAGAGCCCAGGATGCGCCGTTGGGGACGACTACTCTGCAGGGGAGGAGGAGGGGTGGTCGGGCGAGTGTTTCGACCGGAGTTTTTTGCCCATTGGGATCAGATGCCGTTGTACATAGACGACTACCCTTATAGTGGGATGAGCTACTGTGGGGATCCGGATCTGCCACTTCCGCCTGGTCGAGTCTGGGGGCCCGATGGTAAGTGACAAATTGCTATTCTGTGTGGGCATGTTAAAGTTTTTGAATAGTAATTAGTGGTACTGATTCATGTACTTTTGGTATGCAGATATAGCACCGGTAAAACCGGCCGGGTATATGGGACGACCGGCAGCGTCTGGAGCTACAGGTCCGGGTGGGTCGAGAGCAGCGCAGAATGAGGATGCAGCCGCCCTGCTGGAGGACATCTGTCGTAGATGTGAGCAGTTGTTGACCGGAGTATCAGAGCGCGGGTGGCAGGATTTAGACGACCAGTACATATAGCCATGTGTTGGTCTCCCCTCGGAGTGGCGAGGTATCATGCGGCGCATGGCGATGGCCGGTCAGGCTATGCATGATCTACATGCTGCAGGGGCAGAGCAATTGGCCCGGGAGCCTCCAGATAGTGATTAGGGGTAGGGGCATGTGGTGCCCCCTTTGATGTATGTAGGGGCAGATGGTGCCCCCTATGATGTATGTAGGGGCAAGGGGTGCCCCCAATTTTTGGCTTTTTGCTTGTAACATGCTATGGGCATGTCGTATGTATCAGAGTATATGGACTCTAAATGTATGCTTTACGACACATATTATGGATATGTATCGTCTTTTGATGGTTGATTTAATGTTATTGTCTTGTATGAAATGTGTGTGATAAATGCCAATCTAGAACATGGTTTGCAATACTATCTACATAGTGATTCTGTTCTCGAGGTACATGGTTGAAAGTTATGGTTTCAAATGCACGTATCAAGAGTTTCACTCGTAAATAGCGTCTAAATAGCATAGGGTTATGCACACGATAAACACCATTTAGTTGCATTACAAGAAGTAAGGAATCCAAACGAACGTGCAGATGGAGGATGCGATGAAAGAGGGCATCGGCTAAGAGACCACGCACTGCATCATATTCGGCCTGATTGTTGGTGGCAGAACCAATGCATACCCCGTTAGAAAGAACAAGGTCATGCAAGGGGGTGAAGATGGCCCAACCTGCCGAGGCCAGATTCCTGGAGTAGCGACTTGCACCATCGGCGTAACCGATAAAGGGTGTGGACGGGGGGTCCTGCAGAATGGTGTGACAAGACAATAAATGAGGGGATGAAAGGAAATGACGGCAGCGTGAGGGTACAGAAGTCATCGGGCGGCAACGGCGGGAGGAGGGGGAAGTGGCAGGATGATCGAGACTCAAACAAGGTGGTGTATGAGAGCCATCGGAAACATGGTGAGGACTTGGGCTGCGGAGGTCAACAGAGACACAAGTGGAGTGATCTCGAGTATGAGGGGGAATAGGGTAATCAAGGGACACAATAGGGGAGGATGCAGACAGGCTAGGCTTCGAGTGTCGTGCAGAGGAGGATAGGTAAAGGATGGTGACCGTAGACTTCGTCATCTGAACATCAGGGGGGGGAATGTCGATGGGAGCGGAGGGATCCTCAGGCTGGCCTGAAGCATACTGCGCGAGAATAGGAGAGGCGGACTGATTTTGTTCAACCTCATACTCGCGGACCACCTCTAGGGAGGCGCGGTAATGCGTCAGGTGAGGAAAATGGTGGGAGTAGTGGCCATGAACACCGCACAAGGCACAGGGTTTGTTGGTGCGGAGAGTATTGGGGTTCTTGGGAACGGATGCAGAAGGAGTGGGGGCTTCAGGGACCGTAGCGTCGGGGAACGCGACTTTAACCATGGGCCGGATACGGGGTAACTCGGTACAAGCATGGGTGGCATGACCAGTGACATCACATAAGGCGCAAGGCTTCGCGGGCGGAGAAGGAGCCGAGTCGGTTGTGGTGGTCTGGTCCTTGATTGCCCCCTTGCGGGCTTTGCCTTTCTTCCCGGGAGCCGTCACAACAGGTGAAGGGTCCTGTGGAGGTGCTGGGGGCACAGTGGCTATAGAGGAAGCGAGGGGAACCGGTTGAACCGGTGTCAAAGCCATGTAAGGTTTGGGGTGGCCAGGAGGGGTGGCGGCTGGGGGATCAAGGTACCAGACCGGAATGCCCAAGGTCAAGTTAGGGAGGGAGAGGGTGGCCATGATGGGGACAGAATATACACCGGGAGGGGGAACCAGGAAGGGGATCTGCCCAGCAGGGAAATGACCAGGAGGGACGGCTTCAAGATGGTGAAGGCCAGGAGGAACCGATCCGGGAGGATAAAGAGGTTCAGGGATACCAGCTGTAGGGGGAGGGCCAGAAGGAGGAGGTCCGGCTGGCTGAGAGGAATGGCTAGGAGCGGGTTGCGGAGGGCGGGGGGGAGGTTGCTGACTAGCCGAGGCAGGCCGCTTATGGGCAGCCTGAGACGATTGCATCATGCAAACATTCGACAAGCTGGGATCAGTAACAGGAGGGGGGGAAGATGAGGAAAAGTACCAAGCAGGGTGGAATCTTTATAGACACCGGGGGAGACACTGGTCAAAGAATCGACGGTTTGCTTATTGGCTACAGAAGAGATGGTCGTCTCGGAGGAGGTTTGAGACGGCGGCTCATGATAAGATAGCTGGTCGATGGTGACTATCTTCCCATTATGTGGGAAAGACATCTTGCGGAAAACCGCGGATGGGACAGCAGACATGGCATATGTGTAGCTTCGCCCCAATAGGATGTTGTAGTCTAGAGGGGCGTGAATGACTTCGACGTCAACGCAAACGGTCTTACCGGCGAGGGTGATGGGACAGGAGGGTGATGGGACAGTTACGAAACAGGCCAATGGGTTGGGAGGCATGACCGTCCCACACTCGAAGGGTGATCGTGGAAGGGGCCAGCTCAGGGGATCCGAGTTGCTTCCAAACCGAAGCGGACATCACGCAGGTGGATGCCCCCTCATCAATTATACACCGGGATACATTGGCGTTCCGGATTTTGACTGGGATTTGGAAAGCGACGGAAGGAGGAAGAGGGGGATGGTCCGATTGAGTGGCGTCGAAAACGATCATTTGGTCATCAGCATGATCTACAGCGCCCACGGCAGATAGTAGAGCCTTCTTTTGGGAAGGGCACGACTGGAGGAGTTCCAGTGTGGAAATGGCAGCAGGGGATTGCGCCAAATCATCTACTATACTATACGACTGAGCGGCTCGACCAGAAGCAGCATTTCGGCGTAACGGGCCCTTTGGAATCTTTGGATGAATCTCAACTTTGGGTTGAGGGATGTGTAAAGGGCCACTGGATGTCGAAAGAGGCTCTGTAGAACCTGAAGAGGGAGGCTCGGGAGCAGACTGAGCAGGAGGCTGGGGGTACTGGCGAGACCGAGTTTGAAGGTGAAGGTCGACGGATGGGGGAGGATCGGAGTGCATCATAAGGATCTGGTAATCAGAGGAACCAGAAATGGATGAGGGGGTGGCGACGTGGCTGTCGGGGGGTTGGGTAGCCACGAATCCCTGTTGGGGGAAAGGATCAGTGAACACAGCTGGCTGGGTAGTGGCCACATTAGGAGGAGCATGAGGGGAGGCGTGTTGTCCGCGCAATGTGGCTTGAGACTCCCACATCTGCCGCATCTGGGGTAAGAGAGGACAATCGTGAGTGTAATGACCGTAAACACCGCAGCACGAACAGGGCTTATTTGTGCGAATCGGCCTGTCCGGCTTGGGCGGAAGGCCCTGTTGTTGGTTGCTAGTGTTAGGGTCCACACCAGAATTGGGTCCTCGGTTACCAGGGGCAGATTGGTTCTGGTTGCCTCTCCGCCTTCTTTGAGAAGAAGGGGGATTAATCACGCCCTGCTGTGCAAATACTTGCCCTGGAGGGGGTTGTAAGTGTTGTTGCGGGTTGTGAGGAGGCAAGGGAGGCGGAAGCGCATATGCTGGAGGAGCTGGCGCACCAAGCTGTGGATAAAGGTAAGGGTTGGGTTGGGTGACATTGAGGTAAGCAGGAGGTTGGGAAAAAGGAGGAGGTATGCCGTATCCTGGATACATGTTGCCGGGAGGGGGAAGAGTGCTTGAGGTGTTGGCCCCCCCCTGGGGGAGACCATAGCCCATAGGAGGGTGAGCAGATGGATGGGAAAGAGATCCAGCAATCTGCAGTCGGTGGAATGGAATGCCAGACATTAGCGCCAAACGGGCTGGGGATGTCGGGGAAGAACGGTATAAACATAGCAGATTGAGCGTAGATCAGGTCTGTGGCCCCAAACTATTTGGAGGGGGCGGCTTCTTGAGATTGAGGAAAGTGAAGGCGACATCTTTGCCGATGGGAACGGAGGGTGCGAAGAGACAGTCCATGTAAACCCGATGTTTAAAGGGAGGGGCTCGACATAAACTCTGTCTTAAGTACTTCATTCTTGAACATGGGCAGAAAGGCGTGTTGAAGAGGATTTCTTGAAGGAAGTCAAGAGCTCCGTGCCGGTGTCGTATCGGAGAGGAAGCTGGAAGTATGACAAAAAGGCTTGGGCAAGAGTCTCGAAGGTGGTATGGGAAGAGGTGGCTTGTTCAACATACCATTTAGAAGCTTCGCCGGTACGCGTGCGTTGGAACAAACGAAGACGGATGGAGTCATCGGTAATGGAATTTGAGGAACACCACATGTCTGAAACCAGGACGTGATTGGTTGGATCTTCTCCATTAAGGCCCTCAAACTGAGGGATGTCGGAGGGTAGCTTGGTTGGCATAGCGGGCCAGTTAGCATTGTGGTGAATAGGGTCATTGATCAACTGATGGAAATCGGGGAGGCTGAGGCCTGCAATGTATGGCAGCACAGGGGTGGCCGGGGTAGTTCCTGTGGCGGTTCCGCTAGTAGTAGGGCCGACATTGGGGCCGGGAGAGCCGCTAGCGTTAGGCCCTGGACCAGACATAGTGTAGAGTACGAGGAGAACCGAAGGAAGGAGGAAGAAGGAGGACCGATGAATCGGAGAGGGGAGTCGGAGTGGCATGTCATGTGCGGGGCTTCCGAAGAGGTGAATTTGGCTCGAACGACGGCAGTGCGGAACGAGTCGATCAGCCGAGAGCGGGGGTGAAGGCCAAGAAGTCTCCGGGAAAGGCGCCTTGGGGGCGCAATGATGACAAGAAGAAGGAAACCGACAAAGGCAGAAAGGGACAGAATCAAGAAAGGTCAAGGGCAGATAAGGTGCAGTGACAATTGATTTTAGAGTCTTTGCCAGGCGGTGTTAACCAGGCGCTTCTTCACTTAGGGTCGGTGTGTGGTGTGCGTTAATTTTAATTTTTAAACCCTTTCCGTTGTTGAGAGCAAGAAAAAGTGTGCTGCGTAGCTGAAAATAAACCTACAGAGAACAGAATAAAACACTAAAATAACAGAAAAATAACAGCTACGTATGCATCTATTTAACCCAAGAAGGTGGGTCTCTCACAACTATGCTGAAAAGAAAGGGAAAAACTATGTAAAACACACATAAAGGGAGCTCAACAGATCTAGGGTCAAAAGGGACAGAGATCTGGAGGATAAAGATGCAGGCAAGAGGTGCAGATCACAGCCAAGAGACAGAGGCAAGGTGGCTGGAAAAAGGAGGGAAATCAGCAAATAACCGGAGGGGGGAGGCGGAGGCCTTAAAAGGAGGTCCAAACAAAACGACAAGAGGTGATTTGAAAGGAAAAAGGGCTGATTTCAATGGATCTGAAAGGGAGGTAACAGATCTGGAAAAGAGGGGGCTGAAGCTCTGAAACCGACGGCTGAAACAGCTAAAACTCTTCCACAAAAAGTGGAGGGTACTAAAGCCCTAAGGGGCTGGGTTCCCACTTAGATGAGTAAAGACAGATCAGATCTTGGTCAAGGCGAGAATTTGGAACAGGAGAATTTGGAAAACCACAAAGCGAGAAGGCTGCCCGTGAGCCTAGTGGAAAAAAAGCGGAAAAAAAAGAGCGGGTCGCCGGTTTGACCTGATACGAGTTAGTCCCGCGAAAGCAGTTGGTGCGACACAACGGAGGTCCGAGATCGCGAGTTTAGGGGCCAAAGTCACATTCCTCTGTTACGGTTGTCTGTGATTTAGAAAGGATTGTCGTCTCGATTCTTGAGGTAGATTGTCAACACTGCGCACTTAATAGGACGAAACACACGGAAGTTAGAAATTTTTTTAGGTTTTTAGGGTTTTATGTGAGAAAAATGACATAAAAGAGAAAAACTAAGCAGCTGAAAAGAAGCCCTAGGGCCTGAAGTAGCTGGATATGCAGGAATATGAGAAACGACAGCGGTCGTAATTTAAAAACCGTGTGGAGTCGCCATTTGTTAGTATGAATTCTTCGTCGAAGTGTACGAAAAAGAACCACTTTAGCTACGCATAACTAATAGCCCTAACAACAATAGAGGCTACCAAACATCTTCAGATCTGCGATTAGTAGTTAAAATGCTGCAACAAACAGATCTATAAATGGAAAGACATTAAGCAGTAAAGTAAAGGGTTTGCTCCATGCATCCAACAGACAAGAACACGATTTTTGAATGAATTTTTATATTACAGGGCACCTGGGAGGAAACAAGAAGGTGTATCCAGATCTCCTCAATGGGATGGGTTCTTTGTAGTCCTCAGCACTTCAGATCTAAGCTTTCTCTCTTGTAGATGTAGAAAACCCAATGTAGAAGATAGAGCTCAATGGGAGCAAAATGGTAGAAAATGAGACCAAGTGTATAGATCCAGAGTGATCTAATAGGCAACAAAAGGTGAAGAATGATGGGGAAAACCCTCCTATTTATAACAAAATATTGGGTCATTCTAGATCTTGGTGCATGATTAAAATAATGTTAATCAAATCTAGATTCACCTCTATGGAATATTTTATTATTATTTGTTGGAGGGAAAGGGTGTTTGACTTGGGTCAAATCCCTTGATTAGTGAAGAATAAATAAATAAATGATTTATTTATCTTTTTAAGGAAGTGGTTGGGATATAATCAAATAAATAATGATTTATTTAATTCATGGTGGTTGATTTGGTCATATTTAACAAGGAATATTATTTAAATAATTATTCCTAGAAAATAATAAGATAACTATGGGTTTATCTCATTAATTTCTTTGTTTTTTGGGTTAAACATGACTGGGAATAATAATTAAATTATGGTTTAATTAATTATTCCTTTTGGGGTTTCCTAATTAACATAGTGAAAGCAGTTTTACTTGGGGTAAAACTGGTCTTACGTGGTGTACTTGGGTCCATCTAATGATGAAAGGTTAGATGTTGGTTTTTAAACCATTGGCAAATGCATAGATTATAATAAATTGAATGGACAGAAGAATTTATTAACCTTGTGGGACCCTCACGAATTGCATCGGAGAAAATCATAACAGCGGAACATGTTAATAAAAGTCCCGATGGCGATTTCGGAGCCGATGTGTTTATGGACTGTGATTTATATGTGTTTGAAGTTCCGGCCTAAAAGGCATTAATCGCATCGGAACATTTGCGAATGCATTAATCGCATCGGAGAAAGGGCATCGCATCAGAACATTGGCAAATGCATTAATCGCAATCAGAAGCATTGAGTTGCGATTAATCGCATCGACAAATAGAAAAGAAAGGTTTATAAAGTTGTGGCACCCGAAATTTTCAAAGGTTAGCGTTGGGGTTAGAATATGAGAGCATATTATATGCGTAGTCTGCATTGTTTTAAAGCAGACCCGATGCATATTATTCAGCGGATTTGATAAGCAGGTTTGGTGTTGGTTTTTAAACCATTGGAAAATGCATAGATTATAATAAATCAAATGGACAGAAGCATTTATTAACTTTGTGGGACCCTCACGAATCGCATCGGAGAAAATCATAACAGCGGAACATGTTAATAAAAGTCCCGATGGCGATAACGGAGCCGATGTGTTTATGAACTGTGATTTATATGTATTTGAAGTTCCGGCTTAGAGTGCGTAGATTTAAAAAATAGAAATGAATACAGTTCGTATATGGACAGAGAGTGTAAGTAGGTAGGTTGAGCACAAAGATTAATTATGAACAAGAGATTGCATAGTTAAAAATAAAATAATAAATTTGAAAAACAAAGAATTAAATATAAAATTAAAGTTATATTTTTTTAATTAATATAGTAAAAGATAAAATAATAAATCTATAGTGATTTTGTTTAAACAATAAAGTAGATTGGGATATGTATTTTTTAAACTATACATAATAGAACAGGTAAAATTATTACAAAAGAAAACTTATCAAAGTTCTCCATTGCGTGATAAAGTACAACGTATCAAATGAACCTTTTGCAATTGTGGACCCCGCTAAACGTGAAAAAACTTAAACCAAATATGGAAAATAAATTTGCCTTATAAAATTTATCGGGTCCGAGACTTGCCATTGCAATCGGCCGAAGACATAAGAACTTGCGATTTGCGATTGCGATTGGGCAAATCACATTGCATCATTCAACAGTAGCAAAGAAAACATATGCCCAAATTGTTACGCGATGTGGAAATCAAATCCACCTCATAAAACTTATCGGGTCCGAGACTTACGATTGCAATGAGTCCAAAACAAAAGAACTTGTGATTTGCGATTGCGATTGTGCCAATCACATCATTCAACGGTCGCAAAACAAATGGATGCGGCGATCGCATTGCAATCTTCCACATCAACAAGACACTTAATTTTAATACAATTTGCGATATGTCAAATGTTTTGTTGATTCATACCATTGTAATTGGGCCATAACAAAAGAACTTGAACTTGCGGTTTGCAATTGCGATTGTGCCAATCGCATCACATCATTGAACAGTGGCAAGAAAAACATATGCGGTTGTATCATATAACTTGTGATTGTGATTCTCTTCATAAATTACGCAGCAATTTAACCACGATATCGATATTATTCACACTAACTCCTCGAGTAAATGAAACGCCTTATTTTAGAGCTCTCTGATAGAGTTCCATCCACAAAGTTAATCATGGGGATTGAACTATTCCCATACAGAAATTGATTTGACCAATGCACATGTAAAACTGGACAGATTCATTCATATATAAAATCTTTAATTTACTTACAAAGCTTTGGCGAGATCTTCGTTTATAGTAATGAGTTAGAATGTTAAATTTAAGTTGTAAACATTTTGAGAGTATGTAATCTATTTATGTATGTCAACTATTACACAACTTTATGTTCGCGCAATGACAAACATTATAACTAAATGTTAATAAAACTTAAACCATCACAAAACATCCAGCCCGGACTTCAAACCTGTTTAAACCGAAATGCAATAACACATTTCGCATTACAAATGAAAGGTCGTGACATCACCTTATGGAGGTGCGATGAAATATACAATGGCGTGGATAAAACAATATCGGATCCGAAAAATTTCTTTGTGTACGAGGGTGTTGTACTGTACAACAACCCTCCCCATTTTTAAATTTTTAGAATAAATCCAATTTAAAAATAGGTCCCCTTTTTATATCTTTTCCATAAATAAAAAGATGCATATCACATTTTATTCACAAAGTTTACAAGTTTTAAAAAAATTTCGATCTGATGAGTTAAAAGACCTTTTAACATATTTTGAACATATTAGAAAAATTTTATACTTAGAAATATGTTAAAATGAATAGTAAATCGCAATCGGAAATTCGGAAAAGTTCTTTTAAAGAGTTGTTATTGCTTTGAGAAGTTTCGATATCGCGCTCAATCGCAATCGCATTTCAGAATAATATTAAGTATTGCACTTTTTCTATTTATAACAATGCGATGCGATTAATCGCAATCGCGTCTCGGGAAAAATATTAAACATTTCATTCCTCTCATTGCAAAATTCCAATGCGATTGCGCTTAATCGCAATCGCATTTTCGGAGATAGATTATAATAGTCCACTTCATTTTAAATCTCCGATGCGATCGGGATTTGGTAAAAATGTTTTCACTCAAACAAATTGTGATGCAATCAACGCAATCGGAAAATCGTCATGAATCATATTCTATTTATCTTGCACACCATTGAAGACTTGCGATGTGATTGTTATTTTTCCTTTATATTTATTCATCGCATCGCAAAAGATCAAAAGTGAATTTTAACATTTATTAAAAGGATTCGCCGATCTCCGATTGTACAAAAATATTAATTCAAAATCAGACGGAGGATTATGGGTTATTTTGTTCTCTATACGCGAATGTCACCCCTTGGAGAGAATTTATGTTGAAAATACAGGGATATTAAATGGTAATTAAAATCTTTGTAGCTGTTCTCATTATTGTGTTTTATTTCGGCTGAAAGCATTCATTTGAATTGCAGAACAAAAGTTCGAATCCTTTCATTCGCAGAACCAGAGAGAGTTTACCCGACTCTGAAATGTCAAAGAGAAGTAGAAAGTCTAAAGCTGCTTTTGTTGCAAATGCTCCTGTACTAAACATGCCGCCCAAGGAAAAACCAGCGAAGCTCAAGCTAGTCACAGACCCCTCCTGTCAAGGACTGGGGAAGATGACATGGGAGAATGTATACAATTTGCTTGAAAAAGAGAAACCTAGGGTTATCGTGCCCAAAGCAACTGTTCATGATGAAGAATATTAAGACTCTGAATCTGAATCTCAACTTAGTGCATTTGCAAATTCATTTTTACACCGAGTTGTTGCCTGGGCGAATATTTTTCCCTACTATGATGTTATCAGATGGGTCATTGACAATGTGACCATTCAAAACAGGACTTTTGTTTCTGCTTCTGGATCAGTGTTCGAGTCATTCAAGGCAGAAGATATTAAAGCAATGTACCATATTCCCAATCCACAAAAGATTTACAACAAAGAATTCCTTAAGAAATATGCTGCAGAACATCCAAACTAGGCAGAGCCAATCAAAGAATTGAGGAATAACCCTGAGAAACATAAGCAAGAGGCATCAGGTATGTACTCTGTGGAGTCTCTCGTACCTCCATATTGTTATGTCACAGCAATGATGTGTAGGTTGTTCGGAAACGACAACTCTGCTAGATTTTCTATTCAAATGGTCTCGTTAATTCATTATGCTGTTAATTCTAAAATTATGGATTGGGTTGTCATTTTGTCGGATAAGATAGCTAATCGAATTCTAGAGTATAGAAAAGATAAGAATTCAGGGAATTCTTCCCCTTTCCATTTTTATGGTTATATTTTGGACGCCCTCTGTTTCAATTCTGAGTTCCCCATGCTAGGTTGGAAATGGACTCCAAAAGAACCTATTCCTATTCATGTGTATCATAATTTCTTATGGAAAGAACATTTCAAACTTCATGTTTACAGAGTCTGCCATGGTTTTCTAATTCCAATATACCAAACCATTTTTGGTCATTTCCCTCTTAGACTGTCCAATAAAGCCAAGACTGATTTGTCTTCTATCGAAGATTGGTTCGGAGAAGAAAAATTCACTTATATCAGAATTTTTGGGAGTGTTGTTCAGCCACATATCCTTCCCCTGTATGTTCCAAATAAGCTGTTAGCTTAGGAGATTTCCTATCAACTGACAGTTGAAGGAATGTCTAGAATTTTGAAAAGCAATAAAAAGCTTATGTGACCTACCTTCCCTTTTAAGTGTGGTGACTATACTCTTAATAGTTTTGCTCCTGCTAAGAAAGAAGTTGGTAAGATTTCTAATCTTAAGTTTTCAACAATTCCTGGAAGACAATACGACCCAAGGAAAGTGGCGCATGATTTTACTACCTCTATTTCGATTGCTCGATTCGAGCATGAACCAGACATTTTTGATGATTTATTTGTTTCCATGGATGATATATCCCAAGTCTTTGATTCATCCAAGTCCAAGTTACAGGCCGAGGACTTGAAAAAGTTTTTGTTGTATAGAAGCCAAAGGTTACTTAATGTGCCTCTTGATCAGTTGAGAGCTCCCATACAGGAGAAAGCATCACAACAAGCAGGAAGTAATTCTGGTAAAGAAGTAGAAGGAGTTGATCCTGTTTTAGGGAAAAAGGATGACAGCAGTAAAGCCGACAGTGCCAAAACAGAAACAGCTTCTCAAAAAGATACACAGAATCCTTTAGTGCAAACAGAAAAAGGAAACATTGGCACTGATGCCCTTGTACATATTGAAAAGGGAAGTACATAAAGTAAAAACACTGAACAGGAACCCAAGAATGATGCAGGTTATCAACTTGGAGGACAAGTAGATACTGAATTGGTTGTTTCTTCTCATTTGCTAAATCAATATCAACAATTTGCACAGCAGATAGGATTGCAAAACAATCCTCAAGTTGACGATCCCAAAGATCAGGATGTGGAAATCATTCCTAAAAACCCCACTGGAGAAATTATGCTAAAGATAGAAGAAATCCCTCCTTTAGATATATTTTACAGTCCCAAACATAGGGTTGTGGTAAGAAAACAAAGGAAAAGGAGGAGAACAGATCAAGATGCTATTTTGGCATCACAGGGGGAATTGCTAAATGTTGTTTATAAAAATGTTGAGGTGGATCCATCTGAGGGTCTCACCAAATTGTCTCAGTATGCTCGTGCCTATAGTGTTACCACTATAGATAAAGCTTATGAAGTTTCACAGCTAGTAAAACAAAAGGATATGCAATTTTTTATCTTTGAAGAACAGGTTGCAAGTGATCAGCAAAAGATTATTTAGTTGGAATAGCGGGTACAGTATGCAGAACTCAGAGCTAAACAACTAGAAGAGCAACTCGGCGTTGAAAAGAAAAATATTGATGAACAAGCCTTGGGCAAACAACAGCAGTTGACTCAAGAAGTAGAAAAGCTACAAAATCTTTTACAAAATGAGAGAAATTCAAAGGTTGAACAGGAAAAAATGTTCCAATCAGAAATGGACAAGTTGAAGGAGAATCCCAAGATGGATCAATTCATTACTGAAGCTCTTGAAATGAACAAACTGCTATCTCAACAATTAAATGAATTTTGTTTAAAGTTGACACAAATCAAGCCTTTGTACGAAATTACATCGTACGAAATTACATCGTCTTTGATAGATAAATCAGTCACTCTTAGGCAAGAAATTGAAGATGTTGATGATAAAATTTCTAAGCTTCTTTCATGGCAAGATACAGAGCAAGGAAGAAAAGCTAACCTTCCTAGAATTGAAGAGAGACACAAGGAAATTCTATTTATGGAATGGGAACAGCAGTTAATGAAATCAGAAAGAGCCACATCAAGGGCTAAAATTTTAATGAATAATACAACACAATTGATTAATGACAGCCTGTACGCTACCAATTTGATCTCATATTGTACTCCAGGCAAGTTACCTAAAGTAAAAGAAGTTGATTCTAGGTGGAAGCAAGAGATAATCGATAAAAATCAAAAAATTAGCAAACTTCAAGGAATTTCATGGGATAATATGTGGTATTATCTGATCAAGCCACACAACCAACAGATGGCCATCAAATTCCTTTCGAATGCTATTCAATGTATCATTCCTGAATTCTTTGATGCTACATACACTGGACAGTTACATTAAAAAATGAGTCGGCCAACAAAAGTCCAAGATATGCTCAATGTCTGCCACCTTCGTTCATCCACCTCAATCGATGATTAATGAGCCAGTGTACTACAAGCTCGCATTTTAGTTTAAGATATTTTATTTTAGATAGATTGTAGGAATAGTTTTAGTTATTTTGTTTTATTGAGTACCTATTTAAACCCCTTTCATGCATTTAGAAAGGGGTCCTTAATTTGTAATATTTTTTGAATTGGAGATTACATTTTTGTACTGCATTTACTTCTATATTCTTTTATAAAGGGTCACATCTGGTGATTCTGTGCGAAATTATTTTTTAGGAGTTGCATTTCTGTACCTTGGAGTTGATTTTGCAATGGAATTGCTGGATTAGAGTATCAAATTTCATTTGAAAGTCTCAAGATGGATACAGTATTTCTATCTATTCACTATTAATTTCTTTTGTCATATGATATTCTCTTTTAAATTTGCTATCGTTTATGTATGCTTCGTTTTACAATATTTCTTTATCTATATCATTTTTTAGTATATTAGAAATATTTATCTTTCATAAGTGTATGTAAATGATATACAATGATGAATACAATATGCTAATATAACTCTATTTAATTTCTTAAACAGAGTTATCTTTATTCGTTGCTGCACATTTCAATTAAGCTATAATACATTTTTATGGTTATTGTTCAATTGAAATAATTTTAAGTTGTATTCACATATGATACCCAGGCTAGCTTTAGAATTTCTTTATCAGTATTTAAATTAGCTAGTATTTTCATTTCAAGTCATTTAGTCCCATTTCCCCCATCCAATCATTCCATTACCAACCCATTGAAATTATTAGGAAACTGGTCCTACAAATCCAGTTGGAGCCACCATTCCAAACGGAAAAGGAGCTGTCTTAAGGTGCCGACCGGGTGGTTATCCCCCGATGTTTGAAGCATCGATTTTCGAGGCTTCAACATTTTTGGCGCTAGGAGGGCCAAAGCTATGAATGGCAGATAAATCTAAATCCAAAAGCCATTCTAAGAGAACATCAATTATAGAACTACACATAACATCTTCAGATTTGTCAGGAATTTGTTTCAAAAGAGTAGTTGGTTTAAGTATAAATGTGCGTTCATCTATTGGTGTTGTGTTTATAAAGTTGCATTCTCTTGAACTATGATTCAATGGTAGTGATAGAGCTATGTGGACTGCTTGTTGAGCTGAAATTTGTTGAAGGTTAAGCAAAGCATTGCCTAGAGACCGTATCATTTGAATAGCATCAATTTTGCTCTTTTCATGTTCTTTTCGTATCCTTTTGAATGCATTTGTCATAGATCTGTCAACTTTGGTCATATATGAAGTGCAATATGAAGCTGCAGCATATGCATTTAGAACATATTGTGCATCTGTATTTGCATTCCATAGGTGTGGCATATTGTATGCAAAGCTATTATTCCATATTTCTGATGGTTTTCGTTGCAAGAATACCATTGGTTGTGTTAATGTACTTTGTATTAATTCGATGTAAGCAGTTTCTGTTAACTGGAATTCATCTAAGAAATCTTCATGACTAGTTGATTTTTCATAGTGTTTTTGCTCTAAGGTGCTTTGCAAGGACAAAACTTTTTCATTTATTGAGCCATGTACCGAAGTAATTGGTTCAAGAATCCTTGTTCTTTTCATTGGTAGCATTGGAAATTTGTATCTACACTGTGATGCTTTTCTTTTTTTATAGCTTTTGGTATGATGATGTTCATGTATCTTTGCGAGTTCTGGATCAAGGTGATTTGTGCTACAAGTTATATAGTTATCCAAGAAGTTTTCAATTTCTAAGTTAGTATTAATTCCATATACTAGAGCATTTTCTATCCATATAAGAGCATGTTCATGTGCACTACCTCTATTTTGGAACTCATTTACAAAGTAGTAATCTAATATTTTTCCAAAAAATGTGCTATCTTGATAGATCAATTGCTTCAATGCATTTGTCTTATGTCTATAGTAACGTGTACATGTTACTGGGTCCTTTCTGACAAGATAATCAATGTTGCATTCCTCAATTGTTTCAATGTGTTTCTCTTTATTTCTATTGCTATGTAATTTAATAAGAGTTTGTACTAGTGGTGTCCAAAGATGCTCTACACTTGTAAATGTAACAAAGAAAGTTGGAGGACCTAATTGTCGTATCATTGCAAATATATGTTTCTGCATTTGTTGATGGTAATCAGGAGAAATTCTTATGTGTTTGAAATCTATGTATCCAATGTGACTTTTTAGTAACTTTTCTAAGTTGGGCTTGTACTTAACATCTTTTGCTAACAACTTTCTTCCTTGTAATTTTCCTTTTCTTATTCATACTGAGATGCATGACATGACCTTTTCAATGAGTATTTGCATTGTCTTGAAGAACAAATTTGTGATGTGATAGGAAAAGTGACCACTGCAATGCATTAGTTCCCATTTTACTATTTCTTGGTAACGAAATATTTGTAGTATATCATCGTCACGTGGATTTCCAAAGAATAGTGTTGGGAAACTCATTTCTTCTGCATGTTTGTCTTTGAATATCCCAAGTGGTCGTTGTCCCTCAACTGGTGCTATTTCAATAATCTTGTCTTGTAAATCATGAATTCGTTGTGAAGCTATGAATCCATGTACCAAGGTTTTAGTTGGCCTTTCACTTTCTGAAATGCTATCAGTTTCACTTTTGCTATCAATGTTGTCATCGTCGGATTTATTACCTTTATTGTCCAATTCAAGTAGATGATTCCAATTGCTATTAATGGAAATGTTTTCAGTTTTATACAAATTTCGAGAACATAGTTCTTTAAGTGCTCTCATGACAATATGCACACACACTTTTCCTGTTTGATATGCATTCTTGTATTCTAGTCGCCATTTTAATGCAATAGCAATTGTGATTGTATTGTTTATGGATTGTGACAATGCTTTTTGGACAATGTCCATCTGGACAGGTACATTGATTATTGAACCAGTTAAGCCCATTTGTGATCGCTTCTTCCCACATTGTCTTATTTGTGCAAAGGGAATTCTCAATGCAACAAGTCTTTCCTCAAGCTCTGAAAGTCTTGTTATAGTTTGCAATGGCTTGTTACGTCTTATTTGTTCAGGTGTTGCAAAGCGAGGCAACTTTGCATTCGCAAGTGCTGTTTTGCAAGATCTACAAATGATATTTAAATGCAATGTCTTCTGTTTTTTAGATATGTTTATGTACATTTTTTCTAATTCAAGTCCAATGCTTGAGATGTTCTTTTGAAATTGCAATGTCTTACATATTGGACATTTGGTTTTTGGTGTGTCTTCAATTTGTCGTTTGTAAATTTCTATGGGAGTACTTTTTTGTGATGAACAATTTTTATCTGCTATTTTATTTCTATTTTGTCCAATTTTATTTGGGTCATTTGTACGTATCATTTGTTTCAATTTGCGCAAGTTTATTCTATTGTTGGTGTTTTCGTGCATTTGTACTATTCTATGTTGCAGATTGCACCGATTTGTATTTTGATTTGATAGTAATGGTTCATAATGAATGTGTGATGTACTTGTTTCAAATGATAATATGTTGTACGTTTGGTTGAAATTTGTTTTTGATTGGTAGTAATTCACAATGGTTTTACTGGTAAATGGCCATATTTGTATGTTTACATTGAATATGATCGATGTCCATTGGAAGCAAAATGATGTTCCCTCAACTCCTCCTTTTTCATATGGCATTGCCATATTAATTAGGTATTGTTGCCAGCCTGCAACCATTGTTTGACTTTGTATAGTTTCATTTGTTAAGTGTTTTTCTATACAATTTAATGCATCGTTGCTCCTAGCCATTAGTGCATTGCAAAAATATTGGACAATGTAGAGTCTAAAAGATTGTTCATCAAATTCAGGTGCTATTAAATGACAAATTGCACTAAACATGCTATTAGCACATTTCGACATAGTTGTTTTTGCTATATGCAATCCATGAATTTGCATTTCATGAACAACAGATTCATAATGGTTTTCAAGATATTTGCAAAGAGGTGACAAGGAATAATTTGGTACAAAGTTGCATCTACATAATCTTTTGTATAATAGGGGTTCAAAATGTCCACTAATGGGATCTGTATCATGAAACAAAATGTTTAGTGGAATTGTATCTAGATCGTGGTTGAAGAACAAATACCTTGTTTTCATTGTTAGCGACCAGACTCCAATTGGTATGTTCAACCACTTTGATAGCCACCATATGCAAAATGTGTCTCCCCATAGGCCTCTTTCAGATTGGAAATTGCTATTAGATGCAGAAAAATGCATTCTACGAAGGTATGTGTCAACATCGTGAATTCCATGAAGTTGATATAACATGATAGGATCTAGTTCATATTGGTATGATTCTTTTGCCTCTGTGTCATTTTGCTGTAGACAATTGAGAAAATGGTCTATTATTCCATTGCGCAGTTCAATAGATGAGTAACGAAAGTGCAGAAGCACTTCAAATGCATTGAACAAACAATCTCCAGGAGTATATGCAAATTGTTGTAGTCTAAAGAGACTATGGTTCATTAAAACGATATCAATATTAGTATCTATGCGATGTTTTTTTGTTGGATGGTAGTTTTCAATGTCTATGATTTCAACCATTTTTTTCCATGTATTTATTCTTCATATTCGTATGGTGATTTGTTTACTAAGTACTATGTATCTTAGATTTTTTTTCCTCAAAGATGAGAAGAGCTTCTATAATATTTTTTGCTTTATTGAATATATCTCTATCATAATGTTTACTAGCACAAAATACTAATTTTACTATTATATTGTATCTTTGATTTCAAAATAGTAAAATAAGAGAAGCAAAGTTGCAAGTAACTAGTTCCTATTTTGCATCTCTCTGTATTTCAAAAGTATCACCGCAAAACAAAGAAGATGCAACGTTGATTATTGTCTCTGAAAACATGAATCTCACATACAAGCTATGTATTCCAGAAATAATTCACTTTTGTATACAATAGAAAGCATGAAATACAGATTGTATGTGTCTTGATTAGTAAAGCTAATCTTGCTAGTTGTAAACAACATAGTTGTAATTACGAATATGTATGTACAATTAGATATGCACTATAGCATAATAGCATCTTGAAGGCAACAATATGCTTCATAGAAAGACAATTACTAATTCAAAGAGAAGTAGGAGAAAAAAAGGCTAATTGGGTAACAGCCTGGGAAGAATATGGTATTGACATTAAACCAGCAAAGATTGTTAGAGGACAAGGTTTTTGCAGATTATTAGCAAGAGCTCATAATATATCAAAAAATCAAGATCCAGAGAATGTTATTTCAGTAAGTCAGATAAGTGTTACAGATTCTGAATCTCAGTATGCTGATCTGATATTTTACTTGAAAAATGGGTATGCTCCTTCTAATCTCAGCTATAAGAATAAACGTGCTTTAAGATTAAAAGCTACTAAATATGAAATCATCGATAATGTGTTATTCATAAAAAATTATGATTCAATCTTACTAAGATGTCTTGAAAAGACTGAGGCAAAGAAGGTTTTACAGGAACTACACGATGGACCAGCAGGAGGTCATTTTGGAGGCAATACCACACAGCCCACAAAATCATCCATGCTGGATATTATTGGACTACCCTTTTTAAATATTCTCATGATTATGTGAGAAAGTGCAAGGTTTGCCAAACTGCTAATGGAAGGTAGAGGAAGCCAACTTTTCCTCTACAGCTAGTAAACATTGAAGAACCATTTGAGAAATGAGGGCTTGATATTATTGGTGAGATAACTCCTCATTCTTCCAAGCAGCATTAGTACATTCTCATAGCAACAGATTACTTCACAAAATGGGTAGAAGCAATTCCTCTAAAGGTAGCCAACTCTGACGAAATTATTGATTTCATCGATCAATTCATCATTACCAGGTTTGGTGTACTTAACGCTCTAGTCTGTGATAATGCATCTTATTTTTCTGGTAATAGTATAATGGAATTTGCAATTAAAAGAGGTTTTAAATTGAAATTTTCAGCTAACTATTATCGACAAGGTAATGGTTTAGCTGAATCCACTAATAAAAATCTCCTCAAAATCATTAAAAGGACTATTGATCAAAGCCAAAAGAATTGGCACAAGTCTTTAAACTTTGCATTATGGATTGATCGTAGTACTCTTAAAGCTTCTATTGGAACTTCACCTTTCAATTTAGTTTATGGTAAAGAAGCTGTAATACCATCAAATGTAGCTCTTCCATCATTAGCCCTGGTGCAATTCATTGAAGAAAATCCTTCCTCATCGATTCAATTGAGATTTGATCAAATCTTAAAATTAGAAGAGGAAAGAGAAAAATCAATAATTGTTCATGAAAAACATCAACAACTTGTTAAATCCTCTTTTGATTCAAATTCCACCGGCTCAAAAAAATTTTCAATTGGTGATCTTGTTCTGAAATGGGATAAAGCACATGAGGAAAAAGGTAAGCATACCAAATTCCAAAAGATGTGGCTTGGACCTTTTCAGATTGCTGAAAAGATAGGCTCATATACATTCATACTTCAAGATTTAACAGGAAAGAGAGAATCTCTTCCTGTAAACGGGCTTGTCTTAAAGAAATTATTTTCATGAGGAGGTAACCCCTTCTTACTTGTACATATCCCTTTCTGCAATTTTCATTTGTTTTTGTAAAATAAAATTTGTTAATAGTCTTTAATTGACTTTTTTACTATTAGAAAATTGTCTTAGAAAAAATGTTATAAATACTTATTTTAAGTAAAATAATTTTTTTTAGGGAATTGATTACAATTTTTATATAGTTTAAATAAAATGCTAAACTTTGAAAATTTGTTTAAAGCATTTGCATAATCTTATGAAACTTTGTGGAAAATGTAAATCATTATAAGTTTATTAAGCAAAGAAAGGTTATCTTTAAAAAGTAAAGACTTTTTCAAGCTTTGGCAAACAAAAACTCTAAAAAATGTCATCCATTTATTCTTAAGGATACAACTATTTCACCCCATCCATTTCGATTGTGATTTTTTAGAATGTAATTCTAAAGAAATTATATGACCAAATTTAGGAGATAAGAGGTCTCATCATGAACCTGCTTACCATGATCATAGGAAGTAATCAAACTGACATTACCAATATTGCATACCAAAACAGGGTAATGGCTTATAAATTAAGACAAGGAGTCTCATCACGAGCTGGCTTGTTCAGTTTAATTACAACTAGTGAATGGCATTGTCACTAACTGGCTACCATAACAGAACAATGGCTCTTAAATTAAGAAAAATAAATAAAAGACAAAAATATAAGAAAATATGTCTTATCAATTTATTTTTAATAAGTCATAGTCTTAATTGGATGGGACAATGAATAGTTAATGGTTAAAAGGTAACCCTGTCAGGACTATGAACGTTTGCTTGCAGCAGAGGCAATACCTGTGACAATAGAGTATATTACATAAGCTAAACTTGAGAAAATCCACTTACTTTATTATTATCAACTAATCAACGCTTGAGATAACCCAAAAAATGTTTTTATGCTTGAAGAATTAGAAAGAAATTGTAAATGATTTTTATTTTTTTTCATAGTTAGATTTTATTTGAATTATCTTAAGAAAAGTTTTCATTATCTTTAGAAATTTTTACTTACTTGAAATATAGTATTCATTTCATTTTTTCAGAGATAATTGTTTCTTCCAGTGAATCGCCAATTGTTGTATTGTACAACAACCCTCCTCATTTTTAAATTTTTAGAATAAATCCCATTTAAAAATAGGTCCCCTTTTTATATCTTTTCCATAAATAAAAAGATGCATATCACATTTTATTCACAAAGTTTACAAGTTTTAAAAACTTTCTGATCCGATGAGTTAAAAGACCTTTTAACATATTTTGAACATATTAGAAAAAATTTATACTTAGAAATATGTTAAAATAAATAGTAAATCGCAATCGGAAATTCGGAAAAGTTCTTTTAAAGAGTTGTTATTACTTTGAGAAGTTCCGATGCGATCGCGCTCAATCGCAATCGCATTTCAGAATAATATTAAGTATTGCACTTTTTCTATTTATAACAATGTGATGCGATTTATCGCAATCGCGTCTCGGGAAAAATATTAAACATTGCATTCGTCTGATTGCAAAATTCCAATGCGATTGCGCTCAATCGCAATTGCATTTTCGGAGATAGATTATAACAGTCCACTTCATTTTAAATCTCCGATGCGATCGGGATTTGGAAAAAACGTTTTCACTCAAACAAATCGCAATGCGATCATCGCAATCGGAAAATCGACATGAATCATATTCTATTTATCTTGCGCACCATTGAAGACTTGCGATGCAATTGTTATTTTGCCTTTATATTTATTCATCACATCGCAAAAGATCAAAAGTGAATTTAACATTTATTACAAGAATTCGCCGATCTTCGATTGCTACGTGGCTTCTCCAAAAGTTTATCGCACACATTATAAAAATATGATCTACTACCTTGTGAGCATGCGATATACCATTACGGTTTTGTAAGATCATCACTATTGAATGGAAAATTCTGAGTCAATAAACTGATTCCCAGTACAAGATGCGTCATTGGCCTGGAAAATTGTTGAAAACAAATGAGTTGAATAAAGTTGAATAATTTAAATTGCCTCGATGTATTTATTTAACATTTTGCTATAAATATTTGAGATTCTATGATATAACATTACACAACAACAGTGTATACAAGAAATAACAGAGAATGCAATTATAGAAATTTAAAATTTAAATTAAATTATGTTCTAAATAAACTTTATCATTTTTGTATTATTATTTATTTTAATTATAAAAAAATTTAAAAATTATTTTTAAAAAATTAATTGTAAAAAATTATTAGCATTGAAATTTGTTGAAATGTTAAATAAATCTAATACAAATAATAATACTTAAAATTGTGATTTTTTTAAATAATTTTAGTAATTGGGATTATGTTAAATAGTTATAGTGAATAATTCTTATTTTTCTAATTCAGATTCAAATTTTCACCAATTACATGATAAACATTAATGTGTTGATGATTATTACTTAAATTAGTTATATTTGAACTAACCTATACCATTTTCGTATATATGTAGATTAACTTCACAGTTTGACAGTTTTCGAACTCCACACCTCTAAGATATTTCAGCCATGAGTATTAATTGTACTGTGGGTAATTATATCAATTTAATGGTTTTGATATTTCTCGGGATCTTATCTCATTAAGTGTTTCGTGCCAATTTTTATGGCTCTATTAATTATGTTCAACTTGCTATTTTAACTAATTCGCTTTCTGTTTCCTGTGCATAGAAATGCATGTGAGTCTGGGCAGTTCACTCTATTAGTGTTGTACGGAAGCTTGTGCATTGAAGATAATAAACCTTTTCAATTAATATGAGATTAACAACGTTCAAGTCTTACCACATTAACTTTACCCTTCAAATATGCTTTATTCTGAATGTAGTATGGTTGAAACCATAGGTAATAAAGATAAGGTTATAAGGCCATAGGTAATTATATAAAGACTTTTATCGTAAGTCGAGACGAGTAAATTAAGTTATGTTTGTACTATATATTGTACAGTGATGAAGGAAGCTGACCCCCGAGGTACTTGACATCAGTGGTGAACTTCTCTAGACTGACCCGCAGTCATATATAGCATTACTAAGTACACATTAGCCACATGCTAATAAGAACATCATAAATAAAATTGTGATGCATGGAGCTTTTATTACTTGTATGATTAGAAGTTGCAAATAGAACATATGGATAACACTTTAAAATTGGAATCTATCACGTTTAAAATGCTCAACCATAGATTAACTAATTATAAGTATATTATAGTTAAAAAAATAAGTTTTTATTTATGTTAATTGTAATTTAATACTTAATAAATATATATATAGTAGATATTTATTTTGTTCAATTTGCCACTTCTCTTTAAATTATTTGTGCTAATAGTTTGTCTATTTATTATTTTATATTATTATGTTTATTTATTATTTTATACTATTAAATATTGAACTACAATTACAAAATACTCTTAATTTATATAATTTTTATTAATGTAAATTTAGTGAATTATGATAAATAAATATAATAAATTATTTTTTAAAATAAGTTTCCACTTAAATTATTATTATCAATAATTTTTTGTATAATATTTAGGTATGATGAAGTTCTTATAAATTTAATTTGCATAATATTTGTACATCTTCTATACTATATATATATATTTTTAAATAAACATTCAATTTTATTTTTAGTTCTTGCTACTTAGTTTAATTTAATTACTAATTTATTTTGTATTGTTATTATGTAATTAGTATTGGTTAAATGTAATGAATATTTAACTTGTTTCACACTGTTGCTAAAACACAAATTAAGCTTAAAAAACAAATTAGGCTAGGGGCGTTGTTTAGTCTTCATTAAATTATAAATAGTCATTAATATATTTTTGACTTTCCTATCAAATTTGATTGAAAACGCTTTTAAGAACCATTGGATCCAGGTCATTAAATAATTTATTAAAAAACATAAATTACAGATTTATCTTTGTCTAATTCGAGGATTACATTAAAGTAAATCCATATCAAATCTACATGCTGCTACATGAAAAGATTTGGTTGACTGATCCCATGCATGGCAATAAGGGTCAGACCCCATACAACTTATTCATTAGCAATATATTCCTCCAGTTACGTCACTATGTAGGCATTGAATCTTATTACAGGGAATTAAATGGGGTAGAATAAATATTTCAATTTATTTAAAGAGAATTAAATGGTGTAGAATAAATATTTCAATTTATTTAAAGAGAATTAAATGGTGTAGAATATGAACTCAATAGAATTTCGGTTTGTGGAGTTGTTTCAGTTTTCATCAATTTGTAATGTTATCCACATAGTTTTGACTTGTCGCTCCAAATTATTGAATTTTGGTATGTGGAGTTGTTTAGTTTTCATTAAATTATAAATTAGTTATTAATATATTTTCTACTGGGTTGAAAATACTTTTAAGAACCATTGTATCCACATCATTAAATAATTTATTAAAGAACACAAATTACAGATTTATCTTTTCTCGCTTCGAGGATTACATTAAAGTAAATCCATGTCGAATCTACATTTATCATCGGTCATTTCTTGATTGTACAAACGCTCACAGCTGTCCACCTATTCTGGTGTGAAAACCATCATGAAAAAATAAAACTCAAATTTCAATGTTATTAATTATACGTAGAATCATTATTAACAATAAGGTTTTCTGCATCGAATATGTAATTTATGATATTCATTATGCAAGTGCAGATTTGAGTTGGAGGATCTAGTGATGTCACAGACATCCCATGTAGATCTCTTGATATCAACAACCATTAATTCAAAATTAAATAGCATAAAATTATAGCAGTTGTACCAGTTTCTACTTTGCAGTTGTTATTTTGCTTGAAGCTCTGTGAATTTTATTTCCGCTTTTAGATTTTCTGTTCTTGACCGTCGAAATCTTTGTATTCTGCTCAACACATCTGCAAGTAGATTTATCGTGCGACTCGACACTCTGCAAGCAAGCTTTCGCAAGTCAGGCTGGAACTGTGCGCCTCCGGTTGCAAGGTTTGCTAAGCATAATTTCTCTTACTCTTTCACGTAATTACACATATTAAATTCACTTTATTGCTTTGATTCTGAGTGCAAAGTGGATGATATTCTACCTGCAATTTACATATTATGGACTATGTTTTTAAATGATAGCCGATGGAACATTGATGATTTCAATTCCATTCGAATTTGATAAAGTTGGTGCGTCCTACAATTCTCGTTTCTTTTTAACAAATTTACAAAGTTCCTACAAGTACTTCTCAAGATTATATCAGCAATTGTTATTTTTCTTGAAGCTCTGTGAATTTTATTTCCGTTCTTTAGATTTTATGTTCTTAATCGTCGAAATCTTTGTATTCTGCTCAACACATCTCCAAGTAGATTTATCGTGCGACTCGACACTCTGCAAGCAAGCTTTCGCAAGTCAAGCTGGAACTGTGCGCCTCCAGTTGCAAGGTTTGCTAAGCATAATTTCTCTTACTCTTTCACGTAATTCCACATATTAAATTCGCTTTCTTGCTTTGATTCTGAGTGCAAAGTGGATGATATTCTACCTGCAATTTACATATTATGGACTGTGTTTTTAAATGATAGTCGATGGAACATTGATGATTGCAATTCCATTCGAATTTGATAAAGTTGGTACATCCTACAATTCTCGTTTCTTTTTAACAAATTTACAAAGTTCCTAGAAGTACTTCTCAAGATTATATCATACAGAGAAAACATAGAAAACATAATTTTGTTAGGTCTCTAGCATTAGAATACCATTTGTATCAGCCTCAGAGGATTCAAAGTCATTTCCCTTGGAACGACTTTGTTTACTAAAGCCTCCGTTCATTAAAAAATGTAGATTATTATCATCATCATTTTTTGAATCAAATTCCACTTCATTTGTAGCTTCGGTGTTAGCATATCAAAAACTATGTTCTTGTTTGACTTAAAAAGTTTTTGCCATAATTTTAATTTTCAAAAAGATAAAATACTTTTCGTAATTTTAATTTTTTTAAAATTATTATTTAATTAAAAATTACTTCGTTATAATTTTATTTTTTTCTAAAACTTTCAAGATTGCGTCATAATTTTACTTTTCAACAAAAATTACATCACATAGACTGTATGTTTTGAAGTTTGTTTCCATTTTCAACAAATATTACATCGTAATTTTACTTTTCAAAAAAGTATATATCTCTCAAAGAGTGTATGTTTTGAAGTTTGTTTCCATCGCATTATTTTATTATTTGATTGAAAATTAAAATATATATATAATTTGATATAGAATAAACTTTTTCATCCTATAAATCCTTGCCTGACTAGATTCTATACCATTTATCTGGCTGTAAAAATGCATTGGCTCTGCATTATTTGGATTTTTTTTTGCAATTTTAACTAACCTGGACAGTACAATACTGATAGGAAGGCGATTTTGAGTGACATTTTCTGACAAAATAATCTTTTGTTCTCTTAAGCTTTCGATTTTGTCAGAAAAGTTTTGATTGAAGTTCTCCAAATTCGATGTACGATCATGCTCTTGAAGTAATTCTTGAGTGATCGCTACAGTCCCGTTCTCTTAAGCTTTCGATTTTGTCAGAAAAGTTCTGATTGAGGTTCTCCAAATTCGACGTATGATCATGCTCTTGAAGTAATTCCCGACTGATCGCTACAGTCCCGTTTCTTGCATCTACACTATGTGATAAGGTTCATAGTTTTCTAGTTCCCAATATTTAGGTGTTTAGTCTGATTCTTGAAATATCGTCTGAATTTTGTGTTGAACTTCCTGTAATTGATTCTGAGCATTTGAGATAGAAACTTCATGTTTCGTCTCTTTCTTTGCAAGTTCTTGAAATATTGCCTAAATTTTGTGTGGAACTTCCTGTAATTGATTCTGAGCATTTGAGATGGAAACTTCATGTTCCGTCTTTTTCTTTGCAAGTTCTTCAAATATCTCTTGAATTTTGTGTTGAACTTCCTGTAATTGATTCTGAGCATTTGAGATAGAAACTTCATGTTCCGTCTCTTCTTTTGCAAGTTCTTGAAATATCGCCCGAATTTTGTGTTGAACTTCCTGTAATTGATTCTGAGCATTTGAGATAGAAACTTCATGTTCTGTCTCTTTATTTGCAAGTTCTTTTCTCAATTCTTTCTCAACTTGCTCCAATGCATCTTTGATTTTTCTTTCAGCTTCAAATTGTGAACTCATTTGAATGCGATTTTCCGAAAAAATAGTCTTTCCATCTTTTTAAGCTTCTGATTTCATGAAAAAGGATTTGATTTGAGATTATGCAACTTCGACATATTATCATCTTCGATCTTGGGGGATTTACCCTCCTTCGAGGAAGCTTATCCGTTTGCAATATTAACGACTTTGTTTACTAAAGCCTTCGTTCATTAAAAAATGTAGATTATTATCATCATCATTTTCTGAATCAAATTTCACTTCATTTGTAGCTTCAGTGTTAGCAGATCAAAAACTATGTTCTTGTTCATAGAACAACATATTAGCATGATTATTATCATTTCTATCTAAAAGCACTTCGACCTTGACTTTATGATGCAAAATTTGAAGGTCTCTATTGCATCGTTTCCTAGTTTTTTCATTCGATGGCCAATGACAGAGTTGCTAGACATTAAATAACATCCAAAGGCGTGCAAAGTCGAAACAAATATTAAATGTGATGACAACAGGAGAGAAAAAAGAAATACTTATATTCCTTAACAATAAAAAATATAGTTACAATGTCTTCCTCTCACAGAGGGTTTTACAAAATACTGACTGCTGCAAGACACAATGCACAAAATTTGATTCTGTGTCTCTCAGTTCAAAAAATAATAATACTTCTATGTAAACCTATTCTATTTCGCACTCTGCTTTGCTTTTTAAAATAAAAACATATGACACTGTTACAAAGACTCTCGGGCCTTTTATATGTGGCAACACATATTACACTAAAAATAAAACTAAAGCAATATGCCCTTTCGGAGCCACCCAAAATGAAGGCTCATATTAAAAACATTGAAATGTTTTAACATTAGGTCTTATAACAAAGTACTTTATAAAACATTTGCCGTGCATATAAAACATATTAAAACCTTTGACATAAAACCTTTGCATCGGGCGATGAATGAAAACAAAACTCAGCGGGATTTCAAAAGGCGATGAACCAAATTTCATTAACACATTTCACATTACAAATCTGTCCCTGCTGACATTCCAATTGCGATGAACCCATCCGAACTCGCCACATCAGCAAGACACTGTGGTGACCACCGAAGTTTAAAAATAAAAACATATGTGTTCATATAAAAATAAAAATGATTCTATTCACTATGTTTAAAATAAAAAGTATTATGTTTCACCCAAAATAGAGACTGTCCCCGAACACAAAAAAAAGACCATTTTTCAAACGCAGAGAACTAGTGTCGATAATCAAAAAACTGATTGTTCACCATTTTAGAAAGCAGTTGGAACACAAAAAACTGGAGATAAAAAATGGAACAGTGAAAACAGAAGTAGCTAATAGAACAGATGCAAAGCCAAGGGTAGTTAAGACAACCCCAAAAACAAAACTCTATGAAAGAAATTAAAGTTCAAGCTATTTTGTGGTCATTGGTATCCTCCAAGAAATTATTGCATCATGTGCATAATATGGACGCAATAGAATGCAAGCACCTTAGTTGAAAGTTAGTCAGAATTAATCTTTAAACAATTGCTTCTAGAATACAAGACACCTAACAAGAGTCATCAGTTTAATTGATTAAGTAAAAGCAACACTAGGAGCAGTCAAAACTGAAGTAGCAAATAAAACAGGTGCAAAGGCAATGGTAGTTTATAGGTTATGTAGTTATAGCTTACTGAGAATAGTACTTGTTACACTATAGTCTAGAGATTTATATCAAATTAGAGTAGCTACCCAAATAGTCACATTAGTCTTATTGCTATGGACCTATGGTGGTGGTAGTCTTAGTCCCATGCCCTAAGTTATTATTATAGGATCTTAAAAATTTCATATAGTATAAATCAAGATTGTTCTATGTCATCTATTATCCACATTATCCTGCACAAGTTACTATGTCTCAACTTCTGGTATTGCTCTTATTCTTCAGTTAGTTGATACCTTTGGACAGTTAATTTGTTGTTTTTTTCTTGATGTTTTAACAAAGTTAGGTGCCACTTGCTACATTGAATGGAATATATAAATTTGGAACAATGGAATGTAGTGACATGCAACTTTCAAAGACGCTACAACAACTAATAGGAGAAGAAGGCACCGCTAATATCAAAATAGACTGTAGAAACAAAGCAACGAAGAAAACATGTGTTGGATACTTTGCATGTAGAAATTGTAAGAAGTGGTTTACCTACAACTTCAAATCATGCAAATGTTGTTGTTGTATGCAGTACATTTGTTAATATGCAAAAAATAATAAGTATTTGTCAAATATCAAGACGAAGGAAAGCAATGAAAAAAACAAATAATCAATACTTTAAATCTAGATGTCGTACCAGGTCGTATAGATACAACTTCAGATGATCCAAATGTTCTTGTTGTATACACCATCATTTTTAATGTCCATAGAACAATGATTTGTTGTTAGCAATCATCATAGAATACATTTATTCGTCATTGAAATGAATATTTTTTCTTATCACAAAAAGTGGTGTAACCACCAAATTTTCAAAATATAATGATAGAATTAATCCATATTATGTTGACCTATCTTGTCCAATATTTTCTACATTGACTTGCAAGTACATGCTTTGGTGCAATAAAGTTGAGACTTGCATAAGGGATGAATGATTTGTAATAACTAAGTCGATTCTCATGTTCAGCTATTTGTATGAAGCATATTGTTGCCTTCAAGATGCTATTATGCTACAGTGCATATCTAACTATACATACATATTCGTAATTACAACTATGTTGTTAACAACTAGCAAGATTAGCTTTACTAATCAAGACACATACAATCTGTATTTCATGCTTTCTATTGTATACAAAAGTGAATTATTTCTAGAATACATAGCTTGTATGTGAGATTTATGTTTTCAGAGACAATAATCAACATTGCATCTTCTTTGTTTTGCAGTGATACTTTTGAAATACAGAGAGATGCAAAATAGGTACTAGTTAGTTGCAAATTTGCTTCTCTTATTTTACTTTTTTGAAATCAAAGATACAATATAATAGTAAAATTAGTATTTTGTGCTAGTAAACATTATCATAGAGATATATTCAATAAAGCAAAAAATATTATAGAGGCTCTTCTCATCTTTGAGGAAAAAAAATCTAAGATACATAGTACTTAGTAAACAAATCACCATACGAATTTGAAGAATAAATACATAGAAAAAAATGGTTGAAATCATAGACATTGAAAACTACCATCCAGCAAAAAAACATCACATAGATACTAATATTGATATCGTTTTAATGAGCCATAGTCTCTTTAGAATACAACAATTTGCATATACTCCTGGAGATTGTTTGTTCAATGCATTTGAAGTGCTTCTGCACTTTCGTTACTCGTCTATTGAACTGCGCAATGGAATAATAGACCATTTTCTCAATTGTCTACAACAAAATGACACAGAGGCAAAATAATCATACCAATATGAATTAGATCCTGTCATGTTATATCAACTCCATGGAATTCACGATGTTGACACATACCTTCGTAGAATGCATTTTCTGCATCTAATAGCAATTTCCAATCTAAAAGAGGCCTATGGGGAGACACATTTTGCATACGGTGGCTATCAAAGTGGTTGAACATACCAATTGGAGTTTGGTCGCTAACAATGAAAACAAGGTATTTGTTCTTCAATCAAGATCTAGATACAATTCCACTAAACATTTTGTTTCAGGATATAGATCCCATTAGTGGAAATTTTAAACCCCTATTATACAAAATATTATGTAGATGCAACTTTGTACGAAATTATTCCTTGTCACCTCTTTGCAAATATCTTGAAAACCATTATGAATCCGTTGTTCATGAAATGCAAATTCATGGATTGCATATAGCAAAAACAACTATGTCGAAATGTGCTAATAGCATGTTTAGTGCAATTTGTCATTAAATAGCACCTGAATTTGATGAACAATCTTTCAGACTCTACATTTTCCAATCTTTTTGCAATGCACTAATGGCTAGAAGCAACGATGCATTAAATTGTATAGAAAAACACTTAACAAATGAAACTATACAAATTCAAACAATGGTTGCAGGCTGACAACAATACCTAATTAATATGGAAATGCCATATGAAAAAGGAGGAGTTGAGGGAACATCATTTTGCTTCCAATGGACATCGATCATATTCAATGTAAACATACAAATATGGTCATTTACCAGTAAAACCATTGTGAATTACTACCAATCAAAAACAAATTTCAACCAAACGTACAACATATTATCATTTGAAACAAGTACATCACACATTCATTATGAACCATTACTATCAAATAAAAATACAAATCGGTGCAATCTGCAACATAGAATAGTACAAATGCATGAAAACACCAACAATAGAATAAACTTGCACAAATTGAAACAAATTATACGTACAAATGACCCAAATAAAATTGGACAAAATAGAAATAAAATAGCAGATAAAAATTGTTCATCACGAAAAAGTACTCCCATAGAAATTTACAAACGACAAATTGAAGACACACCAAAAACCAAATGTCCAATATGTAAGACATTGCAATTTCAAAAAAACATCTCAAGCATTGGACTTGAATTAGAAAAAATGTACATAGAAATATCTGAAAAACAGAAGACATTACATTTAAATATCATTTGTAGATCTTGCAAAGTTTCCTCGCTTTGCAACACCTGAACAAATAAGACGTAACAAGACATTGCAAACTGTAACAAGACTTTCAAAGCTTGAGGAAAGACTTGTTGCATTGATAATTCCCTTTGCAAAAATAAGACAATGTGGGAAGAAGCGATCACAAATGGGCTTAACTGGTTCAATAATCAATGTACCTGTCCAGATGGACATAATCCAAAAATCATTGCCACAATCCATAAACAATACAATCACAATTGCTATTGCATTAAAACAACGACTAGAATACAAGAATGCATATCAAAAAGGAAAAGTGCGTGTGCATATTGTCATGAGAGAACTTAAAGAACTATGTTCTCGAAATTTGTATAAAACTGAAAACATTTCCATTAATAGCAATTGGAATCATATACTTGAATTGGACAATAAAGGTAATAAATCCAATGATGACAACATTCATAGCAAAAGTGAAACTGATAGCATTTCAGAAAGTGAAAGGCCAACTGAAACCTTGGTACATGGATTCATAGCTTCACAACGAATTCATGATTTGCAAGACAAGATTATTGAAATAGCACCAGCTGAGGGACAACGACCACTTGGGATATTCAAAGACAAACATGCGAATACTCATTTAAAAGGTCATGTCAGGCATCTCAGTACGAATAAGAAATGGAAAATTACAAGGAAGAAAGTTGTTAGCAAAAGATGTTAAGTACAAGCCCAACTTAGAAAAGTTACTAAAAAGTCACATTGGATACATAGATTTCAAACACATAAGAATTTCTCCTGATTACCATCAACAAATGCAGAAACATATATTTGCAATTATACGACAATTTGGTCCTCCAAATTTCTTTGTTACATTTACAAGTGCAGAGCATCTTTGGACACCACTAGTACAAAATCTTACTAAATTACATAGCAATAGAAATAAAGAGAAACACATTGAAACAATTGAGGAATGCAACATTGATTATCTTGTCAGAAAGGACCCAGTAACATGTACACGTTACTATAGACATAAGACAAATGCATTGAAGCAATTGATCTATCAAGATAGCACATTTTTTGGAAAAATATTAGATTACTACTTTGTAAATGAGTTCCAAAATAGAGGTAGTGCACATGAACATGCTCTTATATGGATAGAAAATGCTCTAGTATATGGAATTAATACTAACTTAGAAATTGAAAACTTCTTGGATAACTATATAACTTGTAGCACAAATCACCTTGATCCAGAACTCGCAAAGATACATGAACATCATCATACCAAAAGCTGTAAAAAAAGAAAAGCATCATAGTGTAGATACAAATTTCCAATGCTACCAATGAAAAGAACAAGGATTCTTGAACCAATTACTTCGGTACATGGCTCAATAAATGAATTTTTTTTGTCCTTGCAAAGCACCTTAGAGAAAAAACACTATGACAAATCAAGTAGTCATGAAGATTTCTTAGATGAATTCCAGTTAACAGAAATTGATTACATCGAATTAATACAAAGTACATTAACACAACCAATGGTATTCTTGCAATGAAAACCATCAGAAATATGGAATAATAGCTTTGCATACAATATGCCACACCTATGGAATGCAAATACATATGCTCAATATGTTCTAAATGCATATGCTGCAGCTTCATATTGCACTTCATATATGACCAAAGTTGACAGATCTATGAAAAATGCATTCAAAAGGATATGAAAAGAACATGAAAAGAGAAAAATTGATGCTATTCAAATGATACGATCTCTAGGAAATGATTTGCTTAACCTTCAACAAATTTCAGCTCAACAAGCAGTCTACATAGCTCTATCACTACCATTGAATCATAGTTCAAGAGAACGCAACTTTATAAACATAGCACCAATAGACGAACACACATTTATATTTAAACCAACTACTCTTCTGAAACAAATTCCTGACAACTCTAAAGATGTTATGTGCAGTTCTATAATTGATTACTGTATCAATAGGCCTAATGCTATTAAACATATATGTTTAGTCAAATTTGTATCAAAGTATAGGAAAGATGGCAGACCAATATCAAAAAGAAAAAAAAGAAAAAGTAATTTGATTCATTAAATACAAAAAACACATTGACTATGAAAACTATTGCAGAGAAATTTTTTTGCTATATGTTCCATTCGAAAACAATGAAAATGCACTAAACAAAGACTCCTCTACATGGAAGAGTGCATACATGTTGCATAAGAACACAATAAAGAACAATGAAACTAAGTTCACATATAACATGAACAAAAAATGGGGTGATTTGGAAGAAGCAATTCAAAAAATTGATAGCAGCACTGCAACTTCTAATAATACAATAAAAAAACCTGAAATATCTAATGATGTTACTGAGAAGTATAACTTGGCTAAAGATTTGCAATTTCCCCAATGTAATGAGAAAAAAAGACATCTTAACATTGGTTTTCAATTTACAGAACATCCATTTATGCTTAGCAATGAAGAATACTACAAGATTAGGAGAATGCTTAATAAAGAACAACAAGCAATACTCAAAGACATTGCAATGAAAAAACGAAAGAACATAGACAAACCACTCTACTTATTTTTGACTGGAGGAGCTGGTACTGGAAAAAAATTCACAGCAAAAGAAATATTCCAAATGCTCATGCGCATCTACAATGAACATTACAATACAGACCCTTTGAAACCAAAAGGTTTGATATTAGCATATACAGGTAAAGCTGCATATAATGTAGGTGGAGTTACAATTCATTCTGCATTGCTAATGCCTTTCAACAAATCTAGTTTTATTCCACTTAGCAACGATGTATTAGACAACTTAACACAACTGTACGAAGAATTAAGGGTTGTTCTCATTGATGAATTATTTCTAATTGGAAGTTGTTTTCTATATCAAATTGATGATCGACTAAGAAACATTAAGCACAATCAAACAAAATACTTTGGAAACATTGATATCATATTTTTTGGCGACTTGTACCAAGCACAACCTATACAAGATTCACTAATATTTGAACAACCTATAATAAGAAGGAAACCAATAACATATTACTTTTGGAAAGAACATGTAAAGTAATATGAATTTCACATTGCAATGCGTCAAACAAATGAAAAATTCATTAGCATTTTGAATAGGATGCGTTTAAATAATCAAACAGAAGATGACTTGAATTACCTAAATAGACATTGTATTCGAAATGCTCCTAATGATCCTACTTTCCCCTATCTATTTTTTAGGAATAAAGATGTAGCATTACATAACAAGAAAGTGTTGTCTATTGTTCCTGGTGATGAAATTGTAATTAATGCAATTGATTACGAGGAAGAAAATCATGGACACATACCATCTCATGCACAAATAGCAACATTGCCTTCACAAATTGTCCTAAAACTTAACATGCTAGTTGAAATATATGCAGGAAACTATGACTTACAAGATGGTCTAGTCAATGGTGCAGATGGTATCATTAAAGCATATGTAAAATTAGACAACTTTGACGTAATATGGATCAAATTCTATGATGAACGTGTTGGCCGTCAACAAGCACATAAATTTGATTTTCTATATAACAGAGAAATTTCTAGTGATTGGACTCCCATAATGCGCACAACAAAGGCAATTTATGTATTAGCAAAAACAGGCAACTTGAAAATCAGAAAAAAATTCCCAATCCAACTAGCATGTGCACGTACAATACACAGATCACAAGGTTTGACACTAGACAATCTTGCATTTGATCCTTTAGGAATATGACACCATGGATTAGTATATACAACTCTTTCTCGTGTGAGAAACATAGAATCATTGTATTTGCTTAGTCCACTTAAGAAACAAAACTTCCGAATTCAACACAAAATTTCTGTTGAAATGGAACGTTTACAAAGAAACGCAAAGTGGCAACTAGACTACAACTATTCGTTATTAGAAACAAAAGCATACATTTCAATTCTTTTTCTAAACACCCGCAGTTTACAAATACATATTGATGATTTGTTAAATGACTATGATCTAATGCAATCTGACATCCTATGTTTACAAGAAACACATTTGAATAATTCAATGCTTCTAAAAATACTTGAAACATTCAATTGCATATCAAATCATAGTAAACATGGTTTGCTAATTTGTATTAAAAAGCATATAAAGATCTTGAACCATATTCATTTTGAAGAAAAAAACATTGAAGCTACACTAGCAAATATGCTTCTTCATGACATGGATATTATAGTCGTGAATGTCTATGTTGCGCCATATGCAACATTGAACAATACATTGGATCTTCTTTCAAAAGCATTATGAAAAATACATTCAAATCAAACAATAGAAATTGTCGGCGGTTTCAACATCAATATGCTTGAAAGCAACAACAAAACAAACAAACTAAGATCGTATATGCACAATTACAACCTTAATTTTATTTTAGAGACAAATAACAATCAACAATTATCAATCATTGATCACATATGGTCAAACATAACTTGTAGCTATAAGACTTTCAGGTTAGATACATATTGGAGCAACCATGATACTATTTGTCTCATCATTGAAGACAAAAATGCAACACAAACATAGTGCAAATGAAAGTAGTCTAATGATTTTTTCTAGTCAGTAGTATCAGACTTGCATACTCATGTCCTTATTAAACAAATGAAATCAATAGTGAGCATTATTACCAAACATACCTTTAATTTGTTTCTAAAAAAAGTCTTTGAAAGCTGCATAATAGCCTTTTAACTACTATGACTTTGACTTCTAATTGTATGTCTTGCAGATTACTATAGCTTTCTACAATGAGTCAAATAGGCAAAGACAAGTCACAAAAAGAAATAAACACATCCAGGTTTTCTTACTACACTAAACTTACTTACCCTTCAATGCGTATATATAGAGATATCTCTATGTTTAACTGTTTATTTCTTTCTACAAAACTATTGCAAGACCTATTCTTATATTACTAGTGCTGACTTCTATAGCACTGTTCTTCATATAGAATTATACTATGCATCAATGATTTATTTCTAAAGCATCACAGAATTCATTTTAATTCTTGAATTTGTCTTTCAACCCATTGTAATAGTTTCATGCACAAATGAGACAGGCCCCATTACAAATTGCAAACTATATATAACCACTTTGGAGTTATCTAACAATAAACACCACAGAATACTGAATCTTATTCTCTATAGTATTTTATCACTACGACACAATTTGTTTCCCTTTTCATCATCTCAATAATGTTCTGTGCTTAAACTTGACAATCATCACCAATTGCTTATTTACATCAGAACTGTTACATGCATAATTCTATGAATCCCAGTCTTTTTGTTCTTCTTTTCTTGTCAACCTTTAATTCCTCTTCCTCATCCTTCCTCTAGAAACTTGTCAAGCTTCCTGTTCACTTTACATTTGAACCCTTTTTCACTAAGATCTCCTCCAATTTCCCATGTTGCTTCTTGTCAACCTCTAAATTGCAATAAAGATAATATCAAATACAAATTAAATTTCTTCCAAAATTGTAACTCTATTTTAGTTACATCAAACTAAATTATTTCATAATCCATATGCATCGTAATTCACATTGTGCAATTTGAGCAAAACGTTTCCAATCTCATTATTATTTCTCTTAATATCCCTATTGTCTTTCAAATTTTATCTATACCTTTTTTTTTGGTTTCTTTTGTCCTATGGTGTTTCTATGTTATTTTTTGTTGGGTAGTACAACAAGCTCAAATGACATATATCTTGATCAACATATTTATTGTGTAAACTGCCAACCACCCATAATAAGTAACAACATTGGAAAGTGAGCTTGATCAAGAAACACATCCAGATTTGCTTATTACGCCCAACTTACTTAGTCTTTGATGCATATGTAAATGTTTTCATGCCAATCAACGATACCTGAACTTTCATACATTTGTACTAGATGCGTTTACATGTTTATATAGTAATGGAATTGAATCATTTTTTCTCACAGCCAAAAAAAATTTTAATATTTGCAACTCAGATCAGTATATATCTCTATTGCACCAATAGAATTTTCTGAATTTAATATTGTATAGTTTATAAGTATTCCATTATTGAAGTTTTTAAATGCAATTAATATTTCTTTCATTAACTAATATTCAGTTTCTAGTACAATATACAATAAGTTTATACTTTTATTTTTATTTTTAGTTATTAAAATTTACCAAACACTTCGTGGTTGCGTTCAAGCGCACCATTCAGTGACGTTGCATATTTTTCATCTCGTAGTTCTGGACAACAAGCTAGAATAGACAAAGAACAACAAATATCAAGTGCAACTGAATCAGAAAAGTAAGTAAATTTGAAACAAATTATTATACGTACCATTCACATAGCATTCATATTTATCACCAATATATTTTACTTCTAATTGTTTCTTTTGCCACATCAACATCATCAATACACAGATCAAAAGCAACATATTTAGCTCCAGTTTCCATTGAAGAACTAAACATTCGCAAAACTGGAAAAATGTTCAATGGAGATGTTATGGTTATCTATAACACATATATTGATAAAGTTCACAAAGCACGACAAATACTACATGAAAATTTGACAGATTCCGAAGGAATCATGACAATCACATTGTCCATACCAAATGAGCTTATTGAACAACATGGACAAAAAATATCACTAGGAAAAGCAATATCTATTACAAATTTTAAAGTTCTTCCCAAAACAAATTATGACCGTGGTAAGCACCATACAGAACATACCAACAATTTGCAAAGAATACAAATTCATTCCAGATACAACAGTAAAACAACTTACAACAAATACAGAAACATATCCAATTTGAACAATTGCAGCAGTTGTCACAGCTGCATGGAAAGTTGGTTTCCAATATACATTGCAAATTAAAGATGGAAATTTTGATGACAATAGAGCAATGGTAACATAAATTAATTTGCAATGTTTTTATATTGCTAGTTCCATCCCACATTTCAGTTCAGTTTCAAAAAAAAAAAAAAAACTTTTTGTGTTCTTTTGCAGTTGTAGTTATTTGAAACATTTGCATTGCTCTATGATGAAATTGAGCAAGAATTGCAAAAAGGCCATCTTCCAATTATGTTATTCAAAAACATAACAAACAGGAAAGAATTGAAGGACAAAACACTTTGAACAACACAAGCTACATTCATCACAAAATTGAATGCAGAAGCAGCAGAAGAACTCAGAAAATTAAACCCTCCAACATTATCTGTAAGTACAAATGAAACAATACCTCTACTACTCAATATGCAATTGTTTCTTCATCTTTTTCTATTTTGACATATATTACTTGTCCTCCTCTATGAACATATAAAAGGAACATTGACAATTGTAAGCATTTACTCTACGCCATTTGAACCAGTTTGTGTTGAATGCAATTCACCAATACCAACCTCTACAATGATAGAGGAGAATACAGTTGATTGCCTAAAGTGCAATAAAAATTTGTCCTTTTCCTATTCACACTGTCTTAATTGCATAATCAAGTCCAACAACACCAATTTGCAATGTTGCATCCGAAGCAAATTCCTCTTGAAACAGTTACTTCCCAACCTAGCGCATATGTCTTTTCAAGACTATGTTAAAAGGAAACAAGCAACAATGTATATGCTACGCGATTTCAAAATAAATGGTACATTTACAATCAATGAAGACAACGAGATCCAATCTGTTGACAGCAACAAAAGCCCTACCAGGACTAGGCATACTTATAATTATTCTTCATCTTTCAACAAAAAATCAGATATATGCAATTTAAATTATGCTATCCAAAATAGTAAGATTTGTACTAATTTTTCCCTTTTCTTTGCAGCACGAGCACTTCTACAAACATTGGCTACAACAGAAATACATAGTAATCTAGAAATCAGTGCAAATTTCTTCTCAATTTTTGTACAAGATTTTACTACTCAAATCTGCCTTTCTCAAAGTTTAGTATGTCTGCAACATTTTTCTAGAACAAGAATGTTTTCATAGAACAATTACAAACAAAAATCACTAGTTATATTTATAGTGTTTCTTCTACCTATTCACAGATACTTTCAGATTTAATATATGTATATTTAAGAAATATAGCTTTTCCATTTGAGATTTACAAATGTTTTCAGATTTCATACATATATGTTCAATGAATAGAACCTGTCTTTACAATCTGACATTATATATATAAATGTTATAAATCTATTTAAAAATTTCCTGAAAAAAATATTTCTGCACACGTGATCCCTGGGCTACTTCCAGTCTTCTATCTTGTTGTTTATTGGTTTTGCAAAAATTTTAATTGACATCTGGAACATTGATTCATCTCTGTAAAAGAGGGAGAGGCACTAAGATTATTTGTCCATACGATGTGCACTACAAGTAGCCGCCTCTGCAAACTAAGCAAGGGCATTAATTTTTCATATATTCTTATGTATCAACTTTGAACAACATCTCTCTATTTGGGAAATATTGTTATGGTAACAGAAATAGTAAATCACCATTTCTAAGTTTATGCTTCCTTAGCTTATAAGTTCATATATATTTTTTTTTTTGTAGATTCCTCTATTCACTGTTAATAGTAATGCACCAAATTCTATGTCTAAACACTGTACTAAGACCAAAGTTAGTCTTATATTCCCTACTCTTCGCCTTTGTTATAATTTGCTTTACAATATAATTCTTCTTCACTTGCACTTTACGACTAAAAGCTTATATATTAAGCATTATTGGGTCATTGATATTTACTTTGTTAAGTTCTTTTTCTACTTTAATATTCAAATACTCCAGTCTTAGCTTTTGATAAGTATTTGTTTAAGAATTTTCACTAAATCTTCGATTCCATGAGATAATATATATAATCAATAAAATATGCATGTATAGTGCTCAAAGGACTTCATATGAGGCTTGGCCACATAATTTTTCATGCTTTTTCCAGTTCCGCCTTTCTCCCTCGCTCAGGGTTCCGCTTCCCTCTAATTTGCATACAATTGCACAACAATGCGACCTCACGCAAATACCGATTCAAGCCGTGGAGGTTTCCTTCATGTAAGCTTTCTTTTACGTAGAGTTTAAGTCACTATACGATGGCTCATACCCAAGGTCGAGCTTCCAATCTTGTCTTCTCCGCCTAGATGGCCGCGATGACACTTCACAGATATCACTCAGCGAGCAAGGTTTCTGTCTCAACCAATATTGCTCCAATAACCAGAGGGCTCAACGCAGGTTCAAACATATCCAACAATCAACTACTCGTATCATTTGAGTTCTTGATAAAACAAATTAGCTAGCTTTTCCACATCTGATACATTGGCTGAATAGGATCAGAGATTTGGGTGACTCTTTTAGCCAGACTGACATTTTCATGTCTATAGGAAGAAAAAATCTGTGGCTGATCGACTGTCAAAGCTAGGAGTTGAGAAAGATTTTGGCATCATGTACTACCACAGGCACAGGGTTCTGTTCTACTTCACTGAATATGACTTTGGTTTACATCATACTTCTGGTCTATGTTGTTGGGCCATTCTGGTATACTAGTGCTCCACTTTTTTTTGCTCTTTTGATACTTTCTGATCGCTGGTGCTCCACTTATATTGAGATTTCACTATGACTCTGGTACTTTGTGTGCCTGCACGCACATATGCCTTTCTGAACAATATTAGTTTCTTTTTGTGTATGGGATGGGTTCCTTCTGTTTTTTTGGGTATATCTCTGCATGTATGCAGCTTATGTTGATATATAATCTTTATATATATATATATATATATGATTAATTGCCTGGCTTGGTACATTATGTCAAAATCAGTGCTCAAGCATGTGGTGACTCTTTGATTTGGTAAATAGTTGAGATTTTACAGTATTGTTTGCTGTGATTGTTTTCGAATTCAATGGAGAAACATGTGAGAAATGTAAAATTAGATGGTATGGGACAATATAATTTACCTTTTGTTTGACCTAGAATTTTTTTGTTAAAAATCTTCTTAATATGTCACCTTTATCCAATCTGACAGGGCATTATTTTCTGATTGTAGATCAAAATATACGTAGTGCCACTGTACCACTTTTGCCATATTTCCACTTTGCTGTTTGTTATGAATTTTTTATTTTGAGTCCCTACTGATGACACTGCTACTTTCTTTGTGTTTTTGGCTGTTTCCAATAGTCACTTTATGTTATGGAATTTTTGAAATCTGCTCTTTATAATAACTAGCAAATTCAGTTATTTCTGAAATCTGCTCTGACATTGACTGACTAATTGAGTTATTTTTACATCTGCTCTTACAATAAGTGATTGACTAATTTTTTTATTACTACAGTACAAAACTTGTAACATATGCAGTACACAACTTCGAAAGTCATTTTAATACAATTCACATTTAAAAAAATATTAATTATAACCTTAGAGGGATTTTTGAATCGAATTATTATTTAAATATAATATATATTTTTAAATTTATTTAATTTTAGATTTTTTAAAACTTATACATCACAATTATTTTTTAATGAAAATGATTAGTAATGCTGAGCAAAACATTTGACCACGCTTGATCATGACTGTATTTTGCCATCGGGCTCACTACAAAATAATGAAAAAAACAATACACACTCTATGTTTTTTTTTTTGTTTAAAAAAAAATAAACAGTAAAAAAAAATTACATACCGTCTTTTCGCTTTTGGCTTTCGAGCCTTCTAAAACTTTTCATAACAAAATTATTTAAAAAAAAAAAAACAAAATAACATATTATATATATTATAAACTTTAAAAAAAATTATATAATATATATATATATATATATATATATATATATATATATATATATATATATATATATATATATATATATATATATATATATATATATATATCCGGTTCCTACTTTTACCGAATACCGGAAACAAAAGATCTGTCCTCGGATAGAATATCATGCAAGATATCTGTCACGAGCAAATGAATAGTAAAAATGTACCTAAGATTCGGGCAAGAGGGAACCACCTCTTGTTATCTCATCCCTTGGAGGCTAGGCCATATGGGGACCGAATCTGACCCAATCTAATAAAAACAAAAGTAAAATGAATTCAGGACATATCGGCTCTTTTAAGTACAATTATTACACAGTGGAGATTTTTAATTGGCATAAATCCCACGGAAACCAAATATATACATAAGATATGCAAGGATTTCAATCGAGTGATCCTTACAATCAATCACTGTTTGCTCTGTCATCATAATCATATTCATACATGTCACGAGCAGCTTGCTCATCTCTTGGCCGATAAAGTTGATTTAGACTGATAAGTTCTTCATCCACATCTGGAGCAAGGACTTCATAAGGAATAGACTCATCTAACCATGGAGGAGCTTTTTCATGCAGACAACAATAGAATGGAAAAGTGTAGAAGTGAGGTGGTCGGTCTGCTTCATCAACTGAGATACGTCCTTTGAAATTTACTGAAAGTTTAAAGGATTCATCCTTTTCATCTGCTATCAAGACTGTGGTCTTTGAGTGTACAAAATCAAACTCCAGAGCAAAATCGTTCTGGACTGCAACATGGAGTTCCCAACTCAAGATATTTACAAACTCTCTAAAATTCCTATCAGAAATATAAGTGGCTCTGAGCATATACTTAAACAGGAATAACTTAAACCACGGACTCCACCAATTATTAGCAGGATCAATAGCTACCTCATAGAATATGACCTTGACTGACCCATGGATTCTAGCTCTCTGATGGATAGAAAAGTAATCTGACCAGGTCCAATCTGTGTTTTGGATGCAACCAAAATAGGTGGGATTATGTTCTCTAGACAAAGCATAGTAAACTTTCCAAGGTCTAATTCTATAGGGAAACTCTTTGGTGTAAGACCACTGTGCTTCATCAGTATTAAACCACTTTTGTAATATCATCTGTTTGACTTCGAACGGTAAGACAGAATACTTCTTTACAAAACACTCAAAACAAAACCCATAATGACAGTTACTACATATAACAATCCCACCTTTCTTCTTGGGATCGACTTTGCACATCACCTCACCGAACTCAGATGAAGCTCTGCGGTTGGTGAAGAGGTCTGAACATCTTGATTTCTTTTACTGTCTCCGCACCTTCTCGAGTAAGCATATCAGCAAGATAATTTTTTGCACCAGATTTGTAAACAATATCAAAATCAAATCCTTCAAGCCAAACAGCCCATCTCAATAATCTGGTACTTCCTTGTTCAAGCAACTTCTTGTTCGCCAATATATTTTTCATATGTTTCAAATCTGTTCGAACAAAAAATCTCACACTTTTCAAGAACAGATTGAACCTCTTAATTCCCCTCTTAACTGCAATAATCTCCTTATGGGAAGAAGGATATTTCTTCTCAGTTTCATTAAAAGTTCCAGAGGAGTATGCACAAACTAATTCTTTTCTTCCATGCTTCTGGAGAAGTACAGCAGCCCATGTGTGATCAGAAGCATCTGTTTCAAGAATAAAAGGAAGATTAGAATCAGGAAGTTTCAATTTTGGCAAATCATTTACCTTGCTTTTAATATTTCTAACAGCCTCAGTCATTTCATCTGTCCAACTTGATGCATGTTTTTTCAACCTGTTTTGCAACACCTTGGTATCATCTTCCTGTTTCTCATAAAATTGTCTTATGTAATTAAGACAACCCAAAAACCTTTGCAGAGTTCGAACATCTGGAATTATATCAGGAAACTTGGTTAAATGAACAAGAACATGGGGCTACAAGTTAACTCGTCCTCTTTCTATATGTAAACCCAAATAGTCTATTCTGACCTTTCCAATTTGAAACTTTTCCTCAGAGTCAGAAAGCACAAGACCATGCTTATAAACCAGCTCATAAAACTGTTCTAAATGCTTTTTGTGGCTATTTACATCACGACTAAAAACAAGTAAGTCATATATATATATACAATAATATACTCATCCCCAGCAAAAATATCTTCCATCCTTTTCTGAAATTCAGAGGGAGCATTTTTAAGACCAAAAGGTAAGACTGTCCACTGTTATTGGCCATGAGGAACAGTGAAGGCAGTCTTGTAGCGATCAGCAGGAATGATGCCAATTTGTCAGAAACCACTCTTTAAATCAAACTCACTGAAAACATTGGCATTGGCTATTTTGGCAAGCAGAAGTTCTTTATTAGGTAAAGGATACCTAATAGGGAGCAGGGCACCATTGAGAGCCTTATAATTGATAACAAGCCTTTTCTTCCCTCATTTCTATTCACTATGCTTGTTAACATAAAAAACTGGACAAGCCCAAGGGCTTTTGCAAGGCTCAATTAGTTTCTGTTCTAATAGCTGACTGATTTCTTGTTTGCAAATTTCTTGTTCAGAAGGGCTCATGTGATTTGCACTGGCCTTCTGTGATTTAGGAGCACTTTCTTTTATAGGGAAGACTCAAAAATACTTTTCCCTGTCCAAAGCATCCGTATTGACCTGCACCGCTTCGAAGCTTAGTAGAATTTTTCCAGAATATGTGGACCATGAAGTCGCATTCTTTACAATCCTATTAATCTTGGTGAGATTCGCAGAATGCCGAAGTTGATCTTCTTCTCACGCGAGCAACATTAATCATATAACTACCATATTGCACTACCAGACCACTTTTGTGCAATGTAATCGTACTTTACCAAAAGTAACTGGAAGTAGGTCATTTAAAAAATCTTGACCTAATAGAAAATCACAACCTGTATCAAAACTGTACAAAGTTACTCTGACAGTAACATCATTCAAACAAATGGGAAAATTTGGGGCTATATGATTAATCTCCATCAAATCCTTTGTAATAGCCCTGAAATGGAGCTTTGTAGGATGCCAATAGTGGGCAGGAATAGCACCAAACTTACAACAACTGCTCATAGCTCTGTAGTCAATCTGTGCATCTAGAGTGTATTCCTTAATTTTAGGCAATTTAATTTTAATAGGAATAATCACCCTATCTCCTATTCCCATGATTTTCATTTCTTCAATCTTTGGTTCTTCAATCAAAACCGGATTTCTTCTAGGAGATTCTTGCAATAGAACAGATGATAATTTAGAATTACAGTCATCATACTCAGAAATAAGGATTTGCAATTTGGTTGACAGATTAATCATTTCTGCTCTGGTATGATGAATGGAGGATTCTAAATCTGTAATTTTCTTTTGAAGAGAACTGATTGTATCCATACCTTCTTTTGGGTGTGCGTTAATCGGATAATGGTTTGAACATTGAATAAATTCTTTCTCAATGAAATCATCTTCTTCAAAAGTTTTCTTTTTTGATTTAGAAGGCAGCTGTCTCTCTAAGCCTTCTAACTTTTCTTGCAATCTCCTTCTAGCAGTAAACTGGACTGGACTAAGCATTGCCATCTCAGCTTTGACTGCTGCAATCTTCACATATAAATGTTTTGAGGAATTAGAAGAGAACATTCTAATATCAGGGATGAAAGTTTCATCTGAATCAGAAGACTCAGATTCTATTGTCATTCTCCCAATATCAGGAATTTCACAATTTTCAGAATCAGAAGAACTGGAGATCTCAAAATATTCTCCATCAGAATGAGATATTAAGTCCCAATCTTGAGGATCATGAACAGTGGAGAAAATATTTATTTCTTTCATTTGTTTCTTATCCTTCTTCTGACTACATGTGCTTGCATAATGTCCTTCCTTTCCACAGATGAAACAGACAACTTTCTTAGAAGGTTTAGATCTTTTTCGGAATACCATTCTCCTTCCTTTTTTAAATGATCTCTTGGGAGAATAATACTTCTTTTCCTTGGGGAAATATTTGTCTGTTTTGCAAGAACAAGAATACTTAGAAACCTTTTTCTTTTTGCTTTTATGGCACCCAAAATCATAAGTTTCTTTGAAGTTATTACACAACTTTGTGCTGAAATGCATTTGCTTTTTAAAGTTCTTTTTTGCCTTTTCTGCAGCACATTCTCTCTGTAGAATAGAGACAATCAACTGATGAATAGCTGCAAATGATTGTCCTTCTAGATTGATCTTATGCTCATATATGTGTTGATTAATCAGATCTGGTATTTTGCCTGGCATTGATGCTATATAATATCTCAAATATGCAGCATTATGAGAATCATGAGCTTGGTAAAGTAACTTTTGCATAACACAGTAATAATCTTGCAAATGATCAATGTCACATAATCTTTGAGATAAAAATAACTGTGCATGATAGTGAGAATTTTCAGGTACTGCACCAACAAACTCATGTCTTAAGGCATCAAACAGTCTTTTTGGTGGATCATCATCTTCCTCAATTATTGCATTTTTATTTTCTTCAGAAAGTTTGTCCCACCATTGTTTGACTACACCAGTAAATGACCAAGAAATCTGAGTTAATATATCAGGCCAATCAGCACGGGATTCTGCCTTTCTTTGCAATGCCCAAGCATACAGATTATGTAAGACATCAACAACTACATCTGAATCCAAGCAATCAATATTGATTAACAAAGTATTACCATAACCACTATTGCTAGGATTGTTCATTCTGGCATTGATATTTTGGAGATTGTCAGTATATCTCCCGAAAGGGCTTGTGGCTGAGGCTCCATGGGCTGTATCATCAGAAGTATTCCTTCTTCCTTTATGTGGGAAATTAAATGGCTCAGTTCTATCCCTTTTAGAACTTGATTCTCCTTGAGTAGGATCACCAGGGGTTCTAGTGGTACCAGTTACTCCAGACATAGCAAAAATGCTTTTAGGAGCAGATGGTTGGCCATTTTCTAACAAAATTCTTAGACTGACATACTGCTTTGGCAATCTATAACTTTCCACATAAGGAAGCTCTTGTAATCTTTTCCTCATTAGTGCTATCTTTTCTGTAGCTAAAGATATTCCTTTTTGGACCTTTTCAATTTTTGTAATGTCAATATTCTCTACCCCCTTAAAAAGAATGCTTTTGATAGAGGATTCTGGAACTGAGGATTCAGGAACTGATGAAGAGAAGTTAAGCTTTGGACTGGACAGATCAACTGCTCTGTAATGTGGAGGGGAAACAGGAGCAGGAAGAGCATTTTTAAGATGCTCTAAAGATTTTGCGATAATTCCCATGTTAGAATTGATATCATTGAGTTGCTGGGAATGTTCATGCTGATCCCCTAAGAGTGCATCATAACTGGTATGCAATCTTTTGATATGTTCTTTAATCTCTAAGACATCTTTGGCTAGATCATCAATATTTTGTAACATACACACTATTTGGTAATTAGTGTAGTTATGTACTTTCTCCGATTCTAGTTGATCTAGATCTGTGACAGGCCTTGTATGTAACCATTGCATATCAGCTTTTAAAGTTCCATTCTGGAACGTTCTTCTTGACTTTCCTATATCCAAATATCTTTCATTAACTTTGGCAGATAATTCTTGAGGGCCTCTGGGTAGGCCACTAAAACTTTTGATATCTGGAATCAAAGCTTGAGGATCTCGGCTTGGAGATTCTGTCTGAAAAGTGGATGGAACACAATATTCACATTGGTCACTGATGTGGGATGTAGATCTTCTAGGTTGATCTATTTTGACTGGAGGAGCAGGATGTCTGACAGACATACTTCTAGGTATGATGGAAGCAGACTGTGGAAACTTGTTTCTTGGGACAGAAATCTTAGGAAGATTGAAAGTGGGATCAACTGTATAGGATGGAGAAGGATTATTATGATTAACTCTATCCCCCAAAAATGGAGATCGTGGAACGGTGGACAACGAGCGAGGAAGAGTAGGAGTGTATGGTATTTGCCTGAGTCCCTGTCCACGGGTCTGAAGGTGACTGTAAGGCGCTGGTTGAGAGCTGTTGAGGCGAAGGACTGTCGTGGTTTGCTTTCCTGGTGCAAGAAATCTTCTGTTTACTTCTCTGTTCAGGTTCTTACTTTTACCTTTCTGCAATGGCTGGTTATATGAATGAGTTTGCTCTTCAGAAGCCCGAAGATAGGAAAATTGCTCATAATAATCGCTGGTCTTTTCTTTCCAAGTATCTGAATAAATCTTCTGAGAATAATATTCTGTATGATGAAAAAATAGTGGTTCAAGAATATGAGCCCGATCCAAACTGGACATTGCCAGAGATTGATATTGACAAACTATACAAGCTTCCTACATTTCAGTTTAAAGCTGTTCAGTTGTTTAGATTCACTTCTGTAAATATTCCTGTTTCAGTTGGCCAAGATGTTTATCAAATTCCTCTAATTAAGCCTGAAGATATTGAATGGGGGTTAAGCAAAGGTTATAAATACATTCACCTTGGAATGCTTCAATTTGGCATAAACCCTTTAGTCCGCCCTGGCTTGAATACATCTTGTCTATCCTGTGTGTTAGATACTAGAATGAATCAGTTTCATGATGCTTTGATAGGAGGTTTTCAAAGCCCACTCAATAATGGCCCTGCCTGGTCATCTGTAATTCCTAGATATCAAGTATCTTTGACTGATCCATATATTAATGAGTTCCTACATGCTTATATTCAGTTTCATGGTTTTGATGTCGCTCCTGAAACACAGATAGCCCAACTCCATGCCTCTATCTGTATACGTTTTGTCTCTACCACAATGCCTCCACTGCATCCTAAGTTGAAAGAACGAGCCCTCAAAGAAGGAGTTGTTGTTGGTCCAGGGAATACTGCTCCCTTACAGATTGGTTTTGCAGCCTATACTCTCCCTGATGAATGGAGTAGTACCTACACTCCATTGTCTCAAAAATATCCTCAACTGCAAACATCCAAACAACCACAACAATTGTCTACTGTCCGACATTCTGATGGCACTACTGGTTTGAGGTTCACTTCTCCTTCTTGCTCGTTATCCACCGTTCCACGATCTCCATTTTTGGGGGATAGAGTTAATCATAATAATCCTTCTCCATCCTATACAGTTGATCCCACTTTCAAACTTCCTAAGATCTCTGTCCCAAGAAACAAGTTTCCCCAGTCTGCTTCCATCATACCTCGAAGTATGTATGTCAGACATCCTGCTCCTGCAGTCAAAATAGATCAACCTAGAAGATCTACATCTCACATCAGTGACCAATGTGAATATTGTGTTCCATCCACTTTTCAGACAGAATCTCCAAGCCGAAATCCTCAAGTTTTGATTCCAGATATCAAAAGTTTTAGTGGCCTACCCAGAGGCACTCAAGAATTATCTGCCAAAGTTAATGAAAGATATTTGGATATAGGAAAGTCAAGAAGAACGTTCCAGAATGGAACTTTAAAAGCTGATATGCAATGGTTGCATACAAGGCCTGTCACAGATCTAGATCAGCCAGAATCAGAGAAAGTACATAACTACACTAATTACCAAATAGTGTGTATGTTACAAAATATTGATGACCTAGCCAAAGATGTCTTAGAGGTTAAAGAACATATCAAAAGATTGCATACCAGTTATGATGCACTCTTAGGGGATCATCATGAACATTCCCAACAACTCAATGACATCAATTCTAACATGGGAATTATCGCAAAATCTTTAGAGCATCTTAAGAATGCTCTTCCTGCTCTTGTTTCCCCTCCACATTATAGAGCAGTTGATCTATCCAGTCCAAAGCTTAACTTCTCTTCATCAGTTCTTGAATCCTCAGTTTCAGAATCCTCTACCAAAAGCATTCTTTTTAAGGGGGTAGAGAATATTGACATTACAAAAATTGAAAAGGTCCAAAAAGGAATATCTTTAGCTACAGAAAAGATAGCACTAATGAGGAAAATATTACAAGAGCTTCCTTCTGTGAAAATTTATAGATTGCCAAAGCAGTATGTCAGTCTAAGAAGTTTGTTAGAAAATGGCCAACCATCTGCTCCTAAAAGCATTTTTGCTATGTCTGGAGTAACTGGTACCACTAGAACCCTTGGTGATCCTACTCAAGGAGAATCAAGTTCTAAAAGGGATAGAACTGAGCCATTTAATTTCCCACATAAAGGAAGAAGGAATACTTCTGATGATACAGCCCATGGAGCCTCAGCCACAAGCCCTTTCGGGAGATATACTGACAATCTCCAAAATATCAATGCCAGAATGAACAATCCTAGCAATAGTGGTTATGGTAATACTTTGTTAATCAATATTGATTGCTTGGATTCAGATGCAGTTGTTGATGTCTTACATAATCTATATGCTTGGGCATTGCAAAGAAAGGCAGAATCCCGTGCTGATTGGCCTGATATATTAACTCAGATTTCTTGGTCATTTACTGGTGTAGTCAAACAATGGTGGGACAAACTTTCCGAAGAAAATAACAATGCAATAATTGAGGAAGATGATGATCCACCAAAAAGACTGTTTGATGCCTTGAGACATGAGTTTGTTGGTGCAGTACCTGAAAATTCTCACCATCATGCACAGTTATTTTTATCTCAAAGATTATGTGACATTGATCATTTGCAAGATTATTACTGTGTTATGCAAAATTTACTTTACCAAGCTCATGATTCTCATAATGCTGCATATTTGAGATATTATATAGCATCAATGCCAGGCAAAATACCAGATCTGATTAATCAACACATAGATGAGCATAAGATCAATCTAGAAGGACAATCATTTGCAGCTATTCATCAGTTGATTGTCTCTATTCTACAGAGAGAATGTGCTGCAGAAAAGGCAAAAAAGAACTTTAAAAAGCAAATGCATTTCAGCACAAAGTTGTGTAATAACTTCAAAGAAACCTATGATTTTGGGTGCCATAAAAGCAAAAATAAAAAGGTTTCTAAGTATTATTGTTCTTGAAAAACAGACAAATATTTCCCCAAGAAAAAGAAGTATTATTCTCCCAAGAGATCATTTAAAAAAGGAAGGAGAATGGTATTCCGAAAAAGATCTAAACCTTCTAAGAAAGTTGTCTGTTTCATCTGTGGAAAGGAAGGACATTATGCAAGCACATGTAGTCAGAAGAAGGATAAGAAACAAATGAAAGCAATAAATATTTTCTCCACTGTTCATGATCCTCAAGATTGGGACTTAATATCTCATTCTGATGGGGAATATTTTGAGATCTCCAGTTCTTCTGATTCTGAAAATTGTGAAATTCCTGATATTGGGAGAATGACAATAGAATCTGAGTCTTCTGATTCAGATGAAACTTTCATCCCTGATATTCGAATGTTCTCTTCTAATTCCTCAAAACATTTACAGGTGAATATTGCAACAGTCAAAGCTGAGATGGCAATGCTTAGTCCAGTCCAGTTTACTGCTAGAAGGAGATTACAAGAAAAGTTAGAAGGCTTAGAGAGACAGCTGCCTTCTAAATCAAAAAAGAAAACTTTTGAAGAAGATGATTTCATTGAAGAAGAATTTGATTCAATGTTCAAACCATTGTCAATTGCTGCACACCCAAAAGAAGGTATGGATACAATCAATTCTCTTCAAAAGAAAATTGCAGATCTAGAATCTTCTATCCATCATACTAGAGAATAAATGGTTAATCTATCAGCAAAATTGCAAGTTCTTATTTCTGAGTATGATGAATGTAATTCTAGATTATCATCTGTTCTGCTAAGAGAACCTCCCAGAAAAGATCCAGTTGTAATAGCAGAACCAGTTATAGAAGAAATGAAGATTATGGGGATTGGTGACAGAGTAGTTATTCCTATTAAGATTAGATTGCCCAAGATTAAGGAATATACTCTGGATGCACAAATTGATTCAGGAGCAATGAGCAGCTGTTGTAAATATGGTGCTATTCCTGCTCATTTTTGGAATCCCACAAAGCTCCAATTCCGGGCTATTACTAAAGATTTGATGGAGATTAATCATATAGCCCCAAATTTTCCAATTTGTTTAAATGATGTTACTGTTAAAGTAACTTTGTACAGTTTTGATACAGGTTGTGATTTTCTTTTAGGTCAAGATTTTCTGAATGATCTTCTCCCAGTTACTTTTGGTAAAGGTACAGTTACATTTACTACCAAAAGTGGTCCTGTTGAATTACCATCCTCAAGTGATTATCGAGTTAATGTTGCTCCAGCAGAAGAAGATCAGCTTCAGCATTGTCTACAAGATCTCACCAAGATTAATAGGATTGTAAAGAATGCCGAGCTTCATGGTCCACATGTTCTGGAAAAAATTTCTACTAAGCTTCGAGCAGATTCCACTGCCAGTCGTTCAGATGCTTTTTGGACAAGGGAAAAGTATTTTGTGAGTCTTCCCTATAAAGAAAATTATACTCCTAAGCCACAAAAAGCCAGTGCAAATCACATGAGCCCTTCTGAATAAGAACTTTGCAGACAAGAAATCAGCCAGTTGTTAGAGCAGAAATTGATTGAGCCTTGCAAAAGCCCTTGGGCTTGCCCAGCTTTTTATGTTAACAAGCATAGTGAACAAAAACGTGGGAAAAAGAGGCTTGTTATCAATTATAAAGCTCTAAATGATGCATAGCTCCCTATTAGGTATCCATTGCCTAATAAAGAACTTCTGCTTGCCAAGATAGCCAATGCCAATGTTTTCAGTAAGTTTGACTTAAAGAGTAGTTTCTGGCAAATTGGCATCATTCCTGCTGATCGCTACAAGACTGCCTTCACAGTTCCTCATGGCCAATATCAGTGGACAGTCTTACCTTTTGGTCTTAAAAATGCTCCCTCTGAATTTCAGAAAAGGATGGAAGATATTTTTGCTGGGGAAGAGTATATTATTGTATATATTGATGATTTGCTTGTTTTCAGTCGTGATGTAAATAGCCACAAAAAGCATTTAGAACAATTTTATGAGCTGGTTTATAAGCATGGTCTTGTGCTTTCTGACTCTGAAGAAAAGTTTCAAATTGGAAAGGTCAGAATAGACTATTTAGGTTTACATATAGAAAAAGGACGAGTTAACCTGCAGCCCCATGTTCTTGTTCACTTAACCAAGTTTCCTGATGTAATTCCAGATGTCCGAACTTTGCAAAGGTTTTTGGGTTGTCTTAATTATATAAGACAATTTTATGAGAAACAGGCAAATGATACCAAGGTGCTTCAAAACAGGTTGAAAAAACAAGCATCAGGATGGACAGATGAAATGACTGAGGCTGTTAGAAATATTAAAAGCAAGGTAAATGATTTGCCAAAGTTGAAACTTCCTGATTCTAATCTTCCTTTTATTCTTGAAACAGATGCTTCTGACCACACATGGGCTGTTGTTCTTCTCCAGAAGCATGGAAGAAAAGAATTAGTTTGTGCATATTCCTATGGAACTTTTAATGATACTGAAAAGAAATATCCTTCTTCACATAAGGAGATTCTTGCAGTTAAAAGAGGAATTAAGAGGTTCAATTTGTTCCTGAAAAGTGTGAGGTTTATTGTTCGAACAGATTTAAAGCATATGAAAAATATCTTGGCAAATAAGAAGCTGCTTGAACAAGGAAGTACCAGATTATTGAGATGGGCTATTTGGCTTGAAGGTTTTGACTTTGATATTGTCTACAAGTCTGGTGCAGAAAATTATCTTGCTGATATGCTTACCAGAGAAGGTGCAGAAACACCCAAAGAAATCAAAATGTTCTATCCTCTTCACCAACATGAAGCTTCATCCAGTTCAGTTCAGTCTAGTCAGAGTCGGTCTAAGAGAGTCAGTCAGATTGTTATATGTAGTAACTGTCATTATGAGTTTTGTTTTGAGTGTTTTGTAAAGAAGTATTCTGTCTTACCGTTCGAAGTCAAACAGATGATATTACAAAAGTGGTTTAATTCTGATGAAGCACAGTGGTCTTACACCAAAGAGTTGCCCTATAGAATTAGACCTTGGAAAGTTTACTATGCTTTGTCTAGAGAACATAATCCCATCTCTTTTGGTTGCATCCAAAACACAGATTGGACCGGGTCATATTACTTTTCTATCCATCAGAGAGCTAGAATCCATGGGTCAGTCAAGGTCATATTCTATGCAGTAGCTATTGATCCTGCTAATAATTGGTGGAGTCCGTGGTTTAAGTTATTCCTGTTTAAGTATATGCCCAGAGCCACTTATATATCTGATAGGAATTTTAGAGAGTTTGTAAATATCTTGAGTTGGGAACTCCATGTTGCAGTCCAGAACGATTTTTCTCTGGAGTTTGATTTTGTACACTCAAAGACCACAGTCCTGATAGCAGATGAAAAATATGAATCCTTTAAACTTTCAGTAAAGTTCAAAGGACGTATCTCAGTTGATGAAGCAGACCGACCACCTCACTTCTACACTTTTCCATTCTATTGTTGTCTGCATGAACAAGCTCCTCCATGGTTAGATGAGTCTATTCCTTATGAAGTCCTTGCTCCAGATGTGGATGAAGAACTTATCAGTCTAAATCAACTTTATCGGCCAAAAGATGAGCAAGCTGCTCGTGACATGTATGAATATGATTATGATGACAGAGCAAACAGTGACAGAGCAAACAGTGATTGATTGTAAGGATCACTCGATTGAAATCCTTGCATATCTTATGTATATATTTGGTTTCCGTGGGATTTATGCCATTTAAAAATCTCCACTGTGTAATAATTGTACTTAAAAGAGCCGATGTCCTAGATTCCGGCCTTGCTTTTGTTTTTATTAGATTGGGTCAGATTCGGTCCCCATATGGCCTAGCCTCCAAGGGACGAGATAACAAGTGGTTGTCCCCACTTGCCCGAATCTTAGGTACAATTTCACTATTCATTTACTTAATGTACACTCGTGACTGGTATCTTGCATGATAGCCTATCCGAGGACAGATTTTTTGTTTCCGGTATTCGGTAAAAGTAGGAACCGGATGACTGGCTAGATTGCTATATATACTCCCTCCTCAACCTCATTTGGACATTCGGAGTTTGAGAGTTTGAGAGTGTCTTGAGTCTGAGTCTGAGCCTTGTCTCCCTGCTCTGCATCTGCGCGAAACCTCGCGATCTGCTTGCATCACGGTGACTAAGTCTCAAAGTGTGAGTCTATTTTATAAACTCTGAGTCAGAGTCTGTAACTGGCCAGAAAGCCTCCAGTGAGCACGCTCATACTATGAGTTGTTGTATCTGGTAAATGCCATTGCAGTCAATCTCTGAAAAGAGTTGCTGAGTCTGTATCAAATCTCCCTGCTCTGCTTCTGCGGGCATTCTGCCTGATCTGCTAGCATCACGGAGTTATATTCTGATGTATCTTGTATCTGAGTTTCAATAAATTATTATGAGTGAGTATCTTTCAGAAGTGGTATGAAGCTTGTGTATGTGCGATCAATCTATTTCACATATATATATATATATATATATATATATATATATAATATATATATATATATATATATATATATATATATATATGCATTTACCATACATATACATTTAAAAAGTCAAAAGACTTTGGAATAAAGTCCATTGTGGCGCTTTATAAAACAAAAGAAATTAAACCCTTTAAAATAAACTTTGTCATGACAAATTGCAACATCTCTATAATTACATTAAGTGGCATGTAATAGCCGTAATAGTTATCCATAGACATTTCCAACATCACATTGCAACATTACTATATTTAAACTAAGGGGTAGGTAGTCGCTACCTTGTAGCCTTGTTAATTAATAACATAACAACAATACAACACCAAACAATTATTCACCAACGAACTTACTTACTTACTTACTTTATTCACCAAATTAATTACTTACTTACTTACTTACAATTTGTATTGTTGTAACTACAAAGATTGGATTGTAAAATTACGTTGAAAACGCTCAAGCACATACCACAATTCCAAACAGATACCATATTTTGTTTAATAAATATAAGAATAGATATGTAAGAGCTTGCAAACATTAATGAGCTTACATACTCGTATTTGTAAAAGGTTGGTTCACTAACCATTTGTTGATTAATGAATTAGTATCCTTGGACTCCCAAAAGTAACAAGCTTGCGCACGATGAAGTGTCTCACCCGTAACTAAAATTCATGATGATAAATCACCCATAACTATGTGTTTGAGAGCCGATTAAAAGTTTTTTTAACTCATAATGGATAAAGTAATGGTAGAAGTAAAATGGAATGATAATCGAGCGTCAATATATTTTGACAGCCAAGCGAGTGTTATAAACCCTCGCTTGATAGGGATTAATAATATACAATAGTGTATAGGAAATTTAAAAAAAAAAAAAAAATGACATGAAAATTAAACAATTGTAGTAAGATAATAAAAAAATATAAATTTTAATATGTTATGTTTTTTATGTTAATGGGATAAAGGAGTTGTACTTCCGAGGGTTGATTTCTATTGTTTGAAATTTCTTATCTTCTCTACACTCAAACAAATAATAATAAAATATATTTATTTTATATTGTTTTTTAGAAATTGTCTAATAAAATAAGTTACATGTATTTAATTGTTAGATGTATTTAATTTTTTTCACAAAGGAAAAATTCATAACTTTCTATTATAATGATAAGTTACATGTTACATATGCTGGTAGTGTATCACTACTGAAAACAATAAAAGATATATCACATTATGTTTCCACTTTGGCCTATAGTAGTCTAATAATCAGTCATAAAATCTGTTCAAAATTTTACAATATTCACGAAAGTATGTTTGGTGCATAACTTACTAGATATAGGAAAAATATACATGATAGAAAATAATAATAATACATGCCGGTATGAGTCCATGGGAGTAGTCACAAAATCCTCCCCAAAAACTGTATAGTTAGTCAGCCTAGATGTTTTTAATTATTTAACAATTTGTAATTATTTTATAACATTAAAATCTCACTATATAATAAAAATCATGGTTAGCTATTAATTTTATTTCAAATGTGTTTTTATCGAAATATGATAGTGTTAGACTTTCTAGTCTTCTGGTGATCCAATTTTTTGAAAGGAACACAATGATATACAAATTTGCAACTAAAATACAAAGATACAATGAAACTTGCTTTTTATTAATAAATGAATAGTGCTGAAATTATATAAATGTAGAGTGAAAATAAACTGGCTTGAATGGTGGTAGTTTATCTCTGAAAAGAGATGTGATAGTTATGTGCCTTCACTGGATTGTATTACAGTGATGCTCAAAGGATTTTTAATAATAAATAAGAAATTAGAAAGCCCTAAATATCCAAAAACCTATCCCTAGGAGATGAAGAGTCAAAAGGCTTGTGGGCGCCGACAGTTGGAACCACGAAGGCTTCACTAGGGGAGCAATACCATACCACGTGCACTCATATTGGGGGATATATATTGTGGAAAAATGACATAATATATTGATCATATAATAGGGTGTAAAGAGTTTTTCTATTGGTAGGTACAATAAATGGAGATCAAAGTTAATGAAAAAATATAAAGGGGTATAAAAAATGTTAATGAAAAATGGATACCTACAATATCTAGTGAAAGTAGGGGTTTTTTAAATTGGGAAGGTGTATTGGGTTCATATTCGTAGAGGGGTAAATAATGTGATTTCTAGAGGTATTTTCCAATATGTAGTCAAATTAAAGGTATTGTTTAGTATGCCACTAACATAGGTGATACGCCAGAGCTTCATTGTGCGAAGCCCCTGTGGTTGAAACATCAACTCCCAGGGCCATATATTTGGCATACGAGCTCCATTTTGGGTGATCTGTAGTCCGTTGGAGAGGTCTAATTAAGAAGTTCCTTTTTTTACTGCACTCAACAATATATGGTTGTTGAGCTCCCATTTCACCAAAAAATGTCCTTTAGGGCCTCAAAATGGCTCTAGAAGTTCATGACAAAAAAAAATGTAGAAAAATTTTGAACATAGAAAATTTGGCTTTGAACCAATGGAATAGGTGGGTGACCACCAATATCCATTGGGATCAGTGCTACCCCCTTAGGAAGAAATATTCCCCATCATGTTGAGTTCCTCCATTAGATATGGAAACCTTTGCTAAACTTATCCCCTAGTGAGCCACTTTCCTTGGTGTAGGAGTTGGCCTACTTTAAAAACATGATATGGCTTCCTACTCTATTGGTGAGAGATATTAATATATGTTGAAAATTTGGTGAATTTTTACATGTTCAATGCAATCTAGGTTGAGCTTTGTTGGTGTAACCACTCTGTGATCTTTGATGTGCCCAAAAAGGATAGAAAGTATGGCCAAAGGAAGTCCACATTGAACATTGGGTGTAGGCCAAGGAAGGGGGGATACTTAGCTCAAAGTAATTGTCACCCATAGCCTTGGCGATGGTGTAAGGTACATAGAAAATTGGTCAAAGCTTTTGATGTGCCCTTACAAGGAATTTCTTTTGCAAATGAAACCAAAACTCGTATCCCAATTTAAAATTCTATGGCACCTCATGCCAATCATCGCATTGTTTTTACTTAGTTCTAGATTTATGCAAGATATGATCGACTTGTTATCGGATGTGCTAAATTTGTTTCTAAAACTTGGTATCATTGTCAGCTCCATATTGAACATGTGAATTTTTTTCCTATGCAGTTGCAAGGGGTAGTGTGACATCTATAGGACCCAATGGTTGAAATACAAGGCCAAATTGAAAGGAGCTATGGCCAATTAAGCTATTTAGAGAGTTTTTGTAGTTTCTCTAAACATAAGTGGGACTCTCATACCATGTGCACGGATTCTTGGAGTTGTACATTCATATAATGCTTATGATAATCCTGTTGATGACCTTTGTTTGACCATTAGTCCGGGGGGTGTAAGGTAGTTAATTTGGTGATATTGGTGCCTAACAATGACTAGATGGTTGACCATAATGAACTTAGGAACCTTCTATCCCAATTTTATATCATATTTATGTGGGATCCAAAAATTTGCCCACACCCATTCAAAGAAGATCTTAGTCTGATATCATACTCTTCTAGTAGGTATTCATAATATAAATCTTAGAAAATATTTTGACGAACATAAACACAGAGTCATTTCCATGCTTGGTATAACGAAGTTCAGGAGTATAGTTCATCAAGATGGATTCCAAAGACTAGTCAAGAGTAGGAAGAGGGGTGTACAAGCCTTGCTTCTTAATGGCTAGTTTGGAAATGACATATAAAATGTAGGACCTGATATACTTGTCAACATCATATCAAAGTTTTAACCAATAAAATACTTTTGTAGTAATGTCATCATCTTCTCCACACTATAGTGCCTTGCCACCCAACTATAATATGCCTCCTAGAGAAGATTGGCATGCTCACTTGAAGGAAAAAAAAGGTGTTCTAGGTAGCACAACAATCTAGCTTGGAGTTGGAACTCTAGAAATTATTTTCTTGCCTTCAACATCTGGCGTGTGTCAACAAATTATGGGTCATTGTTGTATAATTGTGGCCATCAAATTTATCATGAAAAGAGTTGAGAATTGTGGTTAGTGCCACAACTGCAGGCTGAACGAGGTAGTATTCCATATGATTGGTGCTACCTTCTTGTATTTGATCATTAAATAGAATTGTTACAAACATGTTGACCATTTCTAATGGATATGATTCTTTAACTTCCCTCTTTTCTACATAAATTATAAAGGCCTTTGTTCAGTTTGGATGATTATCTCCTTCCCTAGAATAAAATGTTTCCATTACTAGAAGGCATACATGATGGAATACATCTTCGTATCATAGGTGGAGTATCTCTAGATAGTATCAAAGAGTGTTTCACTATTATAGACCATAAAATTTCCATGTTGATTGAGTACTTAGTAAATAACATAGTCAAAGGCATTTGTCTCAACCTCAAATCACCATTACATGTCTGGTAGGGTGAGGACTGGTGTAGAGAAAAGGTTGTATTTTAGTTCATCGAATGCATTTTTTGTGACTCAGACCAAATTTTTTTTTCCTTTTCTCTACCCTTGGTCACCTAATTGATGGGGCGAGTGATATAAGAGAACCCCAACAAGAATCTTTGGTAGAAGTTAGCAACTCTGAAGAAGATGTGAAGCTCACTTAGAATTTTCGGGGCTAGCAAATCTTAAATGAATTGGATCATTGTCAGATAGACATGCACACCTTTCCCATCAGTAATATATACCATGCATTAGAACTTGTTCATTCGAAAGGAGCATTTTTCTAAGTTAGCACATAACTTTTACTACTGCAAAGTGTGAAGCGGTTGCTATATGTTGCAAGTTTTCTTCCCAACACTTGTTTAATATGCAGATATCATTTAGATATACAAATAAAAAAGAGTTTCTAAAATTTTGCAAGATACTATCCATTAATATCATGAGATTTGCTTAGGAATTCTTCAAACCAATCCTTAGAATTGAAAGAACTCTTCCATATATTAGTCAATTATATTGGGACTTGGTGATAGGAATACTTTAAATCAATATTACTAAAGTACTTGAACCCCTGAAGATGGCTAAGAAGGTTGTGAATCTAAGGAATCGAGTATAGGTTTCTAAATATGATTTTTTTAGGGCCTAATAATTAATGCAGGGTCACTAGGTCTCACCTTTCTTCTACATGAGTACATTTAGGCTTTCGTAGGGTGAGCAACTCGATCAGATTTTCCCTTTTTGGAGAATTTCTTGGAATTTTCACTTGATTTATTCATTTTCCATAATAGAGAAGTAATATATTGGCCCATTTGATAGAGGTGTGTTAGGGCTCAGAATGATTGTATGCTTGACATGACAGTTCAGATGTATACTAGTGGGTAAGGATAATATGTCTTTGCATTCATCCATGACCTTTCCCACTTTCCTCTACTGCATGGAGGATCCCGTGTGGAGGCCATGGATGTGGCCACAATATTATCCATAATTTGAGACTGAATCAGGAAGAAGAAAAATTTCTCGGTCATGGAGATGACCTTACTACCTTTCTAAGTAGAGATCAAAGAAATGGTAGTAGCTAGGGATACCTATGGTATCATGCATAATTTTCTGCCCAAAGTAAAAAATAACACTATGAGGTCTAGAATCATATAATACATGATTCTTCCATAGGTATGGTTTTCCTAAAATAAAATAAAAAACTTCAAGGAGATAAATATCATGCAATACCTCATCTTTTAATGATTTGGTGCCATAATATAGATGGAACTATTGGCTAACGTAAATTTCTTTCCATTGGTGGAGCTACTTGATGGTGTGTGGATGTGGGTGTGGTGTTGTCAGTAGGTCTAGCCGCTTAGTGACCTAAGTTGATATGAGGTTCATTTGACTCCTGTTATCGACAATGAAATGTAGTGGATCACCCTTCACCCACATTAGAGAGTGAAATAGGCAGTCACCTTTCTATGTACCTTAAGATTCATTTTTTTTTACCTTGGTGGTGGAAATGATGGCACTAAGTTCTACATCAATAATATATTCCCCCTTATTGAGGATTTTTTATGATTTGGAACCTTCATATGACTCTGATAATTTTAGCTCGACCACTAATGAATTCCTTACATGACATTCATCGATGTAATGGGTGGGTCTCTTGTGGAACTCACACCACTTTGTCATGTCTTTATTCATCTCCACATTACCATTCTTTGTTTGTGGCTTAGTTGGGTTGTCCTGGGGTGGTCCAACCTAGCATTGTCCTTTGTTTTGGAATTTTTGGATGCCCTTTCCTTGCTTATGTTGTGAGGGATTCACAGATCCAAAATTTCACCCTTCTATTAAATTTTTGATGAATTTGATAACATATTAGTATGCTACACCAAGTGAGGAGATGTGTAGGAATTTCATTTTTTTTCTAGATGTATCTATGTAGATGGCTATGGTAGTTGAGCACCAAATGTCACTCAAAGTCTTTGATACCTAGCTTGGTGCACAAGGTATGAAATATATTTATGTAACTTTGGCACTGCTTGGTCCCTCTCCTACCATAGTGTGGTACATCTCATGTAATAGTCTTCACAACTTCCATCATGGTAATATTGTTCCTTAAAAATATTCCTAAAAGAGTCCCTAGTGGGTATGAATGAAAATAGTTTGGATTCCTCAATGGCATTTTTCTCACTGTAATTTTTCCACCAGTTCTTGACATGGGGGGAATATTAAGGAATAAAAAGGTAATATTTTCTATATCGAAAAAATTGTGCATTGAAAAATACCCTTCTAGTAGATTTAACCATTTGTGTAGAGCATCTGCATCTATGTGGCCTTCAATTATAGGATATAAAAATGAACTTGTACCTTGAATGGGGCTACACCTCCAAAGTGGCCACTTTATGAAAATGCATGACTTATTGGAATCCATCAAAGGATATGGGAAAGATTATCCATCATATTTTTCCTTTTCCACTCAAGGGCTTCCTCAAGCAATAGTTTAATAGGATTTCCTGCTCCATTCTATTTCTTTTGTTCTACCATGGAAAGTTGTAAGGGTCGGAGATGAGGGTCTTGGAAGGGCTTAAGACATTCAAGTCCCAAATCCTTATACCTCGACCTCATTGGGTCCATGCATGCAAAATAAAATAAAGAAAAAGCCACTCTCATACCACAAAAATGAATTTATGAAGGGAACACATGAGATATATATATAGTCACCAAAATACAAAGATAGAGTGAATTTTATTTCTATTAAGAAATGGAAAGTGTTGAAAGTGTATAAATTCATAATGAAAACAAACTAGTTCAAGCGGTGGTAGCTTATCTTTATGAATATATGTGGAAGATATGAACCTTTGATATATTGTATTATAATGAGGCTCCAAGACCTTTTTATCACAAAGAAGAAATCATAAAACCCTAAACATCCAAACCTAAACTTAGTAGATGAAGCACCAAAATTATTGTGGGCCCCAATAGGGAAAGTTGGAATGCCAACTTCTCGGGTCATAACTATGGAATACAATCTCTGTTTGGGGTGCTCGATAGCCCATTGGAAAAGTCTAACTGAGAAGTAAATTTCTCTACTACACTCTAAAATTTATGACTATCTATTTTCCGCAATTTAGGGCATCAAAATGGATATAGAAGTTCATGACCAAAAGAACTATAAAAAAACTATGAAATTATAAAATTGTGTTGTGAGCTAGTAGAATAGGTGGATGGACACAAATATCCACTAAGATCACTAAGTGGGTCTCGATGGACACATATATTTGTTATTTTTAGTATATGGTTGATCTTGGATAGGGTTATATAATAACATACTTACCTAGGAGGTTGTTATTGTTAGCTTTCAAGATTATTCCAAAACTTTTTAAATTATGTTTTTGTAGAGATGTCTTACTTAGTGATTGCTTGAACTTAGTTGAGTTCTTGCATGAAAATATTCCTTAAGGCACTACATATATTCAAACAACATGGTTTTTTTCTACATGTTGGCCACATGGACGAAGTTTCTTGTTTGGAGAACACCCTACATTGGTGGGGGAGCTTTTAGCATGTAGGAGGAGATCATTGAACCTTAGATATCATGGAGTACCTTGATGCTTGCAGAGAGGCATGGAGTTGACTTTGGGATGTTTCAATAATGTTTATGCAATATGATTGAAACCAATGGAGTACATGGATTAAAAGAATCATTGGAATGATTAGAGGCTTGGAGCATGAGTATCACACACATATCTTGGAGTTCCCTTATATTGGAGCCTTGCTTGTAGATGCCATTTAACCTTTATGGTGTTCCATATTAGCTAAAGGGAAGATTAAAAGTAGAAATATATACTATGTAAAGATTTAGATTGTGAATGAAAATTTATAATAGTAATAAGTAATAGTACGAAAATCAAAATATCACAATTATCAATCCCTTTATTGATGAAAGCAATGTTTGTTACCTTCTTCAACGGGTATATGTCTAGCTAAGTAGGTATCCAATTACAATATGCTTCACATGAGTGCATTATATTGATTCTACTTCTTTATATATATATTTTGAACCTCTTCGGAATTTTCTAGTGAAATAATTACTTTATGGTAGGAAGAACCTTCTAGTAATATTTCTTACTTTCACATTATATCTATACTATTGCCATTTTATTTAAAAAAGAACACCTTAATGAAAAACAAACTATATATCTACTTAAGGGGGTTAGGGTAGGACCCTAACGTATCCTCCCCCTTATAAAGCAACATAATCCTTAGGGTTGAATACAAGGAAATTATTGAAGGATATATATTGGTTCCCATGTGGCATCATTATGCTATGTATCCTGCTACTGTATCAAGTCCTCTTGTATAGTATGTTTCTAGAGATGCCATTCTCGTTTGTAGGATATTGAATCATATTGTAGTTAAATAAAATTCTTCCTATAGTTATAGAATATTAGTTTGAATACAACAGTTAGACCCAACAAATTTTTTGAAGCAATATACATGGAAGATTGCATGAATTTAAGAGTGGGTATGAAGCTCCAATTTGTAATCCATTGGACCAATATGTCGAAGAACCTTATAGGAGCCATGAAAATTTGGATAAAACCTTTGGTGGTGGTGTTCTTTGAGTTAGGTATGATTACAAGGCTACAAATGGAGGAACACTTGATCCCCTTCATCACAGTGGTGCTTATAATAATTTTGGTAATCGTACTACTTCATTTAGTATTGTACCATACCCATATTATCGTTAAGAGTGCATAAAAATGTTTTATCAATTTATGAGGTTTTGTCTACCACTCACACATCAGAAACTCATAGTAATTAGGATAGTATTTATGGGGATTTTGTTCATGGAAAACTTCAAAGGGATTCATTTGAGTACAGTAACCATGATAAGTTTCATGCTACCCTTTGGCTAGAGGTAACCATTATACCCATTGGGATTGACCCTTTGAAGTAAATGCATATAAATACATCTCTAAAAACTTTTTTATATATTTAATTTTATCTTCATTTTTGGAGTCATATGTGATGTTGAGATTTAATTGAGTGCCTTGTAATTGAAGAAATGTTTTATGGAAATTGCTTGGGAAGATGGGGTTAGCATCTATCAAAATTGAGTGTGGCATACCATTGATTATAAAGTGATTATCCATGAGTGCTTGAGAAACTATAGGGGCATTTAAAGTGTGTCATGTATCACAAAAATAGGAATATTTAAAGAGCCAATCAGTCATAGCCATGATTACATATTTATTACTAGATTTCGATATTTTCCCATTGAAGTCCATAGAAATGTGTGTACATATAGGTAGAGGAATGGGTATAGCATGTAGTTTTATTGGGGTTTTTTATGTATCTTCGTTGTGTCATTATAAAGTCACAATATACCATAAATATGTGAATGTAATTCTTCATTACTTCTTAGGAAAATGAATTATTGATCCTCTTACATGTTTTTGAAACCTACAATGACCTATTATGGGAGAGGAACCTAGTTTGGATATTATTTGTGATATAAATGTTGACTACTTGTTCACATAAATATGCCATTTATAGTAAGGATCTTAATTTTTCAAAGTGTATCACTAATATGCATAGGATTATTTTTGAAGTTAATGGATGAATTTAGTGAGCTTGGGATCAGTTAACCGTTATTTGAAAATTTCATCTGACCAATTTTCTACTATGATGGAGAGTGAAAAGTGATACCTTTCCTTACCATAATTCTAAGAGAGAGAATATGCTACCACAATATCCTTTCTCTTATTATAAATTATCTCATAGACATATCTGAACATTTTGCAAACCCATTTTTCTTACTATAGGGAAGAAATCCTTCACCCTAAGAAGTATTTTAGGCTATGATGATCGATTTAAATTTAGAAATGTTTCCTAATTAGGTGTGGACACTAGATATCCATTGATGTAATATAATCATCATCTCCATTTTGTAAGTTTATTTTCCGAAGTTCCCATCACATTGTTATTTTCTGGTGAAATACAATGGTTGTCCCTTTTACATGAATGTTACTTTTATTATTTTACCTAAGACATCACATTCCAACAAAAATGCCTTAGTGAAGTTAAGTAGTGTGAGTGTTGTGGTTGTACACATAACATTCTTCAAGTAATGAAACACTTGTTCTGTTGCATAATTCTAACTAAAGACATTTGTTAGCAAGGTGTTGACGGTTCTGGAATTGTCAACATTTAGAGGATCTCCACGATATGAAGTCCCAACTAGACCAAAAAAAATTTGGAGTAGGAGTCCCAATAGTGGGGTGTTAATGATTTTCCCTGGTTGCAAATATGCATAGAGTGGTGCAATTTTTTTTTTTGTTGAGAAAACGTGTGTGACCCTGCGAAAATTCAAGTGCGATGGATGAAGGTTCCAACACATGAAGGGAAAAGGAAGTGAGCCCCTTAGAAGCCTGTAATAGTACACAGATTGAAAGGAACACATGAGAATAAGTACATTAGAAGATAATATGTGGAATAGTCCACAAGTTAACCATGATGAATTAATACAACAACACACATTCAACAAGATTCATACAAATGAAAATGAAGTATTTCATATGCATAAGTGTAATTTAAATAAAATACATTGCAAACACAACAAGAATATTCCTACTATATTCACAACATATTCATGAAAGCATGTTGAATCTAGGTTTTATTAAAATTGAAAGTTCCAATCATACATACACCATTGACAAACCACTAGCTCCAATAGTGGAATGTGGATTCAACAACACTTGATCCTCCAAATAAGTATACTCCCTCTACGGTACAGAGAATTCAATCCTCTCAAAAAAATCCCAAGCTCTTCCTAAGCCTAATCCTATCCAAAATATTGGCTCCTAAAAGTCCTTTACATGAGTTATGAGGATATATTTATAGAAAAAGGGGGCGACTCTTCACATTCCCCTTTGTGACTCTTGTACTCCCATCATGACTCTTCAACTTCTTTACAAACTGACTCATTACATTACATCATGACTCTTCACATTCCAATATTGGAACTTCGAATTTCACTTTACAAATAATTAAAAATAATAATACATTTTACACTCATACCCATATAAGAGAAAATAGGATAGAGACAACTTGACAACCTAACAAGAAAAAATACTATGATGCTTGAATTTGAGGAAAATCTAGCTAAGAAACTTCCAATTGATGCTTCTTAGTCACATATTGGTGCCAATATCGGTATTGTGCAATTAAATCTCCAAACTGCATGATAATGTCGGGCTGGAAATATATTATAGCCTCCATAACATCCTGGTAAAATGAAATGGAACCAATTTTAACTTCCCTCTCAAGCAAGAGCAACATTGTTCTAATATGGACATGACCTCTGATGTGGTTCTAGATGTTTTGTCTATTCAACTCCAAATCCTCCTTGGTGGAAATCTGTCTAAGCTTCTCCAAGTACTCTTCGATCTCCTGCTTGACCTAGTGTCTGCATTTGGCTTCAGTGAGCGATCCAACTATTGAGATCCCGTGTGATTTCACCAAGAAATCTAAACTATTGTATAACCATACATATGAGGCCTTAATATTTCCAATGAATAAGGAGAGCTTATTGTTGTTCTGAATCAACATTAAAACTCTTTCTTTCTCCATCTCTGCCTCTGGCATCAATTTCTTTGGAAATTTAAGTGGTTCCCCTTTGTATCACATTGTCCATTCATGCACGGTGACAATGTAAGATTGTACATTCTTAATATTTTTTACAAATTATTTGATCTGTTTCTACAAACCATGAAAGTTAAAAAATTCCTTATGTATGGTTATGAGCTCCTCATAGAGGTCTCGCATGGTCTCTCAAAGTGTTGATACTTCACCAAGTATCATTGTTGTCATTTCCTCCAAGCAGACCTATGCGGAAGTTGTGTTATATACTACTGTGCGGATCTGTTCTATATCTTGTTAGGTCGGTCGTAAGTTTTGTGCCAATTTTTTATTCTCAGCCATAAAATACTGAGTGTTTGATCTTGTTGCACCTGTAAAGGCCAAGTTGGCTTTGGCAGTGGAATTTGGATTCTCGCTGGTGTCTGCCACTATCACTCTCTCTCTAATGAATGCAGGCGATATGAGGTCATTCATAAATTTATTTCTATGTGTTTGTACACTCTTCTTCTAAAGTTCACTGTATGAAATTTTGTACTTTTCCATGACTGGATCATGATTAAGAGAAACAATTTCCTCTTCCTTGCTTGGGAATAACTTATCTACTGGAGGTGGTGGAGATTGAGTGGTGACATGTTGTGCACTCGACATCAGTTCAACATCCTAGTTTTGTGGCTCTGGTTCCTCCTCCATGTCTATAATAGTGATCAGTTCTTCAATCTGCTAAGAAATCTCCCAATATTGTAATTGTCTACTCTCCCCCTCTGCTGTTGGCTGATTCTGTTCTTGTTCTTCATCTTGCTTCTGTGATGTTTCTTCCGCTATAGTGCCTTTCCTTTCTTCTTCTTCCTACTTCTTCTCTTCTTCCATTCTCCTTCGTTGTTCTTCTCTTCTCCTTTGTTCTGCTCTATGCATCCTTTGTCTCCTCTTTGCCTCAATGGCTAAATCCATTTTCATAACAAGTGGATCTAACTTTGTCTTACAACTTCTTTATCCCCTTAGAATTTGAGCTACCTTTCTCTTTCCTTTATCCTACACAATATTTCTCTCTTCTGTTGGCACTGCTTCTAGAGTTTCTACCCTCTGTGGAGTGATATGTGAAGTACTTGTTGTACTGGCCAACTCACGGAGTTTGGAGGCATTGTAGAAATTCTTCCATGGTTCCTCCTCTGGCTAATGAAATGCCCTGTTGATCCATTGATAATGTATTGTCGCATAGTGTTCCTTGCAAATACCATGGGGATCGTACAAATTATAGGCTTGGGTACCCAATTCAAACTTCTCTATTTCTTTTCCTTCAGTGTGTGTGACCTTAAGGTTATTGATTTTGTAGAATCCAACTTACAAAGGAAGAGTGGGCCATGGTTTTTCCGTCTTCCTGTGCAAGAATGATGAAAACCATGTGGCGAGATGATATGAAACTTCTTGCATGACAAGCTTGTCAGTGGTATACCTTGGAAAAACATGCAGTGACTTTTGAATGTTGAACATTCTAAGGAAGTTGACATCCGGTGAGGCAAACAGGTCTGTGATATCTGATATTTCCTCCATTTCTCTACATGAAATGCGAGGTGGATCTTCCTAAAATATAAGATTATATAGCGGAATGATGAAGTGGTAAGTTATCTTCTCCCTAACTCCTCAATGACTTCAATCCAAGAGAAAATTGTAGTAGATGTGCATGAGAGGGTCTCGTGGTGTCCAAGTTTAGCTTATGCCAAGAAATGCATTATGTTCATAGATCACATCAAGTCATAGAACATTTCTTACCCACCGTTGGGAGGATTCTGGTAATTTTCTACATGGATTATCAACTAACAAGCCAACAAATCTGACCAGTTGAACGAATTCCGCTCATTCACCACATGGTTCAATAAGATTTCCCACCCTTCAAGAAAGGTATTTGTGCTCTATTGACCATGTATATTTTGCAAGATAAGATGACCAAGAGTTGGTAGGCCCTCCCGAGAGACTTTCCCTTGCATGTGTTGGTGGGTGTCTGTCGAAAATTAGATGGCTCTTTTACCCAACCTTTAACAATATGCTTCATGCTAACATAGCTGTTGGAGGCATAAAAGTATAAATCCATGAGTGCTTCTAGATGTGGAAAATGATACATAACATGGTAGTATTCTGCCAAAAAAGTAGCAAGCTTCTGCCTGCTGGCATTGTTTAATTTCATGGTCTTCACATAAGTGTGCGAAACAATCTAGTTGATGAGATGGGAAGGCTGGATACATGCATGTGACCCTATATAACCCTTACCACTAAACAATGAGATATACCTTCCAGTCCTCTAGATCTTCCTCAAATTCCTTTGCTGAAAAAGCTTCTTTAACCATCTCCCATGTTAGATCTAACATGTTTTCCACAAACAAATGTGTGTGCGCATACAGTAGCAAGTTCGCTGGCTTTTTCTCAACTGCTTTCCTGGAAAAAATTTAAGTGGTATATTTTGAGGAAGCTCTCTTGGGTGACATAGTAATAGTGACAATAGGAGAGAAGTGCTCAACAACTATGGTACCTGTGGGATAGAAAAGGAACTCATAACAAGAAAACATTAGCTTTTGCAAATTTACCTGCAGCAAAATGACAAACTAGAGAGAAGGATTGCACAATTTTTTCGTTCAGGTGAGGAAGAATGGTTGTGGGAGCTATGCATTGAGCAAACCCAGTAGCCAAGGTTCATCCTGAGGCTTGAGACTACGGAATGCATAGTTTATCCTCGGTAATGACTGGGAGAGGCTGCGCATTGCACACCCTCAGTATCCAAGGTGGCAGACTGAGCCCTTGAATTCTGAAATACATTGTTGGCCTAGCATGTACTAGGAATTGTGTAGTCTCAGAGGCCAAGCTCTCGACTTGAGCCTTAGACTTGCACAATTCCCAGCTGGGAAAAATGAAGCCTTGCCAAGGGAAAGTGCAGATATGCCCAGTGAAAGTGTATGAGACAATCAGATCTAAGTGATGGTGCAAGTTTGAGTGCATATATGACTAAGTATGAATGAATCAATATGAATAAAGTGCAGAAAATGAAAAAATGGGAGGAAAATCAAATATGTGCAAAGAGTCGTTGCAATGACGACCATTGGTGAAAAAATAAGAAAACTGATGTGACACTTGTGAAAGGAGATAGACAACTTGGAGCAACACTTATACAAGATAAAACAAGTTAAAACACTAGAAAATATGAAGAGAAACAAGAAAAACAATACTCGTAGAAGTGAAACGACAAAAAGTGACAAAAAAAGCGGCAAAAGATGACAAAAGAAAAACTCACCCGAAAAAGCAAAGACAAATGCACCAAAGGTTCCTCTATCTCCTTGGGAATTTTAGAGCTCCAACATTGAATGTGAAAATGAGCTATAAGGGCATAAATTAAATAGATTTGAGCGAATTAGGTTTTATAACACACATCCCTTAAATCAAGGAAAAAGCGACACTTGGTGGAAATTTCTAAAAATAGCGAATGTGCCTCCTTCGGGAAACTAATAATGGATCCCTATTTTTAGGGATTATTTTTCACCTTTTTAGATTTTTTTTTTTTTTTGGAAACTTGCGATGCACACTATCGGGAAAGATTGCGTAATTCTCGGGAAATGTGAAAATCTGTAGCTCAGTGTATTATCCAATTTCTTAGCTCAAGGGAAGGATTGCATAATTTATATGCTCAGTGTTGGGCTTCCTTCCGGGGAACTATGAAAATCTGTGACTCAGTGTATTGTGCAATTTCTTAGCTCAAGGGAAGGATTGCATAATTTATATGCTCACTGTTGGGCTTCCTTCCATGAATACATAGTTTCTTAGCTCAAGGTATAACCTCTAGCAAATATTGTGCCATTCAAATCATTAAGGTTGGCTTGCCTTCATGGATTGCACAGTTTCTGGAGGTAAGCCTAGAACTGGTCAAGACCAAGTTAGGAGGTTAACTTGTGACTTAGAAATATTAGTTAATTTTTAAAACAAAAAAACACAAAAAAAATGAAAAGGATAAGTCTCAATCAAAGCATGAATACTTGATAACAATGAAAGATAAGCTCTTGTGGATAAGAAGGAAGGCTCCAAAATAAAATCATAGGAAAAATTTTGGAGGGTGGTTGTAGCCACTACAACACTTGGCAACAACTAGTTGAACTCTAACTCTCTATATAGATCTTGTCTCATGCAAAACAGGTCTAGCTCTTTCTAAATTATTGTTTAGTTCATTGATCACCATAATTTATTCACTTATTTTGAGTTAAAGATGTAGTTCCTACCATTCACTTCATTGGTGACACAATAACTAAGAAAATTCAAATGGATTTGTTTCGATTGGGGTGAGGAGTATATAAATTCACAAGTAAAATAAATTGTCAGAGTCTTATTTTTCATCTATGGTGTTGCTCTGCTTCAAGTAGGTTTGGGTGGTACCCTAACGAAGTCACTTTAGGAGCACCAAAATTTCTCCATTGCCAGCGAGCCTGGACAATACCCTGACAAAGTTGCTTGCTTCACCTCTTTGCGTAGGAAGCCTTTATCTTCCTTTTCCCTTTATTTTATTTTTTATTTTTTTATTTTTTTCATTTTTGTTCATAGAATTGTGCATAGGCACTTATTTATTTCATGGGGTGGAAGAGGGATCCCAAATTCCTGAGAGAAGAAGAGGTTTTTCCTTCAGATAAGGATGTTTATATACACCTCTGACATACTTGTTTATGTTTTCCTCCCATCCTTACTCTAATCGATTTAGTTGACAATTATTAACCAAAATATCGATTAGACTAGGTGGTACTAGTTAAAATTCAAACATTGTGATTTCACTATGATTTTCTCCAAAAAGGAATGCTCCATTAGAGTTACATCGACTAAAAGAATGCAAGATTCATGCAAAGATAGGGAATATAAATAAAACCAAGCATTGATGGTAACACAAATTCCTCTAGGATTTCACCATGCTTGCTAAGAATCCAAACACAGTCTCATGCAGAAACTATCCTATAAATGAAAATAAAACAATCAAAAGGAAAGAAGTGGAGTGGAATTAAATCAAAGCAAAGGAATTCAAAGAAAACAACCAAGAAGAGAAAACAACTACTCCTACTCCTAACCTAATCAGAGCATAGGCCGAACTCACGTGAAGTGATACTTCCAATTCAACCACCGATGCATTAGATGACCTATGTACGTTATGGAATGCATGTCAAGAAAGGTATTCAAGCATAAAAATAAACAAAAAATATAGGATAATGCAAACTAAAAAATTCGAAGTTTGGAAGTACATGAAGAAAATTAAGAACAAAACACACATGAAAGACATTATGTGGATGCATTGTGGTGTTTAGATACACTACAACTTGAAGACATGCAAGAATGAGCATTCAAATTGCGAAAATGGGTGACCATAAATAAAGAATAAAAATTTCATTTTGCAACACCACTCTCGATGTACGACTCCTATAATGACTAAGCGATGGGATCATGTAATACAGATGGAGGATGAAAAAATTGTAAAACAGATTGATTTTCAATATGTGTGATACAGTGATGAGGGGCTTAGAAATATTCAACACTTTTCTGATTAGAAGTGGAATTGACCACAAGACTACGAGGACCTGACATAACCATAAACTTGAGTTTAAGTGCCTCCATAGCTTGGGGAAGCTCCAACTCATCAGAGATAGGTGGCTCAGAAAGATCAACAATGGAAGAATAGGAATCATGACCAAATGAATCAATGAAAAGGTCATGACAACCATGATCAGAAAGTTCAAGATAAAAAGCATAGGCATCCTCATGATTTGAAGAATTGTAAAGAGGGGAAGGCTGAAAACAAGAAATTTCACCCTCTATATTTTTAGAATGATAAGGTGAGAGAATGGGAAATTCAAGAAGAAAAAATGTTTCCTCTCCGCTTTCAAATGAGAAACTGACATTCCATGCATTCTAAGAATGATTAGAAGTAGTAATATAATCAGAGACTATTTTTTCACAAGATTCAAAAGTAATGAAATAATCATGAAAAATTTCAGGATAATGCGCAAGAGGTGTGGAAGGAGAAGAATCATCCTTAATTGCAAATTCTTGTTCAGGTGTAGACTCCACACATAATCATCGTAAATGATATCATAAGTTGGTTTATCAAAAGAAAATCCAGCTAGAAGTTGATCCTCATGAAATTAAATTAAAAAAATATTTGAAACAAGTGAACACAACAACTCACAATCCAAAGGACCAAAGGAACCAAATAATTAAGGACAAGGAGATAACACTTCATCATAACCATCAGATTCACAGTCCAAAACTGCGCTGAAATTTTGAGTATGTGGGGTGGGAGGGGATGTTGGTAGATCAACGAATCAATTCTCAAGCTCTCCCACCTCAACCTGCAGAATTAGCATTGTTTGATGAGAAGGGGACGAAGGATCACTTGGAACAAGAATTTTTTCCCTTGCATATTTAGAATCTTGAATACTTACATATGTTGGGAGAGGTTCGAAAGATTCAAGTTCGTGTAAATTATCTAAAATGTGAACAGGATAGAGGAATCTGTCTACCAAGAAATTATAATCAACTTCATCTTCATGAAATTCAAAGAAAAAATGAATGATATGATCGTGAAAATCCTGAATAGATTCACCAAGTTCTTTATAGATTTGAAAATTTTTCTTGCACAAATGTTTATGATCATACATATACAAAGTGCAAATTTTTTTTGTGGAAATATGTTCGAAAGAGTGTATGGAGGCATCAGGAAATGTGTTACACCATTCCCTTACATGCCGTTTGAACATGATAATGAACAACTGACAACCAACATCCTCACAGTGGATGAACAACCTACAACCAATGTGAGAATGAACAGTCTACCCTCGCCATTTGGAGAGAAGGCATTAGATGAGTGCAAAAATTCAAAATAGACTTTAAGGGCTAAGCTTGTCATTTGGCCCTCCTTCTAGCGTCAGATATGTTGACAGTGCTAGACTCACTAACATTTAGGGGATCTCCTTGAAATTAAGTCTCAAATAGACCTCACACTGTTTGGAGTAGGAGTCTGAGTAGTGGGGTGTTAATGATCTACCTTGGTTGAAAATACGCATAGAGTGGTGCATGATTTATTTTGTGAGAACAAGTGTGTGACCCTATGGAAAGTCAAGTGTGATGCATGAAGGTTCCAAAACATGAAAGGAAAAGGGAGTGAGCCCCTTATAAGCCAATAATAGTACAAAACTTTGAAGGAACACATGAGCATAATGACATCACAAGGTAATATGCGGAATAATCCATAAGTTAATTGTGATGAACTAATGCAACAACACACATTCAACTAGATTCGTACAAATGAAAATGAAGTAGTTCGTAAGCATAATCATAAGTTAAATAACATACATTGAAAATAAAACAAGAATAATACTACTATATTCACAACATATGCATGAAAGTGTGCCAAAAATGAGTTTTGTTAAAGTGAAAGTTCCAATCATACATACACCATTGACGAACCACTAGCCCTAATAGTGGAACATGAAGTCAACAGTAGCTGCTCCTCCAAAGAAGTATACTCCCTGTACACTATGGATAAGCCAATGCTCTCAAAAAAACTCCCAAGATCTTCCTAAGCTGAATCATAACCAAAATTTTGTTGAAGTGTGCAACAAGAAACAATAAAATTGGCATCCGGAAACAACATCTTTGATCCTAGTGAAAATTAAGCACCTACACTAGGTGGGGTCCACACAGGATATTTTTAATTGTATTTAGATTTATAGATGTATGATGCATGCTTAATTATAGAATGCATGTCTATTTATAGATGCATGTCTATATTTATTATCCCTTAATATATATGGACACTAAATTGTAATCTATTCTTAATGTGGACTTGAAAATAGTTAACTGAAGTGGAAAATCAGTTAGCTAAGTGAATTTCGAGTTAAGAGGTTGGTTGGTGGGACATATAGGTTGAATTTATTTGTAACTAAGTGATTCAAGTTGTAATAGAGTTGGAAATGTAGTGGTGCATGAGTTAATGCAAACTATGAATCAGTTTAACTCAGTTAAGTGAGTTAAAGTTAGTTGTGCTAGTTGTAACTGCAAATACACTAGTGAGAGATCAAGTGAATTAAATATTAATTAATTCATATGTAGTGATCTCACATGAAACTGATGTTTTTACTATTATTAATTGAATGCATTTCAGTACCAGTGGAGACCCACTTGAGTTCTAGGTGAAAGGGAAGTGTAACTATTAGTTGTGATATTTGTAGGCTACCCAGGTGTAGTTAAAACACCACAGGATGCCCATGATACTCAATGCATATGAGGAAGGCTGATGTTATTTTTGATTAAGGATTTCATTCATCAGGAAATTCATGAGCAAGGCCGAGTGTCTGGAGGAAGGGAAATTGAGCAAGGTATTTGCCAATTTTTGTATGACAGTGTGAGACAATTAGCTGATGTACTGAGGGCTCTTGTGAGAAGAGTTTTGTATGTAATTGTTTCATGATTCCTTGTAGAATATACAATATATGATAGAGGGGTTTTGAGCAGTAATATTTCCCTGGGAATATCTGGTGTTGTGGTTTTGATCTATTCTTCTTTGCTTCATGTGATTGGAAATTGTGTTGTTTTTATTTCTGCAAAATATTTGTAGAAGCGATTCAGTATTTAACTTTAGCATATTGTTAGATCAGGTGAATCCAGGACATACATGAATATTGTATAATTTATACAAATTTTGGCTTCCAAAATCCAATTACATGAATTATGAGTATATATTTATAACAAAAGGGGGTGACTCTTCACATTCCCCTTTGTGACTCTTAGACTCCCCTCATGACTCTTGAACTTCTTTACAAAATGAATCATTACATTACATCATGGATCTTCACATTCCAATATTGACACTTGGAATTTCACTTTAAAAATATTTACAAATAATATTACATTTTACACTCATACCCATATAAAACATAATAGGGCAAAGACAACTTGATAGACTAACAAGAAAAAATACTATGATGCTCAATTTTGGGGAAACTCTAGCTCAACAACTTTCACTTGATGCTTCTTGGTCAAATATTGGTGCCAAGCTCAGTACTATGTGATTATATCCCCAAACTACATGATGGTTTCGGGCTAGAAGTAGACCATGGCCTCCATAACATCCTGGTAAAATGACTTGGAACTAGTTTTAACTTCCCTCTCAAGCAGGAGAAATATTGTTCTAATCTGGACATGACCACTGATGTAGTTCTAGATGTTTTGTCTATTCAACTTGAAATCTTCCTTGGTGTAAATCTATCTCAGCTACTCCAAGTACTCTTCGATATCCTACTTGACCTAGTGTCTGCGTTTGGCTTCGATGAACAAGCCAACTGATGGGATCACGTGTGCTTTCACCAAGAAATCCAAAGTATTGTATAATCATACATATGAGTTCTGAATACTTCCAATGAATGAGGTGAGTTGCTTGTTGTTATAAATCAACATTTGAAATATTGCTTTCTCCATCTCTACTCTTGGCTTCATTTTCTTTCGTAGGTTAAGAAGTTGCAACACTCTCCTCCCATATTTACCCAAACATACCAGTCCATTGGGTTAAACATGTGATGAGAGGCTACATGATTTGATTCAACCTCCTAGGTTACATTATAGAAGTGGAACCTACAAAACACAACAAAATTGACCATCCACACAACAAACATCACCTATAGGAGCTACCCCAGCTTTCCAGGTGACCAACCCATGAGGGAACTCAACAATTCAAGGACCTAAATCCCTAGTCGCTCCCATGAGCCTGCATGATTGCGACTACAACATTTTCATGCGAGTGTTATGTTAGAGACTATAATATTTAAGGCTAAGGTTTAGGGATAGGACCCAATCACTACCCAAAAATTCATGGAACTTATAGAAATGAAATGAAACATAGAAACAATGATGCCAATACCAATTATTGAATAGAGACTTGACTCGACCTCTACTAGACATGACAGGAATTTCGTCAAACATGTCACAAATAAGCATTCTAAAGGTCATAACAACATATATGAGCATAGGGGTCTTATACTTATCTAATAATTGCTAAGAAGCATTGATGCCTTATCACATTAGCTGCATTGTCATTTATTAGGTCATAGATTCATTGTTTATTAATTTACAAATCAAAACATGATGAGAGCCATACATCATCACTCTCATAAAACATACTCATAACCATCATATAAAAAATAAAAATAAGGATACAACATCCATAGAATCCACATATAAACCAATACATTTGCACATAAAATACCAAGGAGAATAAACTCTTATTGATGAATGCAAAAGCCAACTCAGTATGGGACTACCACATTCCACCTGACCATAGAATGGCTGAGCCAAATCTCTCTTAAGACAGCTACCCTCATGCCATATTCCAAGCATGAATGTGGGACTTAAAACCAAAAGAACCAACCTGGAATTCCTGAGGATAAACCACCTCACCCTCATAAATAGAAATGGCTTTACCACAATCCTCACCAGATAACTATGCCATAAAAAAGAATTGATTGCACTAGATCTCTTCAGCTAAACCATGAGGAATTTTTCCATCTCAACCTCTCAGATTTAATGTGTATCCATCCATTACCATTCAAGGGATTCCTAGGTCTACGAGGTTTCCACCCTCTGGTATTTATCGTGTATCCCAACCCGGGATTCCTAGGCCCAATCAAGGGTACCACCACTAATATTTACCATGTATCCCACCATTCACCGGTCAAAGGATTCCTAGGCTCAAACGGTCCGTTCACATCAAATATTTACCATGTATCCCATCCCGAGATTCCTAGCCCTTGTGAATAATCCTGAGACCACCCCACTTATATTTGAGTCCATCTAGTAATCCAACTCAACCAAAACATGAAAACCACATTACACCATGGCTATTCAAAAATGGAAATGAAAGGCTGAAGAACATTGTCACACCTAGAAAAACCCATGCTAATGATAGCAAGAGAACCAAGAACACACATGCATCACCATGCATGCATAAGGAGAGCCACTGTCTTTTCCAAGATAGATTTAAGATCTTGTTATCATCAAATCATAATTAAGGATGAATACACACATAAAAATTCTTTTAGAACCAAGAATGTCTATTATAAGTTTGTTGTTTTTCCATTTGGACTCACAAATTCCCCTACCACATTCATGTGTCTAATGAATAGCGTGTTCAACCAATATTTTTATAAATTTGTGCTTATTTTCATTGATGATATATTGATTTATTATGAGAAACCACGATAACATGAATGATACTTACGAATAGTTTTGTAAACACTTAGAGAACATAAAATTTATGCCAAATTTAGTAAGAGTGTGTGTTCTATTAGGATCAGATTCAATATTTAGGACATGTAATTTCCAAAGAGGAATTGCAGCAAACCCTAAAAAGGTCAAAGCAATCCTTAAATGGTTTGTCCCTAAATATGTAGGAGAGATTAGATATTTTATGGAGATTAAAATTTATTATCGTAGGTTCATTGAAGACTTATCTAAGATTTCATATCCTATAATATCACTACTAAAAAAATGAGTCAAATTTTTCTATACTCATAAGTTCCAACAAAGTTTTGAAAGACTGAAATATTTATTAATTGTATCTGCTATACTAAAAACAATTAATCCTTATAAGGAATGCACTATTTTTACAGATGCTATCCTAGAAGGGATAGGTGGGTTTTTTATGAAATATAACCATGTGATAGTTCGTGAGTCTAGAAAATTGAAATATCACGAAAATATTTATTTTGTGTATGATCTAGAGATAGTTGCGATAATTCATGCTTTAAAATTGTGCCCCCATTACTTTTTAGGTAAGAAATTTATATTAATTAATGATTATATGAGCCTGGAATATTTGTTTTAGCCATCGAGATTTCAATGCACGATAAACAAGATGAATGGCTTCCCTAATAGAGTTTTATTTTGATATCAAGCATATGAAAGGAAAATAAAATAATGTTTCAGATGCATTAAGCAGAAGAGTGAATCAGGTTTGTGGAATTTCTGTAAGAAGTATTAAAAGATATTTTTTTGAGAAAATTAAAACAAAAAATTTAGACAATCATATATATATGAAAATATAGGAAAAACTAATAAATGAAGCTAGCTAAACAATGAAATTAGAATATGAATTAAATAAAGATGATTTTTTAACATTCAGAAATACAATTTACATTCCTAATATGCCTTAGTAAGCTCAAGAAATTAATCCTAGATGAGCATCATAGAAAGCCTTTTCCAACTCATTCAGGATACCAAAAAATTATTATAGCACTTAGGAAGGTATTCTACTGTGCAAGAATGAAAGGAGAGGTGGTTGAATATTTAACAAAGTGTCTAGAATGCCAAAAATTTAAAGTGGAACATCATGTTGGATTATTAAACCTCTTGCCCATTCCTAAATGGAAATGTGAAATAATCTCCTTAGAATAGAAGACAACTTGATCCAATCATGGTTGTAGTGGATGAATTATGAAAAGAAATCCACTTTATTTCAGTTCAATCAACATATAAATTTGTTCATATAAATGAAATTTTTATGAAAGATATTTTTAGACTACACGAGGTACCAAAAACATCATATCAAACAAAGATGCAAAATTCACCTCCAATTTTGGAAAGCACTTTTTGTAGTGATGGGTGCACAATTGAATTTTAGCACCACCTACTATCCTCAAACAAATGGAGATACTAAAAGGACTAACAAGATTCTTGAACATATTTTTCGTATGTAGCTAATGGATCAACCCACTAAATGGGAAGACTACTTACATCTGGTTAAATATGCCTATAACAAGAGTTATTAGGAATCTCTTAAAATGAGTCCCTTTGAAGTCCTTTACAGATGAAAATGCAATACTCCCTTGAGCTAGAGATAACCAAAAGGAAAACTGGTTTCGGGACTCGATATATTGAAAGAGATGGAACAGGTAGTAAAAAATATAAGGTATGATTTAAGGACAACTCAAGATAGATACAAAATATATGTAGATAAAAAAAGTATTCACAAAGAATATAATGTGGGGGAAGATTAAGTTGTGCATATCCAAGTATGAACTATTAAATTTGGGGCACATTGACATTGGGAAATTGTGCTAAATTAGCACCCAGCGTATGAGGACCATTTGAAGTACTAACAAGAGTAGGACTAGTGGCCGATCAAATAACATTACCAACCCACATTAAAGTACATAATGTATTCCATGTATCCCTTCTAAATAAATATGTTCATGATCCCAATCATGTTATTGGGTAGAATGTGGTGCAGGCCATACCAGAAGGTGAATTCTAGGTTGTACCTTTGCAAATTTTAGATAGGAGGGAAACTTCACTCTGAAATGAAATCATTACCCAAGTTAAAGTGAAATGTAGGCAATTCATCCTAGTGGATGCTAGGAAAATGGAAGAGGAAATGTTGGAAGCATTCCTTCCATTTTTTCAAAGGTGAAGAAAGTAGAGGAAACAACAAGGACAATGTTTAATTCAAAGGTCGAAATATGTATTACCTCGAGTGTAATTTCTTTGCAGACATTATTATTTTATAATTACTTGTAAATTTTGAAGTGGGAATGTTGTCGATGAGGCCAAGACTAAGTTGATTGACTTATGTATATAAGTTTTACAATAATAAATACATGTTTCTTTTCTCTTGGAAATGATATGGGAACTAACACGTGAGTCTTTTGGGTCACGTCGCTATCCAAGAAACTTATAAGTGGTTAATTCCAAGCGGTGGATAGAAAAGAGAAAAATGATAGAGGGCATAGTTGTAACCTTCTGAAATTTTCTCAAAATTTCTGAGAGAAAGACTACCAACAAGAAACAACATAAGTGGAGAGAAATATTATGATGGATGGAAAGATACACATATGTAGAGAGAAATATTAAGTTAGGTCAAAAGATAAAATAGGCTTATATGGAGAAAAATACATGCTTATGAAGTAAAACTGAAATAGGTTTGCCTAATTTGAAAAAATATTAAATAAAACAAAAAGGTGGGAAAACCTTAAAAGAAGGATGTTGTTAAAAAATACGATGGGAAGGAAATTAATAAATACAACTAGGTGGAAATATTTTAGGGTAGTTCCAAGGAGAGGAAGGAAGAATATAGAGCTCGAGGGGGAGTTTCTAGGATTGCAAATCATTGGTTGGGAGGAATGTGCCATTTCCCATGGTATTTCCAAGGGAGATTTTGTCATTACATAAGTGGATTTCTATCAGAGAGTAGTATTGTTGGTAATTTTGTTTGGTAAGGAATCTATCTATCTATATATATAAATAAAGGAAATTAGGAGGGGAACCTAGTACGTCTATAGTATTTCTAGGGAAATAAGTATGGCCTAGATAGAGAAAGTGGCATATTAAGTATATGTTATCATAATGATATAGTTAATTCGGAATTATAACTATTATAACACGAGAAGAAAGTATGTATAGGATGTCTTAGAAAATATAAAATATTGCAGAAAATCTAACATCCTACGTAAGTGTTGTGTGTTAAGCTAAATAACTCACAACTAAACTTAGAGACAAAACAATATAATACTTCATAAATTCAGTTTCCAAGTATATTCAATACTGGATGATAAACATCTCACTTTTAGACTATAGATTTATTTAGTTAGATATAAACAACCCTTGAACTCTCATGGGTAACAAGGTTATAATGGAAATTTCCAATTTTATAGGATATTGAGGATGTTTGATGTAGTTAAAAATTATTAGAAGTGAATGCATAAAAAATAGTAATAATGTATTCACCCATATATAGAAAAAAAGAAGAAGATAAACCTTGTACGAGGAATTTATAACAGAGACCCTCGACACAGAGATTAAGCGGATGCTAACCCCTTTAGTGTGTGATTATTGTACAGTCATAGTTAGGGAACCAACATAGCATCAAGTCACATGCATTGTAACATACATATGTTAGACATGCTTATTAATTTATAGACACATCTATAGGAATTAAGTATATATATATATATATATATATATATATATATATATATATATATATATATATATGGGCCTTTAATCTATATATATATGTTTTAATTCTCCTATAGATATTGTAAATTTATATATATATATATATATATATATATATATATATAATTTACAATATATACATACATACATATATATATATATATATATATATATATATATATATGTATGTATGGTTCCTTAATTCCTATAGATATTGTAAATTAATAACTATGTCTAACATATGTATGGTAATTTTATTAACATGCTCAACTTGATATATGTTTGGTTCCTAGCTCCACCGTATACAAATAATCACACACTAAAGGGGTTATATATACATGACATTTGTATTAAACTATAGGCATAACAACATAAAAGGAGAATTGTATTATTTCTCTCAAGAATAACATGTTATCTCCAAAACAAGTGACTTAAAGCCTACTATGGAGATAAAAGAAAATAGAAATAATATTATGAACACATGATAGTACAATGCCTAGTGACATGATTTAAGATTAACCATACGATTGGATTAAACCAAAAGAAAAACACTAAAATAATTTGTGGGAGTTTTTGAAATTTGCTGTATCGTTTGGTGTTAAACAAGTTCCTGTAATATAAAGATCATGTGTCATGTTAACCCGTACCTTGAGGAGGATACTATATCAATGAATAGAAGTCTAGGACTAGGAGATTATAGTGCAAAATTGACACCATAAAAAAAAGAGAAATCTATTTTAAAAACAATAGTTAGCACTCTGAGTTTCGAATACTATTATCTTGTTGTAGCGGCTACAACCACCCTCCAAATTTTTTCGTATGATTTGATTTTGGATCCTTCCTTCTTACCCACAGGAGCTTATCTTGCACCAATTCATGTATTAATTCTTTGATTGAGACTTATCCTTTTCATTTGTGCTTGTGTTTTCTTTCTTTCACACTTAATTGATATTTCTAAGTCACAAGATAATCTCTCGACTTGGTCTTACAATAGTTCTGGGCTTGCCTTTAGAAATTGCACAATCCTTAAGTGAAAGCAGCCTTGATGAATTGGTCTTACATCAGTTCTAGGCTTGCCTCCAAAAATTTCAAAATCGTTGAGGGAAAGAAACCTTTATGATTTGAATTGTACAGTTCAAACTGGTATTAAACCCTCAGCTCAGTGACTGCACAATCATGGAAGGCAACCCAACATTGATCCCATAAACTGTGCAATCCCTCACTGAGCTCAGAAACCACGCAATGCACTTAGTAGGGAAGTTTCACGGTTCCCCAGAATTGCGCAATATTTCCCCGTAGTGTGCATGGCAAGTTTCTCGGAAAAGAAAAAAAGAAAAAAAACTAAAAATAAAAAATCATCCCTAAAAATAGGGATCCATTATTAGTATCCTGAAGGAGGCATATTCACTATTTATAGAAACTTCTGCCAAGTGTCACTTTTTCCTTGAATTTAAGCACGTGCATCATAAAACATAATTTGTTCAAATATATTTAATCGACACCTCTAGATATCATTTGTATATTTGATATTGGAGCTCTATCATTCTCGAGGAGATCAAGGAACCTTTGGTGTAGTCATCATCACTTTTCAGGGTGAGTTTCTCTTTTGTCGTCTTTTGTCATTTTTTCTGTCGCTTTTTGTCATTTCTCTTATGTGAGTATTGTTTTGATTATTGCTCTTCATGGTTTCTGATGTTTTAACTTATTTTAGCTTGTATTAATATTGTTTTAAGTTTTTGTTTTCCTTACACAAGTGTTGGATCGGTATTCATGTTTCTGCACCGATGGTCGTCGTTGTGATGACTCTCCTCACATAATTAATTTTCCTTCTGTTTATTAAGTTTATGCACTTGGTTCACATTGATTCATTCATACTTAGTCATATTTTTGCTCAAGCTCACATCATTACTTATTTCTTCTTGTTTTCCACACTTCCATTGGGCAGATCTACACTTTCCTTGGCCATATTTTTCCTTGCCAAGTTGGGCACTATGAAATCCTAAGGCTCAAGCCGAGAGATTAGCCTCTAGAATTGCATAATGCATAGTACATGCTGTCCCTACTGTGCATTTCTTAATCCTAGGGCTCAACCTGTCACCTTTTCCATGGAGATTGCACAATGCAAAGTCTCTCCTAGTATTTACCTAGGATGAAATGCACATTACATAGTATTAAGCCTCAGGATACACCCATGGATATTGGGACTGCACAATGCACAATTACAACAGTCATTCTCCCTCCCTTATGCATTAAAATTGCATAATCCCTCTCATAATTTTCTCGGTTTGGTGCTTGATCATGCTTTGATGTTAGATTTAAAAAGTATATTGTTTGCTTTCCATGAGTTCCTTTTCTATCCCATAGGTACCATAGTTGTTGAGCACTTATATCTAGAAGTCATTATTACCATGGCACCAAAGGGAGCTGCTTCAAAAGAGACCATTGAAAGCAGTTGAAGAAATTACAGTAAAATTTCTAGTATATCTGGACAATAAACTGCTTATAGAAAAAGAGTTAACACTAACATGACAAAAGGTTAATGAAGTTATTTAAATAAATATCGTTGAGGTATACCTAGAGGACCGACAATTATACCTCAGTATCCAGTAGTCAGGACTATAGAGGGTTGCATGCAGATATCCAACCTCCCCATGTGCATATGTCATTAGCTAGAATGTTTCACACATTGATGAGAAGACCATAACATTGAGAAATGTAATCAGACAAAAGCATGATACATTTCTGGAAGAATATTATCAGTGCATGTATAATTTTTTGAGCTAGCGAAGCTCATGGACTCATATTTCTATGCCACCAACAACTATGTGAACACAAGAGATATTGTTAAAGCTTAGGTGAAAGATTCATCGAAGTTTTGACATAAACCCGCCCATTTGTTCAAGACAAAGTCTCTAAGGAAGGCCTACCATCTCTTAGATATCTTAACTTGCAGGATCCATTGTCAGCAAAAAGCAAAGACCTTTCATGAAGGGTGGGAAGTCTTATTGAACCAGGTTGTGAGCACGGGGAAGATGTTCAAATGGTCAGATCTATTATCTCAATAGTTAAGATCCCATGTAGCACAAGCCACAAATCATCCTAAGGGAGAGAAAGTAAGGTTTTATATGTTTTCATATCTATTGGATGCATTATGTGCGCAAAATCAGTTTTCTGGCATGAACTAGACATGGACACCAGGAGAAACTGTCTTTCATATATATTTTAAAACACTTTCGAATTGTAGTCATCGAGGAGTAATGGAACAACTAACTGACCATTTCATCATTTTGATTTACAAGCTCATCTTTAAAGAAGAACCACCTTACATATCACGTGGAGAAATCGAGGAAATAACGTAGATCACACATTAGTTTTCCTCATTGGATGGCACCTTACTTAGAGTGTTTGGTGGAGAGAAGTAGTTGCATGTTTTTCCAAGTTATGCCAATGACAAGATTGTCATGCAAGAAGTGTCATATCATCTTGCCACAGGGTTGTCAGTAGCTTTGCATATGAAGAAGGGAGCACCTTGGCCAACTCTTCCTATGAAAATTGGATTATATGTGATAAATAGCTTGAAAGTCATAGACACCGAGGGAAAGGAGATAGTGAGGCTTGCATTCGGTACTCAAGACTTTAATATGTAGGATCCCCATAAAATTTGCGAAGAGCACTGTACAAGATTTTACTTTTAGAGGCTCAAAAGAAAATTTCATTGGTCGAAGGAGGATCCATGGAGGAATTTCTGCAATGCCTCTAAACCCAGTGATCCAGTCAGTTTAGTATGGATTTCATAGGCCTCTCCATAGAATGCAACAAATACGAAAGAAACACCAGCAAAAGGAAACAACCTTGTACAAGATAAGGGAAAGAGAAAGGTTGTTGATAGTCCAGGGGGAGAACAAAGCTAAAAGATGAAAGAAGATCCAATCCTTATGGAAGAAGCTTCAACAATAGAAGTGAAGAGGAAGCATGGGATGCAAAGAGCAGAGTAGAGGAAGAGAGAAAAGAAGAGTTTGCAACAAGCAGAGTTTAGATTGAAGCAAGTAGAAAAATAACTGAAGGAAGAACGGAAGCTGAGGAGGAAAGAACAATAAGAGAAGCAGAAACAGGAAGAAGAAGAAAGGAAAGCTATCATAGTAGAATAAACAACACCAATATAGGTTGAAGAGAAAGAACAAAACCATCCAACGACAGAGGAGGAGGGTGAATATATGCAATATTGGGAGCTTGCTCAACAGATTTAATACTTGATTGAAGTTTCAGATATGGAGTTGGAGCTGGAGCCTCAAAATGAGGATGTTGATATGATGTCTATTGCACTAGAGGTCACCATGCAGTCTCCACCACCTCCATTATCAGAGTTAGCTACGAGTGAAGAAGGGGATGTTGTTCCTCTTGATGATGATATGGTAATGGACTTGTAAAATATGTCTTATGATGAATTCCAAAAGAGAATTGTACAAGCATAAATAAATAATTTCCTCGATGATCATGCATGTGCATTCATTAGAGAGAGGGTGATAGTGGCAGACATCAACAAGAATCCAAATGCCATTTCCAAATCCAATTTTTCCTTTGCAAGTGAAACAAGATCAAACACTCAATATTTGATGGCCGAGAATAAGAAATTTTCATAGAACTTATAGGATGCCTGGAAAGAGATAAAATAGCTCCACAAAACAACAACAAAAATAGCTTCGGCATAGGTCTACTTGGAGGAAATGAGAGAAATGATACTTGGAGAAGTATCAACACTTGGAGATACCATGCGGGACCTCTATGATGCACTCATAACCATACATAAGGTGGTTTTCCAATTTCATGGTTTGCAACAGAAAAGAAAAGACTTTGTCAAAAATCTTAAGAATGTACAAGCTGCCATTATTTCCATGCAGGAATGGACAATGCAATACAAAGGAACACCGCTTAACTTGCCAAAGAAAATGAAGCCACATGCAGAGCTTGGGAAGGAAAGTGTTCAAATATTGATTTAGAACAACAAGCAACTCGCCTCATTCACTGGTAGTATTGAGGCCTCATAGGTAAAATTATACAATGGTTTGTATTTTTTGGTGAAAGCACATGGGATACCATCAATTGGTTCACTCATAGAAGCCAAACACACACACCAGGTTAGGCAGGAGATCAAATATTACTTGGAGAAACTGAGACAAATTTCCACCAAGGAGGAAAAGGAGATGAACAAACAAAACATGCAAAACTACATCAGTAGTCTTGTCAAGATTAGAACAATGTTGCTCCTTCTTGAGAGGGAAGTTAAAGCTGATTCCAAGTCTTTTATCCGGATGCTATGGAGGATAGATTCCCCTTTTAGCTAGAAACCATCATGTAATTTGGGGATGTCATCACACAATACCAATATTGGCACCAATATGTGACCGAGAAGCATTAAGTGGAAGTTTCTTAGCTAGAGTTTCCCCAAATTTAAGCATCATAATGTCTTGTCTTGTTAAGCTGTCAAGTTGTCTCTACCCTATTTTTATTATATGGGCATGAGTTTAAAATGTAATATTTTTTGAAACTATTAGTAAAGTGAAATTCCAAGTCTCAATATTGGAATGTGAAGAGTCATGATGTAATGTAATGAGTAATTTTGTAAAGAAGTTGAAGAGTCATGAAGGGAGTCCAAGAGTCACAAATGGGAATGTGAAGAGTCACCACCTTTCATTATAAATATATCCTCATAACTCATGTAAAGAAATTTTGGGATCCAAGCTTTTGGATAGGCTTAGGCTTAGGAAGAGTTTGGGAGTTTTGTGAGAGCCTTGGTTGCTCCATAGCATAGAGGGAGTATAAATATTTGGAGGAGCAGGTGTTGTTGACTTTAATGTTCTACTATTGGGGCTTGTGGTTTGTCAATAGTGTATCTATGATTGGAACTTTCACTTTTAATAAAACTTAGAGACGACACACTTTCATGCATATGTTGTGAATATTTTAGGACTGTTATTATTGTATTCACAATGTATGTTATTTAAATTACGCTTATGCTTATGAACTAATTCATTTGAATTTGTATGAATCTTGTTGAACGCATGTTGTTGTATTAATTTGTCACCTTAACTTTTGGACTATTTCGCATGTTAGCTCGTGATGTATTTATGCTCACGTGTTCCTTTCAAGATGCATACTATTATAGTATTCTAAGGGGCTCACTCTATTTCCCCTTCACGTGTTGGAACCTTGATGCATCACACTTGACTTTCCATAGGGTCACACACTTGTTCTCACCAAAGACATCGTGCACCACTCTATGTGTATTTTCAACCAAGATCATTAACACCACATCGTTGGAACTCCTACTCCAAACAATGTGAGGTATGTTGGGAAAAATACTGAGAGGGGGGGGGGGTGAATCAGTATTTTGAGTTGACTGAATTTTTTTACTTTTCCTTTCTCTTTAAAACCATATGTTACATTACTGAATCCAACTTGTATGTCCAGAGATCTTATTGCATCATTCATTCATCAGATGTTTAGTAGGAGTAAGCATGAACATAAATATCAGAACAAACCATCAAACATAAGTAACACATATGAACACCAGTATTTAAGGTGGAAACCCAATTTGGGAGAAAACCACCGCTGTTGGAATATCAGTCTTCAATTTTTATTATAAAGAAAACTTCTTACAATTTATGCTGGTGCAGACTTATACCAGCACACAGGCACCCACCTGCAGAAAGGCTACAACCTTTTCTTGTTCTCCAGCCACTACTGGAAGGGAGCTCCAACCCCCCAATTTTCACACCAGCTTTTACTGGTAGGATACTTCCACTTTCATACAGAAAGCTTCAACCCTCAGATTCACCAGATTTCTTCAGTTTCTTCATCAGACTTCCATCAGGTCTTCATCATTTCTTTTTGCCGATCATGGTAGAGATTCATCGTTTCTAGATCATATTCATAGGTGCATCATAGATTTAGATTTATTAATTAAGAACAGAGTTCATCCATGCAGATATTCCTTAGAGAAATTTATTCATTCACCACCCTTACGCAAGCACACCCCATATTCTATTTCTCTTCTCCTTATATAGTTTTTCCTTTAGTAAAACCATGAGTCAAAACCATCCAACCGCTGATGGTATTCCTTCTTTTATTTGAATTTGTATTTATCAAATTCGTGGAATTTGATAAATAAATATTATTCACACCCTTTGATAATTAAATATCTATATTAATAATCCGCGCTTTTATCAAATGGCCTTTTTAAAATAGACCTTTAGATCCGGCCCCACATGCAAAATCAACGGCTTAATCAATATTATTTAAAACTGGGGCCCACATAAATACGCCCATGGTGCCATAAGTAAACTTCGTGCAAGTCCAGCGTCCGATCACCGTTAGATAGCAAACTTCCAGATCAACAGCATATATGCATATCGCTCGACCTCCAATGCCGAATGTTAACGTGCGATGGCCCACCGTACTTTGGTTAATCTTTGTGCATCTTCCTCATACGACCACCGTTCAATGGCTCCTTCCCAGATCAACGGCTTGTATCGATATCGTTGGGCATCTTGGGTTGAAAAATAACATGCGATGGCACGCAGTGGTAAGTGGTTTTGTGAAATCATATAGGGACGTGTGTTGCCCGTTCTATAGAATCGCTTCCCACCTCTTGAATACCGCTTGCCCATCGAAAGTGGTGCGATGAAAACCGGAAACCGCTTGTACTGTTCCTCCTTCATGGTTCCGCCCTTCGCTCAAGGTTCCGTCCATCCTTCCTTTTGTTACGTTCTACCTTTTTCCTTCCAGGTTCCATTCATGATTCCAAAGGGGTAGTCTGGGTTTGTGCTATCTTTCTTAGTTGGTCTATCTTCGGCAGGATTTCAAATAAACAATGAACAAATGTAGTTCTCTTCCGACGGGATTTTCTCTACCATTAGGATAGAGTTAGTTATACGTAGGCTTCCTTTATGAGGGGAATGAATTCAACAGAGTTTCGGGGCATTCCGTACGAGAATTGAACCAATAAATACCCAAATACACTTGGTATTCTCCACCCATTAGAGTATCACCAGAACACAATCATACACAGGATTTCCTCCATCATGATGCATACATACACCGAGTAAAACTTCTCATATGATTTAATTTCACAGGGACACAAATATCCTTCCTACTGAATTTAAGTTGCTCCTTGACTGATACTACTCTTTGTAGATGCACTCTTTCTCTGTTCTTCTCTGCTGACCTTTGTCCTCTGCTATGTTTCTTTTCTCTGTTCCTAGTTATTGTGTCAGATGCCAATTCCTTTGCCACTTCCTTTGCCATCAATGACAATATTTCCAACAATCTGCCCCTTTGGCATTGATGGCAATACTCTTCCTCTGATTGTCTTATAGAGGCCCTTTGTTGCGTTGTGTTTTCTCCCCCTTTTACATCAATGGCAAAGAGTTGATCAAGACCCTTTGAACCGACAATACCATTCTCCCCCTGAGATCATGTTGCTTCTTCAAACATAATATAACAAAATGACTTATAAATGCCAACAATGCATCCTTTTCATATGACCAATGCTCCCCCTTAGCCTGTGCATTCAGAGATGCCCAACAGCACCTCACAACCAATTTAATCTTCTATATTTAATTAGATCTGATCCTCTGCATGGCAGAGACTACTCCCAGTTTCTGTCTGAGATATTCAAACGCTTCCCTGGGTAGAGGTTTGGTAAATATATCAGCAACTTGTTCTTTGCAGGGAACATACTCCAATTTCACCTTTTGTTCAAGCACTTGTTCACGTAAGAAGTGATATTTGATGGGCATGTGCTTGGTCTTGGAATGCATAACAAGATTCTTTGAGATACTGATGGCACTTGTATTTTCACACATAATGGAGATAGGAGGTGAACATTTGATTTGAAAGTCTTGTAAGGTTTTCATCATCCAAAGAAGTTGAGTGCAACATGATGTGACAGCCACATATTCTGCTTTTGTTGTAGATAAGGAAATAGAGCTTTGCTTCTTGCTAAACCAAGATACTAACCGAGGCCCCATATAGAATGCACCACCACTGGTGCTTTTCCGATCATCAACACTTCCAGCCCAATCTGCATCAGTGTATGCATGAAGAGTAAGATCAACATTCTTTGGATACCATAGTCCAAAGTCTTGAGTTCCTTGTAGATATTTGAATATTCTTTTCACGGCCTGAAGGTGAGACTCTTTTGGATTAGCTTGGAATCGTCCAACAATCCCAACTACATGCATGATGTCTGGTCTCGTCCCAGTGAGATAAAGTAGACTTCACATATTAGATATGTATTCTGGTTGATTCATCGTCAGGGAATCATCATTAGAAAGCCGAGATTACATGCCGGTTATCATTGGTGTACTTACAGGTTTGCAGTCTTCCATGCCATACTTCCTCAGGATTTGCTTGAGGTATTTTGCTTGTGGTAAGAATATGCCATTTGTTGCTTGTTGCACTTTGCGAGCCAAGAAAGAATGTTGATTTCCCAAAGAAGGACATTTCAAATTCTTGCGCATATCGGAAGCAAATTTCGACTCATAGACTCTTCATTACTTCCAAAAATGATATCATCAACATATACAACCACAATCAATAGTTTGTCATTTTCGGTTTTGTGTATAAGTTGCTATCAATGGAACCCCTTTGAAAATCCTTGTTGATGAAGATATTTGTCAAGACGGTAGTACCATGCCCTTGGAGCTTGTTTGACACCATATATAGCCTTTTTAAGTCTACAAACAAGTTTTTCATCATTTCCCAAAATGAATCCTTCTGGTTGTTCTATATAAACTTCTTCTTCTAGATCACCATTGAGAAAAGCGATTTAACATCCATTTGAAGTAAACTTTGATTTGTTGGAAGCTTGAAAAAAGCAAAAAAGAAACATTCTTATGGCTTCAATTCGCTACAAGAGCAAAAGTTTCTTCAAAGTCTATACCTTCTTGTTGAGCATACCCCTTGAAAACAAGTCTAGCTTTATTTCTTATAACATCCCCATTCTCATTTAACTTGTTTTTGAATATCCATTTAGTTCCAATGACATTTTTGTCATGAGGTCTTGGTACTAATTCCCAAGTGTGATTCTTTTCAATTTGATCAAGCTCTTCATTCATGGCTTGAATCCAACATTCATCTTTGCTAGCTTGGTGACATTGTGAGGTTCAATAGTGGACATAAATTCCGGATTGCTAGAAGATCCCACAAGAGTCCCTTCTTGTTTGTACACTTGATCCCTTTTCTCCCAAAATTTGAGATTACGGATGATTCTTTTGAACATATTTGGATGGAGCCTTTTCGGACAAATCATCTTCGGAGTTCTTCATTGGGTTCACTTTGTTTGTCTCATTACTAATTTGATGTAGAAGGATATGTTTCATCATCATCTTCATCTGTTGTTTGATTTTCTTCTTTTGGAGCTGCAGGAGACTCATCAATAACAACATCAATACATTCAACAATCTTCCGAAGTCTTTTATTGTAACATTTATATGCCCTACTCCTAGAGGAGTAACCAAGAAATATTCCTTCATCTGCTCTGGGTTCAAACTTGCCAATTTTTTCATCATTATTCTTGATAAAGCATTTGCTCCCAAAAATTCTAAAATGCTTTATAGTGGGAGGATTACCATACCAGAGTTCATATGGAGTTTTATCACTATTTACATGAACATGTGCTTTGTTGAGAATGTTTACTGCGGTATGTGCTGCTTCTCCCTAAAATGTGTCAGGTGTTCCGGAATCATCAAGCATAGCTCTAGCCATTTGTTGAATTGTTCTGTTCATTCTCTTTGCAACACCATTCTGTTGTGGAGTGCCAGCTACAAAGAACTGTCTTTTTATGCCGTGTTGTTCACAGAATTCAAGAAATTCTTTGGATGTATATTCTCCTCCTCGATCAGATCTAAGACACTTGATTTTTAATTCTAATTCATTCTCCACTAGTGCTTTGAAAATCTGAAATTTCTCAAATGCTTCATCTTTGTGTTTAAGCACCCCAATCCAACACATTCTAGAGAAATCATCAATGAATAAGATATAGTATTCTTCACCACGAGGTGAATTTTTCCTCATAGGTCCACATATGTCAGTATGAATGAGTTCAAGAGGCTTACTTGATGATCCTTCCTTGGCATTAAATTGTACCCTGGTTTTCTTGCCGAATTGGCAAGATTTGCATATGATATTTTCAGGTAGAGTAATATTGGGAAGATCACGAACAACTTTAAGTCTGCTTGATTTGTTGATTTGAGAGAAGCTCAGATGCCCCAACCTTCTATGCCATAGCCAATTTTTTGAAGATTTACTCAAATAACATTGTTCTTTGGGGTTCTTCAATATATACAAGTTGTTTGGAGTTCTTTTTCCTTTTATAATTGCTTTACCTGTATCAAGATATCGTACCACACATTCTTTTGAACTAAAGACAACTTCAGTTCCTTGATCACACATTTGACTTACACTTAACAAGTTATGCTTTAATCCATCCACATACATGGCTTCATTAGCTTTCACCTTTTCTTTTAGGAAAACAGACCCTTTTCCCTTAATGATCGAAGGATTATCATTTCCAAATGTAACGTTTTTTTCTTTTTCTAGAGCACTATATGCAAGAAGTTTTTCTTTATCACCTGTCATGTGTCTTGAGCATCCACTATCAATGTACCATTGGTTTTCTTCATCTTCTGCAAATAACGCTATGCCACAATTTTCAACCTGTAATTCCTTCTTTTTCCATACTTTGGAGCTTGAAGGAACATGTTCTTTTGGCTGAACTTTTCTCCTGCATTCAGATTCTTCATGGCCAAATTTATTGCAATAAGCACATTCAAATTCATTTTGAAGAGGAGAAAATTTGTTATAAGTATTATTCTTTGTTTCAATATCAATCCTTTTCTTTCTTTCTTCTCTTGTCATGATGGTTTTATATGCAACACATTGAACAAATTTATGACCAAAATTGTGACATGAGAAACATTGTACATTGAAGAAGAAATTTCTTCGATCATAAAATCTTCTATATGAATCTACTTGTTGATTGGTGTTTCTTTGAAAGACATTCATGTTAGTGTTATTTGAATTGAGATGATCATGTTTTTTTTGTAAAGATTCTTTATTCCCTTGCTGAGTGGCAGCGTGCTGCAATCTAGCTGTAACTGCCTTTAGATAATTTGGTGTTGAAGCCTGAGAAGATTCTCCGATATATCCAAGACCTATCTTTATAAGAGGAGAACGTTGTACCTTGATAATCTCATCTAAGGTTTAAAATCCTTTAGAAAATCTAAGATTCAGAGTATTTACTTTCTCAAGTTCTTTTCTTAGACTTACTACTTCACACTCTAATTTCTCATTGTGTTTCTCCTTTTCTTCAAGTTGATTTTTCAGAGTTTCTATGGTTATTTTAATTTCTTCTAAGAAAATTTTGAGTTTATTGTTTTCATCAAGAAAATCACTGTCTTCTAGAGCATCCACAAAAGTATCCTTTTCTTCTCTAGGTTCTTTTTCAAATGCCATGAGAAGTCTAAGATCTTGTTCACATTCTTCCTCACTATCAGATAACCCATCATTATCTTCATGAGTATAGTCACTCTTTCTAGTGCTAAAACGATTCTTATTCCTTCTTGCTACTTCCTTCCCATTTTTATGTGTTTCTTTATAAGGACACTTAGCAGCATAATGACCAGCTCTTCCACAATCAAAAAATTTGAAAGGAAGCTTACCTCTAAACCGTCCTGTGCCAAGTTGAAGTTTCTTTACAAAGTTTATCTCATCTTCTTCTAAGATATATCATGATCCCTCTGTTTTTTGTACTTCCTTCCCTTTTGTAGAAGTTCTAAAGACTGCTTCTTTGAATTCAGATGGTCCTCCTCTTCTCATTTCATATGCAGTTAGTATGCCATGAAGTTGCACCATAGTAAGACTTTGAAGATCCTGCTTTTCTTCAAGGGCAGAAACTTCTGACTCAAATTTTGTTGTTAGTGATATTAAGACTTTCTCAACCAAAGTAGATTCAGTTATTGTTTCTCCCAGATTTCTCGTACGATTTACAATATCATCAAGATGTAAAAAGAAACTGGCAATGCTCTCCTCATTATCCATTTTTAGATTCTCATATTGAATTCTGAGAGTTTGGAGTTTAGCACTTTTTACCTTTGCATCACCTTCATAACTTAGAATAATTTTGTCCTATATTTTCTTTGTTGTATTCAGCTGCATGACTTTGACAAATTCTGATTCAGTTAGACTTCCCAATAGAGCATTGACCGCCTTTGCATTTGTCTCATAATTCTTTCTTTCCGTCGGATCTGTTGGTACTGCAGCTGGATATTGATATCCTCCTTCAATAATTTCCAATACCTCTGCTCCCAGAGACTGAAGATAGGATCTCATCCTTGTTTTCCAGAAGATTAAATTGTTTCCGTTAAAGAGCGGAAGCCTGATAGATGCTGTTCCATCTTGATTTCGTTCATGTCTGCCAAATCCAAGAAGTCATTAGTCTATGTGTGCAAGCTTTGTGCTGGAGATCATCTCACACACCTTTGCCCGAAAATTCAGGATGCTCAGCGCCTGTTATCTCAGCAGGGTTCTTCTAGTTCCCAGGCTGTGCTAACAAACCCTTTTCCCCAAGGGCAGCAATTAATTGCTGGCGCGAATCAAAATCCTGGGGCTTCCTCTGGAGGTGCTCAGGAAGGGTAAGTTCCATCGAATATCTTTATGATGAGTTCTCACGTGGATGTCGCTACGAGATCCCGTGATTATGGCAGAGAGGAATCTTCGAAAGCTAAGGAAGTTCCTGATGCTACTGAGCCGCTTCACATCACGAAGCCAACTGTTGAGTCTATGCCTTGGATACCGAAGGCATCCTCTAAGCGGTCAACGATTAATCCGAACATGAGGGCTGCCCAAAACTACTCGATTGTAGAAGATCTGGCGCAGAGTCCTTGTGCTATGTCAGCTTTAGAGGTACTCCAGTCTTGTCCGGCTCAGCGCAGTGATTTGCTCACTGCCATTGGGGCTATCGATCCGAAAAATTCTCTTCTGATTACCTTTGATATGAAGAATTTTAAGAAGAGACTTCCTCATCATATGGCCTTCCATATTAAATCATCGTACCGGAAGACTAACATCTTTCGCACGGTTGTTGATGAGGGTGCTTCTACTTGCGGTCACCAGATATTTTCTGTATACTTACACCAGTTTTTCATGATATCATCCGTCATTCAAACCAGAGATTCATCATCGTCAGATCGTCATCCTCATGGGTGCATCGTAGTCTCAGATTTATCAGTTAAGAACATAGCTCGCCCATACAGATATTATTTTGAGAAAATTTATTCACGACCTTTACAATGCACACCTTGTTCTTTATTTTTCTTCTCCTTATATAGTTTTCCCTTTATTAAAACCATTAGTCAAAACCACGAACCACTAATGGTATTCCTCTGACAGTATTCCTTTTAGTTTACCACACGAGGCTTTTGATCTCTTTTTAATTTTTATTTATCAATTTAAAGAAATTGATAAATAAATATATTTACAATTTTGATCAGAACTTTAGGATTAAAGTTAACCCTTCACATTTTAACCCTTCCAAATAATATGGTAAACCTTTGACCCCGAGCCCAAAAATATAGTCAATAACCAATCAAATACACGCATGGTACCATAGGTAAACTCCGCGCAAGTCCACCGTCCGATCACCGTTAGATTAGCAAGCTTCTAGATCAACAGTGTATATGCATATCGCTCGACCTCCGATACCGATCGTTAACGTCCGGTGGCCCGCCGTACCTGTGTTAATCTTCGCACACCTTCAACAAATGATGACCGTCCGATGACCCCTTCCCAGATCAATGACGCTGAATTATATCGCTGGGCGTCCTGGGTCGAACTATAACGCGCGATGGCGCACAGTAAAAAGTGATTTTGTAGAATCGTACAGGGACGCGTCGCCCGTTCTATGGAATCGCTCCCCACCTTTTGAATACCGCTTGCCCATTGGAAGCGGTGCGATAAAAACCATAAACCTCCTTCACTGTTCCTCCTTCGTGGTTCCGCCCTTCACTCAAGGTTCCGTTCATGATTCCAAAGGGTTAGTCTGGGTTTGCGCTATAACTCTGGTCTACCTTTGGCCGGATCTTCAATAACCAACGAAAAAATGTAGTTTTCTTCTTACGAGACTTCCTTACAATCATTAACTCATGAAAATTCAATGTCATTCCTTAATTTTTCTATGATATATATAACATGTCAACCTTCCATTTCAGAGTTCTATGTTGTCACAGTTCCGCTTCTACTTGTACATTCAAAAACAACATATCTCTACCACCATTAAGTTCTTCAATGGATACACTGAATGCCTCGAGAGCCCCCTATATATTCAACCAAATAGTTCCACGACTGAAAATATCAAACTAAGCCAGATCTTCATTACAAGAAGGTCTCATCCTGGAATTCAAATCCTACCACCATGATTCTTCAACAGGGTTTCACTTTTAACTCCATTCGCAGAGACTCATTAAAGATTCAGGGGATCACATATAATACACATATCCCTAACAATGATTTCATTCTTCTCCAGGCACCGTAGGTATCCTCTTGTCTCTTCCTTCTACTACTTTGTCTCTTTTTCCTTATGGATATTTTAGGTGTTGCTCCTGTCTTTGCCAGTTACTTTTGCATCAATGACAATATTTCCAACGATCTTCCTCTGATGTCCTTACAGAAGCCCTCTTGTCTCTTTTTCTCCCGCTTTGACATCAATGGCAAAGATTTTGATCAAGATCCTTTGAACCGATAATGCCATGCTCCCCCTGAGATCATGCTACATCTTCAAACATAATATGACCAAAAATTCATCCTTTTCATATAACCAATGATCCCCCTGAACCTGTGCATTTAGAGATGCCTAATAGCACCTCACAACCAATTTAATCTTATGTATTTAAGTAGACCTGATCCTCTGCATGGCAGAGACTACTCCCAGTTTCTGTCTGAGATATTCGAACGCTTCCCTGGGTAGAGGTTTGGTAAATATATCAGCAACTTGTTCTTTGGAGGAAACATACTCCAATTTCACCTTTTGTTCAAGCACTTGTTCATGTAAGAAGTGATATTTTATGGGAATTTTCCTCGTCTTGGAATGCATAACAAGGTTCTTTGAGATACTGATAGCACTTGTATTATCACACATAATGGAGATAGGAGGTGAACATTTGATTTGAAAGTCTTGTAGGGTTTGCATCATCCAGAGAAGTTGAGTGCAACATGATGCCGCAACCACATACTCTGCTCCTGCTGTAGATAAGGCAATGGAGCTTTGCTTCTTGCTAAACCAAGATACTAACTGGGGCCCCATATAGAATGCACCACCACTAGTGCTTTTCGATCATCAACACTTCTAGCCAAATCTGCATCAGTGTATGCATGAAGAGTAAGATCAGCATTCTTTGGATACCATAGTCCAAAGTCTTGAGCTCCTTGTAGATATTTGAATATTATTTTCACAGCCTGAAGATGAGACTCTTTTGGATTAGCTTGGAATCGTCCAACAATCCCAATTGCATGCATGATGTCTGGTCTTGTCCCAGTGAGATGCAATAGAATTCCTATCATAAATCTGTATTCAAGTTGATTCATCGTGGGGGAATCATCATTAGAACTGAGATTACATCCGGTTATCATTGGTGTACTTATAGGTTTTCATTCTTCCATGCCATACTTCTTCAGGATTTGCTTGAGGTATTTTTCTTGTGATAAGAATATGCCATCTGTTGCTTGTTGTACTTGCAATCCAAGAAAGAATATTAGTTCCCCAAGAAAAGAAATTTCAAATTCTTTCTGCATATCAGAAGCAAATTTCTGACTCATAGACTCTTTGTTACTTCCAGAAATGATATCATCAACATATACAACCACAATAAATAGCTTGTCATTTTTAGTTTTTGTGTATAAGTTGCTATCAGTAGAACCTTTTGAAAATCCTTGTTGATGAAGATATTTGTCAAGACGATAGTACCATGCCCTTGGAGCTTGTTTGAGACCATATAGAGCCTTTTTAAGTCTACAAACAAGTTTTTCATCATTTTCCAAAATGAATCCTTCTGGTTGTTCTATATAAACTTCTTCTTCTAGATCACCATTGAGAAAAGCAGATTTAACATCCATTTGATAAACTTTGATTTGTTGGAAACTTGAAAAAGCAAGAATCATTCTTATGGCTTCAAGTCTGGCTACAGGAGCAAAGGTTTCTTCAAAGTCTACACCTTCTTGTTGAGCATACCCTTTGCACACAAGTCTAGCTTTATTTCTTATAACATCCCCATTCTCATTTAACTTGTTTTTGAATATCCATTTAGTTCCAATGACATTTTTGTCATGAGGTCTTGGTACTAATTCCCAACTGTGATTCTTTTCAATTTTATCAAGCTCTTCATTTATGGCTTGAATCCAACATTCATTTTTACTAGCTTGACTGACACTGTGAGGTTCAATAGTGGACAGAAATTCCAGATTGCTAGAAGATCCCACAAGAGTCCTTCTTGTTTGTACACCTGATCCCTTTTCTCCCAAAATTTGAGATTCTGGATGATTCTTTTGAACAAATATAGTTGGAGCCTTTTTAGACAAATCCTCTTCGGGTTCTTCACTGGGTTCACTGTTTGTATCATTATTGTTTGATGTAGAAGGATATGTGTCATCATCATCTTCATTTGTTGTTTGCTTTTCTCCTTTTGGAGCTGCAGGAGACTCATCAATAACAACATCAATACATTCAACAATATTTCGAAGTATTTTATTGTAACATTTATATGCCCTACTCCTAGAGGAGTAACTAAGAAATATTCCCTCATCTGCTCTTGGTTCAAACCTGCCAAGTTTTTCATCATTATTCTTGATAAAGCATTTGCTCCCAAAAATTTTAAAAAGCTTTATAGTGGAAGGATTACCATACCAGAGTTCATATGGAGTTTTATCACTATTTACATGAACATGTGCTTTGTTGAGAATGTTTACAGCTGTATGTGCTGCTTCTCCCCAAAATGTGTCAGGTGTTCCGGAATCCTCAAGCATAGCTCTAGCCATTTGTTGAACTGTTCATTCTTTCTGCAACGCCATTCTGTTGTGGAGTGCCAGCTACAGAGAACTGTCTTTTTATGCCATGTTGTTCACAGAATTCAAGGAATTCATTGGATGTATATTCTCCTCCTCGATCAGATCTGAGACACTTGATTCTTAGATCTAATTCATTCTCAACTAGTGCTTTGAAGATCTGAAATTTCTCAAATGCTTCATCTTTGTGTTTAAGAAACCCAATCCAACACATTCTAGAGAAATCATCAATGAATAAGATATAGTATTCTTCACCTCGTGGTGACTTTTTCCTCATAGGTCCACATATGTCAGTATGAATTATTTCAAGAGGCTTACTTGATGATCCTTCCTTGGCATTAAATTGTACCCTGGTTTGCTTGCCGAATTGGTAAGATTTGCATATGATATTTTCAGGTAGAGTAATATTGGGAAGATCTCGAACAACTTTAAGTCTGCTTGATTTGTTGATTTGAGAGAAGCTCAGATGCCCCAACCTTCTATGCCATAGCCAATTTTCTGAAGATTTACTTAAATAACATTGTTCTTTGGGGTTCTTCAATATATACAGGTTGTTTGGAGTTCTTTTTCCTTTTATAATTTCTTTACCTATATCAAGATCACATACCACACATTCTTTTGAACTAAAGACAACTTCAATTCCTTGATCACACATTTGACTTACACTTAACAAGTTATGCTTTAATCCATACACATACATGACTTCATTAGCTTTCACCTTTTCTTTTAGAAAAATATACCCTTTTCCCTTAATGACCACAGGAGTATCATTTCCAAATGTGACATTTTTTTCTTTTTCTAGAGAGCTATATGCAAGAAGTTTGTCTTTATCACTTGTCATCTGTCTTGAACATCCACTATCAATGTACCATTGGGTTTCTTCATCTTATGCAAATAACGCTATGCCACAATTTTCAACCTGTAATTCCTTCTTTTTCTATACTTTGGAGCTTGAAGGAACATGTTCTTTTGGCTGAACTTTGCTCCTGCATTCAGATTCTTCATGGCCAAAGTTATTGCAATAAGCACATTCAACTTCATTTTGAAGAGGAGAAAAGTTGTTATAAGTATTATTCTTTGTTTCAATATCAGTCCTTTTCTTTCTTGTTTCTCTTGTCATGATGGTTTTATATGCAACACATTGAACATCTTTATGACCAAAATTGTGACATGAGAAACATTGTCCATTGAAGAAGAAATTTCTGCGATCATAAAATCTTCTATATGAATTTACTTGTTGATTGGTGTTTTTTCAAAAGACATTCCTTTTACTGTTCTTTGAATTGAGATGATCATGCTTTATCTGTAAAGATTCTTTATTCCCTTGCTGAGTGGAAGTATGTTGTAAGCCAGCTGTAACTGCTTTTAGATAATTTGGTGCTGAAGCCTGAGAAGATTCTCCAATATATCCAAGACCTGTCTTTATAAGAGGAGAACGATGTACCTTGATAATCTCATCTAATGTTTCAGATCCTTTAGCGAATCTAAGATTCAGAGTTTTTCCTTTCTCAAGTTATTTTCTTAGACTTACTACTTCACACTCTAATTTCTCATTGTGTTTCTCCTTTTCTTCAAGCTGATTTTTCAGAGTTTCTATGGTTATTTTACTTTCTTCTAAGAAAATTTTGAGTTTATTGTTTTCATCAAGAAAATCATTGTCTTCTAGAGCATCCACAAAAGTATATTTTTCTTCTCTAGATTCTTTTTCAAATGCCATGAGTAGTTTAAAATCTTGTTCACATTCTTCCTCACTATCAGACAACCCATCACTATCTTCACGAGTATAGTAACTCTTTCTAGTGCTAAAACGATTCTTATTCCTTTTTGCTACTTCCTTCCGCTTTTTATGTGTTTTTTTATAAGGGCACTTAGCAGCATAATGACCAACTCTTCCACAATCAAAAAACTTGAAAGGAAGCTTACCTCGGAATCGTCCTGTGCCAAGTTGAAGTTTCTTTACAAAGTTTATCTCATCTTCTTCCGAGATATATCCTGATCCTTCTGTTTTTTGTACTTCCTTCCCTTTTGTAGAAGTTCTAAAGACTGCTTCTTTGACTTTTGATGGTCCTCCTCTTCTCATTTCATATGCAATTAGTATGCCATGAAGTTGCACTACAGTAAGATTTTGAAGATCCTTCTTTTCTTCAAGAGCAAAAACTTTTGACTCAAATTTTGTTGTTAGTGATATTAAGACTTTCTCAACCAAGGTAGATTATGTTATTGTTTCTCCCAGATTTCTCATATGATTTACAATATCATCAAGACGTAAAAATAAATTGGCAATGCTCTCCTCATTATCCATTTTTAGATTCTCATATTTAATTCTAAGAGTTTGGAGTTTAGCACTTTTTACCTTCATAACTTAAAATGATTTTTTCCCATATTGTCTTGGCTATATTCAGCTGCATGAATTTGAAAAATTTTGATTCAATTAGACTTCCCAATAGAGCATTGACTGCCTTTGCATTCGTTTCATAATTTTTTCTTTCCGTTGGATCTGTTGGTACTGTAGCTGGGTATTGATATCCTTGTTCAAAAATTGCCCATACCTCTGCTCCCAGAGACTGAAGATAGGATCTCATCCTTGTTTTCCAGAAGATTAGATTGTTTCCGTTAAAGAGGGGAGGCCTGATAGATGTTGTTCCATCTTGATTGCTCATCTTGCTTGATCTTCTTTCTAGCGACTAAGATTTTTCAGAAGGACCTGCTCTGAAACCAATTGTTGGGAAAAATACTGAGAGGGGGGGGGGGGGTGAATCAGTATTTAGGGCTGAACGATTTTTCTTTTCTTGCTCTTAAAACCTTATGTTACAGTACTGCATCCAATATGTATGTCCAGATATATGTCTTTACTTAGAGCATTGCATCAGATAAGCATTAAGCATGAAGAAAAATAACACAACAAACCATCAAACATACACAACACATATGAACACTAGGATTTAAGGTGGAAACCCAATTTGGGAGAAAACCACAGCTGCTGTAATCTCAGTCTTCAATATTTATTATAGAGAAAACTTCTTACAATATATGACGGTGCATACTTATACCAGCATGCAGGCACCCACCTGCAGAAGGCTAAAACCTTCTCTCGTTTACCAGCTACCACTGGAAGGGAGCTACAACCCCCTTTCTGAAGGCTTCAACCCTTAGCACTACTGTGGACCTCATTTCATCAATTTTCATACTGGATCCACCAATTTCCATACGACATACCTTGCCGGTCACCAGATAATTTCTGTATACTTACACCAGTTTTTCATGATATCGTCTGTCATTCAAACCAGAGATTCATCATCATCAGATCGTCATCCTCATGGGTGCATCGTAGTCTCAAATTTATCAGTTAAGAATAGAGCTCGCCCATACAAATATTCTTTTGAGAAAATTTATTCACGACCTTTACAATGCACACCTTGTTCTTTATTTTTCTTCTCCTTATATAGTTTTCCCTTTATTAAAACCATGAGTCAAAACCACGAAACACTGATGGTATTCCTCTGACAGTATTCCTTTTAGTTTACCCCACGGGGCTTTTGATCTCTTTTTAATTTTTAATTATTAATTTAAAGAAATTGATAAATAAATATATTTACAATTTTGATCAGAACTTTAGGATTAAAGTTAACCCTTCGCATTTTAACCCTTCCAAATAATATGGTAAACATTTGACCCTGGGCCCACAAATATAGTCAATAACCAATCAAATACGTGCATGGTACCGTAGGTAAACTCCGCGCAAGTCCAGCATCCGATCACCGTTAGATTAGCAAGCTTCCAGATCAACGGCGTATATGCATATCGCTCGACCTCCAATACCAATCGTTAACGTGCGATGGCCCGCCGTACCTATGTTAATCTTCGCGCACCTTCAACAAATGACGACCGTTTGATGACCCCTTCCCAGATCAACAGCGCTCAACGATATCGCTGGGCGTCCTGGGTCGAACTATAACGCACGATGGCGCACAGTAAAAAGTGGTTTTGTAGAATCGTATAGGCACGTGTGTCACCCGTTCTATGGAATCACTCCCCACCTTTTGAATATCGCTTGCCCATTGAAAGCGGTGCGATAAAAACCATAAACCGCCTTCACTATTCCTCCTTCATGGTTCTGCCATTCACTCAAGGTTCCGTTCATGATTCCAAAGGGTTAGTCTGGGTTTGCGCTATAACTATGATCTACCTTTGGCAGGATCTTCAATAACCAACGAACAAATGTAGTTTTCTTCCGACGGGACTTCCTTACAATCATTAACTTGTGACAATTCAATGTCATTCCTTAATTCTGATATGATATATATAACATTTCAACCTCCCATTTTGGAGTTCTATCCTGTCACAGTTCTGTTTCTACTTGTACATTCAAAAGCATCATATCTCTGCCACCATTAAGTTTTTCAATGGATACACCGAATGCCTCGAGAGCCCCCTATATATTCAACCAAATATTTCCATGACTGCAAATATCAAACTAAGCCAAATCTTCATTACAAGAAGGTCTCATCCTGGAATTCGAATCCTACCACCATGATTCTTCAACAGGGTTTCACTTTTAACTCCATTCGCAGAGACTGATTAGAGATTCAAGGGATCACATATAATACACATATCCCTAACAATGATTTCATTCTTCTCTGGGCACCGTAGGTATCCTCTTGTCTCTTCCTTCTACTGCTATGTCTCTTTTTCCTTATGGATATTTTAGGTGTTTCTCCTGTCTTTCCCAATTCCTTTTCCATCAATGACAATATTTCCAACATTATAATATTAAACCCTTGGGTTTATTAGCTCTTCAATGTCATCCATGATCAAATGTCACATTCCGATAAATATTGTCTCAATATGAAAATCACCCATGGCCAACTATGGACATATTTGGTCCAACGTCGCATTGTGACAACAATTGTCTCAATGTTTAAATCAATTCCCTTGGGTTCAACAAATCCTTTGGTTTATAATATTAAATCCTTGGGTTTATTAATTCTTTTGGTTTATAATATTACGAACCCTTGGGTTAATTATTAGTGTTTTTTAATTTCTTCATCTTGAGTATTTTTTTATTAATTTTATTGATCCTTCGCCTTATCGGTCCCTTAGGTTATTAAAATTTTCCCCTTGGGTTAACCAATTCCTTTGGTTTATAATATTAAACCCTTGGACTTATTAGTTCTTTTGGTTTATAATATGAATAATTGATCAATGTCATCCATGATCAAATGTCACATTCTGACAAATATTGTCTCAATATGGAAATCACCCATTGCCAACCATGGTCATGGTTGTTCCAATGTCGCATTGTGACAACAATTGTCTCAATGTTTAAATCAATTCACTTGGGTTCACCAATTATTTTGGTTTATAATTTGTTTGGTAATGGTTTTCCCTTTGGTTCACCAATTCCTTTGGTTTATAATACTAAACCCTTGCATTTATTAGTTCTTTTGGTTTATAATATGAATAATCGATCAATGTCATCCATGATCAAATGTCACATTCTGACAAATACTATCTCAATATGAAAATCACCCATGGCCAACCATGGTCATAGTTGGTCCAACATCGCATTGTGACAAAAATTGTCTCAATGTTTAAATCAATTCCCTTGGGTTCACCAATTCCTTTGGTTTATAATATTAAACCCTTGGGTTTATTAGTTCTTTTGGTTTACAATTGTCTCAATGTTTAAATCAATTCCTTTGGGTTCACCAATTCCATTGGTTTATAATATTAAACCCTTGGGTTTATTAGTTCTTCAATGTCATCCATGATCAAATGTCACATTCTGAGAAATATTGTCTCACTATGAAAATCAACCATGGCCAACCATGGTCATAGTTGGTCAAACGTTGCATTGTGACAACAATTGTCTCGATTTTTCAATCAATTCCCTTGGGTTCAGCAATTCCTTTGGTTTATAATATTAAACCCTTGGGTTTATTAGTTCTTTTGGTTTATAATATTACGAACCCTTGAGTTAATTATTAGTGTTTTTTAATTTCTTCAACTTGAGTATTTTTTTATTAATTTTATTGATGCTTCCTCTTATTGGTCCCTTAGGTTATTAAAATTTTTCCCTTGAGTTCACTAATTCCTTTGGTTTATAATATTAAACCGTTGGGTTTATTAGTTCTTTTGGTTTATAATATGAATAATCAATCAATGTCATCCATGATCAAATGTCACATTCTGACAAATATTGTCTCAATATGGAAATCACCCCTGGCCAACCATGTTCATAGTTGGTCCAATGTCACATTATGACAACAATTGTCTCAATGTTAAAATCAATTCCCCTTGTTCCACCAATTCCTTTGGTTTAGAATTTTTTGGGTAATGGTTTTCCCTTGGGTTCACCAATTCCTTTGGTTTATAATATTAAAACCTTTGGTTTATTAGTTCTTTTGGTTTATAATATGAATAATCGATCAATGTCATCCATGATCAAATGTCACATTCTAACAAATATTGTCTCAATATGAAAATCACCCATAGCCAACCATGGTCATAGTTGGTCCAACGTCGCATTGTGACAATAATTGTCTCAATGTTTAAATAAATTACCTTGGGTTCACCAATTCCTTTTTTTTATAATTTTTTAGGTAATTCTTTTGCCTAGGGTTCACCAATTCCTTTGTTTTATAATATTAAACCCTTGGGTTTACTAGTTATATTGGTTTATAATTGTCTCAATGTTTAAATCAATTCCCTTGGGTTCACCAATTCCTTTGGTTTATAATATTAAACCCTTGGGTTTATTAGTTCTTCAATGTCATCCATGATCAAATGTCACATTCTAAGAAATATTGTCTCAATATGAAAATCACCCATGGCCAGCCATGGTCATAGTTGGTCCAACGTCGCATTGTGACAACAATTGTCTCAATGTTTAAATCAATTTCATTGGGTTCAACAATTCCTTTGGATTATAATATTAAACCCTTGGGTTTATTGGTTCTTTTGGTTTATAATATTACGAACCCTTGGGTTAGTTATTTGTGTGTTTTAATTTCTTCAACTTGAGTAGTTTTTTATTATTTTTATTCATCCTTCGCCTTATTGGTCCCTTAGGTTATTAAAATTTTTCCTTTGGGTTCACCAATTCCTTCGATTTATAATATTAAACCCCTGGGTTTATTAGTTCTTTTGGTTTATAATATAAATAATATATCGATGTCATCCATGATCAAATGTCACATTCTGACAAATATTGTCTCAATATGGAAATCACCCATGGCCAACCATGGTCATAGTAGGTCCAAAGTCACATTGTGACAACAATTGTCTCAATGTTTAAATCAATTCCCTAGGGTTCACCAATTCCTTTGGTTTATAATTTGTTGGGTAATGTTTTTCCCTTTGGTTCACCAATTCCTGTGGTTTATAATATTAAACTGTTGGGTTTATTAGTTCTTTTGGTTTATAATATGAATAATTGATCAGTTTCATCCATGATCAAATGTCAGATTCTGACAAATACTGTCTCAATATGAAAATCACCCATGGCCAACTATGGTCATAGTTGGTCCAACGTCGCATTGTGAAAACAATTGTCTCAATGTTTAAATCAATTCCCTTGCGTTCACCAATTCCTTTGGTTTATAATTTGTTGGGTAATGGTTTTCCCTAGGGTTCATCAATTCCTTTGGTTTATAATATTAAACCCTTGGGTTTATTAGTTCTTTTGGTTTATAATATTACGAACCCTTGGGTTAATTATTAGTGTTTTTTAATTTCTTCAACTTGAATATTTTTTTCTTAATTTTATTGATCCTTCACCTTATTGGTCCCTTAGTTTATTAATATTTTTCCCGTGGGTTCACCCATTCCTTTGGTTTATAATATTAAACCCTTGGGTTTATTAGTTCTTTTGGTTTATAATATGAATAATCGATCAATGTCATCCATGATCAAATGTCACATTCTGACAAATATTGTCTCAATATGAAAATCACCCATGGCCAACCATGGTCATAGTTGGTCCAACGTCACATAGTGACAAGAATTGTCTCAATGTTTAAATCAATTCCCTTGGGTTCACCAATTGCTTTGGTTTATAATTTGTTAGGTAATGGTTTTCCCTTGGGTTCACCAATTCCTTTGGTTTATAATATTAAACCCTTGGGTTTATTAGTTCTTTTGGTTTATAATATGAATAATCGATCAATGTCATCCATGATCAAATATCACATCCTGACAAATATTGTTTCAATATGAAAATCACCCATGGCCAACCATGGTCATAGTTGGCCCAACATCGCATTGTGACAAAAATTGTCTCAATGTTTAAATCAATTCCCTTGGGTTCACTAATTCCTTTGGTTTATAATTTGTTGCGTAATGATTTTCCCTTGGGCTCACCAATTTCTTTGGTTTATAATATTAAACCCTTGGGTTTATTATGTCTTTTGGTTTATAATATGAATAATAGATCAATGTCATCCATGATCAAATGTCACATTCTAACAAATACTCTCTCAATATGAAAATCACCCATGGCCAACCATGGTCATAGTTGGTCCAACTTCGCATTGTGGCAACAATTGTCTCAATGTTTAAATCATTTCCCTTGGGTTCACCAATTCCTTTGGTTTATAATATTAAAACCTTGGGTTTTATTAATCTCTATTGTTTTTAATATTTCCCTTAGCCTTATTGATCCCTTAGGTTTTTTATATTTATCCCTTGGGTTCACCGATTCCTTTGGTTTATAATATTAAACCCTTGGGTTTATTATTTCTTTTGGTTTATAATGTTAATCACACACTGGGTTTATTACTCTCTTGAGTTTAAAATATTAATTCTTAGGCTTTATTAATTTCTTATATTTTTTAGTTTAAAATAATAATTCTTAGGGTTTATTAATCTCTATTGTTTCTAATATTCATCCGTTAGGTTTATAATATTTATCCCTTTGATTCGTTGATTCCTTTGGTTTACAATGTTAAACCATTGAGTCTATTAGTTCTTTTGGTTTATAATGTTAATAAACCCATTGGTTTACTAATATCTTATGTTTAAAATATTGATTCTTATGGTTTATTAATTTATGAGGTTTTTTAGTTTAAAATATCAATTTTTAGGGTTTATTAATCTCTTGTGTTTTTAATATTGATCTCTTATGTTTATAATATTTATCCCTTGAGTTCACCAATTCCTTTGGTTTATGATGACATTGGGTTTGTATTATTAATTATCCCTTGGGTTTATTAATGTCTTTAGTTTAAAATATTAATTGTTAGGGTTTATTAATCTCTTAGGTTTTTTGTTTTTAAATATTATTTCATATGCTTTATTAATCTCTTGAGTTTAATATATTAATTCTTGCAGTTTATTATTTTCTTATGTTTTTGTGTTTAATATTATTAATATATTAATAAATATTATAATATTATTAATGTATCAATAAATATTAATATTATTAATATTTATCATTTATATTATTATTAGTATAATAAATAATAATATATATTATTAACAAATATTATAATATTATTAATTAATATTATTAATATATTATTAATTCTTTTGGTTAATTAATAATATAACCAATATAATATATATTAATATATATATTATTAATAAATATTATAATATTCTTAATATATCAATAAATATTATTAATATATATAAAATATTTTGGTGATTTTAATCATAAATCTATAATATTTATTTGTATATAAATTAATGTGCCGTGTAGTGGATATAGGCTTATTGGGGTATATCAACCACATTGGTGAATGTGGTTGTAAATCTATTTTATATAGGCTTATCGGCATATATCAACCACATTAGTAAATATAATGTGGTTGTGCTAGTATTTATTGTTTGAATAATTCCAAATTATTTTCATCACTACTCGGAATTGGATAATTTCTTCGTCCCTTGGTTACAAGTGAGTTATTGGCTTCCAGTTTCTGAGTTTGGAATCACAGACTTAGACTGACCATCGATTCAAATTTCTCAATGGAGTTTCCTCGTTTCGATTCTAAGTTTTTCCCTAAAATATTTCTCTTGTTAGGGTTAATTCCAAACCCTTGTTCTTCCCTATTTATTATTCTTTTTATGGAAACGTAGTGATTAAGTTACATGAGAAATTTCTGGTTTTTCTAACATGGTTTTATTGTCTTAATTTATCACGCACATTCACCGGGTTAACTGTACTTTTCTTTTCAAGAAAGTATAAAAAATGTAACTAAATATTTGTTTAAGTTATGTGAGGCTCTTATATGGGAATTCTTCATTTCTCCTTCTAAATTTATGTATCCAAATGTAATTTAAACTAGGATTTTTACCTTTGCCGGAATTCATGCATATTGTTTAGTTCATAGTCTTCTCTCTTGAATGTAATTCATTGTCTAGTAAGGTTTTTCCCAAAATTGATACTTATGGATTTACTATAATTTTTTCCTGGTTTATGCTTAAACAATGTTAGTTTTCAATATTCTCTTTGTCTCCACATGTGTGGTGCATGTAATTGTATTTAATTTGTTTTCTTCGCATAATGATATCTGCATGTAAATGTATATTATTATTATTTTGATATACAATCATTATTAGGTCTAGAGCTCCATCTCGCCCTTCGTGTCTATGAATGAAGATGACATGATACTTTTAATTACTACATGTGTTTTACGTTCACTTTCCCCGAGTTGCTAAAAAATATTGATGCTCGACCGAGAATAGGTCCTCGGTATTCCGGGACAAGTCTCTCGACCCTTACGGTATTTAGTTAGGTTTCCTTAAAATCTGGTTTTCCTAGGTGAAGATATAGCTCATCACCTTTGGTTAACGAGTTTCCCATCGAATATTAGTTCTAAATATCCGGTGAATATTAAGATGTACATTGGTTTCTGTTTTGCCTCTGTATTTTTCGTAAAATAATTACTTCATTACTTGAAATATTTACTTAACAGGACTATGTTGCATAGTAATTGTTTCACGCACAAAATCATGGTACAGATGAAGTATTATTTTCACTCGCGTTTATAAACATTGGCTATAATAAAGAAATGCTAACTATTAACTATTACAAAGCCATTAACCCAAGAATAAAATTAAACATTAAAGCAACACTAGTGCAAAAATATTACGACTAATATATAGAAGTTGTCAGAAAATTATATTTGTCTATATCTTTTCATTCGCCTTTATCAGCATTAGCTATAATAAAGAAAGGCCAACTATTAATTGTTACAAATTATGTAACCCAATAATAAAATTAAACATTAAAGTAACACTATTGCAGACAGATTGGTACTAATATATAAATAAATTGTAAAAAAAATATGTGTGTCTATCTTGACGAGTTCTTTTTAGCACATAAGAAGACCAAGCCACCGAACAACAAGACTGGAAATGATGTCCAGACTCTCCCCCGAGCTTCCTTGCTCCAGACAATTACAATATTCATCCACTGCGTTAATACATCATCCACCTCGAGACTTACTAGTCCAGTTCAAAATTTCCCCTTCTGAAGGTTTCCTTTTCAAGGATTCCAGTGGCTTGGTGTCCAGCTCAAAAATACCTCAAACCTAGTAGCACTCTACCATCTTGCGGCCATCTTGCGGAGACTTCTATAGGATTTCTACTGCTCACGTTTTCATTTCTACTTTCTCTTAGTTGTGTAGCCAATTTTCACTTCTCTGTTCTCTTAGTCCTCTAGCAAGTTTTCAGCTATCCCCCAATTTTTACCACCGAGATGAGGTTTTCGATGTTTTCCCCATCCTCTAGGGAGAGAGAAAACGATAATTGTTTCTAACTATTTCAAACTGTCTGGAGGGTTCGAGTTCATTGCGCGTGGTCTCTCTTAAGACTTTTAAAACATCTAATCAATAAATTTTATTAAAAAGTTTCACTAAGCTCTTCCACCGAGGCATAAGTCCAATTATCATAAGAAAATTAAAATTACTATGATAATTAAAATTAAAGTAACCATAGTAACTTATGCATCCCGTGATGTTACATACTAATAGAATAAAAAAATTGTCTCTAATATGAAATTCATATTAAACATATATATATGAATGACCATTGAAATAATTTATTTATGATTCACCTTTAGATATTAAAATATTAATGCATTCACAATTATATTTGGATTTGAAAATATATTTTCAAAGAAGTCTTTATATATATTTAGTTTGGTTATAAACATTTATTAAATTATTACATGTTTATGTGTCTTTTTGTATAGAGTATTTTTGTTATTAATATTGAAAATGTGGCAAGTCAATTATGTGTTAAAAAGTAAATTAATGATAAATTTACAAAAAGAATTATAAATACAATACAATTTTTTTCTATCTATACATAGTTTGCATTGAAATATTTCATTAATGATTCATAATCTACACATGTTTAAATCATATTTGGATGTAGAATCATATATCATAGCTCTCTCTATATAAAATTATTTTTGTTATAAATAATTTTTAAAATATTATATTTGTTTCTATTATTAATATTTAAAATATTACATGGTAACTATATATTAAGAAACGAATGAATTACAAACCCCCTCTAAAAAACAATTAATGGAATAAAAATATCTCTCTATATATATTCCATATTAAAATTATATATATAATTTTATTTGATATAATATATATGGTTGACATTGAAATAATTTATTCATGATTCATTTTTTACACATTAAAATATTAATACATCATCAAATCATATTTAAAAGTAGAAAACATATATTCACATGACTTTCTATATAAAATTAACTTTGTTATATATATATGTGTGTGTGTGTGTATGTATATATTGCTATTAATATTTAAAATGTTGCATCTCAAGTCCATGTTAAATTATATATTTCATTTAATAATATGTATATAGATCCATAGGATTCTTTATATAAAATTATTATTATATAGATCATTTTTGTTATGAAATTATAAAAAGTAGTGTTAAAAGAATAAACTAAATTTTGATATTAAAAATATGAATATTAACTTGCAACTTTAAGATTGGTCACCATGCGTTTCATATATATGTCGTAAATTATTATTTTGTTAGGTTGGCCACCCTATGTGTAACACCCCTAGTTTTATGTTTGTCAAGTTAGACAATTGAGCTTAAGTCCAAAGGGGAGTGGACCCAAATGGATAATTATTGTGTGGATGTAGTTAATTATTTATTTATGAAAAATAAATAAAATGTTTTGTGTGCACTATGACCAAATGAGATTTTTGAGATCACTTGCCTAATCCATGAGGTTATGGAAAGAGGTTAAGACTTTCCCCAAAATCTTTCAAAAACCCTTGAAATAATTTATTTCTAATTTAGATTTTTGAGGAAAAATCTAAATTTCCCCAATGATGAGGAAAGTAGTTGGGAAGAGGTAAAAAGTTGGAAAAGCAGAAAGAAGCTTTAAAAGTCCCGAAATAAGGGAAGCTTAGGCAAACAGGAATAAAAGCATCCTGAAATTCTGGACGCAAAATTAGAAACATGCTTTGGAGAGAGCATAGCTTAAATAAGCTACTCCAAAAAAAATTGAGGTTGGTCTGTTCTAGGAGAGGATCTCAGCTCGGGGGTGAGTTCTAGAGACAGAAGAGCTCTAAGGTTGGGAGGTCTAGTCATAAGAAGAAGTGGTATGCACACTAATTTTATGCATGGTTAAAATATATGATGTTGTACAAAATTGATAAATGTTGTAGCTGTTATTTTGAATTAAGTTTTCCGAGATTTTGTCATTCCTTACATTTAACAGAAATCAATAGGAAAATTTAATCTCCAAAATTCTATAGAGTTGTAGGAATAGAAATTATGGAAAATTATCACCCAGAGTCTCTAAACTAATTAATGGTTTAAATCTGGAGATTAATATCTTACAGAAATTTTTTAAATGAATTAGGATATGTTGCAGTGTAAATTGATTTTTGTACTATAAATTTAACTATATTCAGGTGAAATCTATAATTTTATACAGAATAGCAGAAGTGAGCTATACCATTAGGTTAACTTGTTTCATTTATTTTACTGCTACAAAATTAATAATAGAAAATAATAGATCTGAAAGGAAAATAAATCAAGTAACTTTCTCCTAGTAGACAAATATCTGTTACATAAACTAGAAATAAAATTATTAACAAGAATCCTATAAACATGTGTGTTGGACATTCAAAAGAAATATATGTTCTATATTAATTTCCCAAAGAAAATTTATAGTTACATGCTCTTATGACTCACTGTAGTGATATAATATCAGTCTGATATGAATTATTAATCTAGAAAGAAAGTAGATGCATGATGTGTATAGATCAAAACAAAGTCATAGAAAAATTCTATGTAGATGATATAACTCCTAATAACACCCTAATATGGAGGAAATATTATTGTTCATTATAGTAAATTCAAACTATAGAAACAAATATAAATTTTCTTAGACATTAATTATTGCAGAATTTTAACAATTATTGAAAATAGAATTAAACTCAAAATATCAGGATGACTTATTGCTAATAAAGGGAAGAGTTGGATCTAGCTGAGTTATAAATACCGCAAAATATTATGCAGCAGATATTTAATATTAATTAAAGAAGACATATATGTGAATATTTAATTCACAAGAAAAGAATTAATTATTATAAACTATATATATGCCTAAAATACAGTTGAAATAAAATTAAATAAACAGACTTAACTCCAAGTCTCATATATAGTACACCATTAAATATCTATAAAATGGCATAGGTAATGTAATCAGATCTGAAGAATGTTTGGAAATAAAAAGAAAATGTTACAGGGCCACGAAAATAATGCCATGGTTGTACTGACAAAAATATACATTTCTTTTTGAAAATTTTAACAAAATTTTTATTTCAGAGTACGCTGAGAGAATAAAATCATATGGAAAAATCTATATGAAGATGAGGCCAACGTTCTGAGAATTGTCAGACCATGATTTACCAACCTGAAAAATCAACATGAAAACGATTTACTATCGCTCAGAATTCTCAACGCATTGAATCGATTTCATAAACGTACGATGAAAAAAAAAAATACCTACAACCATAATGACAGCCAAGTCAATCTACTGAAGAGATAAGACCTTAATATGTTCCCAGTAAACAAAATAGAACAAATTGAATGGTAAAAATAGGAGCGATCTTACCTATGGTAACTGAAACGTCGCCTTAAACTTTATATCCTGAAAAAAAAAAAAAATGAAAGAGAAAATTGTATATATACTTTTGGAAAGGCGAATGCATTAGAGGCATAAATAACTTAATAAAAACATTAAGAATAGACACAAAGAAATCAATACAAGTTTCATTCTTACCAGAGAAAGGGTTGGAAAATTTAAAACACAAAAGGGCATTTTTGAAGAAGTCGTCGAGCTGCTAGCATGAGGCCGAAGGAGGGTTGCCAAATATCCTTACAAAATTAACAAGAAAATCATATGAGATGATATGAAGATAATCTAAGCGATTAGGGCAATGCTCTGTTAAAGATAATGAGGATTTAAACCTCTGAGATTGTAAACAAAAATAAAAATCTAAATCTCAGGGTTAGTATGAAATCCTCAAGAAAGGAAAATCAAACTAGTAAATTAAATCAGCGAGAGAACTATGCCTAAGAGAGGTATACACACAAAAATCCATAAGAAACTTGCGTTAAATAAAATCCTTTAGGGTGGAAATTCCATTTGAATTAACGGTAGTAACCTACAGAATGAATTTTAGAACCAAAAACCATTATAACAGAGTGCGTTAGAGTAATATAAAAATACCTAGGTTTTAAACCACGGTGTGGGAAATTTTACGCCATGAGAAGAAGACGATCTCTCTCCACAGAGAATGAGAAAATGTCTCAAGAAGAAGGTCAAGAACTCTCTAAGTTCGAAGTGAAAAATGAAATATCACTTAGAGAAATTGAAACATATATACTTCAAGAAAACCCTAATTTCCTATACAGATATACCATACACGTGTGCAGCGATGGAGCATGCATCGTTAATGTAACTAGAGAATTCTTGAAAGTACAACCACCGTAACAATAAAATAAGTTGATCAAATCTATATGCAGAAATATAATCTCTTCCATAAATGCGAATGTACCAAGAGATCCGATGAGGATGGGTAAAAAAATTTATGAATAGGACTCCAAACAATTCAAACATTATGGAAATCTCGCCATACAATCCTCGAAACTAAAAACGAGGTGAATAAGGATTCAAAAAAATAAAAGATACTGAGAAAAACACCAATTCACAAGTATGATGTGAGGTTTAAAAGCTGGAGATGGGTACAACAAATTTAATGTTATCATAACGTTTAAATTCATAAATAAAATTAAATCCAACCATTTACAAATCTTATAACTTAGTTCTATGTTGACATACAAACACATATGTATGGTTATACTCTAACTTCATGTTAAGAAGTAGAGTTTAGTTACAAATAGTGACTTCGTACTACTGAGCTAATTAAGGGATAAACGAATTTCATTAAAGAGATCTATTTAACAAAGATTAAAATGGAGTATGATTTTATATATATATATATAAACTGATATATTTTAATTATATATATATATATATATATATATATATATATATATATATATATATATATATATATATAGGAAATAGAGTATAGTCTATTAAAGGAGACATATACATAATTATATCCAAAGGATAAAAAGATGAAGTTGTATGTATTCAAGGTTAAGATGAAAAGATAACAATTAAAATTATAGAAAAATTATACTGTTAGTTATTTAACTATAGGAACAGATGTTATATTTGATAGAGGTATATTCAATATAATTTTAAAGAAGGAAATTATGAATAACTATTAAGTAGTTAAATGAAAAAAAAAAAAAAATTGGTAAGTGGAGACTTTACAAATGGTATCAGAGCCGAGGTTGGAAAAACTGGGCCGTTTTTTTCATGTTCACTATATATTATCTTGTACTTAGAAATTATTTTTTCACTGATATTGTTTTGTTTAGTGTACAAAGGTACTGAACTGAAAATTCAATGGCTGAAGAAGATGAAATCTATGTCGATCTGGGGGGTAGATATAATACACCAGATCCCAATGCTTCTTTAATGGTTATGTTTTACAGGTTGCAAAGGGATATGGCCGAGCTAAGAAGCTATAATGACAAGCTATCATTAGCAAGTGAGGAGCAGGAAAAACTAATAAGAGAACTGAATTCGCGGAACAACTAGGAAGGTGAGGGTTCCAGAAGGAGGAGGAAAGACAGGTTCTCAGATGATTTTGAGGAAGATGACGCTACTAGACATCAGTTTAAACAAAAGAAGGAATTACAGGGTGAATTTCAAAAAATTAAACCTCCCTCCTCTGATGGAGAGAAGGAGGAAGATGCTGAGGCATGGCTGTTGAATATGATTAAGTATTTTTAGGTCTATGAATATGAAAGCAATCTAAGGGCCAGATTAGCTATCTACCAGTTTCAAGGTAAGGCTACCTTGTGGTGGGAGGAGACAAAAATGGTTCATGCCATTGATGAAAAACAATGACTTGGGAATATTTCCAAGTCAAGTTTAAAAACCATTATTTGAACGAATGATAATATGATGATAAAGCAAAAGAGTTTCACGAACTCAGATTGGGACAACCCACCATAGATGATTTTTTCACCAAGTTTACAAATCTCTTAATGTTTTTTCCTTATATTCATGAAGAGAAAGAAAAGGTGCAAAGGTTTTTGAACTATTTGTCTATTGTCTACAAGGAGAAAATAGAGTTCGATAATCCAAAAACTATAGACGAAGTGGTGAGGAAAGCTAGATTATGCTACCAGTAGTTTAAAGGAAAGAGTGAACATGGGAAAAGCTGGATAAACAAGGGTGAATTCAAAGGAAAGAAACAGAAACCAGCTTACTTGAAAAACTTTGGTAGGGATCATCAGCGGAAGAAATTTAACAAACCAAAGGAAAGTCAAACTGCTCAATTCCAAGTTGGTTCAAAGCAAATAGATGGGGATAATAAGAAGGAAGGAACAGTTAAAATGTGGGAGCCTTTGAAATGTTGGGGTTGCGGAGAACCTCATCTGTTGAGGGATTGTCCACACATAAATATTTAGATGGTTCTGAGAGATAGAGAAGCTACCATAGTGAATGATATAGCAAGGAACATCCCCACTATCACTGCAGCCTTGGAGAACCGACAAGCAGAACATCAGTCTATAATAGTCGAGATGGAAGGTAAAATCTTTTATCATTCTATTACTATCTTAATTGATCCGGGTGCTTCTTTGAGTTATATTAGTCCACAAATTGTAGAAAGATGTAAACTTAGAACAGAAAAGTTTAAATAGCCTTGGTTGGTACAATTATCTACTAGAACTAAATGCAAAGTAACTCATAAGCTACATAAAACAACTATTAAATTGAATGAATATCAAAGAGAAGTTCATTTAAACATTCTTCCATTAGGTTCTTATGATTTATTGATAGGAATGGATTGGCTAGAAAAGAAAAAGATGATGCTAAATTTTTGGGACAAAACTCTGCACTGCATAGATGATGAAGGAAAACCATTCATACTAAAAGGGAAACCGAAACCTATTTCTGTAAGGCAAATCTCCGCCCTTCAGCTAAAAATAACAGCTAGAAAAGGATATCAAGTATATGTTCTACATGTTGAAGAATTAGGACAACAACCTGAAGAAAACCTGCTAGACACTTTACCAGTGGGAAGAGAATTTAAGGAAGTTTTTCCAGATGAGATTCCTCATCTCCCCCGCAAAACAGAGATTGATTTTTCAATCGATTTGGTGCCAAGAGCAACACCAGTTTCTAGAGCCCCTTACCAAATGAGCCCCCCTGAACTCATGGAGTTAAAAATGAAATTACAAGAATTGTTGGATAAAAGTTACATCAGACCGAGTGTATCTCCTTGGGGAGCACCGGTGCTGTTCGTGAAAAAGAAGGATGGAACCTTCCGAATTTGCATTGACTACCGTCAACTGAATAACTTGACAATCAAAAACATGTATCCATTGCCCAGAATAGATGAAATTTTTGATCAGGTGAGAGGAGCTTTAGTATTCTCTAAGATTGACTTGAGGACTAGTTATCACCAACTCAAAATTAAGGAGGAAGATATCAGTAAAAAATATTTTTGAACCAGATATGGGGACTACGAGTTTGTATTCCCGCCTTTTGGTTTGACAAATGCCCCTGCCACTTTTATGTGCTTAATGAACAATGTTTTTAACAAGTAGTTAGACAAATTTGTGCTAGTGTTCATAGACGCTATTCTAGTTTATTCAAAGAGTGATCTAGAACATAAGGAACACATTAGAATTGTGTTACAGACTCTTAAGGAGAATCAGTTATATGCCAAGTTTAGCAAATGTGAATTTTATAAGGATAAAATTCAATATCTGGGCCATATCATTTCTGAACAAGGATTGGCTATTGACCCTGAGAAAATAAAAGCCATAATGGAGTGGCCTGTGCCTACTAATGTATTAGCAGTAAGGTCATTTATGGGGATTGCAGATTATTATCGAAGGTTTATGGAAAGATTTTCTGCAATAGCATATCCCATAACTTCACTACGGAGGAAAGGCACCAAATTTGAGTGGACTAAAAAATTCCAACATAGCTTTGAACAACTGAAATGAAAACTTACCATAGCCCCTATACTAAAGATTGTAGATCCTCACAAAGAGTTTGTCATGTGTACTGATGCATGTAGAGAAGGATTGGGAGGAGTTATGTTGCAAGAGAATTCTGTTATTGCATATGAATCTAGAAAACTTAAGAAACGTGAACAGAATTACAATGTATATGATCTAGAATTCGTTGTTGTAATTCATGCCTTGAAGATGTGGCGACATTATCTTCTTGGAAAAAAATTTACATTAATGATAGATCATATCAGTCTCAAGTATTTCTTTTCTCAAACAGATTTGAATGCTCGACAAGCCAGATGGTTGTCTTTTCTGAGTGAATTTGATATGGACATAAAACATATCAAAGGGAAAAAAACCAAATTTTTTTATGCTCTAAGAAGAAATGCTTGCCAAAATATAAGCAACATTGGGAGTAGTGCCAGATTTGACTTAGAAGAATTAGTTAAAAAGATAGTAGATCAAGATCCCAACTATGGGAATCTACAAGTGAAAATGTTGAAAAAGGAAATGGTTGAATACACCCAAAACCAGAAAGGGTTGATTTGCTATAGAAATAGATTGTACATCCCCAATGTAGATTCTTTGAAAAGAGAAATCCTAGATGAATATCATAAACAGCCATATTCAGGACATCCTGGATATCAGAAAATGCTTACAGCCTTTAAAAAGAAATTTTTTTGGCCAATAATAAAAAAGGATGTAGCAAACTATTTAGCTAGATGCATGGAATGTCAACTAGTCAGTGATGGTAGTGGTAGATACCTTAACAAAGGCTTCACATTTCATACCTGTAAAATCTACTTTTTGGATAGCCCAAGTAGCAAATGTGTTCCTCAAATAAATAGTAAGGCTACATGGGGTCCCAAAGATTATTATTTTAGATAGAGACGCTAAGTTCACAGCAACCTTTTGGAAGGTATTTTTTGGGGCATGGGCACGAAATTGAATTTTAGCACTGCTTATCACCCTAAGACAGATGGTCAAACAGAGAGAACAAATCAAATTCTGGATGATATGCTTAGAATGTATGTGATGAATAGGCCAACTCAATTGGAAGACTAATTACATTTAGTCAAATTTGCTTATAATAACACCTACCAATCCTCCACCAAAATGAGTCCATTTGAAGCACTCTATGGAAGAAAGTTTCCTACTCCTTTAAGCTAGAGCTAGCTTGAAGATAAGCTAGTACTTGGGCCAGATACTCTACAAGAAATGGAAATGATTCTCAAACAAATATAGAGAAACATCAATACAGCACAAGATCGACAGAAAAGCTATGCCGATAAGAAGAGAGTGCATCGAGAGTTAAAAGTGGGTGATCATGTCTATCTGCGTATTAAACCCAAAAAGAGCACACTTTATGCTGGAAGCTGTGCAAAATTGGCTCCTAGATACTGTGGGCCTTTTGAGGTGTTAGAAAGGGTGGGACCAGTGGCTTATAAAATGACCTTACATCCCCATGTTAAATTTCATGATGTGTTTCATGTTTCGTTACTAAAAAGATATGTACATGATGCTTCTCATATTGTTGATTGGAATGTGATACAGGTGGAACCAGAAGGAGAGTTCCTTCCAAAGCCGCTTCAAATATTAGAGCGGGAAGAAATTGAATTGAGAAATCGAATAGTAGCCAGAGTAATGGCACAGTGGAAACAATTTATTGTGGAAGAGGCTACATGGGAAAGAGAGGCTGAGATGATGGAAACATATCCATATTTGTTTTCAAAATGAACTCTAGTAGTTAGTTGTTAACACCGAAGATGGTGTTTTTTTTTAGAGGGGGAATATGTTACACCCCTAGTTTTATGTTTGTCAAGTTAGACAATTGAACTTAACTCCAAAGGGGAGTGGACCCTAATGGATAATTATTGTGTGGATGTAGTTAATTATTTATTTATGAAAAATAAATAAAAAATTTTGTGTGCACTATGAAAAAATGAGATTTTTGAGATCACTTGCCTAATCCATGAGGTTATGGAAAGAGGTTAAGACTTTCCCAAAAATATTTCAAAAAGCTTTGAAAGAATTTATTTCTAATTTAGATTTTTGAGGAAAAATCTAAATTTCCCCAGTGATGAGGAAAGTAGTTGGGAAGAGGTAAAAAGCTGAAAAATAAAAAATCAGCTTTAAAAGTCCCTAAATAAGGGAAGCTTAGGCAAACAGGAATTAAAGCATCCTGAAATTCTGGACACAAAATTAGAAATAGGCTTTGGGGGGAGCATAACTTAAATAAGCTACTCCAGAACAGATTGAGGTAGGTTTGTTCTTGGAGAGGATCTCATCTTGGGGGTGAGTTCTGGAGACAGAAGAAATCTAAGGTTGGGAGGTCTGGTCATAAGAAGAAGTGGTATGCACACTAATTTTATGCATGGTTAAAATAGATGTTGTTGTACAATATTGATAAATGTTGTAGTTGTTATTTTGAATTAATTTTTCTGAGATTTTTTCGTTCCTTACATTTAATAGAAATCAATAGGAGAATTTAATCTCCAGAATTCTGTATAGTTGTAGGAATAGAAATTATGGAAAATTATCACCCAGAGTCTCTAAAATAATTAATGGTTTAAATCTAGAGATTAATATCTTACAGAAAATTTTTAAATGAATTAGGATATGTTGCAGTCTAAATTGATTTTTATACTGTAAATTTAACTATATTCAGGTGAAATCTATAATTTTATACAGAATAGCAGAAGTGAGCTATACCGTCAGGTTAACTTGTTTCATTTATTTTACTGCTACAAAATTAATAATAGAAAATAGCAGATCTGAAAGGAAAATAACTCAGGAAACTTTCTCCTAGTAGAAAAATATCTAATACATAAAATAGAAATAAAATTATTAACAAGAATCCTGTAAACATGTGTGCTGGACATTCGAAAGAAATATATGTTCTATATTAATTTCTCAAATAAAATTTATAGGTACATGCTCTTATGACTCACTGTAGTGATATAATATCAGTCTGATATGAATTATAAAACTAGAAAGAAAGTAGATGCATGATGTCTATAGATCAAAACAACGTCATAGAAAAATTCTATCTAGATGATATAACTCCTGATAACACCCTAATATGGAGGAAATATTATTGTTCAAATTATAGTAAATTGAAACTATAGAAATTGATATAAGTTTTCTTAGACATTAATTATCGCAAAATTTTAACAATTATTGAAAATAGAATTAAAATCAAAATATCAGGATGACTTATTGCTAATAAAGGGAAGAGTTGGATCTAGCTGAGTTATAAAAACCACAAAATATTATACAAAAAATATTTAATATTAATTGAAGAATACATATATGTGAATATTTAATTCACAAGAAAAGAATTAATTATTATAAACTATATATATGCCTAAAATATAGTTGAAATAAAATTAAATGAACAGACTTAACTCCAAGTCTCATATATAGTACACCATTAAATATCTATAAAAGGGCATAGGAAATGTAATCACATCCGAAGAAAGTTTGGAAATAAAAAAAAATATTACAGGGCCACGTAAATAGTCCCATGGTTGTACTGGCAGAAATATACATTTCTTTTTGAAAATTTTAACAAAAATTGTATTTCACAATACGTTGAGAGAATAAAATCATATAGAAAAAGCTATATGAAGATGAGGCCAACGTTCTGAGAATTGTGAGACCATGATATACCAACCTGAGAAATCAACATGAAAACGATTTACTATCGCTCGGAACTCTCAACGCATTGAATCAATTTCATAAACATATGATGAAAGGAGCAGTATAAACAAAAAAAAAAATTGCCTGCAACCATAATGAGAGCGAAGTCAATGTACTGAAGAGATAAGACCTTACTATGTTCCCAGTAAACAAAATATAACAAATCGAATGGTAAAAATAAGAGTGATCTTACCTATGGTAACTGAAACCTCACCTTAAACTTTATATCCTAAAAAAAAAAAAAAAAATGAAAGAGAAAATTTTATATATACTTTAGGAAAGGCGAATGCATTAGAGGAATAAATAATTTAATAAAAACATTAAGAATCGACACAAAGAAATCAATACAAGTTTCATTCTTACCAGAGAAAGGGTTGGAAAATTTAAAACACAGAAGGGCGTTTTCGAAGAAGTCATCGAGCTGCTAGCACGAGGCCGCAGGAGGGTTGCCAAATATCCTTACAGAATTAACAAGGAAATCATATAAGATGATATGAAAATAATATAAGCGATTAGGGCAATACTCTGTTCCAGATAATGAGGATTTAAACCTCTGAGATTGTAAACAGAAATAAAAATCTAACTCTCAGGGTTTGTATGAAATCCTCAAGAAAGGAAAATCAAACTAGTAAATTAAATCAGCGAGAGAACTATTCCTAAAAGAGGTATACACACAGAAATCCATCAAAAACTTGCGTTAAATAAAAACCTTCAGGGTGGAAAGGCCATTCGAATTAACGGTAGTAACCTACAGAACGAATTTTAGAACCAAAAACCATTATAACAGAGTGCGTTAGAGTAATATAAAAATACCTCGGTTTTAAACCATGGTGTGGGAAATTTTATGCCATGAGAAGAAGACGAGCTCTCTCCACAGAGAATGAGAAAATGTCTCAAGAAGAAGCTCAAGAAATCTCTAAGTTCGAAGTGAAAAATGAAATAGAACTTAGAGAAATCGAAACATATATAGTTCAGGAAAACCCTAATTTCCTATACAGATAGACCAGACACGTGTAGAGCGATGGAGCATGCATCATTAATGTAACCAAAGAATTCTCGAAAGTACAGCCACCGTAAAAATAAAATAAGTCGATCAAATATATATGCAGAAATATAATCCCTTCCATAAATGCAAATGTACCAAGAAATCCGATGAGGATATGTAAAAAAATTTATGAATAGGACTCCAAACTATTCAAACATTATGGCAAGCTAGCCATACAATCCTCGAAACTAGAAACGAGGTGAATAAGGAGTCAAAACAATAAATGATACTAAGAAAAACACCAATTCACAAGTATGATGTGAGGTTTAATAGCTGGATATGGGTACAACGAATTTAATGTTATCATAACATTTGAATTCGTAAATAAAATTAAATCCAACCATTTACAAATCTTATAACTTAGTTCAATGTTGACATACAAACAAATAGGTATGGTTATACTCTAACTTCATGGTAAGAAGTAGAGTTTAGTTACGAATAGTGACTTCGTACTACTGAGCTAATTAACAAGGGATAAACAAATTTCGTTAAAGAGATATATTTAACAAAGATTAAAATGGAGTACGAGTTTATATATATATATATGTGTGTGTGTGTGTGTGTGTGTGTGTGTGTGTGTGTGTGTAGGAAATAGAGTATAGTCTATTAAAGGTGACATATACATAATTATATCCAAAGGATAAAAAGATGAAGTTGTATGTATTCAAGGTTAAGATGAAAAGATAACAAATAAGATTATAGAGAAATTATATTGTTAGTTATTTAACTATAGGAACAGATGTTATATTTAATAGAGGTATATTAAATATAATTTTAAAGAAGGAAATTTTCAATAACTATTAAGTAGTTAAATGAAAAAAAAAAAAAATTGGTAAGTGGAGACATTACACTATGATAACCCTAAAGTAATGGTAGTTAGAAGAAAATAACCCTTGTATCTTATGTGACTAGTCCCAACTCAATAGAAGGTCATAAGCTTCAAGAATATCAACCATGACAATGCCAATGACTTGGACTATCTTGGGTTTGAGGCTACCTAATGAGGACATATTTAGTTCTCTCGTGATCTTGACCTCTTATTTTTCCAATTTTATAATATTATTGGAGCCCTTGGAATGCATAGAATTTATATTTTTACATGTAAAATATGGCATGACATTTGAGGATGCCCTAGAGTATACTATAAAATTGTGAACATTTTGGATAAAAAATTCAAAATTCAAAAGAAAAGGATGGGTTAAGGATTTTTATTTTTTATTGACCATAGTTATTTTTATAGCTAATTTGAAGGCTTCTCCTACAATACTTTCCTTTAGGAGGATAAATATGTTTATTTTTGCTTCACCTTTTAAACCATTTAGTAGGAGTCTTTTCTATTGCAAAATCTTATAAAAGTGAATTATGAGATATCTTCTTTAATATTTCTAAGGTACTATATTTCAAGCTTTCATCCTCTCATTATATTATTGTAGGTAACATAAGTATATATACCTTAACTTCTATTAAAGATCCTATTGGTTCCTTGAGAACCTAAGGTATAGTGGTCTGGATTTGGGTAATTGATCCCTTTCACCTAGTTTGCATGTCCAATGCATCCTTAATGATATATTCATCATTTTTTATATGTATATTTACTATTACATGCCATATGAGTATTTTTTTTTCATTAATTCTTGCAAAAAATTCTTCCATTAGATCACCCTAATGTTGTTTTATGTCCTAGTTAGCTAAAGAGTAAACGTCTAGTAATTTATTATCTATTGAATTCATGGTATCTATCAATTTGGTGCATGTTTTTTTCTAGTTGATGGCCTTGATGATAAATTGAAAATTTATTGAATGCCACATTCACCTCAATTATTGTAGGAGGTGGCTCTATAGCCATTTCTAGGGGAAATATCCTAAAGAAAGGCCGAAATTTCCTTTGATAAGAGGTTCCTTCTGTAGCATTCATTTTCATATCAATGACTTCATTTGATAATTTTTTTGAGCATTCATTAAATATTTTCCATGTCTATGGTGTTTTTCTCATTTCCTACCAAGGGTTGTTTAGACTATGGTTTTTTGTGTGATGATTTGTTTTTGAATTTATTCCTTCCCACAAAAATGGATTGGATCACCTTACAAATTTTAATTTAAAGCACTATGTTAATAGCTTCATGAAAATTTGTAGCTCGCAAATTATTGCCAGACTTTTTACAACTGTGGAGTTGGAAATAAGTATAGCATTCACATATATTTCAATTTCTATTTCTTGGAAAGGAGTTGTACCATGTTAAAATTTATTCAATACAATTGTGAAACATTGATGGAAATCCTTTATATTTTCATTAGACCCCACATTTAGGGTTAATATTTAACCCATCAATGGCTCATTGGTGGTTTAATCACAGTTTAAAATTTTACATGTTAATTTTGTATTAAATACATGAATGAAATACAAATCTCATTATGCACTACCTATTTACTATAACTGCTACTCATATTCACCTCATGTTGTCATGAGCATGCTCCCTAAGAGGTTTTGTATTAAATCATTTTTGTTATAAATATTTTAGTTTAAAAAAAAAGTAAAACCATATCAAATTTAACATTAACATTTTAACATTAATGTTTTCAACTTATCATTTTAATATTTGATGTCGTCCCATTCTCTCAGGTGTACCATTTTGATTTGCATCAATGTTGTCCCTTCAAGCCAATATTCTAAAGGCCATCCTACCCTTTCCTTATATTTCTGCACCTCTTCTGTAATAATCACTACAATAGAAAAGAACATTGGTGAGGGTCATGCTTGTTACGGACCCCGTGACCAATGTCACATATGGTGATAGTCCTTAAAAAAGTGTCGTTGTAAGTGTATACAGTGATGTTCCTTTAAGGTCCATCACCAAATCCAATTTCAATGACACTTTTGGTGAGGGTCATTAAAGGCGCATCACTATTTCTCTCTTTGGTGACACCACTAGTGACGAACTTTTAATGACCCTCACCAATGTTGTTTTTGTTACTTTTGGTGACGGTCAAAAAATGTTCGTCGTCATTGATAATTCCAATGAGTTTTTGATGATTCTATGTGCCTTTTAATATATTTTTTCTCAAAAGATAACAATTTAAGACCATTATTGTTGAGTAATTTTTATAATATTTCCAAGGCCATATTCGTTAGAGTCAGTCAAATTTTAAGAGGTAATTAGTGTGCATCATTTCCCTCAAGTAATGACTAGTCGAATAGAGTTTTCCTATGAGTCAACACATGATTCATATCTATTAAGTTTATATAGAAAATTCCCTTTAGATGAAGTTCCACTACTGTGTGTAGGAAATATATTATTTAATACATAATCAAGCTCTGTCAATTCTATTAATGAGAAAGACCTAATACTCCTAAAAAATTTGCGCATACCTTAAATTAATGCTTTGACATCCACTAAAACTTCTTATCACCGCGCATGTATTGGAACATATTTGTACCTTTAACATCTTGTCATGACACTAATGCCCAAGCACATGGTGGCATGCGCTAACACAACATAGAACTCTTCTAGCATCTGTTGGCATGCATGTAGTCCCTTGCATGCATTGGAACACCTTGGTTGAATGAATTGACATACGTTAGCACTTGGCACACAAATCCACTTGGCATGTATTGGGACCTATTATTGGTGTGCCTAGTGCGCCGCTTTTGAGAAATATAAAGTCTCAGCTTATTAACCCTCTTATTGGTTTTTCCTTTTGTTGCGTTGACACTTCTTAACAAATATTTACATATCCTAGCACCCTGCACATCCTTAGCACTTGGCATGTATTGGCATATCTTGGCACTATTTGATGCATATAATTAGCACACCCTAGAACTCCCAAGCACACTTTATGAATTCTTGACATTCCTTGATAATCCCTAGAATTCCTTACTAATGCTTTTCATACCTTGTCACTCCCTCCTTGGCATAAAAACTAGCACTCATTAACACTAGTCCTTGGCACACGTTACTCATATTAATTCACTTCCATGAATTTTGACCTAGTGCTCCCTCAATGTTTTTTCCTAGTACTCCTTGTTATCACTGGAAAATCATACAAGAAAAGGTGACATTGTTTAATGTCATGCAAAAGGATTTATAGGGCTGAGAGACATTAGAGAATCTAAAAGTATCTAAAAATATCTAAGGTATGAAATGAAAAATCACGTTGCATACAAGAAGCACAAGTAAAATGTGCCTTGGCACACAAAATTCTTTGATAGACGTGCCTTTGCACGCCTTTTGCTAAAAAAACCTGCAATATTGGGAGTGGCGAAAGTCACTTTCCGGGACCACAAGGTACACTTCAAGACATTGATTCCACACTTGAAGCCACGTAAGGACAACCGCCCAAGCCTCCTTAGGACATCAAGGGAGCACACAATGGAATAAATGTGTCACACAATGGAATCACCCTCCTCTCTCGGGTCACTATCCATAATGTGCCAAGAGAGGGAAGGAGGATTTGAATTCCCCTATAAAAGGCCACCAAGAGATGAACAAAAGGAGAGCACATTATTATGTTGGCCATAATTTCCCCAAGAAATACCAGCAATGTGTGATCCAGAGCAGAGATAAAGGGGACTCAGTCGTTGGCCATCCAACAATTCCATTCAACCATAGTAGAGAGAGGGAGACTTTGTGCCAAGGTAGCTCAGAAGTAAAGATATCCTTGCATCAAGAGTTAGAACCCCTAGTTCTAAGGGCCCCTTGGCAAGTGGGTTAAAGTTTCATCCTCATTTGCTACCAGCACTCAATAAGAGGGGAAGCAAGAGCCACTTTTTGGATTATTGAAGTTTTTTGACTCTATTTAGAGCTTTTGTTTTATTTTTTTTTAGTTTTAGTTTAGTTTTATGTTTGAATATGCATGTTATTTCTCTATCTAGTATGTTTATGTTTTAGCATGTTCCACTAACTTGCTTCACTCCATCTATTTTCTACCTGTGACAAATAACTTAAGAGTGAAAAACCACCCCGCATTAGTTGGTGTGATTTCGTACATTCGTGCACCAAACACACTAACATATGATTCACGACTCCACTAACTTTTATTTCCAAGTTTATGTGGTTGTGCCTTTTTACAAAGACCTCCTTGTTTACTATGGACTTGGGTTGGAATTGCCCCCTTTATCTCCTGCATTGCCTGGTTCATCCCTGGTGACAGACTGATGCAGAAGAGCTCCAAAATATTACTCTACAGGAAATTTTTCTGCATTCCTCATAGATAGCCGCACCCCCATTGCATGTGTTCAGAAGTGACCTATGTGAATAAATTGCGTCTGTCTCGGCCTTTTGCACTCAAAAAATAGAAGTGAAATTTTCTCCAATATTTCCATCTTTTCCTACTTGTAAAAGTGCTTGGAAACCCATAATACATCTGCCAGCATAGGTTGAGGTGCCTTTCATCTTACTAAAGCTCACAATTAGCTGCTTTTGGTAGGCTTGGTGTTAGTTTTATTTCAAGTTGATTTTTACAAAGTTAACACATAGTTTAACTAGAAGGAAAATTAACTTGCATTACAAAATAATTTATGTTTGGAAAAGTTAGGTACCAAAGGACCTAGGTAATTAGCCAAATTAAGCAACCCAAGTCCACAAAATATTAGCTAGTTCTTTTTCTAGTGCAAAAATCATTAGTTTAGTTCAGTTTTTGCACTATGATTTCAGGACCAAGATCCAATTGTCGATAGAAGAGAAAGTAATCTCTACTACCTTTGCACCCTCCGGTGATCCTAGGCAAGCATATGAACACTCTCTATTCACAACTCACCATCTCTCTATAGTTCATCACATAGATTAACTAGGAAAAATTGAAAGCGGCCCATATCCGTGCATGTTTTTATTTTGTGCAAGGAACAACAAAGCATAGTTTAAATAGGGGATTTTGAAAGGATCATTGCATATCCACACATTCAAACTATGTTCTTGTTAAAAAAATTCTCACACACATCCACACTATAAGCGAAGCAAAGACACCTAAAACTAACTTTAAAAAACTCAATAAATTCTACCCACAGTGGCCACAAAAGAAATTCTAGTCTAAGTTAGGATCAAGTGGGTAGGCATCCAATTAGCCGCCTTGGTCATTCTTCATCTTGAAACATAGAAGTTGATTGTGTAGGAAAATTTCAAATCCACCTATCAGCCCATGGAAAATAAAACCCGAGTGCAACAGAGACTCGATTCAGAGGGGGTTACGCTTAGGCGCAGTGCATGTGGTATCAGTTGTGGCTACCTGACCCATTTAATACTCGGTACTATTATTTGAACTTCCAAGAAACCCAAAACTCGAACGATCACGTGGGATGGGGGTGCTTCATGGCCAAAATTAGGGCATCCTTTCCCTATAGGTGACGGTGCAGGAAAGCACTAGTTCCTCTCCCCTTGCCTTGGTGGATTTTATTTGGTTGACTGGGGGCATCGCCAGCACTTACAAGATGTTGTGCTAGCATTCACAAGATATCTTCTCAAGGCCTAGTTACAGTTGAGCATGTGAGGAAGATCAGGTCTTCTAGGATTTGAGTATCATACACAAACAAACCAAAGCCATATTTTTTTTTATTGACTGATCACATAGGCTTAATATAAAGGGAAAATTTATTTTATTTTCTCTTTGTTTCATGTATGCGATCATAATTTTTCTTTGATTATAATATCTATCCTCTCAAATATTTTCAAATCCATACCTAGTCGAAGCCAGAATGGACCCAACGGGACCTCATCAATCTAGACATATTTTGTACCTCGCTCCATTATCAGGAGGGGTTCCATGTCTTTTGCCATTTAGGCATCAAATATGGAACACAACCACCATTATTAGTTCATCCTTTATTAGGGAATATTTAGTTGGGAACCCTATTCGGTCTCCCCATATCACACCAGTGAAAACCCCCATAGGGTCACCACACACCACTCCCCCCATAACCCCTAGAGGGCAGAGGAGTGGTACTCATTTGGGAAGCTAGTTGAACACACATAAGGGTACGTCATAGACAAACCCTTTTCCTAACTAGAACATTATGTTTTCACAAGTTGCAATGACTACAACCTCACAGTCATATTTTCTAGTTTCGTTAAATCTACTAGATTTAACCAAGTTGAAAAACGTCCCTATTGCACACAACCCCATATGTCCTCCCATGCCCATTAAGCTCCCTTTGGACATTCCAAAGTTCAAAGGAAAGCATGCGGAAGACCCCAGAATCATGTTATGAGTTTCCACCAGTGGTGTTCATCGAACAACATTGTTGATGATACTATTCGACTTAGATTTTTTCAACGTACTCTAACTAGAGTGATATAAAAATGGTATGTGGAGCAACCCTCTGCTACACATGGAACCTTTAGCGCCCTCACCGCTATATTCTTGACCTATTTTTAGTTTCCCATCCACCACGATTCCATAATGGAATTACTGACCCACTTTAGGCAAACCCCCGTCATCCATATCTCGAACCATCTTCATGAATGGCAGTGACGTCGTAGTTTTTGCAAAGCCAAACTCGATGATCCATTACTCTTAGAACTATTCATAAAAACTCTCACTGTATAAATTAAAAATATTTGGCACAAAAAAAACCCATTTCCGAATAGTACACCATCAGTAAGGCCCAACATCTTGAGCTAATATATACACAGTTAGGGTATATTTACAATATCATGTCGAACGCCCCACACCTAGAAACTTACAATGAATTTCAAGGCTCGTCGCACTCTGTAGATGGTTTAATTGGGTCATTGACCCAAATTCACCCAAATAGAAACGTTTAATACCCCAGCTACACGTATGATTCTACCGAGAATGTACCACAACACGACTACCAAAGTCATCACATGCCTCTGCAAAATTTGACCAATAGGGTGTCGTCATATCACCAGCAGCACAGAGGACCCTATCCTCTGGCTCTGGGGACTTAGTATTCAGATAGACATGCTGACGGAAGAGCTCCCCCCCAACATCCATTTACAGACCAAGGACCACATTATGCACAGGCCCCAATACAAACCCGCCCATGTAGAATAATGCACAAGTGAAATTTTTGCAACCTTCACAAAACCAACTGCACCAACCATATAACCAGGAGAATCCAAACAATCTTCCTAACGCGATTAAGAAAAAAAGAAAAAAACAAGCTTAAAGGAAATTTTGAATAGGGGGCAACAATCGGCAATGCCCTCTGCGATCTTAGGCTATAGGAAAATCCAATTGAAATCAAAACCAAGAGACAAGAAACACCCAAAGGTAGAACATAAGGCCACCTCATCGAACAAACCACTCTTGTTCGATCTGTGGTGATTATGACCATTATACTCACCACTATCCCAACCTCCCTGATCTGAAGAAGCTACAAAGTAACAGTGGACAAGGGGGATCCTCCCAACAGACAACAGTCACACAGGAAATTTCCCCCCATCAAGGGGAAGTTAGCATGTACAAAAAAACCCCCGACAACTCTCGAAAGAATAGACATGAAATGTACATGAGTTCCACTGGTACTAGCCCCACGAGACACCAACGCATCTGGGGCTAGTACCAGTGCACCAACAAAACCTTTTACCATATCAACGATTCATATTGAACCTTTTCCAAATATGGCTAAGGGACCAACTAGGTGAGCATGAAACTGTTCCAAAGCATCCAATAAATATAGCATTGTGGATGATCTAGCTCAATATACTGCTACTATGTTAGCTTTGGAGGTATTACAGTCATGCCCAAAGTAGCGGAAAGCCTTGCTTTTTGCATTAGGCACTATCGACCCTGCCGATACACGCCTAATGGCTTTTGATCTAGAAAAATCCACCACTAGGCTCCCTTCAATGTTCACCTTCAAGATACCAGTGTCGGTCCAAAACATTACCATTCACTGATGTATCACTGACGAAGGTGCGTCCACATGCATCATGTCAAAAAACTTTTGGCAGAAGTTAGGATCATCCAAAATAAAGCCATTAGACATCATGCTTAGAGCATATCATGGTTTCCCTTTGGCCTCCGTAGGCCTCTTCCAGAACGTCAAGGTTTTCTTAGTAGGAAATACGGTCCTTATAGACATTGAAGTCTTGGATGCCCAGTTGGACTACAGTCTACTCCCTGGTTGGAGTTACATGTATGCCATGTCAGTCGTCGCCTCCTCTGTCTTCCGAAATATGATGTTCCCCCATGAGGACCGCATCATCATTGTCCACCAATTGACACATAGTGAAAAGCAGCCCCTGAAAAATATAGATGTAATTCTACCCTATGTAGACACATCTGTGGATGTGCTTTCATGGTACCAAGAATATGACCCCAGCCAGTTCAAACCATCGTCCATCCTAGGATCATTCCTAAGGAGATCCCCCTATTACACCTGAGTCATCACCTGATGTCACAGGGGCTCTGTAGTATACTTAGGGGGTATAATATAGGGTACACAGGGAGGTACCCAAGAAAATAATATGATTTAATAATATAAGAATGATAAATAAATGGGCCATAGTTAATAAATAAAGTGTTTAACCCAAATTATGTAAGGGACCACATGCAGCAAGGGAACAAAGTGATAAGCCCATTGTATTGGATGTATGGCATTGAGAGACCCATGGTAACTCAATAAAGTGGTTTAACAACTTTATTTATGAACTATGGCACATTTATTTATCATTTTTATATTACTACATCATATTGTTCCCCTGGGTACCTCCATTTGTATCCTATATTATCCCCCTTAGGTATAATATAGGCTCTGGTGTGCATGATGTCAACATCAAGCTCTGAATCTAGTCAGGACATGGACACTAGTAGTAACGGCACCGAGTCCTCATCCACAACAACCTCTCTAGCCTACACCGCTTCCCAAACCCCTTTCCTCTACCCCCGAGCTAGTTTCATATCCTAGAAGGTCCTAGAAAAATTGGTGTCACCAAACATATCTTTTGCAATACTAGTTTGGTACCTCATTCCCCCTACTACAATGGGATCCACGCACATCACTGCCATAGGGTTAAATCCCCTCAGTCCCAAGGAGGCCCCACTCGTTCAAGAAACCATTGAAAACATCCCTGTAAAGGAAATTCCCATTGAAAAATTGATGATTACAACTAAGAAAACTAAGAGAAAAGGAAAGAGGGTGGAGACTCCTACCACACAATAGGAATCATCAAGTTTCTCCATATGTGACATAGTAGGACACCTGATCCACATCTTCCCAAAATTGGATGAATAAAAACCACTCCTTAGCTCCGAGGCAGACATCGCAACACCACGTTCCTGTAGAAAGGAACCTGCCACCAAAATTAAAGGAAAATCATTGCGTACCAATCACGTATGCACTTTCTACAGTAATTATGGGCACTATACCCATCATTGCCCAGAAATACCGTGATATAGGTGTGCCTTACAAGCCATCGAGCAATCCCATCAAGAGGATCCCTCCACCCAGTCATTTGGATATGAACCTTGCACCATCCTATACCTATAGGAGGAACGAAAGCCTCTAGAAAGATGCTCCTTCATATTTCCCCCTCCTATCATATGATGCATGCTCTGCGATGAATGTGGCAACTTCATCAGAGAATGCGCAGCCCTGGAACTCATCCACAGATGGTATCCTATAGAACGGGTTTGTTATGTTGGTTTTCGGGAGCGCAATTCACATGTCCTTTATGTGCCGACAACCACATTATAGACAATTTCCACTATATCCCTTGATTCTGATTAGGACTGGCTACTTTGCACTCAGTGGTAGTCTGCCTCTCCCAAGAAGATGGCACAGATTTGGAATCCATGAACAATGTGACGACCCAAGAATATGTGATGAGTAGATCCATCCTCTTTCTTTTAGCTGAAAAGAGACCAGTCAGGGAACCCTTAGTTACCCCCAACCGCTCTCTATAGATAAGACCAACATGTGCATTATGTAAAACGCCCAATCATGTGGTCGCCACTTGCACTGATTTAGTGGCACTATGTTGCTGGTACCCTGTCAGGCCACCAAATGAGCATGATGGGCACCACATATCAAGGGTATTCTTCCCAATATGTCAAGGCGACCACTGTGGGTAGCATTCTACTTCTATTTCCCAAGTTTTTCCTCTCATTGATATGATCCATACATTAAAGAAGAAAGAACATGATCTTCTCATATGGTATAGAAAGTATATCACCCCCACACCAGCAACCCCACACCCACATCGGCATGATGTGAAAGCTAGTATAGTGCACCAAAAAAAGCATGACCCAGGCCCAACTTAGGATAACATGCGGACTATGTGACCTGATTCACCACTGGGTCAATCACTGCAAATAACTGAAGCACCTAGCAAACAATTTTCACAAGTCTCTTCTCAACCACAAAAACTTCTCTCTAACCTAGAGAAGATCATGCATACTTATTGCCAGATTTGTTCACATTTTCATCATACAATTAAATTTGAGCATATCCCCAAGCTCAAAGTGGCAAGAGCAGCGTGAAGTCTACACTCCCCAAAAGAGCTAGACACACCCAAGCCAACAACACAGAAATGGAAGCAAAAGACCTCATCTTCTACAACAAATCCTTTCCAAGCGTCCACATCTAGGAGGAATATTAGTGTTGATTCCCACACAATCTACTCAATTGGCACAGTGGTACCATGCACCATCTACATTGGCCATAACCATAAACTAGAGGCATGCTCATTAATGGAAACATTCATGCACCTCTGCACCAGGCACAATTTCCACCAACACAAAATTGACCATCCTAACAGGGGACCCAACCTTGCGTTCACACAAACCCCCATCATAGAGATTATACCCCCAACAAACATCGATGACACGATACACCATATAGGATTCATATCGTCATATATCAAAACTATCACTCGAGATGTCTGCTCATCTGCCATAGGTGTCGAGTCAGCTACAACTACGAGAGTAGTTGTTCCTATGATAGTGCAGACCCAATCTGTCTACACTTTTTCGACCACGTCTAGTTCCACCACATCAATGATGGAATCCTTATCATGTATCTTAAATAGCTTCGTGCGAATTGAGCCTCTTCAGCATAACCTTATGCAGGATCAATCCCAATTAGGATCCCTATTTCACCCATATGAGGACATCCTAGAAGCCATCAAAGATTGGTATTATCCATGGGATGCAATGCATCACCATTTTCTTTTTCTCCACAATAAAATGTCCAGTCCTGACAAGATATAAGAACAAGAGTTCTATTTGATCGAATCAAAGTATTTCCTTCCATCAGGGAGAGTCGATTGTTTCGAGAATCCTATCTCGGCACGCGATGAATTTGAGGAAGGAAATATGTCAAACATATCACCTACCATTAGGGTGAACATATCTCAAAACCCTGGTAAGATTGAAGAAATCTCACTGGTGGCAGCATGCTCCCAAGAATAAATAACCTCTTATACCCAATTTATACAAGAGTATCGAGATATATTTGCATGAGACTACTCAGAAATTCCTGGCCTTAGTCCCACTATCGTGGAGCACCATATTGACACTTAGCCTCACATACCTTCAGTGCACCGGAAACTACTTCAGTTGAACCCATCAAAGGCAGAAGCAATAAAACGAGAAATCAATAAGCTTCAAAAATCCATATTTATCCACCCCATTGCTTACACATCTTGGTTTTTCAACTGTTAGGCCACTAATTTGTATATTTATTATTACTTATTAACATCCATTTCATCCATTTATAATGTTCTTTGATCGTGCATTATTTATCATAATTTATTATATAATTCCATTTCATAATTATTTATGTTCTTTTGGATAAATGATACTTGTTCTCATTTATTTTAATAAATTAATGATTATTATGTATTATTTTGGCAATGATTGTTTATTAAAGATTTTTTTATAACATCGCTCATTATTTTATCCTCCAAGATCTCTTCGAGATTGCAGATTTTATCTTCAGCTGATAATTAAATATTCCAGCTCAAAAATTTGTTGGAATAACAAGAGACAGTTTTACATTGAACATTTTGGGAAAATGAAGAAGAATCTTGAAAATTGAAAACATGGGTTTTGTGCAAAACAGACCAAATTAGTTTTATTATGATCTGTTTTCCAAAATTCAGTCCTAATTGAGAGAAACACAGGGTTCTTTGAAGGACATATTTGTAGATTTTCTCTTGTGACCGTTTTTCAAAATTGCCCTAATTATAATTGCCAGATTCGACTTGTGCCAGCTGAATCATGATGGAAAGATATTTCGGATCTCATCTTGCTTATTGATATTTTGTAATGATTTTATTTACCCTTTGTTATTTATATATTAAAAATGGCACAAATCAGAGAGAAGGGGAGGATGGAATACATAGGAGAATGTGCATAGAGGATTGGCTACACAAGGAATGGAGCTATGTAATAGAACATTATTTGATCAAGTTAATGCAAGTTAACTTCCTGTTACTTCTGTAATTTGTAATCATATTTTAACCCTCATCAGCGAGCTGGACCCACTCTCAAATCAGGTGCTGCGTATTTTCTGTGTGTTGTTATTTCTATTTCATGTTTTTCATAATTTTCAATTGCTATGACATTAGACGTATTTGTTGATACTCTTATTGATGTGGATGCATTATAAGATTTATGATTTATTACTACCATCTCTTTATTTTCTATTACAATGATTGTTTCTTTTCTTAATAATGAATCCACTATTAATATAGAATTGTGCTATTGTCATCTACATATACTGTGTGCATTATCCTTGCAATCACCAATGCACCTGGATTGATAGTTAACATGGGAAATGGTTTGAATATTCATTCACACTTGGACACCAACAATTTGGTGTTGTTTCCAGGGAGGCTAAAAAAGCTGCAAGAACACAATCCACATTAATCTAAGGATCAATCTCTCGTCCTAGGGAGGGAAATTCTACCCTGCTCTAGGTCTTGAGCATAGTTTTTCTTCTTTTCTTTTTGATTGATTTATTTGGAACCAATCATTCATCCTACCAAGGGAAATGCTTGCTTGCTCTAGGTCCTGAGGCTGCGTAGTTGTTCTATTTTTCTTCTTTTTTGATTGATTTATTAGGAACCAATCTCTCGCCCTAGGTAGGGAAATGCTACCCTAATCTAGATCCTGAGCATTAGTCATTTTTCTTTTCTTTTTTCTACTTTTTTCTTAGGGCCTAATCTCTCTTCCTAGGGAGGGAAATGCTACCATGCTCTAGATCCCGAGCTTAAGATTTCTTGATTTGCTTTCTTGGTTTATTTCTTTCTTTTTAAACACCCAATCTATTGTCTCGGGGAGGGATGTTTGACCCTACTCCAGGTCCTGAGCTTTATGAATTTTTTGAATTTTTTTTCCTTCATCTAGTTCAATGAACAAAGATCTAAACAAAAAGGTAGACGATGAGGTCAAGGAAGAAAGCATCAACACAATATGGCACTCAGTCATGGAACTTCACGATGCAACAAATATGGTAAATCAAGAATATATTCATGACTAGTTTCACTATGTTGTTTATTCGCAACATCACTCTACACTTCAAAAACTCTTGGCACCATCCCTAACAAGGAAGTTGGTCTCTCACACCCATGTATTTATTAACATACATTTTTAAAATAAGGGTATGTGCATACTTGAGGCATTATTTAGAAAATGGCTTCACTGGAAGTACTCTTATATGTAATTATATTTTATTTTTCAAAGTATATTAGTGTAGTGTAGAATATAGAATGAATAAAAACATAAATAAATAAATTTCTTTAGATGTAAAAATAGTTGTTTTTGTTGCAACGCACTGTGAAAATTAACATCAATGATCAATATTCAAATTTATTTATGTATGTAGATGAATTATATTGAAAATAAAATTCCTAAAAAAACTCATATCATTTATATCACATTCTTGGAAAAAATCTTTAATTATCATATCTTATGGCTTGCAGGTTTGATGAAAATTTTGGAAAAACAATCGGGACAGTCATGTTTTGAGAGGTAAAATGGGCATACTTTCAAGAACTGTTTCTATCCTACGTATCCCTTATTTTATACTTCTAACCCAATTTGAATCCCTCGATTTCGAGTTGAAATGAAAAATCTATGACCAAAACAATGACAGGATGTCTAGTAGGCATCTAAGGAACATAATTTGGACAATCCATTTTTGGAGGCTTAAATGACTAGATTTTGAAAAACTGTTTATATGGTATATTCCCCTACGAATCTAATTTACAACACAATTTTAATCACTTTATTTCGATATTGTATGAGGAATTTATGACCAAAATAATGACTTCTTATCCTAAATCAACACTCTTAAAACTCTGTTTTCCCGGCTGTTCACTATCGGATTTGACTCACCAATTATTATTGACTTCAAAACCTATTTCTATTGGAGATATATAAATGAATATAATTTAATCTCCAATTTTAATTATTTCAATCCATCATCAAATGAAAAAGTTATGCTTGAAATTTCAACTGATGGTCTAAGCGGGAAACTCAAAAATGACTTTATTATGCAGGTTCTTCTAAGAAAATTTAGCATACCATTACATGAAATTTTCAAAACTTGGTTCTATTGGAGAAATATCTCTGAATTGAGTTTTATTTGGCTTTTTAATCACTCAAATAGGACGAAAAACAAAGAAGTTATCATTGAAACACTGCTAGTTAGTATGGTTCGCCACCACACTCCTGCAAGTAATAAATTAATTTTACTTTGTTATTTTTTTTATGGATTTTCTTTATAGTGTAACTAATTGTTTTTTTAGCATATTTCTTGGATTAGGAGAGCTCGGTCACCTCTCTTCTTCCATGATTTCATGTTTTATTGCAGGTATACACTCATTTTTTGCAGGTCCAAGGAGAGTAAATGAGGTCAATTTATGAAAAAGTGATTCTTGAAGGCAATGATAATGAAGTAAAAAAAATTTCAAAGATGTTTCCTCACACAGAGAAAACAACATGAATAATTTTCATCAACTAATGGATTTATAAGATGAGAAATGGGGAATTGGTTTCCATTTGAAAATCCAAGTCATTTACGAAAAAGCATTTTTCCATTCATTCACCATTCACAAAGAACATTGCTGCAATAAAAAATCATAACCATCGTAACTTAATTTATTTATTGGTTTTCAATAAAGAGTAGTTTATTTTCTTATTTCTCTTATTTTTTTATGCTTCAGGTATTGTCTACCTCAAATTCACATTTTTTTTTGTTTTGTTCTCAAAATAAAAGGGGCAAGTTCTTAAGTTTCGTGATGTTGTTACTCTGGATGTTGCTACTTCGTGATGCTGTTACTCTGGATGCTGCTACTCGTGATGCTGTTACTCCTTGGATGCGACCACTCTGTAATAGAGTTACTCCTTGATGTTGTTACTCCTTGGATGCTGCTACTCCATGATGCTATCACCTCGGATGTTGCTACTCGTGATGTTGTTACTCCTTGGATGCTACTACTCCATGATGTTATTTCTCTTGATGCTTCTACTCGTGATGTTGTTACTCCTTGGATTCGGCCACTCCATAATGCTATTACTCCTTGGTTGCAGTTAATCCTCGGATGTTGTTACTCCAGATGTTGCTACTCAGGATGTTGCTACACCTTGAATGCTGGTACTTCGCGATGCTGGTACTCCGCGATGTTGTTACTCCTTGGATGTTGCTACTTCATGATGTTGTCACTTTGGATGCTACTACTCTTGATGTTGTTACTCATTTGATGTTGCTACTCTTTAATGTTGTTACTCCTTGGTTGATGTTACTCCTGAGACGTTGTTACTCCAGATGTTGCTATTCAGGATGTTGTTACTCCTTGGATTCTTCTACTCTGCGATGTTGTTACTCCGCGATGCTGCTACTCCTTGATGTTGTCACTCTGTCAGTGCTATGAATCCGTCCTTGCTGTTACTCCGTCGGCATTGTGAATCCATACTGTCGTTACACCATCAGTGTTGTGAATCAGTCACTACTGTTACTCTATCAGTGCTGTGAATCCCTCACTGTTGTTACTGCATCAGTGTTTTGAATCTGTCACTGTTGTTACTCCGTCGGTGTTATGAATCTGTCATTGATGTTACTCCGTCAATGCTATGAATCCGTCATATATGTTACTCCGTCAGTGCTGTGAATATGTCACTGTTGTTACTCCGTTGGTGCAGTGAATCCGTCAATGTTGTTACTCTGCTAGTGTTGTCAATCCTTCACTGCTATTACTCTATTGGTGCTGTGAATCTATCACTGTTGTTGCTCTAGAAAATTTTCTAAGTATCCAATGTTGTTACTCCTTTGGTGTTGTTACCTCATGTTAATCCTAAAAATTTTGTAAGTGTTGGGTGTTGTTACTCCGTCGGTGATGTGAATCCATCACTGTTGTTACTCCATTGGTGTTGTGAATCCACCACTGTTTTTTCTCCTTGGGTGTTTCTACTCCTTCGGTGGTGTTAGTCTAAAATTTTTTCTAATTATCCATTGTTGTTACTCCTTCGGTGATGTTACTCCATGGTGACATTTTTCTAAGTACTTGGTGTTGTTACTCCTCCAGTGTTGTTACTCGACCAAGGTAAGTTGCTAGGTACATCCTCAACCGACTCCATAGATTTAATTGGTATTTTACTTACGGCATGACCAACTATGACTGATGACATACATACTTTACTTTGGGGGAGGTCTCGTATTTAGTAATAAGGATGATTATTATGGTAAGTCTTGTCAGGAACGATTCACTCTTAATTCCTCATTATTTTATAAAGTGACTAATCCTCCTTCATGTCACCTTCCTAACATCATTCTTTTTCCCCTTTCCTTGTTATTTTGTAAGTCATTGTTGTTTTTACCTTAGTCACAAGTATTGTTGTTGGCAAATTTTGACGATGGATTTAACATGTGTAGGTCATTCTAATTTGTTTTTCTCTTTGGTGAACGAGAAATACTTTTAATGGTCTAAGCCCTCTTTGACATAATGATTGGGTAGTTAATATATCTTTCTTTATCTATAAACATAATCTTTTTTTTAAGGAATAATTATACAAAGATGATTTCATCATGTCAGCTTTCAACTTTCCTAATTAGTCAAGTCCTCGATCTTGTAAAATTTATGATGATGACCACGAAATTGTATTTAAATATTTCCGCCATTATCTGATGAACTATTCCTCAACCCCAATATTAACAATGAAAAATATATTTATCAATAGTCATTTTAAGGTTATTAGTTTTTGAGAAGCAAAACTATCAAAGTTGAAAATAGTTACTACACAACTTTTCGAGCCATCCCTAGCTCTTCAGGAGCTGACCTTCCAACCCATTTATTAAGTAATATTTATTGATTAACAATAAAAATAGTTGAATATTAAACATAAATGTTCAACTAGAGGATATGAGGTCTCATCACGAGCCAACCTACCATGATCATAACTCCTAATAAAGTGATATTACCACTACTGGTCACCACGCCATGGTAATGGCCTTCGGCCATAAAACTGACGGACAAGAGGTCTCATCACGAGCCTAATTTTTAACTTTTGTTAGCTCCCAAGAATGCCATTTTTATTAATTGGTTACCATGGTATAACAATGATCTTCAGTTGACATCTAAGTAAATTGAATTTTTTTTTGCAACTATGTACTTATTTCTAATAGATGGGACACTGGCATCTCAATGGGTTAAAAAGGCATCCCTGTCAAGGCTATGGACACCTGCTAGAAGCAATGGCTATCTCTATGGTATAGAAGTTAATTAAATACTATAATCTACTTTTTTACCATGTTTTCTCAAAGCTAATTTTTGATAAAGCTGGCAAGGCTTTCCAGAACCAATGGTTCAAGGGGTAATATTTAATGAGTTCTTAGATGATGGTGGTTATGGTTTATATCTATTATTGAGTTATAAATCTTTGTTTTATATGTTAGGGATGAAATTGTTAGGATGTTTGATATTTGACATTTTGTATCATCTAATGTATAATTCCCTTATTCTACAAGTGTCATACATTTAACCAAAGATAGTTGCTTGCCCAATCAATCACCATTTATTCATATCTTAATAACATCACTAATAGGCATGATTATGATTTTGAATCCCATGTAATTGGACAAAACATGAGAAGCAAAAACTGAGATAACTAATTCTCATAAATTTTTTTCTCATGACAACCAAAGCTTATGGGTATAGGGAATGCATCTTTTCCCTTCTTATCCATTATTATCCCATTTATTTCACAATATGTTATGTCACTTTTATATGTAATGGGGTAATTGAGGTGATTAATTACTCATTAAGGATGCTCATGATATTTTTTATAGATGACATGAAAACTAATCAGTTTGGTAGAAGGAAACCCTGCTACACTTTCTGATTACTTTTTTTAGCATGCATGGCTTCCACCTTCCGCATCACTTTCAGCATCACATCAACCTACATCAACTTCAAAAAAATGTAAATCCATACATGTCATTCCACATTTTTCTGGAGGTAAAACTTGAGGTAAATTAGCATAAGGTTATGATTTATTAAAATTTGAGGAGAATGTCATGAAAAACCATTGAGCATTATTCACTCATCTTTTTCAACATTATTTCCCTTTCTTTACCACTTCCCATTTTTCAGAGACAAAATATTTTATTTTGGGGGAGTGTTACTTTCATTATCATGAACATGCCATTAATATTTTTTATCATCCATTGATCTCATTATTCAGTCTCAAAATCCCCCTTATTCCTTGTTGTTATACACCAAACAAATATTTCAGCCATGATTGTAGAAACCACCCCAATTTGTTTTCTAGTGTAGCACAAGGGCATGCTAATTCTCTAGTTTGGGGGGAGGGTTGATATGCATGATGAATGATTTCTCATTTCTTCCCCATTTAAGGGATAGAATCCTAAAATTAATTTATTTATATCCTTAAAACTATCAACTAGATTCTTTTGATTTTTGGACAACAAAGATGTATCATTAAACCCAAAAAATTTCAAGATGAACCAATTTGTTAATTCCAAAAAAATAATGCACTATTACCCAAAACCATTTTTTTGATATATTTAAATCCATTTGTTGTATTGATTTGATTTTCGGACTAGAGAAGCATTAATATAGTATAAATTTTCTTACAAAATTTCAGCAAAATCTGGTTCGTAATGAAGTTTGTATTTACTTATATCATACTTTGTTGCAACTTCATATACATATAGTTGAAAGTATACATGAAAATTATTTTAAGGAAGCATTTGAGGAAGAAGCCTTCTCTTCCATCAATATCATGCACTGGGGTGAGCATTTCGATTACTGTATTACAACATGGTTAATACTGAAGCATTGGGCTGCATGAGGACATGTAACATGTTAAGTTTGGGGGAGATGTTGGGCCACTAATTTGTGTTATTATTATCATTTATTAACATCCATTTCATCCATTTATAATGTTCTTTTATCACATTATTTAGCATAAGTTACTACATAATTCAATTTCATAATTATTTATTCTCTTTTGGATAAATAATACTTCTCATTTATTTTAATAAATTAATTATTATTATGAATGACTTTGGCAATGATGGTTTATTAATGAATTCTTTGTAATATCACTCACTATTTTAGCCTCCAAGATCTCTTCTAGATTGCAGATTTGATCATCAGCTGATAATTAAATATTCCAACTCAGAAATTCACTAGAATAATAAGAGACAATTTTGGGTTGAACATTTCAGGAAAACGAAGAAGAATTTTGAAAATCCAAAACATGTGTTTTGTGCAGAACGGACCAAGTTAGTTTTCTAATGAGAATTTTTCTAAAATCCGGTCTTGATTGAGAGAAACGTAAGGTTATTCAAAGGACAGATTTGCATATTTTCTGTTGTGGCCATTTTCCAAAATTTCCCCAATTGTAATTGCCAAATTCGACTTGTGCCTACTGAATCATGATGGAAATATCTTTCAGGTCCCATCTTGCTTATTGAGATTTTGTAATGAGTTTATTTTCCTTCGTTTTTTGTGTATTTAAAAGGGCACAAAGCAAATATAAGGGGAGGATAGAATGCATAGGAGATAACGCATAGAGGGTTGGCTACGCAATGAATGGACCTATGTAAAAGAACATTATTTGATCAAGTTAATGCAAGTTAATTTCATGTTACTTCTATAAGTTGTAAGGATATCACAACCCTGCTCAAAGAGTTGGGCCCAGTCTCAGATCAGGTGCTACATATTTCCTGTGTGTTGTTATTTCTATTTCCTGTTTTGCATAATTTTCAATTGTTGTGACATTAGACCTATTTGTTGATACCCTTACTGACGTGAGTGCATTGTAAGCTTTATGATTTATCACTACCATCTCTTTATTTTCTCTTACAGTGATTGGTCCTTTGCTTAATATCGAATCTACGATTAATATAGAATTGTGCTATCATCACTTGCATATACTATGTGCGTTAACCTTGCAATAACCAATGCACCTAGATTGATAATTAATGTGGGAAAGGGTTTGAATATTCATTCACACTTGGACACCAACACCAACCTTGTTCCTGTCATGAAAAAACAGGGCATCATATGCATTTGCACTGATTTTTAGGATTATAACAAAGCTTATCCCAAGGAAAATGATCCCACCCCATTCATTGAATAGGTCATCGATGCTTCTGTGGGTCACAAGGCTCTCTCCTTTATGGATGGATTCTCTGGGTACAACCAAATTCAAATCTGCCATACACAATGGTACAAAACCGCGTTCACCACCCCTGGGGCACGTGTACATACAAGGTAATTCCATTTGGCCTAAAAAACGCTGGAGCCACCTTCCAGAGGGCCATGAACTATATATTTAATGACTTGGTACACCTTATCCTCGCCTTCTTGGATGACCTGACCATTGAGTCCAAGATGCATTAAGACCATATTGAGGATCTATGATTGGTATTCCAATGATGTCGTCAATAAAACTTATGCTTGAACCCCCTCAAGTGTGTCTTCTGCGTCACGGCTGCTAGACTCTTAGGTTTTATCGTGTCCAAGAAGGAATTCGCATGGACCCCCTCAAGTTCCAAGCCATCAAAGAGGTACCTACACCTCAAACCCTCAGGCAACTACAAAGCCTATAGCAGAAGGCCAATTTTGGGAGATTCCTTGTCCAAGATTATGCTACTTGCAATCAAGAGTTCTTGCACCTCCTTCGCCAAGACATCACATTCAAATGGGATGATCACACCCAAAAAGAATTTGATGTGCTGAAAGAAAAATTATCTTTGACACCACTCATCAGTCCCCCCAAACTACGAAAAATATTGCATCCTATATTTATAATCCTTCTAAATCGCCTTGGCCAAAATTTTGATCTACGAAGGCCCGGATGGGAACGATCACATAATTTATTATGTCAGTAAAACCTTAGCGGGCCCATCATTAAGATGCCAGCCTAAAGAAAATATTGTGTTAGCATTAATACATGCAATCCATAAGCTTCGCCACTACATCATCCTAAAAACCACTACGGTCATTGTGGTTATTAATCCCATAAAATATCTTCTCACATGCCACCTAATAAAACACAACTATTCCCATTGGATAGTCATTCCCCAAGAATATGACTTACTATTTTTCTCCCCTAAAAGAAAAAATGTGCTTATCTTAGTAGAGTTCATTACGAATCTCCCAAGAGATACCAAGGGATCACTAGTAAATGATTCGCTACCAGACGAGCATCTCTTCTTCATAGTAACCAATGATCGAAGGTATGGAGACATTCTCCACTTCCTAGGAACTCAAATGTTTAAACCTCATCTCACTCGAGACGACCATCGGTGTATACACCATCAGGCCTCCCGCTATCTCCTCATGGGAAATTTTGCGTACCGATGGGGAACCGACACCATTTTATGTCAATGTCTCACTCATGACCAAGCAGAACAAGCCCTTAATCATTTCCATGGAGGAGCTTGTGGTGGCCATCTCTATGGGATAACTACCACCCAAAATGCCCTACGGGTAGGATATTTCTAGCCCTCCATATTTCTCGATTGAATTACAACAGTCAAGAGATGCTAGTGATGCCAGTGCTTTTCTCATATGTTAAGATCCCTCCCCACTCCTCTGCACCCCATCATCGTCACTGGCCGCTTTTGTAAATGGGGAATCGACTTCATGACTTGCAACCCTGCATTGTCCACAAATCATAAATTCATCATAGTGGTTGTCAATTATTTTACCAACTGGGCAGAAGCCATGCCCACATATGACAACACCATATAAACTATTAGTGTTAGTATTGGTATAATTCCACCAGGGATCAAAACACATTTTCATGTGCATCTTAGGTGTCCCATACCAAATAATTTTTTTATCATTCCGTTAGGTCATGACATAAATTTACTCCGATGGTGGTTTTCATTGTCAAATAAACTTTTCTCCATCCAAGATTCATATTTCTTACTCATTTCCATGTCCCTTTGAGCATAATAATCTATGAAAATGCTCTCTTTTCACTTAAAAATTTTTAAGTCAAAATTTCATTAAAATTAGGTCAAAAAAAGAAGTTTCATTAGGTCACTAGGGTTTTGAATTTTTCAAGGTCTTTCCTTCATTCTGATGAGGTCATCACACTTATGGGAGGGATTGAAACAAGATCATAATCATGGTTTCATTATGTTTTAAATATTGTATTTTCAATTTCAGGATTTTTTATATCAAAATTGTCATTTTGATAAAAAGTCAGTTATGTAATTTATCTTATTTTTTCAAATGTAATTTTACATTACTATATGTAATAATTAATCCCAAGTTTTCAAAGAGAATATTTCAAGATTTAGTGAGAAAAAAAAAATCCAGCTCCAGATTGATCCAACTTGCAAGAAAAATTTGTCAAAGAGCATCAGTGATAAAAGGAAGAAGACTTCAAAACATAAGAAAGTGGGTTTTTCAAGCTAAATCAAATTCTACATGCCTATAAAGGTTGTTTAAAATTTGAAAAGAGTCTTTTTTTCCTCTCAAAACATCATAAGCATTCAACAAGGAAGAATTTGTGAATTTTTTAGTGAAATTGCGCTAAGTTTTTTTTGCACTGCGCGTTCGGCACTTGGCACTGCATGTTTTCACTGACGCTGTGCGCCTGGAACTTGGTGCTGCATCCTTGACCAAAATATTCAACGTAGTTTTCACTCACACTATGCACCTGTAGCTTTGCACTGTGCGCTTGCAGAGGCGCTGCGTGCTTACTAGTGGTGCTACGCGCCTAGCCAGAGAAAGTTCCTGAGTCTTCTAGGTGCCCAAACAAGTTTAAAACTTCTCCAAATTTTACCAAAGTTTTCCAAAAAGCCTTCAAAGAAGTAAGTACTCATTTTAACCTTGATTTTAAGCTATTTGGTCATTATTAAATGAATTTAAATCAAACCCTAAAGTAAAACCTAATTTTAGCTTGTGATCACTATTTGTACCCTTGTTTCATCCCCCTAAAAGAAATATCAGTCATAAACAGGGTGTTTTCATTGAATTAGGGTTTTCATTCATCTAGTTTGTTCCTTCACACATTCCCTTTCACTCATTCCCTTCACTCACACTCATTTCCTTCACTTTTCAAGCTATTCATCTCATCCCCTTCCTCTCATTCATTTCACTTGCACCCTGGGGTTTCACTAAACAGAGTTTGGAGATGTCAGAAGAAGAAGATAGTGACATTGTTGGTGAGGCACAAATGCCAAGGAGAAATGACCATAAGGGAGGGAAAATAAATATATTTTAGCGCATCACCACAAGAGAAATTATGTCCTCTCCTCTCACTGTCCCTTGTTTTAAACATGTGGGATGCTTTGAGTTTTGTGAGAGAGTGAAACAAGTCAAAAATCACCCGAAATTAACAATATTATTCATCATCAATCTACATGAAAAACAGGTCAATCTTGTTGGGGTTACTTTTGAAATGTCCACGAATTCCATTGCAGCTACTATAGGGATACCTAGTGTGGGAGAGAGGTGGTTTAAACAAGCAAACCTGGACATGAGTTATTTTGAACCATACCTCAAACCTAGGTATAAAGATCACAACAATTCCATTTTCCCTTTTTCTAATATCCTTGACTGGTATGTGCCCATGATGAGTATAGTTATGAAGTATTTTACTTGTGAGGGAAGGTTTTTCCGCCTCTACTCATACCATATCCATCTCCTCATGCATTTCACTAGAGTAAGAATGCTACACTTACCATAATATGTTTTCCGCAGCATTGACAAGATGGCCTAAATTGTGTAAAAGAGAGATTAAAATCAACAAATGCAGAGCCTATTTCATCATTCACTCATCAAGATGGTGGTCATGCATCAGCTTCAATAGAAAAACATTCCATGGGATACATTCATTGCTAATGAGGTTTTTACTACCGCACCTATTCATCATGAGCAGGATATTCCTTCATCATCTCATCCTCCCGTATCCACTTCTCCATCACATCTAGCTACTCCTACATCTCCATCCACTCACATCCATTCGGCTCATATTGATCCTTCCTCATCACCTTTCTGCAACCCCTCACCATTAAATCATGATACTAGAGTGTCAAGCAATGAAAAGGACATTGTGGAAGCTGGCACTAAAATGATTGACATTGAACCATTTCCGTTGAAATATCAAAGGGGCCATGCCTTCTTCATCAACAAAACAGGTAAACAAGGGCAAGGAGGCTACAAAGTATATCATTGTTAGTAGGAGGAAAAACATGATATTGAGCAGGAGTTTCAGTTGATTGACCTTGATGATGAGGATGAGGTTAGAATCACAAATTCATTGATCAGAGGAGAAGATACCAATATTAGTGAGCTTCAAGCTAATCTTGGTAGAGCAAATAATGTGTTTAATTTTCCTGAGCTAGAGACTCAGCAGCTGAGGAAAAAGTAGACTATCAGTGAGGTCAGGGTAATTTGAGCTCAAAGAGAGGCCAAAAAGGCCAAGGCCTTGCTGGATGAGACCTTGGGAAGATTTGATGACAATGATGATGAAGAAGATCAGCTTACTAGATAGAGACTGAGGACCATTGGACTGAAGAGGGCTTTAGCCTGAGAAAGGCAGAAAGAGGCAGAATTGGCTTAGCAACTTACTTCAAGTGAGATGCTTTCCATAGAGATTGATAGAGATAAAGAGTCTTGGCTTGAGAGAGCCAATTTAAATTTGGAGAGACTAGTGGATAAGGCCAATAAAGACATTGATATTCAGAGGAAGATGGTGAAACACTATGCGATGAGAAACAGGATTGCAAGGGCCAAGCTCAAACATGCCCATGCAAAGATTTAGGCTTTGACCAAGTCAAAGGAGAAGGAGAAGCTGAATATTATTACTGAGGTGTCCCTCCAGACGTCCAACCCTTGATCAGCAAGAAAATTCCAATTTCAGCACTTTGGTGGAAATTTTGTTTTTTGGCACAGTTTAACATGCAGGAATTGTGTTAAACGTGCAGCACCACTGGCGCTGCACTCTTTTTTGGGCCATACAAATGGAAAATGGTAAGAATATTCATGTTAATAATGACAACTAAATCAACCTCAGAAATTTTCAGGAGCTTTGGAGCAACACTGGTCCCTCGAAAAGGCCAAAAACCATCAAAAATTCATGTTTCTGCCCTCTTTTTGGCCTTGGCACTGCGCGTTTAGTAGTCTTGGGAAAACAGGATTTTGACAGGGTAGATGGACACCATTTCGGAAAGTGAAAGCATATATGGAAAGTATCATGCCAGGATTTCTAATGAGCTATCATGAGCTCCATTTGCACAAGGGGAAGGCCTCCAAAAGTGGTCCAAAAAACAGGTCAAATTTTTTTTCTTGGCACTGCGCATTTACAAAGAAATTCATAGCTTGACTAGTTTCAGTAAATTTTGAAATTTCACCTCTAATTTAATTTTCACTTGGGTAAATGAGAGGTTACCATTGTAAATATTATTTTTTACCTTTTTCCTAAGGTAGATACATTAGGTAAATCACTATTTTGAAGTCAAATGTATCTGTTCTAAAAGTTAGGAATGAGTCACTCTCCTCATCATAGACTCTAGCAGTTAGTTTAGTTTTTGGTGTAACAACTCCCTCACCTCATGGATTCGACCCCTGAGGATGAGAGGAAGTTGTTTTGAAGGCTATAAGGTGTAATTTTTTTTATCTTTTTAATGTTTGGCATCAGTTGAAGATATTTTATTTCTCAAGTAACATTGTGGCTTGGACATTAATGGAAATTTATAGTTATTTTCTTGGGATCCCTATGCTATGAGTTTTTAAAATTGTTTCTTCTCTGTGATTGATTTGTTAGAATTTATTGTTAATTCATAAGCCATTTAAAATATATAATATACTTGAATTAAATTTAGAAAGACAAAATTCATATTTAGTTATGCTCTGTTTTGAGAAATTATGTATAATGTGTTTAATTTCTTCAGTTTAAGGAAAATACATTTCATATACTTTCCTTAGCTTCTCACTAGTTTTTCCATCTCATTTAACACTCTTTGAATTTTTAAACCTTTTACCTACCTTGTGCCACCAAGAATATTGCAATTTCATTCTTTTGGCCCTGATTTATTCCCTTGACCTAATTCCTATTCAGTGAGCCTAACCCTAAAATCAAAATCAAAACTCCTTGTTTTCCTTAACTAGCCTGTTGGCTCAAGGGGTCCTAACCAAGGTTCAGAGACCAAGGTTTTCCAACAAACCCCTATACTATACTACTAGCCCTTTCGGTAATGACCTGCTTGCGCAGGCCAAAGTCTCACCCGAAGTAGTATGGGTGGGTGTTGGAACCAGTTTTCCGCACCCTGAGAAAGGATGGGTAGGGCAAGAAGAGTTGCGTTAGACCCTAAGATTTCTATATTACCTTTTCTGCACAGGGTCAATTAGGTCTATATTCGTATCCACGTGCACTAGAACTATAACTAGAAGCTTTTATGACAGTAACGTCCTAGTGCATAAGCAGAACAGAGCAGATCTAGGTACATAAAACACACTTACACAGATCTTCACAGCTTAAATATAGAAACACACAATGCGATAATTACCAATAATTCATACCTAGATTACTCACAGATGCAGTTCTCTATCAACCTTTCTTATTCATTCATTCATCAATTCTTCCTTCCAATTCCCTTCCCAACCTGTGCACACAGCAGTAGGGTCCGCACACAGCTGGATTTGGATCTTCGCGCACACAACTAGCAAGATTCCTTTCCCCAAAACCCAAACATATAGCTTAAACTAAAATTCATGTCAATAACTCTTCATATCCTACCTTACAATACAAAAATGGTTCTCTATCTATAACAATCTTGCCTAGACTTTCCTATGGTCCGCAAACCATGGTTTTCGAACCACTAGTTTACCCTTTTACCCTTTACAATGCTTTCGGGGTTTTGACCCACCCCAAAACCCCCGCACTAGATTAAATCTAATCAAAAGTATTCAAAATGGACCAGTTTCGCAGTGTGTAGGAGACCCTGTTCCAATAGTCACCCAACACAATCTTGTGACTCATCCCAAATCACTGAGGTGGTGCCGCCTCAATCTGCGCATGCAAGGTATCGAGAGCGCTACTGAGCGGGGGGATTACATCCCGACTTTGGTCAGCAGCATCCTGTGCAAGATCAACCATATTTTGGGAGGGCGAGCCTTCAGTAGCCGCAGTAACGCTTTCAAGAAACTAATTAAGTCTCTTGGTAGCGCCATCAATGTCTTGTGATAAACAAAGGGTTGAGGTAGCACAAGGCTTCAGATATTCTGCCATGATGTGATGTTTATGCCGAAGTTTCTCAATCTCATCTTGGAGATCATTGTTGATTTTTAATCGAGCCAGAACCTGGGACGATACAAAAGTAGGCAGCGTAGCGTTGATCTGTTCAAGGACTTCTTCCTTTTGTTGTAAGTCTTGATTGATTTGTTGAAGGACTAGATCGCGCTAGACCCTAGTCCAAAGTTTCATAGCTGACTCTAGCATCTTGGCACCTTGAGCAATTTTCCATGAAATATCATTTGTTGCATCGGCGACTAGGGCGGTATGCTGGGTGCGGACTTCCAGGGGTGTGTCGAGCTGTAGTCTAGCCTATAAGTTAGATATTAGTTGTTCCATCTGTGTCTTAATGGTGTGTATTTCCAGCCGAGATGTTTTGAGGGCTTTGGCTAGTTTTTCTACCTTATCCTGAGGTGTTTTCGTAGCCGGGATCTCATCTATAACCTCTGTGCAGAGCTGGTGGATCACAGCTTCAAGCTCCTTCTACTGGAACATGGCTAGGAACAAATCAGTAGCCTGTTGCGTAATGGTGTGCTCAGTTGTACTAAGCTATTAGTGTGCTTGCTGATCCCGGTATCGAAATTCCTAGTAGACAGCATGACGAAGGCCTTGTAAGGTGGCGTGGGATAGCTTAGCCAGGTCTAGATGAGTTCCTGTGGTAGCCGAGAATGAAGTTCCTACCAGGGCATTGCTAGGTATATCCCAGGGACAACTGACCGCCCCGAGTGGCACTAAACTACTGTCAACTGACAAGGGTTGTGCCTAGCCAAGACTGGTTGGGATCATATCAATTTTGATCCAGAGGGCATAAGGTCGGCCTGGAGAGAGTCAATACGAGCCTGCCGTTGTTCCTTGACCAAAGCCCACTTATCTTCTATAGCCATGTCGACCGTGTCCGCAATTTTCTCAAGGTCACCATCCGTTAGCATGAATTTCAAATCATATTACGCACGGTGGGCATGTTGTTTATTCGTAGGTCCTGGTGCTGACTACCCTATTCTCTTAGTGCCCAGGGGAGGGGTGGTAGCTTTTTCAGATCCTACCTGGGCCGGAGCTATGGCGGGATGCTGCGGTAGGTTACCCCTGGGCTCAGATGCAATCAAGGCCTACTGGTGGGGCGTCGTAGTTTCCCTATGGCATCAGTGAGGCCTGTTCTCTAGGCAGGAGGCCAGAGCGAGATCAGCAGGTCAATTTCTTCATCTGCTACCATATAGGGGAGTATCGTCCATGTCTTATTGTGGAGGTTGTGAATTTGGACATGGTGCATAGTTATTTGGAATGCAACAACATTCTTTTACTTATCATATATTGTCGGGGATAGTTGGGGTCGGGAGTTTATGGCGGCTGCGACACTGTTCTAGAAGAAGATCCAAAACAACTTGTTATCCTCAATGCATTGCTTATCCTTAGAGTCCAATAAGTGAGCATACCGAGTGCCTTTGGACATCCTAAGAGGGAGCTCAGGAAGGACTGACTCCTCAGGTTTGTCCCAGGTGACCAATGCTATTAGGAATAATAACCACGAATAGAAGAAAGAGGTCCCTTGCTCCTGGTATTCGTGGAAATTAGCTAGAAATTCTTCGCACAAGTACTGAGCCCAATTAAAAAAAATTCCCTTCACGCATTGTCTGACGAGCTGGATCACATAGGCAAGGACAGTCGCAACCTAGCACTTCCTCATTAATTTGCAGGCTAAGTGTCGAGTACCCATCTATGTGGCTGGGTCATTGATAGTTTGGATCACAAATCCACGCTGATTTAGATGTACCACATAGGTCTCCCATAAAAATGTAGCGGTAGCGGCTTCGTACTTCTTTCTAACCTGCGCTAGCGGGTGCATCCCTTGCATCAGGGGGATGGTAATCTTGTGGATCAACACACCATCAATAGGGACCCTCTCGCAAATCCATAAGAAACTGTCGTGAATGAGGATGAGTAACTGGCGATCCAACTGATCTGTGATGTTGTAATGGCCAAAGTGGTGAATTCGGAGCAGATTCAGAAGTCCAGATCCTGCCAAGCCACATACCTAGTACTGGGGTACTACCGTGACTCCATCATCCTTAAGGATTGCATAAAATTATAGTGCGGGGGCCAACTACGGAAGGGTTCCATAGTCTGCCAAATCATGATCATCGAACTTGACCTCATGGAGGTGCTCGCAGGGATCACTGAGGAAAAGGACCTCTCCCGGGGTTACGGGGTTTGCCGATAGGTGACCAATCCATCCATGTTTTTGGGCGTTCGGGTAGACGGCCTTCGTGGTAAAACAAAGGGAGGTAGCCAATTGATCGGGTTAACTGGAAGAGCATGCTTTTGGTCATTTTTTTCTAAGGGTGGGGGCCTAGCATGTCTTGGGGAGCTTTGAGGCTTCCTTGTTGCTTTCAGGGTTTTCCTTGAGCCTTGTGCTTTTTCCTTGCCTTTCCATGTGACCGATGTAGGGGAATCCTCTACCAATTCAGACTGAACCTACAAAAATTCTTCAACATCAGTCTCCGTTGGGGCTGAGGGTTCAGCAGAGGCAGTAGCCAGCATTCTTGCATGAAAAATGAATCGCAGTCCTCGGTGACTACTATCAAACGGAGGGGGTGGACTAGACATGAGAAGGACACTGCGGTTATGAAGAATCTGGTTGCTCAGATGCTTTCACAGGACACTTGAGGCAAGCCAGGTGTATAAGTGATATAAGACCTTGAGCTAGACAATCCTGCCATTTTTAAATCACTTCCAAATGTGTGATAGAGAGGGAAAATTTACTCAAGGCGGGTTCCCTAAGGAACAGTAAAAATTTCCTGTAATTTTTTTTGCTAAGGGCTCAGGGGCCACTTCTTCCAATAGTAACTTCTATTTTTTTCAGTAGATGTTGCCCCAATGGCTATTTTTTGTGTCCCCAATGATCTTGACGTACTTGTCACGCTAGGGTTACTTATTTGTGATAGCTTCATATCTTCCCCCAACACAGGCTTTCTCCCTAGGTAACTCTTGGCCCAGGACCAAGAGGACTTTATTGCTTGTGCCATTAAGGTTCCAAGGGGGGCTATTTTCAGAACATATCGCCTAACCCTCAGCTGCTTTATTGATGTGGAGGTGGCTTGCTGCATGGGGCCACTACCTGCTGAGCCTACAGTTGTCGTAGGAAGCCCATTGCTTACTCATGGGTAATCTTGACCTTTTCCCTGGGTGGGTTTGCAGCAGTTGATCAAGCCTGGCTTCGTCCAGGTCCTGCCCGCGAGAACCCTAGGGAGGAAGTCTTTTGAGATGCGAAGACAATTCAGCGTGGAGGCCTCACCTAATAGGTTTTTCCAAGTCTCCATTTCCTTATCGGGATCAGACAAACCCTCAATATCCCCTTTGTACTAACGTATTTCATCCTGGGTTGGGTTGCCCGTGTTTCACGTCATCACCTTATAGATATAATCCACATCTTCCTCCTTGCGTATGGGTTCCGTATAACGTTTACCTTCCATAGGGTCTAATGGAGCAACTACCCTTGTGCCATTATTTTCAAATACCATGCTTTGTTTTTTTAAGTTAAAGGTACCGCCCATGTATATGGCCCAATACAATCCCAGTAGTGCAGTGTAGGGGATTGTATCCTCGGTGATTTTAATGACTTCGAAGTCAGCCCAGACTTTCACTCCTGCGATATCTACTGCAATCCCATAGAGCCTCCCTAGAGGCATTATTTTTTGGTGATTGGCCATGCACAACTAGATGGTGGACCATTCTAGCTGTGGTTCCCCCATGCATTGCCAGGTTTGCTTAGGTAATATGTTGACATCTGATTAGAGGTCTAAGATAACCTGATCCATCTCGGAGTTGTCGATCTGGACAGTCAGTGGCATCTCCCTACCAGTGCGTCTTTGATTATTGTATAACTTGTGCACATCATTAATGTTGTGAGATAGGGGTGTTTGTGCTGCGCAACTCTCCAGTAAAGCCTGCAGTTTCTGTACTGCCTGGGGGGTGCGCAGTAGTCTCATACATGCCTATAGGAAATGTTTGAACTCCTCAGCTACCTTTACATCTCCCAGACGTAGGGATATAGAGGCCTCTATCTCGAGGAAGTCCTTTCGAGCTTCCATAAATGTTTCCCTCGTTTTGTCCAGGTCCAACCCTGCCTGGTTGCTAACAGCTTTATAGATCAGTGTTTCAGTTTCATCTTTCTCCTCAATTCCCCTAGCCGCTAATCCACTGTGTGTGACCACATTCACACTGAGATCCTTACCCCTTAGCTAAGTATGGACCCTTCACACCTTCTGCGCAGGTGGGAGTTGCTTCTCCCATATCTTTCCCTTCAGGGCCAGACAATCATCCAGCATACGGTCCAACTGTTTGCAATACCTACAGGACTGTCGCACAGGGTTCAGGCACTCCTGCGCAAAATTCCCTGAGCTCCCACAATTATAGCAGATCAACTCTCCCCGCCTTCGACCTGCACTCCGGCCTCCATCTCTGTTTCCGAAGGGGGAGCCATTCCTGCTCGCAGGGGTTTTTGGCGAGGCCATGTCAGACTGTACTTCTGGTAAATCTTCCCATCCTATCACTAACTTATGGATTCAACAGTCCATCTCTTCATGGCCCATTGACCGGCAGAACCCGCACCAGTGTTTCTCCCACTATAGCATATTAACGCCATGACAGGGGTAACAGCCATCATTATACAGCCCATTTATGCGGCCACCCCAGTACCTCGACATAGTCTCATTCGAGCTATGTCATTCAGGGCTAGGCCCCTCTGATCCCAGGTGCCCCGGACTAGGTTTTCCTATTTGCAGGGGGCTCGAGCACAGATCCTTCATCTGTCCTGACATTCGCCATGGGTCCGTGCTATATTATCTTTCTTTTTCCCCTTATAGGTCCTGAATCTCCTCATGCATAGCCCCAAGCTGTGCCTAGATATGTTGTACCTTCAACGAAGCATTTGTCCTGGGCATAGCTTCTAGTTTCATAGTAGCCTCCAAACATTTCGCTTGCGAGTTAAAATTCTTGTGACTCATGGGTATGCATAGGTGAGGGAGTAGCATGGCGATGAACCATTCCGTAAGCTGCCTGTCATAATACTTAAAATCCCCTTCTTTGATATCTTTCTTTAGGCATTGATACGCTTCCCACACGGACTCGGTAGCTCCTTGCTTCAAATCCTTTACCTATGCTATGACCTGATAGTAGGACCTAGGTTTTCAAAACTGCTGATTCAGGGTGCTCCTAATATCCTGAACAGATGCGCCCCCATTCTGAGATATGTACTTCATATACCAATCCAGTGCTCTTTCTTCGAAGGCTAGGGATAGATGCGCTTTTTTCATTGTATCGCTTATCACGCCCTACGCAATCCATACCGAGTCTGTCATAAACCTAAAACGATCTATGTCTTCATCGGCCATGCCTTTAAAGGTAGGTAATTTCAAGTGCACCACCATGCCTCCTTTTTGATAGGTTTCCCATATTTGCTTATTAATACCCAAACCCTTTCTCAAAATGCTTGGGTCCTGGCAGTTGAACCATTTGTTGGCTCGAGCGGTCCTGGCCCAGGTTCGGAGCTCAAGGTTTGCCAAAAAACCCCTAAACTACTAGCCCTTTCGGCAGTGACCTGCTTGTGCAAGCCAAAGTCTCACCCAAAGTAGTATGGGTGGGTCCTAGAACCAGGTTTCTGCACCCTAAGAAAGGATGGGTAGGGTAAGAAGAGTTGCATTAGACCCTGATATTCCTATATTACCTTGTCTGTGAAGGGTCAATTAGGTCTCTATTCATATCCACGTGCACTAGAACTAGAATTAGAAGCTTTTATGACAGTAACATCGTAGTGCATAAATAGAACAGAGCAGATCTAGGTACAGAAAACACACTTACACAGATCTTCGTAGCTTAAATACAGAAACGTAGAATGTGGTAATTACCAATAATTAATACACATATTACTCATAGATTCAGTTCTCTATCAACCTTGCTTATTCATTCATTCATCAATTCTTCCTTACAATTCCCGTCCCAGCCTACGCACACAGCAGCAGGGTCCGCACACAGCTAGACTTGGATCTCTTTGCACACATCCAGCAGGAGTCCTTTCCCCAAACCCAAAAAGATAGCTTAAACCACAATTCATATCAATAGCTCTTCATATCCTACCTTACAATACAAAAATGGTCCTCTATTTATAAAAATCTAGCCTAGACTTTCCTATGGTCCGCAAACCGTGGTTTTCAGACCCCTGGTTTATTGTTTTACCCCTTATAATGCTTTCGAGGTTTTGACCCACCCCAAAACCCCCGCACTAGATTAAATGTAATCAAAAGTATTCAAAATGGACCAGTTTCGCAGCGTGTAGGAGACCCTGTTCCAACATAGCCTAAAATCCTTTCCATCCAGCCCTGTTGGATGTGATTCTATCGAGAGATCCCTCTCCGATTTGGTAGGGCTAGATACCAAATCCAAATATTGGCTTCAAGTCACCTCAGGATTTCCCTTTTCAGCCTAAGGATCAATCGAGTGATAACATAAATCGTTGCCCAGTTTATGTTTAACCACTTGATTGCCCGGTTTGGCATTCCCAAGGAGTTGGTCTCGAACCATGGGAAGCACTTCGAGAGTAAATTTTTCGAGGAGCTATCCCACCACCTCAGATTCACCCATGAATTTTCTTTAGCATACTACCCCCAATCCAACGTAGAGGTAGAAGTTGTAAACAAAGTCCTCAAAATGATGTTACAGTGCATGGTCAATAACCATAAAACCAACTGGCAACATATGCTCTTCTCTTCCCTGTGGGCAGACTGCATGGCTGTGAAGACCTCCACTAGTTTCACTCCCTTCCACTTGGTATATAGAGTCAAAGCCATGATTCCCATAGAACGTGAGATCCCAAATTTACATGCCGCCATCGAACTCCTCAATGATACCCAGCCTCTAGAACATTGCCTATTACAACTAGAGCTCGTCGATGAAAGCCGACAACATTCGTTGTAACACAACGAGGGCCACAAGAAATGGGTAAAAGCATCATTTGACTGCCACATCAACCCTCCCTAACTTTCCGAGGGAGAATTAGTCATCTGCTATGATGTTGCAAAAGAAACCCTAGGGCCAGGAAAGTTCAAAACTTTGTGGAAAGGACACTACATCATAGAACATTTCCTCTATCAGTGGGCATACATATTGACTGAAACAAACGGGAAATGCCTCAACAACCCCGTAAATGGACTTTACCTCAAGAAATTCTACCCATAAGGGCCAAGAAGGCCATACCCTAGAGTCAACGTACACAAGCCCAACCACTTTCAATTTTCGACCAGAAGACTTGTTACAAAATGCGCTCGAGTGTCACAATGGATTACTAAGCAGACCCTTACTACAGATTTGCTGTTGGAGCATCAAGATGGTCTCAAAGTTTAGCAGTAGCTTCCTGGGTTATCTATCACCTTGAATAATCACCACTCTACACCAATGGTGTGTGCATTGGTTCAGCAACAAATAATTAGGAAGAATATGATGTCGTTATAGGACTTATGAGCGATGCCCTCCATTAGGGCATACACCATATACATATCTACCTTGATTCCCAGTTATTAATGTCACAGTTAAAAAAAACATTTGAGATACAAGATCCACATCTATTTAGAAAATATTTGCATGCAAAAGGATTAAGCAGAAAATTTGACTACATTACATTAGCACATGACTCAAAACCAAATATTTGATCGCATAGCTAACAATATTCTAAACTGGAATGCATCTCAAATAAACCATCTTACATAAAAAAACAAAAGCATATAAAACATAGATATCCATCAGCATAACATAATCCATAAGCAGAAACAAGGGGCACACCATGTAGAGCCGTAAAAAATATCTCTTATATATATATATCAAAATGTATGTGTATGAGTAAAAAAAACAGTGTCTTTGACCCAATGATCAGCCCAAAAAGATACACACATAAGTCATCAAAAATAGGGGAAGCATCCTCGTAATGGGTGCTTTCCCAGTGTACAAAATGACTCTAGGGCAGTGCTCCCCCACGTGGGGTACCTGGACCCACTACCACTCCTGGTACCATAACTGGAGCCGCCATCAATATCAAGACCACCATCCGATGTAAAATTGGCTGATAACCCCTATCCCAGACCATCAAAGTATCCATCCATACATCCTTGAGCTCATTTAAAAATCCCCGAGTCATCATCCCCTCGGTTAAGTGGTCCACTCAATCCCAGGCATCCTCCAAAAATAATACCCTCTCAGTCAGCTCTGCAACACAAGCCTTTGCCGCATCAGCACGAGCTCGCTTAGCTGCAGTCTTGGCAGCAGCCGAGCTGCCACCCTCCCCCAAAGGTCCAGCCTCACCACTCAGTGCCCCACCCTCATGCTGTGAAATAATTCCTCCCAACCCCCCAAGAGCTCCTCGAGGTCTCCGAATAGGATCATGCCCAACAAACAGAGCCACAGGGCGACCAACCTCACCAACTACTATAAGAGTAACCAAAACTATGTCAGTGCCATCATGATATAAATATGAGCATAAATACCCAAATAAATGTAGAAAGCACAAAAGACATACCTGCTGGCCCCCAAACATATCGATTAGGAAGGCCCATGTATGGATCCCCTCAGAAGTCCATCCTAGTATAGGGGAAGGGCAGGAACATCTAAGGGCTGGCCTCAAACCAAGCCTTCATGGTGGCATTCCAGTAACGCCCCACCCTACCCCCACCTCCTCGAGGCATCACAAGAGCCCACCTCCTCATGAGAGGCTCTTGTGGCCCCCTAGCAGGCACCACCACCATCAGTCTCAGAATCACCACCAACTCTTACATAATGTTGCATAAAATTTTGGCATAGGAAAATAGCTTTGATCAATCCCAGATCTTATAAATTTGTGCTAGCATCTCGTCATAAGAGAAACAGGCAAAGTCGAAAAAATTCTTGGCCCTCTGCTGACACAGGACACCAACCTACAGACCCAATTCTTGATGTCAAGAATATGACCCTACCAGTTGCACAATAGCTACCAAAGAACACCTCTTGGCCAAATCTGTCATTGTGGAAACAGTTATGCACCCCTCCATAAGGGGTGCCCCGCCGCAATGATGCTCCCAGAACTGCTCAAAATCCACCCTCCCAGAAGAAAGTGGATATCGAAGTACCTCACCCTGAGGAAAAAAATCAGTCATAAAGTAGATATCCATGGCAGGATAGATAGTGAGGTCACATCCACGTAGCACAAACACCTTGCACTGCTTGTTCCAGCACCAGATCATGTAGTGCAAAAGTCGATCCTATGACTGAAGAAGGTCATTCTCCACAATTTTTAGGAGACCGCATCGTGCCAATTGTTCACATGCCTGACCATCAGCAGTGAAATTAGTGCAGAGATCAGGCCAGTCTGGCTCCCTCCAAAGCATCCTATCATAAAAAAAGGAACACATTAGCAGTATAAAAACACAAAAAAATAGAAAAAAAATCACAAATTTTTCCTTGGCTTTCCACATGCCTATCCCTCAAACATGCGCACGGAAGGCGCACATGTTCCTCTCACAAGCGCGTAGAAGGTGCACCAAAAATTTGGATAGGAGAGCCTTCTGCGTGAAAAAAAATTTGTTTTGTGTGCAACAGGTGCACTAGTACCCTGATCGCCCATGCAATCAAGTGTAAAACTGGCTCAGAATCCATACAAACTAGTATTGTACGAAACTTGGCACCCCCATACTGACAAAATTAAAATGTAGGATGTCATGGAGTTTACCTAACCATAAAATCGCTAATCTAGGGTGCTCAGGATTACCGCGATGGCAAGAATTACTCCGCGGAAGCCTCTGACCTCTCAATAATCGACATACACAAATGAATTGAATTGAGCCATATTCGCCTATATGTCATGCTTTCCAGAAAATTTGGGGGACCACGAAAAGAGCTTAGAAGGCCTAATCACCAAACCAAAAGCAACACTATGATCAACACTCCATAACACCCAAGGGTGGTGCGCCACATTCATACCCTCGAAAAAATAAATTATCAGCGTCGGCAAGTATGCCCTCTCTCTTCTTCTTTTTAAAGCACATGTGTTTCAATAATATCTGAATAAATAAGATGATTTCACTTGGGGTAGTTGTTTTCGCAGGTAGTGGGAAAAGAATCAATGACTCCATCCATTGGAAGTTCCTGACCAGGTATCATTCTATCCCCAGCATGATAGAGTCCCAAAAAGAAACTGCATATCCTAACATCATTTCTCCATCAGAAATCATCTATAGGTTCCACACATCTGACCATGTTTATCATCACCTCACCTTGCACATGATAAGCATCCTCGTTGGTCGGTAGACCCTCCCCCCATGGCGCTCGTCACCCATATTATAACATATATCACAACAATAGTGATGCCATGGCCATACCACCTTAGTCCGGGAAGTACCTCATGCCCATTTGGTTTTCATGCATAAGGTCAATTTTTACCTTATGAAATAAAACCCCTTTCTCGGACGACCTGGTTGTACAAGAATATGAATAGTGCACTACCACGTCTCGCATTTGGTCCACCATACCTCCATCAGCATAACCCATCTTTAATAATTCTTCATCCATTTAATCAACCTCACACATGAGACCAACCAATGGGGCCCCCACCCTGAGGAAAAAACCTTCCTCACACCATCTGTGAGCAAACAATATCACGTTTTTGGGAACCCGTCTCTTTATTTTGTACAAACCAAACCCCATTATTTTATCCTCTTGGTAAGTGTACAAAGACCGCAAATGGTGCACTATGTCCCCCACCCACCCATTCATTTTTTCTCCCATGGTAGTAGTCCCTCATCACCCTTGGTTGGATTATCACACCCACACCCAAAAGCCACCATGACATTCATAACCAATTTATACCCACCCTAGAAGTCCTACCGACTCCATGGCTTTCCCCATCAAAAATAGTTATGACTGCCTCCACGCTACTTTTTATACTCCGACCTTCAACCATTGAATCCCCATCATTAGTTTTCATTCACCCCTCGCCTTCATGCCTATGTTAAACCCATCACATCTAGGATCCTAATCCTCGATACCATTAACCCCCTTGTTCAGTTGAGGCTTCCATTTTGTCGACATCAACACCTTTTTTCTAAAAAGGAAGCAATACCTTGGATCACCCCTCTCCATTAAATTGACATCCTTGGGTGGCAATATGAAAGACATCATTGCCCATAGATGTCATCAATCCTCTTGACATTCGACGACACCATAATCTTTCAGGATGGTATCATACCTTACAACCATTGCACTTTGATCAAATTTTTCAAATACTCGTGGCTTTATAAGCTTCTCTTTCAACAATTCTTACATGGGAAGGTCCCAACCGGCGCCTATGCGTATAATGCACATTTATATTCCATACCAAGTCGACGCATATGGCACCGCTTTCCACCTAATGTCAAAGAAAAAATGCCATTAGTACATACCATTTCTTACAGGGATCCCATAGGACACGGTCCCTATGCATGTGTGTCTCTCTCTCTACACATCGTATACAGAAAATAAACTATAATGTATTTCGGCTATACATTTCTTCCTAGACCTCACACATTAGGGGGAAACTGTTATCATTGGAAAATATTACAAGAAAAGGTGACATTATTTAATGTCAGGAATAAATATTTACACGGAATGGAGACATTAGAGAATCTGAAACTATCCAAAAATATCTAATGTCTGGAAGGAAAAATAAAATTGCATACAATAAGAACTAGTCAAATATGCCTTGGCACTCAAAATTATTCGATAAACGTGCCTTTGTGCACATTTTTATTAAAAAAGCATGCAATCCTGGGAGTGACAGAAGTCACTTTTTGGGACCACAAGGCATACTCTAGGACATTGATTCCACACATGGGGAATCCCAAGGACAAATGCCCAAGCCTCCTTAGGACATCAAGGGAGCACACAATCAAATGAATGTGGCACACAATGGAATCACTCTCCTCTCTTGGGTCAATATCTACAATAGACCAAGAGAGGGAAGGGGGATTTGAATTCAGCTATAAAAGTCCACCAAGAGATGAAAAAAAGGAGAGCACATTCTTACGCTAGACAGAATTTCCCCAAAAAATACCAGCAGTGTGTGATTCAGAGCAGAGATAGAGGGGACTCAGTTGTTTGCCATCCAACAACTCCAGTCCACCATAGTAGAGAGAAGGAGACTTTGCGCCAAGTCATCTCGGAAGTAAATACATCCTAGCATCAGGAATTAGAACCCCTAGTTCTAAGGGCCCCTTGACAAGTGGGTTAAAGTTTCATCCTCATTTCCTACCAGAACTCAATAAGAGGGGATGTAAGAGCTACCGTTTGGATTATTGAAGTTGTTTGACTCTATTCAGAGCTTTTGTTTTATTTTTTTTAGTTTTAGTTTACTTTTGTGTTTGAATATGCATGCTATTTATCTGCCTAGTATGTTTATGTTTTAGCATGTTCCACTAACTTCTTGACTCCATCTATTTTTTTCCTGTGACCAATAACATAAGAGGGAAAAACCAACCCCCTTTAGTTCTTGTGATTTCATACATTCATGCACCAAACACACTAACACACTCCTTAACACTCCTAAACATGGAATAGCACTCTCTAGCAAACCTTAGCACTCTTTAACATGACCTTCCACTTCATAGCATGCATAACACTCCCTCACACATATTGGCACTTAGCACGTGTTGGCACTTGGAAAGTCTTAGCATGTATGGAATACATTGAGATGCCTTGGTATGATTTCACATGGTTTAATATTAAATTTATTTGAGATCAAATATTTTAAAGTAGATGAGAAGCAAAAAAGGAAGACTTGACACTTAAAATGCACTAAGACTTTGCACTTGGCACCTATTAGCACCTATTGTTGGTGTGCCTAGCATGCCCCTCTTGGAAGAGGTAAATTCATGACTTATTAACCATCTTATGTGTTCATTTCCTTGTATTTTAACTTTTTTCTCCCTTTTTTTGACTTGACAATCCCTAGCACGCATTGACACACCCTTTCACATCTTAGCACACCTTATCACTTGGCACATCTTAGCATGTTTGACATGCCTTCACACTATCTAGCACATCTTAGCCTTCCCTATCAAGTCTTGGAACTTATGTCCTCGCAGCTAGCCTTTACGTTTTTTCACAACTTTGGAACCTAATCACGTCCTTCGATACTACAATTGATGTGACAATATTGGCCTGCTTCAACCACAACAACTTGATCAATTGAACCTACTACAAGTATATTGTTCCTTGCTCACCTAAGAACTTACTATAACTCATCTTATGCTACTCATGTCCAAGCTAAACTTCTCCCACTTAACTAGTTACCAATACAAAGATCACATGATCTAGCCATGGCCATAAAACAAGTAAGCAACATACCTTACATAGGAAATATTTCACATGTATGTTCAGTTCATATAAAGAGTATAACATTAACTGAGAGTTTTCAAGAACCACAAGATTCACAAGGCACACAAGATATAAGCCGACACAAGTTGAATGCCCCAAAACGTATACACAACAATGTACAATATGCAATTATCTGGAATACTTTAAAACATGAGAATGTAGTCAAAGTGTGCCACATATCATATATAAAAAATAGATAAAGGAAAAACAATGTTGTGCATAGCACAAAGTGATATCCCTTTTTCTAAAACTACTATTTCAAGCCCCACATAACAACCATAGGCATGCCTCCTATAAATCCTATTATGAACTTCTCCTAACACACTTAGTCCTTAGCACAGCTTAATTCACTGACACTCCCTCGTGCACACCCTTATTTGTTCCTTTCCATTCATTTTGACCTAATTATCCCTTGATATGCCCTATCACTCCCTAACACTCTTCAACATGCATTGAGATTGTCTAACATGTGTTAGCATGCCTTTTCATTCCTAATTTTTATGCCCTGACCCTCCTAGCTATCATGCCCTCACAACTACCCTTAATTAATTTGAAACTTGGGAACCCAACCAAGACCTCGCTTGACTACAAAAGGTTCACCAAGTTACGCTTACGACAACTAGACTATGTTGTGGACTTCTGTATCTTTGGAGGTTCTCCCCTCGCATAGTGAGATGGGTTTGTGTGAATTTGGTCACAAAATTTTTTGTCAGAAAAGAAGCCAAGAAAAGGAATTTCGGACCCAACATGGAGTTTAAAATATAAAATAAAATTAAAAAGGAAAATTAATATTTCCTAAGGTTTAAGCGCATAAAATTCCTAAGTTCTAGAGGGTTCCTGAGAGTTCTAGGAAAAACTATTTAAGGAGGCCTTTGGATGAAGGAAAGAACATCAAGTGAGAAGGATCTCATTTGATCAAGGGGGCGAAGAGAGGTAGGTCAAGTAAGAGGGCCGAGTAAGGGTTGCTAAAGGGAGGCCATGATCATCCTCCAAGAGCAAGATCATCATGTGAGGGTTCACAAGAATGTTGCATACCTTAATGGTCGGTTCGAGCTAGGAAGTAGGATGGCATATTGTTGTTTCTCTTATAGGAGATCGAGCTTAAAAGAGGTTTCCCATGAGAATATAGGCATGTGATTTCAATGGTGTCTTTGTGTGAAAGCCACATCAAATTATGAAATGTTTAAATTTGCAACAATAAACAGTGAAATTGGAAACCAAAAAGGACAAAAAAATGCACTCACACTGGTGAGGAATTTTTATGCACCAAGAGTGATGAATGTGGGGCGTCTAATTTACTTTTCCCTTAAATAAATTAGACAATAAATTGTAATTTCATCTCATAACAACTTGAGTTAGTTAAATAAGTCATGATGACTTAATTAGCTCAGGAAATTAGAGTTTAGGGTCTAAGGTGAGGCATTTAGAGGTATTCTAATATTTTTGGGGTCCAGTTGAACTTGACGCATAAGTGGGGTGAAACTGTGAATTAGTTAACTCAATTAAATGAGTTAAAATTATTTTAATTAGTTTTAGCGGACTAATGAGCTAGTGAGAGGTCACCTAGTGAATTAAATTAGATTTAATTCACAATGAGTGATCAATAAAATAACTTATAATTCTCTATTAATAGTTGCATGCATGTCAGTTCCTAGGAATACCCAGTTGAGACAGATGTTAAAGGGAACATGACTATCAGTGGTATTTCTACAAAATTTCCCATGTGCAATTATAAAGTCATTTGGATGCCATGATGGATTGTGCAATCAAGGAAGACTGATTTTCCTAATAAATAGGGAGCTAATTCCCTAGGAATTGCATGAGCAAGGCAGGGTGAAGGATGGTTGAGAATTGGCTAAGTAATAGACCAAGTTTCCTAGATCAGCAGAGTGCTGGATAATCTCATGAGAGATTAAGCATCGTATTGTTTCCTGATTCCTTGACTTAATACAAAATAAAGATAGAGGGGTTTTGAGAAGTTGCTTTCCCTATATACATCTTGTGTTTTGCAATTGATAATTTATTTCTCTTACTTATATGTGATTGTGCGATTGTGTTTTTTTTCCGCAAAACGTAGGAAGGATTCAATATCTTTTTTTAGTAAATTACAAGAGCATATTGAATCTCATTCGTTATATTTTCTACATGGTATTAGAGCAGGAATTTTTTGGGTGACAATTTTTTTGAGAATATATGAAGATTTTGGTGTAATTTTTTCAAAAAAAATAGCATATTTGGATTCCTGCTGAAACAATACCCAAATGGAAAAACGATCGATTGAATTAGAGCTGAAATGAGGGATATATTGTCGACTTAAAATCAGCTTTTTTTTGAAACTTTCGTAACGGCAGGATAATTACAATGTGCATGAGTCAAGAACCTATATGCACTTAATGTACAAGATTCATGCAAAGCTTTGAGGAGCAAAGCAGAGGTTATAGTCTTGGTGATTGAGAGGGATCACGCATTATCTCTCAACGTGTTGTCTCAGAAGCAGTGTGAGAAGGTTGTGGAGGATCCACAATTGGAGAAGCAGAGAGGAGACTGAGTGAAAGAATCCACTCAAGTAGAGACCTATATGAGGGGGAAATTTCAAGCCAGATGGGTAGAGGGAGCACATGAATCCATACCTCCAGGTGAAAGGTGGAGTGATGTGTAGACATAATCCCAATATAAGTAATTTGGGCATGATCCATTAAGATGGCATGCCTCAGAAATCAAACCTAGATACGAGGATTCCACAATATAGCAGTAGTGGGAATGATTAGTTATATTGATGCAGTTAGATGTCAGGAAAATATAAATTAGAGTGACATTTTTTAGATACTAAAGCGGAGATTAGAGTTGGAAATAGTGCAAAGGGCACAAATATAGATGTCAGCAGCAGTGCAGAGAGTCTAATAGACAAGTTCAATAGCTAGTAGAGGTCATAAAGCTTTGATGAAATATGAATTATACTGATTTAGTTGTTCGGAGGCTATTAAGTTTCAGTATTTTCAGGTGCAAGCAACACTATAGAAGTGTTGCATGCAAAATTCCAAAGGTATCGGATCAGGATAGATTGAATTCCTTTCTTGTTGAGATGGAGCATTGAAATTTGCAACAAGAAAAAATGAGATTGGAAACCATAAAGGACAAAACAAATCACCCACACTTGTGAGGAATTTTGATGTACTAGGAGTGAGGAATGTGAGGCATCTAATTTATTTTTTCCCTTAAATAAATTGGAATATAATTGTAATTTCATCTCATAACAACTTGTGTCAGTTAACTAAGTCATGATGACTGAGTTAGCTCAAGAAAATCGAGTTGAGGTGATCGAGGTGGATATTGGTGGCCACCTGCCTATTCCACTTAGGCCCTTGCCATTGTCTCTTTCAATATTTTAGTTTCCTTAATTATATCACAGTTTACTATTTTTGTCATTTTTTCATGTCCTGAACTTCTGGAGTTGTTTTGAGGCCCCGAACAACATTTTTTTGGCATGAAAGGTTTAGGGATTTCACATAAATCACATTAGTAGTTTTAGTCCTCAGAGAGATATTTCTAATGAAATATCATGCATGTCAAACAAAGATCATATGACCAAGTTACGACCCGGGGAATTTGGTTTCCCAATTAACCACAATGGGGCCCATAAACTCTTGGTGTTACATCTCATCGGGTCAGGGTTTTCTCTTTATTTTCAATAATAAAAATGCCCTTGAGCCTTATTTTAACACAGTTCAGAGACATGTAGGTGCCACACCTCTTTTTGGAGATAAGCTACCATCGCTCGAGCTAGTTTGTTTTCCAATTTGTTTGTAAACATTTTTTAGTATTTGATATTAATTAAATGAAGTGTTATTCCTGTTGCATCTCTCCGTTCATTTTTATTTATGTATTTTATTGCGTTCCTACATATGTCCAGATCACGGGAGTATAAGATAAGGCATGTGGATGGATTCTAATATTTTTTGGGTCTAGTTCCAGTTGATGAATTAGTGGGGTGTAGGTGTGAATTAGTTAACTCAATTAATTGAGTTAAAATCAATTTAACTAGTTCTAGCTGAGTGACAAGATAGTGAGAAGTCCAGTGAATTAAATTAGATTTATTTCACAATGAGTGATCAATTAGATAACTGATAATTATTTATTTATAACTGCATGCATGTCAGTTCTGAGGAAGACTCAGTTGAGACAAATATTAAAGTGTTTTGAGCAGTTGTTTTCCCTAGATACATATTGTGTTCTGTGACTGATAATTTCTTTCTCTTACTTATATGTGATTGTGCGATGGTGTTTTGTTTCCACAAATTGTAGGAAGGATTCAATATATTGTTTTAGTAAATTACAAGACCAGATTGAATCCCAATGGTTATATTTTCTACATTAAATAAAAGAGAGGGTTGATACCATCTTGCCTTGTGGTGGTTAGTAAGCCACAAGGTATGTGATAAAGACCAATATAAATGGAGGAGGGATTGCACTGTAATTTAGAGAAATTACATAAGTAGATGCAGATGTAATATTTACTGAGGTAACCTTAGTTTGAGGGTCGACATTGATATCTAAAGTTCATGTCAATATTCAGTCAAAGAATTCCCAGAATCTATGGATCCATATGAGCTAGGTTGAGTGTCTTATGGAGGCAAGAGTCGTGGTTTTTTCCATGGGTGGATAGGGTTTCTTCTACATCAATTAGAAATACATAAGTATAATTCCCTAGTTAGGACAATTTTCTAGCATTTTTAGCTCATAAGGTATGCCCTTAATACTGTGAAAAAATTGTGTAGAAGAAGAGTGGTTGTGACCCTTAAAGCAAGGTTTATTTCTGCAATATAGACTGCAGATCTCGAAGATGGTTTGCAGATTCATTATGTGTGGAGATAGAAGATCCAAAGGAGGGTGGAACCCTAGCATAAGATTGAGTATGTAGAAGAAATGTGCCATATGAATAATGTATTGACATGTAGAGGAGTTGATTTTGGTGTACTGGCCATATAGTTTTAGACAGATATCTGAATAAACCTACAAAACATTAGTCAATGAACTGTTAGAGACTGATTGGTGACCCTAGTTCATTCATGTACATATTGTTAGAAGGATGATAAGAGGATTAGTTCATATATGTTCATATATTGGAAAACAAAGATCAAACTGTCGATACATAGGAACAATAATTTTGAGAGGACTTAAACCATTTTTAGGTGGAATATTTGAAGAGCCCTGGATGAAGACAATGTTGTGGGCCCTATATCAGTAAAACTAAATGAGTATGGCTGGGAAGATTGATGGTCGGGAAGATTTATTGTAGAGTGTAGGTAAATGAATAGGTGGGAAGTGACCCTAGAAACCCTTTCCCTATGATAGAATAAAGAGTGGGGCTTTCTTTCCTTTTAAGAAAGGGACTTAATATTCTAGGGAGAGAGGATGGGGATTGAAGGGTTGAGGGAGAAGTATAAGAATTATGATGATGAAACTGACACCTTAGTTGTTAAAGGCTCAAAAAGTGTCATTTTGCGTCAACTCAAGTTTGTTTCCATTTTCACCTTAGCAAGTAATCCTCTCACTTTAGATTAATTATTGAATCCTAGGGGTTTCCCAAAGCAGAAATTTATGGGGTACTCTTTTATGTGACTAGATCACAAGCAGAAAACCATATTTACATCGTATGGTTCAACATCTTGATGATCCCTATCCTATTAACCAACACTTTTTCATTCATTATTTCTTTCATCTCAACACCTAAAATAGATATTGATGGTGTTCATAATTTGTGATAAGGGGACTAGGGGCTCCCTTATTACAATCGGTCATAACACCTAATGTGTTTACTCCCCTAGCCAAGGGGGCCTAAGGGTGTACTTATAGGGTAAGTGATACCAAATTTGGGGGTTCATAACATTGGAAAAAGTAGAGTTACATAACAAAAAAGGTTGTGGGGGGTATCATATGGTATATTGAACAGGGAAAGGGGACAAAAGGTTAGCATGTATGGATAGAAGTCACAGTTACAAGCATGGTTTACTAAGATCTATAATCCTAGAATTAGAGAATGAGAAGGGGGCTTAGGGCCTAGGGGGCCTAGAGGGAAGGAATTGAGAGAAATTAATAGGGGAACTCCTAGTAGTGATGATAAGGGGATTAGGAGTCCAATTATCACAAAACATAAGCATTTAACCCATAACCACTAAATTCCCTATCCCCATTAACCCCCAATTCATAATACCTTAATTCCTGCACTCATAACTCATAACCCATAAACCCCTTGACTCATTAAATCTTAAGAAATTAACCCCTAACATATAATCCATGAACCTCGTAAGCCATAACTCGTTATCCTCTTGACCTTTGACCCTTAACCTCTAACCCTTCACCCCTAAACACCTTAACTACTAACCCCTTAATCACTAACACCTAAATCCCCTAAATCCAAAGTCCTTAAATGATAAATCCTATGACCCTAAATCCCTTCGTCCTTAACCCTTGACCCTTGAAGTATCCAAGGCTGAAAAAAAAACCCAAATGAGAAAATTGAACTCATAGGATAATCCTTCATCTTTAATTGAGCATATTAGAAAAATTTGATTCTTAGATAACTAGGTATTGGTTATGAGGGCATGTTTTTGTGGATAATGCTGACCTCTGGTGGGTGTTTAGAACCTAAAATTTGGTTGGATATGAGGAGTTTTTTCTTATAGCATGTATTACTTAAATCATGAAATTCACTTATGTCTATAAGCTACAACAAAAATTGGGGTGACTGAATGCATAAAATATGTTTAGTTCCACTAAATTAAATGTTGAAAAAAATTAATTAGGGGATTTTTATTTAAACATTACTGGTTGAATCAACTTTTTTTGCAATGGTTTATGTGAGTTTGTGGCTTTAGCAGCCAAAATTCAGGTCTATTATTTTTTGTTGTTGTTATACATCCTTTGAATTTTTACTGATAACATATAAACAATGAGCATATTAAAAATAGGGTAGGGTATAAATCATCAAGGAAGGTCACTGAGATAGAGGGGCAGAGGCTAATTTCCCTGAAGGATTCAAAATAAAATACTAAAGCAGGGTTGATAAACAAGTAGATGGATGCCATCGTAGGCAACTAGCGTTCTCAAAGGGAGATGCATTAAGAAGATAGTTTGACAACGACATGCATGACTTACAACTTGCCTAAGAGATGAAAAAAATGTTAATAGTCATACAAAGTAGCTAATTTGATCAATAACTGAACAAGTATGTAATATCGGTAGTCAATTGTGAAGACATTTTCATTCTAGAGCATCACCCCAATCAAGCTACTTTATTGCTCTCTTTCTAAAATTAAGATCATTCCTTCTATAAAAATTGCAGTTGTATATACTTAAGATAGACCACAATTTAAACTAAGCCTGTTTATCTTTGGGGCTCTAACGGCGAGAAAGAAAGAAGAACTTCTTCTCATTTTGGCTCAACCATGTTGAAGTCCTTACAAATCAACCAGTTGGCCTCTGATAGATTTTCAATTATTCAAGGAAAATTGCACATTCCAAAGAATCATTTGGAGCATAGATGCTGGAAAGCCCTAACATATATCTAATTTCCATATAGTTGTAACAAAACATTGGAAAATATTTACATATTATATGTTCCTGAATATGTAACACAAGTAGAAAGTGTGGTTGATGCAGGGATTCTGCACAAAATAGATCCTTACACACAATAATAGAGTGTGTGTGTTCCTCTTACATGAAATCCTCAATTTAATCTTCAATAAAATCTACTTGGACTCAATTTAAATTACAGAAGAAGAGAGAGTCTAATAATAAACAAAATAATTTCATAAAATACAACGATAAATTTACAAATGCAAACTCTTCCTTGGCCAAATATTACAATGGTTGGCCTCCCGACTCTCGCCATTCACATGAACTCTCACACCATTTCTCTCTATTTCTCTGTGCCTCTCTCTATCCTCCATCCTCACAAAAGCTTCATATTTATACACAATTATGAATTAACTCCAATCCATGATTTCCTCCACACAAATCTCAACCAAGTCCTAAAATATATTTATCCCTTATTTGACTCAACTAAGTTCCATTTAAGGAACTCCTAATCCATAAATTATATACCCAACTCAATTCCCTCATACTCTTAATTAATTAAGAGAATATTTACAATAATCCTCACACTCATATTATTCTCTCTTAATTTAAATAACAATGAGCATAATAATTTATAAAATAATTAAAAAGACATCACCCCCTATTTACACAATATTTTAATGAAAATCAAGCAGGGTGCTCCTGCATCAGACTCCCCATGTAGAGAAGTTTCCATACACTCTTGTCTATGAGGTCTGTCACTTTTTTGTAATAATGTGACAACTACAAGTCTCAATAACTTGCTCCCTCCAGGATTCCAAACTATGTTTTGTCATTGGTCTTTTGAAGTATCAACTCTATTTTGTAAATTTGCACAAAATTTCCATAATAGTATTTTCAGAATACTATTGATTGTAACTCATGTTGTTCCATACCACATCATCTTTATTTATGGAATCATAGACTCATATAGAATCACTAATACCCATTCTTCTGGTCTCCAAACTCTGAAAGAATCTCGAACTAGTTGTACATCATCATCACTCATTCTATCAACCACATTCCATCGCTCTCTCCAAAAATTTCTTTCGCCAATTCCTCAGAGTAATTCCTCTTTTTCTAATGCTTCCGTCTCCAATTGTGTTGAAGTCTCAACTTACTGAATTGAAGAAAAATGAATAATTTCTCCTTGATCACAACTATATTCATTGACTACTCTTATAGTAACAAATTTCTCATCCGGTGTTGTACGTGCATTCATCAAAAAACTATAGTTTAAAATGATAAGACCTTTTAGCCTCTTATGATGCTTCAAGCACCAATCTCCCATCATAGACTTTCTAGATTTCAGTAGATCCTCTTTTGAATTGCTGGCTGCTTTCATATTTATCTTGCTAGATTAATACTTCTATTTCCTTTATGTTTCTAAGGACATAGCTTTCTTGCTTCTCCTAATTTTTCATCTCATCTCCAAATACTTTCTACTCAATTTCTCTGATTTAAACATCATATTATTATTGTTTCCTTTTTTACCTACATGCACATTATCATTTCAAAATTTATAACATTCACTCAAATCTCTAAATGTTAAAAACACTTCATCCCTATCATGCACGGTAACTGCAATCTCTTCTGTACCAGGTTCTGCAAGTTTCATCTCCCCTTCAAGTTCCTTAAGCCATCATTCCAAGAACTCTATTTCCATGTGAAATATTTCTAGCATTTCATCACAACCTTCATTCCTAGTTTCATTCTTCTTCTGCAAATCCTCCCAAGTTATCCTATTTTTTGTATCATCACATTGCAAAATTTTGTCAGCAATTTCATTACAAAAATTCATTTTTTTACTTCCTTGGAATATCACTTCGGCATTTTCATTATGCTTCTGTTGCATAACAGCTTCGACTGGTTGTCTTACACCAAACAAGAATTCATTTATGATTTATTCCTGCTGCAAAAAATCAGTACCTTCCACCTCTAAAAGGCATTCTCCTTCATCCTTCACCTTAAGAGTTTCATTCATCTCTGTGACAGTTTCACCAGACTGTCCACCATCTTCCGCACATCCTGCAAACATACATAAACTGTAAGATTCAAAAATACAAGGTTTCATAGCCTCATCCTCTTCTCTTTTCAACATATATTCCAATTATTCTGAACTATTCCAATAGTTCATGAGATCTTTCTCATTGATCTCTCCACCCAAACTTTCACCCCGTTCTAGGCCACAAATGGAAACTTCCATTTTCAACTCAGCCTCTCTGAGTTCTTCACATCTCAATTGCACATTCATCATCTGCTTGAGCTTCCTCGGCTCTTTTGTCAACTATATGTTTACCTGTTGTTCCCTCTTTCCGTGTAGCCTCTACCACTTCACTTTCTTACTCATGGTCTAACCATGTCTCTAGTATTTCATATTACTCTACAACAATTACATCAATAACTCAAGGTGAACTACAATCTCAAATTTCTCCCACTCATACTCTTCATCAGTCAACTACTTACATATGTCATTTACCTTGGCATTTTCCTTCTTCTTTCTTCTGTTGTGGTTTTCATCAGATCTTCTGAAATGACTGAAACCAGTCATCTTCTCCTCCTTTGTAAACTTCATCTATTCATGTGTGGATTTCATTCAATCCCCTTTTCAGCAAGCCTTCATACTTTCCATTCAACAATACAAGATCTCTTCCTCTACTTGAAATCTTGTGGTTCTCTGTCTTGGAATCATTTCTAGAAACTCTCTTGCTCCTCTTTGCTGCAAATAACACTTTAGTAATGCTTGTGTTACAATGACCAACTCTTTGGGTGTCGGACTCCGCCGATCATGCACCTAATTACATTCAAAACTTTGACTTGATTTAAGACTCTTTGACTCTGGACGTGACATCAAATCTTCATCTTGGATGAAAATACACCCTCTTGTACAATAATCAAATGGTTTAACTTGACTCAAGCTATCAAAATTTTCATTTGACCTTAAAATCTGATTTGACTTCAAGGCTTGACCCAATAATTACAATAGTGGACATTTTGACTCTAATTGAAGTTATATAACATACCAATGAACATCCACCCTTAATACATGTTCATGATGTAAAATATTCACTCTCTCTCATACTCATTCTTATCATAAGTCACTAATTACATCACCTCTATTTATCACCTTCTTTTAAGCCTTTAAATCGAAATGAAATCCATTTTCCAAGATTTATTTTATGGTGAAAATAAATAAACCATTTAATTTTCAACATTAAAAAATACCTCTTTGAAATGAATGATCATACCTTCAAGGTTATTAATAAACCTTCTCTTTCCATTTTCAACTCTCCGGATTTCACTCTTTTGTGCCGTCTATCACTTTGAATATTCACATGCCCCTGATACCATAACCTCTTTAATGTGCTCATCATCTTAGAGCAACCAGTTTTCCTTTGTCCAACATTTACCATGCTTTTGTTGCGTAATTTTTTTTTCTTTTGTTGCTTCCCTTTCTTTCACTGGAATTGAAGGATTCACTTCTAAAGCTTAAAGATATTTCAGTTTTTACTATCACTAGAAGAATCGTTGCTCGAATTCCTCGATTCAAAGTCTCTGTCACTCTCATTCCCATTAACCGGCTGTTACCACATTCATTTACAGAGCATAATGGTTTTATGCTTTGAACTCGTTTTATCGAACATTTTTTAATTTTTTCTCACACACTCTTACTTCCACTTCAGGATATGCCCCTGTTGCACTCTCACCACTAAGCATAACATAATCAGTCCCATCCAGAACAATATTAGCCACATATGTAGCTTCAACATGGGTAGGGCGAGGAGACTTAATCATGGATTCCAACATTTGATTAGTAGTGAAAATGAGCTTCCAAATAGATTTCACTTGTATATCATCATTTTTTGAGCCAAGAAAAATTTTTCAACTGGAATCTTCATACCAAAGTATCCTCCTTGTCTTTTTCTATAAGAGTTGGTAGATCAACCACACTCTAGGAAAATTAACATTTTTTTCTCTCAGCAAGTGATGGATTCAGAGCTTAAGGGAGTCATTCAAGGCAGTAACTTTTCAATAATTTTCAGCCTAAAAAAGAAGGCCTGTCTCCAGCTACCATTCTAGGGTTAAACAACAGTTGTAACTACCTAAGTGATAAATAAGATAGTAGGCATCCCTTGCGATCCTTGACACCAAACCTTCTTCTGACTCCTTTGCATTTCCCCACACAAAAACTTCAAATCTTGATTATGGAAACTATAATTTCAAAATTGAATCCCAATTCACAAAAAATAAAATTTTAAGAACTCATCACTGTTGCACATCACACCAGAATATAATTCACTTATCTCTGCCAGTCCATCTGCACACCATAACTCCACGGTGATTATGTTTAAATGTTCATGCAGTCTCAAAAGGGAACTAGAATCGCACATGCAAAACTGCTAACGCACTATTGAATCCAGACCATGTTGGCCACACACCACATCTCCACGGTGACAACTTCTAAGGTGTGCCCGTTGACGTAGAGGAAAACACCGAACATCCTTTAGTCGATCTCTCTCTAGCGTGTACGTAGCTTGAAATCGACTGTAAGCTTCAACGAATTCAAACTGATTGTTATAGTTTAATACTCCAGCTATCAACAAAAGAGTGATTCAATTTTACCATGTTCGGTTGCGTTTACATGCATATCCACACCATTATGCATAAAAATATCCCAATATCTATACCCTGATTTAAAGTTTTGCAATTATTTAACATTCAATCAGCTTGCATTTATAGCGATAGGAAATGACAAAAGAAGAGAAATCCTTCTCTTATGTTTGGGATAAAATAAATCATGACTTACTACTGTTTCTTCAAAAATTTGAAGTGTCAAACATTGAATAGCTCTTGCACTGATTGTTTATAGAAATCCTTATCGCATGTGCTGGTAGTCATCGCCTGATATTCATTAGTATTTTGATAAAACCGTCAAATTCTCATAGATGTCGGAAGTAATCCATCATTTGGGTCGAGCACCATTCTCTTTTGCCACTTTGTGCTTGCATTCTTCATAAAAACGCACACAGTCCACTCAGAACCAATTTACTCCCACAACACGCAGGCATCTTTCGCTCTAATACCAGATGATGTAGGGATTCTCCACAAAACGTATCCTTATGCACAATAATAGAGAGTGTGTGTTCCTCTTGCATCAAATCCTCAATTTAATCTTCAATAAAGTCTACTTGGACTCAATTTAAATTACATATGAACAGAGAACCAAACAGTAAATAAAATAATTTCATAAAATACAACCAGACATTTACAAATGCAAACTCTTCCTTGGCCAAATATTACAATGGTTGGTCTCCTGGCTCTCGCCCTTCACATGAAATCTCACACCATTTATCTCTATCTCATTGTGCCCATCTCTATCTTCCATCCTCACACAAGCTTCATATTTATACACATTATGAATTAACTCCAATCCATGATTTCTTCCACACAAATCTCAACCAAATCCTAAAATATCTTTATCCCTTATTTGACTCAACTAAGTTCCATTTAAGGAACTCCTAATCCCTAAATTATCTACTAAAAAAAAATCCTTCATATTCTTAATTAATTAAGAGAATATTGACAATAATCCTCACGCTGAGATTATTCTCTCTTAATTTAAATAAAAATGAGCATAATAATTTATAAAATAATTCAAAGACATCGCCCCCTATTTACACAATATTTAAATGAAAATCAAGCAGGATGCTCCTGCATCAGTGGTTAACAACAATGTAGCTAAATCATTTTTCCCTTCCCAAGATTAGGTCTATATGCCTTCCATGTACTATATGAAATAAAATTAAGTGGGAAAAAAATTTATCACTTTCACTTAAAGAAAGACTATCTCTAGGCTATTAACAAACTAGCATAATCAATAGACTATGTACTTTCTATTAGCATCCAAAATATCCCAAAAATTCCTTGAGAAGGCTTAATTTGGAGCTAATGGTGATGGTGTCCTATCTGGCCTTCCTATATTCAAATGCGCTTGAGAACTCTAAAAAATGGGGGTTGTACCCTTAGGTGGGTATGTTCTACATGTATGTTAAATGGGGTCAGGGTAGTTGGAGGACCTTTATTCTCCTGGCGGCCTGGCTTTCAATGGTGTCTGAGGCACTCCTAGCTGTAGGAAGGCAATAGTATCAAGACTTTAGTAGTAGAAACAAGTATTCATAGTGTTAAATCCTCAACTTTTATGTTGACAGTTTTTCATTCAACATAGTTTTTTCCCAAGCATCAAGGAGGAAACTACTAACTAGAACATACAATCATTGCTTCCACCAAGGATCACATAGGGTTACTGCCAAGGAAAATGATATGATAGCCTACAAATATATTGAGCAATGATAGCCATGATTTAAATTGATTTGGGCTAGGAATTATCACTATGAGTCACAATAACTAAGGCTAATCTTGATGGTAATGTCATTTGACAGATTAATTTTCATAGAAATGCGCTATGTGGTATTGGCTAAGGTGTCTTTTCCAAGTATATGGTAGATATTTTCATATAGGACAAGATAGCATTTCTAGGAAATGTGAGAGCTATACCTGACAACCTAGGGAATTCTTCTAGATCAAAGAATTAACTCAACATATATCTCAACTGAAAATTTTCAATATAGTGAGAAAACAACCCTTACATAACTATATGATCCAAATTCAACTTTCGTGTCTCTCATAATTAGTAATTTTTATTCTAAAATTTAAAAAAAAATAAAACAAATATTAAGACAAATATTAAAAAATAATGATTTTTTCACTATTAACAAAATTTCGTTCTCACAAAAAATTAGTTCAACATCTCAAAATTTGAAATTATTTTAACATAAAGTTCCTTTTTTCATACAACATATTAATTCCATAAAAAGAAACATCGATGTAAAAACAATTTTATCAAAATTCATTCATGTACTTTTCCATTTCCCTCCCTACACAGTGAGGAGATTACTATTTATCATTTATGGTCGTTGTCATTGCTTTTATTTTAATATTGGGTTTTAGCTCTCAGATTATTAGGACCAGGGCCATTTCATTGTGATTCGATATCCCCCCCTTCCAAGGCTTTCAATGATGGGATCAGATCCATTCATTTCTATTAACGATAATAAGAAACCCCCAACGCCCCTTTTCATTTTCTATTCAGAGCAGCTCTTCCGTGTTCTCTTTGGATTTCAACACCTCAATAGCGCCATGGATACCAACAAATGGAGGAATGAGGATTCCCTATATAGGATCATCAATAAGGTGTATGACTCGGCGCACCTATCGTTTTGGTTTTTGTTTGTGTTTTTAATCTGGCTCATTGAGGATCTTCCAATTTCCATTTGGATTCATTGATTAATGATAGTTTAGGCCACCAATCAATCCATAAACATTTATGTATGATTCAGGAATTTCAAACAATTTTTAGGAGAGGAGGGGTTATGTTCCAATCGAATTAGTCCATAATGAAAGAAAATATAACATGTAAATTAGCCCACATTCAACCCACTGCATTCTTTACATAGATTCCAAAAAACTGAAAACACAAAATGTTCCATTGAGCCCACTATATTCTTTCCATATGTTTCCAAAATCTAAAAACACATATTGTTTCATCTTTTGATTGAAAATTCAGAAACATAAAGTTAGATAGTCATATGGAAAAAATTACAACAGAAAATTGAACAAAATATCAATATACCAAAAATGAGTATTCACATAGAGAAGAGCTCAAAAGAATTCCTTTCCCGAGAATAGCTCAAGTGTATTCCTTTCCACCATGTACACCATAAGACCAATAGGTGTGAAACTTTTGGCATGTTCTTGATGCCAGATTTATCATCATTTATAGGTGATTTACTGGTCTCAATATTCAACTATTACCCCTGCACATTTAGGGTTTGGGTCAATGCATTCATTCATTACTGGAAATAAATATTTTACTTAATACATTGCAAGGAAATTTTCACAGTCATCGTCCCAACAACATCAGCTACTTTATCAACATCAGTTGCAATAACAACATGCTATATTGAAATAGAGTATGATTACTTGTCTTTGCTGTGGTATCTATCATATTAGAGTGATCCCAATATACTTCACATTCTTTCTCCTGGACTTTTGTTGATATTATAGTCCCAAGGTAATCAAAACTATACATATATATTGAATCCCACACAATACGTGATTCCTTTCTAGATTTCTCAATATTTATACTTAGCTTTTCCTGAGGTAATTATCCAGACTATTTCTTCTATATGTCCTCAACAATAAAAATAATCCCTTCTTTGCATTTTTGTTTCCCTTTAACGAAGTATTAATAACACAGAAACTTGCTCAGATTTATCCAAAGTTCTGTCTCCTCTTATTCACACTTATATCAAATATATTCCATCGAATTTCACAGAGACTTGTTCAAATTTCTTCTCCACAAATGAGCCATAGACGTATCTTATATATACATGTGGACAAACATTCTTCTGGGTCGACATGAGGGCCTACTTCTGAGTTGATTTCACTACTAACTTAGAGGAGATCTTCCAACTGAATTGAAGAGGATATTTAATGCAGATATTAAGGATCATATGTGCCATGACTCCAAGGATGGTGTGATAAGGTCCTGAGGCATATAAGTGTGTCTTTGACTATTCATAAACATGACTCTTTAATTAGTACATTTATGACCAAAAAACAAATCCCTATAAGGCATCAAGAAGAAGCCTTCTTAACTATAATAAAACCTTGCTCTGGAAACCCAAGAATGAAGCTACATAAATACATAATTAGATAGTCAATATGAAGAACAATCCTAGTTACATTTTTCAACACTAGTAACATCAACAATTTGTCCTTAGGCAGCAGTAATCACAACAATCTATTAAACAATAGAAACAATAGGTTTCTATCACTACAAGAAAAAAGGACATTGGTGAGGGGCGAAAAATGTCACCATAAGCTCATTAGTGACAGTCAAAAGAGCCTTTGTCACTAAAAACTGAATGTCACCAAAGGTGGCATCGCCGAAAGTATAAGTGTTATTTTGAAATTCAAGGTTCGTCACCAATAATTATTTATAATGACGGATAGTGACCGTCACCATTTCATATGAGCAATGGTGATGGAAAATATCCTCGGTCACCAGAAAACTGAATGTCATCAAAGGTGGCGTCACCGAAAGTATGTGTTCTGGTGACATTCAAGGTTCGTCACGAATATTGATTATAATGACGAATAGTGATCGCCACCATTTCATACAAAAAAATAATGATTTATTGTGATGGACCTTTCATGGTCATCACTATTGGTGCATATATATGGTGACATTCGTTTACCATCACTATTTCATACTTGGTGAGGGTCAAAAAATGTCATGATAAGCTCATTGGTGACTGGAAGATTTGTCACGAATAATGACTATAATGATGAAAAAAGACACCATTTCATATAAACAACAATAATTTATGGTGACAGACCTTTCATGGTCATCACTATTGATGCATATATATGGTGGCATTCGTTTACTATCACCATTTCATATTCTAGTGAGGGTCTAAAAATTTCACCATAAGCTCATTAGTGATGGTCAAAAGAGCCTTTGTCACTAAAAACCAATCGCCTCCATTCCATATGAATATCAGGGCATGATGGAATCGAACCACCAACCTCCTGCTTGTAAAGCAGGTGCTCTTCCATTGAGCTAGCACCCTTTAAAAAATTATACATTTAAAATTATATCTTGAAACTTTATAGATTACAAATTCTACAACTTTCAATAAATTAAAGTCTCGATAATCTTTTACTAAACAAGAAAAACATAATTGAAGCTACAGGTCCCTACCTAATTGTTATGGAAGTTATGAAAAGTGGGTGGAGGGAAAAATAGTTACGTACAAGAGACTCAATATGTTGAGTTGAATACTCAATTAGAATTAAAACATTGAAGAAATTTATAGCCTACAAATGACCTATAACTCGCAAATGCACCAAATATTGCAAAGGAAATGTCATAAGTGGATAGCATATGGAAGAAGAGCATTGATGAAGAAAGATGGAATATGTTACAGGTTGAATGAAATAAAAATCTCAATGTTGTTGTTGGGTGACTTTTTATAATTGGGACATTTGTCTTTCCTTTATCACGTAGATATTCAAATAAAAATAAGAAATTTTAGGTATCTGAATGATATCTAAACTTTTGTGCAAATGTAACAAGGATCTCCAAGGAACCATAGGGAAAAATTAATATATATATATATATATATCCCCTTCACATAAAGTGACATGCGATTTGGAATTTCACAAGTCCACACTCAAAACATGACAAAAACCAGCAAATAGAAAAGATTGAAACTTATCACAGTAAGAGTATCTCTTTTCAGCAGTAGACACCAAACAATAACATAGTAATTAATTCACTTTAAGACTGCAAAACATTGGAAAAAAACAATGTGTTCAATTATCTTCCAACACAAAATGGACTTAATTCTAATGAAGAAAAAGCGTTTATAGTAAATCACAAATAGTTATGTATAAGATACTCAATATGTTTGGTTGAATACTCAATTAAAAGTGAAACTCTGTAGACAATTACAACCTATAAATAACCTATAATTATAAAACCTAAAATCTACAATTACACTAAAGATTGATTTCTCACCTTGTGAATCATGTAAATTTGTTGTGACAACATAAAAATCTACCTTTAAAAGGTTGATTTGCATGCCCAAAAGTAAAAAAAATGAGTATATATGACGCAGTTATGAATGATGGCAAAGATGACAAACCCATTCATAGGATTCATAAAGAATTCGAAGTCTTATATTGTTTATCTTTGAAATATCAGCAACAAGTCTTCCACCTTGCCCATCACTAATGATGGCATCTTGCAACAAACCTTGTTTGAATTTGACAGATTGCATTAAAAGAATGAATTATTATATGAAGAAATTATTTCCAACTAAGCAATTTATATAAACAAATATGGAAATATTCATTAAGTAGAAAGATTATTCTAGCATAATATCATGTTATACAACCTAAAGTATATTAAACATCCTTTATATACAACTATAATATCACCTCAATTTCAACTGTCTCTTTATGCAACATTCCTTCAAGCTCTACAATTTGTCTCCTTGATTCAGTAACCTTAATACAAGAATAAAAGGATCCAGATGTGGAAATTGTATGTCCTATCTAACAGAGCAAATTAAAAACCTCTCTAAACAACATTTCCACTTTATCTGCAACCTATACATTTGCATCAAAATGCACATTAGTTTGGATCTGGGGGGGTCCTATGCCATAGGTATGATAGGCATATGAATTAATTAGAAAAAATATACCCATATGTATAATATGTATCATAAAGTACCTCAGCACCTTCCTTTCTAAACCAATCTTGTTGATGTGGATCATGGAACTCTAATTTTGAAGGTGGCAAATGCAGAGACAAAACATTTATGGAGGAATATCAGAAACATGCAATCATACTGCCAAACCTCTCACATTGAATTTGGGAGGAATATAGGTCCAATATATTAGTATATAATAGCCATTAAATGTCATACACAATTATGGGTACTCCAGAAAATTCATGAATTTCATAAATTATGTAAGATATCACAAGGTAAAAATAAAAAAATAATATGAAAATTGCTTCGAAAATATAAAACAACCAAATTCAGTGGCATAAGAAGAGAGAACATTTTGGCAATGATTTAGGTGTAGATTTAAAGTTTACTTCATGGTCTATCTTATTTATTAAAGCATGGTGGTTGAAAGGACTGGAAAAGGGTAAGTGGAAAGAGGAGTCAACAATGCATGGCACATTTGATGAAAAAACAATCATTTTTTTTACAAGTTCACAGAGGAAGCTTTGAGGCCATAATTTGAAGAAGTTTCTTCGATCTTATATGGAGAAGACAACATATAACTGGAAAGAGACAACATTGATGGTGCATTTGGAGAGGGTACTACAGATCCAAAGGGAAGATACCACGTCATCCCTAATGTAGAATGAGATCTAGATGATTTTCTCAAGAGAAACAGTCTCAAATCATATGGTTCTCCCATTTATAACACCTACAAATATTATGATAAATATGTTAATGGAAAAATAAAGCAGGCTAAAAATGAGAGTCGAAAATTATGATTAATGGCCTTGTCTTGGACATCTTTTGCTAGAAATTCAATTTAATCATTGAAAAATGAGTCACTGCCTTGTGCTCAGGTCCATATTCAGAAAAAACTCCAGCTTGATGTTACTCTTGTAAAGCTAAATAGTGAACTCAGTAGTGAACAAGTGAATGTTAGAAAAAAGAGAGAATGCTCAGATAGAGACATATAGTTGAATTTTTTGGCAGAACTGAAGAAAAATATTGTGGTTAAATCATCTCAGCATCTCTGAGGGAGTAGTAGGCAATAAATCCATTTTGAATTTCAATAAGAGTAGGGAGCTAAAAATTCCACTCAATAATTTCAATAATTTATGTAACTCATGATTTTTATGTAGTACCCATAATTTGTTTTCATACACAATTATGGGTACTCCAAAAAAATCACAAGTTACATAAATTATGTAAGATGTCACAAGGTCAAAATAAAAATAAAAATAATATGAAAAATATTTCCAAAAAATAAAGCAGTCGAATTCAATGGAATAAGAAGAGAAAACACTATGGCAATGATTTAGGTGTAGCCTTAAGGTTTACTTCATGGTTTAGCATATTTCTTAAAGCATGGTGCTTGAAAGGGTTAGCAAAGGGTAAGTGGAGAGAGGAGTCAACATTGTGTGGTACATTTGATGAAAGAAAGAAAAAAATCATTTTTTTTTACAAGCTCTCAGTGGAAGCTCTGAGGCCATAATTTGAAGAAATTGTTGCTATCTTAGATGGAGAAGGCAACATATAATTGGAAAGAGATATCACTGCTAGTACATTTCAAGAGGGTACTGTAGATCCAGAGGGAAGATACCACAACAACCTTGATGTAGAATTAGATATAGACACTTTTCTCAAGAAAAAAAATCTCAAATCATAAGTGACGTGTTTCAGTGGTTATCCCATTTATAACACACACAACTATTATGATAAACAAGTTCATGGAAAAATAAAGGAGGCCAAAAAATGAGGGTCGAGAATTATGGTGAATGGCCTTGTACTGGACATATTTTGGTCGAAACTCAGTTTGATCATTGAAAAATGAGTCAATGAATTATGTCCTGGTCCACATTCAGACACCACTCCACCTTGAGGTTACTCTTGTAAAGTTAAATAGTGAACTCAGTAGTGAACAAGTGAATGTTAGAAAAAAGGGAGAATGGTCAAATAGAAGCAATATAGTTGAATTTTCTGGTAGGACATAAGCAAACACTTGTGGTTAAATAATCTCAACATATTTGAGGCAGTATTAGACAATAATTCCATTTTGAATTTCAATACGAGTGGGGAGATAAAAATGGCACTCAATAATCTCAATAATTTATGTAACTCATGATTTCTCATGACTACCCATAATTAGTTTTCATACACTGGTGCTTGAAAGGGCTAGCAAAGGGTAAGTGGAGAGAGGATTCAACATTGCATGGTACATTCAATGAAAGAAAAAAAAAGAACTACAAGCTTACAGAGGAAGCTTTGAGGCCATAATTTGAAGAATTTGTTGTTATCTTAGATGGAGAAGGTAGCATATAATTGGAAAGAGACAAAGTTGCTGGTACATTTGGAGAGGATACTCCAAATCTAGGGGGAAGATACCACGACAGCCCTAATGTAGAATGAGATATAGATGCTTTTCTCAAGAAAAATAGTCTCAAATCATATGAGGTGTGTTTCAATGGTTCTCCCATTTATAACACCTACAACTATTATGATAAAGAAGTTTATGTAAAAATAAAGCAGGCTAAAAATGAGGGTTGAGAATTATGGTGAATTGCCCTATCCTCGACATCTTTTGGTAGAAATTCAATTTGATCATTGAAAAATGATTCATTGCCTTATGTCCAGGTCCACATTCAGACACCACTCCACCTTGAGGTTACTCTTGTAAAGTTAAATAGTGAAGTCAGTAGTGAACAAGTGAATGTTAGAGAAAAGGGAGAATGGTTAGATAGAAACAATAAAGTTGAATTTTTTGGCAGGACTGAAGAAAACTCTTGTGGTAAAATCATCTCAATGTCTCTGAGAGAGTAGTAGACAAGAAATCCATTTTGAATTTCAATAAGAGTGGGGAGCTAAACAATGACATCGTTAGTAAGGTACTGGCAGATGATGGTGAGGTTGATGATATTCATTCCAGCACTATGTTTTCACGCAGAGACAAAAGTAATGAGGATGAGTTTCTTCCTATGAAAAAGGCTTGACCTTATCCTACAACACTTGAATTAAATTTTGGGAAGAAGAACTAGTATTGTATGCTCCCATATAGTTGCAAGGGAATCATTTCAGTTTTGGAAAGATTCACGGGCTAGAAGTTTTTATGATGGCCATTTTCAAAAATATGCCCTCAGAAGTTATCTTAGTTTTGAAGTATGATGGAATTTTTGTTGGGTTGCACACCCGTCAATGTGAGGTGTGACAAAGATCTCTGGACCTTGTTCGTGCACAAGGAATTGAGGATTCCATCACTATGTTTTCATGCAGAGACAAAAGTTATGAGGATGAGTTTCTTCCTATCACAAAGGCTCGACCTTATCCTGCAACTCTTGAATTAAATTTGAGGCAGCATATCCAGTAATGTATGCTCCCATATAGTTACAAGGGAAGCATTTTAATTTTGGAGATATATTCATGGGATAGAAGTCTTTATGATGGCCATTTGAAAAAATGTGCACTTAGAAGTTATCTTAGTTTTGAAGTATGATGGAATTTGTGTTGGGTCACACACCCATCAATGCGAATTGTGACAAAGGTCTTTAGGCCCTATTCATGCACAAGGAATTAAGAATGTCCTTCAATTGGGGATTCCAGCACTATGTGCACTGAAAAGTTATCTCAGTTTTGAAGTATGATGGAATTTGTGTTCGGTTGCACACCCATCAATGTGGGGTGTGAAAAATATCTCTAGACCCTTTTCGTGCATACAGAATTGAGGATGTCCTTGAATTGAGGATTCCAGCAAAAAAGTGCACTCAGTTATCTCAGTTTTGAAGTATAATGGAATGTGTTGGGTTTCACACCCATTAATGTGGGTTGTAAAAAAGATCTCTGTACCCTATTCGTGGATAGGGAATTGAGGAAGTAGAACTAGTACTATATGCTCCCAAATGGTTGCAAGGGAAGCATTTCCATTTTGGAGAGATATTCATGGGATTGCAAGAAGTCTTTATGGATATAGCCCCAACATTACATAAACTCACACAACATAGAATATATTTTTGTAAATGTCTTTATAAAAAATATTTCCAAGTTATTAGCAGTGACATTTAACAAGGTCTTTTCAGAGGTAATCTCTCCTAAACAATTTGGATTTCAAGTTGGCAAGAAAATCCATGAAGCCATAGGATTTACTCAAAAAGGTCCACGCAAAATCAATCCAGAAAGATGACAACTTTGGTAATCAAGTTGGACCTTTTCAAAGCATATGATAGGACAAACTAGTTATATGTCAGGATGGTATTAATACATACTGGGCTCAATTATCTGGCGATCAAGTGAATTATGAGATGTGTCACAACTGCAGAAGTGAATTACGAGATGTGTCATAAGTTATAAATTTCTCTTCTGCTATGCACATCAATGGAGCAACCTTTGCATTCTTCACACCCCAAGGGGTATAAAATAGGGTTGTCCACTCTCAACCCTTCTGTTTTTTTTTGGTAAAAGAAGGGCTATTTCAAGCAATTTTGGAAGTAAAAAAATTGGTATTCTTAAAAGGGGTCAAAATAAAAATAAAAATAAAAAAAAGTGCTTTTAACTCATTTATTATTTGTCGATGATATATTATTGTTCTCCGATGGTTTAAAGAGGGGAGCTAGAAAATTTAGAAACTTCTCAATCTCTATTGTGTGGTTATGGCTATGGAGATTAATGTAAAAAGGTCATACATTTTTTTTAATGCTTTGAATCATTGCTGCAAATATCACAATGTTCCAACGTTTTCAATGCAATGATAATATCGCCCACAAATATTATGATATTTTCATCCCCAAAAATATCACAATATTACTGCACAACAAACAAAAATATCACAATATTACTTTACAACAAACACAAATATCACTAAGCCATAGAGGTGTATAAATGTGCTTCTTCTTTTTTTATTTTTTTCATCATTTTTGTATTTATTATTTTTGCAATATTTTCCCAATTCCCCCAATATTTTATTTTCCAAACCCTCGATGATATTTTCATCGATAGGATGTTTTCAACATTGTTTTAAATGTGAACTTCAGAGGACTTCTGAAGGCACTGTTTCCTTTTAGGCTTTGACTTAAAAAAAATATTCAAATACCGAGGTTTCATTATCAAGACAAATGCATACAGAAAAGGTGACTAGGGATGGTTGTTGAGAAAAATGGAAAAAAAAATCATTTCTTGTGTAATAGATGGTTCTCAAGATGTGCAGATTAACCCTTGACAAGGCTATCCTGGAAGCCATCCCCAAGTATTAGCTTTCTCTAGCTTGAGTCCCAAATGGAGAACTTGAAAGAATTAGAAAAATCTGTTGAAATTTCTTATGAAGTGGTAAAGGTGAAGATGGTGGGAATCGATATTCCTTAGCGTGTTAGTAGTCCATAGCTCTTCCCCAAAAAAAGGAAGATGAGGTTTGAAGAAAATACAATTATTTGTAAAGGCTTTGGTTTCAAAATATCCTTGGAATCTCATTACATAGGAAAGCCTTTATAAATCTATTAATTATTAAAATTCAAGAAGTATGTAGCCCATGCTTATTTATTGGACTAGATAAGACTCCCTAGAAAAGTATTAAGAATATTTCAAATCACTATAAATCCATGGCACTAGCCTTTCCTATCATTGGAAATTCCTTTACTTGGAAAAATGGAAATGAGAAGAATGTAAGGATTGACTTAAGTCCAACTACAGGGTGTGGTGAAAAGGTTATTCTAGATCCTAACTTGATAAACCATTTTTCACAAGAAAAAATTAAGTATTTTTTACTTTACATCAAATTGTACTTACTAATGCTACAAATGTTTGGTAGTGGGGTTGGGAATCAACATAATCTATCAACTTGGGTGGTGAATGGAAGAATTTAGAGGCTTCCTTGATGTGGGCTAAAAATAATGTTACAGGTATGTACACTATAAAGTCAGGTTATATATCTTTAATGGATATTTTTTATCAAGAAGATATGTGATAGTGGATTAAAAAAAAAAAAAACAAACCTAAGAAACAAGAATATTCCTATGGCTCACAATCATATATAAGGTTTCAACATGGGAAGGCTTACAAAAAAAAGGAAGATAAGGACCTAGCATGAGGAAAGTTATTCATTATCCATATGCACAATATTTGTGGAAGGATCTAGAAAAAATCATTGGTATGGGTAATGCTTGAAGAGGTACTTCGATGGAAGAATGCCTTAGATCTTGGTTTCAAAAATAGTAATGAAACATTTTTAGGTAAATTCTATGTCATGCTAAATAGGGTATTTGGCTAGTATGTGATGGCAGATCTTTGAAGGGAAACAAATTATTACTTCCAAGGTTTTCAATAAGGACTATGGAATTTTTCACGAATGAAAATCATCTTCAAAGATAAGACAACCATTGTAGACGAGAGACATATATATTGACAAATCTTCTCCATGAAGTTTTGTTTGATGGTGCTAGACAAGGAAAATATAATTTTAGAAACGCAAGAGGTCGTTTATTCCCATCTGAGCAGCCACAAATCACATTCAAGGTTGGTTTGGGAATTGGGTCAAACAACTACATTGAAATAATGGTCCTTCATCTTCTTTTGAAAAAATCCATGGATAAAGGGCTAGGAGACTGCAGGTATATGGGAACTGCCTTGTTATTCAAAGGACGAAAGGGGATATTAAAATTCAATGTACTTGGCAGGAAGATTTTGTAAAATCAGTTAAAAGCAAAAACATCCTTGTTCGTAGCTATATTACACACTCATGTATAATGTGAACACAATATGGTGGTTGGAGGTCAGGAGGTTGAAGCTGGATTATCTATTTTGGAAAAATCTATCTCTAGTGCCTTGAAACAATCAAGGTCTTCTGTTTTTATATTTGAAGGCTAGTGTTGAGGAGTCATTATCATTGCTATGATTTTGCATTGTATATTTCTCAAGAAAGTCATGAGACTTACTTTTGGCACCTATCGCTAGAAGATAATCTCAAGTTCTCAAGAGTAGAATGTAAGGGGGATTTCTTTCTCTTTAAACTGTGATTTTTTTAATCCATACGTATCCAGACGAAAAAATGAAAAACCTTTTTATGTTCATATTTTTTTGTACACATGCCTAGAGCGAAAAAAAAGAATGTTATTTCCATTCTTTCTTTTGAATAGAATTTATAATTTTTTCCAAGGAAAAAGATCTAAGCTTGTACAATGATTTAGATAATCTAGGAGGAAAAGAATTCAGCCAATATGTAGCTATGTGGAAAATTGTTGTTAATTTACATGAAGTTTCAAGTGGAAATTGTAAATCCTCTTGCAAAAAATCCATTTAGTTCAAAATATAAATTAAATAAAAGCTAATATATATAACTTTTTGGCTAAATTAATGCATGAGAAAACATATATACAAAATCAAATTTTGGAAAACAACAGCTTTCACATTTATAAACCATGACTAACTTTGACTATAATATTTCAATTTTGGAAAAACTTTGCCCTTTCCTTCATTAATGCTACAATGGATAGGAAATTGTACTAAAGATAGATGGAAAAGAATTTTGGTGCAAACATCCTTGAGCGGATTAAAGAACTAGCTAGCTAATACTTCTATAATTTTAGGAGATACTTCCATTTAAGATAAATGTATAATAAATCTAAGGAGATATTATAATTTACATACTTGACTTGTCGAAGTTATTCAAGTCCATCCTGAGGTGTTTGAGAATCGAAGTCAAGCTTTTCAACAAGAAACACACTATTGTCAAAAGCATCCAGCTCCTCATATGGAAGATTACTATTTTGTTGAATGTTTTCAATATTGCTTTCTAAAATTTGATAAGGTATCTCTTCGTAGCACTGTTCATTTGATTTTATCAGCATCAATGGACCTAAAAAATAAATTTTCATAAAAATATAAGATACTCATTGGCACATTGGCAATGTTGTTGGGATGCAGATGGGTAAATAAAGGCAAGGGCTTCTGATGTGTTGCTTAATTTACACATATTAAAAATTCAAGCAGGCTACATAGAACACTATTGCTTAGGGAATTGTTTCCTTGAACAAAAGAAAAGTGATAATTAAGCAAAGTTTCTAACAATTTCTGAAATTTGAAAAGGTAGCCCTTCTTAGCACAGTATGTTTTATTTTATCAACAGCAATGGACCTACAAAATAAATTTTGATAGAAATATAAGATACTCATCAACACATTGGCGGCGATGTTATGATGGAAATTGGAGATGGGTAAATAAAGTCAAGGACTTTTGATATGTTGCTTATTTTATACATATTAATGATTCAGGAAGGATACAAAGAACACTAATTATGAGAGAACTATATCCTAGAACAATATAAAATTGATGATTAAAAATAGTTTCATAACAAAAGCAAACTATAAATATTTAAACTACAAAACACAACATTTTCTTGTCGATATCTATAATAAACCTCATGATCATATTGAATTAGAAATCAAAACACTGACATTTTTTGGGAGAGCTAAGTAACAATCGAGTTTTATTTTGATCAGGTGAGACTATGTTCTCAAACATAACTATGTACAGGGAAACAAAGAGTTATAAAGTTTCAGTCAGATGCAAACTGCAATAGTATGTATATCCATGTGGTAAAAAATTTCATTGATGAAAAATAGCTAAATATCATGAAGAAAAGTTATCTCTACAAAAGCGAAGAACCATCCTATCTTTGTTGTTTGAGGAATGCCAGTCTGCAGCTATGAACCCTAGGGTTTCTAGCTCGCTGACTTTGTTGCAGACCTTATGTTTTGCAGCGCTACTCTCCAGAGTATTTTCATAGTGAAAAGGGGGTCGAGTTTGAATTCCATGGTAGGGGCTCTGCATATGGCTGGCTTGATTTTGGGGCTCTCTGTGAGTTCTTAGGCTGATCAGTGACTTGAAGGTGGAGCCTCAATCACAATATTGTTGTCTGCCATTTTTTGGAATGGAGTTTTGTCTTCTGTGAAGACAAAATCTTCGAGATAAATTTGTTGGGGACCATACAGAATACAAAATTTTCGAGATGAATTTTTTGAGGACCATACGAAGGATCATAGGAAAAAAAAATTGAGCCATGGTCTCCTTGTTGACTGATGTTTCTAAAGAAATCATGGGACGTTGCAATGGGCCTGGCTACAAAACTTTGACCCAAAATTCAAATGAGAGAGTCATTGCTCAGGCTGAATCTCGTGCAATATATGTTGGGCTGACCTTTGTACATGGTCCTGACGGCGCCGTAGCAGTCAAGGACACCTTTTAAAAGGCTTGGTGTAGGCCCGCCCTCTCCACAGTCGTCGCGAGGGCAACCTACTTTCTTATTTGATACATTGTCTTTTAAACAAGTGTTAGTGTTTCATAGCTGGAAATATCGAGGAAAAAGGTTATTGAGAAGAACATCTAAAATTCCAGGAAAAAGGTTGTTGAGAAGAACATCTAAAATGTGATGGAGAAATTATAACAATCACATTTTACAGCAATGTCATTTTTTCCACCTATAAAAAAATCTCACTGGTATGTCCTAAACATAGCAACAGGTCCAAAGGTTAATACGTAATGCACAGATTCCATCCGAATATTCAATTTTAAGCTTGTGTCTCACAAAATCCACCCGGCATCTAACATAATTATAGGAATAACCGTGCTATGTGAATTGCGATCAACCCAACCAAAATAATGTGGTTGACATCGATGAGGGGAATATCCCTTGTGCGTAGAGGTCAGGGAGACTCCGTGAGGGTAAAGAAAGGCATAGGAGCGACAAGTAACCAATATAACAAACTGGCACTATGACATAATACAACAAGTATAGGTTGTTATTCGTCGGTTTGCTTAGCAGATCTAACTGGTGAGGGAGATGGATTCAATCTTATCTTGATTGGCTTCTACTGATGCATGAACTACGCTCAGTGTATGGTTTAAATTCACGATCCGCTTTGTTACGGATTCGACAATCAATAAGTGGTTCGTTCATGCGGCCCTTCCTTTGATCCTTCCATGAGTGGGAGGGAGATATGAACGTCGAATCCTGAGTTCTTTCACACAATGTACAAGACCCAGTTTCCATTAAATCAAAATTTTTCTTGAATATAAAATATCAAACTGAAATATAAAATCTCGTACTGAAATGTCATGTAAATGTATAGGGCTTTTAAGCAAATGAATAAAGATTTGTGGTCTCACCTTCGCCATTCCTTCGGTACCTCTGACGGTTTCAATAGCTCGCGAAATGGAATAGGATAACCAGGATAATTTACAGCAAAATATGTGGTGTCTGGTATCACTCTGACACGCTTCCATCCTCATTTACGCCCACCTCTGCACCATTCACAACCCTCTGTGATGCTTAGAACCCCGCATAAACCCTATTCAGAAATCGTTGGGTTTGGATTTGACCTGCATCCACTCTTTTTCAAATTCGAATTCCCGCATTATGACTATCAAACTTTTCTCTTTTCCAAATTCGAATTCCCGCATTATGATTATTTCCGCTCTTTTTCAAATTCGAATTCCCTCATGATTACTATCAAACTTTTCTCTTTTTCAAATTCGATAATTTCATTTAAAAAAAAAGGTCGAATCCCCGTGGTTAAAGTCAGGGGACAAGTTATGGAACAAGATATATATAATTTATATTGTAGGAAATTATGTTATATATATATATATATATATATATATATATATATATATATATATATATATATATATATATATATATGACTTAAATTGTTATGCATTGGTAATGTGACTCTTGTAAATGAATCACATTGGTGTGATAATGATAACGAGTGGACATTATAGAACAAAATATTTTTGAGAAAAGTTAATTGGTTTTGAATTGTTCTTTTGGTTAGGTTTAAAGTTAGTTTTTTTTGTATTATTTGAAATTTAGTTAACTAGAGAAATTATACATGCAATCATCCAATGAGGGATAGAGTTCAAAGTTCAAACCTTATAGTGTGTAAATTTTTAATTCCACTAGAATGGATTAAAACATTAGGTTTATTGAATTTAATTCATTTTTTCTAATTTTTATAAAGTGTGAAAATATCTCAAAGGGGGTGGATGACTTAATTCTTAAATACCTAATGGCTTTTAGTTCAAATGAGACCAATGATCCAACTTGTAAATGAAAACCAATGGCCATAGTTAGAATGACCAATATTTGGAATGACTTGATGGATGTGTTCAAGGATGGGTTGATAAGTTTATTTTTGAAAAAGGCTTGATGGCCCAAAGTCAACCATCAATAATTGGAGTCTTTGCTTTATTAAGTTTGCAAAGTACAAAAATGCTTTGATGTGCTAAAATGGGTTAATGTTCAAAATCCTTAAAGTTTAAAAACCTTGCTTCAAGTTGCAAAGTGGTTCAATAGGCATTAGTTTGGAAACGGCCAAAGTTTCAAAAGAGTAAAATTTCAAAAAACACCTAATGTTTCAAAAGGTGTTTAAGTTGGAAAATCATTCAAATTTCCATAAGGGGTTGGAATTTGAAGTGGTTCTAGTGGGCCAAAATTACCACATTTCCAAATGTATGATGTTTTAAAATGACTCAAGTGGATTAAGTTCAAAGATGGCTAATTTGAATTGCTTGAATATGTTTGAAACATGTTATGTCCAAATGGATCGATGGGAAAATGACCCAAAGTTTCAAAATCACCCAATGTTTAAAAAATGATCAATGGTATGAAGTTTGAAAGAGAGACATTGCTAAAAATACTCCAAAAATTTTGATTTTTTAGTTGGATATAATCACTAAGCTTCAAAGGGGGATGATACTTTGGAGATTTATTGTCCTCCTTTGAAAGTGCTTGGTCACCATGGTTTGAATGAGGTTAATATCCTTCATAAAAATGAGTTTGATGCTTTAGGTGGGAATAATGTTTCAAAAGTGATTGATACCCTCGTATAGAAGCAATTGATGTTTGAAAGAGGCATGTTGCTCAAGTGAACCTAATCTCTTGAAAGTAGTCAATGTTCAAAATAGCTTCGATGTTTGAAAAACTTCGATCTTTTGAAAGGGTTCAATTGTTTAAGTTTAAAAGGAGGTTGATGGCCTATGGGCGGAAAAGATACATCATGAAAAGAAAATCACTAGTGTAAAGGGGGTTGATGCCTTGGATTAGCTCGATGATCAAAGCTTAGTGTTTATAAGAAGGCCTTAGAAAATTAGTGAACATGCTATATGGTGAAAATTATGACTCACAAAATATTATTTTAGGCATAAGTTTAACAGACGATTTCGAATGAAGATGAGATTTCAAGTGAACATTGTATTTATATTCACACTCACCCTCGGGCTAGGAAAAAGGACAATTTCCCTTGAAAAATAAATAATTCAAATGAAAGGAAGGAACCATGCAAACTTGAGTTGATGGGGAGGAATGAATGAAGCTTTTTTATTGTAAGAGAGAAATTTGTTGGACCAAAGAGAGAGGACACACTTTTATTCTCTTGACTGACAATGTCAAGAAGGGGAGGAACCATCTAGGACCTCTTATTTCAACTTCTTGAATTGGTGTGCACTTTTCTTTCTTTTTGGATGATGGATATTATCTAGTAATTATGTGCATTGGGATAATTAGAGTGTCATAATATGATAAATAAAAGAGATAAATCATTTGATTTATGCTTGCCTCTTGTCATTACCAATTGACTTGTTTATTAGCACACTAAAACAATAATGCAAAAAAAAACAGAAGAAAATGACCAAAAAAGTAACGAGTAAATTTATTGCAAAGGTGAATAAAAACCAATCACAAAAGGCATGCAATAAAGTAAGCTCTCTCTTTATTCAAATGTTAGTTATCTTTTCTCATGCCTATGGAATGGAAAATAAGGATTCATTACTTCTTGTTTCATTTGAGAGAGATACTTTACCTCTACATGCACATCAACATAAGATGAGTTGGCAAGGTCATATTTAACTAGGCTCCTTAAGGTCAATGGGTGTTGATCCTAGATTTTTGCTACATGGTTATGAGAATTTTAGAGTCGTTATCGAGGATATTACATAAAATCACGATAACATATATAAAGATCATATAAGTCACTAAAATACTTTGAGGTAAATGGGCCATGATTCTATGGCTTGATAAGTATTATGCTAAGTAATGGTATTACCTTAGTTTGAAGGTAAGGTTCTCCTTATTTCTTCACCTGCCACCCCCCCCCCCCCTCCCCACCCACTTCAAATGTTATACCAAATAAGAAAGCATCGACACCCTTATTCTTGTGAAAATGCGAAGAATCAGGACTTGACTAGATTGACCTCCCCTCCTCACTTCTTGAATCATTAACTAACTTTACTAAAATGGTTAGATGATAGTTTAGTTTCACCTTTCATCATACTCACGCTCTCATGATGGTGGAGAGGGCCTCCATGTTTTTTGTGATAAGGTGTGGACAAAGTAATTTATAAGAAAGGGATACTTTGGGTTCGGCACAACATTGTTTTTCTAATGACTTGATTGGGTTCCCAAGTTTCAAAAAAAGTAAGGCTATCTATGGGGGTATGACAACTAGGCAGTGCCAAGGTGTTCCAGGGAATGTAAGTTTCCCCCAGTAAGGCTAGTTTTGAGGGCATCAGTGCCAAGGCGTGCTTGGGAATCCTAATATGTGACAGATAGTGTGAAGGCATGTCAAACATGCTAAGATGTTACAAGTGTTAAGGCATGACAAGATGTGCAAGGGTGTGACAATGCATGTCAGAGATGGTCAAGGAAAAAAAACGGAGAAAATAGTTAAAATACAAGGAGATGAACACATAAGAGGGTTAATAAGTCATCATTTTACCTTTTTAGTGAGGGGCATGCTAGGCACACCAGCACTAGGTACGAATAGGTGCCAAGTGCCAAGTGCCAAGTGTTAGTGCATTCTATGTGCAAAATATTCCTCTATTGCTTCTCATCTACTTTCCAATAATTGATCTCAAATAACTTTAATATTAAACCATTCCAAAGCTTACCAATTCATCTCAATGCATTTCAAACATGCTAAGACTTTCCAAGTGCTAACATGTGCCAAGTGCCAATGTGTGTCAGGGAATATTATGCACGCTATGAAGTGGCAGGGCATTCCAAAAAGTGCTAAGTAGAGAGTGCCAATGCATGTTTAGGAGTGTTAGGGAGTACTAAGACAACATAATGGAAAACTAGTTCAAAATTCATGGAAGTGAACGAATATGAGGGTGTGTCAGGGAGTGGCAATAAGTGATAGTTTTCATACCAGGGGGGGAGTGAGAAGGTATTTGAAGCATTCACACACCATATTGACCACTCACTTCTTACCATTCCCACACCATTAAAAAACCCTAAAAATGTCATTCTTAAAATCATTTGTGTAGTTTCCTAATGTAATTAAAGTATAATATTGCAATTACTTATGTCAGTAATGGTGCGATCATTTTTTTATTCTCTTAAAGTAAATCTTTCTAGACATGCACCCCATCAAAAATAAATTATCGAGTGAAAATGAATGGAAATTAATGAATAAGAGGGTGTGTTGGGGAGTGTCAGCGAGTGTCAGGCGTGCAAAGGGGGGAGTGATAAGGCATGTTAGGGAATGTTATGGAATTTCAAGAACTGCCAGTGTGTGCTAACATGTGCTAGGTAGTGCCAAGGCATGCCAATGCATGCCAAGACATGCCATATGTTAAGGCATGGCGAGATGTGACAGGTGTTAGGGTATGCAAACACATGTCAAGGGGTGTCAGGCCACAAAAGGGAACACCAAGTTAAAATGCAAATAAATGAACACATATGAGGGTCAATAATTCATGACCTTACTTTTTCAAGAAGGGCATGCTAGGAATACCAATACTAGGGCCAATACATGCCAAGGGCCAAGTTTTATCGTGTCTTAAGTGCCAAATCATCCTGCATTAATTCTCTCTTAATTGTGAATAATTAATCTCAAATAAATTTTATCTTAAACCATGCCAAGGAATTCCAGGGCATCCAAACATATGCCAATACTTTTCAAGTGCCACTAAGGGCCAAGAGCCAATATGTTCCAGGGATTTATAGGGCATGTTATGGAGTTCCAGGTTTGGTAAGGAGGGAGTGACGATATATTCTAGATATTTCCAAGGCATGCTAGAGTGATAGGGAAGCATACCAAGATTTTCCAACTGCCAATGTGCGTTGAGTGTTACCGAGTTCCAGGAAAACACAAGGGAGAAATATGTAAAAATGCATGGAATTGAATGAATAAGACTATGTGACAGGGAGTGTTAGTGAGCTCCAGGTGTGCTAAGGAGGGAGTGACATGGTATGCTAGGCAATGCTAAGTCATGTTAGTGTGTCAGAGTGGCATGTGGTCAAGATGTGCCAGGTTCCATGGTGTGCGAACACATGATAGGAAGTGTTAGGGAGTTCTAGGGACACACAATGGAGCACTAGGTGAAAATAATGCATGTAAATGAACAATTAAGAGATTGTGACGGGAAGTGTCACTGAGTTCCAGATGTGCTAAGGAGGGAGTGAAAATGTATGCTAGAGGTTAGGGAAACATTCCAAGATGTGCGAGGTGCTAGGGTATGTCGATGCATGCCAAGGAGAGTTATGGAGTTCCAGGGAAAAACAAGGGAGCAATAGTTTCAAATGCATGGAAATGAATGCCAAGGAATTCCAGGGAAATTTTCTATAAATACAACAGATATTTATGTTCCTCTGAACTATGTTACATTAAGGATCAAGGGCCTTTTTATTATTTAAAATAAGATAAAACCCTAAACAACCAAAACCCTAACCCGAGAAGATGTAACACCAAGAGTTTATGGGCCCCGTTGGGGTTAGTTGCGTAGCCAACATCCTGAGTCATAACTTGGTCATATGATCTTTGTTTGATGCACATGATACCTCGATAGAAATATCTCTTCGAGGAATAAAATTTTTGATGCAATTTATATGAAATAACCAAACCCTTCATGCCAAAAAAAGGTTGTTTGGGGCCTCAAAACGGCTCTGGAAGTTCAGGACTCGAAAAACTGATAAAAATAGTAAACTTCGCTATAATTAAGGAAACTAAAAAAATAAAAGAGGCAATGTCGAGGATCCAAGTGGAATAGGCTGGTGGCCACCAATATCCACCTTGATCACCTTAACTCGAATTTCTTGAGCTAACTACGTCATCATGACTTAGTTAACTTACACAAGTTGTGTGTGCATTTTTTTGTCCTTTCTAGTTGCCAATTTCACCATTTCTTATTGCAAATTTCAACACTCCCTCTCAACAAGAAAGGAATTGAATCTATCTCCATCAAGTACCTTTGGAATGTTCTACATGCAACACTTCTCTAGTGTTGCTTGCACCAGCAAATCCTGAAACTGAATAGCCTCTGAAAAACTGAATCAGCATAATGCATCTGTCATCGGAGTCTTTTGACTACTGCAAGCTACTGCACCTGTCCAATACTGGATTCTCTGCGTTGCTGCTAACATCTACATCTGTGCCCTTTAAACTGTTGCCAACTCTGATTTGCGCTCTAGTATATGACATTTGTCACTCTGAGTTTTGTCTTGCTGACATCTGACTGCATAAATATAACTCATCCTTCCTACTACTTTTGTATTGTGGGCTCCTCACAGCCAGGTTCGCTTCTTGTAAATTTAGTGCAAAGGTGAATAAAAACCAAGCACAAAAGGCATGCAATAAAGTAAGCCCTCTCTTTATTCAAATGTTAGTTATCTTTCTTCGTGCCTATGGAACGAAAAATAAGGATTAATTACTTCTTGTTGCATTTGAGAGAGATACTTTACCTGTACATGCACATCAACATAAGATGAGTTGGCCAGGTCAGATTTAACTAAGCTCCTTAAGGTCAATGGGTGTTGATCCTAGATTTTTTCTACATGGTTATGACAATTTTAGAGTTTTTATCGAGGATATTACATATCCATTTTAGAGTGTTGATCCAAGCTCCGAATTGATTTTCTGTTTGCGTATTTTTTCGCAAGGAATCCAAGTATGCTATTTTTTTCTAAAATTTCTCCACCAAAATTTCAGATATTCTTTGCAAACCCACCGCCCAAAAAATTCCTCCTCTGATACCATGTAGAAAATCTAACCAACGAGAGTCAATCTGATCTTGTAATGTACTAAAACAAGATACTGAATCCTTCCTAAAATTTTCAGAAACTAAACATGATCACACAATCACATATAAGTAAGAGAAATAAATTATCAATCACACAACAGAAGATGTATTTGGGGAAAGCAATTGCTCAAAAATTCTCTATCTCTATTGTGTGTTAAGTCAAGGAATCATGAAACAATACAATGCTTAATCTCTCATGAGATTATCCAACACTCTAGCAATTGTCTCCCACTGATCTAGGCAAACTTGGTCTAGTACTTAGCCAATTCTCAACCTTCCTTCAGCTTGCCTTACTCATGAAATTCCTAGGGAATTAGCTCCCTATTAATTAGGAAAATCAATCTTCCTTGATTGCGCAATCCATCATGGCATCCCAATGACTTTATAATTGCACATGGGAAATTTTGTATAAATACAACTGATAGTTTGTTCCCTTTAACCTCTGTCTCAACTAGGTCTTCCTCAGAACTAACATGCATGCAGCTATTAATAGTGAATTATCAGTTATCTAATTGATCACTCACTGTGAATTAAATCTAATTTAATTTACTAGCAGACCTATCACTAACCCATCACTTAGTTAGAACTATTTAAACTGATTTTAACTCATTTAATTGAGTTAAATAATTCACACCTGCACCCCACTAATACATCAACTGCAACTGGACTACAAAATTATTAGATTAATACATCTACATGCCTCGTATTAGACCCTCAACTCAAATATCTTGAGCTAACTCAGTCATCATGACTTAGTTAACTGACACAAGTTTTTATGAGTTGAAATTACGATTTATTGTCCAATTTATTCAAGTTAAAAATAAATTAGACACCCCACATTCCTCACTCCTTGTGCATCAAAATTCCTCACCAGTGTGGGTGCATTTCTTTTTTTTTCTTTCCTGACTGTTTTCCAATTTCAATGTTTCTTGTTGCAAATTTCAACATTTCAGAATTTGATGTGGCCTTCTCACAAAGATACCATTGAAATCATTTTCCCAAATTATAATGGGAAACCACTCTTAAGCTCGATCTTCCATAAGAGAACCAACAATATGCCATCCTACTTCCTAGCTCAAACCAACATTTAAGGTATTCAACATTCTTGTTAACCCTCACATGATGATCTCTCTCTTGGAGGATGATCATGGCCTCCCTTTAGAAATCGTTACTCGGTTTTCTTACTTGACCTACTTTAGGACTACATCTCTCTTCACCCCATTGATCAAATGAGCTCCATCTCACTTGATGTTATTTCCTTCATCCTAAGGCCTCCTTAAATAGTTTTTCCTAGACCTATTAAGAACCCTCTAGAACTTACATATTTTATCCACTTAGACCTTAGGAAATATTAATTTTCTTTTAGATTTTAAACCCCATCTTAGGTCCAAAATCCATTTTCTTGGTTTCTTTTCCCACAAATCCTTTTGTGACCAAACTTACACAAACCCATCTCACTAGGCTTGTGGAGTACCTCCCCAGCTACAGAATTCAACAACATAGTCTAGTTGTAGTAACCATAACTTGCTCAAGCTCTTGTAGTCAAGCGGGGGCTTGGTTGGGTTCCCAAGTTGAAAATTAAGGGTAGTTGTAAGGTCATCATAGCTAGGGAGGGTGAGGACACATTAGGAAATAAAATTCATGCTAACACACGTTGGACAATGTCAATGCATGATGAAGAGTGTTAGGGAGTGTCAAGGCATTTCAAGGGATAACTAGGTCAAAATGCATGGAAAGGAATGAATAAGAGTGTTTCCAGTGAGTGTCAGCGACTTCATGTGTTTCAAGGATGAAGTGTGTTAGGAGAAGTTCAGAATAGGATTGACAGGAGGCAAGCCTACAGTTTTTATATGGGGCTCGACATAATAATTTTAGATAAAGGGAGATCACTTTGTGCTAGGAACAACATTGTTTTTCCTTTAGATATTTTTTTTATATGAGATGTGGCACACTTTGGCTACATGCTCAAGTTTTAAACTATTCTAGATAATTTTATATTGTATATTATTGTGTATAAGTTTTTGGGCACTCAACTTGTGTGGGATTATATCTTGTGTGCCTTGTGAATCTTATGGTTCTTGCAAACTCTTAGTTAATGTTCTACTATTTATACGAACTGAACATACATGTGAAATATTTCCTATGTAGGCTATGTTTCTTAGTTTCTTTATGGCCATGGCTAGATCATGTGATCCTTGTCTTGGTAACTATTCAAGTGGGACAAGTTGAGCTTGGAAATGAGTGGCATAAGATGATTTATAGACAGTTCTTAGGTGAACAAGGCACAATCTACTTGCAATAGGTGAAATTGGTCAACTTGTTGCAATTTAAGTATGCCAATGTTGTCACATGAACTACAGTATCCAAGGAATTGATTGGGTTCCCAAGTTGTGAAGAAATTTTAAGGCTATATTTGAGGACATGAGTGCCAAGGTGTGCTAGGGAATGCTAAGATGTGTCAGATAGTGCAAAGGCATGTCAAACATTCTAAGATGTTCCAAGTGAAAAGGCATGCCAAGATGTGCAAGGGTGTCTCAATGTGTGCCAGGGACTGTCAAGGAAACAAAATGGATAAATAAGTTAAAATACAAGGAAATGAACACATAAGAGGGTTAATAGTTCATCAATTTACCTTTTCCAAGAGGGGCATTCTAGGCACACCAAAATTAGGCGTCAATAGGTGACAAGTGAAAATTATTAGTGCATTCTAAGTGCCAAGTCTTCCTTTGTTGCTTCTCATCTACTTTCCAACAGTTGATCTCAAATAAATTTAATATTAAACCATGGTAAATTATACCAAGGCATGTCAATGTATTCCATACATGGTAAGACTTTCCAAGCGCAAACATGTGCCAAGTGCCAATATGTGTCACAGGGTGTTGTGCATGCTATGAAGTGGAAGGGCATGTTGTAGAGTGCTAAGGTGTGCTAGAGAGTGATAATTCATGTTGAGGAGTGTTAAGGAGTACTAGGACAAAACATTAAGGGAGAACTAGGTCAAAATTCATGGAAATTAATGAATATCAGGAACGTGTGCCATGGACTAGTGCTAATGGATGCTAGTTGTCATGCCAAGGAGGGAGTGACAAGGTATGATAAGGATTGGTAAGGAATGATTAGGAATATCAAGGCATGTCAAGAAGTCTCAAAGTGTGTTGGGAGTTCCACGGGTGTGCTAATTATATGTGCCAAATAGTGCCAAGATATGCTAATACGTGCCAGGTGCTAAGGATGTATAGGGTGCCACGATATGTCAATATGTGTCAAGAAGTTTCAAGGAAACAAAAGGAAGAACCAATAAGAGGGATATAAGTCAGGAATTTATGTTTTTCAAAAGGAGCATGCTAACCACACTAATAATAGGTCCCAATACATGCCAAGTGCCATTGTGTGCCAAGTGCTAATGTATGTCAATGCATTCAACCAAGGTGTTCCATGGAATGCTAGGGGCTACATGAATGCCAACAAATGTTAGGAGAGTTCTATGATGTGTTAGCACATGCCACCATGTGTTTGGGCATCAGTGTCATGACATGATGTTCTAGGTACAAAGATGTTCCAAGACATGTGTGGTGCTAAGAAATGTTAGTGTGTGCCAAAGAATTAATCTAAGGTGTTCCTCGATTGTTGAGGAGTGTTAGGTCTTTCTCATTAATAGAATTGATAGAGCTTTATTATGTATTAAATAATATATTTCCTACACAGACTAGTGGGACTTTATATAAAGGGATTTTTCTACATAGCAAACTAAATAGATATGAATCATGTGCTGACTCATAGGAAAGCTCTATTCGACTAGTCATTACTTGAGGGAAATTATACACACTAATTACTTCTCAAAAATTTACTGACTCTAACCACTATGGCCTTAGAAATATTATAAAAAATACTCCACAATAATGGTATTAAATCGTTATCTTTTGATAAAAAATATATTAAAAAGCACATAACATCATCCAAAACTCATTGGAATGATCAATGGTGATGAACATTTTTTGACCGTCACCAAAAGTAACAAAAATAACATCGATGAGGGTCATTGAAAGTTAGTCACTAGAAGTGTCACCAAAGAGAGAATTAGAGATGGGCCTTTAACTTCCCTCACCATAGTGTCTTTGAAAATGGCTTTGGTGATGGACCTTAAAAGACCATCACTATATACTCTTACAACGATGTTTTTTTAAGGACCGTCACCATATGTGACATTGGTGACGGACCTTAAAGGTCTGTCACAAGCATGATGCTCACCAATGTCCTTTTTTCTTGTACTGTATGGCTCAATAATCAATTCTACCACCGCAACAACAACACCAAAAACTTTTGGGTTAGCAAAATAATGTTTCAAATATGCACCAACAACAAAATAAATTTCAATAGATTTTTCTATCGAAACATCAACAAATAGAATAAACATCATCATCATTGTTACAATCACAATCTGGAAAATTGCAGCAACAATAACAATAGCATCAACATCTCTACCAACCCAATCGCAGTCCCAATGCCTGAAGCAGCAACAACCATTGCTACAAAAATTGAATCCAACATAACAAGAGCTGCAGCAAAGGCTCTAGACAGCTGGTGATTTATTTTTTAGCAACAACAACATATTTGATATTTCTATTGAACAACAAAAGGAACTCCTACAACAACGAGGGCTCTCGGAGGTGTCTTCTAGTAAATCTACTATGTTTCATTTACATTTTATATACCTTATATCCCATTCGGATTGTGGTTAAGGCTTTATTAAATATTAATGATGGTTATCTATCATTGCCACGTTGTATCTATTGTGGGTATTTGACTTCATATAAGCATATATGAAAGATACATTTGGATATTCTTCTAGTATTTCATATTAATAAAAATGTTATGTCCCCTTATATGGGCTAACTGTATCTTTTTCGGCATCAACGGAGTTTTTAGTTCAAACTGGACAATCATTTTTTGTTGACGAGAAGGAAAAGGCTTATCAAATGGTAATATAGTTCACTTTCTAATTTTTCTTCAAATTTACAATTTTCTGGGATGTCCTTTGCATTCATCATTGTATATGTATATCCATTCTTTCACAATGATCGGTCTTCTATATGTTAGCCTAAGTGCTCTTTCTCTAAAGAGTATTGGAGTTTCGTCTGATTGGGAAATAAGTCATGTCATATTTACCATTTAATTGTTCACACTTATGAATCAATACAACAACCCATTAACAGATTTCTTGACATACCTGTACTATATGCCTTTTTTTCCCTCTGTTTCAATTTGAAATACCTTGATAAATATTTTAAAAAAAATGCATATTATATTTCTTTGTTGAGCAGTAATGTCTACAATAATAAATTTTCACTATTGAGCCAAACTATGATTATATAGAATACTCTTCCCTACATAAGCGAGGGGAGCGACATATCCAATTAGCTCTCAAGGGTCTATAGGGTCTGTAAATTCTCTTGAGATTGGAAGCTTTGAAAAATCTTTGATGTCTCAGGAACAAAAAAATGTGATAGAAATTATTAACTTCTTAATGCAGCTACAAAACCTAAAGGATATGTATTATACAAACATAAAAGAATTATTTATAAAGCTTTCAGTGAAATTTCAAGAGGTGTGTTCCTTTCCTTCCTGAGTTCTAACTTCTAGCTAATTTTACCTTTGTCAAATTTATAAAATAACATGGTGGCATTATGAATATATTACAAGTGAGATATGGAAACTTCAAAGCATAACGTTAAGTACTCTAATGAGATTGCAAGAATAGGTTGGGGTTGTTTTGGAAATGAAATCCATGTAGACACCAAAGTGTGTGATAAAATTTCTTTCAACTTTTCTTGTTACAAAATGAATATCAATGATTACGACAATTTGGTATTTTAGTTAATTTTGGCCTAAATTCTCATAGAATTGTTGTTTATTTAGCCCATGGTAGGCTGATCAATATAAAAAGCTTAACCACTATATACAAACATTGCAACGTATGATGCAATATCTTCAATTATTGAAGAGCAACATCCCATCGGGGTTTAAGGAGGATAAGGTTGATTCTTTTGAGAAGAAAATTCAAGCCATTCTAAACTCATTTAAGCATCTTCTCCACAACAACAATAAGGACAACAATAACTTTCAAATATTTGTCATCCAAGTGAAATTTATGTAGCAACAACCAAAAACTAAGTTATCTCGGATGCGGGGAATAAGAAAAGCATGTTAATCAACTCCAACAAATGAATTTACAACCTTTTGTTACTTCAATCCAATCAAACATTGTGACACCCATTCAGCATGGTTCCATGTCTTTACAACAATCTAGTGTCCAAACATCACAAAAAAATGTTTGTACTACAAGCGATCTGTTGCCAATATAATTTTTATGCAAGGAAATAGTGTAGCTACCTTATAGCAAAGTTCAATAAACCATATTCAAAATAATAATATTGCTTCTCTTCGGTAAAATAGTATTAACTCCATACGATGGGCGGGATCAATCCTTCATGGAAAAAATAATATAAATAGCGTGCAACTTCACCACCATTCTCGCGGCCAACAAATGCTACAAACACAAGTAAATATGTAGAAGCAATGAAATATTCAATACCCCTACTACTACGGCAAAATAAAATCTATTAATAGGTAAAACTAGCAACAAGTTGTTCAATTACGGAGGTAGAGTTTCATGTAACAAATTCCCAGCTTCAACTAATTAATGAGTTGAATAATGACTTGAGGACAAAGTAGTCTTCTACTAAACAATAACTTATGCGCAACGCCATCGGTTAAGTTAACATTCGGTTTATGAACAATAGTAGTATCGGCTTAAGACATGATCGATATTTTCTATTTCATCGCCTAAACTTCACTAGGTTGTTTCTCCACGTTTTTCAATATTCCTCTCCTGAGATAGATCAACAAATTAAAGTACCATCGCACTTCGGGTTTCCAAAGTTGTAACTCCTGTGTAGCTTGCAACCTTTCCATTTATGGATCCTCGCCCTCTACTCGCCCACTTACTTCACCTCACATAGAAGATCTTTGAAGCGATCTTATGCCATTTCTTCAATTTCAAATGCTGGAAATGCTCGGGGATTTCAGCATCCCACTCCTATACAAAAACAATTTAGATCTCTAGCTATTAAAACACCTAGAATTTCTACCTCACTACTATTATTTGACTTGCCTCCAGAGCCTACCTCATAATACTATCAACCGGGATGGACATCAAATTGTTTCACTTCGTTTCTTATTTGAAATGTTGGAAATGATGAGGGATTTCATGACCACTCCTATACGAAACCATGTTGAATCTCTAGATATTGGCACACCTATAATTTCCACCTCATCACTATTAGGCTGACTTTCCTCCTAGCCTATCTTAGATTACTATCAACTAGGATAGACACCAAAGCTGTTTCACATACAGAGATAGAATACAATTCAGACACAATGAACCCCTTGGAGCGCTTGGTAAAAGTTGTATGTAAATCTCAAACACTCTTTGTTGGTTTATTTCCTTTTAAGCTTTTCCAAGTATTTCAACAAATTGGTCATGAAAAGTCTATTTGCTATTAGTTGCTACTGAAACATTTATAGTGCAAGCTTCCTAACATATGAAAATTTTACATTCCATAGCCCGTAGAGAGTAGTTTTGTTTCAAATAATGCAATTTAGATGCATTTTTCTGAGTCTTCCATTTACATGTCACTATAGTTTATGTTTACATCCTTTTGTGTTTGTATAGAAAAACAAGCAACGTTCCTTTCAATATATCAAAAATGGAATTCATTATTTCATTGCTGATGTAATAGATATGTAACCAATATTATAAATTTCATGGAATCATTATTGGTATTACTATTATGGTAATTCAGTATAGTTTCTATTATATGTTGTAATGATAATCCCGGGGTTTATGTTTTGTGGGCAACGATATCCTCCATCAAGTAACATTATAATGCATATTTTTTCCCAAAGACAATTCTCATTCATTGCAAGAAATTAGGTAAAATGCAGTGAGGAAATTCTCCAAGGATGTAAAGGAACAGTAAGTTAAAAACTTAAAACTAATACTATTTCTCGAGCTATTGAGCCATATGTTTGAATGGTCACTGTTACTATGCAAGTAATTTATATAATAGGAGCATAGAGATAGGGGTTGATTAGAAACCCTAAAGGAGCTTTACTTTAACTTATTACATCTTTTATTTGAATATTTATCTTGGATTTGAATTCACCATCTCTGTGTTACATACTAGAGGATGATTTCTAGTGACTGCACTGTGAATTTTAAACTAAGAAAATAGTGATGAAGGAATGACATTGGGAGTCTTAATAGTAAAAAATTACAATAATTATGGTCGAAAATCCCTTCCAAACATACCCTGTCTTATCTAGAGGATTTATCTTATCTATTTTTTAGTTTCTTCTTTTCCAGTTTATGTGTTGATGGATTGGTATTCAAGGAAGGGAGTCTTAATATGGAAAATAATCCCATCGTAGTGACATTCCATTGAATAAATAGCTTTTATTTAGGATCTTAGTAATATAAATATTATACTTTATCAGTTTTCAATCACCAGAAAAACTGACAGATGAAGTGTCAGACTCCCTTATTACTATACTAATTCACTATCTCTGTGTTACACACTGGAGGATGAGTTGTTGATCATTGGATTGTGCACACTGCATATGCACCATAGAAAATAGTGATCAAGGAATGACATTGGGAGTTTTTATTGTAACAAATTACAATAATTCTAGTTGAATAATGCTACATAATGTACCCCATTCTATTTAGAGGATTGGTTATGTCTGTTTTTTAGTTCATTCTTTTCAATTTATTTGTTGATGGATTGGCATTCATTGAAGGGCATACTAATATGGAAAAAAAATCCCATCATAAGGACATGCCACTGTAGTCATAGATCTCAATTGGGACCTAAGAAAATCTAAGTATGAGAGACATGATTGGTTTTGTATCACTAGAAAAAGTAACATATAGTGTCAGTCTCTCTTCTTATTATACTAGAATTGAAGAATCTCATAATGTGATATTGACTATTATGAGCATTATAATATGATTTTGATTGAATTTGTTAGGTATGACTAATTGCAAAGTTTCCATCATCAATTTCCTGGTGCTAAGTAACTTTATGAAATACTTGAACTAAAACTAGAACTATATTATGATGGCATGCTTGGACCAATTTTTCTAGTTAAGGTTTGCACTTACAAAATATAAACACAGTCATAATATTTAGTGTCAATGTTTCGAAAACTGAATATTAAATAATATTTGGTTGGATGTGGAGATGTATATATCATGTAAGGTTTTTTGATGTTCTGATTTGTTCTAAATTACACAGATCAATTCAATCTCCCTAAAGGCATTGATTTTGGATATGAAAGACATAGGCCTAGTGGTAATCTTGACATATAGGATAGAAGGATCTGCACTAGGTGATGATTCCAAGGCTGTTGCTAGAGAACATTTAGTTGCAATGGTAAAATTCCATTTGCAAGCGAGAAATCCAATGTCATAGGATGGAAGTTACATGACAAAAAGAATGAGATGTTGCATTAGTTCCATAACCCTAAGCAATGTAGCTTTAGGTGATAGTGTGATGAAAAGTCTCCAACAACTTAATAATGTAGTCTCCATAAATGGAATCTACAAAAACTTCTAATATCAAGAGGTTGATATTGGAGATATGCTATTTATTCAATTGTTTATAATGTACTATTATATTTTTCATACGTGTTTGTGTTTATTAACTTGTGTTTTCATTAGTCCATGTCATCCTAAACTTGCGCATTTTTCATTCACTAACCATTCAAGTTTATAGATTTTTATTTTATCAGCCAATCTTCCTCTTCCATTTCAACATTAGCAAACTATATCTGCTGATATGTGCATCCTTTTTCAATTTTTGTGTATCTCCTAGACCATTTTTTTCTTAATCTAAGTTATTCACCATCTTTAATTTTTTTTGTATGCAATGTCATTTGAACCTTTGGGGTCTTTAAACTAGTGTATATTGACTCAAATAAGGCTCGTGAGTCTTGCCCAATTTTTGTTGGAGTGAGTACTCACCTAAGACTGGCCCACAAAACAATCCACTCACTAGATTAATGGGAAACTCCTGATGCTTGCCAAGACCCACCACAAACTTTCCAATGAGCATAATCACCACAAACTTGCAATATTTTTTGTGCATATAATTTACTTTATTTTAACATTTTCTCATCTTTTTTGAGCCTTTCTCAAGTCATTGAGTCTCGCCAAGCCCTAGGGATGCCAAGTCTCTGTTGATTCCATGACATTGGTGTAAATAGCTGACATCATTTTTTTTGTTCCATTTATTCAAGGAATTTGTAGGTGTGAGCTTGTGGTTTCTTTTCTACCAGGTGATTCTTTTTCGCCACATCACTTGTTTGCAATTTATTGACGTGTACGTCATAATTTTAACTTCTTATAATGAAAATAAAGATAACTTGTTTTTCTATGTTCAAGAATATTTGACACCATCCCTGAGCCCCTGCCACAAGGTTATCTCACTTTCGTCTCTGCAACACTCACATATGGATGGTTGAGAATTAGCATTTTAGTCCCATTACACTCAACAATAAATGGATAGGGTGGTTAAGATGATGACATAATTCAATGAGGTTCAATCAAACTTGAAACCCTGTAAAAACATGAGATGTTGTTCAAGGTTGCTTGTTCCTCTATGTCAAGTAGATTTTGCAGAGGCTATGACAATGAGGGGGGTTAGCTTGGAGTCCATAATCTCTATCCTTTTTTTATGAAATTAATGCCTTTGATGAGACTTGGTTTAGTTAACATGATCTCTTGTGGGTGACTTAGTATAAATTGATCACTGATCCACTTTATTGTATTTTATTGGATACTTGGCCAATTTTGATCACTCTTCCCACAACTTTGTACTCTATATATAAGCATAGTCTTCGGTCTAGGCAAACCACATCTATACTTCCTATGTTATATATATATATTTGGCTTCCTCAACATGTGTATGGTTTTGGAATACTCTTATCATACTCAACTACTTTATTACTCATGAATCCATGTGCATATTCTTGCATTGTTAGTTTTGTGCTTATATCAATTTTGTTTTTGTCATTTTTTTTGTTTACTGAACAACTGCATCTTCGAGTGTGAACAATTCGAGGAGAATGTTTTGCACCATTGGATATAAATGGTAGGTGACGAGATGTATAGGAGTGTTCAGAGTTTGCTAAGGGAAATGTGGAATTCGTTGCACAAAGTATATGGTTCGACCTCAAACGTTGCCATTATTTTTCATGTTGATGTCTCTCTATCATCAATTAGAAATGACATGCTTAAGGTATGATGTAATTTAATTTTGTTAATTGAATATCTTTCATGCCTCCAGAACTTGCATAAATTCATCATCTTTGTTGCAGTTAAGTTCATTTCCCTCTTTTTAGAACAATAAAGGTCTTTATTGTAACGAGTCTTCATCCAAAGGGTTTACATCATGCATCAAAATGTGAAATGAAAATATTTTCTCCCATTGATTTTTCACTAGTTTCGTTATTCTAAATTAGGCTAACTAGAAACAAAAGTATTGATTGTTCCCCTATATGCAAGTAAATTTCATTTTTATGGTTTACATCCACATTTACAGTGAGGACTGGACTCATGGTCCAAAAAACAAAATTTCTGATATTTTAATCCACTAAAAGCTCAAGATGGGCAAAGGTAAACACAAAATTAGAAATATTCTTTAGTCTAGTACTTTATTTTTTGGTGAATGTTGGCAGTACGTTTGGTTGATCCATGTGTGGATGGCTCAAAATGGTAAAGGTAACCACAACATTAGAGAGATTATTTAGTCGAGTACTCTATATTTTTGGCGAACCTTGGTGGTTCTTTTGGTTGATCTATCTACTTTGTGTGGATGGCTCAAAATGGGTAAAGTTAAACACAAAAATCGAGAGATTCTTTAGTCTAGTACTATATTTTTTTGGTGAATCTTGTTGGTGATTATGGTTGATCCATCTTATGCGTGTGGATGGCTCTTTATTTTTCTCATGCTTCTCTCATATCCCTTCATCATCTCCCTGTTGGGTTGCATGCTGTAGTAGTTTCACCTTTAGAATTTTGATTGATAGATTGAAAAAATTATGGCTTTGGGAGAGCTCATTCTTTCTTTCTCAAATTCATTTTTTTTCACCTATGGTGGTAAGCTTATTATGATAATATAAGTGAAATTTGTATCATAGTGATTTCAAATATGTGAAAACCTTTCAAAAATAAACATGGGTAGACCATATATGAAAGTTGGAAATGATGGATTTCAAAAAAAATTATAATATTCCTCTTCATCTCTAATGATGTTGTTCGGGTTAAGAAGACCTATATAAGGTTATTGTTATTCTACCGTAAATATATAAAAAACTAAACAAATTCTCGAGTTGTCCATGGAGTTTTGGATAGAGGGTGATTAGACGGTCTGTAAAGGCACTCCTTGATGTAAGTCATCGGTTCAATTCCCCCCGGATCACAGTGATATATTGCACATGATGAAGATGTAGTCCCACCAAGTTTACAAAAAATAATTATCGAGTTGAGTTGTATATGGAGTAGGAATTTTACATTCTAAGTTGTGAGAATATAGACTATATTCCAAGGTATATCATCAAGTACTTTTGAGAATTTATTCCAATCATCAGTTGACAAAGTATCATAATTGTCGACTATAAAGACTCCATAATGAGAGGATGGGGAATAAGTAACCACATTTTAAAGGGCTATCTGAAAACCATCAAATTCCTCGGAGCCAATTCCACCAATTTATTTTATATCTAAATTCTTACCAAGACTTTGAGCTAAACATGAACAACATAGTCCACAAGGTCGTGAAAGATCTAGAGAATGGAAGTTCATGGTTGCCGAAAATATTCTACCAAATGATGTTTTACGTGTTCCTTGAGGACCATGGAATGCATAAACTAGGGCAGTCTTTCTCCTCACTATATCATTCATGGGAGGCCAAGCTGCTAAATTTTTTCCAACCAATTCTCCAAAATGTATTTGGAACATAATTCTGAGACAAGCTCCTACACCCAGGCTTGAGATCTCAAAAAACCAGTGCCCATAATATCTTGTCCATGTCCATAATGATCGATCAATATTGTTTCAGAAACTATATCAATATTTTGTCTAAGATAGGTTTTATGGTAAACATAAAGATGTAGCTCACCTAAAGGAATTATTCCTTGTGTATCTATATTTATACTTTTATGAGACCCACCTAGCTCCATTAGTAGGGGAAGGGACTCAGAATAAAAATATAAAGAAGAAATAGAATGATTATATATTTCTAATGTAGTAGAAAACACCTTTTCCGAACTATAATAACTTTATGATGCAAGCCCTTCAAATTTTTGTGTGGCCGATTTTGAAAGCCCACATGAGAGGAACCTAGTTGCCAAATCAAATATATTTTTTCATCTAGCGTGTATTCTAGACCAATTCCAAGGAATCCCACAACCCTTTATGGGAATATCAATGAATTTTGATTTACCACTTCCTGCTTGAAGTCTAGTCTTTTTTGAAACTGTTAAATATTTGTTACTAATCGCACCATGAATACCATAGTTCAAAGAAAATAAAACTAATAAATATTCACAATTCTCTCCTGCTTCTCCTTGAATGGACATTTAATTCCTTTTAACTTGTGTTTTTTTTACGTGTCCATTTCCCTTGCTGGATAATTTAGGTGATAATTTGATTCAAAGCGAGAAGTTGAATGATCCTTATCATCAATGGGTGAGCCTTCCGATGCTTCTTCAGAACATATTATATCTTTCCTTATACAATAATTATTTTGAAAGAGGTGTGGAGAACAAACCTTGAGATCATTTGCTACTTTGGTTTTCAAGTTACCATCCAAAGTATTTGATATATTGTCTTTAGTATCCCTATTAATTCATATTAGGGGTAGTGTCATTCTATATGCATTAGATTCCATTCTCCCCTGAGAATGAAATGCATCACTTGACAACGTATCATTTCTATAAAAATCCTTTTCTTTAGGCTTCCTTTCAAGCTCATAATCACTTCTCCAATTTTCAGGAGTCAAACGGTGAAAAGAAGTGATAAGGTTAATGAAAACCCATCTCAAGATAGGGTTTTCCCTATGCACAATATCCTCCCTAAAGATTGAGATGAGGGGAGGAAGAGAAATGATTAGTACATAAGATTGGAACTTCCCCCCTGAATTTTGAATTTGGATTGTGTGAAGTTAGAACCTCCTCGAAACACTAGTGTACTAGTAGTAAGTACCAACAAAATTTCACAACCACGAAAAGGGGATTTTTGGTGGAGAATTGAAAGGAGACACTAAATTATGATGCATATAGGATATCCATGAAGAAAAATATTATAGTCCAGAAAAATGATATCCATAGAAATTGTGGACTTGTGACTGAAAATTGTCTTAGCAAAAACATTTATCTATTACTTGGCCTCAATTATTTTTTATTGCTTGTCACACCCAAGGGTTTCGTAGACTTCTGGGATCTTGCTTGCCTTTGAAGGACTGAATTAATTTTTTGAATTAGTTCTTCATCTCCTTTAACACAAATATCACATATTACAAGGGATATTATACAAAATTTATTATTTCAGAGCCTTTTAGGTTTAGCTATATACTTTTCCATATAGAGAATAAGGTTGATTTGAACACAACCTCTTATGGTTGCTTTGCTACTCAATTTTTCTTGTCTTTCTACTGAATATCAGTGATGATGTGGATGGAATTTTGTGATGATGTGTCACTTATAGACTACAGTTTCTTCCTTCTATATGTAATGTCATCATCATGCATGTGAAATGGCATCTAGTTTGTTTTTATCTATTTTCTTTTGATGTAATTTTATAGTTGGTGATCCGTATTTATGCAAGAACACAATAGAATACACATATAACCACAAATACAAAGATGCAGCGGAAATAAAACTTCATTTTATTAATATCAAAGAACTGAAATTTTCTTACAAACTGAACGGAAATAAACTAGCTAGGGTGCTGGTATCGAATCTCTGAGAAGCGATGTGGCAGCTACAAACCTCTGAACTATGTTAAAATGAGGCTTGAGGGCCTATTTATTATTGAGAAACAATGGAGAACTATAAACGTCCAAAAACCTAACCCTAGGAGATGAAGCGGCAAAACTATGGGCCCCGTTTGGGTAAATTGGTGTTTCAACTTCGCGGGGACGTAACTTCGGCATACGATATCCGTTTGACGCGTATGATACATCATTAGAAATATTTATCCGAGGACTAAAAATATTGTTGCAAATATTGAGTATAGAATGGAATCATATTAGCTAGACAAACAATTCCCAAAAAACGTCGTTTAGGGCCCCAAAAGAGCTTCGGATGTTCAAGATCCAAAAAACTGCTAAAAATAGTAAGTTGTGCCAAAACTGGAAAAATAAAAGGGACAATGGTGGGGCCCTAAGTGGAATGGGTGGGTGGCCACCAATATCCACCTGGATCATTGCTCCCAAATTAGGAAGAAATGGTGCCCATTGCATTGAGTTCCTCCATGAGATAAGGAAACTTCTACTGAACTTGGTCCTTGGTGAACCACTTGCCTTGGTGCAGGAGTTTTCCATCTTTGACAACCCGGTACAGTTGGATACTCAATTTGCGAGTGTTATTGATTTTCATGTCCATGATACAATCCGTGGTGGCCTGTTCCATGCATTCTGGGTTTAACTCTTTTGGTGTGAGTTCTTCTACAATGTCAGAGGTGTCCAGTAGAGGTGGGAAGTAGGGACGAAGGCGGTCTACATTGAATATTGGGTGCAGACCAAGGAATGGTGGAATACTAAGCTTGAAGGAATTGTTCCCCAAAACCTTAGTGATGGCGTACGACCCATATCAAAGTGATCGAAGCTTGTGGTCGGGTTTAGTGAGGCACTCCTTCTGCAAATGTAGCCACACTTTGTCGCCCACCTGGAAGTTGTGTGGCACCCGATGTTGATCATGTCATTGCTTGTACTTAGAATTGGCTCTATAAAATATTTCATGAACTTGTTGGTGGATGTGCTGAATGTGCTCGAGGAAGTTGTTCGCTTTGTCAACTTCAGACTGGACATGAGCCGAATCGGCCAGAGTAGCCGTAAATGGCATGGCTACATCAATGGGACATAGTGGCTAGAATTTCAAGCCCACCTGAAAGGGGATGTGGCCAGTTGAGCTGTGGAGAGCCCGGTTATAACTGTCTTGTACATAGGGGAGGCTCTCATCCCATGTACGTGGATTCTTTAAATTGTACATGCATAGAATGTGTACAATCATCCTGTTGAAAACCTCTGTCTGGCTATCAGTTTAGGGATGGAAAGCTGTGGACTTGGTGAGCTTGGTGTCCAACATTGACCAGAGGCTGGAATTTTTTTTTTTGAGGAACCTGCTATCATGATTTGGTATGATAGACTGTGGGATCCGAAAGTGAACCCACACTCATTCAAAGAAGAGTTTAGCAGTGGCTTTTGTTGTGATATTCTTCTTGTAGGCCGCCATAATGGCCATCTTCGAGAATCTATCGACGATGACAAAAACATAGTCATTTCCATGCTTAGTAGAAGGAAGGCTTAACATGCAATACATGGATATGGATTCCCAAGGTTGATTAGGGGTAGGTAGCAGAGTATAGAGCCCTTGCCTCTTAATGGTCAGTTTGGAAATGACGCAAGCATTGCAGGATCTGATGTACTTCCCAACATCCTGTCGAAGGTTTGGTCAATAGAAATACTTCTGCAGAAATACCATTGTTTTCTCGACCCCAAAATTCGCAACGACTCGACTATAGTGTGCTTCCCATATCATCTTGGCACACTCGCTTGAAGGAAAAAAAATGTGTCCCAGGTGACAGAACAGTGCATCTTGGAGGTGAAAATTTGGAACTTGCGTACCCCCAAGAGTGTCTTGTATGTGTGGCTAAATTCTGGATCGCTCTTGTAGAGAAGCGACCAATGAAAACTCTCGTGCCGAGAAGAGTTGAGAACTATGGTTATGGCCATGATCGGTGGTTGGCTGAGGCAGTCGGAAAAATTATTCATGCTTCCCTTCTTGTACTTGATGTTCAAATGAAATTGTTGCAAATATGTGGACAACTTCTGATGGCGATCATTCTGCAAGTTCCCTTGTGTGTATATGAACTGCAGGGGTTGGTGGTCTATCTGGATGATTGTTTCCTTCCCCAAAATGTAATGCTTCCATTGTCGACAAATCTACACAATGGAATACATTTTTTTGTCATAAGTGGGATACTTTCAAGCTGTGTCAGATAATTTCTAACTGTAACATGCCACTGGATGCCCCTGTTGAGTAAGAACTACCCTAATAGCATAGTTATAGGCATCCGACTCTATCTCAAATGGTTCTTGCAAGTCTGTTAATGTGAGCACTAGGGAAGAATGGAGGTGAAAATTCTACGAATGCCTTCCATTGAGATTCTAACCAAAAGAATTTTGATTTCGCTCCTCTCTTAGTGACTTGACTCAAGGGCCAAGTGATATGAGACAATCCCAACACGAACCTGCGGTAGAAATTAGTAAGACCTAGAAAGCTGTGAAGCTATGTTAGAGTGGTCGAGGCTGGCCAATCTTGAATGACTTGGATCTTGGCTCGATCCACATGCACCCCCCTTTAATCAATAATGTATCCCAGATATTGAACCTGGGTCATGCCAAAAGTGCACTTCTCCAAATTGGCACACAGCTTGTGTTGTCATACTGTTTGGAGGACTTCTCGGATGTGGTGGAGGTGCTCTTCCCAAGTCTGGCTGAAGATCATAATGTCATCCAAGTACACCACTATAATGAGTTAGTGAATGGACGAAATATGTCACCATCAACCTCATGAAGGTTGTGGGAGCATTCGTCAACACGAAAGGCATGACAATCCATTCGAAAAGGCCCTCCTTCGCTTTCAAGGAAGTCTTCCACACATCAGAGGGTTCGATTGGTACCTGGTTATACCTAGAATTCAAGTCGATCTTGATGAAATATTTCTCCCCTTTGAGTTAGTCCAGAACGTCATCAATCTGTGGGATCGGGTACCTATTTTAGATAGTGATCTTGTTCAATGCCCAATAGTCAAGACATAGGCTCCAAGTCCCATCCTTCTTCTGTACCAACACAATCGAGCTCCCATAGGGCGATGAACTTGACCGGATGTAACCTTTCTGCAGCAGTTCCTAAATCTACCTCTTGATTTCATTATTCTCTAGAACAGAGCACCTTTAGACCGGTGCATTGGGTAGCAACATACCTAGGGTTAGGTCAATCGGGTGCTTGACCTGACAGTGTAGAGGCACCCTTGTGGGTGAGGTGAGTATGTCCCCGTACTCCTCCATAACCTTGTCCATTTGTTTTTGTCATGTAGAGGAGCCATGTCTGGAGGTTGTGGCCACAATCTTCTTCTTTCCCTGGGGGTGGATCATCAGGAAAACAAATTTCCTATTTTGGGAAATGAGCTTATTGAATTGTTTTGTAGTAACCAAAGAGATAATGGGAGGTGGTGGTACCTCTGGTATCCTGTACTACTTATTTTCCAAAGTAACAATAACAGCGCGATGCTGGGACTCATACACATCATGTCACTTCCACAATTATCGTTGGCCTAACAATACATCAGGAACATAAATAGGAGCAATGTCACACAATACCTCATCTATGAAGGGCTTGATGCTATAGGGAAGGTGAAAATGCTGGCTGATGCGGAGATCATGTCCTTGGTGAAGCCAACCGATGGTGTATGGTTGTGGGTGCACTGTGGTTGGCAAGCCCAAATGCTTCACGAAATCTGTTGAAATGAGGTTCTTTTGGCTCCCATTGTCAGCATTGAACTGTAGCGGGGAACCCTTTACCCACATTTGGAAGTGGAAGAGACGCTTTGCCTCCTCTGGATCTTCTGGTTTCTCATTTTGGATCTTCGTAGTGGCAACAGTGGTTTTGGGTTCCACATAAATAATCTACTTCCCTTTGACATTCTTCTTATCAGGTTCTGATTTAGAGTCGAAGCATGCATCTGAGTCAGAAGCCCTCATGTCGACCACCAGTGATTGCCTGGCCTGACACTCACTTGTGTTGTGAATGGAGATCTTATGGGACTCACACCACATTCCCATGTCCTTCTTTGGCTTCGTGGTGTTGTTCTTTGCTTGTGGATTTGGCAGCTTGTCTTGGCCCACCATGCCTTGGATTTTTCCTTTGGTTTGCGATTTGGGGGCACCTTTCCCTTGCTTTTCATTTGCATCTCCAAAGTCTCACTTCTTCTGTTTGAATTTCTGCTCAATCTTGGTAGCATAACGATATGCCATACCAAGTGGGGAGATGTCGAGGAACTCCATCTCCTCCTGAATGTATCTCTGTAGACAGCCACGATACTTTAGCACCAAATTTTTCTTGAAATATTTGATACCCAACTTTGTGCACAGGGTATGGAACAGATTTGTCAGCTCATGCAGATCTTGATCCCTTTATTGTCGCAGCGTGGTCCATTGTATGTACTTGTCCTCATAGCTCCCCACAGGATAGTATTGTTCCTTGATGGCATCTCGGAAAGAATTCCAAGTGGGTATAGCTGAGAACAGAGAGGTTTCTGTCTTGTCCTTTTTCTCAGAGTAGGTTTGCCACCAGTCCTTAATAGGGGGGGTAGCTTTGATGAGTGCAAAAATAATCTTCTTCCAGTCGGAAAAGTCATGAACCGAGAAATATCCTTCTAATAGATTCAACCATATATCTATGACATCTGCATCTATTTGACCCTTGAATATGGGAATGTCAAAGTTTACTTGTACCTTAAAGGGAGTTGCGCCTCCAGAGTGGCTGTTGGATGCAGATGCGCTGCCAGTGGGCAGTGGTTGAAGGATCTGGACAAAGTTATCCATCATCGCATTCCTTTGTTTTTCGAGGGCCTCCTCGAGAAATATTTTGATAGGATCTCCTGCTCCCTCATATTTCTTTTTTTCCCCCATGGGCATCCATCGAGGTTTTTGAGGCTGATCTTGCAAAGGTTCCACTAGATCAAGCCCTAACTCGTGATACCTTGACCTTGTTGGGGACATGCAAAGAAGGATCGAGAAAAATCAGACCGCTCTGATACCACTGATCCGGATTTATTCAAGAATGCAACAAAATACATATATAACCACAAATACAAAGATGCAGCAGAAATAACACTTCATTTCATTAATATCAAAGAACTGAAATTTTCTTACAGACAGAATGGAAATAAACTAGCTAGGGTGCTGGTAGAGAATCTCTTAGAAGAGATGTGGCAGCTACAGACCTCTGAATTGTGTTACAATGAGGCTCGAGGGCCTACTATTTATTTAGAAATAATGGATAACTCTAAACATCTGAAAACCCAACCCTAGGAGATGACATGCCAAAACTATGGGCCCCGTTTGGGTAAATTGGTGTTTCAACTTCCCGAGGACGTAACTTCGGCATACGATCTTCGTTTGACGTGTATGATACATCATTATAAATATCTATCAAAGGAATAGAACTATTGCTACAAATATATATTTTTGAATTTAATCATATTCACTAGACAAACGATGCACAAAAAATGTCGTTTAGGGCCTCAAAACAGCTTCGGAAGTTCAGGACCTGAAAAACTGCTAAAAATAGTAAGTTGTGCCAAAACTGGAAAAATGAAAGAGACAATGGTGGGGCCCAAAGTGGAATAGGTGGGTGGCCAGCAATATCCACCTATATCAGTGAATCTTAGACCAGTCCATATTTTTTACACAGGTCATGTTTCCTTATACACTCCTTGGAATAGGTGAAAATTGGATTTTGATGAAGATTTTTTATATTTTGTGAGTTTGACATTGGTGAGGCTACATCATATTCATGTCCAAGAATAACACCTGAATAGGGTGGGGAATTGAACCAATGAGTTAACATCTAGGAGTTCTTTAACAACACACCCAATCATTGTCTATCGAGGACCCCATGGACGATGAAGGAAATAAGAGTTACTAAATACTTAAATTATGAAGTAGGTTATTTCTACATTGATATTGTCTAGATATAATATATTTTTTTGTTGTTATTTTTCCTTCATATTTTTTTTCCCATTTTGGTTATGGAAGATCAAATATTCTTCCAATATTTAATATGAATCTTCATGAACCTATTTGCATCTAATCGTTAAAAATTCATAGGATTTTGCTGAAAGTTTGTGTGAGGAGCTATACAATTTTTTAGCAAATAAAAACACAAGTCTTTAAGGATAACATAGAATTGAACCATTGACCCATATATTGTCATATGGCTGTACACTTGTTTCCAAAATTCTACTTTCTACACCATCTAGTGACACCACTTATTATTTTACATCATAATGGTTGTAGGTAAATTTTTTAAAAGTAAAGGGATGGGTTTGGAAATGATGTTAAAAACATAAATATCCCTGTGGAGGTATAGTGGTATTATTTGCTGACAAACTGGCATGAGAGTGATGATAATTCCTTAGCTCTGCCATGAATATATCCATCAAATTGGTGACAAATGAGTTATCAACTACCCAACCACAAGAATATTCTGTAAATCTCACCCCCAAACTGGGTTATGAGACCACAAAACAAAGGATGGTTGTTGGATTTATTTCTCATCTATCACAACCCACAATACTAAAATACATAGCCACAACGAGACACCAACAATTCTTTCCCTCATTGAAAGCTTATTTAGGTATCTCACCCAACGTTGAAATAGTGACAAACCTCTTCCACTTAGAAAAACACAACACAGGGTTATCATCTCCATTGAATCCATCCCCTCTAGTTCCATAGTGTTGGCATAAAGAATTTGAACTACTGGTTTCTCTTTGGGAATCCTTGAAATTCATATACCTTGGCTCATTGCAGTGATGAATCAGAGAAGTGGATAATGTGATTTCAAAGATACCTTAGTTGATTTTTAGTTAACATTGATTTAAACAAGTGAGTAATGAGATTTCATGTTTCTTACTCTACAACTCTCTATTCAAACACAATGCCTTCCTTCCACTTCTGCCACAACCCCTATAACTTGACACAAACTCACACATATTTCAATATCACTGGCTTCTTGGGTTGGTTATATGGAATTCTAGCTATGAAGGCATTTGTTCTCTCAGCATGAGGAAGAATGTAAGAATGACATGGAAGAACCTCTCCAAGAAAAAGTATATGTTATATCTCTCATGCATGAGGATCATGTGTCTTCCATATAAAATTTTGAGTTTGGACTTGGAACATATGATTAATAGGGTAGGTGAAAGAGATTTTAATATAACATGGTTAAAATATAGAAACTTTGCAAGCAACACAGGGCAACAATGATATCTTGGGTTATAAGAGGAACCCCAACCCTTGATAAGAAATCCCATGTAATGTTGTCGTATGAGGTTTCAATATAACTCATGCTATATTTATAGGCAACTCCCTTCTACCAGATCCATGTAGAGGGCCATATTTTCCATACAGAGAGACATCCCCCAGACAAGATCCATCTCTTTTACCCATCTTTCTATCAAGAGACTGAAATGTTAAGATAGCTTCCCTTTCGACTTCATAGGAATACCCTCTATTTCATAGTGGGCATTCGATGCATTGAGGCTTATCCTGTACTTGGCTCCAGATCTTTGTATTTCTTCTTCTTATTATTGTGATAGTCATTCTTAGAAATTTTTAAGTAGGAGTAATCTTTGATTTTATAGGGGTGGCCTTTGAAATCCCACTTTGTACTGCCACTTATGAATTGAGAAGTCTCGTTGATGTAATTTTTGTCATTTTTTGGATATTAAGTAACTTATCCTACCTTCCTAAGGACTCCCTTTAGTCTTCCACTCTTGGATTCAGCTGTTGTGTTCCTCCTCAAGTGATATTTTTGGAGGTTATTATATTATTTAATATACTTTTGTCTTATAATAGTTAAGCATAACATCAAAACCTAGCCTACCTAACATTTGGAATTATGACCATTCAATAGTGGGGCCTTTTCCTTGGGCTTCGAGCTAACCGAATTTTCAAAGAATGTTCACATTCTATAGTATGGGGTCACTACAATTCAACCCTCATGGATTGACACAATTCTCATAAACCACTGCATTGCAAAGAATACATGATTTAGTCTTTTATAATCTAGGGCTTAAAACTGGAATCTTAAATTATCCAGGTCATAAATTCACTCACAAACACTAATGGGGGGCATTTTCTGTTTGGAATGTTGGAAAGATCTTGAAAAAACAAAATTTACATTGATGTTGGTCATTTTTATTTGTGATTTAGTATAAACTATTTTGCTTCATTAGAATTAACTCCATTTTGTCCTAGCAGATAATTCAACACATTTTTTTTTTCCAATGTTTTGTAGTCTTAAAGTGAACTCATTACTATATTATTTTTTGTTGTTCATTGTTGAAAAGAGATACTTTTACTGTGATAACTTTCAATATTTTTTATTTTTTGGTTGCTATCATGTTTTGAGTGCGGACTTCTGAAATTTTAAATTGCATGTCACTTTATGTGAACGATATATATATATATATATATATATATATATATATATATATATATATATATATATAAGAAGACAATTGAAACCCGTGCTTGTAGTTCCTAATTACAAATACAAGTATGGATTTTTGGATATCATTCAGATATCTAAAATTTATAGTTTATAATTTGAATATTTACATGATAAAGGAAATATAAAGGTCCCAATTATAAAAATTCACCCAATGACACCAAAATTGAGATTTTTCTTTCATTCAACCCGTAACACATTGCATCTATCTCCATCAATGTTCTTCTTCCATATGCTATCCAGCTGTGACATTTCCTTTGCAATATTTAGTGCATTTCCAAGTTATAGGACAGTTGTAGACTATAAATGTCTTTAGAGTTTCAATTCTAATTGAGTGTTCAACTAAACATACTGAGTCTCTTATATGTAGCTATTTTTCTGTACACCCAGTTTTCATAACTTCCATAACTATTAGGTAGAGACATGAAACATCGATGATGTTTTTCTTGTTTAGTGAAACATTTTAGAGACTTTAATTTATTGAAAATTGTGGAAATTACAATCTATAAAGTTTCAAGATATAATTTTTAAAAGTCTAATTCTTTAAAGGGTGCTAGCTCAATGGAATAGTACCTGCTTTAAAAGTAGGAGGTTGGTGGTTTGATTACATCATGCCCTTATATTTATATGGAATGGAAATGATCAGTTTTTTGGTGATAGAGGCTCTTTTGACCATCACCAATGAGCTTATGGTGACAATTTTTGACCTTCACCAAAACACGAAATCGTGACTGTCAACGAACACCACCATATATATGCATCAATAGTGACGACCATCAAAAGTCTGTCACCATAAATCGTTGTTGTTGACATGAAATGGTGAGGATCATTGTTTGTCATTATAGTCATTATTCGTGATAGAAATTGATGTCACCAATAAGCTTATGATGACATTTTATGACCCTTACCAAATATGAAATGGTGACGAGCAATGAATGTTGCCATATATATGCACCAATAGTGACGACCATGAAAGGTCCATCACAAAAAATCGATGTTATTCATATGAAATGGTGATGGTAACTATCCATCATTATAATCAATATTTGTGACGGACCCTAAATGTCACTATTGGGGCTCACAGAGGTGGCTTATTATTGACAACTCTAGTGCTTTCACACTGAATTATCAACCCGAGGTAAGTCATCTTATTTCAAGAGTGTTGGCACAATATATGTGAGTCGGGTTGTCTAATAGTTACTCCTTATCACTTATGAGGAACAATTTGCTAACTTCCTAAATTCACTTATCCTAATGAGGGATGGCTTGGATTTACTTTTAACCTAAGATTGAGCAGCAAGTTTGAGCAACTATGTAATTGAATTAAACAGCAATCTAACTGAACTGAACAACAATCTACAGAAATCAAGAAACAATTTAATTGAATTAAATAGCATGGTAAATAAACTGAACATCAATGGAATTGAATTGAAAAGTAGTCTAGCTAACTGAGCATGGAATAGTAGTATAACTAACTGAGCAGTATTGGAATTGAATTGAATAAAAATCTAGCTAACTGAGCAGTAATGGAACAACAGTATAACTAACTGAGCAGTAATGGAACAAAAGTATAATTGAAGCAATTTAAATGAATTGTACAATAAATATTTATGTAATTTTTCAATGGAATTATATTTATGAATTAATTAATCAACATTGATCGACAGTTGAACACTTCGTTGTGCTAAAAGAGTAATGTAATCCTTAAAGGCATATAACATTGAAATCAAATTATTCTACGATATATAACTCAAGTGCAATGGCATTAAAATAATTGGAACTATCTATTGATAATGAAGCATTGTCATAAATCGAAAAATATGATTTCGATTATCCTAATTCAAGAACATGATTGCTAAAAATCATGAAGAAAGAGAAACTGTAACTTTATTGAATGGAAATATACTTTACAACTGCATCAGATACTTAAGCATTGGTTCTGCAACTATAGAGAGTATGAAAACTTGCGAGGAACTTGCAAGGGTTGGGCCCAGACCACCAGAAGCTCTAGCACAGTAAAAAATTCAAAATATTATTGTTCAAAACTCTATATTACATCCAGTGATGTTACAAAAATAAAATTAGACAGGTTGGTTCTGATGCATCGATTGCAGAATGAATTTCCTATCCTTTCTCTGACTACTTTTCTCGTTCGTCCTTCACCTTTTTAAAGGCAATTTCAAAAATGAGAAAGTATTTCCCAAACAACAACTTGCTGCGCATGGATTTCATTTCAGTTCTCGGGCTCAAATTCATTTTTATACCTTTTTTGGTCACTGTGAGTTACCGAGATCTCATATGTTTGTGCCTATTGGTTAGCTTCCATTTCCTATTGGTCCAACCACTCTACCTTCCTGCATGTGGAGATAAGAGAAGTCAATTTTCTTTTATAGAAACATCCTTTTCATCATAATTCTAATTGTTCTAGTTTTCATAATTGTTTTCCTCTTTATTGGTAATATGAAGAGGAATTCCCCCAAAATTGTAACATAATTTGAAGTAATTACAGGGTGAGAACATACATTAATTTGGGCCCAACATACTCCCCTGATTATCTAATTTCATGTCCTTATGCAAACAAATGATTGAGATGTAACTGCATTAAGGAGTAGGCAAGGTAGACCTTTTCGTTGTATGCTCTAAAGCCTTGTTTTTGTTTCATGAGTGCAAAGGCAACACCTGTGGATCCTTTTGGTAATTCGTAATTGTGATTATAATCCTCAGGAGGATACTAGAGGAGAGGGATTCTGTATCTACATCCCAACCAGGCAGGCCCCATGCTGTAGACCAGGCTGCTATATGAGAGGAATCTTGAGGTAGCAGCCTTGAAGTTCCTGTAACTGAATGGCTCCCTATTCTTCACATTATTCATGAAACCATCCATATTTGCTTAGTTGTTGTTAAGGCTGCGTCATGAATGTCCCAAAATTATTCTCGTCCATTTTCTATGATATACTTATGGATGGGCCCCAGCTTAGTCCTCACACCTCGCCTTCTCATGAATTTTTTGTGCTGGATGATCAATTTCAGGGGTTTTTTAGGCTCCCCCTGACCCATAAATCTAGGCTATGCTCTCTTTTTTGGAAGATGTTGTAGGCTTTGGCCCACCTGATCTAGTTTTTATAAAATGTGTTAGTATGAATCTTTCGTTGGAAAAGACCACTTTAGCTACACATAACAAATAGCCCTAACATCAATTATGGCTACCAATATCTTTAAGTCTGCAATTAGTTGATCCAAATAATGCTGCACAAATCCAGATCTAAGCATAAAAGACATTAAGCAGTAAAAATAAAATGTGGCTCCATGCATCCAATAGACAAGACAAGAACAATGTATTTGAAAGAATTTTTTATATTAAAAGGGGGCACCTAAGAGGAAAACAGAAAAGGTGTTTCTGATTCTCCTCAATGGGATGGGTTCTTGAAAGTCCTCAGCATTTCAGATCTAAAATTTCTCTCTCTTGTTGGTGTAGAAAAACCCAGACAAACATAGAACTCAAAGGGAGCTCTCAAGGAAAAAATGGAGAATGTGACCAAGAGTATAGATCTAGAGTGATCTAATGCAATGAAAGGTGACTAATGAATGGGAAAACCCTTATATTTATAACAAAATATTAGGGTGGTCTAGAACTTGGTGCATGAATAAAATATTATTAATAAAATTCTAGAACCACCCTTTAGGAATATTTCATTATATTTGTTGGAGGGAAAAGGATTTTTGACTTGGGTCAATTCCTTTATTTATAAATAATAAATAAATAAATGATTTATTTATTATTTTAAGGAAATAGTGGGAACATAATTAAATAAATAATGATTTATTTAATTATTTATAAATGATTTAGTCAAATTTAACTAGGAATATTATTTACGTAAGGATTTAAATAACTTATTCCTAGGAAATAATCAAATAAATAAGGATTTATTTAATTGATTTCCTTGTTTTGGGTTAAATATGACCAGGAAATATAAACAAATATAGAGTTATTTATTATTTCATTTTGGGGTTTCCTGTTTAGACCATAAACAACTTAATAAAGGTGTTTTACTAAGTTATTTCACATAGTGAAAGCAATTTTACTTAGGGTTAAATTGCTCTTACATGGTGTACTTGGGTTCACCTAATGATAATAGGTTAGATGACCAAAAAATGGTGCAAAAAAATGAAGGGAAGGCTTGTAGCTACACATCCCCTATAAAGGGGCTAGTGTTGTTGTCCGTGTCTTCTTCTAAGAAGAAGTTATGCATGTAAAATTTAGACAGGAGGCGTTGGACCTATTCATCCTGATCATTACAACAATGGAAAAATTCTTCTGTGGTCCTGAAAGTAGTGGATTTTCTTGCCCTGACAACTTTAACTTTCAAGAGTAAATATTGTTCTATTAGTAAAAAGGCATACTTGGTTGCCGGAGCTCTACATGATAACACACTATTATATAGAGAGAAAATTCTAGAGATTTTCTTCTTAGCTTGCTCCACCTGCTCTTGTACCATTTTAACCTTTGCCTGTTCCCCTCTGAACTGGGAAAATGTTTCTTCTTCTGTGGAGGAGTGGTTAGTGAACCTTTTTAGTAGTGCTTGGTATTATTTTAATGGCACCACCTCCTTCCTACACTATGTTAGCTCATGTCGCACTTGCACTAGTTCATTGCGTAATTTCTGGTTGGCAGCTTTCTCTACTAGATGGGAATAGGCAGGGGCATCCTCTGTTTGGGTCCCCTTTTATTCTATAACCTTCTACTCAGTTTGAGTAGAGGCTTCAAAGGTGTTTTCCAGTTCTATCTTCATTTCAACCTCAGTGGTGTCTGCTAAGTTGGTATGTACCTCAACTTCTATAGTAGTTATCAAATTGGTTTGTATTCTAGTTTCCATGGGGTCAGCTAAGTGAGCTTGCATTTCACCTTCAACAATATTTACTAGTTCTGTTTCAGTTCTTGCAATGGAGGTTTCTTTCTTTGGCTTCCAAGCCCTTATTTCTTTCTTCAGTTGTTTTCTCAGATATTTTACCAATTTCTTTAATCTCTTGCAGGTCCTTCTTAGTTTCTCACTACTCCTTTCATCTGAATCTTCACCTGTCCTGATTTCAGTAGGTGGTAGGGGAGCGGAATTTCCTTTTTCAGGGATGGTGTCTAAAATGGTGTTTTTGATTACGTATTTATAATTTACTTCAATGTGAGGGTCCTGAATAGGAGGAGCGATGCTACCTCCTGGTGTCAAAGGGGTTGTCTCCGTGTGTGTGCTTTGCTCCATAAGGACAATGTCACCTAACTAATCTTGTGATTCCATTCTCTCCTCTGTCTTCCTGTCACTATACACCTCATAATTATCAATAGGGGATAGAGCCTCATCATCTCGAGGTTCCTCTTGGTCAGGTAGGACATTAGTGTGACCAGAGCTATTGGGGGTGGAAAATTTATCAAAAATTTCGTCTTGCTCTCCTACTCCTAATGGTTTTCTCGATTCATAGTATGTCCTTATTTGTCCTAGGACTCGAGCCATTTCTTCCTTGAAATCTTGCGAGGGTGCATGGGATGGTCCTGCTTCCTCCATGAGGTTCGATGTTCCTTAGAGTGTCTTGGACCGTTTTTTCCTGCTTGGTTCTAAAGTTGAGGTTCGGGTTCTTTCTCTTCTTGGTGTATTTACCCTAGGGGGCTCAATTTTGGTTCCGTAAGGGTTTATTTCTAGTTCTTGTGCCTCAGGGTTAACAAAATTATCCCAGGCTATCTGCTACCTATCTAGCTCATGAATGATGATTATTTTTATCAACCCTTGGTCGCTGACCATTGCTTGGGGATTTTTTTCTTTCCTTAATCGAAAAGTAGTATCATGCAATACGAAATTTAATAAGGCAGGAAGATTAATTGAAATATTTTGTTTAAGTACAACTAAAAGTTTGAGTTGTCGAGGTTTTACCACATCTCGACGTCCTTCGCATGTAATAAAATTTTGGATGAATGCCGCCAACTTCTGCCATGGCTGATCTAGAGAGTTAGGGTTAATCCCTCTATTTTTTCGTTCCAACGGTTCCTCCGGGTCCTGGTATGCTGCTACTGATTCTCTCAGGAGGAGATGCTTCTCTGCCCATCTTTCTCCTTGCACTGGTATTATAGAAACTTCCACAATAATTCCCTCTGTAATTGGTATCATTCGACCTTTGACTCTGGTTTTCCCTTCCTGCATATTTTGCAGAAACTCAATTGCAATTCCCATGTTGAATCCCTATACTTGGTGTACAGATGTTAGCCCCCTGGCTTGCCGGAGGATGGCACTCGCTCCCTCTGAAATTGGAAAGTTTTCAGGCTCGCTTCAAAGGGTATTTCCTTCTGTAGCTGATATTTTCTTTTCTTCTAATTGTATTTCTTCTTGTCTCTGTTATTTCAACTAGATGTTGTATGCAAGTGAAAAAGAGATTGTGGCTCTGTGTAGATAATATTCATGCCATAATTGTAGTGTTACTTTGGTCTTATCAATGCATCTAATGAGATTTTTGCAAGGATTTCACATGCTTTCCAGATTAAGACCAATTACACCCCCTCCCTCAAAGAAAGGGCACCCACGCCCTCAAGTACAAGATAGATTTGGTTGCTCATGAATGCGGACAGGGGAATGTTAGAATTTGGTAATGATAATCTGCATGCGAAGGAGTAGGCGGTTGAGTAATTACTAACATATGCAGTATAAAGGTTAGATTTAGAAGTTTTCATAATTTCATCTTGTGCGGAAGTGACCGGAAAGCGAGAGGAAATAGCATAACCATTATTGCGATATGATTTCCTTGTACAACTGAAAAGTTATGATGGAAGCAAGATTGATTCAAGTCATGATTGGTGTCATCATCCCGAGGTTAAAATATGTAAGCATATCTCTGTTAGTTATTCTTATGGAAGGTCATAATTATCACTAATTCGAGTGATAGCTTGTGGACGAAGAATGGAAGACAAGGTGTATATTAAAGCAATTTTCTATTGAAGGAACATATTTTCATACCACAAGCAGAGCCATTGCTGCCAACATGTGTTCATAGCCTCAATAGGGTTGTTATTTTAACCTGAATAAATGAGTCAGGATCCTTATGTAAAAATAGTTATTCTGCCAGCTTTATGGAGAGATCACCATGTTGGTATGGTGGCCAGATAGCCATGGTGCCACTCACTAGAGTTGTAGAAAAGTGATCAGGCCAGATCGTGATGAGACCTCTTGTCCTTCAAGTAGTTAAGAAGGTCATTACCCTAGTGTGGTGGCAATTGTGGGCATGTCACTTGCTACACCCTTATGAATGTGGTAGGCTAGCTCGTGATAAGACCCCCTATCCTCTCCTAAAATATGCATGTAAGTGTAGTACTTCCTTTTGAATTGTAACATCTTGATCTATAAGGAGGTGACTATGTTGGTGTTGTAGCCAGATAGTCACAATGCCATTCAATAGAATTGTAATAGAGTGATCAGGCCAGCTCGTGATGATACCTCCTGTCCTTCTAGTAGATGAGAAGGTCATTACCCTGGTGTGGTATCCATTCTGGGCATGTCAGTTTTTAAATCCCTATGATCATGGTAGGTTGGCTCGTAATGAAACCCCCTATCCGCTTAAAGATTTTCATGAACACATAATAATTTATTTTTATAAATAGTTGGAGGCTCATTAACTCCTTAAGAGTGAGGGATGGTGAAAGAAGCGGAAAAAAATTCCAATACCATTAATACCCCTTGTTTCATTCCTTCATGCTGTAGGGACATATTACTCGAATAGTGTAGAAAGATATATCATCATAAGGTCATGTATTGTATGATATCATATTTGAACTGAGGGTGACTTAGCCTTTCATTTCATGTGTGCATAATGTTAGCTTCATGTTTCAAAATTATAGTGCCAAAGGGCCATCATATTTGTAATTTTACCATTTTCCTTCTCTATTTAAACTACCATTCCCTAATGAAGGTCATTCAATTTGAGAAAAACACAAAAGAATGGTTATTTATGTTGTTCGGAAAACAATTGTTCATAGATTGAGCAACAATTATTCACAGATTTCTTGACACAATTAAAAATGCTCAAAAAAATGGCTATTCAATTTGAATGAATAACAACCGTTCAAAGATCGAACAATAGTTGCCCCCGAATTCAATATCAAAAATAAAAACACAACAATGATTGTTCAATTTGATTGAACCACAACCATTCAAAGATTGAAAAACAGTTGTTCTCATATTGAACAACAAAAATAAAAAAGACACAACAATGACTGCTCAATTTTATTGAACCACAGCCGTTCAAAGATTGAACAACAGTTGTTCTTGTATTGAACAGAAAAAATAAAAAAAACATAGCTATGACTGTTCAATTTGATTGAATTGCAACTGTTGAAATATTGAACAACAACTGTTCTGGAATTGAATAGAAAAATTAAGAAAACACCAACGACAGTTGTTCAGTTCGACTGAACAGTAGCTATTCAAGAATTGAACAAGAGTTGTTCACGAATTGAACAAAAAAGTTAAACATGTGAAAACGACTGTTCAATTTTGGTTGAATTAGTAGTCGTTCAAAGACTGAATAATAGCTGCCCACAAATTGAACAACAAAAAATAAAAACACCGCAAGTAGCTGTTCAATTCGACTAAGCAATAGCCATTCAAAGATTGAACAGTAGCTATCCATGAATTGAACAACAAAAAAAATGAAAACACAAAAAGTGGCTATTAAATTCTACTGAACAATAGCCATTCAAATATTGGACAACAGTTGCTCTTGAATTGAACATCAAAATTAAAAACACAAAAATGGCTGTTCAATTTTGGTTGAATAGCAGTCAATCAAATATTGAACAACGACTATCCAGGAATTGGATAGTAAAAATAAAAACACAGCAGATGGCTATTCGATTTAATTGAGTTGTAGCCATTCAAAGATTTAATAGCCGCTGTTGATGAATTTAACATAAAAAATTAAAATGCAAATGAATGGATGTTCAATTCGACTGAACAACAGCCATTCAAAGATCGAACAATAGCTGTCCCCAAATTGAATAGCAATAAAAACACAATCTTACAATGAAAATAAATTGCAAATGTGAAGAATGTACAACAAGACAAGACAATTATATAGATTATGTACAAGTGATGCTGGAAAACCTCTCATGTACTTGAGTTTGTGGGGTTATCACCCCCTTGCACCAAAACTTGGATGGTGGGATCATTTCGTACCTATTATAAGAAAGATTATTTCGTGAGAGGTTTGCGATAGAGGTGTCCTCTGTGTCTGTTAACTCGAAATGTTGAACCAGACACATCTATGGTGGTCAAGGTGAGGGTACCATTGCTATGTACTTCCTGAATCTCATATGGACCAAGCCACCTTGTTTGCAGTTTTCCTAGAAAGTCTTGGAATCTGGAGTCATAGAGGAGTGCCCAATCTCCTTTCTGAAATACCTTCTTCTTTATTAGCTTATCATGCCACTTGGCTCACTGTTTTTGGATGATCGTTGTCTGTTGTAGGTCTAGTAGTTGAATTTCGTCCAATTCGTTTATTTGTTGGAGTCTCCTGGCTTGAGCTTCTGTTAAGTCCAATCCCACTTCCTGGGCTGTTCTTAGGGTTTTAATTTCGAATTCAATAGGGAAGATAGGTTCTCTCCCAAATACTAGCTAATATGGTGAATATCTAGTGGTATTTTTCCAGGTTGTACGATAAGCCCATAAGGGTTCTAGTGGTCTAGTGATCCAGTCCCGGTGATGTGCTGCTATCGTCTTGGTAAGGATTGCCTCCAAGACTTTGTTGGTGCTTCCAACTTGCCCATTGTCCTGCGGGTGGTAAGGAGACGTAACTCTATGGATGATATGGTGATTTATTAAGGTGGATGTGAACTTATTTCCTGTGAATTGTGCCCCCCCATCGGTTATCACTTCCCTTGGCAAGTCGTCTCACATGAATATTTCAAAGAGAAACTTAATTACTGATTCTTCCATGGCTCTTGACAAGGCCAATGCTTCTACCCATTTGGTTACATAACTCGTGGCAACTAATATGTGGGCTTTCTATTTTGATGGTGGGTTGAATGGCCCAACAAAGTCCAACGCCCATCATTTGAATGGTTCCACCACCAATTTTGTTTGTAGCGATATTTCATTAGCTTTCCCTGGTGGCCCATTCTTTGGTAGCTATCATAGGCCTGGACATATTTCTTTGCATCTTTGAAAGTCTTAGGCCAATACTAGCCTAATTGCAACACTTTATGCCCTATCTTGTGTTCCGTGAAATGGTCACTGGAGGGTTCATCGTGACAGGCTCGTAAGATTTCATAGATTTAGTCTTCCCTTATGCATATACGTATGTGCATATCAACCCCTATATGGAATAGGTATCCCTTAATCCAAGAGAATCTTGCGTTGCACTGTACAATCAATTTTTGTTCTCTCGATGTTAACTTTCTGGGTAGCTTCCCTATTGCCAGATAATTTGCCACATATGCATACCATGGTGTTTTTACCGCTAAAGGAAACAGGTGTTCATCAGGGAATTGATCATCAACTATTAGCGTGTTGTTTGTTTTGGGGACCCTGGACAAGAATTCTGTGACCACATTTTCCTTCCCTGGACATTTTTTGATTGTCATATCAAATTCATGCAACAACAGTAACCAATGAGTTATTCTCCCATTCATGATTTGTTTATTAGGTAGATATCTAATAGCAGAGTGGTCAGTATATAGTAACACTTAATATCCAGTTATATAGTGCCTGAATTTATTGATAGCATAAATGAAAACCAGGAACTCTTTTTCGGTCATGGTATATTTTAACTCGGTAGGAGTAAGGTTTTTTCTGATGTAATAAATAACATAAGGTTTTTGGTCTTCTTCTTGGCCAAGGACTACTCCTATTGTTGTATCAGATGCATCAGAAGAGATGTGAAAGGGAAGTTTCCATTTAGGACCTCGAAGGATTAGTGTTGTTCAGACCAGTCTCTTCAAGTCTGTAAAAGTGGTCTCACATCTGTTAGTCCAATGGAATTCAACATTTTCAGTCAATGCATACATAGGTACAGCTATCTGTGAGAAGTTTTTTATAAATCTACGATAATATCTTACATATCCTAGAAAAATACGCACCTCTGTCTGTGTACAAGGTGTGGCCAACAGAACGATTACCTCTATCTTAGCCGGATCTACTTGTATTCCAGCTGCAGAAATGTAGTGACCCAGGATTACCCCCTCATTCATCATCATGTGGCATTTTTCATTGCTTAGACATAATCTAGTAGCAATACATTGTTCTAACACTTTTTCTAGTGTTTCTAGAGCTTGATCAAAGTTTTCCTCGTAGGGTGTAAACTCCTCCATATAGATTTCAATCCCTTCATTTATTAAGTCAGAAAAAATGCTAATTACAGCTCTCTGAAATGTTGCTAGGGCATTACATAATACAAACGGTAGAACTCTGTAAGAAAAAGTGCCCCACAGGCAGGTAAAGGTGGTCTTATCTTGGTCTTCGGGAGCTATTTGGATTCGATTGTAGCCGATGAATCCATCAAGAAAGGAGAAGAACCATTTCCCAGCCAATGTATCAAGGATTTGGTTAATGAAGGGGAGGGGCAAATGGTATTTTTGTGTTGCCTTATTTAATTCTCTCTAATATACATAGATTCTCCACTTCCCATTCTTTTTAGGGAAGACTATTGGATGGGAGACCCATTTTCTGTTTGAAATAGGATAAATGAAATTTACATCTAATATTTTTTGTAGCTCCTCTTTCACAATATCTTTTAAGTGCGGGTTTAATCTTCGTTGGGGTTCTCTAACGAGGCGTGTTTCCCTATTGGTATAGATGTGGTGTGTGCATAGTTGTGGGTCTAAACCCTTCATGTCTTGGTAGTCCCACGCGAAATCCCCTTGGTGCTTCTTGAGGACTTTTATGAGTTTATGTTTTTGGTCGTCATCCAAATTGCCATTAATATCTAGAACCTTTCATTGCTCGATCTCAATAGGTATGTTGTTACGAACAATGGTTGTGGAGATATGTTGAGTCTCGAAGTGTGTCACAGGATCCTCTTGATCTTCATGTTCGAGGACTGTTTTCAACATTTGGTATTTTAGATTTTGAGGCGTGGGTGAGTGATTCATAAAACTATTGATCACATCATCTTCAGTTTGATCCTTGAATTCTAGAGCTTCTATTAGTGTTAGAGGTCGATGGATGTTTTTCTCCCAATATGTATATGGATGTTTGTGAATTTTTACCGTGGGAAAGCTTGGTTTGGTAGGCGGATAAATAATGATATTTTTTATAGAATCTCCTCTAGTGATAGTCATGCTACCTTCTCGACAGCCTATGTAAGAATCTACTGTGGCCAACCAAGGTCGCCCAAGAATCAATGTGTGCCCTTCCATCCTGTTTTTTGGATTAATGACTAAAAAATCAGCTGGGTATTCGCATGAGTCCACGGAGACCATGATGTATTTCACTACTCCTTCCAGTCTGATAACAAACCTATCAGCCAGTTCCATAAGTGTGGCCATAGGTTCTAAAGATGATATGCCCATTTTCTTGCAAGCTCAAGTAGTTAGGATGTTAATGGATACCCCTAGGTAAACCAATATGTTTGGAAATGAGTGGCTAGATATTTTCACAGTTACAATGGGGTTTCCCGGGTCTTCATATTTCACAGGTGATTCCTTACCTAACAACAAGTCAGATAACGTTCCTACCACATGAACGGTGGGTTCAACCTTTGTTTTATTAACTTTTTTATTTCCACATAATTATTTGATTATCTTTGCATAGATGGGAATGTCTTGGATGGCCTGGAGAATAGGGATTTGGACACAAAGGTTTCTTAATTCCCCCAAGATGTCAAAATCTGGAGCGATTATAAGCTTGGGTAGATTTAATCTTTCAGGAACTAGGGCGGAGTCACCCTAAGTTATTTAGGTCTTTGTTGATCAATTTTTTCCTTATCATTATCTATTTCTGTTATATTCCTTCAGCTAACCTCTGTTGAGGTTTCAATTCGGGGCTGAGGTGGAGTTGTGGCTTCTATAGGTAAGATGGTACGTCCTAATATTAATATTAGTTCATTGCACTGTTACTATTCGACATTGGGTTTTGGATTTTCTATGATCTGAATTAGTTGAACCGGTTTGTTATTGGGATTAGGATTGGGTTGGGTTGGAAATTGAGGGCATATGGCAGGCTGTTGGTTATGTTGAATTGGGTAGGGAGCTAGCAATGTAGGTTGATTTTGGGTCCCTGATCCTATCGGAAAATTGGCCATTCCCATGGGCCGCTGCCAATTACAATTGGTGTTTTGAGTAGGGGGTTTGGCCACTGGATTCGATACGAGACATTTTTCCAATAAGGGGGAGAGCAAGGAAATTTTTTCCAATTATTCCTTGATGGAGGTTGTGTAGGCTAGGGTGGCATAGGAGACACTTGGTTTGGCTAGGTTTGGAAGGAGTTTTGAGTCTACTAAGTTGTTGCAGGGTTTTTCTCGCTAAAATGTGGCGAAGGAAGGTATTGAGGTAGGTCTTGCGGTATGTCAGGTCATGCTTTCCATTGCCGATGTTGATTCATTAAATATGCTACCTCTATTTCTTCCTCTACTTCCTTGTAGATGGCTTTCAGCCTAGGAAATTAAGGACACTAGTCCGTGGTATGATCCTTAGTGCAGATAGCACAAGTCTGAACCATGTCTAAAGGACATTCCCTATAGTTGTGCTTCTTCCGACATCTTGGGCAAAAGATGGTCAGGTTTTGTTCTGCTATAGCGTGTTTCTGTTTGGCTTGAAAACATCAATTTGTGTTGTCAAAGTACCCAGGATGTCAGTTTTGAAATTTTCTAACAGATTTCCAAATCCTGCTCTGGTTACATTTCCATTGGTCTGCTTAAGGTCTTTCTTCATAGAATCATGCCCAACAAGCCTATTGCATGAGCTACCTAGAGAGCATCTAATACATAAGGAAATAATCTTGTCATATTCTTCCTGATAAATATCTCCCTTCCCCGTTATGTTAAGCATCTCAACCCATTATTCCTTCATCCGTTTAAGCATCGTGGCTTTTAAAATGTCCCTGGATTCCGTGGTATATGGGGATCTTTGTAAATTGTATTGAAATATTTCTACGTATTCTTCTAATGTTTCATTGTCTTTTGTAGACATATTGAAGATTTCATATTTTAGATCTTGGGTTTGACAATAGTCGTGGTATTTGGTAAGAAAAATAATCTTCATTTGGTCCTAATTGTTTATAGTTACCCCACCTAATCCCATGAACCAGCATAGCGCAGTTACTTTTAAGGTAGATGGAAATAGTTTTAGTTTCTCGGGATCAGTGGTGTAGTAATATCCTTTGCATAAGACATCAAATTCAAATAGGAATGCATTAGGATCTTCTGTGGTTAATCGATGAAAGGTGGGAATGTTGTGCAAGGGAATGGCTTTCATAGGGCGTTGGCAGCATGATCAAAAATAGGGTATTCTAATGTTGATGTATGCCTCTGATTCTGATTTTGATTATTTTCCATTTGATAAATAAGGTGCCATAAATCATTGGGAACTTCTTGATCTGGAGGGGTGATTCTAATAGGCGTGGGAGGTGAATGCGGTGGGGGTTTTATAGCACTTCCCTGATCTGGGATCCTAAGTACTTCTGTTTCGATCACTTATTTAGGGGACTTAGGTTCTGATATTTCTATGTGAATTCCTCTACTAGTTTCTCCCCGTCCTTCTTGTAGGTTGCAAGAGCCTCCCTGTTTTGAAGGGTCAGTGCCTATATGAATGACAGTCTGTAGGCTTTGCTCAGACCCCTATGTCTCATAGTGAATCTCAGTGTAGGCTACAGATGGTGAGGCTGCCGCCTGAGGGAGTGTATTAGGACTTTGAATGGAAATAGTTATGGGTCCTATAGATGCTTGAGATTCAAATTTCTTAATGACTTCGTCTATATATGTTGTTCTTCCAAGGATCACCGTTCCTTTGGATTTCAGGATGGTTGCGAATGATTTTAGATTCTTTCTATATTTTTCTTCCTAGAAATAAAATAAGAGCACCTATCCTACGGTTCTTTGCATGACGTGTTGGTAAGCGGGCTAGAGGGAAAGCATGTTGCTTGCCGGTACGCAGGTTCTTACCTCTCATTTTCAATACCCAATTCTTCACAGCAATGGAGAAAGATGAATAAAGGAGATGACTCTTAACACTCTCCCCGACAACAACGCCAAAATGTTGGGGCTCACAGAGGTGGCTTATTATTGAAAACTCTAGTGCTTTCTCATTTAATTATAAACCCGGGGTAAGTCTTCTTATTTAAAGAGTGTTGACACAATATATGCGAGCCAGGTTGTCTAATAGTTACTCCTTGTCACTTATGAGGAAGAATTTCCCAACTTCCTAAGTTCAGTTATCCTAACGAGGGGTGGCTTAGATTTATTTTTAACCTAAGATTGAGTAGCAATATTGAGCAACTATCTAATTGAATTAAACAACAGTCTAACTGTACTGAACATCAATCTAGAGAAATCAAGCAACAATTGAATTGAATTAAACAACATTATAAATAAATTGAACAACAATGGAATTGAATTGAACAACAGTCTAGCTAACTGAGTGGTAATGGAACAAAAATATAACTAACTGAGTAGTAATGGAATTGAATTGAAAAAAAGTCTAGCTAACTGAGCAGTAATAGAACAACAGTATAACTAGCTGAGCAATAATGGAGCAATAGTATAATTGACGAAATTTAAATGAATTGTACAACAAATATTTATGTAATTTTGCAATGGAATTCTCTTTATGAACTAATTAATCAACATTCATCGATGGTTAAACTCTTCATTGTGCTAAAAGAGTAATGCAATCCTTAAAGGTAGATAATGTCAAAATCAACTTATTCTATGATCTATAACTCAAATGCAATGGTATTAAAAGAATTGGAACTATCTACTGATAATGAAGCATTGTCATAAGTTGGAAAATATGATTGTGATTATCGTAATTCAAGAATGTGATTGCTAGAAATCCCAAAGAAAAAGAAACTGTAACTCTATTGAATGGAAATATACTTTACAATTGTATCAGATACTTAAGAATTGGTTCTGCAACTACACAAAGTATGAAAACTTGTGAGGAACTTCCAAGGGTTGGGCCCAGACCACTAGAAGCTCTAGCGTAGTAAAAAATTCAAAATATTATTATTCGAAGCTCTATATTACATCCAGTGCCGTTACAAAAATACAATTAGACAAGTTGGTTCAGATGCGTCAATTGCAGAATGAATTTCCTATCCTTTCTTTGACTCCTTTTATCATCCATCCTTTGCCCTTTTAAAGGTGATTTCAAAAACGAGAAATTATTTCCCAAACGACAGCCTGCTACGCATGGCTGTCGTTTGAGTTCTTGGGCTCGAATTTGTGTGTCTACCTTCTGCCGACTGCTGGGAGTTACCAAGATCTCATATTTTTACGCCCGTTGGTTAGCTTCCATTTCCTATTGGTCCAACCACTCTACCTTCCTCCATGTGGAGATAAGAGAAGTCAATTTTCTGTTACAAAAACATCCTTTTCATCATTAGTCTAATTGTTCTAGTTTTCATAATCTTTTTTGTCTTTATTGTTAATATGAAGAGGAATTCCCCCACATAATTTAAAGCAATTACAGGGTGAAAACATACTTTAATTTGGGCCTAACAGTCACCACAACACATACTTTTGGTGACGCCACCTTTGGTGACGTTAAATTTTTTGGTGACAGATTCTATTGTCCATCACCATTGCTCATATGAAATGGTGATGGTCACTATTCGTCATTATAAATCATTATTGGTTATGGATGTTGAATGCCACCCCAACACCTATACTTTCAGTAATTCCCCCTTTGGTGACTTTCAATTTTCGGTGACGAAGGCTCTTTTGACGCTCACCAATGAGCTTATGGTGACATTTTTCACCCCTCACCAATGTCATTTTTTGTTGTAGTGAATGTATCTTTTAACATCACTACCTGAGCATCTGGTGCCAAATATTTCACATAAAGTAGGGCCTATTCCTCTTCCTAATCTAGGATAGAAATTTCATAGAGTTTTAGATTCTCTACATTCACAACTAATTAAATGCACAAATATGGTGGTAAATTAAGTCAATGGGAATTATATCCCACCTTTCCTAATATATTAAAGGGACCATATGTCAGAGACTCAATTTTCTTACCAGGACCCTATAGCCTCTCGTTATTAAGCTATAGTCATACTATGTCTCCCACATTGAATGATTTTTTTGTTCTATGTTGATCATGTCTAGATTCATGTTTCTCTTGTGAATTTTGTAGAGTCTCTTATACAAGTATATGGATCTACTTGTTATCCTCTATAAAATTTTCAATCCTAAATGTGTCTCCTGTAACATCTTCCCTCACTCCACTTGCTACCCATATGCAATGCCCAAAGGTGAAAGTGACAAATATCCAAAATAAGTTTTGAACGAGGACCTTCCTATAAAAGTATGGATTTCTCTATTGTAAGAATTATATATATATACTATATTTTTATTCTAGTTCTTCAGATGAATATTTACACATCAAAACCATTTTTTCCTTGGGTCAAAACCCATTTACCAAAGCAAGTTGGATTCCTTAATTTTATTTAATTTGTGACATTATCCTAAATATAATCTAGAAAAATATATGTTGTTGACAAATTAAATGAGAGTGACATAATTTCAATGTGAATTTATATACTTAGCCAAATTAAAAATCCATTAGATAATCTAACAAAACATATCGAATTTGTTAATTTTTACATTTTCAATTTAATTAAAAAATTAGAGAGAGTGGATGTTAGATGCAACCTACACAATTTCTAATTTTCCCCTTTGATTTGAATTAATAAATCGGTACAAATATATCTTTTTGCATCTCTAGGATTGAATTTGTATGAGTTGTGTGATGGGTAGTCAGGTTTATTTTATTGTTTACCAGAGAGTAAATCAATATAGTTTGCAAGTCAATTTCCAATTTTTGGATCACAAAAACAATTCGAGTTTAGATACCTTAGTATGAATGGGGTTATCATCATTTGAGTCTATGATGTGGTTCATCGGGCTTACAAGAACTGACTGTATTCATTCCTCACAAGCTAACTAGTTCATGTTTCAAAGTACAGAGATCATTGTTTCAAATCCCAACCATAAATATTAGAGGCTAAGAAGTATCTGTATTAAAACGCATTTCATTCAATGAAAGTTCAAGTGAGGAAGTCAACCCCTGGATATCGAGATAAGAGTTTATAAGCCATACTGTTTGAATTATACACCACTCAAATTACAAAACGTATCCAACTTAGAAGACTTGTGAGTTAGAATGAGGGGCTATACATTGAAATACCCAATTGAAAGTGCTAGTTTAACATAATCAAGTGACCCAGATAGAGGAACATCTCGATAAAAGGCAGATATCCTAACAAAGGGTTTTCTACATGAAAGGAAAAATTAAAGTTCATCTAGGTCGTCCATATCCTCGAATTGAACTTTAATGTGTTAATATATACAACCGATAATTGTATCTTGTCAAAGCAGCGGTCTAGATTGAATGAAATATGGGTTTGATGAGATCATTATATTTTAGATTGCACGTGAGATTCGGGTTCCTACTACTAAAATAGATTTGGCATTTATGTTTGATTAAAGATCAATCATCGCTAACTTCGAATTCGAAGTTAATCACATTTCTTCCATGCAAATTCCAACCGAGAAATAGAGGGATATTGTATCTGTCATGAATATTTCGAGGGCATCGATCCAAAAATAAAGAAGAGATATCGGTTTAAGTGAGATGAAGACTTTAAGTAATCTTTGATTATTTATATTGTTGTTAATTTTGATGTAGATCTCTACTTCTATCATATACAAGGTGTGAGATGTTCTTTCTTACTATTTTTCTTCGTAGATTAGTGTGTGGTCTATATATTCCCGCAACCTATTTATTGTGTGTTCAATATAGTTTTCTATCCTTGAAATATAGCTTGGTGTATTTATATTTCTTGAGCCTGAAGACATTCTACAAATGAGTAAGGAGATGATATGTAATTCCTTCATTACTCAACCTTGAGTTAACATGTTCCTTTATATATATATATATATGAAAAGGAGATCAATTATAAAAAAGATATATACATATTTAATTAATTTTAATTAAAAACATTATAAAATGTAGATAATCCTATTGTCATTATAATATTTACTTGTTTTTCAAAATATATTCATAAGTTAAAACTATGTTAATTTGGATAATGTGGTGTACAAATATATATTTCAATAACTATGTTAAGTAAAATATTTTAATGTCAACTATATATATATATATATATATATATATATATATATATATATATATATATGATTTAAAAAAATATTATGTATATTATATAAAACAATTGAAGAAATACGTTTTTGTGGTTAAAAGATATTAATTACTCTCACAATTCTATACTTGTCACTTTTTTCAAGTATATTTGAAATCAATTTTGTATCAAATGTAACAAGTATTTATTAATATTGAAATTTTAAGTTGTGTAGACTAGACAATCCAAGTTCCCAAGGTGATTTTCAAGATATCAAAATAGTTTGCACATTTAAAAATGCAATTTAAACAATGAAATGTTTCATAAGGTGTGTGTGTCTATAACTATTATTGATTCATCTTAATCACATATCATTGAGAGGGATCACATCTCTTGACGCCCAAATTTGTTTTAAATTTTTTTACTCTAAAAGAGATTTGCATCTCAAGATTTGATGCCTCTCAATTCTTTCTAGTCCATGGTTAACATGAATCTATAATAGCACTAGTAGAATGTTAAATAAATGGCTCAAACACATTTTTGGTGTGTGTATTAGATTAAGCTCTCAAGCATAATAAATTATGCTCTTACACATTAAATGGGTATTAGAGCTAGTCTCGCTTGAATCCCTCATTTCACATATTATGAACATGAAAAGGGTGTAGTGTATTGTTCTAAGTGATTCTTGATATGATATATTTTTCTCATATATATATATATATATATATATATATATATATATATATATATATATATATATATATATATATATATATATATATATATATATATATCAATTATATCTATATAGAGACTAATTGTTTTTGAGATATTTCTTCATTTACGAGTTGTTGGATGTCACAGGGGCAGTAAAGGAGAACATAAAATTAGTGAAAAGATAACTAAGGATGGAACAATTCACCATGGTTCCATATGACCAATGGATTTACAAATATTTCCTTACATTCTTAGATGAAAATGAGATAAATTTGATAGGAACATGTGTAAAATTGGTCAAATATTTGTAGCTATAAGGGACTATCAAAGTAGGATTTAATGGATGGAGGAGTATATACAAGGTCTAAACAACTTTTCTGATATGGAGGTGTCAGTTTGATCAACTTAACTCTACAAAAAAAATGTGTTTTATTTGGTCTCGAATTATGATATCCATTCCGACTAGTCTTCATTTATAATAATGGCCATTGAAATTTTGCTCACTCTCTCCACCAAATAAATGTTATTCTTCCTTGGCTAACATTTGCAACAACACCATGAAGAGTCAAACCATCAAGAGTCAAATAATCGACTTCATAGCACATCAAATTGAATATTTGTTTAGATATATAGGTGGAATCAATTTTTTTTTTTTTGCAAAAACAATGGTTATTGATGGAAATGAAAAGTAACAAAATTTCCATGTGTTTGAAGAAGAGTCTTAGGAGAATAGATAAAATGTGAGGAAATTTGTTGCAGTTACCACTGGGAGATATCAATTGTATGATTACATTATTGGTTATCATGGAGGGTGTCATGTTCATATTGAGGCACAAGCCACACCCAATCCATTCACCAATATAATAAGTTCAAATGAAATATATCTTTAGAATGTTGTTAGGAGGATGCAATAAGACATTTTTATAGTATGAAATTATACTGAATTATTTAGGAGTGCCTCATGTTAGATATATTATGGTATATATGTTACTTGAAGATATGGAGGTAAGATGTGAATGGATTGGTGTACCTACACCAGTCTACCCTCGATAATTTCCACTATAATGTCTAGCTACAAAAATTTTTATTTTAGGCATTACCTCTTCTTTTATAAGGATTTCTTTGTCCTTAGATTCCACCACCACCGTAGTGGAGAAGAATAGTATCCACCAAATAGTGGTTCCCCCAAACGCTACCAGCTTAATGGAAAACGACTCTAATAATGATCAAAACCATTATTGTGACCAATTGGTGGCAATAATACCCTCACCTTACCCATTTATAATAACTTTGATGAACTTGGTGAATGAGAAAGGGATTGTGTATATTAATGATGAAGGATAGGATTTATAGATATTTTTTTAAATATTCCATCTATGGGTCCATTGGCGCTGAAAATATGTTGACGTGTATACCTATGGATGCTTAACATAGAGGCCATTGGCTTGATCATTTATGTATCTTCTGTGGTTGTCATTAATTTACAAGGAGAAACTTCTCCAGTATTTTATTCCATGTAGGAGAAGTGGAGAGAGACATTGAAGAAGTGAAAAGAACTAAATGGGAGGAGAAAAATGTTGAATGGATTTAGAATTTGCAGGAAGGAAGTGGCGATGGATGCTATTTAACCCATGCTCAAACACCTCATATCTATGATGGTCATGGGGAATGGGGAAAAAGTTTTATTTTAATTCCAAGTGTTGCATGCATCAGTTTTGTGTTGAATTTTCCATGGCATGTATTTTCAACTTGTCAAGTAAATATCAGACCATGTGAGGATCTAATCTCATCAGTCGGGTGTAGAGTAAATGTAATATTTTGTAGCTTAAGGAATTCCATACTTTCAAGAAGGAAGATAATAAGGATCTTTGCTGAATGGTTAATTCAATGAGAGGTTCTATGCTAGAATATTTCGACGAGGGCTATTAAGGAGCTTGTAATGTAGGAGGGATCAATTGTTGTTCTATGTTAAAGGTTGTAAAGTGAGGAGAGGACTCATCGTTAAGATGTAGACCTTTGACATGATAGTTATTCTATAAATATATTGAGGTAAGATGGTATGTAGATGGTGTCTCAATAAATATCAACATTTTTGTTGTTATAAATGTTGTGCCAATATTTGGGGTTCAGATATCTCAGTCATTGACACAATGTGAATTGAAAATATCAATATTTTCATTTCTAATGAAGGATATTTATCCATGGTGATGAAGCTTCTAGACTGTCTAAATTTTTGGTGATAGTGTCTTCTTTAAGATGTGAGACAAACCCTCCAGAAGCCATGAGAACTCCTAGCTAATGCATTTAATGTGTAAGGTCAACTGGAATTAATATTTTCCAAGACTCTCGCTTAATTCCAACCATATGGAAAAGACAAAAAATAAAATATAGCATAATACGTAAGGCAACCAAATTCTTAATTAGCATTCCTGCTTGTCTAATTCTCAACTAGGCTTACAACATAATTTTTATTTTCTACAAAACATAACTCATTTGTACGATTTATGCTTTCCAAGATGCTTAGTGAATACATCAGCCAAATTTTTATTTGTGTTATAATATATTAATTTGATTTCATTTTATTGTAATTTTTCTCTTACAAAATGATTTTGTGTATCTATATGGTTTGAAGTCGCATGATATACATGATTCTTCACCAATTTGATGGTGCTTTGGTTGTAACATCTCATTACTATATGTTCTTATTGTCTTTCTCCAACATATTCAAGTATCCTTTTGAGCCATATTTCTTCACAAGTGGAACTGCATAGATATTTATAGTTTTATTCATTTGATAACAAGGAAACAGTTGGTCGTTTTTTACTCCTCCATGATATAGCTCCTAGTCCTATATTGAACACATATCCGATGGTGGATTTCTTTTCATATGGATTGCCATCCTAGTCGAAATCATAATGACATGTTAATTCAACATTACAGTCATCAGTATATTCAATACCCAAATTGTAGGTTCCCTTCAAATATGGATGGACCCTTTTTGCATGTACCTCATGGATTTCACGAGGCTTAGCCATGATTTCACTAAGTATGTTAACCACATAAGAAATGTTTGGTCTAGTGGTAGTGAGATAATTCATAGTTCCCAGTAATAGTCGATACAATGTTCCATTCACCTATTCTGTTCCATCATCATTTATGAATTTGATATTATATTCTAAAGGAGTACTCACTACTTTACATTCATTCATATGAAATATATTTAGTACCTCATTTGTATATTTCCTTTGTTTGATTAGAGTACTTTCATTATCTCTCCATACTTAAAGACCTAGAAAATAGTGAACTTGTCCAAGAAATTTCATCTCAAATTTATGTGATATATGTCCTTTAATATCCTTAAGTAATTTAGCAACACTCCTTGCTATTATTATATCATCAACATATATAGATGCTAATGCTATATTTCCATTTGTTTCTGACATGATATACAAATTAGAATCATTTATACTTTTTTTAAATCCCCACTAAAAGAATATTTTATCTATATTCTCGTACTAAGATCTGGGTGCTTGTTTTAGTCCATACAAGGCTTTCTTTAGCTTACTGACAAGATGTTCATGTCCCTTATTTACAAATACTCCTGGCTAAACAAGATAAATCTCCTATTTTAATTCCCCATTTAGAAATTTTTATTTAACATCTAATTGATGTAACTTCCAATGATATTTAGTGGCTAATGCTATCATTATTATGATTGTATTCATTTTTTCAACTAGTGCAAAATTGTCTTCATAATCTATACCTTATTTTTTAGAATAACCTTTTGCAACCACACTTGTCTTATATTTTTTTATGCAATCATCTCCATCAAGTTTTTTATTTTACTACCATTTTGATCCTATAGGAATTATTTTTTAGATAATTTTTTCAATTCCCATGTTTCATTTTTCATTATGGAGTCATATTCTTCTTTCATAGCATCCATTCATTCTTCATATTCTTCTTTCATAAAATATATACTTGATAGGGGTATGAATTTGTTGTTTTGACCTTCTTAGAGGTTCATTGCACTATGGAGTACCTTCTCCTATTCTTCTTCTCCATCGAGTTCCTTCATCACTTCTTTTTGGAATTTGACTTCTTCATGTGTTGTTTGGAATGTTCACGTTGTTGAGAATTTGGTAGGGATAGGTTTAATTCAAATTCTCAACTTGATAATTACTTATGAACTTACTTATGTTACTTATGTATTATCTTCTTATCTTACTGTGTTTTTTATCAAGTCAATTACCAAAACACAAAAGACACAAATTTAGGCTCTTGGAGCCAAGGCCAAAACCTCTCCCACTTGGAGAGGAAAACCCACATAAATTATTCCTGTATAATTTCAGTTGACAAGTACCATGAACATGATACAAACCCTTGACACTTGTATGCATCCAAGACCTTGTCACTGCTTCTTCCTTTACTCATTAAGTTGATCATTATTTTATGCACCATCCTGCAACTTTCTACACCAGGACTAGAGAGCTTGATCTCTAACTGTATTCTTCCTTTTTTCTGAACTCCTTGACACTAGGAAATCCAAGTTCCTAGATCAAATATTCTTTACCACCTTTCTATAGCATATACTTCATCCTTATAGCCCTTGGTCTATCTAGAATCTAGTTCCTTCTTCCCTCCTTGTAGATCCCACTTCATTCTTCTAGCCCTTGGTCTATCTAGAATCCAGTTCCTTCTTCGTTCCTTCTTGTAATACTTGCGTTAACCCTTACCTCCTTGATGTACCTCTAATTTATGATATTCCACCTAGCAGAGATATCCAAAGCTTATAGAGCCAACACAGTAACATAATATTTTTCTGTCCCTTTGTTGTTTATACTTCGACTATAACTCCTTTCCTTTAGAGTCTATTCTCCACCAAACCACAGACCATGTCACTGTCATAGAGCCTTAGATATGTTCGAAAAAAAAATACAAATCCAAAATTTTCTATGTGTTTTCTGCGCAGTCCATTGGGCTAGTTATAATGGTCAGACCTTGTAATAAGCCGACCTGACCATGAATAGGTGTGATGGTTCATGAGCAGACATGTGCACTGGGTGTCAGTTGAGTTTTATTTTTTTTAATAGGGCGAATTAGAGAGGTACTACAACTGAGTATAATTTTGATTTGATCAGGAGTGTTAGCACGATTCTCGAGTCATGTTTACAAGCTAGTTTGACAAGGTCTTGAGGCATACATCATTGAATTTACATGTGTGACACTTCATATACATGACTCTAATTAATAAATTTATGACAAGATGAAAAATCCCTAAAAGACATCAAGAATAAGTATTTGACCTGTAATAAAATCCTTGCTCATGAAAACCATGAAGAAATCTTAAAAAAAAATATATTTTATTATCTTTCTCTTCTTCAATACATAAATAAATAATTACACAGTCAATATGAAGACCAAACCTAGATACAATTTCCAAAACTCCCTCTTAACTAGTAAGGTATTCATAATGGTACATGGTTACTTTCAATATGAATAATATCATAAGAGGAATCATAATGGTAATCACATATGTGTAGAATCGTATTAACCAACATTTTCCGAGTGCAAGGCCTTGACTGAAAACCCCATCTCTCAATGAGACAATGAGATACAATGATAGTGAGACACATGACTTATAGAGATCATTGTAATTATCTCTCTAAGGTACATATTCCACCTGGATGTTCCCAAAGTATGTCCTTCTTGGACTATTCTTCTCTTGGGTAGCTAGCCATCAAAAAATATCGGTTCATGAATACTCTTATCTTGAATGCCCTATCTCATTCTCAAAGAGTATCAGATGCCAGATGATTACCCAATCCTCAATTTTGTCTTCACAGATCAAGATTAGAATAATGTGTCTATCTCTCCCTCTCATCCAGGGAGGACCTATTCCATGAGGGGATGTACTCATTCCTGTATGAGGAATTTACCTAAGATCATTCATGGGAACTAGCCAATTTCTTCCAAGTAAGAAACTTACCACTAGAATCCCTCTTAATCATGGACCTATAGAAGCAATGGTGAGATACCCAGATGCTCATGAAAAATTCCTCCCCTTGATTTCACGTATTTCCATCTTGAGGAGTCTTCCACTTTAGCTTCATAGGGCACATATCATCTATCACTTTCATCCATGAGTCATGTCATCTACCAAAAATTGATTCCTCAGTATTTCTCATCTGGTAAAATTTTATTCCATCCTGCTTTCCTTAGAACCATCTCCCAAGTACCTTACATCCTTCCACATGGTTTGTAGCCCTGCATAAACCTAGCCACATAAACATATATATATGAAATTTTAAATCAAAAATTACCTGAATGATGATATTTTACCATGACATCTTCCTCAAGGCATCAACATCCTTTATTTAGATTTACAACTCTCCTAAAGATATGTATTATCAAGGGTCTTATTCTTTACCAGACTTCTATTAGTGTCTACATATCTTCCCACGAGATCTCCTAGTCACATATTATTAGATTCCGGATGATAACCACCTCGAAATGGTTGCACTTCATGATATCTTCCTTTATTTACAGTTTCATTTATTCCCTTGAATTTCCACCATACAGTTCCGTGTTTGTGAAGATATATTTGATTTCATCTAGTTAATGAAAATATGTGTACAAGAAGAGATCCTCCTTCCTTTGATTATACTTGTAAAGATAGAAGTCGATCACCTAAAACCATATGACATGAATTCACAACATTCATTTTTAGCATATATGTACCTTATCTTATCCATTTGATTCATCCTACAACAATTTCCTTATAATGAACAGCTTAATTCCCTTGACATGCTTCATCAAAATTTCAACTAATCCAAGAATTCTACAAGATAGAATTCTTGCTGAAACCTTTTTTCTTTATTCCTAACCAGTGAATCCAAGGAGGACTCCATTAGAAATTATTAGAATTTTTTTCATACATGACCCTTGATCTATTTAACTATCATCCATCATTGTTTTTATCAGTGAGGTTCCCAGGAGCCACTTCTTCTAAGACAAGTGCTCCTCCCATGCTTATATCATGATGCTATTATTATACAATGCTTCCTATCGTACTATTTTACAACCAACAAAAATGAATTAAATATGAAGATGATATCAATCATAATTGATATCTTTCACTTCTTCTTTCTTAGATTTATTTGCATCAGGTTCTTTCCTTTTATCTATGACATGGGCTTCTTTCTTTATCCTTTTTTCCTTTCCATATTTAGGACAATCCCTTTTATAATGCCCAATTTCATTAAATCCAAAGCATGTACTTTGTTGATATTTCTTCTTTTATTCTGAGGAACAAATTTACCAAATATTCCTTTCTTATTGGACATGGCTGCAAAGTCTTGATTCCCTTAACTTGAGCATGTATCAGCTTTTCCTTTCAATCTTGTTTCCTCCATTTTACATAGATACCATAGATCCCATAATAGTGTTTCTTGTTTCTTCTAGTATAAGCTTGAATTGAAGTTTCCCTATTCTTCGAGTAGAGCATTAAACACAACTGTAGTCATCTCACTATCATACATTACTTGTCCCAATTACTACAGTTGATCTCTTATTTAAGAAATCCTAATAAAATATGAAGTGATTCATTTCTCTCTTGAAAATTTCATCTTGTATATTTCTTGTCTCAGAGATATTACATGTCCTACAACACTCACAGAGAATATCTCCACCAGTTTCTCATATATTTCTTTTTTAGTTTATAGTTTTGATACAGATGGTATCAATGATTCCTCCATGTATTCTATGATAGGCTCATATTTCTCCTTTCATGTACTTCACATGAGCTGGAGCATCTTCCTTCTGAGGGCTGAGTTGTAGATCCTTTAATGTACCCCATAAATTCATCTTTGATTAGATTCAAATATATCCTCTTCTTCCCTGAACTAACGTTTTATGACCTGACCAATTTGTTGCTCTCGTTGCAATAAATCATTTTTTCAAATTCAAAAGAGGTCATATAAATACTTAATTAAGTAGAGTTACTTCTTCCTTCTATAATATTACTTAATTATGATTATGAAGATGATGATAAAAACTCCTTATATTGAATTCTCTTGCATAGGTGACTTTGAATCCTTGATGATAAAGGATGTCTTCAGAATGATGATGTCTTAAAAGGTCTTTGATAATGTAGGATGGTATTTGATGATGTGTATACTTTCATGCTTTCTAGAAATTTGAACTTGAATTTCATGCTTTCTAGAGAAATAGATTATTGTTCTTTAATCCTTTAGTGTCTCCTTGTCAAGTAGCCCTTGTATTTATCACCTGAGCTCTGATACTATGTTGATAATTTGATAGGGTTAGGTTTAATTCAAGTTATCTACATGATCATTACATGTGTAATTAATTATGTTACTTATGTATTTTCTTCTTAACTTATTGTATCTTTCATCGAGTCAATTACAAAAATAAAATAGAAAAAAAATTAGGCTCTTCGAACTAGGGCCAAACCTCTCCCTCTTAGAGAGGAAAACCCAGAATAAATTATTCTTTTATACTTTATGTTGACAAGTAACATTACCATGACAGAAACCCTTCACCCTTGTATGTCTCCAAGACCTTGTCACTACTTCTTCCTAGAATCCTTAAGTTGATCTTTCCTTTTTGTATCATCCTGCACTGTCCTACACCTTTCTGCACGAGGAATAGAGAGTTGGGTCTCTAATTGTATTCTTCATTCTTTCTACACTCCCTGGCCCTAGGAAAGCCTACTTCCTAGATAAAATAATCTCGATCTCCTTGTTGTAGCCTATAATTCATTCTTCTATCCCTTGGTTTATCTAGAATCCATTTCCTTCTTCACTCCTTTTTTTTGCACCTACGCTAACCCATACCTCCTCATTACACCTCTAAACTATGATATGAAACCTAGCATAGATATCCAAAGCTTATAGACCCAACACAAGAACATAATATTTTTCCTTCTCTTCATTGTTTATACTCCAACTATAACTCCTTTCCTTCATTTTCTATTCTACACCAAACCATAGACCATGTCACTGTAATATAGACTGAGATATGTCTGAAAAATTCAGACTTATATGAATTGTTCTGTGCATTCTCTACGCAGTACAATGGACTATTGATAGTGGTCAGGCCCTGTAACAAACTAGCCTGACCATAAATAGGTGAGATGGTTTATGAGACGACATGTACATTGCTTGTAAGACAAATTTTCTTGTTGTTTATAGGCAAACTTGGAGAGGTATTGAAACTACGTATAACACTGATTTGATCAAGGGTGTTAGCACCATTCTCGAGTCATGTCTACAAGATGGTTTGACAAGGTCTTGAGGCATACATCACTGACTTTACATGTGTTATAATTTATATACATGAATCTAATTAATACATTTATGACAAGATTAAAAATCCATAAAATACATCAAGAAGAAGTATTTGACCAATATTAAAATCCTTGCTCATGAAACCCATTAAACAATCTGAACAAAAATACATTTTATTGTCTTTTTCTTCTTCATTGCATAAATATATAATTACATAATAAATATAAAGACCGAACCTAGTTACACTTTCAAACACATGTCTTCTTGATCTTGAGATGATTCCACAACTAATTATTCTTATTTAAATTTGTCATAAGGAGGATGGCATACATTATGTTCATATTATTTTATTTGTGTATTTGTTTTCTCATGAAATATAACATCTCTTCCTGCAAAGACCTTGTGAGTACGATGATCATACATTTTATATGATTTTTAAGAGTATAATATCCAATAAAAACACATTTGATAGATTTAATACCTATTTTCTCCTATACTTTTTAGGAATATGAGAAAAGGATGTACATAAAAATATCCTTAAATGACTAACTTTTAGTTTAAAACCATAAAAAGCTTCAAATTGTGTTTTGTGTTCAAAATATTTTGCAAGACCTCTATTATTGAGGCATACAGTTGTATTAATGGATTTAGCCCAAAAATTATTCCATATTCCTTTACATTTTAACATAGTAGGAGCACATTAGAATAATGTTATATTCTTTCTCTTAGCTAATCCATTTTACTGATACGTATGTGGTACTATAAATTGTTGAACAATTGCATTTTTTTTTCAGGATTTGATAAAATCTCCTAAAGTGTACTCACCAATGTTATTTGATAGAAAAAATTTAATGTTCTTTCATGTTTTCTTTTAAACCATATTTTTTAATACTTTAAAGTATTCAAACACTTCAAACTTATTAGTTTATTTCCTATAAAGTACACCCAAGTGTATCTAGTGCTACTATCAATAAATATAAGAAAGTAATATGCTCCTCCAAGTGACCTAGTTTTCATAGGACCACATACATCAGTATGCACTAGTTCAAGTATTTCAAGTTTCTTCTATCTTCATGCACAAGAAATTCTTCCATGTGTTTCTTTATTAGTGCACAACCTTCACATTCAAAGTATTAACCCTTAACATACGAAAGGCCTTCTACCATAATTTTCTTTTGTAGTAACATTAGATCACTATGAATTAAGTGTCTATACCATTGATGCCAAATTTCTATAGTTGACATGCTTTTCGATGCCGCTCCTTGACGTCCATTCTCTATAACATCAAACTTGTATATTCCTCGAACTCCCATTCCTTTTGCAACAACCTTGTAGCTGTCCTACATATCTTTTACCAAAAAATATGATTTCGCAAATTAAACTTTTAAATTTTGATTTGTAATACTAGAGTCTAAAATTAAATTTTTCTTTAATCCTAGAATATACACCACATTTTTAATTTTTTTCTTGTGCATTATGCATAGTAATATTTATAACACCATATCCTTTAATTTCATGTGATCTATTATTGCCTAAATAGATATGTGCACCATTATTGACTTCATGATATCTATCAAACCAATCTCTTTTGCATGACATGTGGACTGATGCACCAGAATCTATGAACCAGGACTTATCAACATAATTTTTTGCTGATAAAGTAGAATTTGACACTAATAATTTAATATTTATAAAATAGTAACTGATGGTCTCATCCCCATCAACATAATTTCATGTATTAATTCGTTGTTTAAATTGATCGGACCTTTTTTTTATGCAATTCTTAGCAAAATGACTAGGTTTTCACAGTAATAACACACATCATGTCTACTTGAATTTGATTTTGGTGATGGTGTGTTTTGAAATGATTTTACTTGTGGAATTTTGATTTTATTTTTCTCCCATTTTTTTCCTGGTTGAAAGATTTCTTCCCTTCAGCCATGAATGTTAAATCTGAATTGGGAGATTACCAATTAAGACTTCCTCTCTTCCCTTCTTCCTGCATAAGTATACCTGCTAGCTCATTAAACATAGGAGAACTCTCTCTAACTGTGAGACAATGATAAACATTTGAGATTAATAAAGCATTCCATTTAATGTTACAGTAACCAAAACTGTACTAGATATCTTTTCACCAATGTCACCCAATTTATCTTTTCGATCCTTAATTTTGGAAATAAAATTAACGATAGTTTCATTTTCTTCAGTCTTAATAAAAATAAACTTACTCTTTAAATAAATATTTAGTTTGTAGTCTTCATCTCATACAAACCTTTCATAGTGTCCCATGTTTCCTTCAGTGTTTTTCACTCTCTAACGTGCGGAGTAATATTGTTCTTAATGGGCATCCACAAAAGCACCTTTAGTTTATTTTCTTGTCACTCCAAACCTTCAATTGTAGAAAATATTACTTGAGGGGGCTCTGGCTTCATCAAAGTATAAAACTTAAACTTCTATTTTGTATAGCTTTAACCATCTATCTTGTTAGAGTAAGATAAATAAGATTCTACGAATACATTAGCCATGGTACTAAAATTATGAGTAGACAAATACTAAACACCAGAAATACTAATTTTCACAACTTTAATAACTAATTTCCTTAATTTTTAATCGCAAATATAAAGCTTCAAACACAAGTAATAAAATTTTACTAAGCTTCACCACTCAAATATCATTGGAAAATATATATATATATTTATATATATATATATATATATATATATATATATATATATATATATATATATATATATATATATATATATATATATATATATTCTCAAAATGAAAACTATGATTTCACCATTCACTGCCATCATGGCTCCTTGACTTCATTAATTATTTAAAAAAAATCAAAGTAACAAATTATTGATTTCCATAAACTTAAAAACCACAAAATAATTATCTCAAATCACAAAAAACAACCATTAACTATTTTATCCAATAAACAACAACCATCGCAACTACTTTTCAAAAATTTGAAACTTGAAGCTTGGGAGTAATAAAGATGAAACACCAACATATTTAACCATTAAAAGATTTTAAAAAATATAAATGAGCACTAATAGAAGATGGAATCATTTAGAATATATGCATTCAGCTTCAGAGGAAATATATCCCGTCCTTTTTTGTTTCAACATCTATAGTTTCGGTAGGTGTTATCACTCCATCGGATCTCCAAAGGCTGAGAAGGAGACCAACAAAGGTAATCGCAGACCAATATTTTTCCAAGTAGCCAGACCTACTAGGCAAGAGAGGGATCTATCCATGATATCACAGCCAAGATGACTGGATAATGAGGATTTTAGGCTAGTTATAGTAGGACTAGTGTTTGATTGATTGATTTTGAGTGCCTGATGGTGAGTAGGTCAGGGAAGAACTAGGTCAGTGAAAAAAGGGATAAAAATTGTAGAGATATGATGGGGCAAGGTAGGAATATACTTTAACCCATCCAGGTATCAAAATGGGTATGAGAGACTTCTAGGATTTTAGAAAAGACCATGGAAATCATGATTTTTTTTAATCAGAAGAAAATGAAACACAACTGTAATAATTCCTTCAAAACATAGCATCAAGTAATGAATTATGTTTATCTAACTTAGGAATCATTAAAATTAATATATAGAATTAATATGGAAAGAATAATACATTCAAATATATGTAAAAATAAGAGGCAAAAATACTAAAACACATTACCAAATGAATCCCACCAAAATAGCTGTAACTCTGTCTATTAGTTACTACAAAAATGATTGATTACACTAGTGTTCAAAGATCAATTACACAAAATTCAACCATTGGAATGAAAAATAAAATGAAATATATAGACCAAAACAAACTTCTCCCACTCTCAGGGGTCGAATCCATGACTTGTATATTTGTTCCCCAAAGTCCTCAAATGGAATCCTAATGACTAGGGAGGTCAACAAAATCATCCCTATCTATGATGAAACTAATTCACTTGACCCAAATACACAGTTTTACTTGATGTAGCTACTTCTATTGACTATAATAAAAATAAATAAATTTTATTTTTACATTTGCATTAGTAAAAATCGATGGAATTCACCAACCAAGTAATAAAAAGTCAAAATTTTGAAGATGAGAGGAAATCTGGAAAAAGCACAATGTGCCCCTAAGAAAGCACATCGTGACCTTCAATATGACTTTTGAATGACTCGCTGAAGACCAAATTGAGCTCAAGATGGCTCATTGGAAATAGGTTCCTGTCTATTTATGCAAAATTTCCTTAAGCAGTGAAAATGATGGGGTTAAGCCCATTAAAACCCACTTTTTTCAAAATTGGTCAAAAAAATACAGCGTGGTGTCAGAAAATAAGGCAAAAAGGTGTTTTTTAGGATGTTTTTGGGCATTTTCACTGGTCAAAACCTCCTATTTTTTTATTTCCAGGAGTACAAATGTGATGTATAGGCCATTATATTTCCAACCCAAGTGAGTTTTTATCATTTAGAGGCCTCTATAAAAATCACAATGTGGCTAATGTTGCACTTTTTGCAGGCTGACTGTGAAAAATTTGTGACTTTTCTAAAAAACTAGGCCTCAGAGATGGAGCGATATCTCCCTAAACATGAATGTTTTTTCCACACTAAGAGATATTTTTTTCTTTAGCATGATAGGAACAAAAAATACCTCCAATTTCCCAAGATTCTTCTTTGATTTTCCACAATCGTTTCTGCCAAAAGGTGACTTAAACAGGACATTGCACAATCAGAAAAATAGGCTCTGAAGATGTGAATGGATATCTCATTATCTAATACTTTTATAGAATATGAAGTAGGTTATTGTATTTTTATATCTTAGGAAAAAAAACCTCCTCCATTTTCCAAAAATTCATCTTTTTTTGGCCAAAATATGTTCTGCAAAACGAGGACTAAACAGGACATTTCTCGAAAACGTGCCTTCAAGGATATTTTCAAAATTTTCAAATTTTCTACAAATTTCCTCAAAATTGCTCGAGAGATGCCAGAGAAGGCTTTTTATGATATCATGGATGCATGAACAAGTAGTTCCAACTTATCCTCCTCTTTTTGACAAATTAGGGTTTCCTTTGCACTGTGATTTCAAGTAGGGTTTGTACTACTCAAGGTCCAGGTTCATGATTTTGAACCAGTACTCACCATTGTTTGGCACCCCTGTATTTATTGCAATAACATATATTGAAATGGTGAATGTCACCCCTGCAATGGTGAATTGATCTTTCTGAAGGTTTGTGATGAATATTCCAGTCAAATATGGATAATTTTTCACTCTTTGGGCCATTTCACAAAACTCAAAACAACCCACATGTTAGAAGCATTTGAATGTTAGGGGTTATGCCATCAACTACCTAGTGTCTAATCGCTCAAACATTAATATTATCCCTCCTTTTTTTTAGTTCTTTCTCTCTTCCTCCATGGTGTTTAGTTTACTAGAAACCCTAGGGGATATGGGAAAGGAAAAGGGAATAGGATGATGGGGTTAAGGAGTTTGGATAGGTGTGGGAAAATTTAAGGAAGGATGTAGGGGAATTAGGGACCTTAGGGAGGTGGAGGTAAGTTAAAATAACAAGGGAAATGGTCTAGGGAATTTAATTATAGAGGTATAGTTTAGCTTCCTAGAAAAGTGCAGCGTAGGGGTAGGGTTTGTGGATAAGTTTTAGGGAATGAAAGTTTGGGAGGGGCTTAGGGTTTTAGGGATTTATTTAGGTGTGTAGGAGGTTATGGAATGGAAGGAGAGAGGGTACAGGGTTTGAAAATTTGGAGAAACATAGAATTCTAGAAAAGCGTAGCGTAGGAGGAAATTCACAAATTTGCGACCATAGGAATGGAGACACTGAGTGAAAGAGGATGTGAAGTGGATCAAATGAATTTATTTATCCTTAAGAAAACTTTTTCTTGATTTTGGAGACCCTTTTATACCCTTTTGAAATATTTCTAGAACAAGTGTAGCTTCCCTGCAAAAAGCGTAGTGCAAGAAGGAAAAGCACAATGTGTGAAGGAAAAGTGTAGCATGTCCTTGAGAAAAGCGCAGTGTGAGATTTCATACCACGTTTGGAAGCCTTCCTGAACTAGAAATTGAGCTCATGATAGCTACCTGGAAATAAATCTATGACGGCTACATAATCGACCCCTCAAGCACTGAAAATGATGAATTATATCCCCTCAAAAACAATTCTCCCAAGACTCGTCAAAAAGTGCAGCGTGTCCCTAGGAAAAGTGCAGCATGAAGTTTCATGTCACTTTTGGAGGCCTCTCACAATTCCAAATTGAGCTCATGATAGCTCATTGGAAATCCTTTTATGTCTAGTTATCATTTAACTCATCAAGTATGTCATGTGGATATTCTATGATAGAGAAAATTAATTTTCCCCAAGAGCACTCCAGAATTATAGCAACTCTCTTGTAGCAACTATATTCTGGGTATTTCTTTGGAACATAAAATATTTTTGAAACCTTGAAGCGAAAATTTAAGAAAATGAAGTACTTATTACATAAATAAACATAAAATTACATTTTTAAAATAAAAATTTATTGAAGAAATTGGCTATTACCACTCCTCCAATTGCAATATTTTATGCATGAAATGAGAGTTTTGGTGAGAGACATGGAACTTAATGAAATCATGGTGATGATGAATGAAATTATGATGAAAAAATCTCAATGATGATACACTCATATGAGTGATGACATGGACCAACAATTTAAATTTTTTGAAGGTGTGGAAAATAGTCCTAAACCTAATGACCATGACCAAATTTTTTCTTGAATACCTAGTGAAATGACAAAAATTTTACTATGGGACCCTAGCATGACATGATAAGAGTCCATTTGATCACTGGTGATAGGATGAAAATACTGACACTAACATTTTCTACAGTTGGGGATGTCAGCTTTTTGGAGGTGTCAAGAACATTGTAGACCAAGTAGACTTATCCATTGGGCATGAAGTCAAAAACAAAAGTTGAGACTTTATATTGCAAACTGACTGACAAACTTTACTATAGACTAACTACAAACTTTACTGGAAGATAATTTTTAAAATACATGTTGAGCATTCATCTTATTCGTCATGCCTACTATAAATAATCTATATATCACTTGATCAAGTGAAATGGAACAGCCAATGCAACCATGTAAAAAAAAAATTCTGCTAGTTGAATTCTCCACAAGTTCTTGCTCATGAGCAAGAAAGGAAAACTACCGAAAGGAAATTCCCATGAAAAATTGTCAAAAAATTGAAACTTTATAAAATTGTAAAGCATGAGCCCATCAGCTGACCTCAAGAATGTTTCAAAAGGATATTCATAGGAATATATTAATTTCCAACGCATCTAATACATTACTGCTCTACTCTAGCTAGTCTTCATACCTTGATTTTAAAAAAATTCCAACAGTCATGCTTTCCTGCCTTGATGAATGCATCAAGTTGACAAAAGGATCCTAAAACTTGTTAATGACTATTTTTTCCTGATGATCAATAAAAAAACAAGAATCTTCTTCATTACTCTCCTTATATGACTACAAATATTTGTATGAGATTTGTAATGAGAATCCTATTGAACAATACAATGAAGCTAGGTGATTGATTGAAGTTTTATCATCTCTGCTTTGAAGCTCATAAAAAAAAATGCAGAACGACTTTGATTACAAATATCATCCAAAACATCAGCTATTGGATAATGGATAATTTGAGATGATTGTTGAAACTTATCATACATTGGTTCGAATGAGATTAGACTATTTTATAGAGGCTTACGATTCTTTGTTTCATAGATATTCTGAAAATTTCTTTTCAAAAAATGAAATGAGTCAAAACTTAACAGTAAAGAATCATCAAGCATGAATTCATAATATGTTTTAGGTTCTATGCTTTCATTTGTGATTTTAAACTCAATGTAACTTAGTGGCTGGGATTTTGGAGCAAAAGAAGATTACATATCACAAGTGACTTCATGAACCAATTCGTGAGAAGGATGACGATTTATACTGCTCATAACTTGCTTATATGCTTGCTTATATTTTTCTCTTATTTTCAAAAATGAGGAGAAACACAAGGGTAAGAAGTCTTGATCAAGAAGTTCATTATGTTCTTCATGCTCAATATCAACACATAAACAATATTGATTTCCGATCTTAGAAAAAGTTTCTGTAATGATTGGAATGAAGCGAAACCTAAGGGAAAATATCCTTCACTTACTTCAAAATTTTCTGCAGTTTCCTTATCATTTTCATCACAGATATACATCGTTTGATCGTTGCATTTAAGTTTCTCAAACTGAGCTTCCTCCTCCCACAAACCAACTATTGATTGATCTGCAAAGTTAGATTCAATTTGGAGAACATAATCATCATCGTATCGATAAAACTTGGGTAAATCATCAATATAATTAATGTCATCATACATACACATTAGATCAACAAATTTCTTCTCCTCAATTTGATATACAAATCCATTTTCATAATTTCCCATAAAAGAATAAAAAAAACAATCATTTTCTGATCTATGGTAACTAGGATTAGTAAGAAAATGTTTAGGGCCAACAACCTCTTCTTTTGCAATAAGTGGGACATGGTATTTTTTATCAACAAATTCAGCTCTGATGGTGATCTTTTGCATCACTTTTTTATAATATTCCTAAAATTTAGATTTTAGCTAAATGGAATACTATGGATCATTTTGTCAATGGGTAGGTGAATAAATGGGTGGGGAGGCCCATAAATCTTCTTAGCAGCAGTAAAAACACTTAAAGTGTGAAAGAAGACCTTCTAAGCAGTCTAATAAAGCACTTTTGGGTATGAACAGGGGTTGGATCTTCTTGAACAGGTCAACTTTGACCAGGTCAACACTGCTATTAGGGAGTAGTGTACATTAACTGAGGAATAAAGCAGTTTTGGAGCGAGATGGATTGCAAGAAGGAAATGACCTAATTGAGTGGGGCCGAAGGCAAAGAAGCTCATACTCTATATAAGGAAGAGAATGGAAACCATATGGGGTTATGTTTTGGGATTATTATTTTTTATGTGGTATGTTTAGACTTCTTTCATTCTTTAACTGTTTAGTTGAGATTGTTGTGTTGTTTAGCACCAGGTGTTCCTTACCGGGAATCCCACCTCTTTCATTGAGAGGCCTCTTGGAAGAGCATTGCATTTAATTTCCACATTAATTTTTCTAGACCAAGCTACAAATTTCTTCATCAGCGTAGTTTCTGTAGGATATTGTGCTGTGTTGCAGGGTGCAGCAGTGGAGAATTAGATCAGGTGTCTTCAGAGCTAGTTTTGCATTGGAGGAAGGTTTCCATCCATTGGGAGGGCTGTAAAGAAGCCCCTTGAGCTTTATTGACAAATTTAGCACTAGGATAAGGAGAATTTATCCCCTGCAATGAAATTTCAGTCCAGATATGCATTATTTTAGGGAGGAGTAGGAGGGGTAGTTGCAGTTGCTGTTTTGAGAGGTGATTTCTTCAGTGGAGGAGCCATTCTTTCATCTAGAGGATCTATTAGAGAATATCTCTAGTTCTATACATCATATTTAGCCATATCTTCTCATTTTAGTTGTTGTAGCATATCTTCAGCCCTAGGGCTGCAGCTTACATTGGCACATTGTGTGCATTTTTCGGAAACCCTCTTGGGTTGTCTTGGGAAGCTGATCTATTGCCCGGATATGTATGTTTAGATTCTATCGAGGCCTATATCAGTATTTTTATATCATTGTATCATCTCCAACTGTATTTGTACCCAATATGACTGCACTGTAGTTTCTCTCTGACATTTTGCATTGTGACAACAACTCATTTTTGGGAGTGATTGCTTATGGGAGGCTTGTTCCTTCATTGAATATGATTTGTGCCTCACTATTTTGTAAATATTTTCTGTTATAAATACATAATGTTGTGACCCATATTTTTCTCATGGTTTCATGTGTTAAATAATTGTTATTTCTTTCATTTTATGAGCTATATTTTCCATTTCCCCATTTGGGAATATTACAGTGATATCAGAGCATAATCTTGGATCAGCCTATGCATTCAGCCAATATGTCACCATAAGGAGAATATTCTCACAAGAAGAGGAGATGTACATAAGAAAAAAATACATGACTCCATTATTTTGAGGAAGGAAGGAAAAGAGGCTCTCAAAGCTTCTTTTTCCAACTATGCAGAGAATTCATGAAGATATCAAGAAGATGAGAAGGGAGATGTGCAAAGAATATCCAAAGGGGTTTGAATATGAAGCAAGCCCTATATTTTTGCATGATGGGTATGAGCATGCAGCCACACATTATGGTTCACAATGCAGTCTTATGCCCAGATTTACTGTAAGAGATATGGAGGGAGAAGATGTGCAAAAGAAGGAGACTCTTAGTGATTATTTGCAAGAGTATGAATCTCAGTCTAAGAGGTTCAAATATCACCTTAACTTCCAAGGTTTTTGCAAGATAAAGGAGGGAAGAAGCATAAAGATCAAGATAGATGATGTGGGTATATTCTTTCTATCTACTTTTGATGGTTCACCTAAATGTTCAACTAGGCTTTGGTGGAGGTGCTAGACACCTATTTGCATCAACACCAAATTTCAAAGGAAGAAGCCATCAAAGTAGTAGCGCTAAATTTTTAAGGTAAGGCTTATTATTGGTGGATGTTTGAATATTTTTCATTAAAAAATGAAAATAAATATACTTATGCAAAGTTCACTAGGAGAATAGTGGAAATGTTTGATGAAAAACATTTTGAAACACCTTTGGTGGAACTAAATGAACCAAAACAAAAAAAACCTTTGCATGGGTTGGAAGGATCTATAAACCCAAATTCACTTCAGAAAATTTTTGGAGAGGCCAACATCTTGCATAATACCTTTCTAGAGGCAATATATTTATCTCATACTCCTGGAAAAGAGGGTATGGAGATCCCTTTTTTAAAAAAGGATCCTCTTATTGAAAAGTTGCCCATTCATATGGAAGAGGAAGAGAAGGCTGGAGGCAACAATGCTGCCATATCCAAAGCATATCTAGCACCCCATGCAAAGGAATATGGAGCACTTTCTCCAACAAGAGGAGTTCCTGTATGTTCAGAAGGAGTTCCAAAGGATCTCATATGTAGAGATCAAGGCACAATTGATGCACAACATGTGCCATTTTTGATATATTGTGAAACCTTGCAGATGAAAGGAGAAGGTAGCAAGGATGGCCAACATCATATGATGAGAACACATCCCTATCAATTTCATAAGGTTGATGCATAGGAGAGGCAGACTGATTTGCACAGTGAGGGAAAGGACAAATTTGTCCATTCATATATGCAATCTACTCTCGATATTGATGTCTCATTTCATGGAGGTATTCCACCTTGGAGACCACCAGATCAAGAGATGATGAGAGATGCTTCACAATTGGTTGCACCACTCATTGATCCTAGAGGGGTGAGGAACTTGGGAGGACATGACACAACACTGGGAGTCTTGGGTAGACTTAAGGAGGAGGGAGACATCCTCCCATTTTCAGCATTACCCACTGTCATTACAAATTCTGCGCTGACAAAAGTTGTTGCAGTGATGGAGGATGGCACCACCAGGGTGCAAGGAGACCACTCCATGGATTTGGAGAAATAGAGGGTACTTCCCTTGAGGAAGAAATCATCCATATATTGGATCAGATGGAGGCCACTGATGCTTACATTGACCAATATCAAGAGGTTCTTTTTGGATGGTAGCTTTTCATAGGAGGCCAACTTCCAAAGGTCACCACTTCTACTTGAGCATGAGAAGCTACATGATGGACATGGAAGAAATTTGGAGGATGACTTTGGCATGAGGGATTTCACAGGAAAATACAATAGCATGTGGGGATATTCATAGTTCAGATCTTCAACGTTGTCTCTTAGGAGGATTGATCCATATTGGAGGTCTCAACTTCTAGTAGAGTAATCCAAGGATCTTGGTGCTTACATGATTCTTGATGACCCAAAGGGAGATGATAGATACATGGTGGATGATGGGGTCATATATTCTTATGGCAGAGTCTTCTTGACTAGAGAGTTTGAGCTCAAGGAGAAGTTGTTACATGCAAAACATGTGGACTTTATTTCCATGGACTTTGATGCATATCATTCCTTGATGGAGGAGTTCACTTGGGAGGGCATCCAACAGGATGCATATCATCATATGGAGAGCTACATAGCCCGGATGATGATGGAGAAGTTGTCAGAACCACTTACCTACTCATGGAAGGTGAGGGAGAACTTTTATTTGAGCCATTTTAGCTGAATGATCAAAGTATATAGTAGAGGAGGCACATTTATGCATTATTATTTGTACTCCTTTACTTTTTGTGAGCACCATATTGTACCAAAGAGGACCATTCCCTCCTGCATATTGTATTTTGATGTACTTGTGGCCATTTGTAGCATTGATTTTGGCTATTTTATTGGTCGATTGTGGGAGATGCCACATGACTCTTGGTGTGCACCATTGGCACCCAATTTTACTTTTATGATCCCATATTGTAGAATGATTGTGGAAGAAAACAAGTGGCTAAAAAGACACTTGTTATAATTTTTTTTGAGGCAGGTAGGGGATGCACTGCGCTGGTTCCACAAGTGGGACTATGATCCACCTTCTGGTTGTCATATGGAAACTTGTTCTTATTCCTTTTTGCTTCATATATTGATGATGTTCTTGCTCTTATGGGAAGCTTTGTTGGGAGGATGGCACAAGAGCTGGAGGTGCCCATTGGGAGTATGATTCTCCATACTTAATATCTTGCATGTTTCGCTAGAAAGAATGGGCAAGCCATGATTGCCACACTACATCTCTTGTCTTCATGTGGGAGGAGCTGTTTGGAGAAGATGAGTTCTTGGGAGAGATACTCCATGGATGTTTTGATTGGTGGTGTAAATTGGGACATTCTTGAAAACCATAATATTTCAACCCAAGATCAACAGTATCCCCATACATATCATAAATTTAGAGAGAAACAACATGGGTGGAAAAATCAAATCTCTCCATACAACCCCAATACATTACATGAACCGAGGGTTGAGGATTTATTTGATGAGATACCTAGAATGGCTCATTTCATTTGGATGATAGCATGGGTATGGGAGTCTCTCATTGGGAATGAGATCCCCTATGTTTGTCATCACTCCTACCTTGAGGAGACCATTAGACAGAGAGAAGGTTTCCACTTACACCTTCCACTTTCTCATGATGTGAGCCATTTGGTTTTGCATACTTGGGAGGAACCATTGGGAGGCAGATTTATTGCAGATTATTTTGAGCAGTGGTGGGGACTATTATGAGGAGGCCATAGGAGGAGGAGGGGAGGAATTTTGCTCCACCTTTATAGTTGCTTCAGGACAAGCAACATTTTGGAGGGGAGGACTATAATATTCCTAAAATTTATCTTTTAGCTAAATGGAATATTATGGATCATTTTGTCACTAGGTAGGTGAATAAATGTGTGGGGAGGCCCATAAATATCCTTAGCAGCAACAAAAAAAATTCAAGTGTTAAAGGAGACTTTCTAAGCATCCTAATAAAGCACTTTTGGGTATGAACAGGGGTTGGATAATGTTGAATAGGTCAACTTTGACCAAGTCAATAACGCTGTTATGGATGAGTGGACGTTAAATGAGGAATAACGCAGTTTTGGAGGGAGATGGATTGAATGGAGGAAATGAACTAATTTAGTGGGGCCAAAGGAAAGGATGCTCATAATCCATATAAGGAAGAGGATTGCAACTGTATGGGGTTATGTTTTTGGATTATTATTTTGTATGTCATATGTTTAGACTTCTTGCATTCTTTAGCTATTTAGTTGAGATTGTTGTGTTGTTTAGCACTGGGTGTTACCGAGTAGGAATCCCACCTCTTTCCTTCAGAGGCCTCTTGGAAGAGAATTTCGTTTCATTTCAACATTTAGGTTTTTAGACCAAGCTACAACTTTCTTCATCAACACACTTTCTGCAGGATATTGTGCTGTGTTGCAGGGTGTAACAGTGTCGAATTAGATCAGGTGTCTTCAAAGCTTTTTTTGCAGTTGAGGAAGGTTTCCATCCATTTGGAGGCCTGTAAAGAAGACCCTTGAGATTTATTGACACATTTAGCAGTAGGATAAGGAGAATTTATCCCCTACAGCATAGTTTCAGTCCAAATCTGCTTTATTTTAGGGAGGAGTTGCAGGGGTAGTTGCAGCTGTTGTTTTGAGAGGCGATTTATTCAGTGAAGGAGCCATTATTTCATCTGAAGGATCTATTACAGAATATATGTGGTTATATACATCAGATTCAACCATATATTCTCATTTCATTTGTTCCATCATATCTTCATCCATAGGGCTGCAACTTACATTGGCCCATTGTGTGCATTTTCTACAAACCCTCTTGGGTTGTTTTGGGAAGCTGATCTAGTGCCTAGATCTGTATGCTTAGATTCTATTTAGGCCTATATAAGTATTTGTATATCATTGTATCATCTCCAGCTGTAGTTGTACCCAATATTACTGCGCTGTATTTTCTCTCCTGCATTTTGTATTATGACATCAACTCATTTTTTGGAGTGATTTCTTATGGGAGGCTTGTTCCTTCATTGTATATGATTTGTGCCTCAATATTTTGTATATATTTTTTGTTCTAAATACATAATGTTATGACCCATATAGGTCTTATTGTCTCATGTGTTAAATACTTGTTTTTTCTTTCATTTTATGAGCTATATTGTTGATTTCCCCAATTGGGAATATTACATTTTTCCAGGGTACCTACCAAAATGTCAAGCTTTACTTCTGAAGATGTCAGGTATTCCTTTTCTATGTTCACCCTTTCTTCTTACTTCAACATTAACCTTTTGACTAGAAAACTAGCTTCCACATCTATTGCATTGTCATGTTTTTATTCGAGCATTGTAGCGTTCCTTTCTCTCAATTGAAATTCCATTTCTAGATAAAAGGCATATGGGTAGTGTAAGAGAGTTGAAGCAGCATGCGATTTTATATTACCAGGGATTAAATGGTATACTTGATTAAACCTAGATGAAAAGTGTTTCACTATTTCTCCTGGGCATATTTTCAAATGATTATATTCTTACAAAATCAAAAAAGGATTCCTCTTGATCACCGATTTATCAAGGAAGACTTTCACAAACTAATGGAAATAAAAAATTTGTAAGTTTTTGAACCATTCCTTGGCTTCACCTTGCAAAAAAGAGCAAATATTATGATACTAAAATAATCTTCATCAACCTCAAAAATATCGAAAAAATTTTCAAAACCTTGAATGTGTTTCTTAGTAGTGATGTTACCATATTCTCTGTCAAGCTTGTGAATATATTTGTAATATATTTCAATGAAATCATGGAGTATAGGAGGTAAGATGAGTGGCTTGTATCTATCTGGAATTTTACAATGTATAGGAGGTACATAAGCTGTAAGATTAATCTTGATTACTTGAGGCTTATCAGGCGGAATATGATCATCATAAGGTTCAGAAGAATGCTCTTGATTGAGATCAAAGGCATAAGGAGGATTTGAATCCATAAATTTTAGAGGGAATGAATCAAATAAAGATATGGGATATTTTCTCAAATACAATATACTTTGAAAAAACTTGTTGAAATTCTCAGGAAAAGAGAAAAAATAATTCAAAGACAAAGAACACGATATCTTGGATGAAAGTCCAAGTTGAATACTTGATCTTCCCATGCTGTATTTTCATGTTTCTATTTCCAAGGTTCATTCTCTAGTGGCATCTTAGATTTGATTTTGAAACTAATTTGGAGTCACCGGGTGAATGATTTCAGCCTTTGTGTGTTTGATCATTGTTCACGATTAGAAATCAGATCTAATCCTTTTCCTTCTTTCCTAGGGATGATATGTCACTTCGTTCCCTTGTATGGTTGCCAACATGTTATCACTCCACTGGATCTATGAAGGCTAAGAAGGAGGCCAAGAAAGGTAACCATAGACCAATATTTTTTCAGGTAGATAGTGCTACTTGATAGTAGAGGGCTCTCTCCATGATATCACAACCAATATGACTGGATAATGAGGAGTTTAGTCTAGGTATAGTAGCACTAGGGTGTGTTTGATTGATTTTGAGGGATGGATGGTGAATAGGTCAGTGAAGAACTAGGTCGGGGCAAAAAAGGATCAAAATTGTAGATATCTAATGGGGAAAGGTAGGCATATGATTTAACACATTAAGGTATCAAGGTGAGTATGAGAGGCTGCTAGGGTTTCAAAAAAGAGCATGGAAATGATGAATTATTTTCAATCAGAATAAAATGAAACACAACTATAATAATTCCTCCAAAACATAACATCAAGTAATGAATTATGTCTATCTCACTTAGGAATAATTCACATTAAGAGATGGCATGAATATGGAAATAATGATACATTCAAAAATATGTAAACATAAGAGGGAACACTGCTAGAACACATTACCACAGGAATCCCACCAAAATAGCTGCAAGTCTGTCTATTAGTTCCTGCCAAAATGACTGATTACACTAGTGTTCAAAGATAATTTACACAACATGAAACCATTGGAATGGAAAAGAAAATGAAATATATAGATGAAAAAAAACTCCTCCCACTCTTAGGGGTTGAATCCATGACTTCTGGATTTGTTCTACAAAGTCCTCAACTGGAATCCTGATGACTACGGAAGTCAACAAAGTCATCCCTATCTTTGATGAAATTGATTCACTTGACCCAAAATTACAAATTTACTTTATGTATGTACCTTTAGTGACTATAATAAACATAATTACATTTTATTTTCACATTTACATAAGTAAAACTCCATGGAATTCATCAACCAACTGATAAAAAGTCAAAATTCTGAACACGATAGGTAATCTAGAAAAAGCGTAGTGTGCCCGTGAGAAAGCGTAGCTTGACCTTGAAGCTGACTTTTGAATGACTTGCTGAAGTCCAAATTAAGCTCAAGATAACTCATTGGAAATATGCTATTCTCTAGTTATTGAAAATTTCCTTAAGAAATGATAATTATGGAGTTAAGCCACTAAGAACCCACCTTTTCAAAACTGGTCAAAAAGCACAACATTGCCTCAAAAAACAAGGTAGAAATGTGTTTTTTAGGATGTTTTCGGGCTACTCCACCTGTTGAAACCTCAGATTTTTTATTGGCAGGACTCAAAATGTGATGTATAGGCCATTATGTTTCATACCCAAGTTATTTTTCATCATTTAGTGGCCTCTAGAAAAATTGCAACGTGGTCCACGTTGAGCTTTTTGTAGGCTGACTGTGAAACATTTCCAATTTTTCTGCAAAAATACGCCTCAGAGATGGAGTGATATATCATTAACCATGAACTCTTTTGAAAAATTGAGAAACATTTTTATTTTTTGGCATGTTAGGAAAACAAATGTCCTCTAGTTTCCCTAGATGCTTCTATGATTGTTCACAATATTCTCTGTAAAAGGGTGACTTAAATGGGACATTGCACAACCATAAAAATAGGTTGTGAAGATGTCAATGGATCTATCATTCTGTAATGTCTGTGTAAAATATAATGTAGGTTATTTTATTTTTATATCGTAGGAACAAAATCTTCCTCCAGTTTCCCAAAATTCATCTTTTTTCGGCTAGAGTATGTTCTACAAAAAGATGACTAAACATGACATTTCTTGAAAATGTGCCTTCAAGGATTTTTTCAAATTTTCCAAATTTTCTTCCAATTTCCCCAAAATTTCTCCAGAGATGCAAAATAAGGTGTGTTATGCTATCATGGATGTATCAACAAGTAGTTCCAACTCATCCTTATCCTTTTGACAATTTAGGGTTTCCTTTGCACTCTAATTTTAAGTAGGGTTTGTTCTGCTCAAGGTCTAGGTTCACGCCTTTTAACCAATACTCACCATGGTTTTGTATCCCTGTAGCTTTTGCAATGAAATCTATTTAAATGGTGAATTTCACACCTGCAAGGTTGAATTAGTCTTTCTGGAGGTTTGTGATGAAGATTCTAGTCAAATCTAGATAATTTTGCACTCTTTGGACCTTTTATCAAAACTCAAAATAGCCCACATGTTGGAACCATTTGATTGCTAGGGGTGATGACACACATTTACTTTTGTCAGATGGCTCAAACCTTACAATTATCTCTCCTTTTTTTTAGGTCTGTCTCTCTTCCTCCATGGTGTTTAGTTTACTAGAAACCCTAGGGGAGAGTGGAAAGAAAAAGGAAAAAGGATGATGGGGTTAAGGAGTTGGGATAGGTGTGGGAAAATTCAGGGAAGGGTTTAAGGGAGCTAGGGACCTTAGGGAGGTGGAGAGAGGTTAAAAAAACAAGGTAAATGGGCTGGGGAATTTAATTATAGGGGTATAGTTTAGCTGCCTTGAAAAGCACAGCGTAGGGGTAGGGTTTGGAGATAGGTTTTAGGGAATGAAAGTTTGGCAGGGGACTAGGGTTTTAGGGATATATTTAAGTGTGTAGTAGGTTATGTAATGGTAGGATAGAGGTTCTAGGGTTTTAAAATTTTAAAAAACATAGTCTTTTATAAAATCATAGCATAGGAGGAAATTTACAAATTTTCCACCACAGGAATGAAGACACTGAGTGAAAGAGGATGTGAAGTGGCTCAAATTACCTGTTTTATCCTTAATAAAAATTTTGATTGAGTTTGGAGATTATTTTATACCCTCTTGAAACTTTTCTAGACCAAGTGTAACTTCCCTACAAAAATCACAACGCCAGAATGAAAAGCGCAGTGTGTGAAGGAAAAGCACAGCGTGTCTTTGAGAAAAGCGCATTGTGAGATTGTAGACCACTTTTGGAGTCATGTCCAACTAAAAAATAAGCTCATGATAGCTCATTTTAAATATCTATCTTTCTGCTACACAATGGACCCATCAAGCACTAGAAATGGTCACGTACAGCCCCTCAAACGTCAATTCTCCCAAGACTAGTAAAAAAGCACAACGTGTCCCTAGGAAACGTGCAGTGTGAAGTTGCAGGTCACTTTTGGAGGACTTCCTGAACCTCATATTGAGCACATGATATCTCATTCGAAATATTTTTTTGTCTAGTTATTATTGGACTCATTAAGTAGGTCATTTGGACACTCTATGATGGAGAAAATGTATTTTTCCCAAGAGTACTCCAAAAGTATAGCAACTCTACTATAACAACTATATTTTGGGCATTTCTTTGGAAATTTGAATATTTTTGAAACCTTGAATTGAAAATTTTAATAACATGAAGTAATTATTACATATGGAAACATAAAATTACATTTTTTGAATCAAATTTTATTGAAGAAAATTGGCTAGTACCACTCCTCCAATTATCATATTTTATGCATGAAATGAGAGTTTTGGTGACCTTGAAACCATGATGACAAAATGGAGGCATGTAACTGAATTAAATCATGATGATGATGACTAGAATGAGGAAGAAAATATCTGAATGATGATACACTCAGATGAGTGATGACACGGACTCGCAAATTAAATTTTTTGAAGGAGTGGAAAATAGTCCTAAACCTAATGACCAGTGACCAATTTTTTGCTTGAAGACCTAGTGAAATGACAAAAATTTGACTATGGGACCCTAAAAAGACATTATAAGAGTCCATTTGATCACTAGTGATAGGATACAAATATTGATACTAACTGTAGGAAAGAGGAGCTTCATCTCCAAACTCTTGGTTATAGGTCCCTAAAACTAGCACTCTGCACAACAAACAACTTAAATATTCTTTCAACATAGGCATCCTAAGTGGGGTATAGTACGTCGCGACACACCAATATCAACATTCATCGATTTTTCTCACTGACTTAACACCTATTTCTCAGCAACACACCCTTTCCTCAACTCAACGATTTCTGAAACTCACACAACGGTCTCTCTGATAATTCTCTAAAACACAATAATAACTCAAAATCACACAATGATATATCGGAATGAGTGAAAAAAACCTTCACTCTCTCAATGCTCAACCTCCATCTTATACCAAATCAGAGAATGTGAACTAAACGACTTGATATTTTCATTGAAAATGAAGGATTTTTATACATGGCTATGAAGCTTTTAGAACATGTGGATTGTTGGTGATAGTGGCTTCCTAAAGAAGCTAGTTCAACTCTCCAGAAGCCATAAGAAATCCTACCTGACACATTTATTTCATAAGGTCAGTTGGAATTAATTTTTTCAAACACTTGTGATGTTGGAGGGATATGAAGGGTGGTTCTATGTTAAAGGTGGGAAATTAAGAAGTGGACCCATCAACACCATGTAAACCTTTGATGTGATCGTTATTCCTTAAATAGATTAGGGTAAACTAGTAGACAGAAAGTGTCCCAATAAATCTCAGCATTGTTCTTGCTATAAATGTTGTGTCAGTAGTGAATGTTGGGATATCTCAGTGATTGAGGCAAGACATTAACTACTCGTTGAACTGAAAATCATTCCCCTGCACCAGCATTAGTACAAAACATTAATCGTTTCCTTTATCATGGATACCCTCAAAACCAAATGAGACACTAATTTGGATTTGATAAGGGGTGTTAGCATCATTCTTGAGTCATGTTTACAACCTAGCTTGACAACGTCTTGAGGCATACATCATTGAATTTACATTTGTTACACCTCATATACATGACTCTAATTAACACATTTATGACAGGATGAAAAATCCCTAAAATACATCAAGAATAATTCTTTGAACTATAGTAAAACCCTTACTCATGAAACCCATGAAGCAAGCTTAAAAAAGATACATTTTACTATCTTTGTCTTCTTCATTACATAAATACATAATTACATAGTCAATATGAAGACCGAACCTAGATACAATTTCCGACATTCCCTCTTAACTAGGGAGGTATTCATAATGGTATATGATTAATATCAATATGAATAATCTCATAAGAAGAATCAAATTGGTAATCACATCTGTATATAATCATATGAACCAGCATTATTTAAGTGCAAGGATTTGACTAACAACCCCATCTCGCAATGAGACAATGGGATTCAATGCTAGAGAGACACATGACTTATAGACACCATTTTCACTCTCTCTCCAAGGTACATACTCCACCGAGGTGTTCCCAAAGTATATCCTTCTTGGACTATTCTTCTCTTGGGTAGTTGGCCCTCAAAAAATATCGGTTCACAACTAATCTTATCTCGAATTCCTTATCTCATTCTCAAAGAGTACCTAATGCTAGATAATTACCCAATCCTCCATCTTGTCTTCCCAATTGAATACCATAATGATATGTCTATCTCTTCCTCTAAGCCAGGGAGGACCTATTCCACAAGGGAATCTACTCATTCATGTACGAGGAATGTAGAGTATTTATATAAAACTCTCACCCGAAAGATTTCTTCGGCTTTGAATTAACATTTAGAGATTAAAACATTCTCGCCTGAGAGTATAATAAACTCTTGGATGAGATTTTATAAAACTCTCGCCCGAGAGTTTATTAAACTCTGGGTCAAGAGTTGGCTTGGGTAAAATCTCAGGCAAAAACTCTCTGTCGAGAGTCTTTTAAAATTTAGGCTGAGAGTTTAGCTATGCAGTTAAATGTAACCTATGGTGGTTTAAACTCTTGGTCGAAATTTTTAAATTTCTTGGTCAATATTTTAATAAATATCTCTTCCGAGAGTTTCTGGTCAACGAAAAACCTAGAAAATTCTGCAGTTTTCAGGAACCTGCAATTTTGGAGGGGTAGAACACCTACAAAAACAAAATGTTATATTTTGGACCAAGGACCATTAGATTCATCTCTAAATCTAGTTTTTGATGATATAATATTTGTGGAGTTTCATTAAAAATTTCAAATTTTTATTAATTTTATACTAAACTGTGTCACTGTGGAATTTCATTGTTCGGAAAATTGCACTGAATGAAAATTCAATAACCTTAAAATGGCAGCACCAAAAAATTCAAAAAAATCATATTTCAATTCCTCTCCCTGTCTACTTCAAAAGGGTATTCTCAATTTTCTTATTGATGATCACATTGAAAGGAAAATCTAGGGCTCATAAAATGTACTGAAACATCACCGTTTTTGTGTCTTTGTCCATTTCAAAAAATAATAAAAAATAGTAATTTAATCTAAAAATTACCAAAACATAGTCAGTGAACTATTTCAATATACGTAGATTATGATGATATGGTTTATTTCCAAAAAATTAATAACCTTCCCTAAAAAAATTTAGGCTTCAAAAAGTGACTATTTATGTTTGCCTCAAAATTTCAAATATATGCAGTTAGTAAACAACAAATTTACCCCTCTATATGTCAATATTAAAAAAAAAAAATATGAGTATGGAGGTAACACAATTCTCTACAAATCTTGTTTTTATGTCAAAGCATAATTTGCATAAAAAATATGAGTTTAATGGAGTTGAAGGTGAAAAAACATAGAAATTTACTTTTTTCAACGTCAAAAAAGAGCAAAAAGTGTTTCCCAACTTCACATTTTCACCTCCTAAGCTCATTCTTTGGAATTAGCCAGTTTCTTCAAAGTAAGAAAATTACCAATAGGATCCCTCTTAATTAGGGACCTATAGCAGTAATGCTGAGACACCTAACGTCTCATGAAAAATTCCTCCCCTCAATTTCATGGATTTCCATCTTGAGCAGTCTTCAAATTTAGATTCATAGGGCACAAATCATCCATCACTTTCATCCAGGAGTCATGTCATCAACCAGGAAGTGATTCATAATTCTTTCTCATCTAGTCAAATTTTATTCCATGTTTATTTCCTTAGAACCATATCCGAAGGATCTTACATCCTTCCAGATGGTTCAAAATCATGCAAAAACATATCTCGATAAAAATATACATAATAAATCGACATCCTTTATTTAGATTGACACCTATCTTAAAGCTATGTATTATCAAGGGTCTTCTTCTTTACCATACTTCTATTATAGTCTACATATCTTCCCACGAGTTCTCCTAGTCACATCCTCTTGGCTTCCTGATGATAACCACCTCTTGACATGGTTGCACTTTATCATCTCTTCCTTTCTTTACAGTTTCATTTATTCCTTGGAAATTCCACCATACAATTCCTTGTTTGTATACAAACACCTCATATTCCATATGAGGATATATTTGATTTCATCTGCTTAATGACAACCTCTATACCAAAAGAGATCCTCCTTTCTTCGATTATACTTCTAAAGATAGAAGTCCATCACCTGCAACCATATGACATGACTTCACAACATCTAGTGTTAGCATATATGTACCTTATCTTATTCATTTGAGTCATCTTGGAGAAATTTCATTATAATAAAGAACTTAATTCCATTGACCTGCTTCATCAAGATGTCATCTAATCCCATAATTCTGCAAGATAGAATTCCTGATGAAACCTTTTTTCTTTCTTTCTAACCAGTGAATCCATGGAGGACTCCATTATAAAGTATTAGGATCTGTTTCATAGATGAAACTTGATATATATGACTATCTTCCATCATTGTTGTTATCATTAAGGTTCCCAAGAGCCACTTCTTTTAAGACAAGTGCTCCTCCCATGCTTCTAGCATGATGTTATTAATATAAAATGCTTCCTATTGTACTATTTTACAACCAATAAAAATCACTTAAAGAGCAAGACGATATCAATCACAATAGAGATATTTCACTTCTTCTTTCTTAGATTTCTCTGCATCAAGTTCTTCCCTTTCATATATGGCATGGGATTTTTCCTTTCTCCTTTTGTCCTTTCCAGATTTAGGACAATCGCTTTTATAATTCCCAACTTCACTATATCTAAAGCATCGTACTTTGTCCATATTTATTCTTTTATTCTAAGGAAAAAGATAACTGAATCTTCATTTCTTCGTGGAAATGACTACAAAGGTTTGATTCCCTTAACTTAATCATGTATCAGCTTTTCCTTTCAATATTTTTTCCTCTATTTTACGTAGAGACCATAGATCCTAGAATAATGTTTCTTCTTTCTTACATTATAAGCTTGAATTGAATTTTCCCTATTCTTTGAGTAGAGCATTCAACACAACTGTAGTCATCTCACTATCATACATTACTTCTCCCAATTCTTGGATTTGATCTTGTATTTCAGAAATCCTAATAAAATATGAATTGATTCCTTCCTCTCTTGAAAATTTCATCTTGTATATTTCTTGTCTCATAGATACTACATGTACTGCAACACTCACGAAGAATATCCCCACCAATTTCTCATATATTTCTTTTGTAGATTCTAGTTTTGATACATATGGTATTAGTGAGACCTCAATGGATTTTATGAGAATCCTCCAGGATCAGGCTTCTCCTTTCATGTACTTGGCATGAGCTAGAGCATCTTCTTTTTGAGGGCTGAGTTGTAGATCCTTTTAAGTACCCCATAAATTCATCTTCGTTTAGATTCAAATATTTCATCTTCTTCCATGCACTAAAGTTTGATGACCAGAAATTTTTTTCTCTCTTTGCAATAATTCATTTTGTCGAATTCAAAAGAGGTCATAGAAATACTTACTTGAGTAGAATTACTTCCCCCTTCTATCACATTACTTAATGATGATGATGAATATGATGACAAAAACTCCTTAGATTGAATTATCCAATGTAGGTGGCCTTGAATCCTTGATGAAAAATGATGTCTTCAGAATGATGATGTCTTCAAAGGTGTTGGATAATGTTGGATGGTACTTTATGAGGTGTCTTCCAACAATGTCTTCAACGTCATAAATATTTGATGGAAAATATGACCTTCTTGATGAGTTGATCCTTTGAATGAGATTGAAGGTCTTCTTGAGATAGATTAAGATTTCTCTTGCAAAATGATTTGAAATTCCAATGAAAACTTTGACCTTGACTTTGATGCTTTCTAGAGATATGGATTCTTATTCTTTAATCCTTGAGTATCTCCTTTTCAAGTAGCCCTTCTCTTCAACACCTTACCTCTTCTACCATGTTGATAATTTGGTAGGGCTAGGTTTAATTCAAATTCTCTACATGATCATTACATGTGAACTTACTTATGTTACTTATGTCTTCTCTTTTAGCTTATTATGCCTTTCATCAAGTCAATTACAAAAACACAAGTGAAAAAAGTTTAGGCTCTTCGAGCCAGGGCCAAAACCTCACCCTCTTAGAGAGGAAAACCAATAATAATTTCTTCTTATATACTTTTAGTTGACAAGTACCATGACCATGACAGAAACCCTTCACCCTTGTATGCCTCCAAGACCTTGTCACTACTTCTTCCTTGAGTCCTTAAGCTAATCCTTATTTTATGTTTTGCCATGCATTATTCTACACCTTTTTACACCCGGACTAGGGAGTTGGATCTCTAGTTGTATTCTTCCTTATTTCGACACTCCTTGACGCTAGGAAATATTGGCTGCTAGATTAACTAATCTCAACCTCCTTGTTGTAGAATATACTTCATTATTCTAGCCCTTGGTCTATCTACAACCCAATTCCTTCTTTGCTCTGTCTTGTAGCACCTAATTCATTTTTCTAGGCCTTGGTCTATCTAGAATCCAATTCCTTCTTCGCTCCTTCTTGTTGCACCTTCATTAACCCTTACCTCCTCATTGTACCTCTAACCTATGATATGCCACCTAGTATAGATATCCAAAGCTTATAGACCCAACACACGAACATGCTATTTTTTCTTCTCTTCATTGTTTATACTCCGACTATAATTCCTTTCCTTCATTGTCTTTTTTACACTGAACCGTAGACCATGCCACTATAATATAGCCCATATATGTGTGAAAAACTCAAACTAATTCAAACTGTTCTGTGTGTTTTATGTGCATTACAGTGGGATATTTATAGTGTTCAATTCCTTTAGTAAACTAACGTGACCATGAATAGGTGAGAAATTTTATGAGCCAACATGTGCATTTCTTGTAAGATGACTTTACTTGTACTTTATAGGGAAACTTGGAGAGGTAGTGCAACTAAGTATAACATTGATTTGATGAAGGGTGTTAGCACCATTCTTGAATCATGCTGACAAGCTAGTTTGACAAGGTCTTGAGGTATACATCACTGACTTTAGATTTCTGATAATTCATATACATGAGTTTAATTAATACATTTATGGCCAGATGAAAAATCTCTAAAAGACATCAATAAGAAGTATTTGACCTTTAATAAAATCCTTTCTCATGAAACCCATGAAACAAGATTAACAAAAATATATTTTATTATCTTGGCCTTCTTCATTGAATAATTATATAGTTACATAGTCAATATGAAGACCGAACCTAGTTACACTTTCGAACACATGCTTTCTTGATCTTGAGATGATTCCACAACTGCTTCTTCTTCTTTAAAGTTGTCATAAGGAGGATGCCATACATTATGTTCATATTCTTTTATTTGTTTATCTTCTTTCTCATGAAATATGACATCTCTTCTTGCAAATACCTTATGAGTACGTGGATCATACATTTTATATTCTTTTTTATCAGTAAAATATCTAATAAAAACACATTTGATATATTTAAAAACTAATTTTCTCCTATCCTTTTTAGGAATATGAGCAAAGGCCTTACATTAAAATATCCCTAAATGAATAAATTTCGGTTTAAAACCATAACATGCTTCAAATTGTGTTTTTTGTTCAAGATATTTTGTAGGACCTCTATTATTGGGGTATAAAGTTTTATTAATGGCTTTAGCCCAAAAATTATTCGAAATTCCTTTACTTTTTAACATGCTATGAGCACATTAGACTAATGTTCTATTATTTCTCTCAACTACTCCATTTAAATGAGATGTATGTGGTACTATAGATGGTTGCACAATTTCATTTTTCTTTCAGTATTTGATAAAATCTTCTGAACTGTACTCACTAATGTTATTTGATAGAATAATTCTAATGCTCTTTCATGTTTTCCTTTCAACCATATTCTTTAATTATCTAAATTATTCAAACACTTCAAACACATCAGTTTATTTCTTATAAAGTAAACTCAAGTGTATCTAGTGCTATCATAAATAAATATAAGAAATTAATATGCTCCTACAAGTGACTTAGTTTGCATAGGACCACATAGATTGGTACACACTAGTTCAAGTATTTCAAGTTTTCTTCTATCTTTGTGCACAAGAAATTATTCCCTGTGTTCCTGTCTTAGTGCACAACCTTCACATTCAAAGTGTTCACCCTCAACATTCAGAAGGCCTTATACCATCAATTTCTTTTGTAGTAACATTAGATCATTATGATTTAAGTTCCCATACCATTGATGCCAAATTTCTATAGTTGACATGTTTTTCGATGCCAATGCTTGATTTCCATTCTTTGTAATATCAAACTTGTATAATCCTCCAACTTCCATTCCTTTTGCAACAACCTTGTAGTTTTCCTGCATATCATTTACCAAACAATATGATTTTGCAAATTCAACTTTTAAATGTTGATCTGTAATAGTAGAGTCTGAAATTAAATTTTTCCATAATCCGAGAACATACAACAGATTTTGATTTTTTTCTTGTCCATTACGCATAGTAATAGTTATATCACCATATCATTTAATTTCATGTGATATATTATCTCCTAAATAGATATGTGCACCATTATTGACTTCATGATATGTATCAAACCAATCTCTTTTGCATGACATGTGGATTTATGCACCAGAATCTATGAAATAGGCATTATTATCATCATCATTTTCGGTTGATAAAGTAGCATTTGACACAAATAATTTAAGATTGCTAAAATCTTGACTGATTATCTCATCTCCATCAACATAATTTCATGGATGGACTCTTTGTTTAAATTGATCAGACCTTATTTTCATGCAATTCTTAGCAAAATGACCAGGTTTTTATAGTAATAACACACATAATGTCTACTTGAATTTGATTTTGGTGACGGTGTATTTTTAAATGATTTTACGTATGGAATTTTTCTTTTATTTTTCTCTCATTTTTTTCCGATTTGAAGGATTTCTTCCCTTTTTCCATGAATTCTAAATTTGAATTGGGATATTTCCAATTAAGAATTCTTGTCCACTCTTCTTCTTGCATAATTATACCTGCCAGCTCATTAAAGAAAATTTTAAAGTATAGCATTCACTGCCATCATGGCTCCTTAACTTCATTAATTCTTTAAAAAAATTCATAGAGTAAAAAATTATCTAATTCCATAAACTTAAAAACCACAAAATAATATTCTCAAATCACAAAACAACCAAAAACTATTTTATCCAATCGAAAACAACCATCTCAACTACTTTTCACAAATTTGAAACTTGAAACTTTAGATTAATAAATATGAAACACCAGCTTATTTAACCCTCAGAATATTTAATAAAAAATATATGAGCACCACTATAATATGGAATCATTTAGAATATATGCATTCAAAACCATAGGGAATAATCCTCTCCTTTTTGTTTCAACATCTACAGTTTCGGTAGGAAAGATGAGATGCAACCGCAAACTCTTGGTTATGGGCCCCTTCGAATAGCACTTTGCAAAAAAAACAAACTTAAATATTCCTTCAACTTAGGCATCTTATGTGGGCTCTCATATGTGGCAATGCAACAATATCAACATCCATCGATTTCTCTCACTGCCTTCACTCCAATTTTCTCCAACACACAGTCTCCTCAACACAATGATTTCTAAAATTCACACAACTGTCTCTCTAATAATTCTCCAAAACACAATAATATCTCAAAATCATACAATGATATATCAGACTCATCAGAAAAAACCCTCACACTCTCAATGCTCAACCTCCCTCTGATCCCAAATCGGAGAATGTGAACTGAAAAACTCGATATTTCCACTCACAACAGAGGGTGTTTATACATGGTTATGAAGCTTGTAGACCATGTGGATTTTTGGAGGAAGTGGCTTCTTAAATCAGCTAGTTCAATTCATCAGAAGCCATAAGAATTCCTACCTAACACATTTATTGCAAAAGGTCAGTTGAAATTAATGTTTTGAAACACTTATGATGTTGGAGGGATCTGAAGGGTGGTTCTATGTTAAATTTGGGCAAGTAAGGAGTGCACCCATCAGCACCATGTAAACCTCTGACATGATATATATTCCTTAAATAGATTAGGGTAAACTGGTATACAGACGATGTCCCAATAAATCTCAACATTGCTCTTGTTATAAATGTTGTGTCAATAGTGAATGTTGGGATATCTCAGTGATTGAGGCAAGATATTAACTACTTGAGTTGAAGTGAAAAGCATTCCCCTACACCAACATTATCACAAATATTAATCGTTTCCTTTATCACGGATACCCTCAAAACCAAATGAGACACTAATTTGTATTCTCAATAAGACTATACATTATTTCATGTTTAAAACACCGTGTCCCATCATTTCTTTATAGAGAGGTTACAGTGGATTTATAGGAAGTTAATTGCATAAGTACCTTGGTTGTATGTTGAAATGAGAACAACAATACCTCCATTTGTAACACAATGAACAAAGAGAAAGTTTTTTATTTCTCATCTTTATAAAGTAATAATGATATTTTTCAAGTACATATCCAAGGGTAGGTTCCAATATTGTATGAAATTTTTAGCTGAGAAAATGACATAAAATTCTCTACAATAGATGGGGGAGTTTTAGAGTTTTTCATCGAATGAAGGATGAAACGAAGTGTTGAGATGCATTTTATAGAGGTTAGATCCACACTACAATTTTTGGGTTGGGAGTACCATATGGAGAAGGTTTTCTATGTAATGTAGAAGGTGTTTACCCTCTTATCATGCAAAAATTGAAGAAGTTGATTGTTGATGAAGATCGAGTTCAAAAATCGAAGATTAGTGAGGAATGGAATGTACTGTTGATGATAGAGAACACATCATCTAAGAAGAAGTTTCCAAAGGGAGTGTGCTTAGTGATGCTGATTGGAAAGATGAAATAAAGGAGGAGACCATGGAAGCTATAATTGAAGATTCATAAGAACGAGACTTGTGTGATTGTGGAAATCATCACCAATCGTAAAGTGAAATATGTTTTTTCAATTACTTCAGAGTTTGTGAAGTAAACATATTGATCTTGTTCAACTTAATATGTGATGCATTGTTAGAATTCAATAATAAAATAATTGCAATATGAAGTATGAAAACTTCCAAAGAATAATTAGTTAATGATGAATTTCACAATTGTTTCAAAATTAGAAGCAGTTACATTGACTCAAGGTAATCCAATAGTGTTTCCATTTGAATTAGAAATTATAAAAGAACATCAGCTAATATAAGACCACAATTGAATTAGGAAAACACAAATAAGACTGAAGACATTCCATGGTTTATGATAATGTTGAATCATATATCAATTGAGGAGGATGTGAGGTATAACTCAATGGTGGACTAATGCAAATGTTTCCCAAAATGTAGATAAAATAAAGAAAGAGATGGGTAGATTTTTTTTATGTTTGTATTTGTAGTATTGTAGTGTTTTTTGATGTAAACACAATTAATGAATATGCATCATAAGGGGTGTTCTAGCTAGAAATAAGTTCTAACTACAACATAATTACCGATCAAACGTGAACTTTAGTAATTACCCATTATTTTTGGTAGAAAAGGAGTCATTTGATTTTGAAAAGTGTTGATTCCTAATACATCTTATGCATCATTCATGAATATGCATAGTAAGAGGTGTTGTATCAAGAAATTATTTCTAACTACAACATAATTACCAATCAAATGAAAACTTTACCGATTAACGATTTTTTTAGGTAGCAAAAAAATCATCTGATTTTAAAAAGTGTCGATTAATAATACACCCTTCTTTATGTGGAAAATATTTTTGACACTTTAAATTTTTGTATGTATGAAGTATGAACATTGTTTTTAAAATGTTAGTGATTTTCATGCTGATTTTGAAAAGTGTTGATGCAACATCAAGCTCCTTTTTTTAGGGCTTATTTTTTAGACTTTAATTTTTCTAATGTATTAAGTGTGAATAATTTTTTTTAAGTGTTGATTATTTTACCGTTTTAAAATTTTTCTTATTCATCTTCTTCTTTTCCATCCCAAGATGTTTATTTTTTAAGGATTTTCCAAACATGTGGCTTCTATTTTTCTTTGAAATGTTTGTTTATAATGAAATTTTTAATTTCTTTTACAATGTTTGAAAAATAATAATAACGTTAATATTTTGAAATTAGGATTTTTTATTTATTTAGATATCATTAAATAATATTTGCATACACATAAAATAATTGTCACTAAAAAATAACAATTTTAAACACACAAAAAAATGCACATTTTGCATATAGATATAATTCAAAAAAATGTGTATTCCAAATTCTTTTTAATAAAAAAGACATGTTAAATAAAGTATTTTTATGAAGAAAAACAAAATTTATGATTTTTATGAACTTTTTATTAAAAAAATATGATATTTTATTTTATTTTATTACTTTTCAAAAAAATGATTCAAATAAGATTTAAAATAAATATAACAAAAAAAATTGAAAATAAATAGAACATACAAAATATGTATATGAAAAGCTTAAAAAAATAAAAAAGTATATATATATATATATATGTAAACATATTTTTTAAATTAGCAAAAAAAATATTGGAAATAAATAAATTGAAATAAATGAAAATAAATGAAAATAAAAAAATAAAATTAAAAACTATTTGAAAAATGTTATTATTATTTGTTAAATAATATTATTATTTTTCAAAAAAATTATTAGCCTTTTTTTATCAATATATATTTTTTAAATGTTTTTTTGTTCTTTCTTTTTAATGTTCTTTATTTCATTATTTTTTATTTAAAAGTGTTTTAATATTTTTTTCTCTATTTTTTTTAATATCTAAATTTTATATTGATTTCTTTTATATATCTTTGAAAGTGAAAAACATATACCATAGGATTCTCTTTAAACGATGGTGGAGGTTTCTCTTTAGTAAAAAAATCATAGAGTAAAAAATTATCAATTTCCATAAACATAAAGACCACAAAATATTCTTCTCAAATCGCAAAAAAAAACCACAAACTAATTTACCCAATCAAAAACAACCATCGCAACTCCTTTTCAAAAATTTGAAACTTGAAGCTTGGGATTAATAAATATGAAACACTAGCTTATTTAACCCTTAAAATATTTAATAAAAAATATATGAGCACCAGTAGAATATGGAATCATTCAAAATATATGCTTTCAAATTCATTGGAAATATATCCCCTCCTTTTTGTTTGAACATCTGCTGTTTCAATAGGAAAGAGGAGCTGCCACTACAAAATCTTGGTTATAGACCCCTTAGACTAGCACTCTCGACAAAAAACAACTTGAATATTCCTTCAACATAGGCATCCTATGTGGGGTCTCATACGTGGTGATGCAACAATATTAACATTCATCGATTTCTCTCACTAACTTTACACCAATTTATCTCCAACACACCCTCTCCTCAACACAACGATTTCTCAAACTCACACAATGGTCTCTCTGATAATTCTCCATAACACAATAATCTCTCAAACTTGGGTAAAAATTTGAAGTTGGGTACATTTTTGTGAGAATCGGGGGCATAAAACTTTTTTTCTTAATAAGTCGGCCAAACTTTTATAAAATTTCGTCTGAACTATTCGAGAGTTTCGCCGAACTTTCGAAATTAGTTCGGCCGAACTCATTCTGCTGTTTACATTGACGACGTATTGACGACGTGGGAAAAATATTCTTGGCTAGAGATGGGAAAACCGTCAACAAAAGTTTAACCGAACTATTAGTTTAGCCAAACTTGTATTTATAGATATATCGGCCCGCAAACCTTTACAGGTTTCTTATTCACATGTGTCTCATGTTTGTCTATCTAGGTGTTGATGTTCCTCTGTTGAGGTGTTGCACTATGTGATGAGGTAAAAAAAATTTATTTGCAGTTGTGCCACAATGACGAGGTGATTTTTTTTATTTGCAGTTGGTTTTGCAATTGTAGTTGCTCCTTTTTCTGTAATTTTTTTGTTGATTTTTTTTGGTTTGATTTTAATTTAATTTTTTTGGTTCATAGGGAATTTGGTTTACATCTTCCATGACGTCTTTAGGGATCTCTCAGCTTCATTATCGTTGCATCTTTGTCTATGAATTTCTGCAAATTTCCAGGTATGAAATCCTCTGTCATAGAAATCCTTTGTGATTGAAATCCTCTCTTAGACATTGAGTGGCTAAATCTCTTAAGAAACCTGAATTTAAGCCTCTGCAATTTATATCACTGATAATTTTTATTTTAAAATATATTTGATGTTTTTAGTGTATGTTAATAAAAGTAAGAAAAAAACCAATTAAAACTCCATTTTTTTGTTTTCAATCAACTCTAACAAAATCTTTAAGAAATTTACAATAGATCTGCATGGAATAGATTAACAGGAATTTTTTGAAACCAGATTCCTGTACGCCATACACCAGGACTTGCAATGCAAGAAATTATTTTGCTGAAATTGAAAGTAAGGTTTAATCCTAAATTAAAAAAAATATTAAACATGACAATTAGTGATTTTCCTGCTGGCTTCAAAAGCAACATGTAGCTCCCTTTTTCTCTCAGCATGATGACGTAGTAATTCTTCTATAGATTGTCGTTCGGGTGATTGTTCTGCAATTAGATGTGGAAAATCAGTAGCTAGTATTTCTGCTACCTCATCATCCACACTTCTAGTTTCATTTCTCCATTCGATAGATTCATCATCAACATAATTTTCTATATCTTCATCATCGTCATAATTATTTGTCTCATGTTCCATTGATTATTCTAGAACATCTTCTATCTCATTATCATGGGTTATCTCAAAAACATCCTTTATAACAACTTCTTGTGTCTGATTATCGGTAAATCGTACATTTTTCAGATGAAACCCATAAATCGTGCATACTATTTGGGAAGGAAAATAATAATAAAAATCATTTGACTCCCAGCTACTCTCATGATTCATCAACAAGATCATGTGATATTCATGAGTTGATCATCCCTAGAAAATACAGAGTGGCCGTCATGATCTCCGACTGTTTTGCACACAATAAATATTCCACCTTTTCATGATATTTTCATGAATTTAAGCCTCTGCAAAAAAGATAATATTTCCTATGCATGCACAATTATAATAGTGTTAGAGGGAACAATTTTTTCTTTATATGTATTTGAGGTATGTTACACTCTTACCTATCATATCAGATAGTTTGCATTCTTGAACTTCCTTCATGATATCTATGGTTGCTCAACTTCATTCAATATTGGGTAAAAGGTCATGGTCCTACCTGTAACACCCCCAATTCATGTGATTTAATTTTAAAGTTAGATACTTGAACTTTAAATCCTAAGGGGAGTGGCCCCAAAGGATAATTATTTTGTGAATGTAATTAAACATTTAAATGAGGAAAAGAATAAAATATTGTGGTGCATATTGACCAAAATGAGATGATGAGATCACTTGCTAAATCTGTGAGGATGGATGAGGCAAATATTTCCCCACAACCTTTCAAAAATCCTTGAAAGAAAGTAAGTTTTAAATTTAGATTTTTGAGGTAAAATCTGAATTTCCCCAATGATGAGGAAAGTAGTTGGGAAGAGGTAAAAAGCTGGAAAAGCCGAGGAAAAGCATAAAACAGCTTTAAAGAATCCCTAAATTGGGAAGCCTAGGCAAACAGGAAGAAAAGCATCCTGAGATTCTGGACGTAAAATTAGAAACATGCTTTGGGGAACAATAGCTTAAATAAGTTGCTCTTGTACATATTAGAGGTTGATCTGTTCCAGGAGGTGATCTTAGCTCGGGGGTGAGTTCTGGGAGATAGAAGAACTCTAAGGTTGGGAGGTTGGTCGACTGCATGAGTGGTATGTCTCTGAGTTAAATTGTCTTCCTGTTTATTATGGTATGAATTGGCTACATATAAAAACAAAATTTGTCTTTAAGGTATTAAATTTTACTAGTCTATATTTAACAGAATTTAATCATCAGGCAGTAACCTGATAATTCTGTATAGTTGTAGAGGAATATCCTGTAAAGTAGAATTCCATAGAAAGTCTAAACCAAGGTTGGCTTAAATCTGAGGAAAACTTGTTCTTTCAGGAAAAAGTTGTGAAATTGTTTTAATCTGCTTTTGTTTCCTAGCATAATTTTTATGTAGCTACAAGAGAGACAGAAATTGAATTCACTGTAGTATACTGGATTAACAACAGGAAATGAATTAAAATTTATACTGTGTATGAAAGAACGGAATGAGAGACTTTATAAACTAACCTCAGGGTCAGCCAACCATTCCATTATAATTCCAGAAAATTAGATGGTCTAAAACAACAAGGTTGTATATAAGCCACACTTAGTCTAGTGGAGGAAAGGAGTAAATATTTATAAAAAAAAAAAAAAAAAAAGAGTTATCAGAGACAATGGGCTCGTGAAACTACTCTAATATTATAGCACTGAAAATGATTGCATAGAGTGCAGAATTTATGATTAAATAGTTGAGAGGTATAGGAGCAAAGAGTAAATTATTGTCAACAGTATATATAGTAACATATATGTAACCACTATTTCCCTTGACCAAGGGGAAAAGGGAATGAATTCCAATCCCATAACCAGCTCTACAGAAACACCTACCACCAAACACATAGGTAGACAAGAGCTGTATATAGATATAAGAAAATGGGAAGAAACTGGCAAATAGAAATATATATACAACTTTGGAAAATAGCAGAATATAAATTCTAGAATTTTATACATATTAACCATATGTTTATAAGTGAGAATGGACTCATAATTCCCCGCATGCCATTCATATGTCTAGACAGATAATGGTAAAACAAGTTCAATGTAACCATGAACAGAGGAAACTATAATTATGATACAAGTACCAGAGTGGAGATTTCTACCCGCATAAAAGAATGAACGAAATACATCAGAAGAAGAGATAAAAATCAAATATAACTTCCTGGAAATTCTGATGAATGCAACCAAGAAATCTGGAACAACATTAGTATTACCGAGAACCAAATATTGTTCTGACGAGCAACTAAACAAAGCAAAATTCCATGGTATGAAATCATATACACGATTCATACAGTCCATGTACATTTATACTATGGCGTAGTATATTGAATTCGACCTAAGACAATAGGGAGTACATATATGTCCAAAAATATCGAAATACATGCTGAGCCTATCAGGCTGGGGTATAAAACTCACAACCCCTCTCTCAACAGAACAAATTTAAACGAGTGCCATCCAGGAGTGACAACGATAACAAAAACAAAAAAAAACAAAACCATGACTCTGATAGAGTCTCGTTCCTCAAGGAACACTGTGCAACATCACAAGAGAACAATGTTTCGACGCCCACGAAACAACGCAACAGGAGAGGGGAACTAATCCCATAAGTATACCGACCTGGACGGCCAAGAGACCGATGTTAGAATCCATAATGATGGAAAGGGTGACTAACTGCTTTCATAAGCATGCAAGAGATCTGCGGTTACCTGTAGAAAAAAAATTCCAACCCAAAATGGGAATTAGCCATTTGCGCCATCGTGGGGAAAAAAGTGAATGAAGAAAATGCTCATGGTGTTAAAACACTACCTGTGAAACGCAAATCTCAGATGCGCCGAGCCCTGGAATCGAAATTTAAGCAGAGAGGGATTAATACGAACCACACTCGAAAATAATATGGAGGAATCAACAATTATATGCGGAGCCGGGACGAACAAAAACCCACCTCATAAAGATCCACTGAATAGTAGACGTCCACCTGAAGAGATGCGAAGCACACTACACAAGAGGCATAAAACAAATTAGTCTCATTTTATTAAATCGCCAGAGTAGGGTCGACGATAACCCTGAAAATGGAAACCAACTACACTTTGCGCTGAGAGTATAACTCGAAAATCTTAAAACAAGCTGCATTCACCTTACTAATGATTGAATATATACTCAGAACCAGCGTATGGCCAGTTACGAGCAACTTTCTGAATCATTCAAACCTAAAATAGGTAAAAATGAGCACGGAGGTAATTACCTGATATCGTGTTGGTGAAACAGAGGTGCCATAATTCTTCCCGGCAATGGAGAATCGCAAACCCTCGGCAGAAGTAGAATTGTGCAGATGCAGAGGTGCACAAAAAATTGATGAACGCGGAAAACCGACTTAACTCTACCCCAAGGGCTTATATAATTCTTTGACAAACACCTGAACCCTAACCGGAATTGATCGCCATCGTCCACTTGGCAGAATCGTAGAAGCCAAGACACAGATCGAAGGGTAGCAGTGGAGAGTTAAGACCTTCGTATAACATTAATGGGGTGTAGATCCGAATTGAATGCAATATGTCCTGTGCATATACCGGCGTGAGTTTTGTACACCACGTAAGCCGAGCAAGCCCAGTGACGTGGATTCACCATGTAAGCAAACGAAGGGGTATGGAGAACGACATAAACCATACAAAAGTCATTTATTTATCATGACGCCTGACGTGGATGAAATTTTCACCGCGGCGATGCACATAGAAACCCAAATCAATTGTGATTCTACGCTCTACGTGTAGAATGATCCCAACGCCCAGTACCATATCTTAAATCGATTAAAAATATTATGTACAATGATGTGTGGTCATATCAACCTAGGTGTATATACATGTTAATGCCAAACGCATGAACAAGTCAATTCATAATATTATGTACATCGAATTATATGAAAAATCGATACCCCAAAGTCTATACCACTATACATGGCGGAAAAATCGTAGTTATGGATAGTGGAAGGGTCGAAAATGCCCTTGCGCAAAGGCTCATTCAAATCATGTTATATAATACATGTTAATGGACCATATGGTTTATTTTAGATTCAATAATTACATGAATGAGATATGTGACCATTAAGTCAAAGGTGAGTTCGCGAGGTTATGCGAGACTTGTGTAAAGAATAAAGTCCTATAAAATATCTTCACACTTGGAGTAAAAACAACATAAGGTAAGAGGTAGTGGTAGAGGGTTTAATTGCGACATGATGTGATGATGAAAAGTATCATGGTGAAAAGATTTGAAATGTCATAATAAACCTATGCTTAAAAGCCTGAATTCGTGAAGGAAATTTTTTTTTTTTTCTGTGTGAAATTTGGAGGTGTGAGAAATGGTATCAGAGCCCAAGTTATAAAACTGGGATGGTGACATTGTGCTCACGATTGCTGTGTACTCACTGTGTAATTTTATTGCTGTAACAAAAGTTTGTTTTTTTGTTTTATTCTTTTCTTTTCACTGACCTGTGCTATGTAGTGTACAGTGGGGTGATAGAATGGAAGAAGGTGGCGAAATTTATGTCGATCTGCGTGGTGAGCCAGATCCCAATGCGGCCATGATGGCTATGTTGCAAAATTTGCAACAAGAATTGGCTGAGATAAAAAGCCAGAATGACAGATTGTCATTAGCCAGTGAGGAGCAGGAAAAGCTCATTAGGGAATTAACCTCACGGAACAGCCAAGAAGGCGAAGGTTCCGAAAAGAGGAAAACTGATGAATCTGATGAGGAAGATGCTATTAGGCATCAGAATAAGCAGAAAAAGGAATTACAAGGGGAATTCTGAAAAATCAAACCTCCCTCCTATGATGGGGAGAAGGAGGAAGATGCTGAAGCCTGGTTGCTGAATATGATTAAGTATTTCCAGGTTTATGAATATGAAAGCAATCTGAAGGCCAGATTAGCTGTCTACCAGCTACAAGGTAAGGCTACCTTGTGGTGGGAGGAGACAAAGATGGTGCATGCCATAGATGAAAAGACAGTTACTTGGGAAGATTTCTAGGCCAAATTCAAGAATCGCTACTTGAATGAGAGGTAATATGATGACAAAGCAAAAGAATTTCATGAGCTTAGATTGGGACAGATCACTATCGATGATTTTTTTACTAAATTTACCAATCTATTAAGATATGTACCTTACATAAGGGAAGAAAAGGCAAAGGTACAGAGGTTTCTGAATTGTTTTCCTGCGGTATACAAAGAGAAAATTGAGTTTGACAACCCAAAAACAATGGACAAAGCTGTTAGAAAAGCTAGATTGTGTTACCAACAGTTCAAAGGAAAAATTGATCAAGGGAAAAGTTGTGTAAATAAGAATGAATTCAAAGGGAGAAAACAGAAACTAGCCTATTTGAAGAATGTTGGTAGAGATCATCAGCGGAAAAGGTTTAATAAACCCAAAGAAAGTCAAACTACACAGTCTCAAGTGGCTTCAAAACCAATAGATGGAGACAGTAAAAAGGAGGGGACAATCAGAATGAAGGAGCCCTTGAAATGTTGGGGCTGTGGAGAACCCCATCTTTTGAGGGACTGCCCTCATCGAAACATTCATATGCTCATGAGGGATCGGGAAGCGACAACAGTAAATGATATAGCCAGAAACATACCAACTATCAGTGCAGCCCTGGAAAATTGGCAAGCAGAACATCAAGCAACCATGGTGGAAATGGAGGGTAAGATTTCTGACCTACCTGTTACTGTTCTGATTGATCCAGGTGCTTCTTTGAGTTACATTAGTCCAAATATTGTAGAAAAATGTAACTTAAAAATTGAAAAATTTCAACAGTCATGGTTGGTACAGCTGGCCACTGGAACAAAAAGAAAGGTAACACATAAACTACCCAGAACATAAATCCAATTAAATGAGTTTCGAACAGAAGTGAATTTGAACATTCTACCCTTAGGGTCATATGATCTATTGATAGGAATGGACTGGCTGGAAAAGAAGAAAGCTTTAATGAATTGCTGGGACAAGACTTTGCATGGTGTAGATGAGGAAGGGAAAAATTTTATTCTTAAAGGGAAACCAAAACCTATTTCTGTAAGACAAATTTCAGCATTGCAATTAAAAAGAACAGCTAGAAAAGGACACCAAGTTTATGCAGTGCATGTGGAAGAAACAGAACAGAAAACTGAAGAAGAATTACTAGATGCTGTACCAGTAATAAGAGAATTCAAGGAAGTTTTTCCAAAGGAAATCCCTCATCTTCCCCCCAAAAGAGAGATTGACTTCTCAATTGATCTGGTGCCGGGAGCAACACCTGTTTCACAAGCACCTTATCGAATGAGTCCTCCTGAACTTATGGAACTGAAAATGCAATTGCAAGAACTGCTAGATAAAGGGTATATCAGACCGAGTGTGTCTCCTTGGGGAGCACCAGTGCTGTTCGTGAAAAAGAAAGATGGAACTTTCAGGATGTGCATTAATTATCGGCAACTGAATAAGTTGACCATTAAAAATAGATATCCTTTGCCTAGAATTGATGATCTTTTTGATCAAGTGAGAGGAGCTTCAGTATTCTCGAAAATTGACTTAAGAACTGGTTACCACCAGCTTAGAATTAAAGAGGAAGACATCAGCAAAACAACCTTTCGAACCAGGTATGGCCACTACGAATTTGTAGTCCTACCTTTTGGTTTGACAAATGCCCCTGCCACATTCATGTGCCTAATGAACAGTGTGTTAAACAAGTACTTGGATAAATTTGTCCTTGTGTTCATAGATGATATTTTAGTTTACTCAAACAGTGAGGAGGAACACAAAGAACACCTGAGGATAGTATTGCAAACTCTAAAGGAAAATCAGCTATACGCCAAATTTAGAAAATGTGAGTTCTATAAGGACAAGATCCAATACTTGGGTCATATTATTTCTGAACAAGGCCTTGCTGTTGACCCAGAGAAGATAAAGGCTATAAAAGAATGGCCAGTACCCGCTGATGTTTCAGCAGTTAGATCATTCATGGGTATTGCCGGCTATTATCGCAGATTTGTGGAGAGATTTTCTGCCATAGCACATCCCATCACTTCCTTACAAAGGAAAGGTGTCAAGTTTGAATGGACTGAAAAATGCCAAAACAGTTTCGACCAATTAAAACTGAAACTTACTACAGCCCCTATACTGAAAATTGCAGATCCTGATAAGGAATTTGTGGTATGTACGGATGCATGTAGAGAAGGATTGGGAGGAGTTCTTTTGCAGGAAAATTCAGTGATTGCCTATGAATCTAGGAAACTGAAGATACACGAACAGAATTATAGTGCCTATGATTTAGAATTGGCAGCTGTTATTCATGCTTTGAAAATGTGGCGGCACTATCTTCTTGGAAAAAAATTTACATTGATGACTGATCATATTAGTCTCAAATATTTCTTTTCCCAAAATGATTTGAATGCCAGACAAGCCAGATGGATGTCCTTTTTAAGTGAGTTTGACATGGACATAAAACATATTAGAGGGAAGGAAAATAAAGTTGCTGATGCATTGAGCAGAAATGCTTGTCAGAATATCAATAATATTGGAAGTAGTGCTCAGATTGATGTAGAAGAATTGGTGAATAAGGCAGCAAACCAAGACCCAAATTATGAAACACTTCTGGTGCAATTACAGAAAAAGGAGAAAACTGATTTCCCTCAAAACCAAAAAGGGCTGATCTGTTATAAAAACAGATTGTATATTCCCAATGTAGAGTCCTTGAAAAGGGAAATTCTGGATGAGTACCACAAACAACCTTATGCAGGACATCCAAGATATTAGAAAATGTTAACAGCCCTGAAAAAGAAGTTGTTCTGGCCAGGAATGAAGAGAGATGTAGCAGAATATTTAAGTAGATGCATGGAATGTCAATTAGTTAAGGTTGAACATCAGCATCCTGCTGGCCTTCTGAACCCTTTGCCCATTGCAGAATGGAAGTGGGACACCGTTTCCATGGACTTCATTACAGGGTTACCCAAAACCAAATACCAGCATGATTCTGTAATGGTAGTAGTAGACACTTTAACCAAAGCTGCTCTCTTTATACCAGTGAAATCCACCGTTGGAACAACTGAAGTAGCGAATGTGTTCCTGAAGGAGGTAGTAAGGCTCCATGGGGTTCCTAAGGTGATTGTTTCTGATAGGGATGCTAAGTTTACAGCAGCTTTTTGGAAGGGATTATTTGGAGGAATGGGCACTAAATTGAATTTTAGCACTGCCTACCACCCTCAGACTGATGGTCAAACAGAAAGAACTAATCAAATTTTGGAGGACATGTTGAGAATGTATGTGATGGATAGACCCTCAAAGTGGGAAGATTTCTTACATTTAGTTGAATTTTCCTATAATAACAGCTATCAATCCTCCATCAAAATGAGTCCGTTTGAGGCACTGTATGGAAGGAGGTGTCATACTCCTTTGAGCTGGAGTCAGCCAGAAGACAAACTAATGTTGGGACTAGATGCTTTACAAGAAATGGAAGGAATTGTCAAACAGATACAAAAGAACATCAAGATAGCACAAGATCGCCAGAAGAGTTATGCGGATAAGAAAAGAGTGCATAGAGAATTTAAAGTTGGGGAGCATGTATATTTGCGTATTAAACCCAAAAGGAGCACCCTTTATGCTGGGAGTTGTGCAAAATTGGCCCCTAGATACTGTGGTCCCTTTGAAGTATTAGAAAGGGTGGGACCAGCGGCTTACAAGATGGCCTTACCACCCCATGTTAGAGTTCATGATGTATTTCATGTTTCATTGTTAAAAAGATATGTGCATGATGCTTCTCACATAGTTGATTGGAATGTTGTACAGGTGGAACCAAAAGGGGAGTTTCTGCCAGAACCGCTTCAAATATTGGAGCGGGAAGAAATTGAATTGAGAAGCAGAACAGTAGCAAGAGTAAAGGTGCAGTGGAAGCACTTTACTGCTGAAGAAGCTACCTAGGAAAGAGAAGCTGAAATGATGGAAAAATATCCATTTTTATTTGCAAAATGAACTCTAGTAGTTGAATAACAACACCGAGGATGGTGTTTATTTTCAGAGGGGGAATATGTAACACCCCCAATTCATGTGATTGAATTTTAAAGTTAGATACTTGAACTTTAATCCTAAGGGGAGTGGACCCCAAAGGATAATTATTTTTTGAATGTAATTAAACATTTAAATGAGGAAATGAATAAAATATTGTGGTGCAGATTGACCAAAATGAGATGATGAGATCACTTGTTAAATCTGTGAGGATGGATGAGGAAAATATTTCCCCACAATCTTTCAAAAATCCTTCAAAGAAAGTAAGTTTGAAATTTAGATTTTTGAGGAAAAATCTGAATTTCCCCAATGATGAGGAAAGTAGTTGGGAAGAGGTAAAAAGCTGGAAAAGCTGAGGAAAAGCATAAAAAAGCTTTAAAGAATCCCTAAATTGGGAAGCCTAGGCAAACAGGAAGAAAATCATCCTGAGATTCTCGACGCAGAATTAGAAACATGCTTTGGGGAACAATAACTTAAATAAGCTGCTCTTGTACAGATTAGAGGTTGATCTATTCCAGGAGGTGATCTTAGCTCAGGGGTGAGTTCTGGGAGACAGAAGAACTCTAAGGTTGGGAGGTTGGTCGACTGCATGAGTGGTATGTATCTGAGTTAAATTGTCTTCCTGTTTATTATGGTATGAATTGGCTACATATAAAAACAAAATTTGTCTTTAAGGTATTAAATTTTACTAGTCTACATTTAACAGAATTTAATCATCAGGCAGTAACCTGATAATTCTGTATAGTTGTAGAGGAAGATCCTATAAATTAGAATTCCATAGAAAGTCTAAACCAAGGTTGGCTTAAATCTGAGGAAAACTTGTTCTTTCAGGAAAAAGTTGTGAAATTGTTTTAATCTGCCTCTGTTTCCTAGCATAATTTTTATGTAGCTACAAGAGAGACAGAAATTGAATTCACTGTAGTATACTGGATTAACAGTAGGAAATGAATTAAAATTTATACTGTGTATGAAAGAATAGAATGAGAGACTTTATAAACTGACCTCAGGGTCAGCCAACCATTCCATTATAATTCCAGAAAATTAGATGGTCTAAAACAACAAGGTTGTATATAAGCCACACTTAGTCTAGTGGAGGAAAGGAGTAAATATTTATATAAAAAAAACAAAACAAAAGAGTTATCAGAGACAATGGCGTCGTGAAACTACTCTAATATTATAGCACTGAAAATGATTACATAGAGTGCAGAATTTATGATTAAACAGTTGAGAGGTATAGGAGCAAAGAGTAAATTATTGTCAACAGTATATACAGTAACATATATGTAACCACTGTTTCCATTGACCAAGGGGAAAAGGGAATGAATTCCAATCCCATAACCAGCTCTACAGAAACACCTACCACCAAACACATAGGTAGACAAGAGCTGTATATAGATATAAGAAAATGGGAAGAAACTGGCAAATAGAAATATATATACAACTTTGGAAAATAGCAGAATATAAATTCTAGAATTTTATACATATTAACCATATGTTTATAAATAAGAATGGACTCATAATTCCCCGCATGCCATTCATATGTCTAGACAGATAATGGTAAAACAAGTTCAATGTAAGCATGAACAGAGGAAACTGTAATTATGATACAAGTACCAGAGTGGAGATTTCTACCCGTAGAAAAGAATGAACGAAATACATCAGAAGAAGAGATAAAAATCAAATATAACTTCCTGGAAATTCTGATGAATGCAACCAAGAAATCTGGAACAACATTAGTATTACCGAGAACCAAATATTGTTCTGACGAGCAAACTAAACAAAGAAAAATTCCATGGTATGAAATCATATACACGATTCATCCAGTCCATGTACATTTATACTGTGGCGTAGTATATTGAATTCGACCTAAGACAATAGGGAGTACATATATGTCCAAAAATATCGAAATACATGCTGAGCCTATCAGGCTGGGGTATAAAACTCACAACCCCTCTCTCAACAGAACAAATTTAAACGAGCGCCATCCAGGAGTGACAACGACAACAAAAAGAAAAAAAAAACAAAACCACGACTCTAATAGAGTCTCGTTCCTCAAGGAACACTGCGCAACATCACAAGAGAACAATGTTTCGACGCCCATGAAACAACGCAACAGGAGAGGGGAAGAAATCCCATAAGTATACCGACCTGGACGGCCAAGAGACCAATGTTAGCATCCATAACGATGGAAAGGGTTACTAAGTGCTTTCATAAGCATGCAAGAGATCTGCGGTTACCTGTAGAAAAAAAATTCCAACCCAAAATGGGAATTATCCATTAGCGCCATCGTGGGGAAACAAGTGAATGAAGAAAATGCTCATGGTGTTAAAACACTACCTGTGAAATGCAAATCTCAGATGCGCCGAGCCCTGGAATCGAAATTTAAACAGAGAGGGATTAATACGAACCACACTCGAAAATAATATGGAGGAATCAACAATTATATGCGGAGCCGGGACGAACAAAAACCCACCTCATAAAGATCCACTGAATAGTAGACGTCCGCCTGAAGAGATGCAAAGCACACTACACAGGAGGCATAAAAAAAATTAGTCTCATTTTATGAAATCGCCAGAGTAGGGTCGACGATAACCCTGAAAATGGAAACCAACCACACTTTGTGCTGAGAGTATAACTCGAAAATCTTAAAACAAGCTGCATTCACCTTACTGATGATTGAATATATACTCAGAATCGGCGTATGGCCAGTTACGAGCAAATTTCTGAATCATTCAAACCTACAATAGGTAAAAATGAGCGCGGAGGTAATTACCTGATATCGTGTTGGTGAAACAGAGGCGCCATAATTCTTCTCGGCAACGGAGAATCGCAAACCCTCGGCAAAAGTAGAATTGTGCAGACGCAGAGGTGCAGAACAAATTAATGAATGCGGAAAACCGACTTAACTCTACCCCAAGGGCTTATATAATTCTTCGACAAACACCTAAACCCTAACCGGAATTGATCGCCATCGTCCACTTGGCAGAATCGTAGAAGCCAAGACACGGATCGAAGGGTAGCAGTGGAGAGTTAAGACCGTCGTATAACATTAATGGGGTGTAGATCTGAATTGAATGCAATATGTCTGGTGCATATACCGACGTGAGTGTTGTACACCACGTAAGCCGAGCAAGCCCAGCGACGTGGATTGACCATGTAAGCAAACGAAGGGGTATGGAGAACGACATAAACCATACAAGACTCATTTATTTATCATGACGCCTGACGTGGATAAAAGTTGCACCGCGGCGATGCACATAGAAACCAAAATCAATTGTGATTCTACGCTCTACGTGTAGAATGATCCCAATTCCCAGTACCATATCTTAAATCGATTAAAAATCTTATGTACAATGATGTGTGGTCATATCAACCCAGGCGTATATACATGTTAATGCCAAACGCATGAACAAGTCAATTCATAATATTATGTACATCGAATTATATGAAAAATCGATACCCCAAAGTCTATACCAATATACATGGCGGAAAAATCGTAGTTATGGATAGTGGAAGGGTCGAAAATGCCCTTGGGCAAAGGCTCATTCAAATCATGTTATATAATACATGTTAATGGACCATATGGTTTATTTTAGATTCAATAATTACATGAATGAGATATGTGACCATTAAGTCAAAGGTGAGTTCGCGAGGTTATGCGAGACTTGTGTAAAGAATAAATTCCTATAAAATATATTCACACTTGGAGTAAAAACAACATAAGGTAAGAGGTAGTGGTAGAGGGTTTAATTGCGACATGATGTGATGATGAAAAGTATCATGGTGAAAATATTTGAAATGTCATAATAAACCTATGCTTAAAAGCCTGAATTCGCGAAGGAATTTTTTTTTTTTTTTCTGTGTGAAATTTGGAGGTGTGACACTACCTTAATTTATTTTCTAATTCCCTTTCCTAACTTTGATTTTCCTTTTGACCTTGGAGATAAAACCAATTATTAAATATGATAGTCATCCCTTCTAGGGAACTTACTATGGGATGCTTAGTGGTTTCCAACCCTTATGATGATGTGAGGTGGTGTTTCAAACATGGGAGTAACTTGTGTTTGCATGTGATGCTGACAGGCCATGGCTTTTTTTGTGAGTTATAGACAGTTTAGTTCTACCTCCTAAGATAAACTTTCTAAAAAACTTCCCTTTATTCCTTAAATTCAAAATAGATCTATACTAAGCATTAATCTTTATACTTATTTCTACCATATAAATTATAATGATAATTAATCACATATGTGTTAAAGTATAATATGAAATAAGCCCTTTTTACACTTAGCTTGGCTCTTAGGCACATATATGGGTGGGTTTGGGAATGTGGTTCACATGAAAGTAATAGGGAATGGATTTAGTGGAAACATTTTATAAGATCAGGACTCAAACAATGAGAGAGAGAAAAAACCTTTTATATTCAATGTAAAACACATGCATTAACATATAATTGTGATATTTTCCCTTTTTTCCAACATAGTCCATCCTCCTAGAAAAATCCCTTTTAATGAAGAAAATATATCCATAGTGATGCATTGATATTTGTTCACCAAAAACTATTACATTTTGGAATTATATATCTCAAAAATATGCTCATTGAATTTATTCATCTATATCTTTAAAACACTCAACTATTTTATTACACCATAGGAGTCATTTCGATATATCTCCCATTTTAATGGGGTCTATCACATTTTGAGAAAAAAAATATTAGCCACAAAAGTTTACCATTGAAACCAAATGTAATTTGATACAAAACATAGGTTTTAACCTTATATAGTTAATTGTTTCAAATATATTCTTAATAAAATGAAAAATATTCAATGTAAAACACATGCACATTAACATTTAATTGTGATATTTTCCATTCTTTCCAACTTAGTCCATCCTTATAGAAAATTCCCTTTCAATGAAGAATATATATCCATAGTGATCTACTGATATTTGTTCACCAACAACTATTCCATTTTTGACTTATATATCTCAAAACTATGCTCATTGATTTTATGCATCTATATCCTTAAAGTACTCAACTATTTTATTACACCATAGGAATCATTTTGATATATCTCCCATTTTAATGGGGTCTATCAAATTTGTAGAAAAACACATTAGCCATAAAAGTTTCCCATTGAAACAAAAAGTGATTTGATACAAAACATAGGTTTTAACCTTATATAGTTAATTGTTTCAAATATATTCTTAATAAAATTAAAAATATTCAATGTAAAACCCATGCATTAACATATAATTGTGATATTTTTCCTTCTTTCAAACTTAGTGGACATCCTTCTAGAAAAATCACTTTTAATGAAGCAAATATATCCATAGTGATCCACTGATATTTGTTCATAAAAAACTATTCCATTTTGGACATATATATCACAAAACTTTTCTCATTGAATTTATGCATATATATCTTTAAACTACTCAACTTTTTTACTATGCCATAGGAATCATTTCAATATATCTCCCATTTTAATGAGGTCTGTCACATTTCAAGAAAAACACATTAGCCATAAAATTTTCCCATTGAAACCAAAAGTGATTTGATAGAAAACATAGGTTTTAACCAAGTATATAGTTAATTTTTTCAAATAGATTCTTAATAAAATGAAAAATATTCAATGTAAAACACGTGCACATTAGCACATAATTTTGATATTTTCCCTTCTTTCCAACTTAGTGGACATCCTTCTAGAAAAATCCCTGTTAACGAAGCAGATATATCAATAGTGATGTACTGATATTTGTTCACCAACAACTATTCTATTTTGGACTTATATATCTGAAAACTATGCTCATTGAATTTACGCATCTATATATTTAAAATACTCAACTATTTTATTTCACCATAGGAATCATTTTGATATATCTCCCATTTTAATGGGGCCTATCACATTTCGAGAAAAAAAATTAGCCATAAAATTTTACCATTGAAACCAAAAGTAATTTGATACAAAACATAGGTTTTAACCTTATATAGTTAATTGCTTCAAATAGATTGTTAATAAAATGAAAAATATTCAATGTAAAACACATGCATTAACATATAAATTTTATATTTTCCCTTCTTTCTAACTTAGTCCATCATTCTAGAAAAATCACTTTTAATGAAGCAGATATATCCATACTGATCCACTGATATTTGTTCACCAATAACTATTCCATTTTGGACTTATATATCTCAAAACTATGCTCATTGAATTTATGCATATCTATGTTTAAACTACTTGAAACTATTTTATTACACCATAGGAATCATTTCTATATATCTCCCATTTTAACGGGGTCTATCACATTTCGAGAAATACACATTAGCCATAAAATTTTCCAATTGAAACCAAAATTAATTCAATACAAAACATAGGTTTTAACCTTATATAGTTAATGGTTTAAAATAGATTCCTAATAAAATGAAAAATATTCAATGTAAAACACATGCCCATTAACATATAATTGTGATATTTTCCCTTCTTTATAACTTAGTACATCCTTCTAGAAAAATCTTTTTTAATGAAGCAGATATATCCATAGTGATCCACTGATATTTGTTCACGAAAAACCAATCTATTTTGGACTTATATATCTCAAAACTATGCTCATTGAATTTATGCATCTATATCTTTAAACTACTCAACTATTTTATTACACCATAGGAATCATTTGGATATATCTCCCATTTTAATGGGGTCTATCACATTTCCCATTCTAATAAGGTCTATCACATTGAAAAACACATTGGCCATAAAAGTTTCCCATTGAAACCAAAAATAATTTGATACAAAACATAGTTTTTAACCTTATATTGTTAATTGTTTCGAATAGATTCTTAATAAAATGAAAAAATTTCAATGTAAAACACATGCATTAACATATAATTTACTCGAGAAACCCAAAAGGAGAAGATCATTTTTTTTATAATATATTAATTTTTAGACCATGAGACACACACACACGCACACACACATGTATGTATGTATATATGTATATATCCCACAATAATTATAAACTACCAATCCATTACCTTGGATCAGATAAAACTTTAGTTCTTTAACTAAAACTGTAGAAGCATGGGGTAAACTACCATGCACTAGAAAAATGCTAAAAGAAAAAAACATGTGATAAAAACCATCATAAAGGGAGAATATTTTTTGTGGGAAATTTTTCGTCTATATGAAACCTTAAAGTGGGGGTCCTTTCTGCCCATTTTATTCCCACCACTATAATTAGAAAAATATATAGTGCATAGGGGTATTCATATAAATAATATACCACATACCAAACATCCAATAATTATCCTTAATGTGACCATCAATGTTTCAATGGTTAGAATTATTCTCTTGCCCTTGCATGGATGTGTAGTGGATATTTTATTCTTATCCTCCCATTTCCAGTTCTTATTCCCCTCCATCAGAGCTTCTTGGTGCTATTTTTTCTCCAAACCAGTTAAGTGTACCATTTATTTTGGCCTATGGATTCTAGATAATGTGTGTATACACATGGCTTATACATTATCCTTAGCTTGGAAAGAATCACTTGTTTTTGTAGATGGTTCTATAGACCCCACATAAACTTAAGGAGTACATTTTGGCTCTTGGGAAAGATATCCAATAATATAACCATATTTTTGAACTTAGTACACTCTTATACACCCTTATGTCCATGTAAAGTAGTGTAAGTGATTCCACGGGTCCTCTACACACTTCATATGGTATAATTGGGGTAGGTGGTGTTAACTTCTACAAGTTCTATAGGCAGAGTTGGTAAAGCGCTAGGTAGCCTTTGGAACTCATCTTTTATGAAAGGTGACATGTCCAGTAAATGCCCCTACAGTCAATCTTTGGAATATATCTAAATAGAAGTTCTTCATTTTAATATCCATAAACCACAACCACTTTAAGGAAAACTATGTACATGTGTCATTTCTCCAACAAATTCTTAGGAAAAATTTTTAAAGCATACATTTCATGTTGGATTTCTCCCATTAACTTTAAAGAATGTTTTTTGTAAGTGCATAAAATAATTTTGAAAACCATGTAAATGTCATCTCTCCCACAAACTAAAGGCTTTACCTCATTAATTCAAGGCAAACTTTGAGGCTTAAAAATTGAACCTAAAGTAGCTCAACTCTCATAAGATTGTGAAATTCCAGAGGATTTTAGTCTGTATGTTGAGCATTAACTTCTACAAGTTCTAAAGGCAGAGTCTATAAAGGGCCAGGTAGCCTTTGGATTTCATATTTTCTCAAAGGTGACATATCTAGTAAATTCCCCTACAATCAATCTCTGGAATAGATCTAAATATAAGTTCTTCATTTTAATATCCATAAACCACTACCACTCTAAGGAAAACCTTGTACATGTGTCATTTCTCCCTTCTCCCATAAAATTTTAGGCAAAATTGAAGGAATGTGTCATTTCTATTTCATTTCTCCCACAAAATCATAAAGGTGTGACTTTTGACATAACTAGTTGTTTTAGTTAGTGCATAAAATAATTTTGCAAACCATGTAAATGCCATTTCTTGCACAAACTAAAGGATTCCTCCCATTAATTCAAGGCAAACTTTAAGGCCTAAAAACTGAACCTAAAGTGGCTGAACTCTCATAGGATAGTATCCCCCAAACTCAAGGCTTTCCCCCATTAATTCAAGGCCAACTTTAAGGCCTAAAAATTTAACATTGTTTTGGTAAGTGCATAAAATAATTTTGCAAACCATGTAAATTTCATTTCTCCCACAAACTAAAGGCTTCCTCCCATTAATTCAAGGAAAAATTTAAGGCCTAAAAACTGAACCTAAAGTGGCTGAAATATCATAGGATAATATCCCCAAACTCAAGGCTTTACCGCATTAATTTGAGGCAAACTTTAAGGCCTAAAAACTGAACCTAAAGTGGTTGAACTCTCATAGGATAATATCCCCAAACTCAAGGCTTTCCCCCATTAATTCAAGGAAAAATTTAAGGCCTAAAATATGAACCTAATGTGGCTAAACTTCTATAGCATTTTAGTTTGTTGGTTGAGTCTTAACTTCTACAAGTTCCAAACTCTCGATCTCATCCTTTCTTAAGGCACGTTATTGAACTAGATGTCATTTATGCCATAAATTTTGAGGCAAAATTTCATGCAAACCACGCATGAACCATGTATATGTGTCATAAATCTCCCTTAAACTCTAGGCAATGCAATATTTAACACTTCTCATTTCTAGATGTGAATTCTACGATAAACTTTAAGTCAAAATTTAAGATAAACCATGCACATGTCATTTATCTCATGCACATGTGTCATTTCTCCCATGCATTTGCAATAAATGTCAATTTAATATATTTTTATTGAATTTATTTTTTCAGGGATAAAAAACCACTGAATATGGTTGAAAAACGAAAATAATTCATACATGTTTTTTGCTATACCAATACAGGGAAAGAAATGATTATATATGTGATTTCCAATATTGCAACTAGAAAATTCGTCAAAAGGAAAATGAATATACTGGGAATAACAACAAACAACAAAGCATATTATATTGCATTGATATAAGGCTTGGGAACAACTATAGAGTATGGATCAAATGGAATTGTAATTTTCACCAATTCTGAACTTGTGTTAAACCAGATGAATGGTGTGTACCAAGTTAAGAAGGAGAGGTGAAAAGAACTACATGGAATGGAAAACAATATTGTTAGCCAATTTCAATTTTTTCGTATAAGACATTGTACAAATGTGAATAAGATGTCTATTGATATATTGCATGGGGCAATGCCAATTCAGGATTCATCTATCAAATTTGAATTAATAGATTAATTATAATTATATGAGGCAATTCCAATGCAAGATTCATCTCTCAAAGACGAATTAGTTTTGAGACGCTCTTCTTCAAAAATTCAAGATTCATCTCTCAAAGATGAATTAATTTTGAGACGCTCTTTTTCAAAAATTCAAGATTCATCTCTTAAAGTTGAACTAGTGTTGAGATGCTCTCCTTCAAATTATATTTATGGAAATTGTAACATATCTTGGATATGTGTGTGTTTTGTACTTATAAATGCGTATTTTTTAATGACCATGTATTTTTTTCAATTATATATCGAGTGTGCTCCCACCACACTGTAACGTCTCTCTATTTCTCTTTTACAACAAGTTTTTTTTTTTTTTTTTGTATTTAATGATTGGCATATATTTCATATTACCTTTAACTTTACCACAACACTGGTTCTGACTATAATATTCCTACTATATGAAATTTCCTATACTTATATGTTAACATAAATACCAAACCATTTATTAAGCTAAAATTTCAATATATACTTTAAATCTCAAGTTCATATATACACATATATATCGCATTATTAAAGGCTATGTCTCAAGCTCATGTATATCTCAAGCTCATATATACATATTTTATGCGATTATATAAACCTTTTTTCTGGTCTTCTATAACCCCTATAGTAATTATTTCATGCTTACACATTTATAATTGCCATTGAAGAACGAGGGTTCAACGAATAACCCAGTAGTCGTGATAATAACGCTGAGTTTTATAAATAACCGCCGTTGAGTTCTTTATGCCTATGGCTGAAACCCTACGGAATTCATTCCTTCCGTTGACAGCTGGTTATATCATTGGTTATGCTTTTGTAATATTATTACGTTACTTTTCTGATGCGTTGTATTAACGACGAGTCCTGTCTCTCATAAATGAAAAGGTAAAGGTTCATGATGGCGCTCTGGCACTACAGGCTCGAAATTGTTCTTCTTGGAAGATCTCAAGTACTACATTCAGGCACGGTTACACGGATCAGGTGCCACGTCGACTTAACCACTGACTTCATAATCTTGGGGATCGCTTCTGAAGTGAAAGACTAAGCTTATAACGTACTTGCCTGTTGGATGTTCGACCTGTGGTTTAATAAAATTAATTCAGACAGACATCGTACGCAATTTTCCCCATCGATCTTACGACGGAAATCTCCCTCAGGATTTCTTAAGTCCTCTACTATTGAGTTGTAGTTATCGAATTGCCCGATCATTCCTTTCGCCCTCGATACGATTTCTCCCTTTGTGGTTTTTAGGGTTTCAAGTTATTGTTTAAATCATATTCTATTATTTACTGTTTAGAGTTAACCTGGTTTATCCTTCGGCATCCAACCCTCTCGAATTTTTCTCAAACCACTAGGGTTCTGCGGCCATGAGGAGGTTATACCAGGGTGTGCATTTTATCGTCGGCAGCCTGGAAATCGAATTTTATCCCTCCGTTCATTTCGGTGCTCATTGAGTTTATGGATTCTATCAGCATTACATAGTTGGTTTGGCTCTTATTCTTCTCCCCGCACTTTGCTTTAACTTTTTACAACGATTTCTCCCTTTGCTCGATTTATCAAAATGGGTATATGTTTAACTGAAATATGGGTTCTGTCTTCCTATTTCGCTTCTGAACATTTGTAAGGAGTTGTATCTCTAAATAAATCTAACTGATCTCTTCCTACAGTTTGTTTTTATTTTTCCGAGTCCTTTCTCGTCGCGCATAAGAAATCGGAACTTCGAAAAATGAGATACTGGTATTCCCATGAGGGTATACAATGGATTTTTTTCTGGAAGCAGTTTAATATGGTTGTATTCCAGTTTAGAGGCCACTACTCTAGTTCCGGGTTCAGGATTATTTTCGTAGGTTAACTTTGTTTTCTCTTCCTTCTGAACGTCGACTTACTCAACAGTCGATTTCACCGGTTTGTTTCTTCAGCTCTGTATTTACGCCGTCTTGCTATTCACTTGTATTATATATATATATATATATATATATATATATATATATATATATATATATATATATATATATATATATATATATATATTTTTATAACTCTTACCTGGTGTATATTCCCATTCCAGGTACCCGGGATCTCTGTCATCGCGGCTTCTTATTCCAGTTGTTATATCGCGTTCCTGGTTAAATCTTCGTTCCACTCATTCATTGTAATTCGTCTATCATACAGGTTCTCCACCTTCTTCGATGTTCGTTTTAGATTCTCACTATGATTGACAGAGTTTCGGTCGCTTTTTTTTCATTACGTGTCCTACTCCGTTGTATAAATCTTGTTTTATGCCTGACTGTCATGGCACTTCCAGCTGTATGTACTATTATAAGGCACTCGTTTACTTTCTTGTGTTGTAACTAAACACAAAGTTTTTCGTTCTTATTTCACTTAGGTTTTCTCTTTCGTTACAACAATAATACTAATTTGCAGGAAGAATTTTATTAATTAAATTAATTAATTTTAACCCATCTTATGAATATGCCGATTTACTAGCCTGCAATAATGTAATCTCCACAGAGATAGCCGGGCGCATACACAAAAGCACCTACCTCTCTCACCATATTTCATTTTTCTTACCGAGGGTAATGCAATGCCGCTCTAGACTTGGTCAGTGTATGTATACCCCTATAAAAAAAAATTGTTAATCTCTGTGGACTGTATATATACATTGTGGAGGGATGGAGATTCGATACCGTGTGTTTGTTAGTACGTTTAACCTACACAACAAAATGTTTACCATTTATATACTGTTACTCATTTGCTAATTTTACTCACTGTCAGAATAATTGTGCATGTACTTTCGAACTTTGGTTGTATTGTTTTATGCTGCGTAGTTTCCGCAGCCCTCAGTATACGATGATATTTTTTTCTTAATATTAATGAGTAATAGAGCTTTACATTCACTGTTTCAACTGTAAAATTTTGGTTTCCTCTGCAATTTGAAATTTCTAATTTTAAAACTGGCACTGGTTCGAAAATTCCTTTGCAACATTTAATGTACTAAGGTTTCCTATCAGAATTTCCCACAAATTTTCATAGTAGATCTAAACAAAGAGATTTGAATATAACCATATCTCCTTTCAGCTATAGTTTATACAGTTAAATAGAGAAAGTTATACCTAACTTTTTATGTGTACATTGCATTTCTACATTTAAATATCATAAAAGTGTAACTGTGTTTTGACTAGCAGAATTCAATCTTATTATGTGGAATTATTTAATAAAGCCTTGTATTCGTTCAGAATATAAAATCACTCATGCAGAACCCAGTTACATTCAAGTTTAGTTTTCCGATACTTCTTTTAATTTCAGATATCAGAAATAGCTTAAGGTTATATTAATTGTACTAACACAGTATGTACACCTTTGTCAGCTTTGGACTAATAAAGGAGTTAAGGATTTGGTCCTCATTTACTTAATCATACTCATTATTGGATATTACTAGATTTGAAGCAACTTAAGCTAAATCATCTGTGAAGAACTACGTATCCTCAGATTTAAACCACCTTGGTTTAGAGATTCTGGTGGATTCTTCATCACAGATTTAATTTCTACAACTATACAGAATTATAAAGGTGAAAACCTTATGATTAATTCTGTTAAATGTAGTATTTATTTTCTAATAAACAATTAACCTTTATATGTAGCCAATTCATCATGTCTGAAGTAAACACATTCAGAATTTTCAAATACATACCACTCATGCAATAGACCAACCTACCAACCTTAGAGTCCTTCTGTCTCCCAGAACTCGCCCCCGAGCTGAGATCACCTCCACCACAGACCAACCACTAATATGTTTAGGAGTAGCTTATTTAAGCTATTGTTCCCCAAAGCCTGTTTCTAATTCTGCGTCCAGAATATTAGGATGCTTTTCTTCCTGTATGCCTAGGCTTCCCATTGTAGGGATTCTTTAAAGCTATTTTATGCTTTTCTCAGCTTTTCCAGCTTTTTACCTCTTCCCAACTACTTTCCTCATCATTGGGGAAATTCAAATTTTTCCTCAAAAATCTAAATTTAAAATTAATTTCTTTCAAGGATTTTTGAAAGATTGTGGGGAAATATTTGCATCATCCATCCTCATGGATTTAGCAAGTGATCTCATAAATCTCATTTTGGTTAATCTGCACCATTCATTGTATTCATTTCTTCAAATTAAATATTTCATTACATTCACAAAATACTTATCCTTTGGGGTCCACTGCCCTTAGGATTAAAGTTCAAATGTCTAGCTTTACAATGCAAACACATAAATTGGGGTTGTTACATATTTCCCCTCTGAAAATAAACACCATCCTCGGTGTTGTTATTCAACTACTAGAGTTCATTTTTCAAACAAAAATGGATATCTTTCCATCATTTCAGCTTCTCTTTCCCAGGTAGCTTCTTCAGCAGTAAAGTGCTTCCATTGCACCTTTACTCTTGCTACACATTCTGACTCACTCAATTAATTTCTTCCGCTCAATATTTGACCCTTGAGCCGGGTTGGAAAAACTCCCTTACAGTTCCACGTACCAACATTCAAATCAAGCTGTAAAGCATCATGCATATCTTTTAATATGACATGAAACTGCATCAAGACTCTATTTGGGTCACAAGGCCAGCTTGTAAGCCACTGGTCCCACCCTTTCTAATACTTCAAAAGGACCACAATATCTAGGAGCTAGTTTTGCACAACTTCCAGCATAAAGAGTGCTCTTTTTGGGTTTAATATGAAAGTACACATGTTCCCCCACTTTGAATTCTTGGTGTACTCTTTTCTTATCAGCATAATTTTTCTGGCGATCTTGTGCTGTCTTGATGTTTCTTTGTATCTGTTTAACAATTCTTTCCATTTCTTGTAAAGCATCTGGTCCCAACTTTAGTTTATCTTCTGGCTCGCTCCAGCTCAAAGGAGTACGACACTTTCTTCCATAGAGTGCCTCAAATGGACTCATTTTTATGGAGGATTGATAGTTGTTATTATAGGAAAATTCAGCTAAATGCAAGTAGTCTTCCCATTTTGAAGGCCTATCCATCACATACATCCTCAGCATATCCTCCAAAATCTGATTAGTTCTCTCTGTTTGGCCATCTGTCTGAGGGTGGTAAGAAGTACTAAAATTCAATTTAGTCCCCATCCCTCCAAATAGCCCTTTCCAAAAAGCTGTTGTAAACTTAGCATCTCGGTCAGAAACAATGACTTTTGGGACCCCATGTAATCTTACTATTTAATTTAAAAACACATCTGCTACTTGGGCAGTCCCAAAAGTAGACTTAACAGGTATGAAGTGTGCAGCTTTTGTTAAGGTGTCTACTACCACCATTACTGAATCATGTTGGTGTTTGGTTTTGGGTAATCCTGTTATGAAATCCATGGAAACAGTGTCCCACTTGCATTCTGCAATTGGTAAAGGGTTTAAAAGACCCACCGGATGCTGATGCTCAGCTTTGACTAGTTGGCATTCCATGCATCTACTTAAATATTCGGCTACATATCTTTTCATTCCTGGCCAGAACAACTTCTTTTTCAGGGCTGTTAGTAGTTTCTGATATCCTGGATGTCCTGCATATGGTTGTTTGTGATATTCATCCATAATTTCCCTTTTTAAGGACTCTGCATTGGGAATATACAATCTATTCTTATAACAGATCAGCCCTTTTTGGTTTTGAGTGAAATCAGTTTTCTCCTTTTTCTGTAATTTCACCAGGAGTGTTTCATAATTTGGATCTTGGGTTGCTGCCTTTCTCACCAAATCTTCTACTTCGATTTGGCCACTACTTCCAATGCTATGTATATTCTGACAAGCATTTCTGCTCAATGCATCAGTAATTTTATTTTCTTTTCCCCTGATATGTTTTATGTCCATATCAAATTCACTTAGAAAAGACAGCCATCTGGCTTGTCTTGCATTCAAATCAGTTTGGGAAAAGAAATATTTGAGACTAATATGATCAGTCATCAATGTAAATTTTTTTCCAAGGAGATAGTGTCGCCACATCTTCAAGGCATGAATAATAATAACTAACTCCAAATCATATGCACTGTAGTTCTGTTCATGTATCTTCAGTTTCCTAGATTCATAGGCAATAACTGAATTTTCCTACAAGAGGACTCCTCCCAACCCCTCGCTACATGCATCCATACATACCACAAATTCTTTATCAGGATCTGCAATCTTCAGTATAGGGGCTGTAGTGAGTTTTAGCTTTAATTGATCAAAGTTGTTTTGGCATTTTTCAGTCCACCCAAATTTGACACCCTTTCTTTGTAATGAGGTTATGGGATGTGCTATGGTAGAAAATATCTCCACAAATCTGCGATAATAGCCTGCAATCCCCACGAATGATCTTACTGCTGAGACATCAGTTGTTACAGGCCATTCTTTTATAGCCTCTATATTTTCAGGGTCAACATCAAGGCCTTGTTCAGAAATAATATGGCCCAAGTATTGAATCTTATCTTTATAAAATTCACATTTGCTGAACTTGGCATATCGCTAGTTTTCTTTCAGAGTTTGCAACACTATCCGCAAATGTTCTCTATGTTCCTCCTCATTTTTGGAGTAGACTAAAATATCATCTATGAACACAAGAACAAATTTATCCAAGTACTTATTTAACACACTGTTCATCAGACACATAAATGTGGCAGGGGCATTTGTCAAACCAAAAGGTAGGACTACAAATTCGTAGTGTCCATACCTGGTTCAGAAAGCTGTTTTGCTGATGTCTTCTTCCTTGATTCTGAGCTGGTGATAACCAGTTCTTAAGTCAATCTTCAAAAAGACTGAAGCTCCTCTCACTTGATCAAAAATATCATCAATTCTAGGTAAAGGGTATCTATTCTTAATGGTCAACTTGTTCAGTTGACGATAATCAATGCACATCCTAAAAGTTCCATCTTTCTTTTTCACAAATAGGACCGGTGCTCCCCAAGGAGACACACTCGGTCTGATATAACCTTTATCTAGCAATTCTTGCAATTGAATTTTCAGTTCCATAAGTTCAAGGGGACTCATTCGATAAGGGGCTCGGGAAACAGGTGTTGCTCTCGGCATCAAATCGATTGTAAAGTCAATTTCTCTTTTGGGGGGAAGATGAGCAATCTCATCTGGAAAGACTTCCTTAAATTCCTTTACCACAGGTAATTCATTCAGTAAATTTTCTCCAGTTTTCTGTTCTACTTCCTCCACATGTACTGCATAAACTTGATATCCTTTCCTAGCTGTTCGTTTTAATTGCAGTGCTGATATTTGTCTTACCGAAATGGATTTTGGTTTTCCTTTGAGAGTAAAAGATTTCCCTTCTTCATCCACACAATGCAAGGTTTTATCCCAGCAGTTCATCAGGGCTTTCTTCTTTTCCAGCCAGTCCATTCCTATCAGCAAGTCATAAGAACCTAAAGGCAGTATGTTCAGATTTACTTCTGTTTGAAAATCATTTAATTTGATTCCTGTTCTGGGCAATTTATGTGTTACCTTTCTCTTAGTTCCAGTGGCCAGCTGTACCAACCATGACTGCTGAAATTTTTTAGGTTTAAGATTACATTGTTCTACAATTTTTGGACTAATGTAACTCAAAGAAGCACCTGGATCAATCAAAACTGTAACAGCTTGGTCAAAAATCTTACCTTCCATTTCAACCATGGTAGCTTGATGTTCTGCTTGCCGGTTCTCCAAGGCTACACTGATAGTGGGTATGCTTCGTCCTATGTCATTTACTGTGGTTTCTTCTCGATCTCTCATAATCATATGAATATTTCTGTGGGGACAATCCCTCAACAGATGGGGTTCTCCGCATCCCCAACATTTCAATGGTTCCTTCATTTTAACTGTGCCCTCTTTCTTATTGTCTCCCTCCATTTTCCTTGAAGCCACCTGTGACTGAGCAGTTTGACTTTCTCTGGATTTATTAAATTTCTTCCGCTGATGATCTCTGCCAAAATTCTTCAAATATGCTGGTTTTTGTCTCTTCCCCTTGAACTCACCTTTGTTTAGCCAGCCTTTTCCTTGCTCAGCCTTTCCTTTAAACTACTGATAGCATAATCTCGCTTTCCTCACTGCCTCGTTCATAGTTTTTGGGTTATCAAACTCGATCTTCTCTTTATACGCATTTGGCAAACAATTCAGAAACCTTTGCACCTTTGCTTTCTATTCCCTAATATAAGGGACATATCTCAACAGATTCGTAAACTTAGTGACAAACTCATCAATAGTGAGCTATCCCAGTTTAAGTTCATGAAATTCCTTGGCTTTATCATCATAATAACATTCATTTAGATAGCGTTTTTTGAACTTAACCTGGAAATCTTCCCAAGTAACTGTCTTTTCATCAATGGCGTGAACCATTTTTGTCTCCTCCCACCACAAGGTAGCCTTACCTTGTAGCTAGTAAACAACTAATCTGGACTTCAGATTGCTTTCATATTCATAAACCTAGAAATACTTAATCATATTCAGCAACCAGGCTTCAGCATCTTCCTCCTTCTCCCCATCATAGGAGGGAGGTTTGATATTTCGGAATTCTCCCTTTAACTCTTTTTCCTGCTTATACTGCTGCCTACCCGCATCATCATCCTCAGATTCATCAATCTTCCTCTTTCTGGAACCTTCGCCTTCATGGCTGTTCCGTGAGGTCAGCTCTCTTATGAGCTTTTCCTGCTCCTTACTGGCTGATGACAACTTGTCATTCTGGCTTCTCAGCTCAGCCAATTCTTGTTGCAACTTGTGCAAGATAGCCATCACTGGAGCGTTGGGATATGGCGTACTAAACTCATCACGCAGATCCACATAAATTTCTTCACCTTCTGCCATTCCAGCACCATAATACACCACACAATACAGATTAGTAAAATAAAAAAAAACTTTTTTTTTTTCCAATACTTATTTATACACAGCAGTATTGAGCACAACATCAATAGCCCAACTTTATAACTTGGGCTCTGATACCATTTGTAACGTCTCTCTATTTCTCTTTTACAACAAGTTTTTTTTTTTTTTTTGTATTTAACAATTGGCATATACTTCATATTACCTTTAACTTTACCACAACACTGGTTCTGACTATAATATTCCTACTATATGAAATTTCCTATACTTATATGTTAACATAAATACCAAACCATTTATTAAGCTAAAATTTCAATATATACTTTAAATCTCAAGCTCATATATACACATATATATCGCATTATTAAAGGCTATGTCTCAAGCTCATATATACATATTTTATGTGATTATATATACCTTTTTCTCGTCTTCTATAACCCCTATAGTAATTATTTCATGCTTACACATTTATAATTTCCATTAAAGAACGAGGGTCAACGAATAACCCGGTAGTCGTGATAATAACGCCGAGTTTTATAAATAACCGCCGTCGAGTTCTTTATGCCTATGGATGAAACCCTACGGACTTCATTCCTTCCGTTGACAGCTAGTTATATCATTGGTTATGCTTTTGTAATATTATTACGTTACTTTTTTGATGCGTTGTATTAACGACGAGTCCTGTCTCTCATAAATGAAAAGGTAAAGGTTCATGATGGCGCTCTGGCACTACAGGCTCGAAATTGTTCTTCTTGGCAGATCTCAAGTACTACATTCAGGCACGGTTACACGGATCAGGTGCCACGTCAACTTAACCACTGACTTCATAATCTATGGGGATCGCTTCGGAAGTGAAAGACTAAGCTTATAACGTACTTGCCTGTTGGATGTTCGACCTGTGGTTTAATAAAATTAATTCAGACAGACATTGTACGCAATTTTCCCCATCGATCTTACGGCGGAAATCTCCCTCGGGATTTCTTAAGTCCTCTACTATTGAGTTGTACTTATCCAATTGCCTGATCATTCCTTTCACCCTCGATACGATTTCTCACTTTGTGGTTTTTAGGGTTTCAGGTTATTGTTTAAATCATATTCTATTCTTTACTGTTTAGAGTTGACCTGGTTTATCCTTCGACGTCCAGCCCTCTCGAATTTTTCTCAAACCACTAGGGTTCTGCGGCCGTGAGGAGGTTATACCAGGGTTTGCGTTTTATCATCGGCAGCTTGGAAATCAAATTTTCTCCCTACGTTCGTTTCGGTGCTCATTGAGTTTATGGATTCTATCAGCATTACATAGTTGGTTCGGCTCTTATTCTTCTCCCCACACTTTGCTTTAACTTTTTACAGCGATTTCTCCCTTTGCTCGATTTATCAAAATGGGTATATGTTTAACTGAAATATGGGTTCTGTCTTCCTATTTCGCTTCTGAACATTCGTAAGGAGTTGTATCTCTAAATAAATCTAACTGATCTCTTCCTACAGTTTGTTTTTATTTTTCCAAGTCCTTTCTCGTCGCGCATAAGAAATCGGAACTTTGAAAAATGAGATACTAGTATTCCCATGAGGGTATACAATGGATTTTTTTCTGGAAGCAGTTTAATATGGTTGTATTCTAGTTTAGAGGCCACTACTCTAGTTCCGGGTTCAGGATTATTTTCGTAGGTTAAATTTGTTTTTTCTTCCTTCTGAACGTTGACTTACTCGACAGTCGATTTCACCGGTTTGTTTCTTTAGCTCTGTATTTACGCCGTCTTGCTATTCACTCGTATTATTATAATTTTTTTTTTTTTTATAACTCTTACCTGGTGTATATTCCCATTCCAGGTACTCGGGATCTCTGTCATCGCGGCTTCTTATTCTAGTTGTTATATCGTGTTCCTGGTTAAATCTTCGTTCCACTCATTCATTGTAATTCGTCTATCATACAGGTTCTCCACCTTCTTCGATGTTCGTTTTAGATTCTCACTATGATTGACAGAGTTTCGATCGCTTTTTTTTCATTACGCATCCTACTCCATTGTATAAATCTTGTTTTATGCCTGACTGTCATGGCACTTCCAGCTGTATGTACTATTATAAGGCACTCGCTTACTTTCTTGTGTCGTAACTAAAAACAAAGTTTTTCGTTCTTATTTCACTTAGGTTTTCTCTTTCGTTACAACAATAATACTAATTTGCAAGAAGAATTTTATTAATTAAATTAATTAAGTTTAACCCATCTTATGAATATGCCGATTTCCTAGCTTGTAATAATTTAATCTCCATAGAGATAGCCGGGCGCATACACAAAAGCACCTGCCTCTCTCACCATATTTCATTTTTCTTACCGAGGGTAATGCAGTGCCGCTCTAGACTTGGTCAGTGTATGTATACCCCTACAAAATTTTTTTGTTAATCTCTGTGGACTGTATATATACATTGTGGAGGGATGGAGATTTGATACCGTCGGTTTGTTACTACGTTTAACCTACACAACAAAATGATTACCATTTACATACTGTTACTCATTTGCTAATTTTACTCACTGTCAGAATAATTGTGCATGTACTTTCGAACTTTGGTTCTATTGTTTTATGCTGCGTAGTTCCCGCAGCCCTCAGTATACGATGATATTTTGTTCTTAATATTAATGAGTAATAGAGCTGTACATTCACTGTTTCAACTGTAAAATTTTGGTTTCCTCTGCAATTTGAAATTTCTAATTTTAAAACTGGCACTGGTTCGAAAATTCCTTTGCAACATTTAATGTACTAAGGTTTCCTATCAGAATTTCCCACAAATTTTCATAGCAGATCTAAACAAAGAGATTTGAATATAACCATATCTCCTTTTAGCTACTGTTTATACAGTTAAATAGAGAAAGTTATACCTAAATTTTTATGTGTACATTGCATTTCTACATTTAAATATCATAAAAGTGTAACTGTGTTTTGACTAGCAGAATTCAATCTTATTATGCGGAATTATTTAATAAAGCCTGGTATTCGTTCAGAATATAATCTCACTCATGCAGAACCCAGTTACATTCAAGTTTAGTTTTCCGAGACTTCTTTTAATTTCAGATATCATAAAGAGCTTAAGGTTATATTAATTGTACTAACACAATATGTACACCTTTTTCAGCTTTGGACTAATAAAGGAGTTAAGGATTTGGCCCTCATTTACTTAATCATCCTCATAATTGGATATTACTAGATTTGAAGCAACTTAAGCTAAATCATCTGTGAAGAACTACGTATCCTCAGATTTAAACCACCTTAGTTTAGAGATTCTGATGGATTCTTCATCACAGATTTAATTTCTACAACTATACAGAATTATAAAGGTGAATACCTTATGATTAATTTTGTTAAATGTAGTATTTATGTTCTAATAAACAATTAACCTTTATATGTAGCCAATTCATCCCATCTGAAGTAAACACATTCAGAATTTTCAAATACATACCACTCATGCAATAGACCAACCTCCCAACCTTAGAGTCCTTATGTCTCCCAGAACTCACCCCCGAGCTGAGATCACCTCCACCACAGACCAACCACTAATCTGTTTAGGAGCAACTTATTTAAGCTATTGTTCCCCAAAGCCTGTTTCTAATTCTGCGTCCAGAATGTTAGGATGCTTTTCTTCATGTATGCCTAGGCTTCCCATTGTAGGGATTCTTTAAAGCTGTTTTATGCTTTTCTTCAGCTTTTCCATCTTTTTACCTCTTCCCAACTACTTTCCTCATCATTGGGGAAATTCAGATTTTTCCTCAAAAATTTAAATTTAAAATTAATTTCTTTCAAGGATTTTTGAAAGATTGTGGGGAAATATTTGCATCATCCATCCTCATGGATTTAGCAAGTGATCTCATAAATCTCATTTTGGTCAATCTGCACCATTTATTTTATTCATTTCCTCAAATTAAATATTTAATTACGTTCACAAAATATTTATCCTTTGGGGTCCACTCCCCTTAGGATTAAAGTTCAAATGTCTAGCTTTACAATTCAAACACATAAATTGGGGTTGTTACACACACCATATAAAGCACAATTTGGTGAACTTCACATTTGCAAAAAGTGGTGAACTTCACACTTTTATAAAATTAAAATTTGAGGATTTCAACAAATTTTTGTTTAAATGGAGTTTCACAATTCTTTTTAATGACTATGTTTTTTTTTCAATCTTATACTAGTTTTCTCCCACCATGTAAAATGTAATTTGGTGAGCTTTACATTTTTATAAATTTTTTTCTTAAATTGAGTTTTACATATAAATTATTTCTTTGAAATATGTGGTTTACATAATTTGTGTACACTAAATTACATTAATTTTCTGAAATTTATTTTAAATCATAATTTTAAAAAATAATTGTAAATGTCCACTGCAGATATATATATCATGGAGGATGAACGATGAAGATCAACAGAATCCTATATCTTTATGAGAGAGGGGGATCATGGATCAAAGGATGTTCATGGTATTTAAATATAATCTTAAATCTCCATACATATACATACATGTGTGTACATATGGAATTTATTTTTTATCAACTTTGTAAGTTAAATTATTTGTTAATAAGTTTCATTTTTTATTTTTTAGGAGCTAAGAGGAGAAGGGCCTCTACTCCATCAATGGAGCATGCCCATGGTTCACCCAGTCGTGGTATGGTTCATGCAATTTAATCAATAAATATGTACATGTATTTATATGTATGAATGTATTTTTGAATTGATTATAAATTCATATTTATTTATGAAGCTTCTCTCTCGTCTCGAGAGGTTGGTGGTGGTTCAAATCCCCTTAGAGGGCCACCAGTAAGTGCTAGCAAGTTGTGTGAAGGTGGTGATATTTATTCCCTGAGAGGCCAATCAACGAATGATCTTGTTGGTTCTCAATAGGATCATTTTGGTTCTCAACAATCTTAGGGTGGGCAAGATGCTAGCCAACCACATCGAGGTGGCCATCAATTTGAATATTTTTTTCATTCAATTTCTACAAATTTTTACACATGTGTTTTTTATAATATAAAATTTTTATATATTTATGCAGAGGCTAAAAATGCTCCAAATGTTGATAAAAAAATATGTAGGATAGAACACATCATTCAAGAAGAAGGTTTTCCACCCACCACGACTTATTTGGCTTACATTTCCAATATACCTTCAGAAAGAAACATGTAGCAATGTACCTTAGAAAGGTGTCAACATATTCATGCAAAATTGTAGAGAGATCTCATGGCTTTGACTCTACCTGTTGAGAATCGACAAAGCTTGGAAATAGTTAGGCTAACTAGCAAATGTGTACTGAAAGCTTGGGCCAACCACTGATACTTTTGTAGAAGTCATGAGAAAAAGAAAGGAAACAGTGATGGGTTCTGATAAATGTGAGGTGGTTAAAAAAAGATTTACAAAAAAATATGGCCAAGTCTATGTCTAATTTCAAAGAAAGGGCGAAAAATAAAGATGTTGAAGGTGCCATATTTCAAGAACCCTGATATAGCTCATTATTTGTATAATAGACACCTTATGGCCTATGGAGGACTCCCATGGACCAACGAGGTTCCTCTTTATTTTGAAAAATTATTTTATGCATGATTCTTTTCGCAAATGAAATACAATTACAATAACCTTCCCTCTGAATTTTTTGGTCTTGGGGAAGGTCGATTGTGTGACTGTAGGGGTGCTAGGTGTGATGTTGATTTGCCTCTCCTTGAGCCACCATTTATTAGTTGACCTTTTCATGTTGAAAATTTATGGTCAGAGATGGAATCCACTTTTCAAATTAGTCGAGAAGCAAGGGATGCCATCATGGACAGTGTTCATAGTGGATTGGGTGGAGTCAATGCTTATCTGAATCAAAAAAGAGCACGTGAGAGTGCACGGTGTAATTTTGTATATTATACAGATGAAGAGATTGAAAAAATGACCGTTGAAGTTCTCAAAACATATACAAATAATTGTCACAATGGTTGGCATGACCTAATTGTTCATGAGGAAGAGGGCATGGGAATGGTATGTGTTAATGGTTAGGGTTCAGTTATTTTAACACATGTACAATTTGTAATAAATACATATATACATATATTTATTTGTATACATTAATCTAACATAAATTTATCATTATATGTTAACACCATTTGCAATTGTCATGCTTGATGAATAAAGAAAATGTTAATATCACATTCGGAGACTTTGGTTCAAACACTCAAGATGGTTCTCACCATCAAGATATGTTCATAAATGTTAGTGTTTTTTAAGTGATATTTTTAAAATAAATAATTGTGCACACATGTACATGTACGTATATATAATAAAATGTTTTAACAGATTCTGATTTTGTCTGATGTTTTTGGGATGGACGTATATTCTTCTTCCATGTGAGATGTACCTTATACTTCCTTAGGAGATGTGCCAAATCCATAACCACAAGTATAGACAGTTTTTCACTTTTAAAATTTATGTTTTGAAGTTATATATTCCACCTCAAAAAGCCCATCACAAAATGAGATATATATATATATATATATATATATATATATATATATATATATATATATATATCTTGAGTTATTTTAAATTTTTTGAATTTAGGTTTTTGGAGATTTTCTTTCCGAACCACTCTTAGGAGATGTGCCAAATCTGACAGCACAAGTATTCAATTTTTCACTTCTATATCTATATATATATATATATATATATATATATATATATGTGTGTGTGTGTGTGTTTTTAGGTTATAAGTTATTTATTGAAGCTTAAAAGTTTTATTATAAATCAAGATCTATAGATTTCGAGTTATTTTAAATTTTTTGAATTCTATGTTTTTGGATATTTTCTTTTGGAGTCTCTCTTAGGAAATGTGCCAAATCCACCAGCAGAAGTATTCATTTTTTCACTTAAATATATGTTTTTAAGTTATAATTTATAAATTGATGTTTAAAAGTTTTATTATAAATTGAGATCTTGATCTTGAGTTATTTTATAGTTACAATTTTTTTGAATTTTATGTTTCTATAGAGGATTTCTTTTCTCCACAGACTCTTACGATGGATATAGGAACATCCACACCATTTCAACCATTTCAACAAGTTGTCTAACCCTTTTTTGAATATTATTGAAAATAAGTTTTTATATATGCATTTTCATTTGAATTTTTTTAATATATATATATATATATATATACACACACACATTTATATTGTATAATTTACTATTGGAGATGTTCCCATGTATACACATGTATATATATCCAATACATGCAACATTTTTAATCAATGCATGTATAGAAAGCTACTTCCAGTTGATACTAGTGTGCATGTACCAAAACAATGTACATGTGAAACCACTTGCACCGATAACATAACAAGGTAGCTCAATTTTTAGTTGAATTTTGGAAGTTATAAAACATGAATCCAAAGAGAATAAATTGTTCAGCAATTCAATAAAAAAAATTCCAATGGAATGCCATCTTCAATGATCCATTCAAGATTAGATTTTGACGTTTTCCATTTCTTAATTTTCGTATTTTTCTTTGATTGACTATATTGACAACTTATGACATCAGATTCATAGTCTTCAAAGTAAAAAAAATACCCACTTTGATTAGTTTGTCTGGAAAAATACCATTTAAATATAATAGATCCTATTTCATATGGAAACCCATGACCATTATAGTTTTCTAATAATTTCATTTTTCGTTCATTGCAACACATCAAATAATACTTCACATTTTCATCATTTTCGGTTGGTGCAATTACAGCAAAAACATCTCCTGCACAATAAAACAAACTTAACAAACTTATGTATTTAAACTTATTTCTAGGTAACTATCATTTGAAATAAATTCAAATGTTACCTTCTCTAACAAGATCCGAAACTCGATCACCATCAGATGATATTGTAGTCTCCTTTGATTGCATTTCTTCAAACACTGCAATGGACATTTCCCCCTTTGTATTTAGTGATGTATGTTTCCAATATTTTACATACATTTTTTTTTCACAAACGTCATTGGATATTGTGTTGTCTATGAAAACATGACAAAAACAAGAATATTTTCTTTTATCCAATGCAAACACATTTGTGGACAATTTTTTTTTAATTGAATGCAATTTTCGAGCCCCTTTTATTACTTCAACATCATTTCCAATTGATCTATCTACATCTTCGTTCCCAATATGAAAAAAAAGCCTATATATGGAAAATTCAAAGAATAATGTAAATATGATATCAAAATACCATCAAAGATAATCATTGCGATAAATGCACACTGTTTAAAATTAGATATCCAATAAAAATTAAATTGAATGTACCATCGCACTTCTCTTGATCAGTTAGTCTCATGGCTTAGAGAAACAATGCACCATTGAACAATATCTTTAGCATCCACAAGTCAGTTTGCAGAGTTGTTAATTTGATATCTTTGAAGTGCTCGTTTTATGCATGCCCCTATACCGTCATGTTCTCCTTTTCCATGGCCAGTCTCAAAGAAATTCCAACAATGCTTAATGCAGGTTTTCTTATGAAGACAATAAAACCAAAAGAATGATTGTGAAGATTTGAATTGACCTGCGCATCCATTTGACCAGATCCAATGTATTGAATTTTATTCCACAACTTTTCAAGGATTCATAAATCTTTCCAAAACAGTGTTGTACAAAATATGTATCATGTGTACAATCATCACTAATATAAAAGTGATATTCTTTAATAACATGTCTATTTCTATATGATCGACGTTTTTTTCAGCATGTTTATATAGAATATGAACGAGCATGGAGACTTGGTCAGAATGATAGTATTCACTCTGAATTTCTTTTCGTGGAAAAATGTGTAGTTTTCTGCAAAATCAATTACTGACAAAATGGTCCCTAGTGGAAAAACTTCATGGGATTTTTTGAATTGCAAGTCTTTCAATCGAGCTCTATGGAAATGCTTGGTGTATTTATAAATTTCTACCTCAAACATTCTCAAAAAATCTATCACACAAATTTATTCTTCTTGTAATTCAATTATTTTAGCACTATTTGAACCTTGAATCGATGTATGGATATGCTCATATCTCTTCCATTTCACTTTCATGTTGGAAAATGATTGATCATTTATATCAATAAAATATCTTCTTTTAAATTTAGTCAAATTTCCACAATCATCATATTTTTAACCACCAACACATTTCTTCTCGTAAAATAATTCATCGCTTTCCCTTTCACATAGAATTTGAGATATGAAATCACAGAGAGTGGAAGGAGGAGGTGAATCTTTCCAAAATGTTCTACCAAAATTAAGGAATGTGTCATAATATAACTCAAATTCCACATGATAAAGAAAACAACAAGTATCGCGTATGGTGATAGGTTTTACATACCATCGTTTTTTTAGAACAAAAGCATTGATTGAGACATGAATTTCATGATTCTCTTCTTTGAACTTGTTGAACAACTCTATCTGAGTGGTTGCCAAGAAATTTTTTTCATGTTGTTCATATTGATTTTGTGATATTCTTCTTCACATCACATCCCTTGCATTTGGCTAAACACGTGATTTTTTCTTCCAATATTCATATATTGTTTTTTTAACATTTTCTCCAAGTCTAACTTTGTATGGTTGCCTACAAATAGCTCTCCAACAAGTGAGTTCATCATTTACATATATTTGCAACCAAAATTTCTGATGTTTATGCAAAGTTTCACGTGAGGTTCTTAATGCTCATGCCATAGATTTTACTAATAAATTCTCTTTAGTACTTGATGAAACCACTTCCATATGTATTTCTCTATGTAAAACTGAAATATTTTTTTTGTCTAGTTCTTCTAATTGAATTTATAGCACTATTTATGTTTTGTATCACATTTTCCTTCATTTTTTTATCTTTTGTTGATTTGCGAATACCTAATAAAGTCGTAGCTTCTTTTAATTTCCCTAATGATAGGAGACCTTTCAAGATTTGGACTTGAACTATCACATTTTCCTTTATGAAGTACATATCAAAAATGTGTTTAACAGGATATCTTATAACATGGTCAGCTCTTTTATCTCCATATGTGTGAATGTCAACATTTTCTAACATCTCATCATCGACATTGATTTCATATGTACGTATTCGAATGAATAGTACATAATAAGTTTACATATTCAATAAATAACTAGATTAATAAATATGTATAATTTCAATAATACATGCATGTCTTCAACACACACACACACACACACATATATACATACCTTGTGATTCAATTTCTTCAATTGAATTTCTTTCAACATTTTCACCATCTTCAATCATTGGTTCAATATCTCTTTCACTTTCTCTTTCAAAATTTTGTATCTCATCATCAATGTTTTAAGGAATATCTCTCTCTATTTAGATTGCAAAATATTTTCAAATTAGTTCATCAAATAAAAATTAAGCTTCACATTTTAAACTACGAAAAAATTAAATATCAAATTCATAATATCTACATTTACATACATGCTTCAACTTCTAGTTGAGGTTGATTTTCCCTTTCAATATTTGAGAGTGCTTCTCTCTTTATTTTGCGATATTCTATCATCTCTTCTCTACATTCATTAGGGTCTCTTTTTCGATCATATTTTCTCACACAATTTTTTTGATTTCCCATGATAATAAAGAATAAAGTTCAAAAAATTTCCTTCAAAAATTTAGACAAAAACCCAATTAAAAAAAACATCACAAAGGATTTAATTTTAAAAAACTCATTTTAAATTTTTTTCAAAAATACATACTTCAATCCAAAACACTTACTTTAAAAAATATGAGAAAAATATGTCTTGTAAAAATGAAATGAAGCTAAAAATATTTCCTTCCAAGTCCTGCAAAAAAAATTAATTTAAAAAGTTAGACAAAAACTCATTTTAAAAAATCATTATAAAAGATTTACTTCAACCCAAAACATGTACTCTAAACAAATGTCACTTCAAAAAATGCCTCCAAAAAAGGTCCATTGAAAATTAATTCCAACTTCTTAAAAAATGCCACGTTAAAGAATACTCTAAAAATTCCTCTAAAAAAATATCACAATAAAAAATACCTCCAAAAAATGTCGTTTGAATATTAAGCCTAAAAAGAGTCCTTTCAAAATTAAGCCTAAAAAGATTGCTTTCAAAATTAAGCCCAAAACCTCTGAAAGCGTCGAAAATTAAGCCCAAATCCATACCTTCAAAACAAATGACGCCCAAAAAAAATCCAAAAAATGTATCACATACATCCGAGAAATTTCCTTTGAATGTAATGTCCTTTGAATGTACCTCCAAGAAAAGTCCTTAAACCCAAAACGATAATTTATAAAAATGTCCTTTGAATGTACCTTCAAGAAAATTTCTTAAACCCAAAAGAATCCTTTGCAAAAATGTCTTTGAATCTACCTCCAAGAAAAGTCATTAAACCCAAAATAATTCTTTGCAAAATCAGACCAAGACCTTTGCAAAATCAGACCAAATGTGTAAAAATATGTGACAATAATGAATGCCTTCACGGAAATTTACATTGTTGCGAAATTTTTTTTTGGAGTGGCTTCGTGGTATTTTCCGGTCGTCAGAAACTCAAGTAAAATTTCAGCCAAACTTTTATAAAAAATTCGGCCGAAATTTTATGTCGTTAGGCTTGACTCGTCGTCAATGCATAAAGCAATTCAGCCAAACTTGTTTTAAGTTTCCGGTCGAACTAACACGTCTGCAATTATGCAGATCCAAGATCTAAATACATATCCTCAAATTTGGACTGATTAAACTCCATGAAACATTCTGAATTAACTATCGGAACCAAGACAAGCATTTTCAAAATTCAATCTACTTTCAAGAAATATAACTTTTATGGAATTTCATAGATATTTACTAATTTTAATTAATTTTGTAATAAAATTGGTGCAAAAAAATTATGAAGGTCATTATGATTCAGTGAAATCATAATTCTGTATCTTCCAAAATACACTGTAAAAAAATTGAAAAAATTATGGTGCGTTACATTGGTTCGTCGTCTATAATGGGTAGCTTTTAGATTTTTAGTTTATAACTTATATGTTAAGAAATTTCGTGCATCATAGAACATATTCAAAATATGTGGTTTTTTCATATAGGACCAGTTCAAAAAATTCTAGTAATTATGATATGCATTACTTGGCTTTGTAAATATAACGAAATAAAAGTAGACTCTCTCTAGATCGTTGTAACAAGTTTTGTTTCTCAAAAACATGAAGTTTCAAAGAATACAATAGTGCCTATTAACATGACTTCTTATGAATCCTTTGATTGTTAAAAAACACACACTCAAAGAAACGTTAAGTTGACATTTCAAATGTGTATAAAAAAATTCTAAAAAATAATTAATAGAAAGCTAATACAATTTCTAACAACTTTTAATTTTATTGCAAAATGAAATTCTAAACAAAAAAAATGTTTTGTCTTGCAAAAAGTTGAAGAAAAGAAAATAATGAAATTTTTTTTCTCAAAAAAGGGCAAAAAGTATAACCCAAATTCACATTTTCACCATAGTTCACATAATGATATATCAGACTGACGCAAAAAACTCTCACACTCTCCACACTCAGCCTCCCTCTGATACCAAATCGGAGAATGTGAATTGAACAAGTCGGTATTTGCATTGAAAACGAAGTATTTTTATACATCGTTATGAAGATTCTATACCATGTAGATTGTCGGTGGCAATGGCTTCTTAAAGAAGCTAGTTCAACTCTCCAGAAGCCATAATAATTCCTACATAACAAATTTATTGCAGAAGGTCAGTTGGAATTAATGTTTTCAAATACTTGTGATGTTGGAGGGATCTGAAGGGTGGTTGTATGTTAAAGGTGGGCAAGTAAGGAGTGGACCCATCAACACCATGTAAACCGTTGACATGAGAGATATTCCTTAAATAGATTAGGGTAAATGGGTATATAGATAGTATCCCAATAAATCTCAACATTGTTTTTGTTATAAATGTTGTGTTAGTAGTGAATTTTGGGATATCTCAGTGATCGAGGCAAGACATTAATTACTTGAGTTGAAGTGAAAACCATTCCCCTGCACGAGCATTAGTACAAATCATTAATCATTTCCTTTATCATGGATACCATCAAAACCAAATGAGACACTAATTTGGATTCACAACAAGACTATACATTGTTTCATGTTTAAAACATGGCATCCCATCATTTCTTTATAGAGAGTCTACAGGGGGGTTTCTAGGAAGTTACTTGCACAAGTACCTTGGTTGTATGTTGTAATGAGAACAATCGTATCTCCATTTGTAACAAAACGAACAAAGAGAAAATTTGTTATTTATCATATTTATAAATTAATAATGACCTTGTTCACGTACATATCCGAGGGTAGGTTCCAATACTCTGACATTTTTTGTTGAGAAAATGACAGAAAATTCTCTACAATAGATGGGGGAGGTTTAGAGTTGTTCATCAAACAGAGGATGAAATGAAGTGTTGAGATGCATGCTATAGAAGTTAGATCAACACTACAATTTTGGGGTTGGGAGAATCCTATGGAGAAGATTTTCTATGTAATGTAGAAGTTGGTTACTGTATTATCATGCAAAAATTGAAGAAGTTGATTGTTGATGAAGATTGAGTTCAAAACTCGAAGATTAGTCAGGAAAGGAATATACTCTTGATGATAGAGAACACATCATCAAAATTGAAGTTTCCAAAGGGAGCGTGCTTAGAAATGGTGATTGGAAATATGTAATAAACGAGTAGACCATGGAAGCTATAATTGAAGATTCATAAGAACAAGACTTGTGTGATTGTGGGAATCATCACCCATTATAAAGTGAGATATGTTTTTTTAATTACTTTCGAATTTGATATATATATATATATATATATATATATATATATATATATATATATATATATAATTTTTACCATTAAAAAAAAAATCATTTACCCAATAATTGTAATAGTCTCCACAATATCATTAAATTCCATACCCACTCAGTGTTAATGCACTTTCCAGTATCAAGGTGCCGAATATGACGGGAAACGTACAAGCTATAAGAGCTCACGTCACATGTTGATTCAATATTTGACTACTCTTTGAGATTCCACGTTGTCAATGATCGACGTCAAACAACATCCATTAAAAGATGGTGGAGGTTTATGGACGGGATTATTTATTTATTAATTAGTATTTATTTATCATTGAGTATCAACTCGATAATGAATATAAATTTTGTGTGATTGCAATAATTAGAGTTATTATATTATAAAATACAAAGAGATTTATGGACGGGATTATTTATTTATTAATTAGTCTATCATTGAGTATCAACTCGATAATGAATATAAATGGTGTGTGCTTACAATAATCAGAATTATTATATTCTAAAATACAGGAGTATTAATTCGATAAGAGTATTAGTTAGTTTAAGCTAGTACTAGTTTAAATATAAAGAGTTTTAATACTAAATTTTGTGGGTTTACAATAATCTCAATTATTATATTATAAATACAAGAGCATTAGTTTAGTAACAATACTAGTAGTAATTTAAGTTATTATTAATTTAGTGTAGTTTAGTAAAAAGTAAATGTTTATATATATTTATTCATATTGAAAATATTACAACTTGATATAAATAATTTTTAAATATCATTATTTTTGGTATATTTTTTCTTAAATATTATATGCAGAAAGTTAAATGTCAAAATCAATTAGAAATCTCCCAAAAAAAATAAAGATTAATAAAATAAGAATTTTGTCTTTTTATATAAATGAAATTCATATAAAACATTTCTAAGTATTTTTGTTTTATTTAGTGTATATATAATTGACATTGAAATAATTTATGTTTGATTATTTTTTTACTTTAAAATATTAATATATGGGACAACTATATTTGCATGTAGAAAATATATGTCCAAATGACTCTTTCTATATATGTAATTTTCTTATAAATATTCATTAAAATATTACATGTTGTTTTATCTCTCTATGTAAAGTATTTTTATTATTGATTTTTAAAATATTACATCTCAATTATGTGTTAAAAAGTAAATCAACTATAAATTTTTCTAAAAAAACTTATCAGTAAAATTAAAATTACCTATAATTGACATTGAAATATTTGATTGATGATTCACATTTTACACATTAAAATGTTAATACATATTCTATACATATTCCAATTATATTTGGAAGTAGAATCATATACCCATAAAACTTTGTATAATTTTTTTTTTGTGATGTTTTTATTTGTTAATATTATTAATATTTAAAATATTACATGTTAACTTTATATTATATTAAAAAATGAATGAATTACCAATTTAAAAAAAATAGTTAATAAAATTATATATATATATATATATATATATATATATATATATATAAATATTAAAATAATTAATTTTATTTATGATTCAGTTTACGAGGTCAATCATTTTTTAACACACATATATATATAATATCATTGAATGAATAATCAGTCCGTCTGGTAACCTGCCCAGATTTTTAAGTAATATTTCAACAATGGTTGAAAAACCAATGGAATTTCGCCCAATAATACCCATTCGTGTGGAACCAGGGAATATTTGTCTGTTTTTTAGCCCGCTTCAGGCGAACTTGGTAACTATAATCGAATATTTACTTGATACACTTATCATTACAATTTTTACCACGCATTTGTCTATATAAGATGGTATGGTGATGCTTTACTTATTCTTCTCTTTAATTTTTAGTTAGGGATATAGTAAATGGCAACTTAGAGGGCCATTTATTATTATTTTTTATTTTTATTTTACAAATATAGTTAATAATATTTATTTAAAAAAAACAGTCAAACTTAAAAGTGAGGAAGAACATGGAGATTTAATATGATTTTAATTAAAAATATTAAAGTTTTCAAGCGAATAAGAACATGGTGATTCAATATGATTTTCACTAAAAGGTTTTAATAAAAACGGTCTTACAATATTTGTTTTAATTGTAAAGCTAGAGAATGTATGTATATATAAAAAAAATTATATTATATTTTCATAGTTTTACTACCCAGTGCTAGTTTACAAAAACATTTTTCTTTATTATTTAATTTATTTATTTTGAAAGTTATTAAATAATATATTTTATTTCTAATTTTTCTGACTTATTTTGTTTTTTTAAATCTAATTAAAATACAGATTATTTTTCTATTTAATATTATTATTATTATTTTTAATGTAATAAGATTCTGAATTTTTTATTATTTTACATCGCAATATTTTCAAATAATAATTAAATATATTCAAAATATATAATTATAATTATTTTTTCTTTAATGAAACTTTTTAAAATAATTCTAACTTTTTGATATATATTATTAATAAAATAAAATATAATAGGTGGTGGAGAGACTACTGAATTTCTATAAAAGGCGTCATGGGGAACTTTACTTTGGGGGGTATATATTATTAATAAAATAAAATATAATAGGTGGTGGAGAGACTCACAAGTTGCACAACTGAATTTCTATAGGAGGTGTCATGGGGAACTTTACTTTTGGGGGGTTATATGCATTTTCGAGCCCCATTTTTCTCAAAGAAAAATCTTCTTCGCAAAAGTTACTATGGTCAGAACTGTTCTAGAGGATCTCTATGATACTTACATAATGCTAGACGAACTCAAAACCATCATAGAGGGAGTGAGATGGTAATTTCATATTATACAGAAATCACCATTTCATTTCCTCAAAGATTCTCCCTTCCTCTTTATATATATATATGATCTTAAAGGTTTTAATTTCCATAACTCTTTGTGGCTTTTTTTCAGATGGGATATTTCGTTGATAGATGATCTTGTAGAAAAAATAAAAATTGCAGTCCAGTTTTTCTTCAATATGGCGAATGAACTCGCCGCTGATGTCGTAACGAAGCAAGGGCAGGACATGACAACCATATTAACAGATACGGTAAGTGTGCTTTTTTTTTTCGAAATGTTAGGTTACATTGTACTTACAACTCGAGTGAATATTAGATTAGATGTATTAACGATATTAAAATTAAATAAATAATATTTAAATGGCCAAGGTATTTTATATATATATATACATATATGTCTGCGTTTTTTTTTCTCTAAATGAGACAACGTTAACCATCAATGTATATATTTTACTCCCTCTATGCCCTTACAGTGGCTGCGATACCTTGAGTCTTATCTTCAAGAAGCGGAATGGATAGCAACTGGTTATGTGCCCACATTTAATGAGTACATAAAGAATTCCCACACTAGGTCTTGATGGGTCAACTTCTACCAAACAACATTCTAGAGCAAATACATTCCCCATCTAAGATCCAGGAGCTCTCAGAACCATCGACGACTTAAGAGATTTTGAGGTATTTGGCATCTAAAATTAAATTTATTTATTTAGTTTAGGAGCGTTTAATTAACAAGATCAGAATCTGTATAATTACATTCTTCGAAAATTAATCCTTTCACATAGTTTTTTTTTCACAATCTCTCTCGCAATGCAATGAATTAGGATGAGAAGGAACGCGGGGAGATGGATTCAATCATAGAGTGTTATATAAAAGACAATATTCATTCTACCGTGGAAAAAGATTTGAATCAAATCAAGGGCATCCTTCATCTCTCCCTTGAGGAAATGAATCGAGAGCTTCTTAAGCAGGAAAATGTACCATTTTGTTGTAAGAAGTTCAATTTCAATATAACACGAGGACTTCAATTCCTCTACAAATACAGAGATGGCATATCCATTTCTGATAAGGAAGTGAAGGACTAGATATTCAAAATTCTCGTCCAGCAAGTATCTATTGAAGAATAATAATGATGACAGCTACAATTGGGTTAGTGGTTGCGTCACCGTATATTATATTTTTAATTTTTTAATGTATTTTTCTCTATCATGAATTAAATAAATATAATTCCGCAATTGTTTCCAAAGTTCACCAATTCTTTCTTTCCACTTAAATCGTATCAATAATAGTGACAATAATAGTGTTGATTGATAGAAGATATGAATAATATCAATGTAGTCAATTACAAATATTCTTTATTGTGATCAATCTCAAACTATTTTCTTCTACCATTCCTATTGTCACCCGTGTTAGTTTTGTCATATTTTACTATTGATTATATGAAAAGGAAAGTTGGAATCATAAACCATTTAAAGATTTAGCTCAAGAGGAGAGGTTGTAGTAAACAAAATACATTGTCTCTCTTTATCTCGAATATTAATAGGTTTAATTACTATAACATAAAAATCAATGTACATTGTCAATATTTCTTTGTGCTTGCACTAAAATTAATGCACATTGTTATATCAATCACTTTGTGTAACACCCCTAGTTTATGTTTTTTATTTTCAAAACTAGACATTTGAACTTTAATCCTAAGGGGAGTGGACCCCAAAGGACAAGTATTTTGTCGATGTAATTAAATATTTAATTATGAAAAATATATAAAATGATTCTGTGCAGATTAACCAAAATGAGAATTAGGAGATCACTTGCTAAATCCATAAGGTTGGAAAGAGGCAAATATTAAACCAAAAATCTTTCAAAAATCATTGAAAGAATTTATTTCCAACTTAGATTTTGAGGAAAATCTAGTTTCCCCGATGATGTGGAGAGTAGTTGGGAAGAGGTAAAAAGCTAGGAAAAGAAAAAAGCAGCTTTAAAAATCTCTAAATAAGGGAAGCCTAGGAAAACAGGAAGAAAATCATCCCGATTTTCTGGATGCAGAATTAGAAACAGGCTTTGGGGAGTAAAAGCTTAAATAAGCTATTCCTGAATAGATTAGAGGTTGGTCTAGAATGGAAGTGATCTCAGCTCGGGGGTGAGTTCTGGAGATATAGGAACTCTACGGTTGGGAGGACTGGTCAAATACCAAATTGGTATGCTCACAGTGTTATAAATGATTAAAACTATTTTTTGTTAGGTGTAAAATTTAATGATTATAGCTGCATACTATTTAAAATGTTTTGTTTTGTGCTGGTGTTCCATACATTTATAGAATAGTAGAGTAATTTAACTCTCTCAGTTCTGCATAGTTGTAGGAATCATAAATATGAGGACAAATCAGCCAGAAACTCTAAACCAGTCCCTGGTTTTAATCTGGAGATTATGTTATCTCATAATTTATAATTATGTAACTTTAATTTGTTTCTGTTGTAAATAGAATTAATTAAGTGAACATTAGGGAAACCCAAAAACCTGTATGTAGGAGGAATTAAGTACATACAGGGCAGAGCTATACATTTATTGAATTAGCTAAGTGAATTTCAGACATATAGATTTACAAAACAACAGTGCATGTTTATTTATAGATTTCCTTCGATAATAAGGACTGAATGGAAGAGTATATAGTTTAGTACTATAAATTCAAGTGATATATATATATATATATATCTATATATATATATATATCTATATATATATATATATATATATATATAGTAAAGGAACATGACTAAATATGTTTACTAATCAAGCAAACAAATGTGGTCTGAGAATTATATATATATATATAACTAGTGTTAATATCCTTCCCAAAGCAAGGGTCACAACTTAATAAATTCTGGAAATTACAAACTCTGCATGTGAACCTCTATAAAATGCATGCAGACTATACAAACTGGGAAAGATAACAATTAATTTCTTCATTAGATCTATATTATGTTTAGAAGTGTAGTCTAAACACTACGTAGAATGAAAATGTTATGCTAAGAAAAATTATAAATATATAGTTGCAGAAAGTGTTATAAGTAACTATTACAATGGAACCCAAACTAAGGAGTATAAAGAGAGTCCATTGTTGGATTCATAGAATACACCTAAAATTTCAGACTCTGTGTAAATGGGAAATTCTCCTTCACTGAGAGATTACAGACTTGACCACTTTTGCATCAAAGAGACTTATAGTCAATTTTGCTATTATATGAGATGAAACAGAAAGTAAATTAAGACGAGCACATTTCTGACTTTCTTCAATTAAATTTATGAAGACCATTACTGAAAGGGAAAATAATTAACAGGATTATTAACAAAAAAATATATATTATTGAGTTGTCAATAATAACAGAGACGAACGATAGACATATCCTATATATATATATATATATGAATATCAAATTTTGCAGCCACTTATGGAAATAGGCTATCATATTGCCATCATAATATTCCAGAATTTGATATACAGGGAATTTCATCATCCGAATGAAAAATGATTAATAGTCACAGTCTCTGGCAGAGTTTAGTATTACAATAAACACTTTTTATGACAATAAGAATTTTAATTGTCTGAAAAAATTATGTAGAACAACGTGATGAGAGTTTGGCTTCTCTCTGACTAGTACACTGTGGATACCGACCTAAAAATGCCAAGTGCATTGAAATTAGTGTCGAATGAAACAACGCCTCTCATGGTTCACCGAGAAGGAAAATTGTATAGCGTTCGGAATTACCTGTAGTAAAAAAAATCGACAGTGACAATACTAGTAGAGTAACTGATAAAAACTCTATCAAGAATGAAATAATAACAAAGTAATAAATGGTTACCTCGCAAAGGAGAACCTCATTTCCTTTAAAACGACCTGCAATAGAAGTAGAGGCATAACATTAAAAATTCGAAGATCAGGAGTTTCAATTGGGAATGAAAAAGCCACGGTTTCTGTGATAAAATCAAAATTGATCACTTGCCTAGGGTATGGATAATGCTCGAGACGAGTAAAATCCACCTATCGCCATTCGAACAACATTAGAAAAACCTCAAAGGACGCTGGGGGGGTAAACTTCTATTCAAAAAAGATAGAGCATTAGTCCCACCCATCGTTCATAGGAAGACATACGAGGTAGTACAAGAGATATTGGAATAAAAAACAAAATCGACATACCCGGACAGAAAAATCTCTACAAAAGGTTTGTCCAACTGACTAATACAAACTCTCAACTGTAAACGAGACCATGGAAAAGAATTTATTTTAATTAACCTCAGCTCTCGCTCAAGAAACAGAGCATATTTCTATGGAAAGAAAAATCCATATCAAGATATAAACACAGACAATAAGCTTAACATTTAAAAACTAGAGATGTTCATAGACGTCATACCTGAAACATCATATGATGAGGGAATAGATACACTCAAGCATGGGAGCATCTACTCTTAGTTCCTCCAAGGTGCAGAGTCTTGCCACCAGGAGGCAAATAGAACAAATGAAGGGAGAAAGAACCGCCTAAATAATGACACAGTTAATTATACGAATGTCCCAAACCCAAGAACTGACGAAACCCTAATGAACAGGAATGATCTTCACCATCCAAGTGGCCTCGAATCCACGGCTTAGCCACGGATCGAGTTTGGGAAATTGGCATTTAATACACAGTAGTTCAAAACGTAAATGTCGATCTATGAAATCTACGCCGCAGTACCATCGATCATATCATGTGGCCGGCGTATTAAAAGCGCGTTCTAGCGTGGCATATCACAAACAACATATAGATACCTATATCCTCAAGTATGGACGTATGCAGAACTAATAAACTTGAAAATCAACAAAGTGTCAACGAATAAGATGACGAGGAGGGTTAAACAAGTTAACGTGGCCAAATACCTTAGTCAACCATGCCAACGAGACACAACGAACGCATTGAAAATTAAATGCGCATATCTCCACATCACTCATCATAAGAGATATGTACGTAAGGAATAAACGATGCGATGGTCATGCTCACAATAATTTCATATCCTTGACAGGATAGTAAATATGAATAGACCTTGAATAATTTGCAATTCAACTGTGGGGTGATAAGAATTGGAGTTATACAAAGACTTAAAACCCATCGAATACCATATATAATACGTAACAGAATGATGTTGAATAAAAACGTAGTGTTAATAAGCCTACAAATGTGTGCATAAATATTTATGAGTAAATTGTCATGTGTGAGGACAATATAAATGTGGTAGAGTATATTTATAATTTACAATATGCATAGATAGACAAGCATGGGAGTAAATGCAACCATATAATAGAGATGGTGATATATATGTGTAAATTCCATAAGCCACAACCATTAGTGGAAGAAAAAAATAAAACTATACTCCCAAGAGTAATAGGAGGAATAGTAACTCTACTCCATAACAGATCATAATTGATGAAATTCAAAAGTATAATTGAACAGTTGTGGCCAATAGAAGCACTGAACTAAATTATAAATAGAAAAAAAAAATTTCTAGGGTGGAAGGAAGAGACGTTACAAATGGTATCAGAGCTCATGTTATGTAAATGGAGCTGTTTTGGTTGTGCTCACTGTTGTTATGTGCTCACTATATAAATTATTTATTGTTGAAAAAAAATATATATATGTTATTACTGATCTGTGTTTTTTAGTGTACATCGGTGCTGAAACAGAAAAGTTGAATGGCAGAAGGTGAGGAAATTTATGTTGATCTGCGTGATGATGATAATACACTAGATCCTAACGCTCTGGTGATGGCTATGTTGCACAGTTTGCAACGAGAAATGGCTGAGCTGAAAATCCAGAATGACAGATTATCATTAGCAAGTGAGGAGCAGGAAAAAATCATCAGAGAATTAACCTCGTGGAACAGCCAAGAGGGTGAAGGTTCCGGAAAGAGGAAGAATGATGATTCTGAGGAAGATGATGCTGCTAGGCATCAGGATAAATAGAAAAAATGAATTACAAGGGGAATTCCGAAGGATAAAACCTCCCTCCTATAATGGGGAGAAGGAGGAAGATGTTGAAGCCTGGTTGTTGAACATGATTAAGTATTTCCAGGTCTATGAATATGAAAGCAATCAGAAGGCCATATTAGCTGTCTACCAGCTACAAGGTAAGGCTACCTTGTGGTGGGAAGAGACGAAAATGGTTCATCCCATTGATGAAAAGACAGTTAATTGGGAAGATTTCTAGGTTAAGTTTTAAAATCGCTATTTAAATGAACGTTATGATTATGATAAAGCAAAGGAATTTCATGAGCTTAGACTGGGAAAAATTACTATTAATGATTTTGTCACTAAGTTTACAAATCTATTGAGATATGTCCCTTAAATTCATGAAGAGAAGGCCAAGGTGCAAAGGTTTCTGAACTGTTTTCCTATTGTATACAAGGAAAAAATAGAGTTTGATAATCCAAAAACCATGGATGAAGCAATGAGAAAAGATAGATTATGTTACTAGCAGTTCAAAGGAAAAAATGAACATGGAAAAATCTAGGTAAATAAGAGTGAATTCAAAGGGAAGAAACAAAAAACAGCTTATTTGAAGAACTTTGGCAGTGATCATCAGCGGAAAAAGTTTAATAAACCAAAAGATAGCCAAACTACTCAATCTCAAGTTGGTTCTAAACAACTAGATGGAGAAAATAAGAAGGAAGGCATAATCAAAATGAGAGAGCCTTTGAAATGATGGGGGTGTGGAGAACCTCATTTGTTGAGGGATTTTCCCCACTGAAACATTTAGATGATTATGAGAGACCGAGAAGCTACCACAAAAAATGACATAGCAAGAAATATACCCACTATCAGTGCAGCCTTGGAGAATCGACAAGCAGAACATCAAGCTACCATGGTTGAGATGGAAGGTAAGATTGTTGACAAACCTGTTACAGTTTTAATTGATCCGGGTGCTTCTTTGAGTTACATTAGTCCAAAAATTGTAGAAAAATGCAATCTTAAACCTGAAAAATTTCAGCAGTCTTGGTTGGTTCAATTAGCCACTGGAACTAAAAGGAAGGTAACACATAAATTACCCCAAACAACAATTACATTAAATGACTTTTAGACAGAAGTGAATCTGAACATTCTGCCATTAGGTTCATATGACTTGCTGATAGGAATGGATTGGCTGGAAAAGAAAAAGGCAATGATGAACTGTTGGGATAAGACCCTGCATTGTATAGATGAAGAGGGGAAAACTTTTATTCTCAAGGGAAAACCAAAACCCATTTCTGTAAGACAAATATCAGCACTGCAAGTAAAAAGAATAGCTAGGAAAGGATATCAAGTGTATGCAGTCTATGTTGAAGAAATAGAATATCAACCTGAAGGAAATCTGCTGGATAATTTTCCAGTAGTGAGAGAGTTTAAGGAAGTCTTTCCAGATGAGATTCCTCATCTTCCCCCTAAAAGAGAGATTGACTTTTCAATCGATTTGGTGCTAGGAGCAATACCTATTTCCCAAGCCCCTTATCGAATGAGTCCCCCCGAATTCATGGAACTCAAAATGCAATTGCAAGAATTGCTGAATAAGGGTTATATCAAATTGAGTGTGTCTCCTTTGGGAGCAACAGTGCTGTTTGTGAAAAAGAAGGATAGAACCTTTAGAATGTGCATTGATTATCGTCAACTGAATAAGTTGACAATTAAAAACAGGTACCCCTTACCTCGAATTGATGATCTTTTTGATCAGGTAAGAGGGGCTTCTGTATTTTCTAATATTTATCTAAGGATTGGTTATCACCAGCTCAGAATTAAGGAGGAAGAAATTGGCAAAACAACTTTTCGAACCAGGCATGGTCACTACGAATTTGTAGTCCTACCTTTCGGTTTCAAAAATGCCCCTGCCACCTTTATGTGCTTAATGAACATTGTTTTAAACAATTATTTGGATAAATTTGTACTAGTGTTCATAGAAGATATTTTAGTTTACTCAATAAGTGAGGAGGAGCACAAAGAACATTTGAGGATAGTGTTGCAAACTCTGAAAGAAAACCAGTTGTATGCCAAATTCAGCAAATGTGAATTTTATAAGGACAAGATCCAATACTTGGGACATATTATTTTTGAACAAGGATTGGTTGTTGACCCAGAAAAGATAAAGGCTATTAAGGAATGGCCTGTGCCAACTGATGTTTCAGCAGTGAGATCATTCATGGGGATTGCAGGTTACTATCGCAGATTTGTGGAGAGATTTTCTGCCATAGCATATCTCATAACCTCACTACAAAGAAAGGGTGTCAAATTTGAGTGGACTGAAAAGTGCCAAAAGAGTTTTGAACAAATAAAATTAAAACTCACCACAGCCCCTATATTGATAATTGCAAATCCTGATAAAGAATTTTTTGTATGTACAGATGCTTGTAGAGAGAGGTTTGGATGAGTCCTTTTGCAGGAAAATTCAGTTATTTCATATGAGTCTAGGAAATTGAAGACACATGAACATAACTATAGTGTATATGATTTGGATTTGGCTGTTGTTATTCATGCCTTGAAGATTTGGCGACACTATCTTCTTGGAAATAAATTTACATTGATGACAGATCATATTAGTCTTAAATATTTCTTTTCCCAAACTGATTTGAATGCTCGAAAAGCCAGATGGATGTCTTTTCTGAGTGAATTTGATATGGACATAAAACATATCAGAGGAAAAGAAAATAAAATTGCTGATGCCTTGAGCAGAAATGCTTGTCAAAATATAAATATTATTGGAAGTAGTGCTAATTTTGATTTAGAAGATTTAGTGAAAAAGGCAGCAGACCAGGATCCAAATTATGAAACACTACAGGTGAAACTACTAAAGAAGGAGATGGCTGACTACACTCAAAACCAAAAAGGGTTGATCTGCTACAAAAATAGATTGTATATCCCCAATGTGGAGTCTTTGAAAAGAGAGATTCTAGATGAATATCACAAAAAACCGTATGCAGGGCATCCTGGATATCAGAAAATGTTAACAGCTTTGAAAAAGAAATTATTCTGGCCAGGAATGAAAAGAGACGTAGCAGAATATTTAGCTAGATGCATGGAGTGCCAACTAGTTAAAGTTGAACATCAGCATCCTGCTGGTCTTCTAAATCCTTTGCCGATTGCAGAATGGAAATGGGATACCGTTTCTATAGATTTCATAATAGGATTACCCAGAACCAAGTACCAGCATGACTCAGTTATGGTAGTAGTATCACTTTAACAAAAGTTGCACACTTTATACCTGTAAAGTCTACTTTTGGGACAGCCCAAGTAGCAGATGTGTTCCTAAAAGAGATAGTAAGGTTACATGGGGTCCCAAAGATGATTGTTTCAAATAGAGATGCTAAGTTCACAGCAGCGTTTTGGAAAGGTCTATTTGGAGGTATGGGCACTAAGTTAAATTTTAGTACTTCCTATCACCCTCAGACCGACAGTCAAACAGAGAGAACCAATTAGATTTTGGAAGATATGCTGAGAATGTATGTGATGGATAAGCCATCAAAATGGGAAGACTACTTGCATTTAGTTGAATTTGCCTATAATTACAGCTATCAATCCTCCATTAAGATGAGTCCATTTGAAGCACTTTATGGAAGGAAATGGCGTACTCCTTTGAGATGGAGCCAACCTGAGGATAAGCTAATGTTGGGACCAGATGCCTTACAAGAGATGGAAAGAATTGTTAAACAAATGCAAAGAAACATCAAGACAGCACAAGATCGCCAGAAAAACTATGCTGATAAGAAGAGGGTACATCAAGAATTTGAAGTGGGGGAACATGTGTATTTGCGTATTAAACCCAAAAAGAGCACACTTTATGCTGGAAGTTGTGCAAAAATGGCCCCTAGATATGGTGGTCCTTTTGAAGTGTTAGAAAGGGTGGGACCAGTGGCTTACAAGCTGGCCTTACCACCCCATGTTAGAGTTCATGATTTGTTTCATGTTTCATTATTAAAAAGATATGTACATGATGCTTCTCACATAGTTGATTGGAATGTGATACAGGTGGAACCAGAAAGGGAGTTCCTTCCAGAACCGCTTCAAATATTGGAGCGGGAAGAAATTGAATTGAGGAATCGGACGGTAGCAAGAGTAAAGGCGCAATGGAAGCACTTTACTGCTAAAGAAGCTACCTGGGAAAGAGAAGCTGAAATGATGGAAAAATATCCATTTTGGTTTGAAAAAAAAAACTAAACTCTACTAGTTAGATAACAACACCGAGGATGGTGTTTGCTTTCAGAGGGGGAATATGTAACACCCCTAGTTTATGTTTTTGATTTTCAAAACTAGACATTTGAACTTTAATCCTAAGGGGAGTGGACCCCAAAGGACAAGTATTTTGTGGATGTAATTAAATATTTAATTATGAAAAATAAATAAAATGATTCTATGCAAATTGACCAAAATGAGAATTAGGAGATCACTTGCTAAATCCATGAGGATGGAAAGAGGAAAATATTTCCCCAAAAGTATTTCAAAAATCCTTCAAAGAATTTTTTTCCAAATTAGATTTTGAGGAAAATCTAGTTTCCCCAATGATGTGGAGAGTATTTGGGAAGAGGTAAAAACCTGGGAAAAGCAGAAATTAGCTTTAAAAATCCCTAAATAAGGGAAGCCTAGGAAAACAGGAAGAAAAGAATCCCGATATTATGGACACAGAATTAGAAACAGGCTTTGGGGAGCAAAAGCTTAAATAAGATATTCCTAAACAGATTAGAGGTTGGTCTGGAATGGAAGTGATCTCAGCTCGGGGGTGAGTTCTGGAGATAAAGGAACTCTACGGTTGGGAGGATTGGTCAAATACCAAAGTGGTATGCTCACAGTGTTATGAATGTTTAAAACTATTTGTTGTTAGGTGTAAAAGTTAATGATTATAGCTGCACACTATTTAAAATGTTTTGTTTTGTGCTGGTGTTCCATACATTTACAGAATAGTAGAGTAATTAAACTCTCTCAGTTCTGCATAGTTGTAGGAACCATAAATATGACGACAAATCAGCCAGAAACTCTAAACTATTCCCTGGTTTAAATCTGGAGATTATGTTATCTCATAATTTATAACTATGTAACTTTAATCTGTTTCTGTTGTGAATAGAATTAATTCAGTGAACATTAGGGAAACCCAAAAACCTGTAAGTAGGAGGAATTAAGTTCATAAGAGCTATACATTTGTTGAATTAGCTAAGTGAATTACAGACATATAGATTTACAAAACAACAGTGCATGTTTAATTATAGATTTCCTTCTATAATAAGGACTGAATGGAAGAGTATATAGTTAGTACTATAAATTCAAGTGCTATATATATATATATAGATATATATATATTTAGGTAATGAGAGCAGGGACTAAATATGTTTACTAATAAAGCAAACAAATGTGGTCTGAGAATTATATATATATATATATATATATATATATATATATATATATATATATATATAACTGGTGTTAATATCCTTCCCAAAGCAAGGGTCACAACTTAATAGATTCTGGAAATTACAAACTGTGCATGTGAACCTCTATAAAATGCATGCAGACTATACAAACTGAGAAAGATAACAATTAATTTCTTCATCAGATCTATATTATGTTTAGAAGTGTAGTCTAAACACTATGTAGACTGAAAATGTTATGCCAAGAAAAATTATAAATATATAGTGGCAGAAAACGTTATAAGTAACTATTACAATGGAACCCAAACTAAGGGGTATAAGGCGAGTCCACTGTTGGATTCATAGAATACACCTGAAATTTCAGACTCTGTGTAAATGAGAAATTCTCCTTCACTGAGAGATTACAGACTTGACCACTTTTGCATCAAGGAGACTTATAGTCAATTTTGCTATTATATGAGAAGGAACAGAAAGTAAATTAAGACGAGCACATTTCTGACTTTCTTCAATTAAATTTAGGAAGACCATTACTGAAAGGGAAAATAATTAACAGGAGTATTAACAAAAAATATATATATTATTGAGTTGTCAATAATAACAGAGACGAAGGACAGACATATCATATATATATATATATATATATATATATATCTCAAATTTTGCAGCCACTTATGGAAACAGGCTATCATAGTGCCATCATAATATTCCAGAATTTGATAAACAGGGAATTTCATCATCCGAATGAAAAATTATTAATAGTCACAGTCTCTGGCGGAGTTTAGTATTACAATAAACACTTTTTATGACAATAAGAATTTTAATTGTCTGAACAAATTATGTAGAACAACGTGATGAGAGTTTGGCTTCTCTCCGACTAGTATACTGTGGATACCGACCTAAAAACGCCAAGTGCATTGAGATTAGTGTCGAATGAAACAACGCCCCTCATGGTTCACCGAGAAGGAAAATTGTATACCGTTCGGAATTAGCTGTAGTAAAAACAATCGACAGTGAGAATATGAGTAGAGTAACTGATAAAAATTCTATCAAGAATGAAATAATAACAAAGTAATAAATGGTTACCTGGGAAAGGAGAACCTCATTTCCTTCAAAACAACTTGCAATAGAAGTAGAGGCATAACATTAAAAATTCGAAGATCAGGAGTTTTAATTGGGAATGAAAAAGCCACGATTTCTGTGATAAAATCAAAATTGATCACTTGCCTAGGGTATGGATAATGCTCGAGATGACTAAAATCCACCTATCGTCATTCGAACAACATTAGAAAAACCTCGAAGGATGCTGGGGGGGTAAACTTCTATTCAGAAATGATAGAGCATTAGTCCCACCCATCGTTCATAGGAATACATACGAGGTAGCAGAAGAGATGTTGGAACAAAAAAAAAAATCGACATACTTGGACAGAAAAATCTCTACAAAAGGTTTGTCCAACTGACCAATACGAATTCCCGACTATAAATGAGACCATGGAGAAGAATTTATTTTAATTAACCTCAGCTCTCGTTCAAGCAACAGATCGTATTTATAAGGAAAGAAAAATCCATATCAAGTTATAAACACAGAGCATAAGCTTAACATTTAAAAACTAGAGACGTGCATAGACGTCATACTTAAAACATCATACGATGAGGGAATAGATACGTCGAAGCCTGGGAGCGTCTACGCTCATTTCCTCCAAGGTGCAGAGTCTCGCCACCGGGAGGCAAATAGAACGAATGAAGGGAGAAAGAACCGCCTCAAAAATAACACAGATAATTATACGAATGTCCCAAACCCAAGAACCGACGAAACCCTAATGAACAGGAATGATCTTCATCGTCCAAGTGGCCTCGAATTCACGGCTTAGCCATGGATCGAGTTTTGGAAATTAGCATTTAATACACAGTAGTTCAAAACATAAATGTTGATCTATGAAATCTACGCCACAATACCATCAATCATATCATGTGGCCGACGTATTAAAAGCGTGTTCTGGCATGGCATATCACAAACAACATATAGATACCTATATCCTCAAGTATGGACGTATGTAGAACTAATAAACTTGAAAATCAACAAAGTGTCAACGAATAAGATGACGAGGAGGGTTAAACAAGTTAACGTGGCCAAATACCTTAGTCAACCATGCCAACGAGACACAACGAATGCATTGAAAATTAAATGCGCATATCTCCACATCACTCATCATAAGAGATATGTACGTAAGGAATAAATGATGCGATGGTCATGCTCACAATAATTTCATATCCTTGACAGGAGGGTAAATATGAATAGACCTTGAATAATTCGCAATTCAACTATGGGGTGATAAGAATTGGAGTTATAAAAAGACTTAAAACCCATCGAATACCATATCTAATACGTAAGAGAATGATTTTGAATAAAAACGTATAGTTAATAAGCCTACAAATGTGTGCATAAATATTTATGAGTAAATTGTCATGTGTGAGGACAATATAAATGTGGTAGAGTATATGTATAATTTACAATATGCATAGATAGACAAGCATGGGAGTAAATGCAACCATACAATAGAGATGGTGATATATATGTGTAAATTCCATAAGCCACAACCATTAGTGGAAGAAAACAATAAAACTATACTCCCAAGAGTAATAGGAGGAATAGTAACTCTACTCTATAACAAATCATAATTGACGAAATTCGAAAGTAGAATTGAACAACTGTGGCCAATAGAAGAACTGAACTAAATTATAAATAGAAAAAAAAAATTGTAGGGTGGAAGGAAGAGATGTTACACTTTGACATTAATGTACCATATTAAATCCAATTACATCAAATCAAAAATCAACATCTACACTAAAATTAGTGTCGTCAATCTCAAACTATTTCCTTCTACCATTCTTATTTTCACCTGTGTTAGTTTTTTCATCTTTTAGTATTGATTATGATCCAGGTTTATGCAGGAACACAATATAATACACATATAACCATAAATACAAATATCCAATGGAAATAAAACTTCATTTCATTAATATCAAAGAAATGAAATTTGTTTACAAACAGAATGGAAATAAACTAGCTAGGGTGCTAGTAGCTTATCTATAAGAAGATATGTGGTAGCTACAAGCCTCTGAACTGTGTTAAAATGAGGATCAAAGGCAGATTTATTATTGAGAAACAATGAAAAATCGTAGACATCCAAAAACATAAACCTATGAGATGAAGCGCCAAAACTGTGGGCACCATTTAGGTAAATTGGTACATCATCTTCCTAGGGAAGTATCTTTGGCATACGATCTTTTTTTGATGAACTCAATACCTCATTTGAGAGATATATAGGAGGAATAAAACTTTTGATGTGAAAATCCTCAAAGTAACTTCCATGTTGCTCCAAATTTTCCTAAAAAACATCATTTAGTGCCTCAAAATAGCTCAGGAAGTTCAGGACCCAAAAAATTACTAAAATTAGTAAGTTGTGTTGAAACTAAAAATTTGACAGAACCGATGGTGGGGATCCAAATGGAATAGGCGGGTGGCCACCAATATCCACCTCGATAATTCCTCCCCCCTTAGGAAGAAACAATCCACATTGCATTGAGTTCCTCCATGAGATGAGACAAATTCTATTGAACTTAGTATTGTATTTGTCGAAGATGTCATGGACCTACTAGTAGACCGTCTCGATGCATTAAATAAATTTGGTTTCTTTATCAGCCTCAAATAGTATATGTGTGTATTTTTTCTATGTGGTCACATGAGGTGTCGCAACGTCAGGCAGTAGCGCAAATCGGGTTAGATCATTGGAGTGCTTGACCTGACAGTGTAGAGGAACCTCTGTCAGTGAGGAGAAAATGTCCTCGTATTCCTCCACAACTTTGTCCATCTACTACTGTCGTGCATGGGAACCTTGTTTCAAGGTTGTGGCCACAATCTTCTTCTTGCATTGTGGATGAATTGTAATGAAAATAAATTTCCTAGTTTCAAAAAAAACCTTACTGAGTTGTTTTACAGTAGTCAAAGAGATGACAAGAGGCGCTACTACCTCCAGTATCCTGTACAATTTATTTCCCAAAGTAATAAAAAAAGAACAAGGCCTAGACTCATACACATCATGTCTCTTCCACAAGTACGGTTGGCCCAATAATAGATCAGAAACTTCAAGAGGAGCAACATCACATAGTACCTCATTCATGAATGGCTTGATGTTGTATGGAATGTGGCACTGCTGGCAGACACAAAGATCTCTTCTTTGGTGAAGCCACCTGATGGTATATGGTTGCGGGTGTGCTATGGTCTATAGGTCGAGCCACTTCATGACCTCTATTGAAATGAGGTTCTTTTGGCTTCTATTATCAACTAGGAATTGCAGTGGATAACACTTCACCCACATTTGTCAATGGAAGGGGTGCTCCCCTTCCTCTCGATCCTCGGGATACTCCCTCTGGAGCTTGTTGGTGGAAAAAATGGCACTGGGGTCTGCATCAATGATCTTCTTTCCTTTTCCATTGCCCTTGTATGGTTCTGACTCAAGATCATAACGTGCATCTAATTTGGGTGCGTTTAGTTTGGCCACCAACGATTGTTTGGCTCGACACTCATTTTTGTTGTGAGTGGGGTTGTTATAAAATTCACACCACTTCCCCATGTCATTATTTGGATTTGTGGTTTTTTTCTGAGTTGCCTCGCTTTGGCTTTTCCCCTTGTTAAATGGTTCGGGGGTGCCTTTCCCTAGCTTCACATTCGCGGATCCAAAGTCTTGCCTCTTGTGCTTAAATTTCTGCTCGATATTGGTGGCATAGCAATATGCCATGCCAAGCGAGGTAATTTCGAAGAGCTCCATTTCCTTTTGAATGTATCTTTTAAGACAACTGCGGTACTTCAAAACCAAATGTTTCTCTGAATCTTTGATACCAAACTTTGTGCACAGGGTATGGAATAGATTTTTCATATCATGGACATCTTGATCCCTTTGATGCCGCAACGTAGTCCATTGCATGTACTTTTCCTCATAGCTCCCCATGGGATAATATTGTTCCTTGATGGCGTCTCGAAAATAATTACAAGTCGGTATGGCCAAGGACATAGAGGGTTACCCCTCATCCTTTTTCTCACAATAGGTTTCCAACCAATCCTTGAAATGGGGGGTGGCTTTCAAGAGTGCAAAAATAATCTTCTCCCAGTTGGAAAACTCATGAACCAAGAAATATCCTTCTAATAGATTCAACCATATATCTATGACATATGAATCTATTTAGCCTTAAAATATGGGAATGTCAAAGTTTACTTGTACCTTAAAAGGATTTGTGCCTCCAGAGTGGCTGCTGGATGTAGATGTGCCGCCAGTGGGGAGTCGTTGAAGGATCTGGGAAAAGTTATCTGTCATCGCATTCCTTTGTTTTTCGAGGGCCTCCTTGAGAAATATTTTGATAGGATCTCCTACTCCCACATATTTATTTTCATCCCCCATGGGTGGCCATCGGGGTTTGCGAGGCTGATCTTGCAAAGGTTCAACTAGATCAAGCCCTAACTCCTTATACCCAGACCTCGTTGGGGACATGAAAAGAGGGATCGAGAAAGAGCAGACCGCTTTGATACCAGTGATATGAATTTATCCAGGAATGAAATAGAATACACATATACCCATAAGTTCAAATATGCAGAAAAAATAACACTTCATTTCATTAATATAAAAGAACCGAATTTTTTTTACAAACAGAATGGAAATAAACAAGCTAGGGTGATGGTAGCTTATCTTTGAGAAGTGTGGCAGCTACAAACCTCGGAATTGTCTTACAATGAGACTCGAAGGCCCACTTATTGTTGAGAAATAATGGAAAACACTAAACATCCAAAAACCTAACCCTAGGAGATGAAGCGCCAAAATTGTGTGCCCGTTTGGGTAAATTGGTACATCAATCTTCCTCTGGGAGTAAATTTGGCATATGATCTCTATTTCACATGCTCAATACCTCACTAGAAATATCTATCCAAGTAATAACACTATTGATGTGAGAAAAATTGATGAAACTTGCATGCTTCTCTCGATTTTCCCAAAAAACATCATTTAGGGCCTCAAAACAGCTCCGAAATTTCAAGACCCGAAAAAATGCTAAAAATAGTAAGTTATTTTGAAACTAGAAAACTGACAGAACTCAAGGTTGGGATCCAAATGGAATACGTCGGTGGCCAAAAATATCCACGTGCATCATAATATATGAAAAGGACAGCTGGAATCGTAAACCATTTAAATATTTAGCTCGAGAGGTCGTAGTAAACATCATACATTGTCTCTCTTTCTCTCCAATATTAATAGGTTGAATTAATATAACACAAAAATCAATCTACATGGTTAATATTTATTTTTTATTGCATTGAAATAAATTCACATTGTTAATCCAATCACTTTGACATTAATTAACCATCATACATCCAATTACGTTAAATCAAAAATCAACATCTACAATAAAATCAATGCATCTAATGCAATCAATCAAATAAGATTAGAAAACAAGTTCTGCACTGAAATCAATGTATCTAATCTAAGAAATCAAATAGGATTATAAATCATCATGTACACTCAAATCTATGCATCTAGTGCAAGTAATAAAATAGGATTATGAATGAACATTTACACTGAAATCAATGCATTTAGTGAAAGAAATCAAATAGGATCAGAAATCACCATCTACATTGAAACCAATGCATTTAGTGCAAGCAATAAAATAGAATTAGAAGTCATCTACAAAGAAATCAATGCATCTAGTGAAAGTAATCGAGGGAGATTAGAAAAAAAAATCCTACAATGAAATCAATGCATCTAATGCAAGCAATCAAATATGATTAGAAATCAACTTCTACACTCAAATCAATGCATCTAGTGCAAGTAAATAGGATTAGAAGCCAACATCTACACTAAAATCAATAGATTTAGTGCAAGAAATCAAATAGAATTAAAAATCACCATCTACATTGAAATCCATGCATTTAGTGCAAGAAATCAAATAGGAAGTGCAAGAAATCAAATATAATTAGAAATCAACATCTACATTTAAGTCAATTCATAGAGTGCAAGAAATCAGATAGGATTATAAATCACTATCTACATTGAAATCAATGTAGTTAGTGCAAGAAATAAAATATGATTAGAAATGATGTACATTGAAATAAATGCATCTAGTGCAATCAATCAAATATCATTAGAAATCAATACGCTAAAAAAAATGCATCTAGTGCAAGAAATCAAACAAGATTAGAAATCACCATTTACACAGAAGTCAATGCATCTAGTACAAGAAATCTTCTTCCCTCTCTCCTCCCTCCATTTATATCTATATCTCCATCCATCTCTCCTTCTTTGTCTCTCTATCTCACCCCCCAAAAACACATTCTTTCTCACTCAATATCTATCAATCTATTTATAACTCCCTCCCTCTCTCCATCTCTCTCGTCTTCCCTCTCTTCACCTTCCATCTATATGTATATCTACCACTTCTCTCCCTCTCCCTCACTCCTATCTCTCTTTCCTCAGGTTTTCATTTCCCCCTCTCTCTCCATCTTCCTTATCACTCCCTTTATATCTCTCTTCACCTTTATATCTCTATTCCCTTATTCTTACCTCCCTCTCTCCCCCTCTCTAACTCCATCTCTCTTTCCCTCCCTCTCTCTACTCTCTCACATCCTCTTACTTCCTTCCTCTCTCTCCCTTTATCTCCCACCTCTCTCTCTCTCTCTCTCTCTCTCTCTCTCTCTATCTCTCTCTTCACCCTCCAACTCTGTTACCATATCCATCCCTCTCTCCTTCTCTATTCTTCTCTCCCCCTCGATCACTTTCACTCCCAAAGATAGTTTCACTCCCAAAGTGTATCTCAAACCCAAAGATACATACACACTTTCCATCTCTCCCTTGTCACTACCTCTCTCTCCATCTCTCCTTACTTGTTTCTTTATCTCACAGCTAAACATACATGCTCTCTCTGAATATCTACCTTATCACTCCCTCTCTCTCTCTCCACTTCACACTCTCTATGTCTAACTTCTTCCCTCACTCTCTCCCCCTCCAAATTTGTCTCTATATCCCTCCCTCTCTTTTCATCTCTCTCATCCTTCCACTCTCTCCTTTTCTCACCTACCTCCCTCTCTCTTCACCCATATATATATATATATATATATATATATATATATATCCCATCCAATCCTCTCACTATCTCCCTTCCTCTCTCCTTCTCTCTCTTCCCCCTCCATATTTGTGTATCCCTCCCCCTCTCTTACCATTCTATACCTCTCCTAATCTTCTTCCTCTCTCTCTCTCTCTTCATTCCTCCTGTCCCGTCTCATTTAGATTATCTCCATCTCTCCCTTGTCACTGCACCTATCTCTCCACCTGTATCAATATATGTATTTTTTCTCCCCTCCCATATATATCTAGAGTTAATATATATCATGATATATTAATATATATTATAAAAAAAAAAATTTAATATTGTATTAATCCAAAGTTATTAAATGTAATGATATTAATACTAGCAAGTTTACCATCAACAGATGTTGCAAAGGAAACGCTGTAAGATTCTTAAATTGATCCAATAGTTGCTAAGAAATATATCTGTAGTGATTTTGGTCAATTTTAGTAAAGGTAGGAAAAGGTTGTTCCATGTCCCAATTTTTATTTTGATAATAAGGAATTCAAATCTAGTTTTTAAAAATATTCTTCCACAGTTCATAGTAAAAAAAAATATAATTTCACGCAATTCTATTGGTGGTTTTTAATCCATTTAATGCAGACCATTCACCATTTATAACTTTGCCTGTAATTAAATCTATAATTTGTGTTTTTGTCTAGCCAAGAAAATTCAAAACAGAGGTTATGGTCCCAAACAGTACAGAAACCATTTTAGTGAAAAAAAACCACGCAAAATTATAGTGTGGATTCCTCCAATATGACCAATTTTTCTTCCAAAGGCATGCGAGGAACTGAGCCTTGAAGAAATGTGCATACTGAGTTGTAAAAATCAGATCATGTGAGCTAGGAGCAAGGGTGCTTAGCTCTTGAATAAGGGCTCAATTCCATTTGAAAGCATAATAACGTAATAGTCAAATAAGGATTTAAATAAGTTACATCTCCTTGGGAGAAATTGTGTTAGAAAATATAGGGTAAAAAAATTAGAGATGCACAATATAAAAGGGATCTTTCTCAAAAAAATTCCTACAATTATATTAGACATACTCATAGAGTGTTGATTTTCTGTAGATCTCAGCAAACACTAGACCAAGCTTTTCCTCAGCATCTATGGAACACACTTCTAGCACCCATGTCGTTGGATTGTATCCTTCTCTAATCGGTGTTATTCCTGGAACAACTAGTTCAAACAAACAAGAATCAGACAAGATCATTCTTTCCAACCATGGATTGATAATGGCAAGCACAATCGATTACTAAATAGATTATAAAACATGAAATAAAAATTCACTTATACCTCAAAATACTCAATGAGTTTATGAGAATAATGACCCAAAGGACCCGCATAGATGACCTGCATAGATGGTTTGGCCACCGAAGTTAAGGAGCAAGAGTTGCATTTGAGAAAACCAATAAAACCAAAAATTTAGAAATTGTTGGATTTGTGGAGCCATGCCTTGTTTTAGCCCTTTACACCCCTTCATTTTCTTAAGCCAAGAAAAGAAACATAAAATAGGCATTTTTTTTCACATTACATAGATTGATCATGAAAGCGTTTGAATTCACCTCATCAAAAGCTTCAAAGATATCAATGTTGGGTTGGTGGGTGGTACAAACAACAATTGGACCTGTATTTACTGTGTTGCGTTCAATACACATAACAATGGATGTGGCATGAGAATATAGTCTTGAATTTGGTTCATTGAGGAAAATAATAGAAGGATTGGCAAGTATTTCTACTACAATGGTAGGTCTCTTCCTTTGCTCTGTATAATTACCTGTCACTCCAGAAAGCCCTACAAGAGCATCTCTCAGAGGAGTGAGCTCTACAGGCTCCATGACTTCTGCCACAAACATTTTCACTTATTGTAACAACAAAAATCTGAGTAAAATCTTCTTGCATACTCTCATTAATAAAAAAGATCTTAACTATGAAGAGCTACATGCAAAGGGGAGAAATTTATACCAACAATTCTAGTTTTCTCTCCAACCTCGCAAGGAAGACAAACCCATGTAGAATACACTAGTGATGCAAAGACTGTGACATTTGGAGATTGGATATCATTTTGTTCACAGTAACTTGAGATCCGAGCAAATTTTTATTGCTTCTTAGGGAATATAGATATGCTTATATTTCCTTCTATATAGCCCCCTATTTTTCTTCCAACCAAGACATCTATTAGGGTAGTTTTTCCAACACCGTTAACTTCCATCAAGGCTATAAGTACCGCTGGTCTAAAGGATCCACTTACATTGGAAAGGAGTTGTAGCATTTCTTGACCCAACCCTTCACTTTTCATCTCTTTTTACGAAATTAAACATTAGTTCCATATATTTGATTGAAGATAATTGTTGGTAGATTACCAATTCAATTGAATTACTTGTAGATACACATGCCTGTGGCATGTCAACATAATAGTGTATGTTCTCAAAAACCATCGACAATGGCCTGAAAGGAAGGTTAATTCCTTTCTTCTATTGTGTCGAGACTCAAGTGACATTGAATTCTCTGTCGTGTGTAGAATTATCTTCAGATATTAGATTATATCTCCTATCTCACAAGTAAACATGATTGACAAAACTATTAAATCTATGAAACAATAGTGCCTATTTTTTTCATATAGTTTCAAAGCTTTAAATGTGAACAGGTTACATAATTTTATATATCACAATCTTTATAGTTCAATCGTTTCATCTTTTCTTTCAAGAAAAAGGAAAAACATTTCTTTTGAGTCTCATTCAAGATCAACACAAAGGATTTCTAATGTCTCTCACTCAGTTGTCTAAGACAAGGTGCTATAGAGAAGTTATGTAGTTCATTCAAATTTCTCACTTCAAGATCCTAATTTCTAATCAGTTACAATATCCACTTACAATTCACTTCAAGATGTGAGGAATAGATTAAAATATTCACATTACTAAAATTATTTCTAGAGAGCTCATGCCTTACCACTAGACTTTCTTTGAGATGTCAATTGAACAAAATTGTTTCTTTCTCCAGTTCTGTTTACTTGCTTATGGTCATATTACTATAAAAGCATCAATCTCGTGATGTTTTCTAGCCAGATGGTTCTTGGAATCGCCTTTAAAAAGAAAACTAAATAGATTATAAGCAAGAAAAACTAAAACATATAAATACAGCAAGGAAGAATCATATTCTTAGCTTGAGAGGCTAGTTGATTTCTATGAACTAAATGCCATTCTGAACATTTGTTTCCTAATATTATATATATTAAAATCAATAGATTTCCATCCTTGAAGCCACTTTGAGTCACCGACCATTATAATATTCTCAAAATTATATCTCTGAACCCACTTTGAATCACCCACTTTGAGTCACCAACAATTAGATTATTTTCAATGGGACCCCATAGTGCCACCACCTCTTCTCTGCAAATTGAACCAGGCTCTCTAGATTAGTATCATTGGAAAGCATGAGTCAACTCTTTGGAGCACCACATAGTGCCACAACCTCTTCCCTGAAATTTGAACCAAGTTCCCCAGACCAGTAGAAGTGGAAAGCATGAGATGGATTAAGTTTTATATGGAAACCATAGCCACACTAGCCACACATGAAGCCCCATCAAAATACCCTGTGGAAAAAAAAAATTCCCCATACCCTTAAAGGAAGCACTTAAAGGAAACATAATGGAAATGGGACAATCTGAATCTTTTCAATGGGACTCCTATGTTGCAGAACCCTGGAAACTTGAATTTTTGTGCAAAAATATATGTATAAGGAAGCCTCTTCTCCAGCCAAGACTATGGGGTATTCATCAATAGACATAGTGGAAATCGAAAATATCTAGATTGATAACTAAGGGTGGGGTCAATAGGATTCGAACCGAAGACGAGGGTGAACTGACGAATTTACTCCCACCTCGTCTTCAAACTTTTCCATTTATAGCCTTGGGAGATCAAAGGAGACTTCCACATCGACCTAATAGAAAATACAAATTCACCAAATAAATTAATAAAAAAAAAATTATAAACGTGGAAAATCTCGAGCCATGAAAGGGATTTCTACTTCAACTAAGACCATAGAGGGTTTGTCTGATTTTTCCTCCTACTAGATGAATTCGAAAAATCAGCACAAGAACTACCAACTCTTTCAAGAAAAATAAATAACAGAGCAATTACTTAGCCTAAGTTAATATAGGAAAGAGGCATGAATCCTTATCCCATGAGATTGTTAGGGGGAACAATTCTGAGGCAACAAGTATTGAAGTAAAGGAATTTAATGTGTATAACGAGCACTTTCGCAATGTTAATGCCTAAAATTTCTATAATTGACCCATTGCTGAGATCCATATTCTATTTCAATGTTTTCATTCGATGAAGAGCTTCTACTTCAAAAAATGGACACTGTAAAAGCAACGATCTGGTGACGTTGTCTAGAAAGATGGTTAGTGGAATCACCTTTACAAATAAAACTGCATACATTATAAACAAGAAAAAATAAAACATATAAATACAACAACGAAGAATGATATTCTTAGCTGAATTCCTGATCAAGTAGATTACCAAGACTCGCAAACAAAATTTAAAAAAAAATCATGATCAAACAGGTTACCAAGACTCACAATGGGACTCCTATGTTGCAAGGAATTTTGAATGGATGAGTGACTCTAAACGAACAAGAAGAAGCCCTAGAAACCCTCCAGTAACTAATGAGCTATCATAATTGCATTGTAAACAAACTATTTGCAACTACCTTTTCCTTTTCATCCAACGACTGAATATATTTTAATCGTCTAACATATAATCTAACAGTTCCAGGTTATGACACGATGCACACAAGGAATTTTTTTCAAATAGTGATGCCTCACGACATAATTATATATTAATATGAATATTAGATTTAATAATAATAATAATATTAATATTTTAATATTAATATTGTGTTCAATAATGTTTTTTTCATGGTATTAATGATAATTTAACCCATGGTATTTGGACCATAGGCTTCACCTAAATAAAACCTCTTTTCAAGTGTCTGTAAATATAAAGCGGATTGTGGAGTAAATATGAAAATAGTTTTTATTTATTTACAATACCTCTAGTCTATTTATATTTTTATTTATTTACCTAGGCTTGGTATATAATAAGATGTTGATTTCTAATCCTAATTGATATATTAGTATTTTTCTACCATACCTCTTGATTATCTTTCTATTTTTACCATCTCAAAGAAAAAGATGAACATCCATAAAATTAGAATTGATTCTCATGAGCTTTGAAGTGAAACTGGGTGTGGTCTACTCCCAAGAATCCATGGGACAATATAATTTGTGCTATACTAAGAGGGTGGATGATGAAAACCACTTTCTCTTATATTTTATATCACACATTCAATATTCTTGAATTGTTAAGTAAATCCAACTATAGTGATCTTGGTGTTAAGTAAATCCAACTATAGCTCCAATCCTCTCTATAACTATGTTACTATATCCCTCCCTTTCTCCTTCTCTCCCTCCTTGTCTCCATCTCTGCTTCTATGTCTCTTTATCTCTCTCCTAAACATACACGCTCTCTCACCATCTCTCCTCTATCATTCCCTCTCCCTCCACTTTTGACTCTCTTTGAATTTAATCTTCCCTCCCTCTCTCATCCTTCTTCTCTCTCCCTTTCTCTCCTACTTCTCTCTACCTTCCTCTCTCTCTCTCTCTCTCTCTCTCTCTCTCTCTCTCTCTCTCTCTCTCTCACTTATATCTTTATATCTCCCTCTCCCTCTCTTAACCTTCTCTACCTCTCTCACTCCACTCCCTCTTTATCTCTACATTCATCCTCTCCTCTCTCCTTCATTTGATCTCCATCTCTACCTTTTCACTCTCCCTATCACTCTATGTCTGTGTTCTTCCCTCCAATATATATCTAGAGTTAATATATACATCATGATATATTAATGTATATTATAATAAAAAATAATTTATATTGTATTAATGAAAATTTAATAATAATAATATTATTTTTTATTATTATTAATATTCGGGTTAATAATGTTTTTTTTTTTTTTTTATGGTGTTAATAATAATTTGGTCCATGGTATTTGGCCCATAGGATTGGTATATAGTTAAATGTTGATTTCTAATCCTATTTGATATATTTTTATTTATTTACCATACCTCTTTTATAAATATGGTATTTGGTTCATGGTATTAATAATCATTTGTCGCATGGTATTTGGCCCATAGGAATCACCTAAATAAAACCTCCTTTTTGAGTTTTTGTAATTATAAAGAGGAGGTTATATCTATATACCATACCTTTAGTTTAATTATATTTTTATTTATTTATTATACCAATGGAGTAAGTATAAAAAGGGGTTTTATTTATTTACGATAATTCTAGGCTATTTATATTTTTATTTATTTACAATATCTCATTTTGTAGTGTTCTTAAACCTCTTCATATTTTAAATTTAATTTGTTTTCCTCATGCAAATAGAAATTTGCCAATGGAGCTAGTGCCTTGAATATAGAAATAATTTTTTTTTGTTAATGAATTTTTAATTGTTTATTTATATGGTTATGCAAATTATTTTTAAGTCAACATTATTTACATTTTATTTTAATTTTTTTTTGGTTTTTTTAATTCTGGCAAACATTAGTGAAATTTCATCCATACACACAAACTTACACATCTCCATATCATTGGGTTGTAGAATGTGCCTCTCATAGGTTTTGTGAATGGTGCACTTGGTTATGTGAAGGAAATATTTTATATGCCTACCTCTAAGCCACCTTAGTTTCCAATGTTCACAGCTGTTGTGTTTGATAAGTATGTTGGTGTTCCATTTGATGCAAGAAATCTAAACATTGTACCTATCACACCAGTGATAAGAGGAAATTGAAAAAAAAATCCTTTAAAGATGACATGGGCTCGTACAATACACAAGTCACATGGCTTGAATTTAGAACAAGCATCAATTGATATCGAGAATAAATAGCAACAAGGCCTGACCTTCACAGCCATATCAAGAGTGCAATCAATAGATGGTTTATGCATTGCACTACCTTTCACTTTTCAACGTTATTGCAAGATGAAAGATAGTGCATATGTTATAATCAGGAAGAGAGAAGAGGAGTGACTGAAGTCCATATCACTATGAAATGCAAATATTAATACTTTTAACTCTCTATAGAATGTTTTTTGAATTTATTTTATTTTCCTCTTTATTTACTTTTAATAGATTTTGATATATTAATGCGATGAATACATTCATCATATTTATAGTAATATTTTGGAAAGTTGTTTACATCGTTTTTCATGTTGTTCAATTTACTTATTTCTTTTAAGTGGGTTTTATTATTTTGTTTAAAATTAACCAAAGGTAAACAATGAGTTATATGAGCCAATCATTTGTAATATCCCCAACAGGGAAGATTCAACAATAGCTGTTAGAATAACGCATTTTTCAGAAGTATGTGCATTGAAATGAATTTGCAGCTCATGGATCCTTAGATCCGAAGATATAGCATCTAAATCCAATAGGAGAGAAAAAACAAATCAAAATAGGTGAGGTAAACAAACCTCCCACACCTAGTATGGCTGGAAAACACCCAAGAATGGGGTTGTAGCAATATGCAACAATACTGCAGGAAAATAACGCAGTTTTACTGAGCAACGACAGGATACCAATAAGAAGGCTAAAAATTCATGTATACATCATTAAATCAGATCCATAATGAGGCCCTTACAATGTATAACAGCAAACAGAAGACAAGAATGAAATAAATTCCTCAAAAAGCAGTGTTGCAACATATGTATTGACTGAAAGAAGGCATGACAACATTATTTTTAAGAGTTGCAGCAGCTGTATATTACACTCTAGATATAGATCAGATCTATGTAAAAAATATTAGATCTATATCAGCTCTGTACACTAGAAGAGCTCCTCTACAGATTCCCCTTGGGGTTTTGAGCAAAACATGAGACACAAAGAGTAGATCTGACATCTAAAGCTGCAGATCTGCAGTAATATTCAGAAATTTCTGAAGATAAATAAATAGTGAGCAGATCAGATCTAAAGAGAACATGGATCAGAATTATAATCCATGGATCACCATAGTGAAGGGAAAAACCCCAACACCAGAGATCTCTCCTCCAAATGTGTGTCAAAACACCATGCCACTGTACACTTGCAAATAACACAGTCCTGGAAGGTAAACTGCACTGTAGGCTCTACCACTGGTTTGGCTTGATGCCAAGATATGAAAATGTAGCTCCATAGATCTAATACTCTCTTGTCAAGGGGATAGATGAATTTCCCATTGGAAAGAGGCACTAGATTTGCTAAGATCTGAGTAGATCTATCTTCCACTTGTTGTAACTTACAAGGAAAGCAAAACCCTCAACAGGATCTCCGTTGTAGCTGGAAGATGAGCTTGGCCAAATTCCTGATAATGGACAAGGTCACCAAGACTCCTCCAAGAGCTACTTAATGGAAGAGGTAGGATTCTTGAACAGGAACACCCTAGTGCTAAACAACACTATTCTTAGCTAAACAACAAGAGAATGATATATTTCTAAACAAACAATATATTCAGAAATATAACATAATCAACAAACTTCTTTTGTTTTCCTCCTCTTCCTTTTATAAGATGAAAGTCCTGCCAAATCCTAAACAATCTCTATGATTTATCTCCTTTCACATGGGGGGCCTCCAACTAAAACTGTTTTTTCCATCTAGGAGATTCGTTGTATCTAGACAACATTGTTGATTTGGTCCTAGTTGACTTTGTCAAATGATCCAGCCTCTTTCACACCTAAGTGTGCTTATGTAAATAGCCCATATTTAACTTTGTTCACATGTGGCATTGATTTATTTTGCTTATTTTGAGTTTTATTGCTCCTCCTTTAAAATTCTATTCATGAAACAGAAAAATGAAAAAAAATTGTATATTCCCATTAGCTTGGACTAATTGGAAATATTACAGTCCTCCCCTCCAAAATATTGCTTTTCCTCAAGCAACTGATAGGGTGAGTGCTGCAACACTTATCCTCCTCCATTGGTGACACCATCAAAGATCAAGCTTTTTTCACAAGCTAAGTGTTCACCAATCCAAACCTCCATGAATTTTTCCTCCAAAGTCATCATGAGATGTACATAATCAATCCCACAAGGAGTCAAGAACTCAAAAGAAATGAACATGGCTAAACCAATAATATCTCTAAAAAATGTGGCATAAAGCACATAGAGAGTTTCCATCCGATGTGGTACATACAAACTTCCCATCCTCCCTACATACAATCCCATAAAAAGTAAAACTATATGCTCAAGGTATGGAAGAAAAATTACATATCCACAAACAGAAATTGGGGCATGAGGAGGTGGGTCATAGTCCCACATATGGTACCAGCGCAGTGCATCTCTTGCTTGCATCAGATCAAGGTATGGTAAGTGGTTTCCACACAACTTACTTACTACACATGTCATCTCACCATGGCTGAAAATGTGAGATATGTTTGGTGCCTTTGGGAAGCACCCATCATGAAAGAAAATCTCCCTTTTCACAACAAGGAAGTGGCCAAATTCAGAAATTTTAGTGGCCCAATTTTTGCCATGAGATTTATGTGATACATCCCTCCTTATCGGAGTCATGGGCTCCATAAACATGGTGAAATAATATGTCAAATCAGAAAATAAAACTTGCTTTACATGATCATATTTTTCACCAACAATGTCTCTCATACATATGGAGTTGTGCATAGATTTTTCTCCTGTTTCAAAAGAAGGAAGATATGATTGAAATGACTCTTGTATAAAGTCCCTTGGCTGCCCCAACTCCACATAGCTAATGCATTCTTGAAAATTCTGATGTAGCTCTCCTCCAAAGCCTTCCCATTCAAAGCATATCATGATATTGTTGTAGATTTTCATAGAATAGGTAGGGATGAAACAAAACTCTTTGTAGGCCCTTTGTAGCATCCTCTCCTTGAGCTTGGAGGCTCTAGGTAAGAAGATCCTATGAATATGATAGATGAATCCATCATGGACTATATAGCCTTCTTCATGCATCTAGTCATCAAGCATCATACAGGTGTGAAGATATTCAGAATAATCCACCAATAGTTGGGATTTCCAATACAGATCTACACTCCCCAATAGTGACAACATTGATGATACATCAATAGGAATGTCTGTCATGTTGCTTATTTTCTCTTTTACATCTCCTATGCGAAAGGTGCATGTAGGAAGGACATACCTTCCCTTCTTCTCCTCTAACAGTGCAGAATCAGAAATGAAGGTGGGTGATGATGATGAGAGAAGAAAATCCCCCTCTTTCTTGTGCTTTCCCAAACCTCCCAATGTTGTAGCTGAGTCTTCTAATGATCCAATCCTTCTTGGATCTAATTTTGGAGTAGCAAGTAGTGAGAGATCTCTCACCAAAACTGAATTAGGTGGCCTCCCAGGTGGTTTTCCACTAGATAAGAGTGTCCCTTGCATAAATCTCATGAACATAATAGATAGGACAGTGAGGTCCTTCCTTCCATTGCGCAAATCGATCTTTGTTTTCTGTGTGGAAGTTTTGTGTTAGGGGTAATTATGTATGCCTTTGATAATTTGAGGTGCACCACCCTTCTTGTCTACCCATTCCATTTGCAAAGCCTCCCAATCAGTGGTGACTTTCCCCAATGTAATCAACCATTGAACACCCAAAATAACATTGGTGTCTGGTATGTCAACTACAAAGAAGTGATCCACCAAAGTGTAGGATCCCATGGTGATTGAAAGTGATGGGACATAATGCATGCATTGGATTGTTCTATCTCTTGGGACCAAAATAGAGAATCCCTCAAAAGTATCAGTGAGTATTTCCCTCTTTTGAAGAAGATGGGCATCAATGAAATCTTTCGTAGCCCCACTGTCAATCAATACAGAAACCCTCGGATTCATGATTGAACCTTGAACTCTTAAGTTCAAGTACATAGGTGCTCCTCTCAAATAAGAAAGAGTTCCTCCAATGGGAGCAAATGCTCCATTCCCATCCCCTGATGGTGTTGGATCTCCTTCAACATTGTCAGAGCTATGACCCCTTCTTGGTTCATCATCTTCATCTTCTTCAAGATCTAAGAAGACCTCTATATAATGTGCTTTACCAACAACACATTTATGTCAAGGTACCCATGGTTCTTGGCAAATGAAGCATAGCTTATTCTTTCTTAAATATCCCCGGACTTCAATGTCAAGAGGCTTCTTGAATGAGCCCCCCTTTGAAGGATCAACGTTCTCTTCCTTTCCCTTAGAAGGAAAAGAGGACTTATTCTAAGAGTTTCCCTTTGCTTTTGGAAAGGCATCTTGAAGGTCACTAACCCTCTCAATGGCATCATGCAAGGTAGTGGGCTTGGTAGATTTAACCAACCCATGCAGAGGTTCATCTAAGCCATCAATGAACATGTACACCCTTGTTGCTCCAGACAGATCAGGAACCATAACAGATAATCTCAAAAATTCGGAAATATAAGACTATGTATTACCTAAATGCTTCAACTTTGCAAGGCTCATGAAAGGTGCTTCTAGATCCTTTCTTTCAAACCTCTCCACCAATCATCTAGTGAACTCAGAATAAGTAGTGACATTGGCATTACCCAATGTAGACAAGCCATGGAACCACCTGTTGTGTGCTTCACCTTCAAAGTGCAGCGCTGCAATATTGATAGCTTCCATCTCACGGACTTTGTTCAACTGAAAGTAGAAATCGAGTTTTTCTACCCATGCTTTGGTAGAATAAGTGGATGACCCATCAAACTTGGGTAAAAATAATCTGCCCATATAGTGATGTGGATCATGACTCTGAGTGAATCCACCATCTCTATGCTAATGCCTTGGTCTTCTTCTTTTGTCATTAAGGTGAAAAAACTCTTGAAAACTCAAGTGATCCTTGAATCTCTAATTCTGAGACTCATATTCTTCAAATTAGTCTTCAAGGGATTCTTTCTCTTGAGGCCCTTCATTTTCCATAGCCAAAAAATTAGGCATGGTAGAGCGTTGTGGAGCTTGTGGCTAGTTCACTGGTTGATCATTCCAGTGATGAGACATGCCAGAGCTTTATCCAAGATGAAATATATTAGGATATTCCTTGATTCTCTCCATTATCATCTCTTTGATCTCTCTATCAAGATCTTGCATGGCTTTCAAAAGGGTTTTTGCAAACTCCTTTCCATCTTCATCACCTCCAGATTCAGGGGCTTTTCCCTTATCTTTATCATCATTGGCGTAATCAAATTTCTTCTGTATTATTTTTAGATACCTATTCTCTGTGTTACTGAGAGCCTCATCTTCTTTTGAAGACATATTGGCTCTTTAAGAAAGAAAATATCAGGCTGTGCCAAGATGATTTCTTTGATACCACTGTAATATCCCCAACAGGGAAGATTCAACAATAGCTGCTATAATAACACATTTTTCAGAATTATGTGCATTGAAATGAATTTGTAGCTCATGGATCCCTTAGATCTGGAGATATAGCATCTAATTCCAAGAGGAGAGAAAAAAGAAATCAAACTAGGTGAGGTAAATACACCTCCCACACCTAATATGGCTGGAAAACACCCAAGAATGGGGTTGCAGCAATATGCAACAATACTACAAGAAAATAACATAGTTTTACTGAGAAACAGTAGGAGACCACTAATAAGGCTCAAAATTCATGTATACATCATTAAATAAGATCCATAATGAGGCCCTTACAATTTATAATAGGAAACAAAAGACAAGAATGGAGGAAATTCCTCAAAAAGAGGTGTTGCAACATATGTACTAACTGAAAGACGGTATGACAATGTTATTTTTAAGATCTGAAACAACTTTATATTACAATCCAGATCTAGAGCATATATGTTTACAAAATATTATATCTATATCAGATCTTTACACTAGAAGAGCTCCTCTACAAATTCCCCTTTGGGTTTTGAGAAAAAAGTGAGACACAAAGAGTAGATATGAGATCTAAAGTTGCAGATCTACAGTAATATTTAGAAATTTCTGAAGATAAATACAATAGTGAGTAGATCAGATCTGAACAGAACATGGATCATATGTATAATCCATGGATCACCACAGTTAAGGGCAGAACCCCAACACCAGAGATCTCTCCTCCAAATGTGTGTCAAAACACCCTACAACTGTATACTTGCAAATAGCGTAGTCTTGGAAGGTAAACTGTGTTGTAAACTCTAGAAATAGTTTTTCCTGATGCCAAGATCTAAAAATGCAGCTCCAAAGATCTAATACTCTCTTTTCAAGGGGATAGATGGATTTCCCAACCCCCATAGTAGGCACACTGGGTGCTTTAGATATGAGTATATCAACTCCACTTGTTGCCAACTTATAACGAAAACTAAACCCTCAGCAGGAAACCCTCAACAGGATGTGTGTTGTAGTTGGAAGATGAGCTTGGACAAATGCCTGATAGTGAACAAGATCAACAAGACTCCTCCAAGAGCTGCTCAATGGAAGAGGTGGGATTACCGAACAAGAACACCCTAGTGCTAAAGAACACTATTCTCAGCTAAACAGGAAGAGAATGATATATGTCTAAATAGACAATATATTCAGAAATATAACATAATCAACAACCTTCTTTTTTTCTCCTCCTATTCCTTTTATAAGATGAAAGTCTTGCCAAACCCTAAACCATTTCAATGATTTAGCTCCTTTCACATGTGGAGCCTCCAACTAAAACTACGTTGTGCATCTAGGAGATTCACTGTATCTAGACAACGCTATTGATTTTCTCCTGTTTGACTTGGTTACATGATCCAGCCTCTTTCACACCTACATGTGCTTATGTAAATAACCCAGACTTAACTTTGTTCACATGTGGCATTGATTTATTTTGTTGATTTGGACTTTTATTGATAGTCCTTTACAATTTTATTCGTGAAACATAAAAATGAAACAAAATTGTATTAGCTTGGGCTAATTGGGAATATTACAGTCCTCACCTTCAAAATGTTTTTTTTCCTGAAGCAACTGATATGGTGAGTGCTGCAACACTTCTCATCCTCCATTGGTGACACCATCAAAGATCAAGATTTCTTCACAAGCTAAGTGTTCACCAATCCAAACCTCCATGAATTGTTCCTCCAAATTCATCATGAGATGTACATAATCCATCCCATAAGGAGTCAAGAAATCAACTGAAACAAACAGGGCTAAACCAACACTCTCTCCAAAACATGTAGCATAATGTACATAGAGATTTTCCATCCCATGTCGTACATACAAACTTTCCATCCTCCCTCCATACAATCCCATAAAAAGTACGATTATATGGTCAAGGTATGGAAGCAAAATTACATATACACTAACAAAAATAGGAGCATGAAGAGGTGGGTCATAGTCCCACATATGGTAACAGCGTAGTGCATCTCCTGCTTGCATCAGATCAAGGTATGGTAAGTGGTTTCCCCACCACTTACTTACTACACATGTCATATCACCATGGCTGAAAATGTGAGATATGTTTGGTGCCTTTGGGAAGCACCCATCATGAAAGAAAATCTCCCTTTGCACAACAAGGGAGTGGCAAAATTCAGAAATTTTTGTGGCCCAATGTTTGCCATGAGATTTACATGATACATCAGTCCTCCTTAGAGTCATGGCGTCCATAAACATGGTGAAATAATATGTCAAATTAGAAAATGAAACTTGCTTTACATGATCATCTTTTTCACCAACAATGTCTCTCATAAATATGGAGTTGCACATAGATTTTTCTCCTCTTTCAAAAGAAGGAAGAGATGACTGAAATGACTCTTGTATAGATACCCTTGGCTACCCCAACTCGACATAGCTCAAGCATTCTTCAAAATGATAATGTAGCTCTCCTCCAAAGCCTTCCCATTCAAAGCATCTCATGATAGTGTTGTAGATTTTCATAGAATAGGTAGGGCTGAAACAGAACTCTTTGTAGGCCCTTTGTAGCATCCTCTCCTTAAGCTTGGAGGCTCTAGGTAAGAAGATCCTATCAAGATGATAGATGCATCCGTCATGGACTAGATAACCTTCTTCATGTAGCTGGTCATGAAGCATCATACAGGTGTGAAGATCTTTGGAATAATCCACCAACAGATGGGATTTCCAATACAGATCTACACTCCCCAACAGTGACAATGCTTATGATACATCAATAGGAATGTTTTTCATGTTGTGATCTTATCTTTGACATATCCTATGCCAAAGGTGCATGTAGGAATGACATGCCTTCCCTTCTTATCATCCAACAACGTAGAATTAGAAATGAAGTGGGTGATGATGATGAGAGAAGAAAATCTCCCTCTTTCTTGTGCTTGCCCAAACCTCCCAGTGTTGTAGCTAAGTCTTCTAATGCTCCAATCCCTCCTGGATCTAATTTTTGAGCAGAAATTAGTGAGAGATCTCTCATGAAAACTAAATGAGGTGGCCTCCCAGGTGGTTTTCCACTAAATAAGAGTGTCCCTTGCATAAAGCTCATGAACATAATAGATGGGAGAGTGAGGTCCTTGCTTCCACTGCACAAATCCATCTCTGTTTTCTGTGTGGAAGTTTTGTGTGAGAGTTAAGTATGCATGCCTTTGATCATTTAAGGTGCACCACTCTTCTTGTCTACCCATTCCATTTGCAAAGCATCCCAATCAGTGGTGACTTTCCCAAATGTAATCAACCATTGAACACCCAAAATTACATGGGTGTTTGGTAAGTCAAATACAACTAAGTGATCCACCAAAGTGTAGGATCCAATGGTGACTGAAAGTGATGGGACATAATTCATGCATTGCATTGTTCTATCTCCCAGGACCAAAACAGAGAATCCCTCAAAACTATCAGTCGGTATTGCCCTCCTTTGCACAATATGGGCATCAATGAAATTATGAGTAGCCCCACTATCAATAAATATAGAAACCCTCTGATTCATGATTGAACCTTGAACTCTTAAGGTCAAGTACTTAGGTACTCCTTTCAAAAATGGAAGAGTTCCTCCAATAGGAGCAAATGCTTCATTCCCATCACCTGATCATGCTAGATCTCCTTCAACATTTTCAGCGTTGTGACCCCTTCTTGGTTCATCATCTTCATCTTCTTCAAGATTTGAGAAGACCTATATATAATGTGATTTACCAACAACACATCTATATCCAAGTACCCATGGTTTTTGGAAAGTGAAACATAGTTTATCCTTTCTTAAATTTCTCTAGACTTCAATGTCATGAGTCTTCTTGAATGAGCCCTCCTTTGAAGGAGAAGCTTTCTCTTCCTTTCCCTTAGAAGGAAAAGAGGACTTATTCTAAAAGTTTTCCTTTACTTTTGGCAACGCATTTTGAAGGTCTCTAGCCATATCAATGGTATCATGCAAGGTTGTGGGCTTGGTAGATTTAACCAACCCATGCAGAGGTTCATCTAAGCCATCGATGAACATGTACACCCTTCTTGTTGCACATAGATCAGGAACCATAACAAATAATCTCAAAAATTCAAAAATATAAGACTCTATATTACCTACATGCTTCAACTTTGCAAGGCTCACAAAAGGTGCTTCTAGGTCCTTTCTGTAAAACCTCTCCACCAGTCTTCTAGTGAACTCAGAATAAGCAGTCACATTAACATGAAAAAATGTAGACAGCCATGGAACCACCAATTGTGTGCTTCACCTTCAAAGTGTAGCGGTTAAATATTTATAGCTTCCATCTCACGGACTTTGTTCAACTGAAAGTAGATATCCATTTTTTCTTCCCATGCTTTGGTAGAACAAGTGAATGACCCATCAAACTTGGGTAAAAATAATCTTCCCATAGAGTGATGTTGATCATTATTCTGAGTGAATCCACCATCTCTATGTTGATGCCTTGCTCTTCTTATTTTGTCCTTAAGGTGGAAAAACTCTTGAAAAATAAAGTGGTCCTTGAATCTCCGATTCTGAGACTCATATTCTTCAAAATGGTCTTCAAGGGATGCTTTCTCTTGAGGCCCTTAATTTTCCACAACAAAAAATGTAGGCATGGTAGAGCATTGTGGAGCTTGTGGCTAGTTCATTGGTTGATCATTCCAGTGATGAGACATGTCAGAGCTTTCTCCAAGTTGAAATATCTTAGGAGATTCCTTGATTATATCCATTATCATCTATTTGATCTCTCTAGCAAGATATTTCTTGGCTTTCAAAAGGGTTTTGCAAACTGCTTTCCATCTTCATCACTTCCAGATTCAAGGGCTTTTCCCTTGTCTTTATCATGATTGATGTAATCAAATTTATTTTGTCTTCTTTTTAGATAACTCTTCTCTCTATTAGTGAGAGGCTCATATTATTCTGAATAAATATTGCCTCTTTAATAAAATAGTCACAGGCTATGCCAAGATGATTGCTCTGATACCACTGTAATATCCCCAACAGGGATGATTCAACAATAGCTGCTAGAATAACACATTTTTAAGAAGTATGTGCATTGAAATTAATTTGGAGCTCATTTATCCCTTAGATCCAGAGATCTAGCATCTAAATCCAAGAGGAGAGAAAAAACAAATCAAACTAGGTGAGGTAAATAGACCTCCCACACCTAGTATGGATAGAAAACACCCAAGAATGGGGTTGCAGCAATATGCAACAATACTGCGGGAAAATTACGCAATTTTACTGAGAAGAATGAGGACACCAATAAGAAGGCTCAAAATTCATGTATACATCATTAAATAATATCCATAATGAGGCCCTTACAATGTAGAACAGGAAACAGAAGACATGAATGGAAGAAATTCCTCAAAAGGAGGTGCTACAACATATGTCTTGACTGAAATAAGGTATGAAAACTTTATTTTCAAGAGCTATAGCAGCTGTGTATTACACTCCAGATCTAGATTAGATCTATGTACAAAATATTAGATCTATATTATGTACATGAAAGAGTTCCTACCTGGAGACCAGCGAGGTTTTGAGAAAAACATGAAGACAGAAAGAGTAGATGCGGATATAAATTATATAAGATCTACGATTAATATTCAAAAAATTTCTGAAAATAAATACGATAGTGAATAGATCAGATACGAATAGAAAATTTATCAGATGTATAATCCATAGATCACGGAAGTAAGCGCGGAGCCAAACACAGGAGATCTCTCCTCAAAATGTGTGTCAAAACACCTGCTGACTAAATACTTGCAAATAATGCGGTCATTCCTCGAGAATAGAATTTCGCGAGGGCTCTAAGAACTCTGGAAGCCACTACGATGCAAGATCTAAAAATGCGGCTTGGAGTATCTATTCTCTTGTCGAGGGGATAGATGGATTGCTTACAAAGTGGCACTAGATTAGCTAGATAAAACAGATCTAGCCTCACGTACACCTAACTTGCAATTACAAGGAAAACTAAACCCTCAATAGGATCTGCATTGTAGTTGGAATATGAGCTTGGCCAAATGCCTGATAGTGGAAAAGATCAGCAAGACTCCTCCAAGAGCTACTCAATGGAAGAGGTGGGATCTCCGAACAAGAACACCCTAGTGCTAAACATCACTTTTGCTAGATAAACAACAAGAGAATGATATATGTCTAAACAGACAATATATTCAGAAATATAACATAATCAACAACCTTCTTCTGTTTTCCTCCTCTTCCTTTTATAAGATGAAAGTCTTGTCAAACCCTACACCATCTCAATGATTTAGCTCCTTTCACATGTGGTGCCTCCAACTAAAACTGCATTGTGCATCTAGGAGATTCATTGTATCTAGACATCATTGCTGATTTGGTCCTGGTTGACTTAGTCAAATGATCCAGCCTCTTTCACACCTAAGCGTGCTTATGTAAATAGCCCAGATTTAACTTTGTTCACATGTGGCATTGATTTATTTTACTGATTTGGAGTTTTATTAATCCTCCTTTACAATTTTATTCATGAAATAGAAAAATGAAATAAAATTGTATATTCCCATTAGCTTGGGCAAATTGGGAATATTACATCATTAAATATAAAGATTGAATTCCAGATCAATAAGACATGCAACTAAAAATATTGTGACATATTTATAGAAATTTTTTAATTTCTTTTATTTTCCTCTTTATTTACATCTACTATAATAATTATTTTCATATATTAATGAAATAAATACATTCATCATATGTGAGAAATTTTTTACATCATTTTTCATGTTGTTCAATTTACCTCCTTTTTTAAGTCTCTATCATTGTTTTGTTTATAATGAACGACTCAGACATATACAACCAGTTATATGAGCGAGTCATTAAAAATCAAGGCTGAAGTCCATATCCCTATGACATGCAACTAATAATATTTATGAATGTGGTTTGCTAAATATGTTGTGGTTTGGTTCGATGGCAACAAATTTATATTTCATATTTATATTAAAATAACATTAATATATAGATTAACCTTAATTTAAATACAAATATAGAACTACTAACATTATTAATATTTGATTTTAAGCATTAAGTTGTAAAATTTGTGATTTATAGTTGGTTATTGTAATAAGGGTCATATCACTCATTTAATTTTATCACTCATTTCATGTGCAAAATATGTATTTATAATTACGTTTATATTTGTATAAATTTTATATAATTTTCTTCATGTAGTGTTAGGTTATTTTATAGCATGAAATTTTTAAGATTAAGTTTTTTAACAATAATAAAAATGGGGTGTTATCTGAGTGTGTGTGTGCGCTTATATGTTTATGTTTCTGTGTGTATTAATTTTGATTTTGTAATTTTTCCTTTCAAAAGAGGATATGGAGAATAATGATGACATCTATTATAATGAAGCAGTGGAAAATATTTCTAGAGTGATCATTTTTCTTTCGTATCATCAAAAAAAGTTCGATAGAAAACATGGCTTCCATCTTGCTTTTATTGATGAGCATCTTCACGTGCTTGATGAAATGAAAATGAATCCAAAATACTTGTTGCATGTTCACATGAGGGAGGTAGGGAGAAAAACAAGAACGAGTTGGTTGGAAAGAATTAACTATCATGATCATTATCCTGTTGATTTGAATTGGGGTTACTTTTGTCATCCGTCTAGTTGTATTCTGCAAGAGGCTATTTGATAAATGACTTTTGATGGAGAGTTTTAATTCCAGTTTTTAGTGGGATTTTTTGATGTGAAGATAACAAGAAATATATGTTAATTTCAATGTTATTTCTTTGGTTGCACTGATGGTAGAATTGATCATCACTTTAGTTTATTAACTCATTCGGTTTATAATATTAATAATCAGTAAGGTTGATTGACCACTTGGGGTTTATAATATTAATAATCACATGACTCTATCAATCATTTGTGTTTAAAATATTAAGTATTGGGCTTTATTAAGCTCTTGTGTTTTCAATATTGATCCCTTGGCCTTATTTATTGCTTAGGTTATTAATATTTATCCCGTGGGTTCACCAATTCCTTTGGTTTATAATATTAAACCCTTGGGTTTATCAATTCTTTTTGTTTATAATATGAATAATCCCTTGGATTTGATAATATCTTGCGTTTAAAATATTAATTCTTTTTGTTTATTAATTTATTTGGTTTTTTTATATTTTTTTATTAATTTTATTGATCCTTCGACTTTATTAATCACTTGACTTTATTACTAACTTTTACTTAGAATATTAATCTGTCGGGTTTATAATATTAATAATCCCTTCGGTTTATTGATGTTTTTTGTTTATAACATTAGTAATCCCTTTTGTTTATTGATGTTTTATTTTTATAATATTGTATTTGCTGATCCATTGGGTTTATAACATTGATCCCTTAAGTTTCCTAATTATTTTGGTTCGTAATATTATTCCCTTTAGTTTATTAAATCCAAGTATTATGGGTTGAATATTATTCCTACAGTTTTATATTAATGCATGGTCCAATGTCACATTATGAAAAACATTGTCTCCATATGAAAATAAACCATGGGAAACCATTTTTAATGAGCTTTAGCCATAGTCGATCAATGTCTTCCATGGTCGAATGTCACATTGTGATAAATATTATCTCAATATGAAAATCAACCATGGCCCACTATAGTCATACTTGGTCCAACGTCGCATTGTGACAAAAAATGTCTTAAAGTTTAAATCAAGACAAGAAGAGGAGCAACAATTGTCTTAATGTCATACTTTGGGTTTATAATATTAATCTCTTTGGTTAATATTATTCCTCTCGGTTTATATTATAAGTAATCATGTGACTTTATCAATCATTTTTTTTTAAATTAATTCGGAAGATTTATTAATCTCTTTATTAATCATGTGAGTTTCTCATTCATTTGTATTTAAAATATTTATTCCTAGGCTTTACTAATCTCTTGTGTTTTTAAAACGGGTCTCTTGGCCTTGTTGATCTCTTATGTCTTTAATATGTTTCCCTTAGGTTGACCAATTCTTTTGGTTTATAATATTAAGCCCTTGGGTTTATTAGTTATTTTGGTTTATGATATTCATAATCACTTTTGTTTATTAATTTCTTGATTTTAAAATATTTATTCTTATGGTTTATTACTTTCTTAGGTTTTTGAGTTTAAAATATTTATTCCTAGGGTTTGTTAATCTCTCTTATTTTTAAACATGATCCCTTGGCCTTATTGATCCCTTATATTTTTAATATTTTCCCCTTGGGTTCACCAATACCTTTTGTTTATAATTCTAAACACTTGGGTTTATTATATTTTTTGGTTTATATTATTAATAATCCCTTGAGTTTATTAATCTCTTTAGTTTAAAATATTAAATCCTATGTTTTATCAAATTCTTATATTTTTCGGTTTAAACTATTAATTCTTAGGGTATATTAATTTCATAACTTTAAAATATTAATTCATAGGTTTTATTAATATCTTGGTTTATAATACTAATATTTATCCCTTAGGTTTCTAAAATGTTTCCATTGGGATTACTAATTTCTTGGGTTTATAATATTAAAAGCTTATGTTTATTTGTTCCTTAACTTTATAACTTTAATAGTTCCTTTGGTTTACAATATTAAGCACTTGGTCTTATTACTTATTTTGTTTTACAACATTAATAATCCCTTTTGTTTATTAATCTCTTGAGTTTAAAGAATTAATTCTTAGGCTTTATTAATCTCTTGCGTTTTTAATATTGATCTCTTGGCCTTATTGATCGCTTAGGTTTTTAATATGTATTCTTGGGTTCACCAATTCCTTTGGTTTATAATAGTAAACCCTTGGGTTTACTAGTTATTTTGGTTTATAATAATAATAACCCCTTGGGTTTATTAATGTCCTGAGTTTAAAATATTAATTCTTAGGGTTTATTCATTTCTTGGTTTATAATACTAATATTTATCCTTTAGGTTTATAGAATGTTTCCGTTGGGTTTATAATATTAAATTCTTCTCTTTGTTTGTTCCTTAACTTTATAACTTTAATAATTCATTTGGTTTACAATATTAAGCACTTGGGCTTATTACTTATTTTGGTTTACAACATTAATAATCCCTTGGGTTTATTAATCTTTTGAGTTTAAAGTATTAATTCTTAGGGTTTATTAATCTCTTGTGTTTTTAATATTTGATCCGTTGGGCTTATTCATCCCTTAGGTTTTTAACATTTATTCATGGGTTCACCAATTCCTTTGGTTTATAATATAAAAACCCTTGGGTTTATTAGTTTTTGTGGTTTATAACATTAATAACCCCTTGGGTTTATTGATGTCTTGAATTTAAATTATTAATTCTTAGCTTTTATTCATTTCTTAGGTTTTTTCATTTAAAATATTAATTCTTAGGGTTTATTAATCTATATTGTTTTTAATATTGAGTCATTGGGCTTATTGATCTCTTAGGTTTTTAACATTTATTCTTGGGTTCGCAAATTCCTTTGGTTTATAATATTAAACCCTTGGGTTTATTAGTTTTTTTGGTTTATAATATTAATAACCCATTGGGTTTATTAATGTCTTGAGTTTAAATTATTAATTCTTAGCCTTTATTCATTTCTTAGGTTTTTGCCTTTAAAATATTAATTCTTAGGGTTTATTAATCTATATTTTTTTTAATATTGAGTCATTGGCTTTATTGATCCTTACGTTTTTTATTTTATCCTTTCGGTTGACCGATTCCTTTCATTTCTAATATTAAATGCTTGGTTTTATTAGTCCTTCCCTTTTATATGTTAATAATCCCTTGGGTTTATTAATATTTTAAGTTTAAATTATTTATTTTATGTTTTATTAATTTATTAAGTTTTTGGATTTAAAATATTAATTATTAGGGTTTATTAATCTCTTGTGTTTTTACTATTGATCCCCTGTTCTTATTGATCCCTTAGGTTTTTAATATTTATCCCTTGGGTTCACCAATTCCTTTTTTTTATAATATTTGAACTTTGAGTTTATTAGTTCTTTTGCATTGTATTATTAATAATCTCTTGGGTTTATTAATATCTTGAGTTTAAAATATTAATTATTAGGGTTTATTAGTTTCTTAGTTTTTGGGTTTTAAATATTAATTCTTATTGTTTATTAATCTCTTAAATTTAAAATATTAATTTTTAGGGTTTTTTAATCTCTTGAGTTTAAAATATTTATTCTTAGGTTTTTTTAATTTCTTGGTTTTATAATATTGATATTTATCTTTTGCTTCACCCATTTTTTGGGTTTATAATATTAAACTCTTAGATTTATTATTTCTTTTCGTTTGTAATATTAATAATCTTTTGAGATATTGGTAAGAGGTATATATTGTTATAAATAAAAATATAATATTGTTATTTTGCTATTTTTCAATTATATTATAGTTTGAAGAAAAAATATTAATATATTGAAAAAAATGATAATATATTATTGTTATACATTTTATGTTTAAAACATATAATATTATGTATATATATAAGGTTAATATATAATATGCATATAATTAAAATACATGTGAAGGGTGGTAGATATAGGTATGTGAAGGGTGGTAGATATAGGTTTATTTGGATATATCAATGATATTAGTAAACCTGATTGTGCTAATAGTAAAGACAATCATAGTAAAGACAATCCCATTTTCGCACTTGCTTTCACTATTGCTTTGAGTGTTGCAATGAAGAATGAAAAAAAACGCGGGGAGATTGGTTAAGTATAAGTTGTTATATTAAAGACAATCCTGATTCTACCGGGGAAAATGGTTATAATCAAATCGAGCGCATCCTTCATCTCACCCTTGGGGAATTGAATTGGGAGTTTCACAATGAGAACAGTATACCATTGTGTTGCAAGTAATTAACTTTCATATTAATTAACTTTCAATATAATATGAGGTGTTCAATTTATTTTCAAATACCGCGACAGCCTATCCGTATCGAACAATGAAGTAAAGGATTAGATATTCAAACTTTTCGCCGACAAGTGCCTATTGAAGCCGAGTAATGAAAGTAGATGCAAGTATGTTTTTAACTTCTTATGCTTCTTAAATTTGTATGCGGATAGATTAAATAGGTTGCTCAGGATGAGAATAACAAGGTTTGTACGAGTGTTTATTGCCCTAGTTTGTCATAGTTCTGCCATGTGAACTATTAAGTGTTTTTTCTGGTTAAATCAAACGAAAATGATGAGCGAAATGGAAACAAATTTAAAATAAGTTCAATGTCATCAACAATATTTTTAAATGGAAATTTAATATATACAATGGTCAAGACAGTGAAGTATTATTCCATAGAGACAATGATATCTTGCAGAACCACTAATATACGTTGCTTCATCCTTCTCTCTAGTATTATATAAATCTTAATGTATAAAAGTAGTAAGAGATTGTTTTATCTTTATATTTAGTATTATATAACTCCTAATTGAATACTAGTTAGTTAATTATTTTTTATTTAGTATTATATTATTTTTAGTTGAAAATGAGTTGATTGAAAATTTAAGTTATAGTTATTGAATTTCTTGATATTGGGTGCTTCATAAATTGTTGATGGTATTGAATCTATTTTTACTATTAAAAACATGATTCAAACACTAATACTCCAATATTTTTTGTTTTTTTTTGACCCAGATACAAGCCACTTTTAACTATCCACACAATTTCTCAATTTCAATAAACTTCTCTTTCAAAATGGTAACTAAAAATGAATTAAAATAAATATATATATTTCTATAATATATTTAACATTTTCCTTAAATATAATTATAACCATAAATTCATGTCAATTATTTTACATTTTCTTACTAAAAAAACATCATCACTTTAAAATATATCAATTAAATCATACTTATATTTCAAAGCAATCTAATTGTATATATAAAGAATTTCATTGCATTCAATATATACAACTTCTATGCTAGGCTATGAATATAATATATTAATTGCAAAAGCAATGTCTATACCTTTTCTTGAGCTAATATCATTAAAACTAAAGTTCATAGAATTATTCATATATCTTTTCATACATTGTAGTATTATTATGGTTCATATAATCATATGATCTAAATAACTATATAACCAAACCAATTTTTATGGGAAGGTGATAATTAAACAGATGGCAAGTTGGAAAATGAAAAATTATAAGATGGTAACCTTATAACTAGTTCGAAAAGCAAAAATATTTAGTAACAGTATATGTAATTTAAAGTATTATTAAACTGCTAAATATAATTTATTTTCATTAACCAAAAGTAAGGAGATATGAAAAGTTCATAACATGTTATATACACACAAAGATTAGTTATGCTCTAGTTTGAATTCATATTTAATTTTTTTATTCAAGGTAAAATATCTTTGGAGTTGTACACAAGGCATAATATCATATAATAATATTGTTGAAGTTTTCAAAATTATTCAGGTTATTATGTACATTGTTGTACTAGATTACTGCTTTGGCATTATACCTACAATAAAGTATACTAATAAAAAATATGGATATATTATATATAATTGTAATATTCTTAATAAATTATAATATTTTAATAATTTTATTGTATATTAGAAATGATAAAAATATAGTATATAATTAAGATAAACATAAATTATTATTAATTATGGATTTACTGAATACAATATAATTACATATTTGTTAAGGTTGGAGAACGTTTAAATTTGGGGAGGTGCAAAAATTTTAGCTAAGAAAACTAGAGTAAGAAAAACTTGAAGGTTTTATTTTTGTTATTTGATAAAATCATATTCAACCCTTTTTGTATTGTGCATGGAGAAGAGAGATAAGAAATAACTCTCCATCTGTTCCTTGAGATATAAATACCACCATTCTAGCTAACTCTTGTTATACAACATGTATTTCATTTATTAATAGAAGTTACGTTTTCACCATAATTCTACTATATTTATTTCTGCGTATATTTCATTTCCTGCCCTTCATTTTATTTCATTCATTGTATTAATGGAGTGGTATGAGAAATATGTTATTTTTGTTTCTATGTGCATGGTCCTGACACTGTGAGGGTACAAAGGGTTGGGTTTTTCACTAATTTACTTGGGAATGATTGATCTTTCCAATTCAAGCAGCCTTGATGAAAGAAGAAAAGAAAGATGAGCAAGAAACCCAATTGATTTGTTTCTCATGGTAAACTAATGGGATAATGGATATTTCTCCCAAGATCCTTTAATCAAATCCAACAACATCCAAAACACCATCAATGAACTACAATTTCAAAGGTGGGAAACTCATATTAGCATTGATATTTTCTTATTTCAAGGCTAAATCAATGAGCTACAATTTCAAAGATGGGAAACTCATATTAGCATTGATATTTCCTTATTTGAAGTCTAAATTGATAAGTATGGTTTAGAAAAAGAATTAAATCTATTAGGAAAATTGTTAATTTCAAACGTGGGAAACTCATATTAGCAATGATATTTCCTTATTTGAAAGCTAAATCGATACTTATGGTTTAGAAAAAAAATTAAGTGTATTAGGAAAACGGTTAATTTTATTATTGGGATGTCACATCCAACAGTTTCAAAGATGGAAAATCTATGTTAGCATTGATATTCCCTTATTTGAAGGCTAAATAGAGGTGTATGGTTTTAGAAAACAATTATGTCTATTAGGGGGAAATGGTTAATTCTATTATTTAAAGGCTAAATAAAAGTGTATGGTTTAGAAAAATAATTGTGTCCATTAAGAAAATGGTTAAATAGACATGTATCGTTTAGACAAATAGTTATGTATATTAGGAAAATGGTTAATTCTATTAGATGGATGGCACATCCATTATAATTTGAGTACTTCTTCTACATACCTATGTAATGAGAAGGATAATCACTAAGAGGGGATTATTTAATTCGTAGAATTTTTCGTTGTATGTAATTTAGAGTGTCAATTTCATATTCCATGACAAAGGAATGTTGTTCATGAGAGGAACCAGAGATATACTTCCAACTTATATATGTAGAACTCACTGAGTTAATATTGAATTTAATTATATTGTAGTGAACACTACCATGATTTAGTCAATGATTTTATGGGTGGCCAATCATAAGGTCCTTCATAACTAAATATTAGAAAAATTCGTTGTCCACCCATCCTGTCGGGGGATGTGAAAGGGGGAATTAAGTATTAATACAATTTCTGTCAAAGAAAAATTTCAAGAGACAACGCACGAAAGTTTAGGTCGGTACATCACGAGTCTGTTTTATCATTCCATTGAAAGCCCTACCAATTTTTATTTTTTTATTAATTTTCATTAATCGAATATTCAAAGTAATATAAATTAAAATAAAATATTTTCTTTATATTATTTACATATTACAATAATACAAAACATTACCATATAAATATGAATATGAAAATTTGATATTTTATTAATATAAATTCTTAAATTTCAAATATTTATTTTTATTGTTCATTATACATATTTAAATTTACATTACAATATAATACTATATCAATATCGAAATTTAATATTTTATTTATATAAATTTTCAAATTTCAAATACTTATTTTTATTATTCATTATACATATTTAAATTTTATTGGTATAATTTTTCAAATGTATATGTTCATTAAATATATTAAATTTTGGTAAATTTTTAAATATAACTTAAAAATGTAATTAATATATATAATTCTATATATTAAACATCAAATTAAACAAATGTAAAGGTATCTAATATTAAAAATTTGAAATATGATTTAACTAATTTTATTGGTCTAAAAACTATGTTTGTGTAAATTTTCAATTCCAAAATATCAGTAAATGTACCAAATGTTAACCTGATGCAATTGTAAGGAGTTATCAAATTTTGAAAATTTTAAATGTAATTTTATAGATATGGTAGGCATAAAATTTTAAATGTAATTTTATAGATATGGTAGGCATATAAATGTTAATGTTAAAATGTTGATGTTAAATTTGATTTTTTTTCTTATTTACATTTTTAACTACAAATATCTAAAATAAGATCGATTGAATATAAACATTCTCTAGTAGCTCACTTGGCAAGTTGAGGACAATGTACCGAGATCTATGTTGAAATATTGCATTTCTAACTCATGGTTCTTTGTTTCCCCTCAAAATTATAGTTACAGTAAATCTGAAAATATTACTTATCCATGTTTTCTAATTTATTCATTTTTTCTAATGGAATTTTCATGTATCATTTTAACTATTAATAACAAAAATCTTATATACAAATAAAAAAATAGAGAAAGAGTGTAACATTTCAAAAATTAATTATAATAAAAATAAGTATATATAAAGAGTTTTATAGATATATGTTTTCTAGTTTCAAATATAATTGCGACATTAATAATAATTTAATGTATAAAATTTGAATTATAAATAAAATATTTCACAAGTTTAGGGTGGATTATATAGAAGAATTCTTATTTTATTAATAAGTATTTTGAGAGAGATTTGTAATTCATTCATTTTATTGTTATTGAATTGACTTGTAACATTTTAAATATCACTAACAGAAATAGCCCATGCACACACACACATAGATAAATATATAAACATGTAATATTTTACAAATATTTTTTTATAACTCATATTATACAAATTAAAATATTAATACATGCTTCAATTATTTTTGAAAGAAAAAAAACAAACATATACCATAAGTCTTTCTTTAAATAAAGCTATATTGTAACATTCCCCAGCTCATTTTTTTTTTATAATTATTTATACTTGCAAGGAGAAAATCCTAACAAGTTCCCTAATCTTCATATGAGATTACAAAGTTCATTCATTGATACCCGTATCGGAAGGTAGCTCACAGCTCAAATAAAAATTTTGTATTTTAACTATTGTTACATAGTAAAATATCTCAATTGTTCACCCTTCCTAATATACAATATGTCTTGGATCAACATGCCATTATTGGCTTTGGACTGGGGTGTTGTGAGGAAAGACATAAAATGAGAAAGATAATAGGAGATATAACTGAATTGGACAACTGAAGGAAACTTTTATTGATCAAATTCTCCGTGCCTCTACAAGCCTCTCAGACCATATTATTAAACCTAGACACATTTTGTTACTCTAACTACATCTCGTTATTCAACCTACATTTTGTTATTTCGACTACATCGGTAATTAGCAAATTTACAATATTTGTTGTCACATTTTAACAAACTCCACCTTGACAACAAATTTCCTAATGTCCATTCATCATCTTTTCTACAAGCCGAGAGAAGCAAGACACCATCTCAGCTTCTCTACTGTAACTGGCTTCATGAATATATCTGCATGATTCTCCTGTGTGCGGACCTTCTTGAGGACTACTTTTCCGCCTTCGATTATATGTCTCACAAAGTGATAACTTACATCGATGTGCTTGGTCTTGCTATGATAGGCTGGATTTGTAGCCAAATGAATAGCGCTCTGACTATCACAAAACACATTCACTTTCTCTTGCGTCCTTCCAATCTCATCAGGCAAACCTTTTAACCAGATTGCCTCTTTACAGGAATCTGAAGCAGCTATATACTCTGCTTCAGTAGTGGACAAAGCAATTGTCTATGGAAGCTTTGACATCTAACTGATTACTCCACCCGCAAGAGTAAAAACATAACCTATAGTAGACCTCCTTTTGTCCAAATCACTTGCATAATGAGCATCCACATATCCGCAGAATGTACCTTCACGACCATCAATGTTGATGCAATGGTCACTTGTGCCTCTCAAATACCAAAGCACCCATTTCACTGCTCGCCAATGTTCTTCCCCTGGATTTGCCATGAACCTGTTGACAACTCCGACTGCATGTGAAATGTCAGGTCTTGTAGATACCATCGCATACATTAAGTTTCCTACCGCATTTGCATATGGTACACGATACATATACTGCTTTTCTTCATTAGTTCTAGGACTTAAATCCAAAGAAATATTAAAATGGGAAGCTAATGGAACATTAACCGGTTTCACATTGTTCATACCGAACTTTTTAAGTATTTTCTCCACATACTTCTTTTGTGATAACCAAAGCTTACCATTCTTCCTGTCTCTATGTATCTCCACGCCCAAGATATGTTTTTCCGCTCCAAGATCCTTCATTTCAAATGTCCTAGACAGTTGAGCCTTTAACCTACTGATTTCTTCCATGCTTTTGCTTGCAATAAGCATATCATCAACATACAACACCAAGATAATGAATATGTCATTTAAATTTTTGAAGTATACACAATGATCATACTCACTTCTGATAAAATTCTAGCTCACCATGAAGGAATCAAAATTACTGTACCATTGCCTGGGTGACTGCCTCAGGCCATACAATGATTTCCTGAGCTTGCAAACTAATATTCTACTCTGACCTTGTACAAAACCGCCTGGCTGATCCATATAAATCTCTTCATCCAAATCACCATGAAGAAAGGTTGTTTTAACATCTAACTGTTCTAACTCAAGGTCAAGTAAAGCAGTTAGTGCTAACACAGTACGAATAAAAACAAGTTTAACTACTGGTGAAAAGATCTCATGAAAGTCAATACCTTCAACCTGAGAATACCCTTTTGCAACCAGTCTTGCCTTATACCTTTCGATACTTCCATCAACTTTTCTCTTCAATTTGAAGACGCATTTGCACCCAACAATGCTTATCCCTTCAGGAAGTTATACAAGATCCCAGGTATTGTTCTTGGCTAAGGATTCCATTTCTTCTTCCATAGCCTTTTTCCATATCTTGCTATCTTCATCATCAACTGCTTCCTGATAACAAGAGGGTTCCCCATCTTCAGTAATTAATGCAAATGATGAAGCAAAGTATTCATACCTTTTTGGTGTTCTTATTTCCCTTGTAGACCTTCTTAGAGTGACTGGTTGCTGACTGGATTCTGGAATTTCTCTAGTTTCCTCTGCTTCTCCACCTTTTTCAGAAGTCTCTCCTTCCTTTTGACTTTCTGGAAAAGGTACAGTCTCCAAGTAAATCTGCTGACCTGGCAATACCTGCTTTTGTTCAATTTTTTCAACATCTGATTTTAAAAGAGATGATACATCAAATGTTACATCTCTACTAGTGACTATCTTCCATGAAGTAGGATCCCACAACCTATATCCCTTCACTGAATAATCATATCCAACAAAGACACAACATTTTGATTTTGGATCTCATTTTGAACACTGATTTCTAGGAATAAGAACATAGGCATCACAACCAAAAATATTCAAATGCGAATAATCACAAGACTGACCCGGCCAAACTTCTTCAAGAATTTGAGAATTTATTGCAACCGAAGGTGATCTGTTAACTAAATAACAAGCAGTAGATACTGCTTCTGCCCACAACTCCTTTTGCAGATTAGCATTACTAATCATTCTTCTGCCTCTTTTTGTAAGAGTTTGATTCATCCGTTTAGCAACACCATTCTGCTGAGGAGTATAAACAATAGTTTTATGTCTAACTATCCCTTAATCCTTACAAAAATTTTCAAACTCTAAAGAGGTAAATTCACCATCATTGTCAGTTTTTAAACATTTGATTGATTTGCCTGTTTTCTTTTCAACCATTGTTTTAAATTGTTTAAACACATTAAACACATCAGCTTTCTTTTTCAACATATAGACCCAAAATTTTCTGGAGAAATCATCAATAAAGGTTAAAAAATACAAGGCACCTCCATAGGACACAGTAGGAGATGGTCCCCATAGATCAGAATGAATATAGTCCAAAATCTGCTTACTATTATGATTGCCAGACTTGAATCTTTCTTTACATTGTTTTCCAAACACACAATATTTACAAAAATCCAACTTCAAGGATTTCAAATCAGGAAGTAGCTTGCAGTTCATCAGTACTTGAAGACCTTTCTTGCTCATGTGACCCAACCGTTGATGCCATAGACAAGAACCTTCTTCTGCTTTATCTGAAACAATCGCTGCTTCACTAACTTGAGTACTTCCCTTGAGTCTGTACAGTTTTCCAATCTTTTCAACCTTCATAACAACCAAGGCTCCTTTCGAGACTTTCAACACTCCATTCTGACCTGTAAACTTATAACCATGCAAATCCAAAAATCCCAAGGAAATCAAGTTTTTCTTTAGATCAGGTACATGCCTAACATCAGATAAGGTTTTAATTGTACCATCATACATTTTAATTGTCACATTTCCAATCCCAACAGTCTGAAAAGATGCATTATTTCCCATGAAAACAGAATTGCCATCTATAGTTTCATATGATGAAAACCAATTTCGGTGTGGACTCATATGATGAGAAGCACCAGAGTCTAATAGCCAATAGTCAGCATCTTGTGAGATATTACAAACAGGGAGTTCTTCAACAATTAAAACCTCATCATCCATACTTGAATAGACCTCATTTGCTTCCTTGTTGTTTTCTGGCTCCTTCCATTTCCAACAATCCTTTTTGAGATGTCCCGGTTTGTTGCAGTACCAACATTTTTATTTACTCTTCTTACCACCCTTTGACTTCGATCTGGAAGAACCTTTTGTCTTATCCCCCATTCCTTTGACCGACCTCTAGCTACCATGGCTTTAGGTGCAGAACTCTCAATGATAGATTGTCTTCGTAACTCTTTAGATAAGAGAGCACCCACGACAGATTCAAGTTTTAATGAATCGGCAGTGCTCAAACTGACTGAGGTCACGAAGTGATCCCATGACTCCGGCAGGGAACATAACAAGGTTATTGCCTTATCTTCTTCCTCCATCTTTACTTCCATATCAGACAACTGAAAAATAATCGTATTAAAAACATTTAAGTGATCTGCAATTTTCATACCCTCCTTCATCCGAAGGCTATACAGTTGTCTCTTTAAATAGATTCTATTAGTCAAAGATTTTTTCATATAGAGAGTTTCCAATTTCTTCCACAACCCTGCAGTTGTACTCTCTCCAACAATATTGAAGAGTACTTTGTTTGCCAAACATAACCAAACAATACTGAGAGCTCAGGCATCTAAGTCCTCCCAGTGTGAATTTGACATGCTCGCTAGTTTTTTAGCTACCCCATCTAATGCTTTGTGAAACCCTTATTGCACCATAAAATCCCTAACCTTCAGTTTCCATAGAGAAAAATTGTTTTTCCTGGTGAATTTCTCCACCTCAAATCTAGCATTTGTCATTTTCGCCATTTCTCCCTCCTAGGGTTTCAGATTTCACTTCTTCTACAACTCAAAAAATTTCCACTCTTCTTCTAGAGTTTCAAGGGTTTCAGCTATTTTTCCTTATTCTACTAGGGTTTCAAGAAATCTTTCCTTTCTCCTACTACTTTTAAATGGAAATTTTCTCTTTCACAAAATCCCTATACCCTTTAAAAAAATTTGTTCAAAAAAATCTTTCTCTAAAAAATAAACTGAGCTCTTTTAAATTCAAAAGAACCTTATCATAAAAAATAAAAAAATCAAAGGGCTTTTTAAAAAAAAAAACTGTTCAAACCCTTGTTCTCCAACTGAACCCTTTAGGAAAAATAACAAATTCTATTTAAAAACTCGATTTATTCAATATGTTTGCACAGCCCAAATAAGATTTTCCTTCAAAAAATCGATTTCTTCATACCTCTTAGGATGCAACTGGCTTCTACAACCATGGGTCTGACAGTCATTTTTTTTTCTTTCTTGGCTGTTACAACCTCTGCAAAATGGCGGCTGGGTCTGGTATAAAACTACGACAGGGGCAAGGAAAGCTTCAATGCAGCAAAAATTCAGACTCCTCCTTTGTTTCTCATGATGGCAGCAGAATTCTACGTTTAGACTTCTCCTTTCTTTCTCACGACGTCAGCGAAATCATGCAATTCTTCCTCCGGCCTCTTTTTCTTCAGCAAACGCACGTCTTCTTTTTTTATTGATAGTGGACAGCTCCTTCAAAAATCGACTTCCTTGTTTACCACTCACGGTTTCTCGATAGCTCCTTCTGATCACTGCGGACAGAGGGTCCTCGGGTTGTCGACTTCTTTTTACCACGCACGGCTCCTCCTCTCACGGAAAATGGCCTCAATCTTGCACAAGAAGACATCATGATCTAATGGTGAACGCTAGCACAATTCTCCTCTGATTAACTGACAAACAAGATCAACTCCCAAGCTCTGATACCATTTGTTGTGAGGAAAGACATAACATGAGAAAGATAATAGGAGATATAACTGAATTGGAAAACTAAAGGAAACTTTTATTGATCTAATTCTTCATGCCTCTACAAGCCTCTTGGGCCATCTTATTAAACCTAGACACATTTTGTTACTCTAACTACATCTCATTATTCAGCCTACATTTCATTATTTCAACTACATAGGTAATTAGTAAATTTACAATATTTGTTGTCACGTTATAACATGGGGATCACTCGTACATCAAACTTAGATCTCAACATTTATTAAATCATTCCCTACAAAGATTCTCGAGACTTTTAAATGAAATCCACTTCTCTAATTGAGGCTGGATCAATGGACACAACATTATTGTTTTTAATCCAATGGTGAGGATGGAAGATGGGTAGTTTTATTACCTTCCTCTCTTTTGTCGTGCGACAAGCTTTAGTTTTCCTTCCACTGGTGAGGGTAGGGATCTGCAACTATGATGCCCAGTTCCTTTGTTTACTAGATCCATGAATGCAAGGTAATTAACAATATTTGTCCTTCCCGATGTAATACTATTATTGTTGGGTTTTATAGCAAGCACATAATTCTGCATCATGATGGTAGGGCTTTTGAGATAACGGAGCTAGATATTGGAGGCTTACTAGCGCAATATGGGTAAATTTAGGGCGTTGATCGATTATACCATTAATTTAAAGGTAAGCTAACCCTCTTTCCCTTATAGCATGAGGACAATAGAGTTTTCCAATATTTTCATCAAATTTCCACAAATCTAAAATGATGACCATACACTTAGGATCCCAAGTAACTATGCAATAATGTTTCATGAGTTTTGTCTTCAGTCTCACTGCCAGCACATTTTTACTGGCCACTTATCCTTTCAAATTATTTTTATATTTATATATTCTCAGCTTAGATGCGGTACTATAATTTCTTGTTATTTTCACAGGTTCAAACTTGTCCTCGAGGTTCCCATTCCCACCCGTGGCATTCTTGCTTCTTATCAAACTTTTGGAGTTAGTATTATTGTGGATCGGGTTTGGCTTATCGACAAAAAAATGTGTTTTTTTCAAAATTATGTCAACATGGTACTTTTGCACCGGGTAATCAACTCTCATGTTTCCATGGTTATTTGATCCTCTTCTATGTCTGCTCCTTCGAGAGCCAAAACCATTTTACATTGGAGAAGATGACCTACATTAATAACTTATCTTTTGCAGGGGCGACCTTTAGTGAGATGGTATGAGAAATTTATTAGATATAAATGTCTTGGTTGAAGGTTACTATTAAAAACCTTCCTTTTGTCATTTTGTAGGATTCTTGGATTTTTCGAGAGGGTTGTGGTAAGTTGTTGACGAACTTTGCTCCTAATATTGTTTACATATATGTGTGTATTATTATTTTATCTTTCCTCACTAGCTCCACCAAAGAGCTCATCCCGTCTTTGGTTTTTCTCATAATAAATACATTAAAGGTTTTAGAGGGTTAGAAATCCCACTGGAGTAGGTAGAAATTTAGGTTTAGAGGATCATTTCAACATGCCTCCTATAGGTGTTTGATCACTTTTTATTAAAACCTTTCTAATTTTCAATCAAGAACAAATACCCAAGGTTTAATTAAATACCCCTCCATATATTTGTTTATAAAATTTCTAGAAGAGTAGGTTTTGTGACACTCAAGTACACAAATCTGAAAAGGGTTTATGTAATTCTTTCGTTGTTGTTTAGATGTATATGTTGTATCTGTTAATTACCATTTTATAAACTACTATTTAATTCCATATTCCAGTTATGAATTTACCATTGTGTGCACATAATTTCGGGTTTCTTTCTAAAAATTTTAAATAATTTATATGCATTGCTGCAACTCTTTGCAGTTTCTTCCATGAAATTCAGTTGTTAGTTGTAGATTATATTTACTGCATTTACCCTTTTGAAATGTGAAACTTATAGCAATATATATTGTATTATCTGTCTTCCGAAATCCCTATTTTTATATATAAATAAGCCAAGACCCTAGGACTATTTGTAACGTTGATCACCATGGATTATTTATAATGATTAAGGTTATTTTATTACCTGTTTGTGCCACCTATAGCAATATTTTTAGATAAGTCAATAATCTTTGCTATTATATTATCTTGGTTATTGATTGCATGATCTAACCAATAACCAATAGAATATTGGTCACCTCAGAGGAATCCTTCTTAGAGGTTCATTTCACTATGGAGTACCTTCTCCTATTCTTCTTCTCCATGGAGTTCCTTCATCACTTCTTTTTGTACTTTGACTTGTTCATGTGTTTTTTGGAATGTATATTTTGTTGAGAATTTGGTAGGGATAGGTTTTAATTCATATTCTCAACTTGATAATTACTTGTCAACTTACTTATGTTACTTATGTCTTCTTTTCTTATCTTATTATGTCTTTCATCAATGCAATTACCAAAACATTGGAATGTAGATGTTGTTGAGAATTTGGTAGGGATATGTTTTAATTCATATTCTCAACTTGATAATTAATTTTCAACTTACTTATGTTACTTATGTCTTCTCTTATTATCTTATTATGTCTTTCATCAATTCAATTACCAAAACACAAGAGACACAAATTTAGGCTCTTCAAGCCAAGGTCAAAACCTCTCCCTCTTGTAGAGGAAAACCCACATGAATTATTCGTATAGAATTTTAGTTGAAAAGTACCATGACCATGACACAAACCCTTGACCCTTGTATTTATCGAAGAACTTGTCACTACTTCTTCCTTCACTCCTTAAGTTGATCATTATTTTTTGCACCGTCATGCACCTTTCTACACCAAGACTACAAAACTCAGTCTCTAAATGTATTATTCCTTCTTTCTGCACTCCCTGACACCAAGAAAAATCAGTTCCTAGATGAAATATTCTTGACCTCCTTGCCATAGCATATAATTCATTCTTATAGCCCTTGGTCTATCTAGAATATAGTTCCTTCTTCCCTCCTCCTTGTAGAACATACTTCATTCTTCTAGACCTTGGTATATATAGAATCCACTTCCTTCTTCACTCCTTATTGTAGCACCTGAGTAAAGCTTTACCTCCTTGATGTACCTCCAAACTATGTTATGCCACCTAGCAGAGATATCCAAAGCTTATAGAGCCAACACAATAACATAATATTTTTCCGTATTTTCGTTGTCTATACTCTAACTGTTACTTCTTTCCTTTAATGTCTATTCTTCACCAAACCATAGGCCATGTCATTGTAATATAGCTTTAGATATTCTTGAAAAGTGGAGACTAATTTGAACTGTTATATGTGTTTTCTTCACTGTCTAGTGGGCTATTTATAATGGTCAGGCCCTATAATAAGCCAACCTGACCATGAATAGGTGTGACGGTCATGAGCACATATGTGCACTCGGTGTAAGCTGACTTCGCTTGTTTTTTATAGGCTGAATTAGAGAGGTACTGCAACTAAGTATAATGTTGATTTGACTAGGGATGTTAGCACCATTCTCTAGTCATGTTTAAAAGCTATTTTGACAAGGTCTTGAGGCATACATCACTGAATTTACATGTCTGACACTTCATATACATGACTCTAATTAATACATTTATGATAAGATGAAAAATCCCTAAAAGACATCAAGAATAAGTATTTGACCTATAATAAAATCCTTACTCATGAAACCCATTAAGAAAGCTGAAGAAAAAATACATTTTATTATATTTTCTTCTTCATTACATAAATACTAATTACAAAGTCAATATGAAGACCGAACCTAGATACAATTTCCACCACTCCCTCTTAACTAGGGAGGTATTCATAATGGTGGATGGATACTTTCAATCTGAATAATATCATAAGAAGAATCATATTGGTAATCACATATTTATAGAATCATATCAACCAACATTTTCTGAGTGCAAGGAATTGAATAAAAACCCCATATCTCAACGAGACAATGGGATACAATGCTAGCAAGACACATGACTTATAGACACCATTATCATTGTATACCGGGGTGTTCCCAAAGTATGTCCTTCTTAGACTATTCTTCTCTTTGGTAGCTAGCCCTCCAAAAATATCGGTTCACGACTACTCTTATCTTGAATTCCATATCTCATTCTCAAAGAGTATCAAACACTAGATGATTACCCAATCCTCCATTTTGTCTTCCCAATTGAACAGCAAAATAATGTGTCTATCTCTCCCTCTAAGCCAGGGAAGACCTATTCCAAGAGGTAATGTACTCACACTACAAGAAAAGCACATTGGTGAGGCAAACAAGGTCACCATAAGCTCAATAATGGTGAGGGTCAAAAGAGCCTTCATCAAAAAACCTAACGTCACCAAAGGTGGCATCGCCGAAAGTATAGGTGTTGTGGTGACATTCAAGGTCCATCACCAATAATGACGATAGTGACTAATAGTGACCGTCACTCATTTTTCAGAGGAGCAATGGTGACGGACAATAGCCTCCGTCACCAAAAAAGTGAACATCACCAAAGGTGGCGTCACTGAAAGTATGTGTTGTGGTGACATTCAAGGTCCGTCACGAATATTGTTTATAATGATGGATAGTGACCGTCACCATTTCATATGAAAAACAACGATTTTTCGTGATGGACCTTTCATGGCCGTCACTATTGGTGCATATATATGGCAACGTTCATTGACCGTCACCATAAACTCATTGGTGACATCAAGGTCCGTCACGAATAATGACTATAATGACAAACAGTGACCCTCACCATTTCATATCAACAACAACGATTTATGGTGACGGATCTTTAATGGTCGTCACTATTGATGCGTATATATGGTGGCGTTCGTTGACCGTCACCATTTCATATTTTGGTGAGGGTCGAAAAATGTCACCATAAGCTCATTGGTGATGGTCAAAAGAGAATCCGTCACCAAAAACTGATCTTCGTCATTCCCTATATATGAATATCAGGGCACGATGGAATCGAACCACCAACCTCCTGCTTGTAAAGCAGGTGCTCTTCCATTGAGCTAGCACCCTTTAAAGAATTAGACTTTTAAAAATTATATCTTGAAACTTCATAGATTGCAAATTCTACAACTTTCAATAAATTAAAGTCTCGACAATCTTTTACTAAACAAACAAAACACCATCGACATTGCAGGTCCCTACCTAATGGTTATGAAAGTTATGAAAAGTAGGTGAAGGGAAGAATTAGACTTTTAAAAATGATACATGGACTACCACCACAAGAATCCCCCAAGAGAGATCCAGTGGGAGAATCTCTTGAATCAGATTCAATGGAAAATGAAGGACTAGATGAAAGAGAAAGGCCTCAACAGGATGGGGAATCCACCACCTCGAGTCAAGGAATAAAAGAGGTCCTCAGAAATTCTTACAACACTTTGAAATAGAGCTAAGGGTAGAATATCTACTTAAGATCTACTTATGAAGATTGCTTATGTAAAATAACTCAAATAGACAAGCAAATCCACAATTATAAAGTGATTATTTGGCATTTCAATCACTAATTTTAGGGCCAAAAACCTAATTAACCTAAAGCACTCAAATATCCTAAAACAACGTGTGAAATAAAGACAAAAAAAAGAGAATATGTTCTCGAACAATAATACAAAACAAAGACAAAGAGAATATGTTCTAGAACAATAATACAAAACACATCCAACATTTTGAAGTATTTGACTTGTCTTGGTGAACATGCGTCCTTAGCAAATACAATGTAGCAATACCTTCCCCAAAAAAGAGAAGACATGTTAGAATAGTATGTTTGACACAGACAATCATAAAGATGCCACAATAGCTACTCCACTCAACACATGCACAAGCAATACAACTTAGATGTTGATGGCAAAGTATAGGATAGAAACAAATATCCTAGATGCTAGTTGTCTCACAAAAATTAATTCAGATTTTACATATTGGTATGATGTTGTGGTGAAGTTCCCAGTTTCTAACCAAAAGAAAAAGTAATAGATCAACATAACATACACTGCCAACATGTAACCTAGCTAATGGCTTCATCATATGCCTCATGCCAGGAATTGGATTTTGCATACTAGACCAGCGATAGTTAGGTTCTAAATTTCAACCTGATTATTTCAGACAGCGTATGAGCAGCAGTAGAGAAGTCCTATAATAGAACTTCCATCACATTATAGTGATTTTGTTGTAGCATTTTTTTTAGTTTTAGGGCTCATGTTTCAAACAATTTTAACATGGTTTTAAGGTTCCAAAAATATCATGGGAAAGTCTCCCTTATTGCAGTATTTGCAGTATTTGGTGGTAGCCTCCATGAATAGTTTGACATCAATAATATTGTTATAATACAACCATTTTTAGTAGCATGTTGTCATCCTCCATGATCTCCAAACAAAGCAAACAGATCACCATCCAAGCATAAATATAACTCGGCATATAAGATCAACTTTTGCTGGGAGGATGTGAGGTCATGTAACATACTCTTGTAGGATTATGAGGCAATATGAAGATGATATATAGAAGAAAATGACTGCAGATTTGATGGCAGCATGTGAAGAGCCCTCAACAGAAGATACAACAGTAGATATATCCTTTGATTGGTGGTTCTCTGAAACCCAATAGTGTTGGTCTTTCCAATGGTTGATACCTCCAACTGTGGTAAATTTTCACCAACAAATAGAACTAGGGTTAATGACAGCACTATTATGGCTCTGATACCAATGTTTGGACAGATAGGGCAGCATGAAAACAAGTATAAAAATACAAGTGCAATCAACAAATGTTTCCAACAATGATGTGGGGTTTTTGGGAAGCTTGTTGTGGGATAATTTGAGGGATTTCAGACAACTTTTCAGCCTTGTGAACAACAATAATCTTTATTACTTGTTTGTGACTACATCTAGGGTCATTGTAAGCAAATTATAGCCAACAATAAAACTCTAAATACCCATCAATCAAAACAGTTCATCTTTCCTTCAAGCAGGAACCAATTTAAATCTTCATGTGTCTTCACCTTACAGATATTTTGTGGCAGAAATGGTGGTGGTAAAAAATATCATAATGGCTGTTAATATCTAGTAAAAGTTTTTTTTTTGAAACCCTTGGAAACATACAACGAACCCTTGAACAAAGGCACTAGAACCTTTTTGAAATCCTTAGGTAGCATTTGAATTGGACATCAGTATGTCAATATAAACATTGGAGTGCTTTGGTATTCAAAGGCATTTCAAGAGCCCTTTTCATATCTTACTTGGAGTGGTTTGTGGATATACCTCTCGTTGTTGGGTGTTCCTAGACTAGATCCTAGCAATCTAAAGCATGTATCAGATCCTAGTAATCTATTGGGTGTTCCTAGTAACTTGTTGGTTGTATCAGATCCTAGACCAGCAGGTGTTCCTCCTCGGCAACATACATTCCTTAATTCATAGAGAATAACGTGAGGAAAAGGAGACCTTGAACCACATGTATATGCATAACCTTATGTTTGACCATTAGCTTGAGTACAACAGCCTGAAATAGGTCCAGCCTCCTCATCTTAGATATTATCTAGGCTTTACTCAGACAGTGCAGTTGATAAATGGGTTTCAACTGACCAAAGTTTACACCCAAAACCACAATTTGAACTTAGTTCAGGCTAGCAATGGCAAAATTGGATCTTCTAATCATCCAAAAGGTTATAGAATTTCAACATTCTAATTGCCCCATGGCCAGGAAAAGCCAATCCTTTGAGTGTAGGAACCTCTTTTTTTTTATAAAAAGGCAAGGTTATACAGGTGATAGAAAATTACTTGGTTATATAGGTGGTAGAAAGGTCAGAAAGGAATTTGGCCAGCCCAGCTTTAGAAATGGCATCCACAAAACCATGTTGCATTAGTTTAGGTCCTTCAATCTACAAACAACAAAAATGTACTGCTCTAGGGTTTTTTCAAGGTGTTGAATCCATATATGTAGTCAAAATTCCATTTTAAATAAAAAAATTAAGATTTGGCCAAAAACAAATTTGGGGTAATAAGACAAAAACTCAAAAATGTAACATGTTTAGATTCCAAAGATTACATTTTTTGGTAGCCACAGTGCATGGGTTGTCTATAGTTGCACACAATCCATGTTATGTCTTACACCATGACCTTATCTTAAGGCATACAGACACACCCTAGTCTAGTATTGATTATGTGAGTCTCTCTATATATATCATTGAATGTTCTGCTTTAGCTTATCCATCCATCCCTTGATTAGTCAATCAATCGATGATGGTGAAAGTGTCATCCATTCTCTTGCATTTTTGGTGCATTCAAGTTTTCATTCACCTCTGCAAATTCCATGCTAGCAGTCAAGGGCACAAATGGGAATTGAATCCAAGAAATTTGGAAGGGAAAGGCAAGTTGGCTCATTATGGTCATCCCTATAGAAAGATCAATGCCCCAAGTTTCTTTCAACTTCGCAGAGGCGATCTGTATATAAATCTAACCAACTGGGGAGCTACCCTCATCTCCCTCACTCTCCTTGATGCTAAAGGTAATCATCCCTAAACCCTACCCTTCAACTGCTTTACCATCATTTACTCAGAGGGAGCTAGCTCATTAAGTATTGGTATTTATGCATTCAGGCCATCTAGCAGATGTACTTCTTGGCTATGACAATATTGCCTCATACATGGTATGTATTTGCATTTCCCTTTGGAAATTAGTATTGCCATCATATGCTAGAATTTTAAGATAAATTTACAGTTTCTACTCACATATTGGAATGGATCTCAAATGTATGTGTTACCATGGGGAATATGAGATTGTTTATTAATGCAGAACATGAGCTCCAGTAGACCTTACTTTGGTGCCTTGGTGGGTCGTGTAGCCAACCGTATCAGGGATGGAGAATTCACACTAAATGGGAAAACATATTAGCTGCCTAAGAATGATGGCAACAACACACTCCATGGTGAAAATTTGCCTTTTCTATTCTGCATGCATGTTTTATCCAGCTAACTAGAGCCCTATAATGACCACTACTCAGGAATAAAATCTCTCTTTTTCTGTATATGTATGTTTGTTTGTGGAGGTCTAGAGCACTACTATTTCAAGTAACATATGTGTAGTTTGGTGATCTGAATGAATGCAGGAGGGCTGAGAGGCTTTGACAATGTCCTGTGGGAAGTGAAGGAGCAGAGAGGCTTTGACATGCAGAATTTTATATGACAAAAAGAGTCTTTGAGCCACAAAGGAGGGATCTAACATAATTTTGTTGATCCCCTACAACTATCAAGTGTTCAGCAAAGGAGGTGTTAAAACAGGTCTGCACTACAGCAGAAGATACAACAAGTACCGCTATATTGTATGGTGTTCCTATCAAGCGCTGAGGCCCAAACTTAACCATAAAATTGCCCCCTATATCAGTCTTAAAATTGGTTTAAATAAATGCCAAAAATGATGCACGGTCGGCTTAAATCAGTATGTCGGCTCCTTAATCAAAAGACACGACTGTTCAGTTCATACACAAACAACTATAAATAACTAGTCATGCTCATCATTTTGGAATGAAAATTCGGTGAAAAATACAGTGAGAATTCAAAGATAAAACAGGAGGCCAAGGAGATTAAAAGGGAGATCATAATTACAACGTTTTGGGCTAGAAGGATATATCTCTTGCAGACCTATTTGCACCTGTGGAAATAATTTTTTTCGGAACTCAATTCAGGCCTGAAATTTCGGCCCTATCAAAGCCTGAAATTTCGGTCCTAACAGGCCTGTAACTTTGGCCTTTCTAGAAGCTCGGACCTGAGACTCTTCTCTGCAACTCAGACCCTTCTAATTTGGACCTGTGGTGAAATATGTGACCTTGCAACAGTCTTGTAATTCGGATCTATAGTGGCAGTTTTGAAGACAAATTCAGACCTGCAGATCTCTGTTTTTTTTGTATTAAGGTTCCCTCAAACTCATACTAGTGGACAAGTATATAAGGAGAAGCAGAGTGCTAGGCTTGGATAAGCACATCTGTGGAAGCTCAATTATCATTACACAGGACTGTTACCCTACAAACTTGGATTGTAGAAATTACAGTTTCAGTTAAATGAATTTGGAGGCTCGGATCAATGTTGAAGAAGCTCAGACTACTAACTGTGGAGCTTGGGTTAGCTCGGACCTGTGTGACTGTTTCAAGCTCGGTTGAAGGCTTGGTTTTGGACAAAAATAGTGGTAATACGGTGGGTTCAGATTCTGGAATAAATTCTGTGGAGAGGCTCGAAGGTGCTTGCACCTGTGGCTGTCCTGTGGTAGCTTGAAGTGTAATCTTGGACTATATTACAGTCATCTGGAAGCTGCTGGGAAAGGTGTAGTCCTGTAAAAGGTTGAGTTGAAGCTCGGACCTATTGAACTATGGTGTAATAGGTAAAAACTCATAACACTGACCTCGGTGTGTGAACAATCATCACTTTATCTCAGGCTACAGTTGGATAGACCTCACCACATTGAATAAGTGTTGCCTCAGACCTATGACAAATCAGAGACACATGGAGTATGGAAAAATTCGGTTTATTGAACAATTAAAGAATTTGGACCTGATATCACTCTGGACTCAACTTCCAGAATCAGCATTTAAAGAACAAGACTTCTTTGATATATGTTGTTGTAGCACCACTTCTGGACAACGTGCCATTTTTTGGGCAACATTATTTGTGGGTAGCTGGTGGAAATCTTTGAGAATTTGTTGGAGTAGTTTGGAAGGTTATTATTTGGAGAACTCAAACATAAGGATAGTCACTTGGAGAAGACTTTGGAACCTTTGGATTATAGTCTTCTGAGAAAACGTTGATAAGAACTTAAAGAAGTCTTGAAGCAAACTTTAGGACTTGAAGCAGATTCTTGGAAGTGTATTGAAGGCAGCTGTAAGAGACCTTTGTTGAGATTGTGTAGATCTATTGAGGATAGTGAAGTCAAAGCCCCTCTCAGTATTTCCAACAGTGAGGTTGTATATTCCCAAAAGGATAACGCAGAAAATAAGGCAGTTTCAATACCCTAACCAGGGTCAAGAGTATTACCTATGCTGTCGAGATTCATCTGAAAAGAGACGCATAACTGTGACCCAAAAGGTATATTCAGAACTCTGGGTATTTTTTCTAGGGATAGAACATTGTTTGTGCTGTCTTATGTCAAAGCTTCATGTGCCCTAATCTTCTGTTCTTGTGATAATGAAGATTGGGCAAAATTTTAGTCATTGTAAATACAATGTTTGGACAGTGTTTGAACAATCATAACAATAATGTAACTATAATTCATGACATCTACATCGAAAGAAAATCTGTGCCCTAGATTGTGGGGCCATGGGGCAAATTTCTGAGTGAGTTCTAGTTTTTGGAATGATGGGAATATTGAGCCCTAATCTGAGCAGAAAACAGTAATTGAAGAAGCCTCCTAGGACCTCAGATCAATCTTTGTAAGTGCTTGGTAAGGGTGATTTCCTAAGGCTAATAATTGAAGCCTAATCTCGAAACGTTCTAATTCAAAAGAAAAGCACTACAACAGAGGAGACAATGAGTCATTGGATTGGTAAACAATATGAAAGCATGCTTGAAACATTGCAGCTCTGAATGTATAGAGGAATGAAGCAGACAACACTCTTTTGAGATTCTGTCCTGAAGAAGTCATTCTACCCTCCTGAAGAATTGAAATCCTCATCTAATGTGCAAAGATTTGTCTACATGAAAATAAATATTGGTTGATCAATAACGGAACAAGACACAGATCTAGTCAAGATCTAGTTAAATGTAGTTTTTAAATTACTATTTAATAACAGTTACTTGAGTTTACTGTAGTTTATTGAAATTGAAATTTTATGTTCCACTTATTTAAAAATGTCATCTGATCACTAGGTTTACTTACCAGGACCTTATTCTCTGGTTGGCTCGCTTAACCAAGACCTTGCCTTCCTGATCTCTTTCCTACCATTCTGTAGAGAAAACCATCCCATCTCAAAGTGAGCTGGGTCTGGTTTAGATCTAATCTCCCTATGTAGTCCTGGTCTTACCTGAGGTAGAATGTCCTGAAAATTCTTATTGAACTCAAGTAAGGTCCTGCAAGTTGTTACTGAGTTCATGTAAGACATTGATGCTTTTAACCGAAAGATTCCAAGGTTAGAATTGAGTTTAATGAGGCTTCGTTCCTCTAGCTTATTCATCATCATAAAAAGGTTGATGGATAGTGGGTATTGTGTTCTTTGTGGCAATGGATTTTTAGCAAAATTCAAATATGACTGGGTAGGTTGACATAAAATTCCATCAGGTTGCTACCCATTTTGTATAATACATCCCGAAGAAAGATATTGTGCCCAGGCCATAAACCAAAATCCTAGGTTTTACTGAAAAGATAAAGCTTCAATCTGTCAGTTATTAATAAGAATGCACATTCAACTGTTGAGTTCTTTTTCTAGTTTTGTATCTGCTTGTATGCAGCTGAGATCAAGTCATAAAGGAATATAGTGGTGATGCGGCAGTCTACAAAACATTGTCTGATTTAGTCTTACATTTATCCACAAAAAAATATGTTAAGCAATACATCAGCAGTTGTTTTCAAAATTATGAATTTCAATTGATAATGGGAGGGTCATTTCTGTAGGATGTGGATGACAAGAATTACAATCACAAGTGTGCTTCCTTCTTTTCTGGGACTTATTGCAAGGCTCATTAGGAATCCTCTGCATGGTTATTTGTTCAGTTGCTCCTATTATGCTTTTCTTCTAGCTAAACTCTTTTATTATGTGTAACATGAAGCAATATGTCTTGTAGCTTTTGAAGAGATGCAAGAATGCTAAAGAAAAGTAGCCAAAATCCATCTCCTTTATGTGCTATCATCCATGGTTGGTTGGATATTTTGGGAAGCTTTTGGCCATATTTGAGGAGTTATATTTTTGACTGGAGCAGTATTCCTTTTTCTACCTAGGAAGTTACAAAATATTCTCGCATTTTATGACATACTGTGTTAGGCCCGTTATCCTTGCTATAACCACCCAGTTCTTAGTGTGAGGCCTGGAAATTGGCTGGCAAAAACTTCCTTCTTCACTCTAATTTGTAAAGTATATTTGTTGCAAATACTTGAACTCTATATGCAGTCTTAAATCTTTTAATAAACAAATAGAAAACCCAATAAAAGTGATCACTCCCTAAGCACAACAATATCTGTTTGACATAAATGTTTGCACAACAAACTGAATTCATGGGATAACAGAGGAAGAAATCTATCCCTTTACTAGACTAAATACTATGAAGAGGCTTAAATGAACAAAAATAGCTTTGGTCTTTCGGCTTGTCTCTCCTATCCCTTTCAAGTTACAAATAGTTTGTTAGCTTTACATGGAAAACTAGTTGTTATCTAACTAAAAGTTTTGAGCCCCACGAATTCACAGAAAGATTTTGGAAACAAGTGGAACAGAGTTGCAAAGGACTATATCTTGAATCTTGAAGGTGAATCCAAGATTTAATTCTGCTCTCTCGACTTGTAGTTGCAAGTATTAGTCTCATGTCATCATATTTTTTTTTTAAACTACATATCATATTTTTTTGCGTAATGTTTTGGGTGAACACCAATTTTTCACCTATTCACCTGAAACGTTTCGCACAAAATATGATGTGGCATACCAAAACAAATATTTACAATGTGGGCATGTTTGCATTGAATTTGTGCCCAGAAAACCCAAAGAGGTCAAGAGTATTACCTACACTGTCGAGATTCATCTGAAAAGAGACACATAACTGTGACCCAAAAGGTATATTCAGAACTCTGGTTATTTTTGCTAGGGATAGAACATTGTTTGTGTTGTCTTATGTCAAAGCTTCATGTGCCCTAATCTTATGTTCTTGTGATAATGAAGATTGGGCAAAATTTTAGTCATTGTAAATACAATGTTTGGACAGTGTTTGAACAATCATAACAATAATGTAACTATAATTCATGACATCTACATCGAAAGAAAATCTGTGCCCTAGATTGTGGGGCCCTGGGGAAAATTTCTGAGTGAGTTCTAGTATTTGGAATGATGGGAATATCGAGCCCTAATCTGAGCAGAAAACAGTAATTGAAGAAGCCTCCTAGGACCTCATATCAGTCTTTGTAAGTGCTTGGTAAGGGTGATTTCCTAAGGCTAATAATTGAAGCCTAATCTGGAAACGTTCTAATTCAAAAGAAAAGCACTACAACAGAGGAGACAGTGAGTCATTGGATTGGTAAACAATATGAAAGCATGCTTGAAACATTGCAGCTCTGAATGTATAGAGGCATGAAGCAGACAACACTCGTTTGAGATTCTGTCCTGAAGAAGTCATTCTACCCTCCTGAAGAATTGAACTCCTCATCTGATGTGCAAAGATTTGTCTACATGAAAATTCTGTGGTAAATCTGACCCTAACATTTCAAAATATTTCAATGGAATCAACAGTAAAGGGTATCACCCTTGTCTTGTTTTATGCCATCTCAGATCTATGAAATAAGGTTTATCATCTCACAACAAAAATCTCATGACCTTGCTCTCAGTCTCCTACAGTAAGAAGAGTATTTGCTGACTTGTGGAGATAGTATGAGTCTCACTGAAATAAGAACAATGACTTCAACGCACATATATATTTATATATACATACACATGAATCTGATCTACTTGAGCCTATGGAGAATTTTGATTTACAGTTGAAATACTGTAATTAAATAAGTTTATACCAAAACCCTAGGAAATTCACATCAGTGAATGTTTGGTTACGTTGAAAAAAAAGAGAGGAAAGTTTCAGACACGGAAATCATTTTTTGAAATTCATCTTGAAGCCATGTATCAACCTCATTGAAAGAAGCTATAACCACCGAAAACACAAATAAAATAGGTGAAGCTCGACTACTTAATAATACTTACTAATCAGACCACATTAGAACATCCTCTTTATCTATTCATTCCTCAATCCATCAATCCTTACCTCATTCATTGGTGAAGCCAACGATCCCAGCCATCCATCCCACGAAGACCTGTCTATTTTGCTACTTGACTGGCGAGATTTTCACCATAGTGGCAATATCAATCGAGCCTCTTGGATGAAGGCGAGCAGGTAAAGGCTGAAGGACAATGACAAATTAATATAGTTTACTATAGCCAAATTCGGAGTTCTTGAACATGTTTTCTGCTCCGAATTGCAGCGAAAGCCCCAAATCAGGAGAAGAAGATTTCAAATAAAGATAAAAAAAGAGTGAACCCAGATCTGATATAATAAGTTTGGGTTAAAAATCTAGTGGAGTGGATAGAAGAATTGAATGTTAAAGAAGGGTATGGAATCTACGGTGAAACCATAAAAATTATGAACAGAGGAGGAGCACAGAACTCTGTCCCAGACCTTGCAAGGACAATATTGGCGGGAAAATAAATTTTCATAGGTCGATTTAAATTTTATAGTAGCCACCAAATTAGATTTTAATAGGTAGTCAAATAAATTGCTATGGTCGGTTAGGTTTTCATCAAGTTTTATTTGTATGTGAGTAAAAATAATGTTAAACTAATTAGAGTATTAATCAAAATTATATTATACTTCTCTAATATAAGTAAGAATCCTAATTAATCAAAATTATATTATATCTTTCTAATATAAGTAAGAATGTTCATATAAAGAGGGAAAATGAACATGAGCTTGGAAATATCTATCAACCTTTAAGGTAGTGAAAATTATCTTTAAATCTATGAATAATGTTATCAATAAATTTAAGTAGGTATAGTTAGTTTCTTATTTTTGAGGAAGTTCATTTAGAGCTTAAAAATACCCAATTAGAAGGCCTTCACATGTGTTGTTAAGAGAGACATGGGATAAATTTTGATTAAAGGAATTAAGGGGTACAATAAGATCAATGTATAGCACCTACTCAAATCACCAAGAATATATCCAAACCATCAAGATGACACACTTCTCTGAGCAAAATTATGAAACACCATGGAATAACTCAGATTAAAACTTATAATCAATCAATCAATAGTTAGAACATAGTGTTTAAGTGAACACAATAAAAATAGTACACATTGGACATAATATCATATACACATGGATCATACATATCCAACTAAATGTGGTAGCTAAAGGAACTTCTTCCTACACATAGTGTCCTAGATGGCTAAGGCAAGGTGTCATCAAACGAATGATACATTCATGAATTACATATAGATCCACATACCTTAGATGAAAAATGATCAATGTGACAAGAATCGTAGGGGTTGAGATGACAATCAAATTTTAAAATATCCTCTAAAAGCCCATATAGAAAATGGGGTAACATATCCTATGACATCCAACTTGTGATATATGGTGGGAAAACCTTAAAGTATATATGAAGAAAGATGTCTTGTTGAGGTCTAGGTCAATAAGAGGTACAATGCCTCACTAATTTGGTAGTTGAAGAAGTTTAAATCTTGGTTTGTCAATTTGGCCCTAAGTAGGCAGGGAAATATAGAAGGAGGTGACCCCCTTGGAAGAGTTCTAAAGGGGAAGGGCACATAAGGCCTTATATAAAGATCTAAATCCAAGTACCTCCCTCATAAAAAGTTCTAGACATGTATTTAAAGAATGTAGATAATGACTCGTCCAAATGTTGATAAAGACAATAGAACATCCCTTGAATCTCATAATAAATGGGGGCATCTACAAACATAAACGCTAGTAGATGTTATTAAGAAGAGGAAGGTCATTATGATTCATTTCAACTCGATGCAAATGTAAACCCACTTTGAACGCACCAAGGGAGATATGAAGGGCAACATTTGATACTCTTGAGTGTATGTGGTTAAACAAAAAGGCCCCCTTTCATTTGCATGAAGTGTTCCTGATACAAATCCATGTTACAGTCAAGGCCCTAAAAAGATGAAGTCCAAGTACATTGAATGTATTGTCTATAAATAACCTCTCTAACAACCTGACACAAACATATAATGATGTCATTTAAATTTGAGGTGTAAATCACTTGAATTGTGTTACAACTTTAATCGCTCCCCAAAAAAACTGTGCCATGCTTCCTTGTGATGATGCTTCAACCCTATTGGAGAACAACCTCACAATGTAAAAGGAATTTAAACATGATGTAACTTTAATAGTGCCCCACATTCACCCTTTGGCTCACTACCCATGGCTAATTTGAGGTTATTTCAAGCAGACAAAGTTGAAGAGAGTCAGACAAAGCTCTTCTAAGTTACAAATCTGAAGAGAAAAAACTGGTGATGTATATGTGGTTGCTCAACCTGGGCTGTATGGAAAATCTTGGCTGAGAGTGTTTACCTTTCCGTGTCTTCACAAAAGTAGGTTGTCCGGTCACATAATAAGATCATGACTACATGTAGGTGATGGTTCTGTAGTAAGTTCTTAGCCTTATCTTCAGAATGGCTAATAGAGAGGATCAGGTTTGAATACAAGATATAATTTGATGAATTTGGAGATTTACAGTTGAAGAAAAAATTGTGGTGATGTTTGGATGGGTGCTAATTTGTAGGGTTTTCCATTTTTATAATTTTCTTTGTTGTGCTTTCTACCATGCTACCTAGTTGCTTTCATGTTTCCCTAGCATTTTAACTTTTTCGATTTCTATCTCTCTATTGTTTCTTGCCCCATTTGAAATTTCATCCTTATTTGGTAGGTGTTTTCTTCAATATAGTGTGAATATTTTTCCATCACACAGCTTCTATGGGGTTTGTCTACGCAAATAGCTTGTAAGGTCCATTCATCGGGGTATTTGATGAAATGAAATGATTATCGATGATCACCAACTAATGGTACCTGCAGAGATTTACTCTAACAATTCTATAGTTTTCTTGTGCCAACAATTATACAACATTTTAACCTCATGAATTAGTCTCCTCTGTTCTCTTAGCTGATTCTATAAGCACTTATTGCTGTTGTCAAAGCTTTTACTCTCTAGACCCATTGAGTTGTTTCATTTATTTGTGGACATTGATCTATTTTCATTTCATTTCTTCAAATTTTCTAACCTGCTCTAGATGAAGTGAAACTGCTACTTACAACAGTTCATGGAAAAACTACAACAAGCACATTAAGGAACGAGGAATGTAAGGAGTTATTGGGATCTATTTTCATAATAAACCTATGTTAATATAGGAGAATACCAAGAACTAAATGTTGATGCAAAATTACGTGATTTTTCTTCTTTTGAGAACTTGGAAGTTGTAGAAAATGATAAGATGATGAGTGAAATTCGAGATATTTCATGATTGCACAAGATTTATTCTTCCTTAATTGGTTTTGTAGAGACTCAGCCTACCTGTATTTAGGATTAGGAGCTTGAAAATGTAAGGAAAATTATCTGCAATGCAGAATTGATTTATGAAGATATAGCCTTACAAAGTGAGCATGAAAAACTTGATTTCCTTGTATAAAAATAATCATCTGATGGAAATTTGCCACATGTTTTAGGAATGTACAGGGGTCATGGCACAAAAGGAAGCTTCTTTTTTATTGTATGAAGGAATGTGCATGTTCACAGTATAATAGTAGGTATAAAGGAGGTTATAGGATATGGATCAAAAGTACATATTGGAGCCACAAGTTTACTTCCTTTAGCAAATGTTGTAAATTTTACAAATTGGTTGATGGTGGGTTTCATTTTCAACTTTATGATCTACAGAGTGGTGACATAGTCATATCATATGACATGTTATATGCAGAATTGGACACAGGTTGAGGGGTGTGGGATGTGTTTGAAAATTATTCTTGATCAAAGTATTGTCAATAGAGTAAAAATTGAAAATTGAAAAAATTATATCAATTATAACTGAATTGAACAAAGGGACAACTAGACAACAGGTGAAAAGTCTTGCTTGTTTAAAGGGTAGTTTCCAGATTTGAAGGAGGAAAGTCAACAGTCAGCAGTCAAGTAAAACAGATTTAGAATTCCATAGTCAATCAAAAATCAATCAAATCTAGATCTCTAGCAGTCCAACAAGCTAGTTCCAAGCCTTGAGACATTTATTTTGACATTCACCCATCATGTGGAAAATTATGAATAAGTAGTTCCAACATTTCCAGAATTTTTCCAGTTGGTTGAGATTATGAGATTTTTTCTTCTTACATCTTTGAGACTCCTACAGCATGAAATAAACTGGACCTAGACGTATCAATCATGGGAGCTTTTGATTCTTTGATTGTAAAAATTGTATTTTCTTCTTAATCATCACTAGCCTAAATTGAGATTGATCCTCTTCATTGCTTTGTTCCTTGTTCCCCTAAGATTGATTAGGAGTAGAATGAGCATCCTGCTAGCAATTGGTCTTGCTTCTACTAAATATGGTCTAAACTTTATTCTCATTGGTCTTCGAAGCAAAGCTCCAAAAGAATTGGTTCTAGATGAAGTGAAACTGCTACTTACAACAGTTCATGGAAAAACTACAACAAGCACATTAAGGAACGAGGAATGTAAGGAGTTATTGGGATCTATTTTCATAATAAACATATGTTAATATAGGAGAATACCAAGAACTAGATGTTGATGCAGAATTACGTGATTTTTCTTCTTTTGAGAACTTGGAAGTTGTAGAAAATGATAAGATGATGAGTGAAATTCGAGATATTTCAAGATTGCACAAGATTTATTCTTCCTTAATTGGTTTTGTAGAGACTCAGCCTACCTGTATTTAGGATTAGGAGCTTGAAAAAGTAAGGAAAATTATCTGCAATGCAGAATTGATTTATGAAGATATAGCCTTACAAAGTGAGCATGAAAAACCTGATTTCCTTGTATAAAAATCATCATCTGATGGAAATTTTCCACATGTTTTAGGAATGTACAGAGGTATTTATAAGAAAAAATTAAAATCCAACCAAGTGAGAAGAGGAAGCTAGAACCCTGGAATTCTCTTTTTTATAGGAGACCAATACAGTAGTATAATAGCCCCAGATGAAAGAATTAGAAAATTGTGGATGGATTGTCTTAATGAGAAAAAGGAAAAAGGAAAGATTGAAGGAAGTAAAAAAGAACAAACGACAATCAACACTTCACCACAAGATAAAACTGTAATGTATGGTTTCTACACCACGACCACACACATCCCATCAGATATCATGGTTCATTTGGCCATACACAACATAACCTAGCATGACACTCAGGACCTCCTCTTCATCCTAACGATGGCTCATAGTGTACTGAGGTACCCCATTTTGAATCCCTTGTTATGGACTAGATGTGCAATTGTGGTTTCCCATTTGATGTCTACCTTATATTACTTGTCCATAATAAGGTCCATTTGATGTCTACCATTATATTACTTTGCTAGGTTCCCTGTTATATTACAACACTGTCATCTAAGTTACTGTTATAGGGGTATGAGCCAGAGTGTCACTGACATATAAATCACTTCCATATGCATCAGACTCCGTTATACAAGATTACTGCTAGTTCACAGGTCACTGCCATTATCATCCATAGAGGACTCTACCATATATATGTACTTCCATATCAATGTCGTTGGCATATACAGGTTAAGGTTATATGAACACAGTCATGCCTTACAAATATATAGGTCACAGTCATGCAAGCTCACTGTCATAAGGATTATGACTGCCCAAACTTCACTGTTAAATATCACAGTCAACAATTTTCATTTCCACTTCCATTGTAAATTGAAAATTCTAGCTAGTAAGGTCACTATTCAAATGCATCATATATATGTCATATATCAGGGTTTCAGTGAGAGAATTTCAAGCCTACAATCCACTGCAATTGCTAGCAACTTTATGTGCAATTGTGGCAAAGAATGGACCAAGTAACGCCAAAGATGAAAAGTCTTGGTTAAATTTCTAAATGTAGAATCTGCTTACCAAGCCATGGGATCTAGGAATCGCTACAAACAACCTCGCAGAATCGTGCATGATTCTGTGAGGTGTCCTTCTATCTGCGAAAAGAAACATTCAAGATCACATTATCAATGGTGAACCTGCCATTCTTTTGCGCCACCTCATCAATGGCTCTCCTTTGTCTGACATCAAACTCCAAGCTATTGTAAAAAGGATCTATCATATGCTCAGAAGCCTTCACTCCAAATTATTTCCTGTCCATGGGAACAACAACAAGAAGGTGAACCACCTTGCAAATGAATGGGTCCATCTAGCAAAAGGAAACCTTAAAATGAATGGGGTTCTAAGCTTATCATATATCATCATGAGTGCCAAGAAAGACTATTTTTTATATTTTCTTGTCCAAAAGTTGTATCCATCACATTAACACCGACTTCCATGAAACAGATGGAATGCGAAGAGTTGACTGCAAAAGTTGAGGCACTGGCTTCTGAGAACATGAAACTTACAAATGAAATAAATCTTATAGCAGAGGCATCTGAAAATCTTGCTTCCTTGAATGAATCACTACAGGTAACATATCTTTCATGGTAGCACAAACAAATCAGTGTGGTTTATTGGCCTTAGGATTTGGAACTTTTTTGACATTGTTGGATTATGTGGAACAGGTAATGTTGAGGAATTTTCATGGCGCGGATAGAGTAGGAGATTCAGAAAGATATGGTCCTAGAGAGACACAGTCACAGTTTATGCATCAAGGAGGCAATGGCTATCCTCAAGTTCTATCTAAAATAAGCAATTCGAGTTCTAGCCAAAGAGATGAGCAAAGGGAGAGTGAGATGAGTGATTCAACTGGTAAATGTCATGCAGTATTGGAAGCAAATGTTCAATCTAATAGAGTGGCTGTAGGTTAAAGAGAGATCCTAATTTGTAGGTTATGTTAAATGACAGTTTGTGTATACCAAACCGTTTTGTTAGTTTTGAGCTATCCCCATATCTCTGTAACTGCTTCACATGAACTTTCTTCTAGAGTAGGAACTAATAACCAGAAAGTACTTCATCCAGATATACGATGATGAGCGTTCTTCTGGTAAATAAATTGGCCCACCTTGGATTTGAATTGGGTCCAGGCATGGGAATCATCAGGTTAATTGTAACTTGCTTTAACTTTAACTTTAGGGTCGTATAATTTATGCATTGGCCCCCAAACTTGCTGTAAAACAAAATGGGTTTGAAGAATTCTTGTACCTAAAAAAGCTCCTGTTAAAGAGTAGCATGCTCCATATTTATTTTATATTCAATGAGTAGTCTTTTAGATGATGCTTCTGTTATGAGTTGATAAATTTTCATTGCCGAGTATTTTTAAATTTTGCGTTGCAAGAAGATTTTGTGTACCCAATTATTTTACTAATATTAGCTGTGCATGGATTAAGCTGTTGGAATAACGAGGGCACTCAGTACTGAATGTGATTATGTTTTGAATCAATGGTTTGCTCAAATATCGTAGTTAAAATCGTGTTTCATGCATTATTTGTTTAAAGCACGCAGATGCAAATGTTTGGGATCATGTATCACCAAATATCACCAAGAATATGCTTAACTGACATGTCTAGTGATTTGTAATCCTAGTCTGTTACGAGGCAAACCCAAAATGCGCTATTATAATTGAATTGAAAGAAACTCAGAATAAAAATCCCGATATCGGGACAGATCTAAAATCTGAAACTAGGGCAGAGTACTGAACAATTAGCCACAGCATTAAATCAACATTAACAAAAGCAAATTCATCAATTTGAAACTATTAGGGCAGAGTACTGAAAAATTAGCCATAGCATTAAATCAACATTAACAAAAGCAAATTCATTAGTCTGAATGTGGATCAGTGCATAAACTGGAAAAATAAACACATCCCACACCATGGGATAAACCAATTGCAGGGTATGTTCGTGGATGTACCTCTTCGGTTTTCAACATTCTTCAGTGGAATTAGCGTGGATATTATTATCCTTATTATCCCTCAGCTGACAGTGGCTATGAAGAGATCTCAGTTCATAAATCTTCCTCCAGCCAAAAAATTTAGCGTGCCAGGCAGAACCAGTGGATATCATTGTTGCGGCCATAGTTGTGTCACAGCAAGTAACTGCGCAAAGTTATATTACCTCAAAGCAGCTGCTCTCTAAATCGAAGGACGTGAAATTAATGGTTGCAGACTTCCATACAAAAACCTCTTCAGCCGAATTAGCACCGAACAAGCCGAGCGGGAAAACAAATTTGAGTGGGTCAACATATCAATGCCCAAAACACTTGTGAAGTCTAAATTCCAAAGGTCTATCTTACATTGTGGTCTATGTGTAATTTCAATGTCAATGGAGGTTGAATGTATCAATGTTAAGACCAATACATCGTGGCAATTTGTCAATGTATCAAACTTCATGAGATATGATATCTCAGTTAAGTATACTCAAATTTCAAGGTCATATCAGTGTAGGGTAGATAGGTTTAGGGTAGATAGGTTTACTGTCTATGTGTACTAATGTCCACAAATTTGATGCACAAATCAATATTTTAGGGTCACATAAGGTAAGTGTTATGGCACTATGTTTTGGTTTATAATTGCAATGAGAGGTTTGTCGACAATATGTACAAAACATAATTCAAAGTCAGTGATTGGGTTACTAACTTTGGTTCTTGAATTTATTCAATTTATGCACAATGAGATTGCAGGGAGAATTACTATCATATGTTGACAACTGGAGGATCACTATTTTTTTTCACTGTAATGTGTATCATTGTGTCAATTTAGCACATACGTAAGGTATGTTGTCAAATGGAAAGCACTCTAACCATTGACAAGGTAAATTCATATAGGGTTTTATTATGACAAGAACAACACCTAATGTTTATATGAAACAAAGTCATTTCACAACACCAAGTTAGAGACTATTTCAAACTTATGTTCACACCTTTCTCTTGGTTTATTTCAATTCTGTTGATGCCAACTCTTAGCTTAATTACTTGACCTTAAAACTATAACAACTATCTAATCAAACAAAACCTTTGTCAAGGTCTTGTCAATATATAGTTCTAGAATCACCTTTGAAAAATATGCCCCCCTTTTAGTCTAGGAGAATGGTGTAATTACCTTAGTGATCCATTAGTTGATTGATATCCCTATTAATGTATAGAACAGTTACAACCACATACAGAGTCTCCCCGTTTCAGTTTTGTGAGGGCCAGAACTGCCTCTAGTTGCAATTTTTGTACAAAAATTTTCCTAGATAATTCTACAGTGCTGCAGCAAAGCCACATTTCAACATAATCTCACTGTCTACCAGCCTATGCCCCACTAAAATGTCTTGAAATTAAAACTGCCAAAAATTACCATTTTTACCTCCTCTTTCCAAATCACTTGTAGAGTATCTAAAATGAGAAAAAAGTATCATAGGCTAGTGTCCTGCCAACAAATGGGGAGATGGTTTCATGGGAACATGAGGAATGCCATTTTTGCACATCCGAGGCTACCCCAATGAAGTAAACTTCTAAATTTTAATTGTTGCAACCAATGATTTAATTTTATAGCATTCATCTCACCTTGATAGGTCTTGGTGTCTAGGCATCCATTTTAAATAGAGACTGGTGATATATGTTATTAGAACCTGGTCTCTCTCTCTCTCTCTCTTCTTTATCCAGAGACTGCCATCATCCATATTATAGCCAATGAGCCCTCAAAGGATCTTGTTCTCTAACATTGGCATTAATATTGCTATAGTCCCGGAGATGTTAAAGACTTGTGCCTCCACTGTTGCAATCTCTCTTCTGAGTCATTCCTTTGACTATCATTGTACTTTGTAATTTCTAGGATTTGATATTGTTTCCTTGTCTAACTTGTGCCCATCTTTGGATCTTGCAATATTCCACTGAATCCTTAATATACATTAGAATATCTAATAGTTTGTGTATACCCATGAAGATTTCAGGGGAGCAGAGGCTCGACAAGAATAACCATTGGATTCATGTGATGATAAATCCTTTGAAGGGTGAATGCATCAAAAGTAGTGGTTGCCAATAAGTATTACGTAAACATTTGGCTTAGCCCCATAAGAATATTGTTGGGGCATTTAGTATTTACTCAAATGACGGGTCAACAAACCAATTCCATACTTCCTGTTAATGTGTCTTTTTAATTCATGACATTTATAGCATAGGAACGATTTACAATTGGGAAAAGGTTATTTTTCCTAGCTTTATCCCGACAAATATTAGACTTTAAAATTTCCAAGGCCATGTGTGTTGGCTTCTACATTATTTTTTCCCTAGAAAATTGTATTGAGTTTATTGGCTTTCCCTGAAAATGATATAATACTTGGCTACAAGTATTGTTTTGGAGAATTTCAATCACATCCTCTGTATTGAACTATCTTCATCTTTGAGATCTAATTTGTCATGCTTTTCAGCCATTGGACACAACAAGTTTATTTTCCTTAGCCAGAATTATGGTTGCGGGGTTGTCTATGAAGACACTTGCTGTAAGACTAACTAGAAACAACAACTTAAGGTCATACAACACAAAAATGCAACCTGTTGATTCATGATTGTCAATTCTAACATGTGAATTGTGATACACAAGTCTGCACTCAAAGATAATATAAATATGAGATAATGTCCAATGACCACACATATACAACAGTGTGAATACAAAGGGAGTGTGAATTGAGATTGCTAAGTACTGCTCCTATAAAATAAAATAAAAGATCAATTAAGTAAAAAGCATATATAAACTAAACTATACTAGAAATGATTTTTGTATTATAGTAGAATGAAATGGAAGAGATGAGTTGTGATGCAGAAATATGAAAATACTATTGAAAACAAGAGAATACCCTTAGAGAATTAAAAAATCCTAACAGCAGGACTGAACTTTAGTATCTGCCTATCAAAATTTCAGTTTTGTTCGAGCAGAAATTGAAGGATGTAAATTCAAGAGTGCAAACACAGCATGTACAGTGGATTAAAACAACAAATATATTAGGCCCACTCTACACAAATCTGCAATCTAAGAATTCAGGATAAAAAGAGCAGGCTCCAACAACAATTGCATAGAAGTCTTTATTACTCAAATAGAAGAATGTCACAGCAAGTTGTCATCTCACAAAATCTCCTACTACAACCTACAAGCTAACAGTACTCACTCTTATTATCTATTTCTACAAATGTCTAACTAGTGTGCCCATCCTTTTCATTTATAAGTTAAGAGAAGGTGTTGTTAGAAAACAGGCTAATGATAGCGTTAGTGGTGCATCTCCCTTGAGCATGAGCAACTCCCTCATAACTTTTCCTTGTATGCAAGGCTTTTCTTTTAGAGTAGTGCATTATCATAGTAGATATAACTCCTCTCCTGAAGGTGCCTCATTCCATAAGTGTGCACTCATGAATGCACCTGAGATGATGGTGTTAATCTCCTCAACTAGTGTGCCATACTTGGTGGGTGTGACCCAACAACTAATTTGTCTATCCTCGAAGGTGTCGTTATAAGCTTCTAGTTGTATTTAAGAATCTTTCTGACTGGTGTACCACAATCTAGCTTTGCAATCCTGGTGTTGCTCAACTTCTCAAGGCTGAGGTGAGACCAACTCGGACAAACTAGGTAATCTAACACTCTTGAGAATTTTTTTTTTCCAATAACCCAAGATTCTCCCCCAACTTGTCAAACTTCCCCTTTGTTAGGAGCTTTGTCAAACTATTAACCATATGCAACTTTGTTAGAATGTGGTCCAACACTACTAACTCCCTAATGAACTTGGAATCTTAGGAAATTGTATTGAATATCGATGTGTTTGAAATGGTCATGACACATTGGATTTTCATAGAGCTTGATGTAACTTTTATTCTCACAACATCTAGTATAGAAATAGTTGAGCCTGATTTTAAATCATTTAATTGAGTTAATTACACTTGCACCCCACTAATGCATCAACTTCAAATGGACCCCAAAAATATTAGAATCCCTCTAGATGCCTCATATTAGACCCTCAAGTACTTGAATTTCTTGAGCTAACTTGGTCATCATGACTTAATTAACTGACACAAGTTGTTATGAGATGAAATTACAATTTATTGTCCAATTTATTTAAGGGAAAAATAAATTAGACGCCCCACATTCCTCACTCTTAGTGCATCAAAATTCCTCACCAGTGTGGGTGCATTTTTTTTTGTCCTTTCTGGTTTCCAATCTCACTGTTTCTTGTTGCAAATTTCAACATTTCAGAATTTGATGCGGCCTTCACACAAAGAAACCATTGAAATCACATGCCCAGATTCTCATGAGAAACCTCTCTTAAGCTCGATCTGCCAGAAGAGAACCAACAATATGCCATCCTACTTCCTAGCGCAAACCGACCCTTAAGGTATGCAACATTCTTCTAAACCCTCACATGATGATCTTGCTCTTGGAGGATGATCATGACCTCCCTTTAGCAACCCTTACTCAGCCCTCGTACTCGACCTACTTTAGGACTACATCTCTCTTCACCCCCTTGATGTGCCGGATAGTGGGAATACATGTCAAACATGCTAAGATGTGCCAAGTGATAAGGCATGCCAAGATGTGCAAGGGTGTGTCAATGCGTGTCAGGGACTTTCAAGACAACAAAAGGGAGAAAAAATTTAAACTACAAGGAAATGAACACATAAGAGGGTTAATAAGTCATCAATTTACCTTTTCCAAGAGGGGCATGCTAGGCACACCAACACTAGGTGGAAATAGGTGCCAAGTGCAAAGTCTTAGTGCATTCTAAGTGCCAAGTATTCCTTTGTTGCTTCTCATCTACTTTCCAACAATTGATCATCACAAATAAATTTAATATTAAACCATGCTAAATCATACCAAGGCATCTCAATGTATTCCATACATGCTAAGAATTTCCAAGTGCCAATATGTGTTAGGGACTAGTGTTATGCATGTTATGAAGTGGAAGGGAATGTTGAATAGTGGTAAGGTGTGCTAGAGAGTGATAATGCATGTTGATGAGTGTTAAGGAGTACTAGGAAAAAACATTAAGGGAGCACTAGGTAAAGATTCATGGAAGTTAATGAATATGAGGAACGTGTACTGCTAGAGACTAGTGTTAATGGTCAGTGTTAGTTGTCATGCCAAGGAGGGAGTGACAAGGTATGCTAAGCATTGGTAAGGCATGCTAGGGAATATAGGCATGTTAAGAATTCCCAAAGTGTGCTTGGGAGTTCCACGGTGTGCTAATTATATCATGTGCCAATTAATAGTGCCAAGATATGCCAATACATGCTAGGTGCTAAGGATGTGGCGCAGGGTGCCAGGGTATGTCAATATGTGTCAAGGAAACAAAAGGAAGAAACAATAATAGGGTTAATAAGTGAGGACTTTATCTTTTTGAAAAGGGGCATGCTAGGCACACTAATAATAGGTCCCAATACATGCCAAGTGGCATTGTGTGCCAAGTGCTAATGTATGTCAATGCATTCATCCAAGGTGTTCCAGGGCATGCTAGGGACTATATGCAGCATGCCAACGCTGTTGAAAATGCAACAAGATGATGGAGCTGAGTGAAATGAAGTCGCCTACACTAAGTGGGCCCACAGGCTATTTTTGGCGCAAAGTCTATTTTTAGACTATGTCTATTTTTAGACATATGGAGCATGGTCTAGGAGTTGCAGTATGCTATTCTTGGATGATTGGTAGAGTTGGTAAAAATAGATGGACCTCTATTTTTAGACATACAGGTCGAAGTCTATTTTTAGACTGCCTGTCTAAAAATAGGTCAGTCAAATATTATTAGCCCTTAATAATATTTGGACTCTAAACTTCAGTTTATTCTCTTACAGCACTTCAGTTGGAGCTACGGATGTGGCCCATGCACCTGACAGAAGGAATTACGCTATTCCTTGGGGTTTGGTGAGCTCATGCATGGTTGACTTCAGTTAGGACTTCAGTGGCAGAGTTTGGTGGAGTTGATGAGGCAGTTGGTGGAGTTGTGTTCGGTTTAACTTAGTTGAACTAGTTGTGTTTAGTTTAACTAGATAATACACTAGTAATGAGTAGAGTGAATTAAATATTATTTAATTCACTAATTATTAACTCATTATTCAACTCAAGAACACATCAGTTCACTACAGTGCATGGACAGTTCAGTGGAGACCAGTGGAAGAGGTAGATGAAAGGGTGAGTTTGCTATTAGTTGCGACATGAGTTGTGCATGAGATTTGCACAAGCATTGGAGGAGATTTCCCATGAGGATTGCGCAGTTGAAGCCAAGGAGATTCGAACTTGGATCTCTCATTGAACCAACTTGGATTGCGCAATAGAGGTAGGCAATTAGTGGATGAGTTTTGAACCTGTGACTTGTTCAAAACTGAGCTAGTTTGTGTGTAACTTTTGGAGACAGTACTGAGTACTTGTGAGGAGTATTGTACTGATATTGTTACATTTTCTCTTCTATTATAATATACAAAATAGCTGGGGGTTTTCAGCTATAATCTTTCCCCATTACATATTGTGTTTATGTGCGCATGCGACTGTTTCTATTTCCGCAAATTGTTGATCAATTGTAGAAGAGGTTATGTGTTATGCATGAATTCGAATTAGTGTGTGACCAGGATAATCTCAGTGGATAAATCTTCATTATTCAGCAAATTTCTACATGGTATCGGAGCGAATTGATCATCGAGATCTATTACAGTGATTACAATTTTATTTCGGTAGACAGAGTCTGTAACGGGCCAGGTAGCCTCTGGATCCATCCTTTCTCTGAAAGGTGATATATCCAGTAAATGCCCTTACAGTCGATCTCTTTGCTAGAAATAATTTGTTCTCACAGATCCAGAAGCAATTGAGTTTTTGATTTTGGAATTCGAATTTTGCAGCAGTTTGTTTTCTTGGTGCCAGAGTTGAAAATGTCTTTCAACGGTTTGCGACTCGAATATGCCCTTGAAGGCAGTTCGAATTATGTTGCATGGAAAGATCGGATGGAGGCAGTATTAGAAGATAATGGGCTGAAGGAGTTCATAGATATGGATGTCCAAAAGCCTACTGATCCTGCTGAAGTTGAAGCTTGGCAAAAGAAGATGGCGAAATGTCGAAGGATCCTGTTGGAGGGCGTGAAGGATCACATTGTATCCAGCCTGCATGGAAAAGCTTCTCCATATTTGATGTGGAAAGCGTTGACAGATCTATTCCAGAGCAAGAGCGACCAAAGGAAGCTGGCGCTCAAGGACAAACTCAGAAACATTAAGATGGAGAAAGGCGACAGTATCGCCAAGTACCTCACGAAGTTCACTCAATGCAGAGATGAGCTGGGAAGTGTGGGGGTGACTGTCGATGAAGAGGACTTGGTGGACCTGGCTCTCCTTGGTCTTCCGAAGAGTTGGCATTCCTATCAGGACTCTGTCAATGGTCGGGAGAAGTTTCCGGGATGGGAGCGACTTTGGTCGGATCTCATGCAAGAGGAGATAAGGCGGACTACCAGGGACGGATCTTCATCAAAGGTATCTGATGAAGAAAATTGCACTTTGGCTGCCAAAGCAAAGAAGGGGAAGAGCAAGAAAGCTTCTCAGTCTAGTGCGAAAGGCAAGAAGCAAGACATGTCCAAGGTGAAGTGTTTTCACTGTCACCAGCACAGACACTATGCCACAAATTGTCCGCAGAAGAAGAAAAATAAGAAGGCTGTTGGATCTGCAGTGGGAGAGGCATTGGCTTCTCAATTCAAACCAGATTTTTCACTGATCGCATGATTGGTTTCAAGTGTGATGGAATCAGTATGGTTCTTGGATAGTGGTGCATCATTTCACATGACCGGAGATCGATATCTGTTTTCAGATCTGGAGGAAAAAGATCTTGGAGTGCACATCGAGATGGGCGATGATGGTAGATACAGTGCGACCGGTATCGGTACCATTTCCTTTGAGAGGGAGTCTGGTAAACCCTTCGTATTGAAGGAAGTATTGCATGTTCTAGGATTGATGAAGAATCTGATCTCTGTGGCGATGTTGGAAGACAAGGGGTATGATGTGGTCTTCAGCGAAGGAAAAGCTTTCCTGCGCAGTAAGACAACTGGAGAGACCCGGAAGATAGGGGTTTGAGTCAAGAACCTTTATCAGTTGCAAGTAGATGGCTGCGCAGCAATGGCATGCAAGGCGGGAGAAGTGGTGAGCCGGGATGATGAGGGCGAACTGTGGCACAGGAGATTGGGCCACCTTCACCATGGAGCCTTGAAGATCCTGCAGCAGATTTCTACTGGGCTTCCTAAGGGCACTCTTGCGCAGTCAGATCAGTGCAAGGGGTGTACTTTAGGGAAGTATGTGAAAGCCACCTTTCACGAGAAGGATAATCGCGCCACGACGATCCTTGAGAGAGTTCACACAGACGTGTGTGGTCCTTTCTCAGTTGCTTCGACAGCAAAGCACAAGTATTATGTGATCTTTGTTGATGATTTCTCTCGAAAGTGCTGGATCTTCTTCATGCGGAAGAAGAGCGATACATTCGCGAAGTTCTGTGAGTTTAAAGCACTGGTCGAGAAGGAGTCGGGGAAGAAGGTGATTGCTCTAAGGAGTGATAACGGTGGTGAATTCATCTCGGCTGAATTCAAGGAGTTCTGCAGCGCAGAAGGGATTCGGGGAGAGCTCATCGCACCCCATAACCCACAGCAGAACGGGGTGGCTGAGCGGAAGAACAGAACGATCGTGGGTGCTGCACGGGCGATGTTGCATGATCGGGGCCTACCCCTTCACTTGTGGGCTGAGGCATGCAATACAGCAGTGTATGTGCAGAACTGTTGTCCTCACAAGGTTCTTGGCATGAGTACACCAGAGGAGGCTTATTCTGGCAAGAGGCCTGATATTTCCCATTTGCGGATTTTCGGATCTCCTGTCTACATGCATGTGACGAAGGATGCGAGAAGGAAGCTGGATCCAACTGCTGATGTTGGAATATTTGTGGGGTACACTGATACACCTCACAACTATCGGGTGTATGTGCCAGACAGTCGCAAGACTGTTGTGCGACGGGATATAAAATTTCAGGAGGAGAAAGCCATGCAGTGTTCGCTTGAGAGGGAGCCACACTTGCATGCCGATGAGGAGCTGTTAGTTCCTAAGGAGGAGCTTCCGGATGTGGATCAGCCACAAGAGGAGGTTCAGGAGGTGGAAGAAACCACTCATGCAGCGCCAACCATCAGAAGGCGCAAGCGCACTATAGAAGCTGAGCGACTGGCTCGAGATGCAGAGAAGGTTGTAGGACCACCTACGACGAGGCGCGGGCGAGAGAGCCGGTCATAGGACCGGTGCAAGTTTGGATACATATGGCACCTTGAAAATGTGTCATGACGAGAGCCATCCTCTTTCGAGGAAGCTGTGGAGGATCCTGCATGGGTAGATGCCATGGTGGAAGAGTATGATTCGATTGTAAGAAACAGTGCATGGGAGACTGTCCCAAGGCCGGAAGTGAAATCAATGGTGGGTTCAAGATGGATCTACAAAGTGAAGCGGGCAGCTGACGGGAGTGTAGAGAAGTACAAGGCAAGATTTGTTGCCCGAGGCTTTTCACAGATTGAAGGGATCGATTATGAGGAGACCTTTGCACCTGTCGCAAGGTATTCTTCCATACAGACGATTCTTGCTCTCTCAGCGCAGATGGGGTGGCACATTCATCAGATGGATGTGAAGACTGCATTCCCCAACGGAGTCATTGAGGAGGAGGTGTACATAGAGCAGCCTGAAGGTTTCAAGATCTTCAGCAGTGAGTCGCATGTGTGCCGACTCAAGAGAGCACTGTACGGGCTGAAGCAAGCACCTCGTGCTTGGTACACTCGGATAGACAGCTACTTCACCGGGCTTGGATTCTCCAAGAGTGAGGCGGATCCAAACCTGTACCGGATTGTGGTGGAGGGGAAGCTGTTGATCATCGTACTGTATGTAGATGATCTGATTTTGACTGGCGACGAGCAGTTGATACTTTCATGCAAGGAGGATCTTGCACGAGAGTTTGAGATGAAGGACATGGGCATCCTTCATTATTTCTTGGGATTGGAGATTTGGCAGCGCAGTGGAGGACTGTTTGTTTCTCAGGGCAAGTATGCCCGGGAGATTCTGGAGAGGTTCAACATGCATGGCTGCAAGCCTGTTGACACTCCTCTTCCTGGTGGTTGGAGGAAGGAGGATGCTACTTCAGCGGAGGTAGTGGATGCCACTGTCTATCGAGAGTTGGTGGGGTCGCTTATGTATCTGGTCAATACACGACCCGATATATGCTATGCTGTTAACCAGCTTTCGCAAGCTATGGTTAAGCCTACCAAGCTCTTTTGGAAGGTAGGCAAGCATGTATTGTGTTATCTTAGTGGCACAACGGGATATGGTCTATGGTACAGACAGGAGGATGGAGCGAGCGTAGCGGCTTGATGAGGAGCAGACGGAATGAAAAGAGCACTTCGGAGGAGTCTTCGGTATAGGGTCGACGGCGGTTTCACAGTACGGCGGGGAAGCGAGAGGTCAAGTGGCACTCGGTTCGGCGAGAGGCCGAGTACATGGCAGCAAGCTTGGGCGCATGCGGGCTATTTGGATGAGGAAGATCCTCGTCGGATTGTTGAGGTCGCACTTCCTACGCTGATTTATTGTGATAACCGAGTGAATAAACCGAGTTGCATTAAACTCCCCTCTTGGCTAATCTAGTATTTCATGATAGATCCAAACACATCGACATCAGGTACCATCATATCAGAGATTGTGTGCAGCGGAGAATCATGTTACTTTCATATGTTCCCACGGAGGATCAGGATGCTGACATCTTGACGAAGGCGCTCACCAGGAGCAAATTCGAATTCCACAGAGGTAGGATAGGGGTTGCAGATAATCCATATCTTGTTGAGAGGGAGTGTTGAAAATGCAACAAGATGATGGAGCTTAGTGAAATGAAGTAGCCTTCACTAAGTGGGCCCGCAGGCTATTTTTGGCGCAAAGTCTATTTTTAGACTATGTCTATTTTTAGACATATGGAGCATGGTCTAGGAGTTGCAGTATGCTATTCTTGGATGATTGGTCGAGTTGGTAAAAATAGATGGACCTCTATTTTTAGACATACAGGTCGAAGTCTATTTTTAGACTGGCTGTCTAAAAATAGGTCAGTCAAATATTATTTACCCTTAATAATATTTGGACTATAAACTTCATTTTATCCTCTTGCAGCACTTCAGTTGGAGCTACGGATGTGGCCCATGCATCTGACAGAAGGAATTACGCTATTCCTAGGGGTTTGGTGAGCTCATGCATGGTTGAATTTAGTTAGAACTCAAGTGGCGGAGTTTGGTGGAGTTGATGAGACAGTTGGTGGAGTTGTGTTCTGTTTAACTTAGTTGAACTAGTTGTATTTAGTTTAACTGGCTAATACACTAGTGATGAGTGGAGTGAATTAAATATTGTTTAATTCACTAATTATTAACTCATTATTCAACTCAAGAACACATCAATTTACTACAGTGCATGGAGTTCAGTGAAGACCAGTGGAAGAGGTAGATGAAAGGGTGAGTTTGCTATTAGTTGCGACATGAGTTGTGCATGAGATTTGCACAAGCATTGGAGGAGATTGCCAATGATGATTGCGCAGTTGAAGCCAAGGAGATTCAAACTTGGATCTCTCATTCAACCAACTTGGATTGCGCAATAGAGGCAGGCAATTAGTGGATGAGTTTTGAACCTGTGACTTGTTCAAAACTGAGCTAGTTTGTGTGTAAATTTTGGAGACAGTACTGAGTACTTGTGAGGAGTATTGTACTGAGATTTTTACATGTTCTCTTCTATTATAATATACAAAATAGCTGGGGGTTTTCAGCTATAAGCTTTCCCCATTACATATTGTGTTTATGTGCGCATGCGACTGTTTCTATTTTCGCAAATTGTTGATCAATAGTAGAAGAGGTTATGTGTTAGGCATGAAATCGGAGTAATGTGTGACGAGGATAATCTCGGTGGATAAATCTTCATTATTGAAGAAAGTTTCTACAAACACATGCTAGGAGAGTTCCATGTTGTTCTAGCACATGCCACCATGTGCTTGGGCGTCGATGTCATCACAAGATGTTCTAGGTACAATGATGTTCCAAGACATGTGGGGTGCTAAGAAATGTTAGTGTGTGCCAAAGCATTAATTTAAGGTGTGCCCAGATTGTTGAGGATTGTTAGGTCTTTCTCATTAATAGAATTGTCAAAGCTTGATTATGTATTAAATAATATATTTCCTACACACAATAGTGGAACTTTATCTAAAGAGAATTTGCTAGATAATAAACTTAATATATATGAATCATGTGTTGACTCATAGGAAATCTCTATTCGACTAGTCATTACTTGAGGGAAATGATACACACTAATTACTTCTAAAAAAATTGATTGACCCTAACCACTATGGCCTTGGACATATTATAAAAAATACTCCACAATAATGGTATTAAATCGTTATCTTTTGACAAAAAAAATAATAATAGGCACATAGTGTCATCAAAAACACATTGGAATGATCAATGATGACGGGCATTTTTTGACCGTCACCAAAAGTAACAAAAAGAGCATTGGTGAGGGTCATTAAAAGTTCGTCACTAGAAGTGTCACCAAAGAGAGAATTAGTGATGGGCCTTTAACGACCCTCACCAAAAGTTTCATTGAAAATGTCTTTGGTGACGGACCATAAAGGACCATCACTATATACACTTACAGTGATGTTTTTTTAATGATCAATGATGACGGACATTTTTTGACCGTCACCAAAAGTAACAAAAAGAGCATTGGTGAGGGTCATTAAAAGTTCGTCACTAGAAGTGTCACCAAAGAGAGAATTAGTGATGGGCCTTTAATGACCCTCACCAAAAGTGTTATTGAAAATGTCTTTGGTGACGGACCATAAAGGACCATCACTATATACACTTACAGTGACGGTTTTTTAAGGACCGTCACCATATGTGACATTGGTGACGGACCTTAAAGGTCGTCCTACTTTATGACCCTCACCCCCTCACCAATGTGCTTTATTCTTGTAGTGTCATTCGTGTATGAGGAATGTACCTAAGCTCATTATTAGGAATTAGCCAGTTTCTTCGAAGTAAGAAACTTACCACCAGGATCCCTCTTAATAAAGGACCTATAGCAACAATGGTGAGACACCCAGATGCTCATTAAAATTTCCTCCCCTCGATTTCATGGATTTCCATCTTGAGGAGTCCTTAACATTAGCTTCATAGGGCACAGACCATCCATCACTTTCATCTGTGAGTTGTTTAATATACCAAAAAGTTATTTATCAATCTTTCTCATCTGGTCAAACTTTATTCCGTGCTACTTTCCTTAGAACCATATCCCAAGTATCTTACATCCTTCCACATGGTTGGCAGTGCTGCATAAACCTATCCACATAAACATATACATATTAAATTTTAAATCGAAAGTTACCTCAATGATGATATTTTACCATGACATCATCCTGAAGGCATCAAAATCCTTTATTTAGATTGACACCTCTCCTAAAGATATGTATTATCAAGGGTCTTAATGTTTACCAGACTTCTCTCAGGGTCTACATATCTTCCCACGAGATCTCCTAGTCACATATTCTTATCTTTTGGATGATAAATGACTCTTGACATGGTTGCACTTCATGATCTCTTCCTTTTTTTATAGTTTCATTTATTCCCAGGAAATTCCACCATACAGTTTAGTGTTTGCATACAACCACCTCATATTCCATATGAGGATATATTTGATTTCATCTAGTTAATGACAACCTGTGTACGAGAAGAGATCCTCCTTTATTTGATTATACTTCTAAAGATAGAAGTCCATCACCTGAAACCACATGACATGACTTCACATCATCTAGTGTGAGCATATAAGTACCTTATCTTATCCATTTGATTCATCCCGCAACAATTTCCTTATAATGAATAACTTAATTCCCTTGACATGATCAATCAAAATGTCATCTAATCCCAAAATTCTGCAAGATATAATTCTCGATGAAACCTTTTTTATTTCTTTCTAACCAGCTAATCCAAGGAGGACTCCATTAGAAAGTACTAGGATCTATTTCATACATGACCCTTGATCTACATGACTATCTTCCATCATTGTTTTTATCGGTGATATTCCCAGGAGCCACTTCTTCTAAGACAAGTGCTCCTCCCATGCTTCTATCATGATGCTATTAATGTACAATGCTTCCTATCATACTATTTTACAACCAACAGAAATCACTTAAAGAGGAATATGATATCGATCATAATAGATATCTTTCACTTCTTCTTTCTTGGATTTCTTTGCATCAGGATCTTCCCTTTCATATGTGACATGGAATTCTTCCTTTATCCTTTTTTCCATTCCATATTTAGGACAATCCCTTTTATAATGCCCAATTTAATTAAATCCAAAGCATTGTACTTTATCCATATTTCTTATTTTATTCCGAGGAACAAATTTACCAAATATTGCTTTCTTCTTGGACATGACCGCAAAGGCTTGATTCCCTTAACTTGATCATGTATCAGCTTTGTCTTTCAATTTTTTTTCCATCATTTTACATAGAGACCATAGATCCCAGAATAGTGTTACTTATTTCTTATAGTATAAGTTTGAATTGAAGTTTCCCCATTCTTCAAGTAGAGAATTCAACACAACTGTAGTCATCTCACTATCAGACATTACTTCTCCAAATTCTTGTAGATGGTCTCCTATTTCAAAAATCCTAATAAAATATGAAGTGATTCCTTACTCTCTTGAAAATTTAAACTTGTATATTTCCTCCCTTAGAGATATTACATTTCCTGCAATACTCACGGAGAATAGCTCCACCAATTTCTCATATATTTATTTTTCAGTTTGTAGTTTTGATACATATGGTATCAATGAGTTCTCAATGGATTCTATAATAATCCTATGGGATCAGGTTTCTCCTTTTATGTACTTGGCATGAGCTGGAGCATCTTCCTTTTGAGGGCTAATTTTTAGACCCTTTCATCTACCCCATAACTTCATCTTCGGTTAGATTCAAATATATCTGCTTCTTCCATGCACTAAAGTTTCATGACCTGAGAAATTTGTTTCTCTCTTTGAAATAAGTCATTTTGTTAGATTAAAAATAGGTCATATAAATACTTACTTGAGTAGAGTTACTTCCTCCTTTTATCATATTACTTATTGATGATTATGAAGATGATGAAATAATGAAACAAAACTGTAACAATTCCTCCAAAACACAACATCAAGTAATGAATTACGTATATCTAACTTAGGAATCATTCAAAATAATATATGGAAAGAATATGGAAAGAATAATACATTCAAACATATGTAAACCTAAGAGGAAACACTGCTCAAAAAAATTACCATAGTAATCACACCAAAATAGCTGTAGTTTTGTCTATTAGTTACTACCAAAATGGTTGATTAAAATAGTGTTCAAAGATCAATTACAAAACATCTAACCATTGATATGACAAATAAAATGAAAGATATAGACCAGAAAAAACTTCTCCCACTCTCAGGGGTCGAATCCATGACTTGCGGATTTATTCCCCAAAGTCCTCAACTAGAATCCTAATGACTAGGGAGGTCAACAAAATCATTCATATCTTTGATGAAACTGATTCACTTGACCCAAAAATACAATTTTAATTGATGTATCTACCTCTAGTGACTATAATAAACATAATTACATTTTATTTTCACATTGACATTAGTCAAACTCCATGGAATTCATCAACCAACTTAGAAAAAGTCAAAATTCTAAAGATGACAGGAAATCTAGAAAAAGCACAGCATGCCCCTCAGAAAGCGCATCATGCCCCTCACAAAGTGCACCGTGACCTTCAAATTGAATTTTGAATGACTTTCTAAAGTCCAAATTGAGCTCAAGATAGCTCATTGGAAACAGGTTCATGTGTAGATATCCAAAATTTCATTAAGTAGTGAAAAATGTGAAGTTAAGCCCATAAAAACTCACTTTTTCCAAAATTGGTCAAAAAGTGCAGCGTGGCCTCAAAAAACAAGGCAGAAAGGTGTTTTTTAGGTTGTTTTTGGGCTTTTCCACCTATCAAAACCTCCTATTTTTTATTTCCAGGAGTCAAAATGTGATGTATATGCCCTTATATTTCCAAACCAAGTGATTTTTCATCATTTATAGGCCTCTATAAAAAGTGTATTGTGGCGCATAGTGCACTTTCTGCAGGCCCACTGTGAAAAATTTCTGACTTTTCTAGAAAACTAGGCCTTAGAGATGAAGCGATATATCCCTAATCATGAATTTTTTTGCCAAAATGAGAGAGATTTTTTTTCTTTCGCATGATAGGAAAAAATAATACATTCACTTCCCCAATATGCTTCTCTGATTTTCCATAATACTCTCTGCCAAAAGGTGATTTAAAGAGGACATTGCACATTAAAAAACATAGGCTTTGACGATTTGAATGGATCTCTCATTCTCTAACACGTTTGTAAGATATGAAGTAGGTTACTTTATTTTGATATCTTAGGAACAAAAACCTCCTCTCTTTTCCCAAAATTCAACTTTGTTTGGCCTAAATATGTTCTACAAAAAGATGACTAAATAGGACATTTGTGGAAAATGTGCCTTTAAGGATTCTTTCAAATTTTCCAAATTTTCTCCAAATTTCCTCAAAATTGCTCCAGAGATGCCAAACAAGGTGTTTTATGCTATCATGGATGTATCAACAATTATATCCAACTTATCCTCCTCTTTTTGGCAAATTAGGGTTTCCTTTGCACTGTGATATCAAGTAGGGTTTGTACTGCTCAAGGTCTAGGTTCATGCCTTTGAACCAATACTCACTATTTTTTGGTATCCTTGTGTCTATTGCAATAACATATATTGACATGGTTAATGTGACTTGGTATTTATGGAGGTTTGTGATGAAGATTCTAGTCAAATCTGGATAATTTTGAACTTTTTGGACCATTTCAAAAAACTCAAAACAACCCACATGTTAGAAGCATTTGATTGCGGGGTGATGACATCAACTCCCTAGTCTCTAATGGCTCAAAGCTTAATATTATATCCCCTTTGTTTTAGGTCTTTCTCTCTTCCTCGATGGTGTTTAGTATACTAGAAACCCTAGGGGAGATGGGAATGGAAAAGGCAATAGGATGATGGGGTTAAGGAGTTGGGATAGGTGTGCGAAAATTTAAGGAAAGATGTAGGGGAGTGAGGGACCTTAGGGAGGTGAGGCAAGTTAAAATAACAAGGGAAATGGGCTGGAGAATTTAATTACAAAGGTATAGTTTAGCTACCTAGAAAAGTGCATCATAGGGGTAGGGTTTGGGGATAGGTTTTAGGGAATGAATTTTTGGGAAGGGATTAGGGTTTTAGGGATTTATTTAGGTGTGTAGGAGGTTATGGCATGGAATGAGAGAGGGTTTAGGGTCTTCAAATTTTAAAAAACATAGTCTTCTAGAAAATCATAGCATAGGAGGAAATTGACAAATTTTCCACCACAGGAATCAAGACACTGAGTGAAAGAGGATGTGAAGTGGCTCAAATTACTTGTTTTATCATTAATAAAATTGTTCTTGAGTTTGGAGGCCCTTTTATACCCTTTTAAAATCTTTCTAGACTAAGTGTAGCTTCCCTGAAAAAAGCACAGTGCTAGAAGGAAAAGCATAGTGTGTGAAGGAATGGCGCGTCATGTCGTTGAGAAAATCATAGTGTGAGATTGCAGACCATGTTTAGAGGCCTTCCCAAAATTTAAATTGAGCTCATGATATCTCATTGGAAATAAATATATGCCTTCTACACAATGGACACTTGAAGCACTGAAAATGATCAAGTATAGCCCCTCAAAAATCAATTCTCCCAAGACTAGTAAAAAAGTCCAGTGTGTCGCTAGGAAAAGCACAATGTGAAGTTGCATGTCACTTTTTAGGCCTCTCGGAACTCCAAATTGAGATCATGATAGATCATTGGAAATCCCATTCTATCTAGTTATCATTTGACTCGTCAAGCAAGACATGTGGACACTCTATGACAAAGAAAATGCATTTTCGCTATGAGTACTCAAGAAGTATAGAAACTCTCTTGTAGCAACTATATTTTGTGCATTTATTTAAAACATCAAATATTTTTGAAACCTTGAACTGCAACTTTTAAGAAAATGAAGTACTTATTTCATATATAAACATAAAATTACATTTCTAAAATAAAAATTTATTGAAGAAAATTGGCTATTACCACTCTTCCAATTGCAGGATTTTATACATGAAATGAGTGTTTTGGTGACCTTGAAACCCTAATGGCTTGATCGAGACGTGGAACTGAATTAAATCATGGTGATGATGACTCCAACTATGATGAAAATCTCTAAGTGATGATAAACTCGTATGATTGATGACATGGAACAACAATTTAATTTTTTGGAAGGAGTGGAAAATAGTCCTAAAGCTAATGACATTGACCATTTTTTTTTTTGAAGACCTAGTGAAATGACAAAATTTTTACTATGGGACCCTAACATAACATGATAAGATTCCATTTGATCACTGGTGATAGGATACAAATACTGACACTAACATTGGCTCCAGCTAGGGATGGCAGCTCTTTCGAGGTGTGAGGAACACCGTAGACCAAGTAGCCTTATCCATTGGGCATGGAGTCAAAAAAAAAGATGAGACTCGATATTGCAAACTGAATGAAAAAATGACATGTAGACTTACTGAAAATTTTACTAGAATATAATTTTTAAAATAAATGTTTAGGATTAAAATTATTCATCACACCTACTCTAACTGATACATACATCACCTGATCAAGTGAAATGGAACAACCAATGCAACCATGTAAGAATTTTTTGTGCTAGTTGAATTCTCCACAAGTGCTTGCTCATGAGAAAGAAAGGAAAACTACTCAAAGGAAATCCCCATGAAAACTTGTCAACAAATTGAAACTTAATAAAATTTCGAAGCATGACCCCACCGACTAACCTTAAGAATGTCGGAAAAGGATCTTCATAGGAATACTTATTAATTTCCAACCCATATAATATGTTACTGCTCTTCTCTAGGTAGTCTTCGTACCTAGATTTTAAAAAAATTTCAACATTCGTGCTTTCCTCCCTTGATGAATGCAACAATTTGACAAAGGGATCCTGAAACTTGTGAATGAATAATTTTTCCCGATGATCAACAACAATACAAGAATATTCTTCATTATTCTCCTGATATGACTACAAATATTTGTATGATATTTTTAATGAGACTCCTTCTAAACAATATAATGAATCTGGGTGATGGATTGAAGTTTTATCATCTTTGCTTTGAAGCTCATAACCAACTAATGGAGAAGGATTTTCATTACATATATCATCCAAAAAATCAGCTATTGGATCATGGATAACTTGAGATGATTGTTGAAATTTATCATACATTGGTTTTGATGAGATTAGATGATTTTCTATAGCCTTATGATTCTTTCTTTCAGAGATATTATGAAATTTTCTCTTCAAAAACTTAAATGAGTCAAAACATAATGGTAAAGAATCATCATGCATCAATTCATAATATGTTTCAGGTCCCAAGCTTTCATGTGTGATTTGAAACTCAATGTAACTTAGTGGTTGGGATTCTAGAGTGTAAGAAGCTTACATATCACAAGTGACCTTCTGAACCAATTTATGAGAAGGATGCCCATTTATACTGCTGATAACTTGCTTATCTTCTTGCTTATATTTTTCTATTATTTTCGCAAATCAGGAGAAACACAAGGGTAAGGCATCCTAATCAAGAAGTTCATTGTTTTCTTCATGCTAAATATAAACACATAAAGGTTGTTGATTTCTGATCTTAGAAAAATTTTCTCTAATGAATTGGGATGAGGAAAAACTTAAGAGAAAATATCTTTCACTTACTTCGAAATTTTCTTCATTTTCTTCATCGTTTTCATCACAAATATACGTCGTTCGATCACTGCATTTCAGTTTCAGAAAATGAGCTTCCTCCTCCCACAAACCAACTTTTGATTGCTTTTCAAAGTGTTACAAGATTAAATATTACAGAGCAATGAAACACATAAAATATGCGGAAAACACAAGCACACAAAACACATAAAACTAGAGAGACACATATATACATGGGTCACCCAGTTTGGGCTATGTCCACCCCAAACAACCAGTCCTTCCTTTCTATTATCCATGAAAATTAAGAGACACAAGCTACAACAGATCCACTGTAATATCCTGTGTTCTCTCTCACAATCTCCATATATGTTTCTCGCTCCGAGAATACACATAAAATAAACAGCCGCAATACAATACCCTCATACAAGCGAGGAGTTTCCTTCTAGGGAAAAAAAACCCTAAAATAAACATAACTTCTACCATCAAATCATTCGCATAATGAACTGTCCAGATTGACTAGAAATTACTATACTTTTACAAAGAAAATTTACATTGTTTTAGCTTCGGAGGCGCGCACAGAGCCCCACTAGGGGGGCGGCTCCATAAAGTGGCAGCCACCCCCTCTGGACCCCCGAAGCAATGTTTAATTTTGGGTGGAATTGCTGCCCCATTAAGGTACAGGGGTCCAACGCTATGATACAAAATAAACAAGATAATCAGGCTCCACACCCAACAATCTCCCACTTTGAGACTGATTGTAGCAACTCCACCACTGCTTCATTTTCTAGACAATGAATCCTCTTTGGACCTATCTGTTTCTCATCTTCGTCGTCATCCTTGAAGACCAATTGAAACTAAGCATGTTCTCAATTTCTCCCTAGTTACAACTTTTGTTAGCATATCTGCGGGATTCTGGCTAGTGTGTATATTTTCCATCTTCAATTGTCCATCTTCCAATACTGACCATATGAATGCTACTTGAGCTGTATGGGTTTAGTCCTACAATGAAATTCTTAGTTCTTTTCAATATGAATGGCACTTTGGCTATCACTATATAACGTGCCCATATTATGCTTCGTACCCAATTCATCCATAAACTTTTGTAACGAAATCATTTCATTACTAGCCTTTGTAGCAGCAACATACTCTGCTTCTATTGTTGAAAGTGCAACAACACTTTGGATTTTTGAAACCCAACTGACAGTTGTTCCACCTAACGTAAAAAATATTCTATAGTGCTCCTCCTATTATCTCTGTCACTTGCCATATCTGCATCAACATATCCCTGTAGAGCAATGTTTGAACCACCAAAGCATAATGCTTGATTTGTGGTACCTCTCAAATATCTGAGAATCCATTTTACTGCCATCCAATATCTTTTTCCTGGATTTTTCATGTACCTACTTACAACTCCATCAGGCCTTGTGCAGACCATTGCATACATTAAGCTTCCAACTACTGATGCATATGGAACTTTAAACATATATTCCATTTCTTCTTGGGTATTGTTGCACATCTCCTTACTAAGTTTGAAATGGCTAGCAAAAGGTGTACTAATTGGCTTTTCATTCTGCATATTAAATATTTTCAACACCTTTTGTATGTACTCATTCTAAGACAGTGTTAATTTGTGATTTTTCCTATCTCTACTTATTCTTATACCAAGGATTTGTTTTACAACTCCCAAATCCTTCATTGCAAATGAATTTGCCAATTTTCTTTTGAGCACATTTATTTCCTACATGTTAGACCCTGCAAAAAGCATGTCATCTACATACAATAACAATATAATATAGCTTCCATCATTTTTCCTTTTCAGATAAACACAATGATCAGAGTGACATCTAGTATAACCTTGTTCAGACATAAACGTGTCAAATTTTAGATACCACTGCCTTGTAGCCCGTTTTAAGCCATACAAGCTATTCTTTAACCTACACACTAATTTTTCTTTCCCTTTGACCTCATATCCTTCTGGTTCCTACATATAGATCTCTTCCTCCAAATCTCCATGGAGAAATGTTGTCTTTACATCTAACTATTCAAGATGTAAATCTTGCGCTGCTACAAGACTTAAAATAGTTCTGATTGAAGTCATCTTAACAACAGGAGAAAATATTTCATCAAAATAAATACCTTTATTTTGTGAAAACATCTTCACCACAAGTATAGCTTTGTACCTTTTCTTTCCTCCATCTTCTTCCTTCAGCCCGTGTAATATCCCAAAATAGGGATTGCACAGCAAGCCTGCTGAAATAATGCACTTCTGAGAATTCAGTGCACCGAAATGAGTTTGTAGCAATTGGATCCCTTAGATAAACTTATCTAAGATCTAAATCCAAAGCGAGGGAAAAAAAATCAAGCTAGGTGGGTTAAACAGACCTCCCACAACCTAGTCTAGCTGAAAAACGCCCAATGAGAGGGGCTGCAGCTATATGAAAAGGACTGCTTCAGAAATAACGTAGTTCCTCTGAGTTAAAGGAGAATAACAATATGTAGGCTAAATAATTACATTTAAATCAGCAAAAAAAATCTATAATGTGGTCCATACAATGTACAAGAGAGAAATAGAAGATTTACATGAAGAAACCCTCATGATTAAGGTGTTGCAACAACATATTGAGACTCCAAAGCTTGACAGCATTATTTTATGGCTTGAAGCAGTTGTATATTACATTTCAGATCTAGAACAGATTTGTGTACAAAAATATAGATCTATATCATAACTATACACTAGATGAGTTCCTCTACAAATTTCCCTTGGGGTTTTGATCAAAACATGAATGTACAGGAGTAGATCTGAGATCTAGAATTATAGATTTGCAGCATTATTTAGGAATTCTACAGTAAATAGATACATACGTAAATTATATATGAAACAAACATGGATTGGTTGGCCAATCCATGGATCACCATAGTGAAAGGGAGAATCCTATCACAGGAGATCTCTCCTCCAAAAAGCAGCCAAAACACCCTGCAACTTTCCTCTTGCAAAAAAAGAAGTATGGAAGGGAAAATTGCACTGTTAGATTCAGTATTGATTAGGCCTGATGCCTTGATCTGAAAATGCAGCTCTAATGATCCAATACACTCTTCCAAGAGGTTAAAAGACACACTCACTCAGAAGAGGCACTAGATTTGCCTAGATTTGAATATATCTACCTTCGATTGCTTTATCTTACAAAGAAAATTGAACCTTGAATAAGATATGAATTGTATTTGGAAGATGAAGCTTGGCCCAAAGCCTAATAGTGGACAGGATAGAACAATTCTCCTCCAAGAGATGCTTAAGGAAGGAGGTGGGATTCCGGACCAGGAACACCAAAGTTCTAAACAACACTATTCCTATCTAAACAACCAGAGAATAAGGATTTCCTAAGCATAAAACACCTTTTGAAATATCAAATGATCAACCCCTTTCTTGGTGTCCTCCTCTTCCTTTTATAATATGGAAATCTTGTCAAACCCTAAACCATCTTAATGATTTAGCTTCATTCACATGAGTAGCCTCTAACATGAACTGTGTTGTACCTTTAGGAGATACAATGCATGTATAAATTTTTTTGGATTTGGTCCTATTGACCCAGTCAATTGATCTAGCCTCTTTCACACTTAAGTGTGTTTGTGAAGATAGCTCAAATTTAGCTTGTTTCACATTCAACATTGATTTATTTTTCTATTTAGGAGTTATATTGATCCTCCTTTACAATTTTATTCATGAGACGAAAAAATTAAAACAAAATTGAATATTCCTATTAGCTTGGGCTAATTAGGAATATTACAATCCTCCCCCTTCAAAACGTTGCTTGTCCTCAAGAAGCTGCAAGGTAGAGAAAAATTTCTCCCTTCCTCTTCTTGTGGCCTCATCAATGGATCCCACAATGGCTAAAAATTATAGGCAATGAATCTGTCCTCCAGTGATTCACTCCAAGTGTAAGATAAAAAAGTGTACATCATGAGAAAATGGAAGGTACAAGTGGTGATCTCCTTGTTGCTCAATTACCTCCTCAAGGTAGGAGTGATGAAAACATGGGAAGTCTTGTTTTGAATGAGTGACTCCCTCACCCATGCAATAATCCAAATGAAATGAGCCATTCTAGGTAGCTCATCAAAGAAAACTTCAAACCCGAATCTATGCAATGTGTTGGGGCTGAATGGAGAGTTTATATTTTCCCATTCAAATTGTTTCTCTCTCAATTTATGACAAGTATGGGGATGTTTATGCCCTTGGGCTGAAATGATATGGCCTCCAAGAATGGCCCAAGCTACCCCATCAAACAATTAAACCATGAAGTTCCTCCTCCAAGCACTCGATTTCTTCAAATGGCTCACCCAATGTGAAGAAAATAGATGTGATGTGGCAATCATGGTATGCCCATTGCTCCTCCTGTGACATAAAACATGAATAGTAGGGATAATCATATTCCCAATTGGCATCTCCATCTCATATCCCACTCTCCAAACATAGCTTCCCATGGGCATAGAAACATGAGCGATATATGGAAGAAAAAATAATTGAAAACAAGTTGTCACATAACAACCAGAAAGTGGATCACAGTTCCTTTCATGGAACCAGCGCAGTGCATCCTTTGCCTGAATCAAACCAAACAATAACAAGTTCTTTTCCAGCCACATTTTTTTTGCCACAATCATTTTGTAGGATAGCATAGTGAAAGTACAAAGTGGTGTCAATGGTGCACACCAAAAATCATTTGGCTTCCCCCACAAACCACCAATGAGATAGCCAATCTCAATGCTATAAAAGGCTGCAAGTACATCATTATACAATATTCAAGAAGGAATGAACTTCCTTGGTACAACATGCTACTCATATAAAGTAGAGAAAGGAAAATAATAATGAAAATGTATACTTTTTCTACCATGTACCTCTGTCCTTGAACTGAAATAGCTCAATTGAAATTGCTCCCTTACTCCCAATGAGTAGGAAGGTCGATGTGACATCCTCTCCATAACTGTTCGAGCTATGCATCTCTCTGAATGCTGAAATATTTCATGCTAGATGCCCTCAGATGTGAACTCCTCCATCAAATCGAAATATGCATCAAAGTTCATAGAAGAGAAGTCCTCATGTGCTGCATGTAGAAGATTCTCCTTGAGACTAGAAGATCTAGTCAAGAATATCTTGCCATAGGAATAGATGACCACATCATCCACCATGTATCTATCATCTCCATCTGGTTCATAAAGAATCATGCATGCACCAAGATCCTTGGAGTACTCTACCAAAATTTGAGACCTCCAATAGGGATCATTCCTCCTAAGAGACAACGTTGGTGATCTAGAATATGAAGCTCTTCTCATGCTGCTGCCTGCTACTTTGACATCCCTCATGCCAAAGTCATCCTCCAAAATCCTCACCTCCCTGGAATCCAAGAATGGTGAGCCAAGAGGAAAGATGTCTCTCATTAATTCTAGATGTGGTGGCCTCCCAGGTGGAATGCCTCCATGTAGTGAGACATCAAAATCTGAAGTGGACTGCATGTATGAGCGGACTGATTTGTCCCTCTCTTCTCTACACAGTGCAGTCTCCTTCATTTGTGTATAATTATTCTAAAATATATAAGGGTGAATGCTCATCATCCCTTGATGTTGATCCTTCTTCTCTTCCTCTCCTCCCATCTCACAATCCACCAATGGTACTGCATGTTGTTGTGTAATTGTGTTTTGGTTCCCACACGTTGAATCATTTGGAACTCCTTGTAAAGATACAAGGGCTACTCTAATGGAAGCAATGGCTGCCTCTTCACCTACATGTGGTGATGGATCTTCTTAATCCATCCTTCTTGCAGTAAATGTGGGTAATAGATTACAGTGTGGATCTGCATGTTTGGTTGAATGCTCACACCCCTCATGAGAATAGTTAGGACTTGTTTCAAACCCTTCCAGAAATCCTCTACGCTCATCCCCTTTCATATCCTTGAGATATTATTTAATACCTTCCAAGGTTTGGAAAATAAGCAAGGAGATCTCCTCTTTCATCATTCCTCCTTCTTCTGCTTCTGTCAACAAGAAAGTAGGGATGTTACAACATTGTAGATCATATTTTGTGGCTGAATGCTCACACACAGCATAAGAAGTATTGGGGATTTCTTCATGAGAATAACTCCTTGAGGGATTAGCATGTCCTCCCCTTCTCATTCCCCTAATTTCTTCCTTCAACTCATGTCTGGCTTGAGAGAAAGTGTTAGAAAACTCTTCTCTTCTAATCCTTCCAAATAAAAGGGTTTCACCTTTATTTTCTTTGTCCTCTATGTAATATTTCTTCTCTCTTCTTAATTGGTACCTCTCCTCTCTGACAGTGAGAGGTTCCTTCTCTTCTGGAGACATATTGGATCTGTAATAAAAGCACAGGCTGTGCCAAGAAATATTCTTTGATGCCACTGTAATATCCCAAAATAGTGATTGCACAGAAAGCCTACTGAAATAATGCACTTCTGAGAATTTAGTGCACTAAAATGAGTTTGAAGCTCCTGGATCCCTTATTTCAACTTATATAGGATCTAAATCCAAAGGGAGGGAAAAAAAATCAAACTAGGTGGGTTAAACAGATCTCCCACAACCTAGTCTAGCTAAAAAACACCCAATGAGAGGAGTTGCAACTATATGAAAAGGACTGATTCAGAAATAATGCAGTTCCTCAAAGTTAAAGCATGATAACAATATGGAGGCTGAATAATTACATGTAAATCAGCAAAATAGATCTATAACATGGCCCATATAGTGTACAAGAGAGAAATAGAAGATTTACGTGAAGAAACCCTCAAGATTGAGGTGTTGCAACAACATATTGAGACTGCAAAGCTTGACAGCATTATTTTATGGGTTGAAGTAGCTGTATATTACATTTCATATCTATAATAGATCTGTGTACAAAAATATAGATCTATATCAGATCTATACACTAGATGAGTTCCTCTATAAATTCCCTTTGGGGTTTTGATCAAAACATGAATGTACAGTAGTAGATCTGAGATCTAGAATTACAGATCTATAGCAATATTCAGGAATTTTGTAGTAAATAAATACATAAGTAAATCAGATCTAAAACAAACATGGATTGGTTGGCCAATCCATGGATCACCACAATGAAAGGGAGAATCCTATCACAAGAGATCTCTCCTCCAAAAAGCATTCAAAACACCCTGCAACATTCCTCTTGTAGATAACACAGTATGGAAGGGAAAAATGCATTATTATCTTTAGTAGTGATTAGGTCTGATGCCTTGATCTGAAAATTCAGCTCTAATAATGCAATAGACTCTTCCAGGACGTTAAAGGACACACTCACTAAGAAGAGGCACTAGATTTGCCTAGATCTGAATAGATCTAGCTTCCACTATTGTAGCTTACAAAGAAAATCGAACCCCTAATAGGATCTGAATTGTGCTTCGAAGATGAAGCTTGGCCCAAAGCCTGATAGTGGACAAGATAGGACAAGTCTCCTCAAAGAGCTTCTCAAGGAAGGAGGTGGGATTCGCGACCAAGAACACCCAAGTGCTAAACAACATTATTCTCAGCTAAAAAACCAAAGAAAAAGCATTGTATAAATAGGCATCACCTTCTGAAATATCAAATGATCAACCCCTTTCTTGGTGTCCTCTTGTTCATTTTCTAATATGGAAATCTTGTCAATCCCTAAACCATCTTGATGATTTAGCTACATTCACATGAGTAGCCTCCAACATGAACTTCGCAATGCTTTTAGGAGATACAATGCATGTAGACGACGCTGTGGATTTGGTCCTATTGACCTAGTCAATTGATCCAACCTCTTTCACACTTAAGTGTGTTTATGAAGATAGCTCAAATTTAGCTTGTTTCACATTGAGCATCGATTTATTTTGTTGTTTAGGAGTTATATTGATCCTCCTTTAAATTTTATTCATGAGACAGAAAAAGTAAAACAAAATTGAATATTCCTATTAGCTTCGGATAATTAAGAATATTATAGTCCTCCCCCTTAAAAATGGTGCTTGTCCTCAAGCAACTGCAAGGTAGAGAAAAAATTCTCCCTTCCTCTTCTGGTGGCCTCATCAATGGATCCCACTATGGCTGAAAATGATAGGAAATGAATCTATCCTCCAATGATTCCATACAAGTGTAAGATAACAAAGTGTACATCATGAGAAAATGGAAGGTACAAGTGGTGATCTCCTTGTTTCTAAATGGCCTCCTCAAGGTACAAGTGATGAAAACATAGGAAGTCTTGTTCCCAATGAGTGACTCCCTAACCCATGAAATCATCCAAATGAAATGAGCCATTCTAGGTAGCTCATCAAAGAAATCTTCAACCCCGAATCTACGCAATGTGTTGGGGCTGAATGGAGAGTTTAGATTTTCCTATTCAAGTTGTTTCTCTCTCCATTTATGATAAGTATGGGGTTGTTTATTCCCTTGGGCTGAAATGATATGGCCTCCAAGAATGGCCCAAGCTACCCCATAAAACAATTCAACCATGAGGTGCCTCCTCCAAGCACTGAATTTCTTCTAATAGCTCACCCAATGTGAAGAAGAGAGATGTGATGTGGAAATCATGGTTTTCCCATTGCTCCTCCTATGAAATAAAACATGAATAGTAGGGAGAATCATATTCCCAATGGGAATCTGTATCTCATATCCCACTCTCCAAACATAGCTTCCCATGAACATAGAAAGATCAACAATATATGGAAGCAAAAACAATTGAAAACAAGTTGTCACATGACAACCAAAAAGTGTATCTTAGTTCCTTTCATGGAACCAGCGCAGTGCAAACTTTGCCTGAAACAAACCAAACAATAACAAGTGCTTTTCCAGCCACTTGTTTTCTACCACAATCATTTTACAAGATAGCATCATGAAAGTACAAAGTGGTGTCAATTGTGCACACCAAAACTCATGTGGCTTCCCCCACAAACCACCAATGAGATAGCCAATATCAGTGCTATAAAAGGTTGCAAGTACATCATTATACAATATTCAAGAAGGAATGATCCTCTGTACAACATGATTCTCATATAAACTAGAGAAATGAAAATCATAATGCAAATGTATACCTTTTATACCATGTACCTCGGTCCTTGAACTGAAATAGCTCAACTGAAATTGCTCCCTTATTCCCAATGAGTAGGAAGGTGGCTGTGACATCCTCTTTATCACCATCTGGGCTATGCAACTCTCCATATGCTCAAATATGTCATGATGGATGCCCTCCCAAGTGAACTCCTCCATCAAATGGAAATATGCATCAAAGTGCATAGAAGAGAAGTCCTCATGTGTTGCATGTAGCAGCTTCTCCTTGAGACTAGAAGATCTAGTCAAGAAGATCATGTCATAGGACTAGATGACCACATCATCCACCATGTATCTATAATCTCCATCAGGTTCATCAAGAATCATGCATGCACCAAGATCCTTGGAGTACTCTACCAAAAGTTGATACCTCCAATAGGGATCAATCCTCCTACGAGACAGCGCTGGTGATCTAGCATATGAAGCTATCCTCATGTTGCTTCCTGCTACTTTGACATCCCTCATGCCAAATTCATTCTCCAAACTCCTCAACTCCTTGGAACCCAAGAATTGTGAGCCAAGAGGCAATATGTCTCTCACCAATTCTAGATCTGGTGGCCTCCCAGGTGAAATGCCTCCATGTAGCGAGACATCAAAATATGAAGTGGACTACATGTATGAGCGGACTTATTTGTCCCTCTCTTCTCTGCGCAGTGCAGTCTCATTCCTTTCTATAGAATTCTTATGAAATATATAAGGGTTAATGCTCATCATCCCTTGATGCTTATCCTTCTTCTCTTCCTCTCCTCCCATCTCACAATCCACCAATTATACTGCATGTTGCTCTGGAATTGTGTTTTGGTTCCCACCTGTTGTATCATTTGTAACTCCTTGTAAAGATACAAGGGCTCCTCCAATGGAAGAAATGGCTCCCCCTTCACCTCTATGTGGTGATGGATCTTCTTCCTCCATCCTTATTGTAGTAAATGTGGGTAATAGATTGTTCTGTGGATCTTCATGTGTGGCTGAATGCTCACACCCTTCATGAGAATAGTTAGGGCTTGTTTCAAAACCTTCCAGAAATCTTCTACACTCCTCCCCTTCCATCTCCTTGAGATATTCTTTAATACATTCCAAGGTTTGGAAAAGAAGTAGGGAGATCTCCTCTTCTGTAATTACTCCTTCTCATGTTCTCTCAACAAGAAAGTAGGGATGTTATAACGTTGTAGATCAGATTGTGTGGCTGAATGCTCACACACATCATAAGAGGTATCGGGCTTTATTCATGAGAAAAACTCCTTGAGGGATTGGCATGTCTTCCCCTTCTCATTCCCTTGATATCTTCCTTCAATTCATGCATGAATTGAGAGAGAGTGTTAGAAAAATCTTCTCTTCTAATCCTTCCAAATAAAAGGGTTTCACCCTTATTCTCTTTGTCCTCTATGTAATATTTCTTCTATATTATTCTTTGGTACCTCTCCTCTCTGATAGTGAGAGGTTCCTCCTCTTCTAGAGACATATTTTATATGCAAGAAAAGCAAAGGATGTGCCAATAAATATGCTTTGATACCACTATAATATCACAAAATAGGGATTGCACAGCAAGCCTGCTGAAATAACGCACTTTTGATAATTTAGTGCACTGAAATGAGTTTGAAGCTCCTGGATCCCTTAAATTAGCTTATCTAAGATCTAAATCCAAATGGAGGGAAAAAAAAATCAAACTAGGTGGGTTAATCAAATCTCAAACAACCTAGTCTAGCTGAAAAACACCCAATGAGAGGGGTTGCACCTATATGAAAAGGTCTGCTTCAAAAATAATGTAATTCCTCTAAGTTAAACTATAATAAAAATATGGAGGCTGAATAATTATATGTACATCATAAAAACAGATCTATAATGTGGCCCATACAATGTACAATATAGAAATAGAAGATTTACATGAAGAAACCCTCAAGATTGAGGTGCTACAACAACATATTGAGACTCCAAAGCTTGACAGTGTTATTTTATGGGCTGAATTATTTCTATATTACATTTCAGATCTAGAAAATATATGTGTACAAAAAGATAGATCTATATCAGATATGTATACTAGATGAGTTCCTCTACAAGTTCCCCTTGGGGTTGATCAAAACATGAATGTACAGGAGTAGGTCTGAGATCTAGAATTACATATCTGCAGAAATATTCAGGAATTATGCAGTAAAGAAATACATAAGTAAATCAAATTTGAAACAATCATGGATTGGTTTTCCAATCCATGGATCACCATAGTGAAAGGGAGAATCCTATCACCGGAGATCTCTCATCCAAAAAGCGGTCAAAAAACCCTACAACTTTCCTCTCACAGATAATGCAGCATGGAAGGGAAAACTACACTATTAGCTTCAGTAGTGATTAGGCCTGATGCCTTGATCTGAAAATGCAACACTAATGATCCAATACACTCTTCCAGGAGGTCAAAAGACACACTCAATGAGAAGAGGCACTAGATTTGCCTATATATGAATAGATCTAGCTTCCACTGCTGCAACTAACAAAGAAAATTGAACCCTCAACAGGATCTGAATTCTGGTTCAAAGATGAAGCTTGGCCCAAAGCTTGATAGTGGACAATATAGAACAAGTCTCCTCCAAGATCTGCTGAAGGAAGGAGCTGGGATTCCTGACTAGGAACACCTAAGTGTTAAACAACACTATTCTGAGCTAAATAGCTAGAGAATAAGGATTGTCTAAATATATAGCACCTTCTAAAATTTCAAATGATCAACCCCTTTCTTGGTGTCCTCCTCTTCCTTTTAAGATATGGAAATTTTTTCAAACCCTAAACCATCTTGATGATTTAGCTTCATTCACATGAGTAGCCTCCAACATGAACTGCGTCATGCCTTTAGGAGATACAATGCATGTAGACAGTGCTATGGATTTGGTCCTGTTGACCCATTCAATTCATCTAGCCTCTATCACACTTAAGTGTGTTTATGAAGATAGCTCAGATTTAGCTTGTTTCATAGTGAGCATTGATTTATTTTGCTGTTTAGGAGTTATATTGATCCTCCTTTACAAATTTATCCATGACATAGAAAAATTAAAACAAAATTAAATATTCCTATTAGGTTGGTCTAATTAGGAATATTACAGTCCTCCCCCTTCAAAACGTTGCTTGTCCTCAAGCAACTGGAAGGTAGAGAAACTGGCTGCAAATGATAGGCAATGAATTTTTCCTCCAATGATTACCTCCAAGTGTAAGATAACAAAGTGTACATCATGAGAAAATGGAAGGTACAAGTGGTGATCTCCTTGTTTCTCAATGGTCTCCTCAAGGTAGGGGTGATGAAAACATGGGATTTTTTGTTCTCAATGAGTGACTCCCTCACCCATGCAATCATCCAAATGAAATGAGCCATTATAGGTAGCTCATCAAAGAAAACTTCAACCCCAGATCTAGGCAATGTGTTGGGGCTGAATGGAGAGTTTATATTTTCCGATTCAAATTGTTTATCTCTCCATTTATGATAAGTATGGGGTTTTTTATTCCTTTGGGCTGAAATGATATGGCCTTCAAGAATGGCCCAAGCTACCCCATCAAACAATTCAACCATGAAGTGCCTCCTCCAAGCACTCAAGTTCTTCAAATGGCTCACCCCATGTGAAGAAAATATATGTGATGTGGAAATCATGGTTTTCGCATTGCTCCTGTTGTGAAATACACCATGAATATTAGGGAGAATAATATTCCCAATGGGCATCTCCATCTCATATCCCACTCTCCAAACATAGCTTACCATGAACATAGAAACATCAGCAATATCTGGAACCAAAAACAATTTAAAACAAGTTGTCGCATGACAACGAAAAAGTGGATCATAGTTCCTTTCATGGAACCAACACAGTGCATCCTTTGCCTGCATCAAACCAAACAATAACAAGTTCTTTTCCTGCCACTTATTTTCTTCCACAATAATTTTACAAGATAGCATCATGAAAGTACAAAGTGGTGTCAATTGTGCACACCAAAAATCATGTGCCATCCCCCACAAACCACCAATGAGATAGCCAATCTCAGTGCTACAAAAGGATGCAAGTACATCATTATACAATATGCAGGAAGGAATGATCCTACTTGGTACAACATGCTACACAAATGAAGTAGAGAAAGGCAAATGATAATGCAAATCTATACCTTTTCTACCATGTACCTCGGTCCTTGAACTGAAATAGCTCAATTGAAATTGATCCCTTACTCCCAATGAGTGGGAAGGTGGCTGTGACATCTTCTCTATAACCATCCAGGCTATGCAGCTCTCCATATGCTGAAATATTTCATGTTGGATGCCCTCCCAAGTGAGCTCCTCCATCAAATGCAAATATGCATCAAAGTGCATAGAAGAGAAGTCCTCATGTGCTGCATGTAGCAACTTCTCCTTGAGACTAGAAGATCTAGTCAAGAAGATCTTTCCATAGGAATATATGACCACATCATCCACCATGTATCTATCATCTCCATCCAGGTCATCAAGAATCATGCATGCACCAAGATCCTTGGAGTACTCTACCAAAATTTGAGACCTCCAATAGGGATCAATCCTCCTAAGAGACAACGCTGGTGATCTAGCATATGAAGATATCCTGATGCTGCTATCTACTACTTTGACACCCCTCATGCCAAATTCATCCTCCAAACTCCTCACCTCCCTGGAATCCAAGAATGGTGAGCCAAGAGGCAAGATGTCTCTCACCAATTCTAGATCTGGTGGCCTACCAAGTGGAATGCCTCCATGTAGTGAGATATCAAAATCTGAAGTGGACTGCCTGTATGAGTGGACTAATTTGTCCCTCTCTTATCTACGTAGTGCAGTCTCCTTCCTTTGTGTAGAATTATTCTGAAATATATAAGTGTGAATGCTCATCATCCCTTGATGTTTATCCTTCTTCTCTTCCTCTCCTCCCATCTCACAATCCACCAATGCTACTGCATGTTGCTCCGGAATTATGTTTTGGTTCCCACATGTTGAATCATTTGGAACTCCTTGTAAAGATACAAGGACTCCTCTAATGGAAGCAATGGCTCCCCCTTCACCTACATGTGGTGATGGATCTTCTTCCTCCATCCTTCTTGCAGTAAATGTGGGTAATAGATTGCGTTGTGGATCTTCATGTGTGGCTAAATGCTCACACCCCTAATGAGAATAGTTAGGGCTTGTTTCAAACCCTTCCAGAAATATTCTACACTCCTCCGCTTCCATCTCCTTGAGATCTTGTTTAATACCTTCGAAGGTTTGTAAAATAAGTAGGGAGATATCCTCTTCCATCATTCCTCCTTCTCCTGTTTCTCTCAACAAGAAAGTAGGCATGTTACAGCGTTGTAGATCAGATTGTGTGGCTGAATGCTCACACACAACATAAGAAGTACTGGGGCTTTCTTCGTGAGAAGAACTCCTTGATGGATTGGCATGAATTCCCCTTGTCATGCCCCTGATTTCTTCCTTCAATTCATGATGGCTTGAGAGAGAGTGTTAGAAAACTCTTCTCTTCTAATCCTTCGAAATAAAAGTGTTTCATCCTTCTTCTCTTTGTCCTCTATGTAATATTTCTTCCATCTTCTTCTTTGGTACCTCTCCTCCCTGACAGTGAGAGGTTCCTCCTCTTCTAGAGACCTATTAGATCTGTAAGAAAATAATAGGTTGTTCCAAGAAAGATGCTTTGACACCACTGTAATATCCCAAAATAGGAATTGAAAAACAATCCTGTTGAAATAATGCACTTCTGAGAATTCAGTGCATTGAAATGAGTTTACAGCTCCTGGATCCCTTATATCGGCTTATCTAAGTTCCAAATCCAAAGGGAGGGAAAAAAAAATTCAAAATAGGTGGGTTAAACAGATCTCCCACAACCTAGTCTAGTTGAAAAACACCCAATGAGAGGGGTTGTAGCTATATGCAAAGTATTGCTTTATAAAGAACACAATTCGTCTAAGTTAAAGTAGAATAACAATATGGAAGCTGAATAATTACATGTACATCAGAAAAACAGATCTATAATGTGGCCCATACAGTGTACAAGAGAGAAATAGAAGATTTACATGAAGAGACCCTCAAGATTGAGGTGCTGCAACAACATATTGTGACTGAAAAGCTTGACATCATTATTTTATGGGTTGAAGAAGATTTATATTACATTTCAGATCTATAACATATCTGTGTACAAAAATATAGATCTGTATCAGAGTTGTATGCTAGATGAGTTCCTCTACAAATTCCCCTTGGGGTTTTGATCAAAACATAAATGTACAGGAGTAGATCTGAGATCTAGAATTATGGATCTGTAGCCATATTCAGGAATTCTGTAGTAAATAAATACATAAGTAAATAATACCTGAAACAAACATGTATTATATGGCCAATCCATGGATCACCACATTGAAAGGGAGAATCCTATCACTGGAGATCTCTCCTCCAAAAAGCAGTCAAAACACCCTGCAACTTTCCTCTTGAAGATAACAAAGTATGGAAGGGAAAATTGCACTGTTAGCTTCAGTAGTGATTAGGCCTGATGCCTTGATCTGAAAATGTAGCTCTAATGATCCATTACACTCTTCTAGGAGGTTAAAAGACACACTCATTGAGAAGAGGCACTAGATTTGCCTAGATCTGAATAGATCTAGCTTCCACTGCTGCAGCTTACAAAGAGAATCGAACCCTCAATAGGATCTGAATTTTGGTTGGAATATGAAGCCTGGCCCAAAGCCTGATAGTGGACAAGATAGAACAAGTCTCCTCCAAGAGCTTCTCATGGAAGGAGGTGGGATTCCTGACCAAGAACACCCAAGTGCTAAACAACACTATTCTCATCTAAACAGCCAAAGAATAAGGATTGTCTAAACAGGCAACACCTTTTGAAATATCAAATGATCAACCCCTTTCTTGGTGTCCTTCTCTTCTCTTTATAATATGGAAATATTTTCAAACCCTAAACCATGTTGATGATTTAGCTTCATTCACATGAGTAGCCTCCAACATGAACTGCGTTGTGCCTTTAGGAGATACAATGAATGTAGAAAATGTTGTGGATTTGGTCCTGTTGACCCAGTCAACTGATCTAGATTCTTTCACATTTAAGTGTGTTTATGAAGATAGCTCAGATTTAGCTTGTTTCACATGGAGCATTGATTTATTTTTTTGTTTAGGAGTTATATTGATCCTCCTTTACAATTTTATTCATGAGACAGAAAAACTAAAACAAAATTGAATATTACTATTAGCTTGGGTTAATTAGGAATATTACAGCCTATAAACCCATTTATTCTACAATGTAGTTTTACCTACAAGCAGCCTGACTAAGTCCCAAGTCTAGTTATGCATTAAGGATTCCATCTCTTCTTCCATGGCTAGCTCCCACTTCTTCCTGCTTTCAACCTACATTGCTTCTTCATAACATTCAAGTTCACCAGAATCAGTTAACAATAAATAATATAACGAAGGAGAGTATCGTTCAGGGGGTCTACTTATCATGGTATATCTTCTAACGCCACTTTCAGGTGTTTGAGGTGCCCATTGTTGTTTTCGTTTTTGTTGTTGTTGTTGTGGCTCTTGATTATTATTATTTTTATGCACCTTTACCTTTTCTATGATCTCATCAAGAACTATGCATTATTTCTTTTCTTTTTCCTGTTTCTTTTCCTACAACTGATTCTTATACAATACCTTTTCATTGAATATTACATCTCTGCTCCTAATTATTTTTTGATTTTCATAATCATATAAGCGATAACCAAAATCATTAACACCATATCCAATAAAGTTACATTTCTTTGATTTTTCCTCAAGCTTTGTTCTATTTTATTTATTAATATGGACAAAGGCCTCACAACCAAAAGGCTTTAAAAAAGAGTAGTTTACCTTTTTACCTGTCCATGCTTCCTCTGGAATACCACCATCCAAGGAACTTGAAGGCCCTCTGTTTATTAGATAAATAGCAGTATCTACATCATCTGCCCAAAATTGTAAAGGCAATCCTGCATGCAATCTCATGCACCTTGCACGCTCCATGATTGTTCTGTTCATCCTTTCTGACACACCATTTTCTTGTGGTGTTCTTGGAATTGTCTTCTCTCTACGAATTCCATGCTATGAACAGTACCTATCAAACTCTTTGCTGCAATATTCACCTCCATTGTCTCATCTGAGACACTTCAACTTCTTTCCTGTCTCAATCTCAACCAAAGCTTTCCATTTCTTGAAATTATCAAATACATCAGATTTATTCTGAATACAATAAATCCATGTTTTTCTAGTTGCATCATCAATAAAAGTAACATAATAACGAGAGCCACCGAGAGATGATACCTGAGCAGGTCCCCATACATCTGTATGCACAAGCTCGAATTTTTTTCTCTTATTTTCTTTCCAAACTCTGAGAAATCTGACTCTCTTCTTTTTTCCATAAATGCAATTGTCACATAAATCCAATTCAACATTCTTCAAACCTGGCAACAAATTTCTTGAGTGAAGAATCTTCATCCCTTTCTCATTCATGTGTCCGAGCCTATGATGCCATAATGCTGCATATTCTCCTTTGGAATTTAAAGCATTAATAGAGTTAGAAATACCATTGCATAAATACAATGTACCAACTTTTTCACCTTTTTCTATTACTAGGTCTCCTTTGGTGACCTTCCAGGTTTTATCTGTGAAAGTTGTCACACAACCTTCACTTCCAAACAGCCCTGTTGAAATTAGATTTTTCCTTAGATTTGGAACATGCCTTACCTCCTTTAATAGCCATTGGTTTCCATTCTTTTGTTTTACAAGAACCTTACCCATTAAAATGATTTTATAGGGTTTATCATAACCCAAATGGACTTGTCCAAAATCTCCTTCAACATAGTCATCAAAATATTTCTTATCAAGTGTGGCATGGAATGGGGCCCCTGAATCTACAACCCAAGAATCAAAGCATCTTGTAACACATCACCTGTCACATTTGCTTCATGATTGTTTTCTTGATGTGTGTATCCTTGTTTTCCCTTCTGAGATCTACAGTCTTTCTTTAGGTGTCCGTTCTTTCCACATTACCAGCACACTATCCCCGATCTAGACTTGGATCTGCCTTTCCTTGATTTACTGCGATATCCCAAGCTCTTTCCTCTTTATATTCCTTTTCCCCTAGACTCTACACTCAAAGCATTATCCGATGTCTCACCGGAACTTTTCTGTTTCATTTTGTTGCTAAGGATAGCACCGATAACATCATCAAAATTTAAAGTACTAGATCCAGAGACAAAGTTACTAATGGCCATAACTAAACCATTCCAGCCTTCTGGCAATGAGCACAAAAATAACATAGCTCTAACTTCATCATCAAATTTTACCCCCACAAAATTTAACTGACTAGTAACTGTATTAAAATCATTTAAATGGTCTGCAATAGATCCACATTTCGACATCTTCATATTAAATAATTTTTTCACAAGAAATAACTTGTTTGAGGCCGAGGGTTTTTCATATAGTTTCTCCAATGCCTTAATAAAACCCTCTATTGTTGTTTCCTTCGAAATATTGAAGGTTACCGATGCTACGAGGCACAACCGTACTGTTCTGAGTGCCTTTCTATCAAGAATATCCCATTTTGCATCTCTCATGGTCCTCGACTTCTTTTTTTTTCCGCTCAATGGTAGGTACAGATATTTCTGATACAAATAATCTTCCATCTGCATCTTCCATAACAGGAAGTTTTGGACATTAAATTTCTCGACCCTAAATTTACCATTCTTTTGCCGTTGCTCCCACTCGAAACAAGAACCCTTCTTTCCTGTGAGTTTATTAGCCAAATAGAGCTTCAGCTCTGATACCACTTGTTAGAAAATTAAATATTACAGAGCATTGAAACACATAAAATATGCGGAAAACAAAAGCACACAAAACACATAAAACCAGAGAGACAAAAATATATTTGGTTCACCGATTTTGGGCTACGTCTTCCCCGAACAGCTAGTCCTTGCTTTCTATTATCCAACAAAATGAAGAGACACAACCTACAACACATCCGCTGTAATATCCTCTCTTCTCTCATAGTCTCCCTATCTGTTTCTTGCTCCGAGAATACACATACAATACACAGCTACAATAAAACACCCTCATACTAGCAAGGGGTTGCCTTCTAGGGAAAAAAATCCCTAAACTAAACATAACTTCTACTGTCAGATCATCCGCCTAATGAACGACCCATATTGACTGGAAATTATCATACTTTTACAAGGCAATTTTACATATTTTTTAAGCTTCGGGGGCGCTTCCCCTGAAACCCCCTACCAGGGGGGGCTCCATAAAGTTTCAGCCACCCCCAGACCCCCTAGGCAGTGTTTAATTTCAGGCGGGGTTTCCACCCCATTAACGTACATGGGTCCAATGTTGTGATACAAAATAAACAAGATAATCAGGCTCCACACCCAACACAGAGTTAGCTTCAATTTGGAGAACATAATTGTCATCATACTAATCAAACTTGGGTAGTTCATCAATATAAGTAATGTCATCAAACGTACACATTAGATCAACAGATTTCTTCCCCTCGATTTGATCTACAAATCCATTTTCATGATTGTCCATAAATGAATACAAACAACAATCATTTTCTGATCTATGGTAACTGGGATTAGTAGGAAAATGTTTAGGGCCAACAACCTCTTCTTTTGAAATAAGTGGGACATGGTGTTTTTTATCAACAAATTCATCTCTCATGATGATATTTTGCATTAATTTTTCCATGATACGTACCAAAATTTCGAGCTTTACTTATGATGATGTAATTTATTCCTTTTATATTTTCTCCCTTTATTTTTCCTTCAACTGTAACCTTTTGACTAGAAAATTAGCTTCCACATCTATTTCATTGTCTTGTATTTCTTCGAGCATTGTAGCGACCAACAGGTGGTTTTATATTAGCAGGGATTGAATGGTATACATGATTAAACCTAGATGAAAAGTATTGCACTGTTTATCCTGAGTGTCTTTTAAAATGATTATATTCTTCTAAAATAAAAAAAGGATTCCTCTTGATCACCCATTTACTAAGGAAGACTTTCAAAAAATGATGGAAATAAAAAATTCTTGTAACTAGCAAGTGTTTGAACCATTCCTTGGGCTCACCTTGAAAATATAGAGGAAATATTCTAATACTAACATCATCTTCATCAACCTCAAAAATATCAAGAAAATTTTCAAAACCCTCAATGTGTTTCTCAGCCGTGATGTTACCATATTCTCCATCAAACCTCAGAAGATATTTGTAATAGTTTTCAGTGAAATCATGGAGTATAGGAGGTAAGATGAGTGGCTAGTATCTATCTATAATTTTCCAAGGTATAGGATTATGTACATAAGCTGTAATATTATTCTTGATCACTTGAGGCTTATCAAGTAGAATGTCATCATCATATGATTCAAAAGAAGGCTCTCGATCAAGATCAAATGCGTAAGGAGAATTTGAATCCAAAATTCTCAGAGGGAATGAATCAAATGTAGATATCAGATGTTTTCTCAAATACAATATACTTTGAAAAAACTTCTTGACATTCTCCAGAAAAGAGAAAAAATCATCCAGGACAAAGAACATGAGGTCCTCGATGAAAGCCCAAGTTGAATAGTTGATCTTCCCATGTTGTATTTTCATGTTGCTATTGGAAAGGTTCATTCTCTAGTGGAGTCTTAGATTTTATTTTGAAACGAATTTTGAGTCACGAGGTGAATGATTTCAGCCTTTGTGTGTCTAATCACTATTCACCATCAGTAATCAGATCTGATCCATTTCATTCTTTCCTAGGAAAGATCTATCACTTCGTTCCCTAGTATGGTCGCCATCATGTTATTACTCCACCATATCTCCGAAGGCTGAGAAGGAGATGAGCATAGGTAATCATAGACCAATATTTTTTGAAGTAGCTAGCGCTACTAGGTTGGAGAGGGCTCTCTCCATGTTTTAAAAACCATGACGACTTTATAATGAAGATTTTATTCTAGGTATAGTAGCACTAGGGTTTGGTTGATTGATTTTGAGTGATGGATGGTGAATAGGTCAGGGAAAAAAGGATTAGAATTGAAAATATCTGATGGGGCAAGGTAGGCATATTCTTGAACACATTCAGGTATCAATATGAGTATGAGAGGTTGCTATGGTTTCATAAAAGAGCATGGAAATCCTGAATTCTTTTCAATCAGAAGAAAATGAAACACAACTATAATAGTTCCTCCAAAACAGAGAATTAAGTAATGGATTATGTCGATCTAACTTAGGAGCCATTCACATTAAGAGCGCGCATGAATATGGAAAGCATAATACATTAAAAAATATGTAAACATAAAAGGAAGCACTGTTAAAACACATTACCACAAAAATCCCACTAAAATAGCTGCAACTCTCTCCATTAGTTCCTGCCAAAATGACTGATTACACTAGCGTTCAAATATCAATTACACCACATCCAACCATTGGAATGGAAAAGAAAATGAAATATATAGATAAAAAACAACTTCTCCCACTCTCAAGGGTCAAATCCATGGATTGTGGAGATGTTCCCCAAATTCCTCAACTAAAATCCTGATGACTATGGAGTTCAACAAACTCATCCCTATCTTTGATGAAACTGATTCACTTGACCCAGAATTACAATTTTACTTTATGTATCTATATTTAGTGACTATAATAAACATAATTTCATTTTATTTTCATATTTACATCAGTAAAACTACATGGAATTCATCAACCAACTGATAAAAAGTCTAAATTATGAACATGATAGGCAACCTAGAAAAAGTGCAGTGTGCCCATGAGAAAGCGTAGCTTGACCTTCAACCTCAGTTTTGAATGAATTTATAAAGTCCAAATTGAGCTCACAATGGCTCATTGGAAATATTTTCCTATCTAGTTATCCAAAATTTCCTTAAGAAATGATAATTACGGAGTGAAGCCCCTAAAAAACCACATCTTCAAAACTGGTCAAAAGCACAACGTGGCCTCAATAAACAAGGCATAAATGTGTTTTTATGGTGTTTTTGGGCTTTTCCACCAGTCAAAGCCTCAGATTTTTGATTGTCAGGAGTCAAAATGTGATGTAGAGGCCATTATATTTCAATCCCAAGTGATTTTTCATCATTTATAGGCCTCCAGAAAAAGTGTAGCATGGCCCATGCTGAGCTTTTTGCAAGCTCACTGTGAAACATTTTGAGTTTTCTGCAAAAATAGGCCTTAGAGATCGAGGAATATCTCCTTAACCATGAATTTTTTTTCAAAATTGAGAGAGGTTTTTGTTTTTTGGCATGTTAGGAACAAAAAATACTCTAGTTTCTCAAGATCCTTCTCTGATTGTTCATAATATTCTCTGTAAAAAGGTGACTTAAACAGGACGTTGCAGAATAAGAAAATATGCTTTGAATGTGTGAATGGATCTCTCATTCTATAATTCCTATGTAAAATATGAAGTAGGTTATTGTAGTTTTATATTGTCGTAAAAAAAACTTCATCCAAATTCCAAGAAATCATCTTTGTTTGCCCACAATATGTTCTGCAAAAATTTGACCAAATAGGACATTTCTAGAAAATGGGCCATCAAGAAATTTTTCAAAAATTCTGAATTTTCTCCCAATTTCATCAAAATTTCTTCAGAGATGCCAAATAAGGTGTGTTATGCTATAATGGATGTATCAGAAAGTAGTTCGAACTTATCCTTCTCTTTTTAACAAATTAGGGTTTCTTTTGTACTGTGATTTCAGGTAGGGTTTGAACTGCTCAGCGTCTTGCTTCATACTTTTAAACCAATACTCACCATATTTTTGTATCCCAATATTTTCTACAATAACATCTGTTGAAATCGTGAATGTCACCCCTACAATGGTGAGTTCGTATTTTTGGAGGTTTGTGATGAAGATTCTATTCAAACGTAGATAATTTTGCACTCTTTGGACCATTTCACAGAACTCAAAGAAACCCACATGTTGGAAGAATTTTACTGCTAAGGGTGATGACATAAACTTCCTCATGTCTGATAGATAAAACCTTATGATTCTCTCTCCTTTTTGGTAGCTATTTCTGTCTTCCTCCATGGTGTTTATTTTACTAGAAACCCTAGGGGAGAGGGGAAAGGAAAAGGGAATAGGATCATGGGGTTAAGGATTTGGGATAGGTGTGGGAAAATTTAGGGAAGGGTGTAGTAGACTTAGGGACCTTATGGAGTTGGAAAAAATTTAAAATAACAAGGTAAATGGGTTGGGGAATTTAACTACAGGGGTATAGTTTAGCTTCCTAGAAAATCGCAACATAGGGGTAGGGTTTGGGGATAGGTTTTAGAGAATGAAAGTTTGGCAGGGGATTGTGATCTTAGGAATGTATTTAGGTGTGTAGTATGTTATGTAATTGAAGGATAGAGGGTCTTGGAAAAAACATACTCTTATAGAAAACCGAAGCATAGGATAAAATTGACAAATTTGCCACCATAGGAATGATGACACTTTGTGAAACAGGATGTGAAGTGGCTCAAATTACTTGTTTTATCCTTAAAAAAAATTGTGATTGAGTTTGGAGAACCTTTTCTACCCTTTTGGAATGTTTTTTACCAAGTGTAACTTCCCCACAAAAAGCACAACACCATAAGGAAAAGTGCAGCGTGTGAAGGAAAAGTGCAATGTGTCCTTGAGAAAAGTGCAACATGAGATTGAAGACCAATTTTGTAGTAATATCAAACTAAAAACTGGGCTCATGATATCTCATTGGAAATATGTATCTATCTACTACAGAATGGACCCCTCAAGAACTATAAATGGTCACATATAGCCACTGAAAAGTCAATACTCCCAAGACTGGTGAAAAAATGCAACTTGTCCCTAGGAAAAGTGCAACGTGATGCTGCATGTCACTTTTGGAGGCATTCTTGAATTCCATATTTAGTGCATGATATATAATTTGAAATATCTTTTTCTCCAGTTATTATTGGACTCGTTAAGTAGGTCACTTGAACACTCTATGATAGAGAAAATGAATCTTTCCCAAGAGTACTCCATAAGTATAACAACTCTTCTTTAGCGACTATATTTTGGGCATTTCATTGGAACATTGAATCGTTTTGAAACACTGAACTGCATGTTTTAAGAAAGTGAAGTACTTATTACATATAGAATCACAAAATCTATTTTTTTAAATCAAACTTTATTGAATAAAATTGGCTATTACTACTCCTCCAATTGTCGGATTTTATGCATGAAATGAGAGTTTTGGTGACCTTGAAACCCTAATGACCTAATGGAGACATGGAACTGAATTAAATCATGGTGATGATGACTATAATGATCATGAAAATCTCTAAATGATGATACACTCAGATGAGTGACTACATGCACCAGCAATTTAATTTTTTGGAAGGAGTGGAAAATAGTCCTAAACCTAATAACTAGTGACCAAATTTTTTCTTGAAGGCCTAGTGAAATGACAAAAATTTGACTATGGAACCCTAACAAGACATGATAAGATCCCATTTGATCACTAGTGAGAGGATGAAAATTCTGGCACTAACTATAGGAAAGAGGAGCTGCAACTGTAAACTCTTGGTTATAGGCCCCTTCGACTAGCACTCTACACAAAAAACACCTAAATATTCCTTCAATGTAGGCATCCTACATGGGGTCTAGTAGGTGGTGACGCAACAATATCAACATTCATCGATTTCTTTCACTGACTTCACACCAATTTCTCTAGAAAACACCCTCTCCTCAACACAATGATTTCTCAAACTCACACAAGAGTCTCTATGATAATTATCTACAACACAATAATATCTCAAACTCACACAATGATATATCAGACTGGTCGCAAAAAACCCTCAGTGTCTCAATGCACAACCTCCCTATGATACCAAATCAGATAATGTGAATTGAAAAAGTCAATATTTGCATTGACAATGAAGTATTTTAATACATGGTTATGAAGCTTCTAGACCATGTGGATTGTTGGTGACAGTGGCTTCTTAAAGAAGCTAGTTCGACTCTCCAGAAGCCATAAGAAATCCTACCTAACACATTTATTGCATAAGGTCATTTGGAATTAATATTTTCCAACACTTGTGATGCTGGAGGGATCTGAAGGGTGGTTCTATGTTAAATGTGGGCAAGTAAGGAGTGGACCCATCAACAGCATGTAAACCTTTGACATGATAGATATTCCTTAAATAGATTATGGTAAATTGGCATGTAGATGGTGTCCCAATAAATCTTAGCATTGTTCTTGTTATAAATGTTGTGTCAGTAGTGAATGTTGGGATATCTCAATGATTGAGGCAAGACATTAATTACTCTAGTTGAAGTGAAAATCATTCCCCTTCACTAGAATTAGTACAAATCATTAATCGTTTCCTTTATCACAGATACCCTCAAAACCAAAGGAGACACTAACTTGGATTTGATCAAGGGTGTTAGCATCATTCTTGAGTCATGTTTACAAGCTAGTTTGACAATGCCTTGAGGCATACATCATTGAACTTGCATGTGTGACACTTCATATACATGAATATAATTAATACATTCATGACAAGATGAAAAATCCCTAAAATACATCAAGAATAAGTCTTTGACCTATAATAAAATCCTTACTCATGAACCCATGAAGAAAGCTTAAAAGAAATACATTTTATTATCTTTTTCTTCTTCATTACATAAATATATAATTACATAGTCAATATGAAGACTGAACGTAGATACAATTTCCAACACTCCCTCTTAACTAGGGAGGTACTCATAATGGTACATGGTTACTTTCAATTTGAATAATATCGTAATACGAATCAGATTGGTAATCACATCTGTATAGAATCATATCAACCAGCATTGTTCGAGTGTAAGGCTTTGACTAACAACCCCATCTTTCAACGAGACAATAGGATACAATGCTAGTGAGACACATGACTTATAAACACCATTTTCATTGTCTCCAAGGTACATACTCCACCCAGGTGTTCCCAAAGTATCTCCTTCTTGGACAATTCCTCTCTTGGGCAGCTAGCCCTCAAAAAATATCAGTTCACAACTACTCATTGCATAAATTATATAACATATGCATGTATATGTTTCGGGAAATAACTCCCTAGAGGTCGTTGGGTCAAAAACCTCCACAGATCGGGGCATGCTATTCAAGAAGGACTCACACAATCAAACTTGTACGCTAAAGACTAGATATTACAAATTCTGGAACTCACCCGTAGATCCTACGTTTGATGTAGATCCCACGGGGTCCAAACCCCCAGCAACTCTTCTTCCTCTTCAACCTGGAAATTAAGAAGAGACATGCACGGAAATCTAGTTGTACGGCATATATCTTTCCTAAATTTCAGTGTAATCCATGTGAAACAACATATAAACAATAATAAATTCTTAATTAACAATATTTTCACATATGAAAGCAGATATTAACATGTGATTTCGGAAACAAGATGGTTCTTCTTCATTACGAACAACATGTACAGTAATATAAAGGTAGAGAGATCACCTGAATCCTTCCACGATCTTCGAACAGACCGTCGTTCGGATACGTCTTGCCTTTGCCTCGCTAGGACTCTTTCAAGACTTGTGCACATGAGATGACATATAAGCTTATGAACATCTCCAGGAAACAAGGGTTTCCTGTAAAAATTTGGGAAGTGCATGAGGCACGGGAAATCAGACTTGAATCGGGCTCCAACAGAGTATAATATCTATAATTTTCCTCTCTCCCTTAGGCCATGCATATGAGGGGCTTTTATACTCCCTCAAAGTAGTTTCAATCAGTTGGAAACAGTTGGCCATGGGCTGGGGTGGTTGAATTACAGGAATAACCATTAACCCAGCCTTGAAAATAGGGATTTTTTATATATTTTTAATGATTTTAATGGCATACGCGGAAAATTATCTCTGGACTCGTGTATAAACGTGGAAAAGTCTGGGCATATCTGCGTATGGGATTTCAAACATTGTTTTTTATGAAATTTATTCAAGTCTGTGGGAATGGGTGCCCAAGGCCAAAGAGACAATCATGAATCACGTAAGGGTGAAAAATGATGCTATAACAGATGCCCCCTAATATATGAGGTCAGAAGGGGTACATGATGGCCGAAATGTATTATGTGCATAGAAATAACTTCGCAAGGACAAGAGAGGACTTCACCAGATTTCAGCCTGCCAAAAACCAATGAAAGAAAACAGAGAGTCAGCTCATGTCTGAGGCGGGCATACCCATGCTCAGTCAAAAATATATCCATATAGAAAGTACAGAATAGATCCAAAATGTATACAAGTATAGTTGAACTGAAAGTACATAATGAATCAACTAAACACGGCTCGGAAGTACAAGTCAGAATCAATGTCTAAGTATCACATATATCAAACTGATAAACGATGTTAAAAATAGATGTCTGATCACAAAAGTAACTGAATCTCCAGGTACCAAATCATAAGGGGTGGAACACATGGTACAATCACACAACTCGGGAGCCAACATATAGGATGCTGCTGTACTGATAGTGCAACATATAAGGGAGGACGACATCACTGGCAGAAACTAAATGGACTGTCAAAAGTGAACGAAAAGATGCTGATGAAACCCGAGGTCTTCACCGATCTCGATGGCACAATTCTACACAATGGGAATAAATGAGCTGAATTCAACCATGTGAGAAATCGTTTGATTACCGGTCAATAATGTCTACCGTTAACAAATGTGAGACAACCCACCAATAATTATAATGAGTTTCAAGGTGCCCCAGTACAATCTAACAAGTGCGAATGAATGAGTTGAAGTCGAACACTTGGAAGAATCCACCAATCAAGAGGCAATAATGAATCCCCACTGTTGATAGCGAAGAGTTTGCCACTGATGACTGCAAACCCTAAGGTACTAAAAAAATACTCTAGACCTTATTCACAGAGCAATGAGTCAGAGTCGATGGGAAAAGATCTGCTGGAAGGAAGGCATTAAGGCATCCCACATCAGTCCAGTGCGAGTGTAACCCACAGGCCAAGATTTGGAAGGAATCGGATGAAGCAGAGTGACGGAACCAAACCGAAGTACATTTCTGACATGCACAAGATGAAGCTAGCGCACGGAAGAAACCCTTTGAACCAACCAATAATGAAATCTAACACAGAGGCGAGATATCCACCGATAGGGTCGAATGGAGATCAAGGTACTGCATGAATCCCAAGTGTGATAATGTATGCTGATGTCGAACAAAAGGAAAACCACTCAGTCAAAGACCCATAATGATGATCAAATGCTGAGCACAAGGTCACCTATTAATGATGGAAATAGGGCCAGGGTGCGGCTCTAGGTTTACTGTCAGAGAAATATGTCGTAGTCGATAAGAGACAAACCTGCCAACAAGAATTCAATGGAGACCTTCTCAAACCAGCATGAGCAGAAGACCAAAACATCTGATGTGATAGAAAAAGATACTAACAATATCGAGAAGGCCAACTGAATAACGAGTCAAGAGACACTGCAGAATGGACGACTCTGGCTAAACTTCCCTTGAACAAAAGCACGACGCGTGATGACCATGGTAGTAAAAATGACACTGTATAAGTCTGTTATGCAGGAGGCAAAAACAAACTCTCCATATGATTGGAAGAGATAACCAACTGGGGGAGGACTGACCAGTGAAACAAGGGAAAAAGCTGAACCTAGGTCAAAAATAAAACCATCCCAAATGAAGGAAATATATGACTATATGTGCTTTGTTCAAGGGCGACAAACTGATACTGTACTACCATCAAATTATGAAGTAACATCCCGTTCCCACTATTTTTTTCATTTTCAATTTTTTTTGTCTTTTTCATATAATAAGCCTAAAATAAAATAAAATAATGCTATGGTACAATGGATAGAACAAGTATAAGGAAACATATGCACTAGTTCCTGGGATAGGAACAATCCTATGCTCAATGCAAGGTGGTGGAAACTGGTAAGCGATACTCAAAGGAATGTTCCATCCATGGATAAAAAGGGTGTCAAGTCGCGATAGCTAAGTGCATGCAATGGTTAACTTGTACAGACAGTCAAGGTCAAAAAATGGCTTAAACATCGAGTCCAAATGAAGCCAGCTAAAGGCCAGGATAAACAAGTAGCCAATATGCAATGCAGTAATACAACTCAATGACACCAGGGAGCCTCTAGGGTAATATCCAGAAAAAATGATAGTGAAGAAGAAGAAGAATTAAGCTTCAACACATAAGTCATTGCGGGACTAAAGAGGACTCCCGAGCCTACATGAAATGCAACATGGGAAACAAACTTGTGCTAGCGAGGAACTAACTAGGAAACCCATGTAAAGGAAGGCTCTAACACCAAGTCATGATTAAATAATCGGTGAGTGAAATGGGTGAAATAATCATGACCTGATGGGATCGACCCTATGGAAATTGATCAGAATGGAGGCTAGTATGAAAAATGCAATGGAAAATGGATTTCCTAACCTATATTCCAGTGAAGATCATATACCTTCCATGACAGGTTAGCAGTCATGGATCAAAAACTGGAATCAATCTCAACTTCATCAAAATGTACCTAAAAATATACCAATCTTGACACTTACAAGCATCTGGGTTATGCAGCTTAAGATAGATTGAAAAAATAGGCATAACAAATTTTTGAAAATTTTTTCAATTTATGGGCATAAATACACATGTTACCTCATATTTGGTTCATTTTTACTTTCTGATTTGGGAAAAAGAGCTTTGGAGAAAAACCCTCTTTCATCAAAACAGGAGCAATCAGCGGTCAAAATTCGTCGGATTAGTCAGGTAAGCTCTTAATCCATCATTATTATCAATTTTGTCCATTAATAGAGTTAAAATTTGGAAATTTCACCGTTAAAAACATTTGTTTTAATTTAAGGCTCTACGCATACGCGGATTCGTATGGGCGAACCTGCATATGATATGCGACTGTCTGCAAGGGAAGTCGCGTATGCGCAGTCTGTAATGTAAAAAAAAAATGCATCTAATGAACAAATAAATGAATTTTTTCAGGATGACCATCACTTGAAGGGAACGTGAGCATAGTGAAATTGATAATGAAGTGATGCAAGATCAACAATCGCTCGATATCCTCCGAAATTGCGGATTGCTAAAATTCTTCAAAATGCCAAATATGAAAAGTAACATATGGTTGCTTGAAATGCTGGTAAATTACTGGGAATCAGAGGAAGATTGCTTCATGATAGACCAAATGCCTATACACATAGAGGTGGAAGATATTTACTTCATTAATGGACTCTCATGGAGGGGAGACCCAGTATATTTGCACGGCAAGCCTTTGGGAGGGCTTACGGTGGATGTCTATGTCCACGTCTACTATGTAGAGGAGTCCAGAAAGGTAGGGACTTAGATTGCTATAAAAGATTTGAGAGATCTGCACATGAAAATTCTCCTTTTTACCATTGGCAAGGTAGCAGGATCTGCTTCCTTGCATTAGGCATCCAGGACCCAGATGAGCATAGCTGTGGAATGCCTAGTTCACCTGTATGAATGGTGTACAGCTCTGTTAATCAACATGAAGAAACAACTAACCTCCATCCGGAAAGATGAAACAAAGAATTTTGGGTATGGAACCATTTTGATGGCATTCTTCTTTGAGAAGATTCCTGGGCTTCGACCCAAAGTGATCTCTTCAATCAACAGCACAAGAGACCCAAGAATTCCCCGATGGGCTGATCTGATGAAGAGACTGGGGGGAGGTGAAGTTCCCCGAACCACCTAGGATGACGAGTTCTTCCAATGGTGGGAGGAACAAGTCATCGCAGTGGAGGACTACCCCTATGCCGGGATGGATTTCCACGGTGATCCAGACCTTGTCCTTCCACCTGGCACGGCATGCGGCGCAATTCGTAAGATTGCAATTTTTTAATTTATATGATTGTTTATTTTTTTTTTTTTTTTTTTTTCAATATATGTGAAAAAATGTGAAAACAAAATATGTTTTTTGATTGGATTCAAAATGACCACTACAAGAAAAAATCACATTGGTGAGGGTCATGCTTGTGACAGACCTTTAAGGTCCGTCACCAATGTCACATATGGTGACGATCATTTAAAAACCGTCACTGTAAGTGTATATAGTGATGGTCCATTATGGTCCATCACCAAAGACATTTTCAGTGACACTTTTGGTGAGGGTCGTTAAAGGCCCATCACTAATTCTCTCTTTGGTGACACTTCTAGTGACGAAATTTTAGTGACCCTCACTAATGCTCTTTTTGTTACTTTTGGTGACGGTCAAAAAATGTCCGTCATCATTGATCACTAAAAACCGTCACTGTAAGTGTATATAGTGATGGTCCTTTATGGTCCGTCACCAAATACATTTCACTTTTGGTGAGGGTCATTAAAGGCCCATCACTAATTCTCTCTTTGGTGACACTTCTAGTGATGAAATTTTAATGACCCTCACCAATGCTCTTCTTGTTACTTTTGGTGACGATCAAAAAATGTCTATCATCATTGATCATTCCAATGAGTTTTTGATGACGCTATGTGCCTGTTAATATATTTTTTGTCAAAAGATAGCGATTTAATATCATTATTGTGGAGCATTTTTTATAATATGTCCAAGGCCATAGTGGTTAGGGTCAGTCAATTTTTTAAGAATTAATAAGCGTGTATCATTTCCCTCAATTAATGACTAGTCGAATAGAGATTTCCTATGATTCAACACATGATTCATATCTATTATTTTTATTATCTAGCAAATTCCATTTAGATAAAGTTCCACTATTGTGTGTAGGAAATATATTATTTAATACATAATCGAGCTCTCACAATTCTATTAATGAGAAAGACCTAACAATCCTCAACAATATGGGCACACCTTAAATTAATGCTTTGGCACAAACTAACATTTCTTAGCACCCCATATGTCTTGGAACATCTTTGTACCTAGAACATCTTGTGATGAAACTGACGCCCAAGCACATGGTGGCATGTGATAGCACAACATTGAACTCTCCTATCATGTGTTGGCATGCTGCATATAGTCCCTAGCATGCCTTGTAACACCTTCATTGAATGCATCGACATACATTAGCACTTGGCACACAATGCCACTTGGCATGTATTGAGACCTATTATTAGTGTGCCTAGCATGCCTCTTTTCAAAAATATAAAGTTTTGACTTATTAACCCTCTTATTGGTTCTTCCTTTTGTTTTCTTGAGACATATTGATATACCCTGGCACCCTATGCCACATCCTTATCACCTAGCATGTATTGGCATATCTTGGCACTATTAATTGGCACATGATATAATTAGCACACCCTGGAACTCCCAAGCACACTTTGGGAATTCTTAACATGCCTTGATATTCCCTAGCATGCCTTACCAATGCTTAGCATACCTTTTCACTCCCTCCTTGGCATGAAAACTAACACTGACCATTAACACTAGTCTCTGGCAGTACACGTTCCTCATATTCATTGAATTTTTACCTAGTGCTCCCTTAATGTTTTTTCCTAGTACTCCTTAACACTCATCAACATGCATTATCACTCTCTAGCACACCTTAGCACTCTTCAACATTCCCTTCCACTTCATAACATGCATAACACTAGTCCTTGACACATATTGGCGCTTGGCATGTGTTGGCGCTTGGAAAGTCTTAACATGTATGAAATACGTTGAAAAGCCTTGGTATGATTTAGTATGGTTTAATATTAAATTTATTTGTGATGATCAATTGTTGGAAAGTAGATGAGAAGCAACAAAGGAATACTTGGCACTTACAATGCACTAAAAATTTGCATGCAAGGGGGTGAAGATGGCCCAACCTGCCGAGGCTAGATTCCAGGAGTAACAACTTGCACCATTGGCGTAACCGATAAGGGGTGTGGACGGGGGGTCCTGCGGAATGGTGTTACAAGACAACAAATGAGGGGAGGAGAGGCAATGACGGTAGCGTGAGTGCACACAAGACATCGGGCGGCAACTGCGGGAGGGAGTGCAAGGAGCAGGATGACTATGACTCATATAGAAACTAGAGGATGGTATATGAGGGCTATTGGAAGTATGGAGAGGACTCGGGCTGCAGAGGTCAACAGAGACACGGGTGGGGTGATCTCGTGTATGGGTAGAAAAGGGGTGGTCTGGTGACACAACAGGGGAGGATGCAGGGGGGCTAGGCTCCGAGTGTCTCGCAGAGGAGGATAGGTAAAGAATGGTTATAGTAGACTCCGTCATCTGAACATCAGGGGGGGGAATGTTAATGGGAGTGGGGGGATCCTCAGGCTGACCTGAAGCATACTGCGCGAGGATGGGAGAGGCAGATTGATTTTGTTCAACCTCATACTCTCGGACCACCTCTAAAGAGGCGCGGTAATGCGTCAGGTGAGGACAATGGTGGGAGTAATGGCCATGAACGTCGCACAAAGCACAGGGTTTGTTGGTGCGGAGAGTCTCGGGGTTCTTGGTTACGGACGAAGAAGGGATGGAGGCTTCAGGGACCGTAGACTCGGGGAACGCGACTTTAACCATGGGATGAATACGGGGCAACTCGGGACAAGCATGGGTGGCATGACCGACAACATCACCCAAGGCACAAGGTTTTGCAGGCGGAGGAGGGGTCGGGTCAGTCGTGGTGGTCTTGTCTTTGGGTGCCCCCTTGCGAGCTTTGTCTTTCTTCCCGGGGGCCGTCACGACAGGAGAGGGGTCCTGTAGAGGTGCTGGGGGCACAGAGGCAACGGAGGAAGCAAGGCGGAACGGTTGAACTGGTGTCAAAGCCATGTAGGGTTTGGGGTGACCAAGAGGGGTAGCTGCTGGAGGATCAAGGTACCAGACCGGTATGCCCAAGGTCAGGTTAGGGAGAGAGAGGGTGGCCATGATGGGGACAAAATATACTCTGGGAGGGGGAGCCAGGAAAGGGATCTGCCTAGCAGGGAAATGACCAAGAGGGATAGCTCTGAGATGGTTAAGGCCTGGGGGAACCGATCCAGGAGGATAAAGGGGTTCATGGATACCAGCTGTAAGGGGAGGGCCAGAAGGAGGAGATCTGGCTGGCTGAGATGAATGGCTAGGAGCGGGTTGCGGAGGGTGAGGGGGAGGTTGCTGACTAGCCGAGGCAGGCCGCTTATGGGTAGCCTAAGACAATTGCATCATGCAAACATTCGATAAGCTGGGATCAGTGATGGGGGGAGGGGGGAGATTAGGAAAAGTTCCAACCAGGGAGGAATCTTTGTAAACGCTGGGGGAGACACTGGTCAAGGAATCGATGGTTTTCTTGTTGGCTACAGAAGAGATGGTCGTCTCAGGTGAGATCTGAGATTTAGGCTCATGATATGTCAACTAGTCGATGGTGACTATCTTTCCATTATGGGGGAAAGACATCTTGCGAAAGACCGCGGATGGGACAGCAGACATAGCATAGGTGTAGCTTCGCCCCAATAGAATGTTGTAGTCTAGCGGGGCATCGATGACTTCGACGTCAATGCAAACAGTCTTACCGGCGAGGGTGATAGGACAATTACGGAAAAGGCCAATGGGCTCGGAGGCGTGGCCATCCCACGATCGAAGGGTGATCGTGGAAGGGGCCAGCTCAGGGGATCCGAGTTTCTTCCAAACCGAGGCAGACATCACACAGGTGGATGCCCCCTCATCAATTATACACCGTGAAACGTTGGCGTTCCGGATTTTGATTGGGATTTGGAAGGCGATGGAAGCAGGAAGAGGGGGATGGTCCGATTGACTGGCGTCGAAAACAATCATTTGGTCATCAGCAGGATCTACAATGCCCACGGCAGATAGTAGAGCCTTCTTTTGGGAAGGGCACGACTGGAGGAGTTCCAGTGTGGAAATGGCAGCAGGAGATTGCACCAAATCATCTACTATACTATACGAATGAGCAGCTCGACCGGAAGTAGCGTTTCGACGTAGGGGTCCCTTAGGATTCTTGATATGGACCTCAACTTTGGGTTGAGGGATATGTAAGGGGCCACTGGATGTCGAAAGAGGCTCTGTAGAACCTGAAGAAGGAGGCTCGGGGGCAGACTGAGCAGGAGGCTTGGGGTACTGGCGGGACCGAGTTTGAAGGTGAAGGTCGACGGTCGAGGAAGGATCGGAGTGCATCATAAGGATCTGGTAATCAGAGGAACCAGAAAGGGAGGGGGGAGTGGCGACTTGGCTGTCAGGCGGTTGGGTATCCACGAATCCTTGCTGAGGGAAAGGATCAGTAAACACAACTGGTTGGGTAGTGGCCACATTAGGTGGAGCATGAGGGGAGGCGCGTTGTCCGCGCAATGTGGCTTCAGACTCCCACATCTGCCGCATCTGAGGTAAGAGGGGACAATTGTGGGTGTAATGACCATAAACACCACAACACGAACAAGGCTTATTTCTGCGAAGCAGCCTGTCCGGCTTGGGCTGAGTGCCCTGTTGCTGGTTGGCAGTGTTAGGGTCCACACTAGGATTGGGTCCACGGGTACCAGGGGCAGATTGGTTTTGATTGCCTCTCCGCCTCCTTTAAGAATAAGGGGGATTAGTCGCGCCCTGCTTTGCAAATAGTTGCCCTGGAGGGGGCTGTAAGTGCGGTTGCGGGTTTTGAGGAGGCAAGGGAGATGGAAGCGCGTATGCTAGAGGAGCTGGCGCACCAGGCTGCGGATAAGGGTAATGGTTAGGTTGGGAAACATTGAGGTAAGCAGGAGGTTGGGCAAAAGGAGGAGGCATGCCATATCCTGGATACATGCTACCGAGAGGGGGAAGAGTGCTAGAGGTGCTGGCCCCTCCCTGAGGGAGACCATAGCCCATATGAGGTTGAACGTACAGATGGGAAAGGGTTCCAACGATACCGTCGGCGGAATGAGATGCCCCTGGGCTATTAGCGCCGTCGGGCCTGGGGAGGTCAGGAAGAATGGTATAAACATAACCAGATTGAGCGTAGATCAGGTCATATTTCAAGGCTATTTGGAGGGCGGCTTCTTCAGTTTGAGGAAAGTGAGAGGCAACATCTTTGCCGATAGGAGCTAAGAGGGTGCGAAGGAACCAGTCCATGTAAACCCGATCTTCGAAGGGGGGGGCTCGACATAAGCTTCATCTTGGTCGCCATTCCTGAACATGGGCGGAAAGGCGGGTTGAAGAGGTTTTCTTGAATGAAGTCAAGAGCTCCGTGCCAATATCGTATCGGAGAGGGAGCTAGAAATAAGATAAAAAGGCTTTGGCAAGGGTCGCAAAGTTGGTATGGGAAGAGGTGGCTTGTTCAACATACCATTTAGAAGCTTCACCAGTAAGCGTGCGTTGGAACAAACGAAGACGGATGGAGTCATCGGTAATGGAATTGGAGGAACACCACATGTGGAAAGATCAGACATGATTGGTTGGATCTTCTCCAGCAAGGCCTTCGAACTTAGGAATGTTGGAGGGGAGCTTGGTTGGCATAGCAGGCCAACCAACATCGTGGCGGATAGGGTCGTTGATCAACTGATTGAAATCAGGGAGGCTGAGGCCTGCAATGTACGGCAACAAGGGTGTGGCCGAGGTAGTTCATGTGGCGGTTCCGCTAGTGGCAGGTCCAGCATTAGGGCCTGGAGCACCACCAGCGTTAGATCCTGGACCAGACATAGTGAAGGTGACAGGGGGAGAACTAGGAGGAGAAGGAGAACCCAGTGAATCAGGAGAGGAGTCAGAGTGCGGACTCGGAGGAGGACTGGCTCGACGACGGCGGGACGGAGGAGGTCAATCGACCGGAAACTGAGGGTGAAGGCCATGAAGTCTCCGGGAAAGGTGCCTTGGGGGCGCAATGATGACGGGAAGAAGGAAACCGACAAGGACAGAAAGGGACATAATCAAGTGAGGTCAAGGGCAGAAAAGGTGCAGTGACGATTGATTTTAGAGTCTTTGCCAGGCGGTGTTAACCAGGCGCTTCTTCACTTAGGGTTAGTGTGTGGCGTGTGTTACTTTTAATTTTTAAACCCTTTCCGTTTTGAGAGCAAGAAAAAAGTGTGCTGCGTAACTGAAAATAAATCTGCAGAGAACAGTATATAATGCTGAAATAACAAAAAATTAACAGCTACTTGTGCATCTATCTAACCCAAGAAGGCGGGTCTCTCAAAACTAATCTACAAAGAAAGGGAAAAATCTAGGGGAAACACACGAAAAAGAGGTCGATATATCTAAGGTCAAAAGGGACAGGGATCTAAAGGATAAAGCTGCTGAAAAGAGGTGCAGATCACAGCCAAGAGACAGAGGCAAGGTGGCTGGAAAAAAAGGGAGGAAATCAGAAAAAAGCGGCAAGGACAGGGAGGAGGTCCTAAAGAGAGGTCCAAAAAAAATGACAAGAGGTGATTTGAAAGGAAGAAAGGCTGATTTAAAGGGATCTAAAAAGGAGGTATCATATCTGGACAAGGGGGAGCTGAAACTCAGAAAAAACAGAGGCTGAAACAACTAAAAACTCTTCCACAAAAATTGGAGGGTACTGAAGCCCTAGGGGGCTAGGTTCCCACTTATATGAGCTAAAACAGATCAAAAACAAGTCAAAGTGGGCTGAAACAGAGGCTGGAAAACCCTGACAGAAGCTTCAGCAGAACCTAGAAAAATTGCAGAAAAATCACTGAAAAATTGGCAGGTCGCAGGTTCTGACCTGTTTTCAGTGTAGGTCGCAGAAAAGGGGCATAAAAGTGCGACTTGGAGGTCTAGGTCGCAGGTTATGGGCCAAAAAGTGCGACCCCCCGTTCCGGTTGTCTCGGCGGCAGATTTTCAGAAAAGTTGTCGTCTCAGTTGCCGCTGGTGTCGCTTCCCTGCGCAATAGAGCCAGAAACACACGGAAGTTATAAATTTTAATGTTTTATGGTTTTATGTGAGGAAAAAAACATAAAAATAGGAAAAATAAACAGCTGAAAAGAAACCCTAGGGTCTGAAGTAGCTGGATATGCAGGAATATGAAAAACGACAGCGGTCGTAAATTAAAACTCGTGTGGAGTCGCCATTTGTTAGTATGAATCCTTTGTCGAAGTGTACGAAAAAGGACCACTTTAGCTACGCATAAATAATAGCCCTAACAACAAAAGTGGTTGCCAATATCTTCAGATCTGCGGTTAGTTGAACATAAAAGAGCTGCAAAAACCAGATCTATGCATGGAAAGACATTAAGCAGAAAAAATAAGGGTTTGCTCCATATACCAATAGATAAGACAAGAACAATTTTTGAAAGAATTTTTATATTAATTGGGCACCTGGGAGGAAAACAAGAAGGCGTATCCAATTCTCCTCAGTGGGATGGGTTCTTGGAAGTCCTCAGCACTTCAGATCTAAGATTTCTCTCTCTTGTTGGTGTAGAAAACCCACACAAAGAATGGAACTCAAAGGGAGCTCACATAGCAAATGGTAGAAAAATGGGACCAAGTGTATAGATCCAGAGTGATCTAATAGGCAACAAAAGGTGAAGAATGGTAGGAAAAACCCTCCTATTTATAACAAAATATTGGGTCATTCTAGATCTTGGTGCATGGGTTAACCATATCTAGATCCACTTTTATGGAATATTTTATTATATTTGTTGGAGGGAAAAGGTATTTGACTTGGGTCAAATCCCTTAATTTGTCAAAAATAAATAAATAAATGATTTATTTATCTTTTTAAGGAAGCGGTTAGAAGATAATCAAATAAATAATGATTTATTTAATTATTTAAGGAAGTGGCTGAAAGATAATTAAATAAATAGTGATTTATTTAATTATTTATGGGTGATTTGGTCATATTTAACAAGGAATATCATCTAAATAAGGTTTAAATGATTATTCCTAGAAAATAATAAGATAAATAAAGGTTTATCTAATTAATTTTTTTGATTTTGGGTTAAACATGACTGGGAATAATAATTAAATTATGGTTTAATTAATTATTCCATGAGGAAAATCAAACAAATATAGGTTTGTTTAATATTTCCTTTTGGGGTTTCCTCTTTAGACCATAAACAACCTAATAAATGTGGTTTATTAAGTTATTTTACATAGTGAAAGCAATTTTACTTAGGGTAAAATTGGTCTTACATGGTGTACTTGGGTCCATCTAATGATAATAGGTTAGATGACCAAAAAATGGTGTAACAACTTGCCACCTATTTCCACCTAGTGTTAGTGTGCCTAGCATGCCCCTCTTGGAAAAGGTAAATTGATGACTTATTAACCCTCCTATGTGTTCATTTCCTTGTAGTTTAACTTTTTTCTCCCTTTTGTTGTCTTGACAGTCCTTGACACGCATTGACACACCCTTGCACATCTTGGCATGCCTTATCACTTGGCACATCTTAGCATGTTTGACATGTATTCCCACTATCTGGCACATCAAGGGGGTGAAGAGAGATGTAGTCGTAAAGTAGGTCGAGTACGAGGTCCGAGTAAGGGTTGCTAAAGGGAGGTCACGATCATCCTCCAAGAGCAAGATCATCATGTGACAGTTCAAAAGAATGTTGCATACCTTAATGGTCAGTTTGCGCTAGGAAGTAGGATGGCATATTGTTGGTTCTCTTCTGGCAGATCATGCTTAAGAGAGGTTTCTCATGAGAATCTGGGCATGTGATTTCAATGGTGTCTTTGTGTGAAGGCCACATCAAATTATGAAATGTTGAAATTTGCAACAAGAAACAGTGAGATTGGAAACCATAAAGGAAAAAAAAAAATGCACCCACACTGGTGAGGAATTTTGATGCACCAGGAGTGAGGAATGTGGGGCTTCTAATTTATTTTTCCCTTAAATAAATTGGACAATAAATTGTAATTTCATCTCATAACAACTTGTGTCAGTTAATTAAGTCACGATGACCGAGTTAGCTCAAGAAATTCGAGTTGAGGGTCTAATATGAGGCCTCTAAATGGATTCTAATATTTTTGGGGTCCAATTGAAGTCGATGCATTAGTGGGGTGCAAGTGTAATTAACTCAATTAAATGAGTTAAAATCATTTTAACTAGTTCTAACTGAGTGATGAGCTAGTGAGAGGTCTAGTGAATTAAATTAGATTTAATTCACAATGAGTGATCAATCAAATAACTGATAATTCACTATTAATAGTTGCATGCATGTCAGTTTCAAGGAATACCCAGTTGAGACAAAGGTTAAAGGGAACATAACTATCAATTTTATACAGAGAAAATTTCCCATGTGCAATTATAAAGTCATTGGGATGCCATGATGGATTGCACAATCAAGGAAGACTGATTTTCCTAATTAATAAGGAGTTAATTCCCTAGGAATTTCATGAGCAAGGTAGGCTGAAGTAAGGATGAGAATTGGCTAAGTACTAGACCGAGTTTTCCTAGATCAATGGGAGACAATTGACAGAGTGCTAGAGAATCTCATGAGAGATTAAGAATTGTATTGTTTCATGATTCCTTGACTTAATACACAATAGAGATAGAGGGGTTTTGATTAGTTGCTTTCCCCAAATACATCATTTTTTTTTGCGATTGATAATTTATTTCTCTTACTTATATATGATTGTGCGATCGTGTTTTGTTTCTGTAAATTTTAGGGAGGATTTAGTATCTTGTCTTAGTAGATTACAAGATCATATTGAATCTTTTTGGTTAGATTTTATACATGGCATCAGAGCAGGAATTTTTTGGGCAGCGAGTTTGTAGAGAATATTTGAATATTTTGGTGTAAATTTTTCGAAAACAATACAATATTTGGATTCCTTGTGAAAATCTACTCAAATGGAAAAAAAAATTGGTCAAATCGGAGCTCGGATGAGGGAGATATCATCGATTTAAAATCAACTCTTTTTTAGAAAATTTTTGTAACTTCGGGACAATTACACTGTGTGCAAGTCAAGAACCTATATGGACTTGAGGTACCAGATGCATGCAAAGCTTTGAGGAGAAAGGCAGAAGTTAGAGACTTGGTGGTTTAGAGGGAGCATAAATTACCTCTCAATATGAATCCTCATGAGAAGAAGTCTCAGAAGTTTGTGGAGTAGCTGCCACAGTTGGAAAAGCAGAGAGGAGACCGAGTGGAAGCGTCCAATCAAGAAAATACCTCCATGAGGGGGAAATTTCGAGCCAGATGGGAGGAGGGAGCATCCATACCTCGAGGTGTAAGGTGGGGTTATGTGTAGACATAATCCCAAGATAAGAAATTTGGGCAAGGTACATTGAGATGGTGTGTCTCATGGATCGAACCTGGCTACGAGGAGCCCACAGTACAGCAGTAGTAGGAAGGATCAGTTAGATTTATGTAGTCATATGTCAGCAAGACAGAAATCAAAGTGACAGATGTCAAATACTGGATCACAAATATATTTAGCAATAGTTCAAAGGGCACAGATGCAGATGTCAGTAACATTGCAGAGAATCCAGTACTAGATAGGTGTAGTAGCTAGCAGCAGTCAGAAGACTCTGATGAAAGATGCATTATACTGATTCATTTTTTCAGAGGCTATTCAATTTCAGGATTTCTAGGTGCAAAAAACACTAGAGAAGTGTAGCATTTAGAACATTCCAAAGGTACCGGATTGGGATATATTGAATTCCTTTCTTGTTGAGAGGGAGTGTTGAAATTTGCAACAAGAAACAATGAAATTGGTGACTAGAAAGGACAAAAAAAAAAATGCACCCACACTGGTGAGGAATTTTGATGTGCCAGGAGTGAGGAATGTGAGGCATCTAATTTATTTTTCCCTTAAATAAATTGTAATTTCATCTCATAACAACTTGTGTCAATTAACTAAGTCATGATGATTGAGTTAGCTCAAGAAATTTGATTTAAGGTGATCGAGGTGGATATTGGTGGCCACCTGCCTATTCCACTTGGGCCCTAGCTATTGTCTCTTTCGGTTTTGCAGTTTCCTCAATTATAGCACAATTTACTATTTTTGTTAGTTTTTTAGGTCCTGAACTTTCGAAGCCGTTTTGAGGCCCCAAACGATGTTTTTTGGGCATGAAAGGTTTGGTGATTTCATAGAAATCATATTAGCGGTTGTAGTCCTCAGAGAGATCTTTATAACGAGGCATCATGTGCGTCAAACGAATATCATATGACCAAGTTACGACCCCGGGAAGTTGGCTGCCCAACTAACCCCAACGGTTTCCATAAAATCTTGGTGTTACATCTCCTCAGGATAGGGTTTGTTTAGGGTTTTATCTTATTTTAAATAATAAAAAGACCCTTTACCCTTGGTTGTTTAGGGTTTTATCAATAAATAGGTGGGAAGTGACCCTCGAAACCCTTTCCCTAAGATAAAATAAAGAGTGGGACTTGCTTTCCTTTTAAGCAAGGGAATTACCTTCTACGGAGAGAGGAGGGGGATTGAAGGGTTGAGGGAGAAGAATAAGACTTATGAAGGAAGTTCTCAATCCCTAAAATCCTTGGGGAACTTGGATTCCAAAATGGTCCTTGATGAAAGGCATTTGACACCAAATGGGACCACATAGGGCCAAGTGGACCCAGCCCAGGTTCAAGGATGGAATTTAGTAACCAATGATGTTCCTATCCTAGACAAGGTGATAGGAAAGGATCAGACAAGGGTTTTTACTTCGATAGGTCAAATTGATCCTACTAGGTTCTATCCTTGGGAACACCTAGGAAAAAATTGATCCTAGAGCTAGGGCTTGAGGTATCCAGAGATTTCACCGTCGGAATTGGCCCAAGTTCTGAGGAGAGTGAGGGCACCCAGCAAAGCAACTGCCTCTAGGAGATAGAAGTTTTCCTCTAGCTAGATTCCTGGGAAATCGTTGCCCTATGTGACCTAATGGGGCTAGACCTAGGGAATGTGAAAATTTCTTAATCTAAGAAACCCTATTGCAGTATCTTGATTTACTTCTCCTACTTGAATTAAGTTACAAGTTAATTTCTGAAATGTTCAATAAATTAGCGAAGTAAATAGTAAATATAACTAGCAACCTACACATACAGATCAAATACTGAATAACATGCTCATAGACAAAATGACACACGGATTTTTTGGAAAACTATCCCTGGAAAAAACCCAATGTGGGAAAATCAATGCAGCTAGCTCTGGTGGGTTTTCATTATTATGCATAATCTAAGTACAACAATTCTGGGCACCAAAACTTGTTCACCCAACAGAGAAATAAAAACGACAGTAATATGTTGCTCTAAATCCCTCTACGTTAGCCTAACTAGCCTGTGTCGGCCTCTGCACTACTCAATAAGGGCCTGTGTCACACCTGAAGGGCTTACACTGCCCCTGCGATGCCCTGACTGGGCCTGTGTTAGCCCTGCGTGGCTCCTGCTGCCTCTGTGCTGCCCCTGCTGGGCTCTGGCTGGACTGCGTGGCTCCTGCTGCCCCTGTTGCTCTGGCTGGCTGGAATGCTTAAGAAAAAAAATCATAGGTAAGAAAGAAGGCACTGGCGAAATGCAACGCATAACCGTCATAAAATTTGAAGAAATGAAATGAAAATAGATCAATGTCCACAAATAATTGAAATAGATCAATGGGACTAGAGAGTAAAAGCTTTGACAACAACAATAAGTGCTTATAGAATTAGCTAAGCGAACAGAGGAGACTAATTCATGAGGTTAAAATGTTGTATAATTTTTGGCACAGGAAAACTGTAGAATTGTTAGAGTAAATAACTTCAGGTTCCATTAGTTGGTGATCATCGATAATCATTTCATTTCATCAAATACCCTGATGAATGGGCCTTACAAGCTATTTGCGTAGACAAACCCCACAGAAGTTGTGTGATGGAAAAATATTCACACTATATTGAGGAAAACACCTACCAAATAAGGATGACATTTCAAATGGGGCAAGAAACAATAGAGAGATAGACATTGAAAAAGTTTAAATGCTAGGGAAACAGGAAAGAAACTAGGTAGCATGGTAGAAAGCACAACAAAGAAAATTATAAAAATGGAAAACCCTACAAATTAGCACCCATCCAAACATCACCACAATTTTTTCTTCAACTCTAAATCTCCAAATTCATAAAATTATATCTTGTATTCAAACCTAATCCTCTCTGTTAGCCATTCTAAATATAAGACTGAGAACTTACTACAGAACCATCACCTACATGTAGTGATCTTATTATGTGACCATACAACCTGCTTTCATGAAGACACGGAAAGGTAAACACTCTCTGCCAAGATTTTTCATATAGCCCAGGTTGAGCAACCTCATATACATCACCAGTTTTTTCTCTTCAAATTTGTAACTTAGAAGAGCTTTGTCTGACCACCTCCGGGTTGCTCCCAGAGTCACCTAGGAAAGCCCTCTCAACATCATCCTCTTTCTGTAGTACCTAATTAGTAATTTAATTAACCATAACAGTTTCTTGATCATGCAAGTATTTCAAATATATTGCAAATAAGCATAAATCTTTCATGTTAAACAATCAGGTCAAAAGACTTTAGACTATGATGCAAAAAATACAATGAAACCTCACCAACACTCAAAGGACAAACAAATTCAAACCTCTACAAAGTATAAATAGATATCTGATAATCTTCATTCCACCACAAAAATATGCTTAACTAAAGAAAATTCTAATTACCGTGCTTTCAAGATAAAGCTTTCAAGGGCAGTGATTTATAAACATACCCCTACACCTCGTGAACAATCAATGTGTATAAATAGACCATCATAAGGCTCATTTTAAACATCATTATTATCATTTTATAAATCATTTTTATTAAATCAACAAGAATAAAGCAACAATTGCATTCAGTTCAACTAAAGCAAAGTATATGGCAGTTTCATATACTTATTATGAAGCTATCTAGATTTGCAACTTGATTGTAGTGTCAACCAATCAGTTGTTGAAGCCCAATATTGTCTCTTGTGAGAATCAAAGTTACATCAAGCTCTATGAAAATCCAATGTGTCACGGCCATTTCAAACACATTGATATTCAATACAATTTCCTAAGATTCCAAGTTCATTAGGGAGTTAGTAGTGTTGGACCACATTCTGAAAAAAGTTACATATGGTAAATAGTTTGACAAAGCTCCTAACAAAGGGTAAGTTTGACAAGTTGGGGAATAATCTTGGGTTATTGGAAAAAAACAAATTTCTCAAGAGTGTTAGATTACCTAGTTGGTCCGAGTTGGTCTCACCTCAGCCTTGAGAAGTTGAGCAGCACTAGGATTGCAGAGCTAGATTGTGGTACACCAGTCGGAAAGATTCTTCAATACAGCTAGAAGCTTATAACAACACCTTCGAGGATAGACAAATTAGTTGTTCGGTCACACCCACCAAGTATGGCACACTAGTTGAGGATATTAACACCATCATCTCAGGTGCATTCATGAGTACACACTTATTGAATGAGACACCTTCAGGAGAGGAGTTATATCTACTATGATAATGCACTACTCTAAAATAAAAGCCTTGCATACAAGGCAAAGTTATGACGGAGTTGCTCATGCTCAAGGGAGATGCACCACTTTAAAAACTCTTATGGATAAATCACATAAATTTTTTAAGGTACACGCCTTTCAAACCACTCATTGTGTGGTTCGCCATCAATGTTTTTAAAATAAATTATTAGAATGAAATTGAATTGATTTTTGAAGCTTCCTTTTAAATCAATTGTTGGCATTACAAAGAATCACAGAGTGCACTCAACATCCATAAGAAAAACAATGGGTATGATATTAAAATTATATTTGAAGGCATAATATTAAAAATGATGTTTGGAAAAATGGAGGGCGGGAGTATTCATGAGCATGGACACTATGCCACAAACTGTCCACGAAAGAAGAACAATAAGAAGGAATGCTAGCTAATGAATGGTGAGCAAAGAAGTTGCACTCAGAAATGCATTGAGCTTAGAAGCAACAAAAAAATTAGCTAAGAGTCTTCATATGAATCCAAGGCACTTTAAGGCATGCAAGAGAACTTTCCTTAACATTGTATTGTCATTCATCCATTTTTGTAATTATAACATTAGGTTGTAAGCCCTAAAGAATGAAGGTGCATGGAATTTAGGAAGGAGGTGTGTTGGAACCCAAGTAGATAGATAAAGAAATGTTCAACTAAGAGGCAAGGCCTAGAACCACACCATCACCATCCTCCAAATGATCAATATTGTTAGATTACGATGACTAAAATTGGTGTATAGGTGACTCAATTTACAAGGATAAACTTTATACATGATGTTGGAAAACATTCAAAAATAATTGAATCAAGAGAGAAAGGGAAAATATATCAAGGGGCACAAATATTAAGGGCCCATGTCAGCCAAAGTCAAACCAATGGCCAAATGATATTTCCTTGATACCATCTCGACTTAAGAAAATGAAACTAAATATAAACATATATGTCAAACAGAATACTCCAATACCTACCATAATTAGTTGCATGTTGTTCAAAATATTGAATGAATGACATGCAAACTCTAATTTTGTTTCAAAGTGTCTCGCTTTGCGAGGAAAATACATGAATGTTGAAGGTATATCATATGTGCTTATTTGTATTTGGAAAAAAAAAAGATAATTTATGGGATAATTATACAAGATGGGATGTCAAAGATAAAAAATCACACTGGCAAAACCAACCTTTAAGGAGTACAATAATCAATGCATGTAGCATAGTTTTAGAGAATCACATGGGGTAATGACTAGGTTAGGTACGATACTGAGCCTATCTCATTCTAAACAAGGTATTAAAGATAATAAAATATGATTAATCAACCTAGCTATGGGTTGGATATAGAGCATTCCATGGGATTTAGGCTAAGTTTCTAAGGCTCATCATCATAACTATATCTTCGATAGAAAGGTTTGGATCGGCCCACAACCAATAATCTAAACTTCCTTTAATAGTTATAATAAACCCCTTCATTATGAGGAAGCATAAAATGTTTTTTTTAGGGGTTGAGTTGTGTGTTGGATTCGTACGTCCTAGAGGTTCCTACATGATAAATAAGCTATGAATATATAAGAGGCATATAGTAAAGCATGGAATGAGGGAAGTTGTGTGGCAGTCCTATCATTTAAGCATAAATTTTATATTAAATTGAGTATAAAAGAGGCGTCTAATGAAGTGTGTACTAAAAATTGGTCAATGGAAGGTGTTGGAGTTTCATTCCTAGCCTAGATAGTTCTCAACAATAAAATTATTTTATATTTCATAAAGATTCTAGATTTTTACAACTTGGTTTGAACTTCATTTGTAGTTTTCTTAAATAGGTGGCATTTTATAACATGAAAAATAAATGTTTCATTTAAAAGATTCCTTGCTACCATAACCACTTCATCCCCTAAAATTAGGGTTCCTCTCACCTTTTCCTCAAAAAAATACAATCTCAAACCTTCGTTCTAATAACAACAAATAAATAGTGTGCATAATTTTCAGTCTCTAGCTCTCCCTTTTTCTCCCTCTCTCTCATTCCCTCCCTCCCTTTATTTCCTTGTCCCTACCTCTCTCTCCATGTCTCCCTCCATTTCTTCCTCTCTATCCTCAATGGAAAAACTAGAATCTAAACCTCAAGAATTGGATACCCAAATATTTATGGTTTTCCATCCAACTGCTAAACCCCCTAACCTTCCATTAGCATCCAAGGAAATGAAACTCCACCCCTTTAGTAGGCCTTCTAGAAAACTGACAACATAAACACCATATCTTGACAATTGTCACCAACGACTTGGAGGATGTGTTGCATAGAGGAGTTTCACCATTTAGCTTTTCCTCAATGCCCAAAACCTCCAATCCAGAACCCTTTTCTGACCTAATATGTCCTTTCCTCTAGATGGATAGTCCTAAGAAAGAAAATGGAAGCTTATATTTTTTAGCTAGGTGCCCATACCTATGGCCCCGCCTACACCTAAAAGGTGTTCCTTCATAACCCAATATCTGAATACACTCCACCCCAATCCCGATATCCATTCCTTCTATAAGCCCTTCTATGAGGTCCATATTAATGAAAATATCATTGTATGTCTTAATCCCCATATCTAAATATGTAGATTCATGGGATAAATAAGATCCCAATGAGCTACCTATATCTTTGAAAATTAGGGCATCCAAATAGGTAGGAGGGAGACTTGGAAGATGAACCTATACTGGGGCCATATCTAGTCTCTCCCACTTTGCATCGAAGAGGGACATCTAGAAATTGAAAATGATAGGAGATGAATCAGTTTTCTAGACCATTTATTGTACCTTCCATGTGTCTGCTACATCTTTGAAGCACAAATGAATCTAACCTTGGGCTAACAGTGACACCTATGGAGAAAATTTTATAATAGGTAAGTTTTCATTGTCCGCCCACATGGTTAGGGTTGAGGACCTGAATTTTCAACCCCTTACTTGCCACACCAAGGATTTTTGGGACATTTCCTTAGTATTTTGAATGGTGACATTGACTCCCAAAAATAGAGAAAGAAGGACTTTGTTCTTCTTCTTGACACTACAATGTATTTTCCTCTTCCTCGCTTTCTCATACTCCTTTTGAATCATAATTCCTTCTTATTCACAAGAGTGTTTCTCCCTAAAAACCAAAAGACCATTCATGATGTTAGTTTGACCTTCTTCCGTTGTCGAGGCAAGGCTCTCCTTCACTAATTCACTGAAGGAGGGTGAGGCTGATGGCACTTGAGATGAAGGATATACATGAAAACAATCTGGAGAGGCTTTTGAGAGTGAAGAGAAGTAGTAACACATTGTATGTCTTCCTCCAATATCTGGGACAATAGGGAAACTAAACTTAGAGTCACATACCCCAAGAAGAGTTCTCTAGCCCCTGACAAACATCCTCAGGCCCCGAGCTAGCCAAAACTAAAGGACCCGAATAGTGCGTGGCTAGAGCAAGGGTTAGGGCCTTCGAACCGCTAGATAGTTGCCTATTGAATTCTTAACTTTTCTTTCTAAAGATCTGGTAGGCCTAGAAACTACGGTATGGTGACCTTATAAGTTGACTTTGAAATTTGAATGGATAAAATCCTTGGGACTAGACCAAATTTGTTGAAAACCCCCCTCCTCTAGTTCATAATCCACCAACTCCTCCTCCTCCACATGGGTCCAATAGTAAGCAATCAACATCTCATCTTAAAAGCATATTTGATGAGTAGTTGCATGTCTTCAAAGGGTTTATCATGGCAACCATCTCTCTACAAAATATATATCACGTGGATAAAAAACTCATGGTTACCATTTAATCTTATCTTGCATTTTGACAATGATATTAGAGCCTAGCATTGTCTAGAGCCTGTTCACTCTTTGTCAAAACTACGATGCTTTCTTCGCCTGCAATTTTTCCATGGGCCTCTAGGGTTTCTCTAGTGTTGAATTCTTCTCCTATGGTAAATATGTTGTAATGTTCTCTTTAACATTTTGAGTCCGTCAAAATAAAATAAAAATTAAAAACATAAAATTAATAATTAAACCAATCTAGATCTATCTTAACTCTAGATCTACCAAAGGTTTAGAGGGAAGAATCAAATCTCTTGAAGTTCAAACCTCTTTAGATTTGATCTCTAGACACTTAATAAATTCGAAATGAAGATGAATATAAATTAATCATATAAAATGAAAAAAAAACATAAAAAATAAATTGATTTGCAAACTAAACATAGTATCCACCTTTCTTTTGAAAAATATTGAAATATTTATCATATTCGAATAAATTTTAAGAAATTAAAATATTTATTATATTGGAATTATTATATTGTGATAAACATTTTTGACCCTTCCGATTAAAATTATTTGATTCATCCGAAAACCATTTTCCCACTCGATTTAAATTTCAAGAGGGTATTGTCATGGAGGATTAGCGGGCAAACTAAACGGGGGAAAAATAAACACAGAGCATTCTGTTACCAAAATAGTAGAGCAGAGCTAGAGCTACATGATGGGAGCCTTAACACCCTCTCATCGATACTGAATGCATTGAAGAGTTCGACTCGAGCAAAGATGAAGAAGCAATTATTCAGTTTCAAGAAGAAGAAGGCATCCCCTCCTCCATCTGTTGACAGGCATACAAGAAGGTAAGAGTTTAAAAAATTATTGCATGTATAATGTAGCTGCTCTGCCATGGAAATCAGAAATCAGACCATCATCTGTGCACTCTCGCAAGACAGGGCAAACTCCACAAGGAATGTTTGTAAATGATGACCACTCCTGAATTTGAGCTTGGGAACCTCTATAGCAGCAGTCTTTGGTTCCCATGCTTATCGCTTCTTCCACATCACTATTTGCTTGAGCTCTTCAACCTTAAATTTCACCTTTGATATCCCTGATTTTCTCACAAAATCAGCAACACTCTCAATAGTGGCTACACCCCGCTGCAAGGTGAACTGCAAACACTGTTGCTTAACAATGTTAGTGAACTCTATATCAAATTTTAGCCCTGTGTACCATGCATCTCCATTTATCTCCTTTGAAGGTGTCAATTCTGCTAGCATATACACCTTCATTGCTCAGTTAGAAATACACTTCACCCCTTTTATTAAGTCATGAGATTCTATATTTTTCAATGCTTTGTTAACTTGTGGCTGCTATAAATTTGTTTCTCTTTTCATATATTTTGTCCATATACCCATAGTTCCAGCATTTTTTATGACTTGATATATGAGCATATCTTTATATGAGAGGCCCTTAAACCTTATAGATTCTTCTTTCGTCTGTTGCTTCTAAACTGTGAAATCACCCTGCTTGAAAACTTGAAGTTGACGATTTTGAAGCAGGGCATTGAGTGCCTGAGATCTAACATTGAGATCAACGTCTTTAATATTTTACTCCATGATTTTATCTTTCAATACATCAGAGAAAGTATTGAAAAGATCCAATATTCTATTGATGGTAGTAGCCATTTGTGAAGCTGATGTTGCGATCTCTAAGATCTTCAAAACTGTAATGGGCTTCGAACCCTAGAACAGTTTGTGCATTTGCAGTGTCTGATTATCTAGATTGCCCCATTTAGAGTATGGGCTTCGAACCCTAGCCACAATATGTGCAATGCGTGGCCTCAAGAAGAAACCAAAAATGTATGTATATATTCTCTGCATTTTGAACATTTATGTGGCTATTACTATGTTTTGATCACAGAAAACAAAATTAGGTACAACTAAGTTTTGATAATTTGGATACCAAATGTAGAATTGAGTGGTGCCTGAAGCATTATTTGGTGGGGGAAAATTTCTAACCAGTGGATTCAGTTTTCAACTACTTTATGAACAGTCGTAACTTATTTTTCAGTTTTTTTCGTCTCAAACACACAATGTCCTTTTCCAACATATATTATTATCATTTACTCATTCAACTTGCTGTGCATAGGGTTTCAATGTTTCATTTTCTAGTTGTCACTATAGAGGCAACCATGCCCTGCTTTTTCCAAGCATATCTAGCTGTAAAATTTTTGCCTTATTGTTTACAAAAGGGGTAGGTAGGTGTCATTTATTCGACTCTTTATCATCATTACTCACAAGCTAATTCAATGATATCCTGCATCCCATAGATTTAATGTCTTATCTTCCTATGATCTATCATAGCCCAGATTCTCATGGTTTTCTTTTAGAGCCAAACATTTTGCAAAGATTCATCTTTTGGTGAACATCATCAAACCTTCTTTAGAGATTCTGATGTGCTCTTTTGATTTTGAGTTTGAATTCTTGAATTTGAAGTGTGCTTTGAATTTTATTTAACTGTTCCTTCACATGAATTGTATCCAATTTCTTATTGTCTGTCCAAACACGAAAAAGCTATAGATAAAAACCTGTTGATGTATGTTGTATTCGGTGTTGCTTTATAACTTGTAATCCAAGGGACTTAATGCGATAATCCACTGTATCCAGGAACATGGATCTATGCTTCTATCACCAATGACTACTTCAACTTATTGTTATTATTTTGGCACTATGAACGGAACTTTTCTAGATGGTTACTTTGAGATTGCTTATGCCTGGCATGTGATACTGATTTGTTTGTCCATTTTTGTCTGGGCCAGGATTATTTGGCAAATGCATCAACTGTGACATTGGATATACTATACTTTTAGAACACGCGCTTGCGGAGAAGGACCGAAGGTATGTTTTTTCTTCTTCTAATTCTTGTTTTAGTTTGATTCATATCCTTACCACAAGAATAAACTATGTGGTATTTGAATGAATAGTTGTTTTTGTTTGTATTGAAATATGTGAGATGCTCTACACCTTGCTTGGGGTGGGTGGGTCCGTCAATAGTTTATTTGCATGTAATTACATTTAATCTATATTATGTGTTAGGTGCATCAAATATGATATCCCAAATCCATCTAATTCTAGTTTCGATAGGGTTAATATTGCATATATTGAGTTCAGAGAAATGACTGATATATTAAATATTGAAATTTGAGATATTCAACCTCGAGATTTGGAACATTGAGGTGCATATCAAACACAATTTTAGATGTGTCTGTGCTAGTGTATACAGATTTCCATTTGATATTAGTGCGAGTAATCTCATTTGTTGTGGAGCTGACGTTGTTTAGTTTGGAGGCTTTGCAGGCTTTTGTCATTTGGGTCAGAAATGCAAGTGTGCATTTTGATATGAAGTTTCGTTTTTCTTTGTATATTTGTTACTCTTTGATGTTATTTATTTGTGGGAAGCATAGAGAATGAACGGAGTTAATGCATGCCATTGGGTTCTTAGTCTATTTCTGGTTTCTATACTATGAAAATTTCTAAGAATAAAAATCCTACTGCTAAATATTGATTTACTTCTCCTACTTGTTTTATTATGAACAAGTTATTTAACTGAAAATATTCAAAAAAAATTCAAGGTAAACACAACTAGCAACCTACACAAATACATATCATTTACTGAACATCACACACATATGACAAAGGACACAAATTTTTGAGACAAATGTCCTCGAAAAACCCAATGCTAGAAAATCGGTGCAACGGATATGAGTGTTTATTATTATTAAGCAACAATATTTTGAGTACATGTAGGGTGCCATAATCCGGCTTACCCAACAGAGAAAACCTTGGCTACAAAGAAAATGTGAGTTTTACCTCACTCCCACAACTCCTCGCTGATCTGGATGAGCCACTAGTGAAACCCCAACTAGCTTTGCACAATCTATACACTGCCACTGTGTAAGGTTGCATGGCGCTAACTGAGGGACTACGTCACCCTTGCTCTACGCTGATCAACTTCTACCGGAGTCCATTTTCAGCCCTGCCAGCTCAGAAAACCTAGTCTCTAGTTGAATTTCAGACTTTCCTTAGAGGCTTTTCGCTGCCCCTGCATGGGCCTACGTCACCCTCTCTAGGGATTGCGTCACACCCTATGATGGTTTCGTTGCCTCCACTGCGTCTCTTTTGCCCTTGCTCTACATTGTACTCTTAGTCCTCCTGACCAATCACTGCATCCGCCCCTCACTGCTTCTCTAAATCACTCAGATATGATCTTTGTCTGAGCACTGCTCTGTTAGAAGAATTCGATCTCTTAGATTCTGTGTGTGTGTTCTCCAATTAACCCCAAGCACTTCCTTTATAATTTTCTCGTTGACAAATCAATGGCTGTGATATTATCACTAATCAATGGCTAAGATTAAAAGAAGCTTGATCCACGTCACTTAGAATGTTCTCATCACGTGTAAATTAATTCACTTTAATTTTTTTAATTTCCCTAAGTTAGACTTAGGGTCCCCATTAAAAAATTTAACTATTTGAATAAATTTTACACCAGATGGAATTTCTCCAAACGCTTTTCTGGGTCTTGGAGATCTCATGTGTTCTAGCCCCTTCACAAAGTTTTGGAGCTAGAGCACATCCGATGCTACCCCAAAATATCAACACTCCCTCTTAGTGAGGAGTGTGCTCTAGAAATAGTTCCCCACTGAAGTGTCACCTTGATCTCTGGCATCAGTCTTTGCGCTGATGCTTGGACTGCTAACCTCCATCCACTACGATGATGCTCTCTGTACTACTGCCCATGTCACTACCAATGACACAGCCACATCTGTACTGCATCTCACTCTCAAATTGTTGCATCATGCTACCCATAGCACCGCCACTGCTAACTGTTGCACTGCAACTCAGTTGCTGAGAAGTAAGCAGTTGAATGACCACCACCCAATCAGTAGACAAGTCAGTTGGGTTGCATCTCATCAATAAAGAACCCTATGCTGCTATGCTGCGCTGTCTCTCTGAAGCTCTGCGATGTTTGCTGCACTGTACTATGTAAGCATTGCCTTTGCGCTACTGTCTCTCATCTACACTGCTCCAAACTTCAAAGTTCAGCATCCCAACACTGCCTCTTCTTCTCCATGATTTTCTGCACCTAATGCTCCAGTCATCCTATTATTTCCTTAAGGCTCTCGTAGCTCATATGTGATCCAAGAGTTTGGGCAACTCAAGTATCCTGCCTTCCCATCTGTAGCTACTCTACAGATCTATATCTCCCCACCTCTTCTCTCGAGACATAAGCACTCATGGCCACATCATCCTCACTACCACTGTCCCCTCTAGTTGTTGCTACCTTGGAATCTGAAGCTTCCTTCTCCTTCCTCTTAGAAAAAGTGTTGGCGAAGTGTCCAATTTCGCCACATCTAAAGCACCATACCTTGGATAGGTCCGTCTTCTTCCCTTGCTGCCACTGTCCCTTTGATGCTAGGGCTGCATCTCCCTCCTCCTCCCGTCGAAGGATAGCTCACATGTCACCCCAATTTGGGAGTTGTGCTCTGCCCAAGATGCTTTGGACAAAGGTCTCCCACTCATCAGTGACTGCATTCAAGGAAGTCCTCACCAAGAGCCCTTCATCCAAATTTTCCCTCATGGCAATCAACTAATCTCGGATTGTTTGCAATCGAAAGAGAAAGGGATCAATCTCCTCTCCCTTGTGCATTTGGAACATCCACATTTGGTTCTCTAGAAGCATCTTTTGTTCGATGAAGTTGCCTTGCTATAACGTGGTCAAAGATTTCAACATATCATGTGTCATCCTCTTCTCAAAAATGTGTGGTACCAAATGATCCTTCACCCCATCCATGATCAAGCGCTTTGCTTGCGCTTTATTTTCGTTGAACTTATTTAGAGCGTTCACATTGGTGGGCACAACTAGGACATTTTTCACGTGGTCTCTGATACCGTACTCCTTTAGGACTGTTAGGATTTTGGCCTTCCAAATCACAAATTTAGACACGCCATCCAACCTATCCCGATCTCTCAGTCCGTATGGGGCCATCTCCGCTCAAACTGTCGAAATAGATACTCTTATCCCTTCTACTACTACTGCACTCAACAGAAGACTGGATCTAGGTTTCTTGGTGTTAGAAACCCTCTAGAGATACTACTCCCTCTGACAACTTATTTCCCTTTCAAAAATCCTTTGCCAATTCTGCCGAATCAACCCCCTACGATCACCCTCTTGATCGAATCTCAGAGCTTTAAAAATCTAGAAAAATAATTGGTAAGGAGGCTTTAAAAGTCCAATTGTCATATTATTTCATATTTTATTTCAAATTTACACCAAAAATATCACTGTAATCTTCTAGAGTTACAAAATCGTAATATTCTTTTAATACATTCCTGCATACAGGGAATCAATAAGATTACTTTTATTTTCATAATATCAAATGTATCTTTGACAAAAGTCTCTATCACTATATCCCTGCTATCCACAACATCAACTATTTTCTATTGAGCAGCATCTTCAACCACTTCCTTACCAATACAAGACATGTTGAATCCATATACATTTCCCAAAACGATAGACTAGTTCCACCTTTTCCAACACCAGCCACATACATCTTAGCTATGTTTGGAAGGATTGCTCCACCAGGTTTCAACCAATGTTCACGAGCATAAATAACTGAGCTGAGAAATGATTCATAAAACATGCATTATCCCATCCACTCACTCACTATCCCATCTACAATTTAACTTTCAATTGCCATGCAGTTTTCAATATCTTCTATCATGTTGTGGACTACAGTAATAATTCCATGCGATTTTTTATTTTTGGCATTTTCACTTTCTTCTTTGAGCATGTTATTTTTTTTTCTAGCTTGACAAGCTAAAAATTCCATCTTCTCAATTGCTTCAACTGAAATTACTTTTATAGCTCCTACTTAAGATTATTTTACAACTCCTACCTAGCTAAGATTCTTTTACGACTCCTACCTAATGACCACCTCCAAATGTTTATTTTTCGTTAATTTTGGGGGAGAGGGATTTTTTTGGTGTATTGAATGGGGAAAGGGGAAATAAGGGTATCATGGATGGGTAGAAGTGAGAGTTATTGAAATCTATAATCTTAACATTAGGGAATGAGATGGAGCCTTATGACTTGAGGGCATAGGGGCTAGTGGGCACAGAGAGAAGGCAATAAGAGCAATTGATAGGGGAACCCCAAATAGTTGTGATAATGGGACTAGGGGCCCTATTATCACAACCCATAAGCCCTTAACCCATAACCACTAAATTCCCTATCCCCGTAACCCCCAAACTAATCCTTTAACCCCTACACTTATAACTCATAACCCATTAAACCCTTGATCCCTTAAACCCTAAGCCACTAAACCTTTAACCCCTAACTGCTAACTTACAATCCCTTAACCACCCTTAAAAGTCACGACAATGTAACTTTTGGAAGTAGTTTTGGACAATCCCCCCCCCCCCAAATTTCATTACAATTAAACTTTTAGATGCGGTTGTTAAGTGACCGCCTCCAAATGTGAAATTTTCATAAGCTGTATAAGGAGTAGAAGTCCAGTGCCTAATCTGATACTACTCCATGATAACTTTGATTAGTTTGGACGTGAATTTCGTTTCATGGTCGGTAATGATCTCTCTTGGCACACCGAGCCTGGTAAAAATCTCCTTATAAAGAAAATTGACAATTTCCCATTCATTTGCTAGAGCCAGCACCTTGGCCTCAACCCATTTCGTAAAATCACCAGTGATCAGGTCTACAAAATAAAGGGCCCACCTTTTGAATGGTTTGACCGATACTTGAGGTTGTAACGACAATTTTTTCACTTGAACTGGCCTCCCCATCCTATAGTAGTTATCACATTGGCTCGTATGGGGGATGATTAATCAAAAGGGCTTGAAGTGCCATTGCATGGGGCTTAATTTGATTCAATTCCATGTTGCATAATTTTTTATTAAACAAATGGTACCCATGGTGAGGAGGTCTTTACCTTTTTAATTGCATGAAGAAAATGTCAAGGGAGAGGGCGCCATTAGGTTTTCCCATTGAACCCTAATTCGCCCAAATTCAAATTCACTCCTTCATGTTCCATTGTATTTGATTCTTGGTTGTTTGCTCGGAGCACATGATATACATAAATGGAAGAGAATTAACTATTATATGATGAATAAGGAGTTTAAAATCACCAACAACAATCAAAGAAGAGAAATGATGTTCTTTTGTCAACATTAATCCTTCATTGAACCTCAATTTACCCAAATTCTAATTCACTCCTTCATTTTCCATTGCATCTGATTATTGGTTGTTTTCCCCTATCACATGATATACATAAATGGAAGAGAATCGACTACTATATGATGAATAAGGAGTTTAAAATCGCCAACAACAATCAAAGAAGAAAAATGATGTTCTTTTGTCAACATTAATCCTTGAAGTAATGCATATTCTTCCACTTGATTTCTTGAGATTGATCCTATTCCCCATACATAAAACAATTCTATTTTTCCTTCGGGATAAAGGATAACCCCTTCTACTACATTATGTTTGCTAGTTTTTGACAATTTCTTCTCCATACTAGGTATAAAACACCTCACCATTTTTTTTTAAATGGTGGGACAACTTATCACAACTCAATGGCCAAACCAAGAACAAGGACAATCATCACTGGTTGTTATCTGCTAATGCAGGTTGACTCATCACTATTATTCAAGTAAAACCACACCACCTGTAATTACCTGCTAGTGGTCCATAATGGGACAAACTTTTACTCTTGTGAGATGCCTCTAGGTCATGGGCCATTGAATTGTTTCCTTACATTTGAAAAAGATGAGTATGATGCGTAACTAGCTCGTTCCAAACCTGATAAGAGGAGTATGAGGCCCATGTATATAACTAGTCCTTGAATATTTATATGAATGTTTTGTTTCATTTCTTCTATCCTTGAAGGATATTGACAATTTTCGAGCAGACATGGCTTCTCGAGCAGTGAAGAAGCATGCATGAACATCAACCCTCAAAATGGCATCGATGAAAACCCGAAACAAGACCCTTAAGAGTGTCAAGAAGGCCTTGTTGATGAAGCTCGAGCCAAAAGTTGTTGAAAATGTCGAGAAACTAGAAAACCAACTCCTATGGAGGACATCAGAGTTGTCGAGGTTCCAGTAAAGAAATGGAAAAGAAAAAAAATTGGGAGGTTAAAAAAGTGGTGCCAAAAATTTCGTCGCTCCTGAGAAGCCAACCCCTCTGAGTGAATTTGGGCCCAACAAAGGTAGATTTTTAGCGTCTATCTTATAAACATCTCAAGTTGTTTGGTAGGGTTTAAATTTGTGCGTATGAAAAAATTAAGATATTTTAATTAGAATAATTTGAGGTTTAATATTTTGTCACCATGCTATTAATTGATTTTTGTTTTATTAAGAAAATGTATCATCTTCTTGTGTTTCAGATTTCTGTATATATAGAAAAATGATTAGCAACACTCTTGGTTTATAGGGTTACACAATTTTTGTGCTATTTTTATCTTGTGCCAAAGTTTGCGCAAATTAGCTCTATCATGCACTAGGGTTCTTACATGGTCTTCTTGCAACTTGTATCGACTACCCTCTCGAATACTGTAGCCAAAACCCCAACTAGGATATAGGCATATATTTTTGATGAGAGTGATCATCAAACTCAACAATATATCATAGGTTTATCATTACTAAAACTGAAAGGAAATTTTTAGTTAATCTAGGTACATGTAAAACACCATTGAGCTCAAAGATATCACCCAATGGCATTTGGAGTGAGATAGATCCCATTCTTGCTGTTGCATATTTGAAATCATCATCAAACATGCACTTGTATGCTTGCCTCATACTCTTGAAGTTTCCCAAAGGCCATATGTTTGGATGCTCCACTATCCATGTACCATCTGACACCATCATGGAGAAGTATGTCACAAGCTTGAATGAAAGCTCATCCACTCTAACAAATACTATTTCTGTTGTTATTGCTCACCCTTCCCCTTCTTCTGAGGACACTAATAAGCATAATTGTCAAACTCTTGACACATGAAACACTTGATATGGCCCAAGAATCTCTTACCATTGATTAGAGGAACCTAAATTCTCTTTCTCTCCTGCTGACCTATACTAGGTCCCCTTTTTTTTCTGGCATTCAATATATCTATAGTGAGGGTTAGAATTTTTCTCTTTCATCTTTATACCTTCAACTCGCTCTAGTTTTTATTTTCTTGGATAAAATCATGCCATAACTTCTCAAGAGTCAAAAGTGGAAAGGTTTCTCGGGAATAGGCATCTTAGACATAAGGTTTCCATGAATATGAAATCCCATTGAAGGTTGTCTACCAAATCTTCATGCTTGAGATCTTTTCAAGTTGTTGCACATTGATCATAGAGTTTATTAATTTTTATCAAATAAGTGGCTGCAGTATCTATTTTGTTGATTTATGCGGCTCTAAGCTTCATCCTTAGAAGCATATTTCAATTGATGTTCTCACCCCGATATATAGTGAAGATAGCATCAAACATCCCGTTACTGATGGTTTTACGGATAATGTGTGGGATCCTTCATGGAGTCCAGGATGACTTGCTTTGTTTTGGCCATCTTCTTTTTATTTTTTTGTCAACTTTATAGATTTGTAGGTCGTTCAACTTTGGTCTTTACAAATGCCAAAGATCATTATCCTCCAACAACATCTATATTTTCACTTTCATGGTATGAAATTGGAGGTACCTTATAATCTGTCTTCATATCTAAGATTGAATGTAGTAAAAATAATACTCTTGGATTACACCGTTAGAAAAAATAGATCAAGTACCTAAAGACAAACTATCATAGGTCCATAGTTCTTTTCTCAAGCATGAATCCAAGGCATCCCACTGTTGAAACCTTCTGACAATTTCCTATCCCAAGTAGAAGTTTGGGGTTATTGGAAGGCTTCAACAAACATGCTCTTTAGCTATGAGAATTCCATTGGATTCGGAGGTATCTCACAAAATGTTTCCCTGAGACTATCAGTCTCTTCTCTTGTCTTTGTGTGGTCATTCCATTAGGGGAATTTTGAGGTCTAAAATGGGCCTCCTAAGAAAAATGTACAACAAAAATCAACTTTATAAGAACCAATAGGATTCAAGATGATGATGATGTCAAAATCATCATGGGGGATGATTCACCAATAATTTTTAAGTAAAATGGTAAAAATATTAAAAAATAATAAGAGGCTAACTTATCGAAAAGGCGATGAGAAGGGATTATTACTGGATTTAGGGTAATTTGTTCACATCCAAGGATTACCCATGTTGCATACTCATGATGATGAAAATGAGAAATACATGAAACAACATGATTGAAATCACGCTTTTCATGTATTTCTCATTTTTCATATAGCAGGGTCCATCAAAATTATGCAACATGGGTACTCCTTGGATGAGGAATCAAATTCTGCATCCAACAAGTGTTTTCCCTCGAAATTTTAGTAAACCCATAGGGAGATAAGCTGAAAATATGAGTTGAAAAAATAGTTTTTTCCTTTCTTCCCTCTAAAATTTGATGATGTAGTATAATATTATTTTAATATTTCTACTATTATTTTATAATTTCCTTAGGAGCCCCATTTCAGACCTCAAAATTCCCTAATGTCTCTTGTCATTTTTTCGGTCACTCCTTTTAGCCCCAAGTACATCACAGTACTCCAAGTTCAAGGTGTAGGATAAAGAATATAGACGAGTGGAATTTGTTCCATATTTTTATGATTACATCCCTTAGGGTGCCAGACAAAACAGGGCCCCACTCCTTAAGAAAATGTTGAATTCTTTCCAACAAAATGTTGACACCCTCCAAAATGTCACATCAATATCCCAAAGTAATAAAAAATCAACAAGTGGCTCCATTACGGAGAGAAAATATCGACTTGATCACATCAAGCCTCATGAAGAATGGTAATTCTAATCCAAATTGTCTTTTGAAGTTTGCCACTAAAGACTGAACCATGGAAGATAATTTTGTCCTCGTTTCTACTAATTGTTTAAACATGATATATTCAAATTCAAATTTGGTTTCTCCAACCTTTAGAGTTGAAGATCAGCAAATTGTCGATATATTGCTTCAGCATGTTGGTGGGTAGCAATAAAAATATGAATTTTTATTCCATTTTCACTCACAATTTTCATCCCTTGAACTTCAACAACGATATATTTCATAGGAAAATATATTTATGTTACTTTGCGTGAGCATATTCTTTGATCACCTGCATGACATTTGAAGGACCAATGATCTTAATTGCTTCTAATTTTTTAGCACCCCAATCAATTTCCTTCTCCTCCCCTGCAGTTGCTATAGCCCTCAAGAAGTATGGACCTGTAGGAGATAGAGTGTTTACCAAGGGCTTATTGGTCATATTGGTCTAACCATCATAAATATAATGGAAAAGCCATTACAACTCCAACAAGTACCAATCAATTCTAGAATTCTCTGTAGCCAATCTCTACTTTAGAAAGAGTAGTGTGTAGTTTCTCAAAGTTTGGTCCTTTATACCTCCTATGTGCTTCATTGACCACCTTAAGCATGTCTTGAAAACACATTGACCACACTATATTGAAGGGTATACCACATGAAAATTCAAAGCCATTACAAGTCCAACAAGCACAGATTGGTCTTGGAATTTTCTCTACATTGAATCTCTCCTTTCATAAAATAGTAGTGAATACTTTCTCAAAGTTTGGCCCCTTGTAACCCCTATTTTCTTAACCACCTTCAGCATGTATTGCCAATATTTTGACCAAATTACATTGAAAGTTGTTCCATATGCAAATATGGCCCTGGAAACTCTGTTTTCCATCTCATCCTTTCACCAATATAACATTTTTTGCCAAGGGTCCACTATTAAGTCACTTGCAGGGATCTTCAACGGTTAAGGGAACATGTTATCCCTATTTTGGGATTTCTTGATTGCTTGGGGAACTTGGACAAATAGGCTTCATCATGTTCCCTTTGAAATTAATTTCTTTTTAGGAGACAGCTTCACAAAACTAAACTCGTTCAAAGGGTGTTTTAAGAAAATGGATTTTAACTCTAGTGTAGGACACACTATAAGCCAAATTATTTGCTGCAATTCTGCAAGCATCTTCCACCAAAGGCTTATTTTAATTCTTCCCTATCTTTTCATATTTTTTCAACCATTATAAATATAATGGACAAGCCATTACAAATCCAACAAGTACTAACGCTCTAGAATTCTTTGTAGCTAATATCTACTTTATAAAGAGTAGTGTGTAGTTTCTAAGTTTGGTCCTCGTACCTCCTAGGTGCTTCATTGAACACCTTAAGCATGTCTTGAAAACACATTTACCATAGAAATATTGGTCATATTGGTCTAACCATTAGAAATATAATGGACAAGCCATTACAACTCCAACAAGTACCAATTAGTTCTATAATTCTCTGTAGTCAATCTCTACTTTAGAAAGAGTAGTGTGTAGTTTCTCGAAATTTCATCCCTTGTACCTCCTAGGTGCTTCATTGACCATCTTAAGCATGTTTTGGAAATACAGTGACCACACTATATTAAAGAGTATCCCACATGAAAATTCAAATCCATTACAACTCCAACAAGCATGAACTAGTCTTCGAAGTATCTCTATAGTGAATCTCTCCTTTCATAAAATAGTAGTGAATACTTTCTCAAAATTTGGCCCCTTGTAACCCCTATTTTCTTAAGCACCTTCAGCATGTATTGCCAATATTTTTACCACATTACATTGAAAGGTGTTCCAGATGCAAATATGGCCCTAGAAACTCTATTGTTTGTCTCATCCTTTCACCAATATAACAATTTTTCCCAAGGGTCCACTATTAAGCCATTTGCAGTGCTCTTAAACAGTTAAGGGAACTTGTTATCCCTGTTTTGGGATTTATTTCTTGCTTGGGGAACTTGGAAAACTAGGCTTCATCATGTTCCCTTTGAAACTAATTTCTTTTTAAGAGACATCTTAACAAAACTAAACTCCTTCAAAGGGAGTTTAAAGAAAATGGATTTTAACTCTATTGTAGGACACACTATAGGAGAATTTATTTGCTGCAATTCTTAAATCATCTTCCACCAAAGGCTTCTTTTCCTTCTTGCCTATCTTGGTCACATACTTCTATAGAGGGAAATCAACATGAGATTTTGAAAACTATTCTAACAAATCAGCAACATAAGTTGGGTGGAAAATCACAGAAAATATGCACTTAAACGAAATCAGCAAAATAGTTTTGGAAAATCACAGAACCAAAAGAACTACTTGGAGATGGAAAATATGCATTTAAATGAAAGAGGGAAGCCCTTACCTTACACCATTTGTAGCATGGATCTAAGTGAAAATGTTGTAGACCCACATCAAGGCTGATTTGTAACTAACATAACATATATGTGGGTTTGGTGATAGTGGCATATTTTTCATTATTAAGAGCCATGGAATGAATTATGAAGGATTCAGTTTTGAGATCATGTAGTCTTCTAAACAATTCTAGTAAGAACTAAATAGTGGATTATAAATTGCAAATAACCACAGTCCACAACCAAAAGAGAAACATGCATATACCACATGAAAACCACAACTACCAATAGAAGAAGTTAGATATAGTTGTTCTGCTATCCCATCCAATTTTTGAAGACATATTTTGGATGGAAATCTCATTGATTTATGTAACCTATTATAATCCTTTCATATTGCCTCAGAAGAACACCACAAAAGAGTTCTAATGAAGTAGTCTTACACCAACATTAGATAGAGACAATTTGCATTGAAAAATTTGGATGAAAATTCGAATAAATTATGTTATATCCTTTTCATAAAATCTTCTAACAGAACACCACCAGATTTTGTAAGGAACTATTATTACACCAACATAAAGAAACGTGAACTATGGTACATCAACATATAGAAGTTTCCTGTAGTTCCTGAGTTGTTCCCTCTGATTCCTGAGTATTGAAGAAATCTTGTAATGGAATCATGTTCAAGGAATCCTTATTCATGCTCTTAATAACCTGAACATAAGTTAAAGCTACGGCAACTGTGGTTATGATAGGAATTTTATATGCTAATGCCATTCGTCTCAACTTCCACCCATCTATTTGATCTAATGCATCTCTGGAATTTTCAGTCACCAGTAACTGAATCTAACCATTTGCAATCATGTCATCTACATGTGGGCGCTCTTCATGGAGTTTCAAAACTCTTTCCACTGGAATTCCTTCCATTTTAAACAAACTGTCTACGCTAGTTGTTGCAACAATTGTAAAACCAAGTTCAATGAATCTGTTTTCAATTGCTGGGAGTCTTGTTTTGGTGAAATCACTTAAACTTAAAAACGTCGTGCCTACAAGAGGAAATTTTTGATTTTCTGCAATTTGTGCCTTGGAAAATGCCATAGGAAATTTAAATTCTATGCCCATCACTTCTCCAGCACTTCAAATTTCAAGACCAAGAACCACATCACAACCTTGAAAATTTTTAGATGGAAGGACTGCTTCCTTGATAGATACGTGACTTGGAATAACTTCCTGTATAAAACCAAAGTCTCGAAGACATTTTCCTGACATAAGAAGCACGTCATAATTTGCTAAGGGGTGGCCAATTTCCTTTGAGACAAAAGGTATTGTTCGTGATGCTCTAGGATTTGATTCAAGAAGGTAAACTTCACCAACAGGTGTGATTGCATATTGTCAATTCATCAGTCCACAGATGCCAAGCCTCTTTGCAAATTTAGATGTTCATGATCTAATGACTGAAAGGTATACAAGTGACACTGTTTCCTTAGGAATAGAACAAGCTGAATCACTAGAATGCACACGTGCTTGCTCAATGTGCTCCATGATAACACCAATGACCACACTACCTTTAGAATCTATCAAATAATCTACATCGATATCACAAGCATCTGCCAGGTACTTATCAACGAGTACTGGCCTTTCTGGGTCCACTTATACTGTAGTTTCTAAGTAATGCTTCTATTTGTCATCAATGCATACAATTTCCATTGCATGAACACCTAAAACATTAGAGGGCCTGACAAGAACATGATAGCCAACCTTTCTTGCTATTTCCGATGCATCCTCATCACTCTTAGCAATACCACCTTGAGGTTGCTTGACTTTTAGCTCATCCAACATTACATTGAACTTCTCCCTATCTTCAACAGCATCTATTGAAGCAGGAGAAGTCTCCCAAATTCGCAAAATACCTTCCCCACTTGCACCCACGGGCTTAAACTCATCAAGGTATTGTTCTATGGGTAGAGCTAGATTCAAAGGTGTTTTCCCTCCAAACTGTACAATTATACCATCGGGCCTCTCTTTGTCGATGACATTCAAAACATCCTCTACTTTAAGAGGCTCAAAGTACAGTCTAACACTAGTATCGTAATCTGTAGAGACAGTCTCAGGGTTTGAATTCATCATGATGGCTTCATATCCTTCATCCTTTGAAGTGCAATAAACCTTAGAAAAATTCCATAAAGGTCAATAATTAGCCATTTAGATAGAGGAAAATTCTCTAGCGAATAATGTAGATGAGTTCAGTGACAAAACCAATCGAGGTTTATCCCTTAGGTTATCTGAATACCCTCTTATTCTAGGGCTAAAATAATATCAAACAAAGGTTGTTCTTGTGTCTCAAATAAGCCAAAGAATAACCATTAGGGTCAAGACCCAAATAGCCACAATTCTTAAGTGAATAGTGCTAAAGAATGTACAAAAGAATCCATAGTCCTTAGTCCTCAAATGTGCATGTAGTAGACCTTGGAACAGTGTGTAATTGGCCTCATATTAGCCTGAGAAAGGGTCAAAATTCAGCCTCTAAGGTTTCCTTAGATGACACAGATGCAGGCCTCAGAAAAACACAGAAATTTACCTTAGACTTAAAATGAATTCATCCTCTTCTACTCTGAATCTCCATGAAAAAAAAAACATAAAAACGAAACCTAAAATCACAAGTAGAATGACCTCTTTCTTCTGTTTTGCGCTCTTCTCCAAGCTTCAAAAATTTAGAGAAAACAATCTACTTGCCAATTCTCTCTTTTGGAGAGCAGACACGTTTCTTTTGATAGTGGTCGTGGATTATTTTTTGATATTATTGAGTACAAATGTGCCTCTGAAAATCATAATCAGTATGCCTTGCTCATGTATGTTATGGATGAGATTGCCTTAGAGAATATGATATGGATCTAGGTGATGGACAAATTGGAACCTTGTAGATGGCATGTGTATGCCAACGGCCACTAGCAACCTAAGTATGCATCTTACGTTGCAACCTAGAAACCTAGAAGCTGAACTTTATCAATTTATAAGATTTATAACCATCTACTATGACTTGAAACATAAGATTTGAACTTTATCAAATTGACAAAACTTATAATATGATAGTCTTCTCTACATGGGCTACATGCTAGATGTCACCATACACTACTTGAAGGTTGGAAGGACAAGTTTTTCATTCACAGTTTTGTCTATACCTTATTTTTTCTTGTCCATTTTCTTCTCTTTGTAGTTTGATCTAATGTTAACTTTTAAGTGTTGTACTTAACAAATATGCAAACTCTCTTTAACATGCCCCTTTTGAGAAGTTGTTTTTTGTAAACCAATCATGCACTGATATGGAAATTGGAACTGATAATACGCTTCTCTATATTTCTTGTAAATATTAGTTAGGGATCAACCATAGGATAGTTGTTTCTTGCTGGTAAAAAGGTATTGAGTTTGAAGGCACAACTCTGAACTTAAAACACCCTTAATTGTAAAAATTTCTGGCTTTAATGGGTACCTTATGCCCTATTATTAAGGTGTTGCAAATTATGATAGAAATTATGATTATGGGTTTAGTTAATTCTATGGTTGTCTCATAGTGGTTTTTGCTCAGTCACCACATATTCATTCATTCCAAAAACTAGGAATAGGATTTCGAATGCATCATAGTTTAGAGTATGAATATTTTACTTGATTGTTTTAGTTAACTGGTTCTTGTCACATGGTGATGTTTCCTCAGACACCATTTTTTCATTCATTCCAAATAGGAATGGGATTTTGAATGCATATTAGGTCAGCTCACCTTGTTGAGCCATTAGATGATCCTAAATTCTTGGTCAATTGGATATGTTAATTTTCTTTTCAATTGGTATTGTTGGGGAGGTTAATTGGGATGGCTAGAAAATTTGTTTGAAAGGACTGTAGTGTGAAGAGTAATGGGCGATAGTGATGTTGGACACCTTAATCCCCATAAACAATTCTGGTAGAATAATCACCGCTAGAGAAGCCAACATCACTAGAGGTTTGTTCTATCACTGTCATGCTGATAAAGGGTTTGGCTTATTATTTTATAGCTTCTACTGGGTAGTATTTTTGTTTTTGGGATATCAATCTACCATTTGCTAAAATAAGCCATTCTAGAATTTGCCACCTCCATGCAGACAAATCTTAGTTATGCATTCCTAGTAATACATCTTCTTGTGTTTGTAAATACGTCTTTCTTGTTTCCTCGGTGGAAATATTTACTTATGTATTTACATTAGTTCATGACATGGGTTTTATATCTAGAATTTTTCGCTTCCATGATGTTTCAGTCTTTAATCTTCAGAAATTGAAGTCCCGGTATTCTGCTATTTGTGTAAATAGGTAGTTATGGATTTTGCTACCTCCCAGTAATCCTTCAATTTCTTCTATATGTATTCACAATAGTAATATTTTCTTGTCTCATCAGTTGTTGTAGCATATGCATAGATTAATAGAAGACTAAGATTTAGTGAATGTTTTTAGTTTTAATGGTTGTTAAACTGTACGATTTAAATTGGAAATGGTAACTAGCTTTTATTTTCATAAAAGTGTTTTTAGTCTTCTTTATCTTTGTAAATGTGTCTTGTTTCACAATAGGAGAAGTTGCTTTTAATATTTGTCTAGTTCGTTTGAGCAAGGGCATCCATGGTTTTTTGAAATTCCCCATTTCTAATGCTTATGCGTCTTTGGACCTTACAAATATAATTGGAGACATATATGGAGCTGGATTTAAAGAGTTTATGGTGCCAAGCTAGATTTATTAAGCTATGATGTAATCATCAGCGTCTATGAATCCATGGTTTTTTGAAATTCCCCATTTCAAGCGCTTATGCATCTTTGGACATTACAAATATAATTGGAGATATATATGGAGTTGGAGTTAAAGAGTTTATGGTGCCAAGATAGATTTATTAAGCTGTGATATAATCATCAACCTCTATATTTTGAATTTATGTGCCAGGGCTTATGTGATTGTCACCGAATATTTTGTTTGTAAGCCTGTAAGTATAACATTAAGTCCGTGCTTGGACAAGGAAAATACTTAGAAATTTTTTACATTGTGATCTCCTTCTTGCATATGCCTATAAGCTGGTATTGTTTACTATCACTCTTAAAGTGGGGCTACATATGATGTCATAGTTTAGTACATTTTTATAGGTTTAAACTCTACAGAAATTGCCAAGAAAAAAACAAAATTTTCATTAGCACATGCTTCAACTACTCTTATCTTCCTCTTTTGTTGGTGGCTAATTGAGATCTGAACCAAACACTGTCCATTTTGTCTCCAATTCTCATGACTATAGTCACTGATTTTGGTGTTCAGAAATTGGACCTGCTCCTGTAGCCCCACTAACTGACTGCAAAGAGCCTCAGGTTCATTTTGTTTCATGGTGAAATTGGCTTTCAAAGCCTGTGACCGCCTCCAATGCTTGTACACTTGTCATAATTTTCTCTTTGAGCTTCAAATTAATCACTATAAAGTATACTTGGAGTACATCCAAGTTCTTCATTAGCAAATTTACCTTCTCATTGCAGCTGCAATTAAAGTGCCATGCACAACTATTGGTGCTTTCTGTTTCAGCTTGGCCTCCCCACATTGTATTCAACTTTTTCATTGTCGTGCCACACCAAATCACTTACCCTCTGTTTACTCCACAACCAACATATACAATTACTTGCTCCCCAAACCAGTGTGAAAATATTAGTGATGTTCAATATAGGGACACATAGTACCTCCAGATTGAATTTTTCTCTTTCATTTATTTGTAAAATTCTTGCACAATTGAGTCATACCAATTTGCAAACTGGAGACTATATTTGCACCAATAACTATCAAGCATAGGGGAAGTACATTCCTAGGCTCACTTGTGGCAAATTTCTTTCCAGGATGTTTCTTACGAGGTTGAGCCCCCAGTCACTGTTCTGAATTAGCTCTCCACATATTGCCAACAGAGTAGTAGTTAGGAACTGGTCGACCTCCAACCAAAGCCTGTTGCATTTAGACATTTTTCCAATTGCTAGCTCATGAAAGGAGGCTCAATTAAAATTGAATTTGTGGCTTTAATTTAATTTATTGAAAGTTATAGAATTTACAATCTATAAAGGTTTCAAGATATAATTTTTAAAAGTCTAATTTAAAGGGTGCTAGCTCAATGGAAGAGCACCTACTTTACAAGCAGGAGGTTGGTGGTTCGATTCCATCGTGCCTTGATATTCATATGGAATGGCGACGATCAATTTTTGGTGACGGAGTCTCTTTTGACCATCACCAATGAGCTTATGGTGACATTTTTTTACCCTCACCAAAATATGAAATGGTGACGGCCAACGAATGCCACCGTATATATGCATCAATAGTGATGACCATGAAAGAATCGTGGTTGTTGATATGAAATGGTGAGGGTCATTGTTTTTCATTATAGTCATTATTCGTGATGGACTTTGATGTCACCAATGAGCTTATCATGACACTTTTTGACCCTCACCAAATATGAAATGGTGACGGTCAACGAATGTCGCCATATATATGCACCAATAGTGACGGCCATGAAAGGTCCCTCACAAAAAATTGTTGTTGTTCATATGAAATGGTGACGGGCACTATCCATATTTATAATCAATATTCTTGACGGACCTTGAATGTCACCACAACACATACTTTTGGCGAGGCCACCTTTGGTGACGTTCAATTTTTTGGTGACGGAGGCTATTGTCCATCACCATTGCTCATATGAAATGGTGACGGTCACTATCCATCATTATAAATCATTATTGGTGACGGACCTTGAATTTCACCACAACACCTATACTTTCGGCGACGCCACCTTTGGTGACGTTCAATTTTTGGTGACGGAGGCTCTTTTCACCATCACCAATGAGCTTATGGTGACATTTTTCGCCCTCACCAATGTCTCTTTTTCTTGTAGTGGACTTACAATATTATGATGACCATGATATTGATATTGGACCAGTCCGTCCTAAGGGCTACCAACGGCACAAGCGCCGCAGAGGCGAGGTGGATACTAAAGACCCAGGCAGGACCCTCCATGCTATTCAGAGGAACTTGGAGGGTTTGACCCGCCAAGTGCCTATGGCTACAGTGAAAGACCTACCTGAGGCTATCTAGAGACGGGTAGTGGCAGTACCACGTGACTGGGTGCGGTTATTCCACTGTGTCATTACTGCGATCACGTTCTATAGGAACACAAATATTGGGTAGGGACCACAGGAGTAGATAGACATGATTACTGGATGAATGTATATTTTTGATACTGAACATGATCAGGCATAAGCCCTAATTTTGTAAGACTTATGGATCCAAATTTTGTATAGTTTTTTGAACACTCTGATGATATATATATATATACAACGATTTATGATGCGATGTGACAAATGTATAAAAAATGCATGATGTTTTTTATGCTTAAATTTTAATGTATGGAATGATTAATATGCCAATCAATTTCTTGATTACCTAATGAGTCTGCCATTCAATTATCTGCTCGAGGAATATGAATGAATGTTAAAAACTGAAATGATCGTTGTAACAAACTTACCGTAAAAAACAACCGAAGTAAAAATGGATCTCGAACCCGATAAGTATTGTTCAACTGTGACACCACCAGCTGGGAGTCCAAGAAAACTAACAACGAATCAACACACAAAGATATTACCTCCGAGAGTAGATAAATAACTGCAGTGTACTCTGCTACATTATTGGAAGCAGGACCAATGCAGACTCCTCTTGATACTAACAGCTGACCGGATGGATAATGAAGCACCCAAGCCGCGGAATTCAAGTTCTGGGTGTGTCTACTAGCACCATCAGCGAAACCATAATGACTCATGACATTCGACACAACCTGCCAAAGCAAATCAAAAACATCACCATCACATCAAAGACCAAAAAACTAGATATGTACAAAACAAAGCTAACTATATACAAAAGCAAAATGCCAGGCCGAAGCCTAGGCATAATACCTTTTCAAATAGAGCCCATTTCTGGGCTCAGCCAACTCACTTCCTTCAAAATCAACCAAGGCATACACTCCTTTTTTAAGGACTCTTTTAATGATGAAGGGGCCATACCACATAAACTTAAACTTTCCTACGCCCAGGGCATCCTTCTCTTGGGCATAGACCAAAACGAGGTCGCCTTCCGAGAAAACCTTAGGTTTGACCACCTTATCGTACTGAGCTTTGACTCGTTTCTTATGCGCCTCATTCATCGTGGCGGCATCCCGACGCTGCTCATCAAGATGTTCCAAATGAAGGAGACGTTCTTCAAGAATAGAAGTGTCAGGAAGAAGCTCAACAGCTAACTTTAGAGAAGGAATCTCACATTCAATGGGAAATATGGATTCTAGCCCGTAAGCTAGTTGAAATAGAGTAAAGCCAGTTGCAGCTTTCACTGACGTCCGGTATGCCCAAAGTGCAGGATATAGCATGATATGCCAGTTGGATCGAGCTTTATCAATCGTCCTTTGAAGAATGGTCTTCAAGGATTTGTTCATGGCTTCCACTTGCCCATTGGCCTGAGGATAATAAGGAGAAGAATTCTCCTGCTGGAAACCTAATTTTAGAGCCAACTCAGCCATCATGCTATTCTAAAAATGACTGCCATGATCAGTGAAAATCTCTCTAGGAATACCAAAACGAGCAATAACCTGGTTAAAAAGAAAAAGAGCTATTGTTTCACCATCATTCCCAAAATTAGGCATAGCCTCGACCCACTTCGTAAATTAGTCTACTGCTACAATAATGTACTTGTGACCTTTAACCGAAGGTGGGTTACAAGTAGTATAATCAATACCCCACTTTGTAAAGGGACCGATAGTAATGACTGGAAAAAGCGGAGCTAGATGAGCGCGCATTTTTCGAGTATAGACTTGACACGGATGACACTTTTTGACCGACTCCATACAATCTTTGAAAATTGAAGGCCAAAAATATCCAGCCCGTAAGATTTTTTGGGCTGTAGGAAGCCCATATAAATGACCACCACAAGCTCCACTATGGAAATCATTCAGCACAGCCTCAGCTTCTTTGAGAGTTAAGCAACTTCTCAGGATTGAATCAACCCCTCGACGGTATAAAGCATCACCAATAATTAAGTAATTTTTATCCAAGTGACGCAATTTACGGCACTCATATTTCGGAAAAGTAGAGGGAAACTTCACAGTCTGAAGATACACAATGATATCCCCATACCAAGGATCATGTGAAGAGATGAGAAACAAATGTTCATCCAGGAAGGATTCATCATAAACTATCTCTTCTCTATAGGGCAACTCGGAGATTAATTCTGCGAAAACCAATGATTTCTTGGACTTGGCAGACATAAACTCAAGATCAAATTCCTGCAAAATCACAAACCATCTATTTTATTTTCCCCCAATTACTTGCCTACCGAGAACAAACTAAAATGGATTGGCTGCTGCCAAAACATAATTTTTTCGTAGAAGAATATAATGTCTGAGTCGTTGTACAACATGAACAGCTGCTAAAGCTAGTTTCTCTATCAGAGTATACCGAAGTTTAGGTCCTACCAAGCCTCGACTAAGATAGTATATAACATTCTCTACAAGAGGATCGTTCTCCTGAACCAGAACCATATCGATGGTAGATTCTGCTGCTGCAAGATACAAAAGAAAATCCCTGCTATAATCAGGTGGACTCAATATAGGAGTAGAGGTCAATGCTTTTTTCAAAGCATCAAATGAGCACTGAGCGAAGTCATCCCAAAAGAATGGAACTCCCTTCTTCAACAATCTTATAAATCCTTTGGTAACTTCAGCATAATTTACGATAAATCTCCAAAGAAAATTAGCTTTTCCTTGTAGATTTTGAAGTTGACGAATATTTACCTGTGAGAAAAGTAACAGTTATTTCTTTCACTTTGACATGATTTACCTTGAATTCCTTCAATACACCATGAACTTGGCCAACTGATCATGTAACCGCGAAACACACTTAAAATGATTCAACTCACCTTTATAGTCATCGATATTATCATATTCAAATACTTAATGAGAGGTGGTTATTGCAGATGATTCAATAGAAAACGAAAGCAGCTAAGAATCATCCAAATACGATAATATGTTTGCTGTCGTGGAAGGCATATGACATGGCCCGCTGAAAAGTAGCCCCAACATTTTTAAGACCAAAAGGCATTTTCTTGTAAGAAAAAGTACCCCAGGGACAAATAAAGGCAGTCTTATGCTGATCCTCAGGATAGATAGTAATCTGATTATATCCAGAGAAACCGTCCATGAAGGAGATAATCTCATTACCGGCACACTCATCGATAATATGATCTATAAATGGTGTGGGGTAATTATCTTTTGGACATACTTTATTAAGGTCTCTGAAATCAATGCAAACTCGAATTTTTCTTTGTTTTTTATCCATGGGAACAGGATTCGAAACCCATTCAGTCAAAGGAATAGGGAAGATAAATCCCACCTTAAGCAGCTTCTCCACCTCAGCTTTGATAGCTGCAGCCTTCCTAGGATTGACCAGACAAAGCTTTTGCCTCACAGGCTTAGCATTTTCGTAAGTCTTAATCTCATGTCAGACAATAGATGGATCTATACCAGGCATTTCGTCATAAGACCAAGCGAACACATCCCTAAACTCTTTAAAGAGATCGGTGTAAATATGAATCTCTTCAAGGGAACATTCAACTCCGATGAAGACATTCTCTATAACATTGGGATCCCTGGAAATGTTCACCGAGATAGTTGGATAAATCACAGCCATGTTCCCTTCAGCATATACCTGTGCTGGTGCTAAAGGGTTCAGGACTGGGTGAACAGGACCAGGAGACAAAGGACTTGGAAAACTTGATTCAACTTCACTCAAATCAAGTAAAAATTAAGACCAATGATGCAAATCATCCCACGGTCTATCTATACCATTCATAGCTTCCAGGATGGCCTCTTCAGATGGAAGAGTGGTATCAAGGCAATCCTGGGTGGAAGAAGAAATGAGTATCCAAGCCGGAGCCACATCACCATCCAACTCCTCTGGAGAAAGAGAAGCTGTAATGGAATCTACAGAGTCAACAATAGATTGATAAGAAATCTCGGCTGCAGACATCGGAAATGCCATTCCACCCACTTTTCCTTCCTCTAATGTGGAGGTAGGGGAAGGTAAGGTCCAAGGGTTCGAAAAATAATGAATTCTGAAGAACTCTCTTCGAATAAGAGCCCTGGAGGATGAAATTGCATTTATATGAACGGTAGGAGGTGGAAAATCGAAAGTACCCATCAAAGAAGAATACATTCCAACCCCTAAATTCTCAACAGGCGGCTTGGCATCATCCACCTTTGGGATAGTTGATTCAGTAGATGCATTCAGGTCTACAGGAGAACAATCCAATTGGTCAACTGTAACAATCCTCCCTTCGTGAGGGAAACAAATAATCCAAAATAATGAGGATGCAATAGCATCCATCTCATAAATCCAAATTTTCCCTAACAGAAGGTTGTAGTCCAAGCTTGCATCAACTATCTCAACCTCTATATTTACAGTTTTTCCCCCAACACAGATGGGAAAAGCTGGGATAATGCCATGCGGTCTATGAGAATGACCATCAAACGCAGTCAGAAGAGTAGCAGATGGAACAACTGCAGGATATCCAATTCCCTTCCAACATGCAAGAGACATCACACATGTGGAAGCACCCTCATCAACGACTGTCCGAAAGATATTGAATTTCCGAAACGACGATTTGATATAAAAATCCATATGATGGGGGAGTCTCTTTTTAAAATTAGACATATCGAATGTAATCACAAGAGAGTTCTTTGGATCAAAAACCCCAATAGCAGTGAGCAAAGCACTGCGCTGACCTGGGAAAGACTGGAGCACCTCAAGAGCAGACATAGCACAAGGGCTCTGCACCAAATATTCTACAACAGAGTAGTTCTGGGCAGCCCTGGCATTTGGATTAATCGTCATACACTTAGTATATGCTTTTGGCATCTGAGGTATAGGCTCAACAGTAGGCCTCGTAATATGAAATGGCTCAGTACTGTTGGGAACACCCTTAGCTTTCGAAGACTTAGTTTCGCTATAATCACGGGATCTTGTGGTGATATCCGCGTGAGCACTCATCATATATATGTTTGACGAATTTTCCCCTTCCTGGGTGCCCCCAGAGGAAACCCCAGAATTTTTATTTGCGCCAAAAACTAGCTATTTCCCTTGGGGAAAAGGGTTTGTCAACACAGCTTGGGAACTAGCAAGACCCTGCTGAGCTAACAAGTGCCGCGCATCCTGAATTTTAGGGAAAAGGTGAGTAAGATGGTCTCTAGTACATAACTTGCATGGAAAATTAACTTTCTTTTTATCCTTTGAACCCTCACCAACATGCTCGTTGGATTTATTTGCATTACCCTTCCCATGCTTGCCATTTTTCTTATTATTATTCCATCCCTTCTTCTTTCCTTCAGATTGTTGATTTCCTTTAGGGTTGGAAGTCTGGATGGCATTTACCGACAAATATTGAGAAGGCGATGACTCAGCAGGCACATCCTGACCAGAGGAAGAAGATTGTATAGACAACTGCTGCAATTGACTAAGCAGGTTAGCTGCACCACTATCGATCGACCCAATAAGTCCATCACCATGAGGATCGGGTTTAGTCTTGGACAAGTCTAATTTGGAGTGGGGAGCGTCAGGCAAATATTTATGAAGGACACAAGACTGAGAATATATCAATTCAAGCTGCTGGGCCCTGAAAATAGCCCGTTCCTAAAAAAATACCCCTGACAGGGATACATCCTTAGAAATATCTGGCTGCAAAGATTTCAAAAACCATTCCAAGAGGAATTCTCCTGGAATATAAGCTTTGATGAGCCTCTTCCTTCTCCACCATTCCTGAATATGATCAGAAATGTGGGTTGCCTTGTCCTGCTTAAAATTGGCTAGGAGTTCTGTCCCGACACCATAACGAACAGGCAACTGGAAATGATTTAGAAATATAGTAGCCAGATCTCCAAAAGTAGCAAAACTTCCCCTAGTTAACTCAATGTACCACTTGGTAGCATTTCCATTCAAGGTGCGTTGAAACAACCTCAACCTAATCGAATCCTCGATCAGGGAGTTAGATAAACACCAAATATGGAAAGTGGTGATATGATCAGTCGGGTCCTCTCCATTCTTTCCTTCAAACTTTGGAATGTCTAAAGGTAGTTTGGTAGGAACTAGAGGCCACCCCGGACTATATCAGATTGGATCATTTGTTAATTTCGATAAATCTGGCAAGTTTAAAGTTGCCAGAAAAGGTAAACGAGGAGGGGCCTAAGGGTTCCATCTTTGGTGAGATGGATTCCCAAAATTCTGAAAAGAATAACCTGGATTTGATGAGGCACTAGGTTGCCAAAAAGAACTCGTAGAAAATTTTGGGCCATAGGACAATCCTTGTGACCCAACATTTGGAGAAGGACCCCCTCCCAACGTAGAGTTGCCATAGACCGGACCAGTTCCCCCCACTGAAGTAGTGAATGAAGAGGAAACCCCCTGATAGGGGTTCTAAGCATTAGAAAAAGGGGGAAAAGCCTGATAAGTACTCGACGAAGTGAATGGACCATTCCCTTGCTGACCGGCGAAAAACTGATTCCATGCCCCTACTGCAGTAAATATAGGGTTCCAACCGGTAAAGGTAGTCGAACTCTGACCTCCGAACCAAGGGTTAAAACTCTGAGTTTGGGAAGTAAAAGGAAAGGACCCTAAGGAAGGATTCGAACTAGGAATATGCCCACTTCTGAAGGGGAACCCTTGAAAAGAAGCTGACCCACTAGCCAAAGAAGACATGGGTGCAGATGCAGCTGCAGCAGTGGAAAAGGAAAATGAAGGAATCCCACTAACGGGCATTCCAAAACAAAAGGGACCAGATTGAGAAGCTTGTGCTTGGGTGGAGCCAGAGCCAAACACAACAGTACTAGAAGCAATTGAAGATATAGCAATTGTGCCTCCTCCTTCTACTAAAGTAGGAGTTTGAATGCCTACATCACTCACAGTTGAAGCTGCGTTCCCAGTCATGGCCATCGAAAGGTATGGATAAGATGGATAAGGACTTTCTAGTCTTGCAGACTTAGGTCCGATGTACTCAAAAACAAACAGAGAATTAGGAGGAAGAGGAGATGGAAGTGACTCAGGAGGCTGAGGTACTTCCTCTACTTCTACTTCTTCTTCTCGTGGAAATAAGGCTCTCGAGGTGAGCGGAGTGCTCCTCTCAGAACCAACACCAGAACCAACTATAGAACCTTCAAGCCCTAGCAGAGGCTCTGTCTCTGCTGCGTCAAATACCACAGAGTGATATTCACCTGCTATGTTACTCCTACACCTTCTTGAAGAAGGCTCAGCACTCTCGGGAGATAACCCCCGGATTCTCCTCGATCGACGAAGTGCTTGATCAGCCACTTTAACAAATTAATTAGACTCAAAAAAGTATAAAGCTAAGCAAGATAGGAGCAAAGAGCACTCACTACAAAAAATCCCTAAGATGCAACCAAGCAAGCAGCCTTCAGGTATTTCTGCTCCGGGTGATTAGGATCGGACACAAAAATACGAGAAAGAGAAAAATAGGACCTCCCGAAAGTAGTCTAGGATAATGACGGCCTAGGCCTACTAGCGAAGGTGATAGATATAGTTACGCCAACCTCCTAACAACAGCCTTTGCCGGTGCAAGTACCCAAGCTTCACTGGGGAACCCTTCAGAAGTACTGTTGGAAGTGATACGACGTCTACCTCAGGTACCACGGGTATTCCCCCTCGCAGTCACCTGTGTGATACCTAGGAATTGCAACTAAGGGCACCAATCCATGTCAGCAGCCGAGCGGAACGGTCTTAAGGCAAGATCCAACAAATCAGAGAGGGGGTATCTCTCTTCTCAACCTTCACTTTCCCTTACGCTTGACTCTCTGGAGGTGAGCTTTCCCAGTCCACCTAACGGTGTTGGATTTCGCTCATTTAATAAACTTCTATGTTTTATTTAGAGCAGCCTTGGATATTTAACTCTCCACTCACCTAATCCAAGGCCCTACAACCTAGCTAGTTGATGTATGACACTTACTAAAAACTTGCTAGTTATTTTTTAAATTATTGCGCTTATTTTAGTTGGCTATTATATTAAGTCAAGGGAATATGGAAATGAAACTCGTGATGTTTTATGACATGAAAAATAAATTAATGAAAACCAAACTACAAGCAGATGCAGTAATTTCCTTTCTATGAAAGGAAATTTCTACACAGGTTCTACGAGACTATTTTTTCTTTTCAAATATCAAACCTCACATTCGCAAAATTTATGAAAAAGACTACAAATGTTCAAGTGCACCTAATGAAAATTACTAAGAGCATGCCAACTCTAAGATGCAAAATCTAATAAAGCAAAGAGAAATTTTCAAGAATCCCTCAGTTCTATCACTTTTCTGACTGTCCACAAAGCTAGTTCCCAAATCATAAACTCTCAGTATAAAGACGCCAAAATATGCTTGAAATAAGAGAAAGAAACCAATGAAAATTCCCTTCCCAAATCAAGTCAGAAACCGAAGGTAAAAAATCTCAACAAGGCTTCAAAAGACGAAAAGAGACGAAAACAAAAATGAAAAACAAAAGCAATGGAAAAACAAATTGTTTTCGAGTTTTTGAATTTTATAAAAAGAAGACTTCAAAGAGACCAAGAAAACTATCCAATTACCAAGCCAAACAATCTCCGAATTTCAAGAAAAACTCCAACAAAAATGCTCCAAATCTTATAATTCCACTTGGTAGCAAGACTCATACGAGCAAAAGGAGGACAAGAAACTCAGTAAATCAGCCCGGTATAATAGCACAATCTTGCAGCAAACAAAACTTCAAAGAACCAAAAATGACTCTTCAAAAAATTGCAACAAGACCTAGTCAAACGAAATCAAGAAAACCAACCAAAAAGTAGGCAAACATCAAAATGCTAAGCAAGACATAACGTTAGGAAAGAGCATACGAGCAAGAGCTCTCTATCCTAATTAAGCAGAACAACCAAGAATCTCCAAAAAGAGATCTTGGTACTCGAACCAGAAATGGAAGCACTAAAAAAAACAAGATTTTTCAAATGAGCCAGTCTTCAACCAAACAAGAGAGAAAGAAACCAATAACCACCTTCGACATAATTCAGAGACCAAAGGGACACTCCAGGAACAGGTCACCACAGGCAGACAAGACCAAAAAGTCAAAAAATCAAAAATTTCAAAATTTGCTTAGGCATACGCTACTTAGAAGTTTTTCAATAGGCGTGCATACATGACTGTGGCAAAGGAAACCCATGTATACGCGACTTCCTTTGACAAATCCTGCGTGTATACGCGACTGTGTATAATAAAACTAGCATATGGAAAAGTAAATAATGAAAAAATAAAAATGATCAAGCCTGGCTAAAGAACCAGGTCTTTAGTCTGACTGAGAAAAAACTAACTGGACTGGAAATAATTATTAAAACTGTTGGAAACCTTTAAAACAGCTGAAACCACCCAACAGGGGAATCACAAGAATGCGATCCCCAGTGGAGTCGCCAGTTCTGTTTCGGGAAATAACTCCCTAGAGGTCGTTGGGTCAAAAACCTCCACAGATCGGGGCATGCTATTTAAGAAGGACTCACACAATCAAAATTGTATGCTAAAGACTAGATATTACAGATTGTGGAACTCACCTGTAGATCCTATGTTTGATGTAGATCCCGCGGGGTCCAAACCCCCAGCAACTCTTCTTCCTCTTCAACCTGGAAATCAAGAAGAGACATACACGGAAATCTAGTTGTACAACATATATCTTTCCTAAATTTCAGTGTAATCCATGTGAAACAACATATAAACAATAATAAATGCTTAATTAACAATTTTTTCACATACGCAAGCAGATATTAACACGTGAGTTCGGAAACAAGATGGTTCTTCTTCATTACGAATATCATGTACAATAATAGAAAGGTGGAGAGATCACCTGAATCCTTCCATGATCTTCGAACAGACCATCATCCGGATCCATCCCGCCCTTGCCTCGCTAGGACTCTTTCAAGACTTGTGCACATGAGATGACATATAAGCCGATGAACATCTCCAGGAAACAAGGGTTTCCTGTAAAAATCTGGGAAGTGCAGGAGGCATGGGAAATCAGACTTGAATCGAGCTCCAACAGAGTATAATATCTATAATTTTCCTCTCTCCCTTAGGCCATGCATATGAGGGGCTTTTATACTCCCTCAAAGTAGTTTCAATAAGTTGGAAACAGTTGGCCACGGGCTGGGGTGGTTGAATTACAGGAATAACCATCAACCCAACCTCAAAAATAGGGTTTTTTATATATTTTTTAATGATTTTAATGGCATACGCGGAAAAGTATCTCTGGACTCGCGTATACACGTGGAAAAGTCTGGGCATATCCACGTATGGGATTTCAAACGCTATTTTTTATGAACTTTATTCAAGTCTGTGGGAATGGGTGCCCAAGGCCAAAGAGACAATCATGAATCACATAAGAGTGAAAAATGATGCTATAACAGTATATATCCAGATTCTCCCGATCTAACAATATTTATATTCTTCCTAAATATAGAATCCTTCCACTGTTAGTCTTTTGCCAAAATTTAAAACTCAACTGCAAACACATGAAGCAATAAAAACAATCGCACATAACGCTGTTGTTTAACAGGAAAGCCTAAAGCTAAAAAACCAAAATATCATATATTATGTATCATTCGAGATCATGTAACAATATCATACAAATATTAGTACATCAAGCTCTCAGTACATTATAATCGTCACACACTAACGTGAAGAAATCTGCAAATCCATGCACGGATTTATTGCCACACAATAGCCTACCTCCACTGTCCAATCCCTGCTGAAGAAGACCCCTGAATGAATTTGAATATACCTTGCCTTGAATACACAATCTCCATTGGCAACTCCAATGTGTGTGTGATACAATCAATGCATCACTATAGCCACAACGGATAGTCCATCTTACCCTTTCACCTATCTCTCCACTGGGTCTCCACTAGAAATAACATGCATTGTAGTTAACTGTTGTTTATGTTGAGCTGTTAGTGAGTTAATATTTGTGAATTAATTAACTAATTAATTCACTTAACTCTCACTAGTGTATCATTCAGTTAGACTAGATACAACTAGCTCAACTGTGTTTAACTCCCATAATTGAGTTAAACTAAATAACAACTCCTGTAACTACTCTTCCAACTCTATCATAACTTTTCCACTTCAGTTCTAACTGAGTCCTCCATGCATGAACCACCATAAACCATAGGAATTACGTAGTTCCTTCATCCCACTGATTTGTCAAATATGTATACTGAAATAAAGTGCTCCAAGAGAATAAGTTGATGTTTATTTTCAGATTATTATTAACAGCTAATAATAATCGATGTGCATATATTTTTAGATCAACGATCTATAAATAGACCTCTCCCTATATTCTAAAAATAGAATTTCATCTATTTTCCAACTTGAACAACCATCCACAAATAACATCCTGCAACTTCTGAAATATGATCACCATGTCTAAAAATAGACATAGCCTAAAAATAGACTTACACCTAAAAATACCCTACTGGCCCACTTAGTGAAAATGACTAATTTTCAATAATCTTCATCGTCTTCTTGAATCTCAACACTCCCTCTCAACAAGATAGGGATTATCCTGGACCCTGATCCTACCTCTATGGTATTCGAATTTGCTCCTGGTGAGCGCCTTTGTCAGAATGTGTGCATCATGATCTTCTGTAGGAATGTACTAAAGAAACATGATTTTTTGCTGGACACAATATCTGATATGATGATACCATATATCAATATGTTTAGATCTATCATGAAACATACGATTAATCAAGATTTTAATGCAACTCTGATTATCACAACGTATCACTATAGGATCTAAATGTGAACTGAGCAAACCAGCCAAGATCTTCCTCATCTAGATAGCCTCACATGCATCTTGACTTGGTGCCATGTATTCTGCTTCCACTGAACTGAGTGCCACGGATCTTTTTTTCCTGCTATACCAATAAACTGTTGTATATCCGATACTAAAAACCCCTCCTAATGTTCTCTTTCTGTCTGTTGGGCTGCCTGCCCAATTTGCATCCATGAAGACATGCAACTTCACCTCATCTGTCTATATGTACCATAAGCCATACTCAGTTGTGCCCTTGAGATAACTCAATACATGCTTGCCTACCTTCCAAAAGATCTTGGTAGGCTTAACCATTGCTTGTGAAAGTTGGTTCACCGCATAGCATATGTTCAGTCTTGTATTAACTAAATACATGAGCAAACCCACCAACTATCAATAAATAGTGGCATCCACTACCCCTGCCGATGTAGCATCCTCTTTTATCCAATTTCCTAGAAGAGGAATATCAATAGGCTTGTAGCCTTGCATGTGAAACTTCTCAAGTATTTCCCGAGCATACTTTCCTTGAGACACAAATATTTCACCTTCCCACTGGCATATTTCCAATCCAAGGAAATAATGAAGGAGGCCCAAATACTTCATCTCAAACTCCTTTACAAGATCTCCCTTGCATGAGTGTATCAACTTCTCATCACCCGTTAGTATTAAATCATCAACATAAAGAACAATGATTAAAATCTTACCCTCCACCACAATTTTGTATAGGTTTGCATCTGCCTCACTCTTGGTGAAGCCAAGTCCAGTGAAATAGCTGTCGATCCATGTGTACTAACACTAGTAAAAAATGATGAAATTAGTGACTAGGTGACTAAAAAATTTAGTCACCACAATTATTTCAAGTGAATTACTACTAAATTTGAGCAATTTTAAGTGACCAAACTAAAAATGACTAACTTAAACGACTAATTTAGTGTAGGGATAAAATATACGACTAAATAATAAATGACTAAACTAAAAGTGACTAACATAAATGACTAATTTAGTCTAGGATTAAAATATATGACTAGATAATAAGTGACAAAATTAATAATGATCAACATAAATGACTATTATAGTCCAAGAATAAAAATATGACCAAATAATAAGTACAACAAGTAAATGAATTAGTCATTTATCTTAGTAATTTTTAATTGTGTCACTCCAGAAATGGAAAATTGAAATTTTGATACTGAAATGTTACATTTTACTACAGGGGTCTTTGAATCCAGCTACACTATTAAAATTTAGAGACAAATGGGTTTATGAATCCATCTACAGTGTTAAAATTATGAAAATCTTTTGTCTCTAAACTTTGACACTGCAAATGGATTCAGAGACCCCCTTCTTTGAATCCATTTGCAGCGTTAAATTTAGAGTCAAAGGGGTCTCCAAGTCCATCTGAAGTGCTAAAATTTAGAGACCCTTGTCCGCAATGTTAAAATTTAGGTAGATGGATTCAATGACCCCCTTAAAGGGGTCCATGAATCAATCTATAATTCTAAAATTAGAACACTTTTATACAATCACTACTAAACGAACATAGAGGTTACTATTAAAATGATTAACCACAACACATATTAACATAGTCAATATCCTTTTCATATATAGAAAAAATAATATATATTTATCAGAGTAACGTGAGCTACATTTGAGATGAATTGAAATGACTTCCACTCTAACCCAAGAGTATATTCAATATGTTGCAAGTATATAATAATAACATACGATTTAGAAAGGGTCAAGACATCTCTAAATACACATGTGGGGTGGTTGCATTCCTTGGGGAAACTGCCATTCTAGATTGAAAGTCATGTTCTTTTTTACTTCTAGGAAATGTTTATAGAGAAATCCAACACTGGTAATTAATCAAAGTGATTTGAGCTATACTTGAGACGAAATGGAATGATTGCCACTATAACCCAAAAGAATATCCAATATGTTGCTAGTATATACTAATAACACGTGATTTAGTAAGAAGGGTCAAGAAGTTTGGAGATACACTTGCGAGGTGGTCCTATTCCTTAAAGGCTTCTACTTTTCCAGCGTTATAAAGATAAGAAAAATGTCTCATCAAGAATTTGAACCTAATTAGGGAAATAAAGAATTAAACAAATACTACAACATTGATAATAATCAACTAAAACAACCAACCAACCAAGCAATTACTCTTTTCCCTTAATAATCTTTTTTACCCTAATTTATTATGGCTCTTGTAAAAATTTCTCCACAAATTTACCCCTTCCTAGTATCTAACATAATTGTCTCTGTTTACACCTAAAAGTCTTATTTTTACAACCCTTAATAGAATATTCTTTTTATTTTTTTCACTCAAAAATAAAATACATATTCAAATTTTGTTCAAAGAATCACTAAATGAAAACCATATTTTAAAACAACACAAATAAAAATTTGTCAAACCCAAAGAGTCCCACCACACAGAGAGTTTAATAGCTTTCAAAAATTGTGCCTAATTCGTGCAAGCAGAAATGGCATTAAAATTTTTGAATACAACCTCCATGGAGTGTGGCGGGAAGTAGCAATCACATTAAAAAATAATTTGAGGAAGGATTCTATGGAGCGTGGCCGTAAGAATGAGGGAAATGACATGCAAACGATGCACAGTTTAGCAGGAAGCAACAATCACATTAAAAAAATTGAGGAAGGCCTCTATGGAGCGTGGCGGGATGAATGAGGGTAATGGGATGCCGACGATGCACAGCGTGGTGGGAAGAATGAGGGAAATGGCATGTGGATGGTGCACAGGAGTGGCAGGAAGAATGAGGGCAATGGCATGCCGATTATGCACAATTCATGAGACAAGGTAGTGGTATTTGAGAAGACTATTTTGCTTCTGCTATAACTGATGAGACTAAATGGTACAATGAAATGACCCATTGAAAATCATTTTGGTGAGTTATAGTAAGAGCAATGACCATTAGGGTTTTTCAGGGTTGAGCTTCAGTTCTTGAAGAAGAACTTAGACCTTATTGAAAAAAATTTGAGCCCATTTTTCCACACTTTCTGATCCATTGAATGGCTGATCCAGAGTCAAGAGGTGTTAAATGCAACTGGTCTTTACTCCTCTGCTCTTGTTATTGTTCTACTCCTAGAGGGCAACTCCAATCCTGGTATGAACAATGAAACTAAATGTAAATTGTGGATGATTTCCGCTGTTACTGAGTACTTTTATGTATAAGATGATCATTCCTAACAATTTTAACTGGTGCAGGTTTCCTTGGGATGGCCTTATCTTATGGTCTATGATTGAACAAATCGTTTGTTAAAAGTATACAAAAACCTAGAACACATCAAATAGTACATGCACATTCCTAGTGAGGCCCTGGCTATTATAGAAGATCACAGACCACCAGATAATGGAGAAATTCGTGGCAATATGGAGTACCTAGCACAAACTTCCCCATACCACCAGGAAATAACTTTATGTACAAGTTCCAATTGAAGGATCAGATAGGTAGATACTATTAATTTCCATCATTGTATCTACAGAAAGCTGTAGGGGGGCTTTGAAGGATTAAATGTAGCTATCAGGGCCCTGATCCTTGTTGTATTCCCTCTGCCTGATGGTGATATAACTCTGCTTATAGGTGACTGGTACAAAACCAACGTTTCAGTAAGTTATTAATCCATCCCTGAAACATGTACATATCTTGAAATTAAAGAGACTCGCTATGTTCAACTTCAGCCTGTCCACCATAATGCTCTCTTGCAACATATCAATATTTGACTATATTCTATCTTTGGGCAGATCCTTGGAAGAACACTTGATGAGGGAAAATCTATTGGTAATCCTGATGTTGTTCATATTAATGGTCGCGGGCTACCAAATGAAATAGCAAATATACTAGAACAAGGTACTTATCGCTGATCTCTATCACAAGGAAATTTGTTAGATTTAGTATAGGCGTCTATCCTTTCAAAGATTCACAAGATCTTGTTTATTTTGATTTTATCTTATGACTATTGAATACATTTCTTCTTCTCTTAAGATGTATCTAAAATGACCCATTTGTTCATTAAGTTTTTTGTGCCAAACTTTCAAAGTGATAATAAACGAATTCGTGATAATGACTATGAACCCATTTAGTTGGGATGCATTTATTTGATTAAACAGATTTTGAGAAGTCATTTTTAGGAATATTAGGATGTGAGAAGTAAATACTATGTTCAAAGCTACAATCGTGCAAAGAAATTAAAAAAAAAAAAACATGCAACAAGTTTTCAACAAGGTGGTAACAACTCATCCTCTTACAATGATCATAATCATGCAAAGACATTTCACACATGCTAAATATTTCCCAATCCATATGAATATATGTAAGAACATATAATGAATCAAGAACAATAGGGTGGAAAATACTAGCACAACTTGAATTTGGCCAATGTAAGGATTCCAATGCAATCCTTTAGCACATGCTCAAATTATTTCATGAATCCAACACAATGAACAACCCAATCCCAAAAATTGACTCAAGAAAGTTAGTGCATAAATAAATACAAAAATCGTCTCCTTACAATGCTATTCCTCCATCGAACCTAAAACTACCAAGGCATATGCATCCAGCTCTCCTCCTAGATAGAATTACCAAATGTCCAAAATTCTAGAAGCACTTATTGTGAATAATTGAGGGGCCAGACTCATCATATTCTAATTTTTAAATCCACATTTGGAATACACATAACAGGTGCAGACTTTTAGGTGAATCCAAAAAATTTTCCTTGATAAAATTAAAAAGCAATATTTATCAAAATTTAATTTTATCAAATTTGTATCAAATTGTCCTCGATGTCATTCTTATTATGTTGGGACAATTTTTGGGGATCTTGCTATGGTGGAATCGTGTTTTTGATACAATCTCCCACCCCATTATCCTCTAATACTATCATGATCCTCCCTTTCCAAGAGACGATGTTAGAGGCTCCCTCTCAATAGTGATCTACTCTCAATACTTGGTAGGCCATCCTGCTTCCCAACAAAACCTTGTAGTCCTTCACAATAGGCTGAAATGTATATATATTAATTTAAATCTAAGGATTCCATTTGTAGGTGAGAAAGAGAGTGGAGAAAGAAAAGAGACCCGGATGACTGAGGTCCACAAACAAATAAATCAATCACTTTGAACTCAAATATAATACCTTTTGTATTGATACATATAGTGGTAAACCGAACTACGCTTGATTGGATCTATATATATATATATTTTCCAAGTTAGACTATTTCTATTAGATTATACAAGGCAAAATATTACATATCTCGTTCTCGAGACTTGGCAAGCCAATTTCGGAGGGAAGTGTCAAGAGTTTAAAACTAGAATACAGGCTGCCCCAGCTGGGGAAACCAGTCCACCAATAGTACAAAAAATAAGCTGCCCATAATGGAAAACCAACATACATAGTAGCCAAACTTAAACTGAAACATGACAGTGAAGTCTTCCAAAACATGTACAAACTAGAGAATGCTATGAAAAAACTAGAGTGAGAGAAGAGCACCTAGCAAATGAAACTAGGGTGGACCGTCATTCTTCTTTCTGGGGTTGGGGTCTTCCTCCTTAATCCTGCAAACATAGAAAGAGTCATCATTCTCCTTGCTCAGCGCGTGGCTAGTGGCCTGAATCCGTGGCGACCCCAGAGTGTCTGGCCGTTTGGAGGTGGCAGCAAGCTGATTGGTGTCCTCTTCCTTTTCTCCTGCGTCGCTATTTGAACTTCGACCATCACTAGAACTCGAATTGCAGCTCATGCAATGGCTGCTGTTGGAGGTGCTCTGCATAGGCAGAGCTTTCATCTTGTGAGGGATGAAGGCCGGCTCAGGCAGGATAGTCAACTTGCGTGGGCGCTTTTTGGGCCGAATGCTAGAGGAAACTGAAGGGGAGACAGGGAGCTGAAAGGATAATTGAGCAGAAAGATTAATAGGGTTGAGCCTACTCGACTTCTCCAAGCCCACAAAAAGGTTAAGTTCCCTACCCATTGCGTTTGACTGAGGTGGTCTGGAGGGGAAGCCGTAGCCTCCGGCTCTTCGACACCACATACGATGATGCCTAGGCATGACAGACGAGGGAGCAGAGGTGCAGGACAGAGAAGGGACACTCGACAGCATTGGGGAGGAGTTTCCACCACTTGAGAACAGTGTGGGAAGATTGTAACAGGGATGAGCAGGGCCAAGAGCCAGGGACTGAAACGGAGAACGGGAGGCGTTGTTGTACTATACAACAACCCTCCCTTTTTCTTAATTTTAGAATAAAATTCATTTAGAAATAGGGTCCCTTTTTTTTCTTTTTATAGAAATAAAATAATTAGAAATAAAGATTCATTGTTTTCAAAAAGCTCATCTTTGTTTGTTTACAAACAAAATAAACTTCCGATCCGATCAAATACAAAAGACTTTATCATAAAAACAAGTCGAAATGTAAAAGTCCAATAAATAGTAATCGCAATCGGAAATCGGAGAAAACCCTTAGAGGAAATTTGACATAGAAACCCAAATCCTCCTATGCGATTAGTTCGATCGCAAAACTTCAATTGCAAAGAGTTTAACGTTATCTATTTATATATCTCCGATGCGATGCAATCAATCGCAATTGCATGATCGGAGCATTCTTTAATAAGCTCTTTGCGGTTAGTTTCAAATTCTTCGATGTGATGCACGCTTATTATAAAAAACACTTTTCAAAAAAGAAAAAAAGCATTTATCCGTTTAAATAAAAAACTTTTATATGGTGGACCCCACCATCGGAAATCGGCAAAAGTTTACAATCGCAATCGGCAAATCGAGGAATTTGTATTGTGATATTTATGTGCCATTTGAAAACTTTCGATGCGATTGATAAATGAAATTTATTACATTAGAAAAGTTCAGAATAGGTGAATATTATAATATATCACAAGTGCCAAATCTCCATTTGTACGTAGGTATTTATTAGCAAATCGAATGAATATTGGTTGATGATTTGGTTTTTAATACGTGAGTGTGACCCAAAAAGAACATTTACGTGCTATACGAAACCAATAAATAACGAATCATTTGTTCATAAACGTTCTGATTCAAGTTGCGTGTGTGTCACGACTGAAATTTTATTGTTTTGCAGAGCCAAGGAACACCAAGCCCTTTCATTCACAGACAAAGGGAAGTAATAGCAAACGCAGAAATGTCGAAGAGAGCGAGAAGAGCTAAGACCGCTGTTCCTGTTAAGTTTGTTGAGACTCCTACAGTTTCAAAAGAAAAACCCACAAAACTGAGATTAGTCACAGATACATCATGCCAAGGGCTCGGGAGAATGACGTGGGAAGGAGTCTACAATCTATTGGAGAAAGAAAACCCCAAAATCACAGTGGAAAAGGCATCAGTTCCAGATGAAGATAGCTCAGATTCCGACTTTGAGATTACTGAAAAAACACTTGCAAATTCATTTTTGCATCGAATTGCAGCCAGAGTGAGCATCATGCCTTATTATGATGTAATTCGATGGGTCATCGATAGTGTGAAGATACAGGACAGAACGTTTGTTTCAGCTTCTGGAGTGTCTTTTGGGTCGTTTAAAGCAGAAGACATTAAGGCAATGTATCACCTTCCAGATCCGCAGAAGGTGTATAATAAAGAATTTATCAAAGAGTTCGCTGATAATAATAAAGTCCAATCTGATCCTATCAAAGATTGGAAGAAAAATCCTGAGAAGCACAGAAATGAAGCATCCGGTATGTATTCTGTAGACTCCCTCTTACCTCCATATTGCTATTCCGCTGCCATGATGTGTAGATTATTTGGCAATCATAATTCAGCAAGGTTTTCTATACAAATGGTCCCACTAATCCTAGCTGCTGTCAATTCCGACATTATGGATTGGGCTGTTATTCTTTCTGATAGAATGGCTAATAGAATACTTGAGTACAGACAAGATAAAACCGTTGGAAATTCCACTCCTTTTTTCTTTTGTGCCTATATTCTGGATGCTCTTTGTTTTAATTCCGAGTTTCCTTTGTTTGGATGGAAATGGACTCCCAAAGACCCTACCCCAATTCATATATATCATAAACTTCTTTGGAAAGTTCATTTCCAAGATAATGTGTATAGAATATGCCATGGTTTCCTTATCCCTGTTTTCCAAACCATTTTCAATCGCTTCCCTCCTAGATTCTCTGATAAAGCTAAAGCCGACTTATCCTCAATAGGAGATTGGTTTGGAGAGGAGAAATTTACATACATCAGGATTTTTGGGAGTATTGTGGAACCCCATGTTCTTCCTCTTATTGTTGCAGAAAAACTTCTCGCCCAGGAAATTTCCTATCAATTAACAGTTGAAGGAATATCCAGAGCTTTAAAAGATAGTAAGAGGAGAATTTGGCCTCCATTCCCATTCAATTGTGGTCAGTTTACTTTAAATGACTTCAAACATGCAGAAAAGGAAGTCGCCAAAATAAAGGGTTGTAAATTTGCAACCATTCCAGGGAGAGAGTATGATCCGCGACAGATAGCCTTTTATGTTACTTCTTCAGTTTCAATTGCTTGATTTGAGCATGAACCAGATGATTTTGATGATTTGTTTGTTTCATTGAATGATTTTCCTCAAATTTATGATTTAGCCAAGTCTAAATTCCAGAAGGAGGAAATGAATAAATTTTTGTTATTCAGAAGTCAAAGATTGTTGAGAGTTCCTCTGGACCAACTAAGAATTCCAATACAAGGGTCAGAGACAGAAGGTACATCTGGCAAAACGCCAGGAGAAACATCTGCCGGTAAAGTCATTACACAATCGGCTGTTAACCAGCCAACTGTACATACTGCAAAGGTGGGCACTGTTAGAAAACCTGACGCTCAGAAAGGAAATACTGATGGTAAATCCGATCAAAATACTGGTCAGCAGTCCACTGCTCAAATAACAGAAAAATGCACAAGTACTGATGCTAATTTGCATAATAAAAAAGGAGGATCGGATATCAAAACCATTGAGCAGAAAACAAATACAGGGAAAGCAGACATGCAATCGGGAGGAAAAGAAACTACTGAGAAGATTATAGATTTTGTTTCTTCTCAGTTATTGAAACAATATGATCAATTCGCTCAGCAATTGGGACTGCAAGATAAAGATAAATAGAAAATAGAGCAGGATGTCGAAATCATTCCTGAACATCCGACATGACAGATTGTATTGAAGATCGAGGAGATCCCTCCTTTAGATGTATTTTACAGCCCTAATCATAAGGCTATTGTTAGAAGACAAAGAAAAAGAAGGAAGATGGATCAGGACATATTTTCTACTCCACAGGAAGAATTTATGAATATTGTTTACAAGAATACTGAAGTGAATCCTTCTGAGAATCTCACTAAATTGTCCCAATATGCAGGAGCTTATAGTGCTACAACAGTTGATAAAGTTGTAGAAGTTTCTCAAATGATGATTCAGAAAGATCTCCATATAGCTTCACTTGAAGAGCAGGCTAAGGAAAGTCAGCAAAAGATTACTCAGTTGCAACAACAACTACAAAATCAAGAACTCAGGTCCAAAGAGTTAGAAGAACAACTTGCCGAAGAAAAGAAGAAAGTTGATGAGAAGGTCTTAGGCAAACAACAACAATTAAATGAGGAAATTTCCAGGTTACAAGGTTTGTTACAAAATGAGAAGAATGTGAAGATTGTACAAGAAAAGGAGTTTCAAACAGCTTTAGATAGGTTCAAAGATTTCCCTAAGTTAAGCGAATTCAAATCGGAAGCTCTTGAAACTAATAAACTGTTGTCTCAACAATTGAATGAATTTTGTGCAAAACTATCACAGGCAGAACCATTTTGTGATATTACCTCATCCTTGATCCAGAACATTATTACTCTCAGACAAGAAATTGATGATGCTGATGAAAAGATTTCTGAATTTCTTAATCGGCAAGATACAGAAAAAGGAAGAGAAGCTAATCTTCCTAGAATAGAGGAAAGACATAAAGAAATCTTGTTTACAGAATGGGAACATCAGATAATGAAAGCCGAGAGAGAAATATCAAGAGCTAGGGGCATGGTGAGTAATATCACACAATTTATCAATGACAGCTTGTATTCAATCAATCTTATTTCAGACTGTGTTCCTGGCAGTTTTCCTAAAGTGAAAGAGACTGAAAATAGATGGAAGGAAGAAATGATAAATAAAAGTCAACAAATCGACAAACTTCAAGCAATATCTTGGGACAGTATGTGGACTCATTTAATTAAGCCAAACAATCAACAAATGGCTATTAAATTCCATTCAAATGCTGTCGATTGTTTAATTCCAGAATTTTCCGATGCCACCTACGCTGGAAAGCTGCATTCCGAGATGAGTCATCCACCGAGGCTCCAAGATATGCTAAAGATTTTCAACTTGGCTACATCAAGCGAGAAAGAAAAGCAATGAATTAGTTTCATTTAAGATAGCAGTTCTGTTTTTAATTTGATAGATTGCAACAGTAGTAGTAGGATTTTGTTATGTAATTTCTTATTTAAATCTCTCTCATGCATTTAGAGAGGGATCCGAAGTTGTAATATTTTTTGGACTTGGAGCTTACATTTCTGTACTCCATTCCCTCTTATATTTTATAAAGAATCACATCTGGTGATTTTTGTGCTGAAATTATCTTTGAAGTGTTGAATTTTTGTACCTTTGGATTTAATTTTACATCGGAGTTACTGGATTCGAATATCAGATTTCATTTGATAGTCTTCAAGATGAATGAGGTATTTCTATCTGTTCACTATTGATTTCCTTTGTTATATGATATTCGCTTGAAGAATTTGTTATCATTTATATATATTTGGTTTCCATAACATTTCCTTTTATATATCATTTCTGAGTATAATTGAAATGTCATCTTTCATAAGCATATATAAATGGTATACAATGATGAATGCAATATGCTAATATAACTCTGTTTAATTTCTTAAAAAGAGTTATCTTTATTCGTTTGTGCACATTTCAATTTAAATAATAATACATTTTCATGGTTATTGTTAAATTGGAACAATGTTAAGTTGTATTCACATATAATTACCATGGTTAGTATTAAAATTTCTTTATCAGCATTTAGTTTAATTAGATAGTTTTATTTCATTCAATTTAGTCCCATTTCCACTCATCCAAATCAATCCCTCACCAACCCATTTAGATATAAGGAAACTGGTCCTTCAAATCCAGTCGGAGCCACCATACCAAACGGAAAAGGAGTTGTCCTAAGGTCTCGACCGGGTGGTTTTCCCCAATGTTTGAAGCAGAGATTTTCTAGGCTTCAACATTTTTGGCGCTAGAAGGAGGGCTTGAGCTATGAATGGCAAGTAAATCTTTATCTACAGGCCATTCTGAGAGCAAAACACCCTCATTAACTTCTTCAATTTCTTCTGAAATTCAAAATCCTAGAGAAGAAATTGCGGAGAATATCCAGACACCCACTACCAAAATCTTAAAACATTCGGAAAATAAATCTCCTGAGTCTCCTGAAGTTCAAGATTTAATTCATAAATTAAAAGGATTCTCGCTATCTCTTGAAGAATCTGAAATATCTGAAGGTAGTGTAAGTTCAAAATTTGTTCCTTCAAAACCTCTTACTAGGTTGCAAAGTGAAAAACTTGGTATTCCTTCGAAGAAGTTTCCTTTACCTAGTAAGGGCAAGACAAAAAGAATTCAATCGGAATCAGAAAGTGATACTAGTTCATCATCTCATATTCAATTACCTGTTTCCGAAAACACAACTCAACAGAGTGCATTTGTTTCCACATCACCTCCTCAATCATCATCTATTCAGTCATCATCAATCTCAACATCATCTATTCCAACAAATTTTATTCAAACACCACCAGTTTCTACTACTCCTCCAATAGTTGTTCCAATAATGGCACAGAGACCATGGTCTACTCCAGGAGAAATCAACATGGCTGCACCTTTACATGATTTACCAGAAAATCCTGGAAAATGGCTTCCGAAATTTAGTCCAGATCTTAACATCCAAGCTGAAGAACATATCAATAACTTTATGCTGGCTGTAAATTTGAATGGAGTCACACATGAAGATGTTGTAGTCAGATTATTCCCTTATACTCTTCAAGGAGCAGCAGGATCATGGTACTTTTCATTACCTTCGGGATCCATAGCAAGTTGGGACATTTTTGTAGATCATTTTGTAACCAAATTTGGAGATGACCGATCAATAGCTACTTTACTCAATGACCTCTCAAATTTGAAGATAGAACCCAAAGAACCCATTAAAGAATTTAATGCTAGATTCAACAAACTCTTGAACAAAATCCACACAGATTCACAGCCTAGTGAACAAGTCAGAAGTGAATGGTATATAACTGCCTTACCCTCAAACATAGCAATTTTTGTAGATAGAGCTGGAAAACCTACATTAGCCGAGAATATGAAAGAGGCTATTGCAGTAGAAAAACGAATTATTTCTGTAGAAAAGAAAAATGCTATGGAGGAAAGGAAATCAAAGAAAGTCAGCTTCAAAGATGATTCAAAGAAAAAGGCCAAAGATCCATATGACATGTAAGGTTTACAGAAAGTTCTTAAAACCATGTCAAATGAAATGGTTGAAATTAAAAAACAAGTAGCTGAAACTTCTACTAAAAAACCATTTCGAAATTTTAGAAGAAACCAGGTTGAATCTAAACCTCCTAGTGCAATCTCTAATGCAGAATCAGAGGAAGAAGAAGAAGAAGAAGATACATCTTTAGTATCAGATGAAGAAGATGAGAATGAAGAAATAGCTGAATTACATGGAATGTGGGATTTTATCCTCCCTAATTCTGATAGTGAGGTAGAACAAGAAGCTATGCCAGTAAGTACTAGGAGTAAATCTACAGCAGAGCCTATACAAACAACTCCTAAAAAGAAAATCACAACTCCAAGTACCAAAGATAAATCCCCTGCAAAGAAAGCTTCTCCGTTACCTACTCAAAATCAGCCATCTTCTTCTAATCCTCCCACATCAACGACAAAGACTTTAGTGGTGTCAGATCCTATGGAGTAAAACATTGTTGAAGACATGAAGAAGATCAAAGCCAACATTTCCTTACATGAGCTCAGCAAACTAAAACACCAGCAGAAGTTGCTATTGAAAGAACTGAACGCTACACCAATTGCTCCTTTACCAAGCGGTGTAGTTGCAAAAGCAGCTACAGGAGCTGGTAAGCCACCAGATAAGGTAGATGCTACTGATACTGTGCTCATTGGGGAAAAGTCAAATTCTCAAACTCCTTCTTTTCTTCTGACTTATGAAATGTACAATAAGAATCTGCATAATTGTTTGATTGATTCTAGAGCTTCCTCCAATATAATGTCTACTTCTATTTGTGCCAAATTAAATATCAAACCACAGAAATCGGCAGTTCATATTGTTCAATTGGATCGCTCTAAAGTTCAAGTTGTAGGAGAAATCAATTCAGTTACTATCAGATTAGCTTCCGATCCTAGAATTGTCCAAAGAATTGATATTTTGATTGCTGATATTCCTGAATTCTATGGATTAATTCTAAGCAGGGACTGGTCTGCGAAACTTAATGGTTATATCTCGACTGATTATTCACATATGTGGCTTCCCTACAAAGGGAAACCAAATCAAATCAAAATCGAACGAGAAAAACATATGACATACACTGTCACTGAATTTGAACAACCTAACGAACCTGTGGCATTCAATAATAATATTCTTGGAGGTTATTCTGCTGAATCATTTCTTGGAAACTTCAAAGCACCCTGATCACCTTTTTCTGTAAATACTTTTGTTTCTGAAATAGAAAAATTTTCACAATCCGATTCTTCCAGAATTGTAAATACTTCTGATGAAATTGTAGATAAGTCAATAGATAAATCTTTGTTTTGGTCGTTATATTTTGATGGATCAAAGTCTAGTGATGGAGCTGGAGCTAGATGCATTTTAATCGATCCACATGGAGAGAAAACTATGCTATCATGTAGGCTAGAATTTGAGTGTACTAACAATACTGCAGAATATGAAGCCTTGGTTCAAGGACTTTATAAAGCTATAGGGTTAGATGTTAAATACTTGAAAGTCTTTGGTGATTCCGAAATTGTCATAAAACAAGTTAGGAATACTATTCATTGTCTTTCAGGACATCTTAAACACTATCAAACCCTAGTACAGGATCTCACCACTCATTTTTTAGCATTCAATATTTCTCCTATTCCTAGGAATGATAATACATCAGCTGACTTGTTAGCTAATGTTACATCTAAACTCCTACCTGCTGAAGATTGCAATCCTGGTAGGTTTTCTGTAGAATTAATTTTTCGTCAATCTGTCCCAGACAATGTCACAAATTGGAGAGTCTTCTATCATGATCAAGATATTTTAAATTTCATGACTTCAGAGAAATCATATGATGAGAAAATTATTGATGAAGATGATCATGATTTACAAATTGCTTCAAAAGGTAATGAAAATCCCATTCCAAAATCTGTTGTTAAATTGGAGGACTTATATGATATTAAAGACAGATTCAAGAAAGTCACTAATGCCAAACTTCAAATTTCCACTTTAAAGTTTGAATTGGTGAATCTTGGTTCTGATTCCAAACCTCAAAACGTTAATTTAGGACTCAATTTATCACCAGAGGAAAGGAATGCTTTCATTAAACTCTTGAACAAATATAAAAAAGTTTTTTCTTGGAATTATGATGATTTAAAAACGTATGATACTTCGGTTATTCAACACACAATTCCAATGCTTCTTGATATTAAACCTGTTCAACAAAAGCTAAGGAAGGTTCATCCTAATCTCGAAGGACAAATCAAATCAGAACTTAATAAAATTTTAAAAGCCAAAATCATTTTTCCTGTTAGGCACTCCAATTGGGTTTCCAATATGGTACCTGTAAGGAAGAAGAATGGTGATATAAGAATCTGTATTGATTTCAGAAATTTAAACAAGGCATGTTTAAAAGACAATTTCCCATTGCCAACCATGGAGCAGATACTTCAAAAGGTAGCTGGTTCTGAACTTATGTCCTTTCTTGATGGATTTTTAGGCTATAATCAAGTCTTAGTTCATCTAGATGACAGATTGAAAACAACTTTCAGAACAAAATGGGGAACTTATGCTTATCGAAAAATGCCTTTTGGATTAATAAATGCAGGAGCAACTTTCCAAAGAGCCATGGATATAGCATTTAAGGGGCTGATCAATAAGTCAGTTGTTGTTTATCTTGATGACATAACAGTATTTTCAAAAAAGAGAACCAATCATCTACATGATCTAAAGCAAATATTTGAAAGGTGTAGAAGGTTTGGTATTTCCTTAAATCCAAAGAAATATTTCTTTGCTTTGGATGAAGGAAAACTCTTAGGATTTGTTGTGTCAAAAGATGGTATATACATTGATCCAGATAGAGTAAAAGAAATCTCTGATATTTCTTTACCTCATAACAAAAAATCCATGCAATCATTTCTTGGGCAGATCAATTTTGTAAAAAGATTCATTCCTGATTTTTCTTTAATTGTTTTACCTATGCAAAATATGATCAAGAATAATTCAGTATTCAAATGGGGGCATAAAGAAAAATAATCCTTTGAGGCAATCAAACAAGCAATCATTAATGCACCAGCATTGAGTACCCCGGATTTTTCTAAAGATTTTATTTTGTATACCTTAGCCACCGAAACATCCTATGCAGCTGTTTTAACACAGCTCAATGATCAGAAAATTGAAGCACCAATTTCTTTCTTTAGCTCAAATCTACAAGGAGCTGAACTAAATTATTCCGATGTTGAAAAACAAGCCTTTGTGGTGTTTAAATCAATCAATCATTTCAGACCTTTTCTCTTGAAAACTCATACAAAAATCATTGTCCCATTCTCTGCAGTGAGGCAATTATTAATTCAGAAAGAAATAGGAGAAAAACGAGCTAACTGGGTAACAGCTTTGCAAGAATATGATGTTGATATTAAACCAGCTAAGATTGTTAGAGGACAAGGTTTTTGCAGATTATTAGCAGGAGCTCATAACATACCAGAAAATCAAGATTCGAATAAAGATATTCAAGTAAGTCAAATAAGTGTCACAGATTCTGAATCTCAGTATGTTGATCTCATTTATTACTTGAAAAATGGGTATGCTCCTTCTAATCTCAGCTATAAGAGAAAACGTGCTTTAAGGTTAAAGGCTATTAAATATGAGATCATTGATAATGTGTTATTTAGGAAAAATTATGATTCAATTTTATTAAGATGTCTTGAAAAGACTGAAGCTAAAAAGGTTTTGCAGGAGTTGCATGATGGACCAGCAGGAGGTCATTTTGGAGGTGATACCACAGCTTACAAAATAATTCGTGCTGGCTATTACTGGCCTACCCTGTTTAAAGATACACATGACTATGTAAGGAAGTGCAGAATTTGCCAAACTGCAAGTGGAAGACAAAGGAAACCAACTTTTCCTTTGTAACCAGTGAGTATTGAACAACCATTTGAACAATGGGGGCTTGACATTATTGGTGAGATAGTACCTCATTCTTCCAAACAACACAAGTACATTCTTACTGCAATTGATTACTTTACAAAATGGGTAGAAGAAATCCCTTTGAAGGTAGCCAATTATGATGCAATTATTGATTTCATTGATCAATTCATCATAACCAGGTTTGGTGTACCTCAAGCGCTTGTCTTTGATAATGCATCTTATTTTTCTGGAAATAGTTTAATAGAATTTGCAGTCAAAAGAGGTTTTAAACTGAAATATTCAGCAAATTATTATCCACAAGGTAATGGTTTAGCTGAATCCACTAACAAAAATCTCATCAAAATCATTAAAAGGACTATTGATCAAAATCAAAAGAATTGGCACAAATCTTTAATCTTTGCATTATGGGCTGATCGTATCACTGAAAAAGCTTCAATAGGAACTTCACCTTTTAATTTAGTTTATGGAAAAGAAGCTGTGATACCATTAAATTTAACTCTTCCATCATTAGCCCTAGTGCAATTTATTGAAGAAAATCCTTCTTCATCCATTCAATTGAGATATGATCAAATCCTTAAACTAGAAGAAGATAGAGATAAAGCTAAAATTGTTCATGAAAAACATCAGCAGCTTGTAAAATCTTCTTTTGATGCAAGTTCTACCGGCTCAAAAATTTTGTCAATTGGTGATCTTGTTCTGAAATGGGATAAAGCACATGAAGAAAAAGGTAAGCATACCAAGTTCCAGAAAATGTGGCTTGGACCATTTCAGATCGTTGAAAAGATAGGCTCAAATACATTCATACTCCAAGATCTAATAGGTAAGAGAGAATCTGTTCCTGTAAATGGGCTTATCTTGAAAAAATTCTTTTCATAAGGAGGTAACCCCTTCTTAAACTGTACATATTCCTTTCTACAAAGTTTTTAATTGTTTTTGCAAATAAAGGTTGTTAATAAGTCTCTAATTGACTGTTTACTTGTTAGAAAAATTCTTAGGAAGAATATTATAAATATTTATTTTGTGTAAATAAGAATTTTTAAAGAAATGATCATAGTCTTTTGATAGTTTTAAATAAGATGTTAAACTTTGAAAGATTATACCAATTATTTGCATGATCTTTTGAAAAACTTGAGGGAAATGTAAATCATTATAAGTTTATTAAGCAGAGAGATTTTATCTATAAAATTAAACATTATTCAAGTCTTGGTACTCAAAAAACTCTAAAAATTGTCATCCATTGATTCTTAAGGATAAAACTAGTTCACCCCATTCATTTAGGTTGTGATTTTTTAGAATGTAATTCTAAGAAGCTATGTTAAAAGTTTTAAGAGATAAGAGGTCTCATCATGAGCCGACTTACCATATTCATAAGAAGTAATGAAACTGACATTACCAATACTGCACATCAAAACAGGGTAATGGCTTATAAATATAAGACAAGGGGTCTCATCACGAGCCAACTTGTTCAGTTTAATTACAACTAGTGAATGGAATTGTTATTAACTGGCTACCAAATCAGAACAATGGCTCTTAAAAAACAAAAAAATAAATAAAAGACAAAAAAAATGAGATAATATGTTTTATGAATTTATCTTTTAAAAAGTCATAATCTTAGTTGAATGGGACAATGAATAGTTAATGGTTAAAAGGTAACCCTGTCGAAACTATGAACGTTTGCGGGCAACAGAGGCAATACCTATGACAATAGAGTATATTATAAAACCAAACTTGGAGAAATTCTCTTACTTCATTATTAATACTAATCAAAGCTTGAGATAACCCAAAAATGTTTTTATCCTCAAGAAACTAGAAAGAAATTGTAAATAATTTTTATTCTTTTTCATAAGTTAGATTTTATTTTTGATTATCCTAGGATCATTTTCATTATCTTTAAAAACCTTTACTTACTAAAAATATAGTATTCATTTTATTTTTTCAGAGATAACTGGTTCTTTCAGTGAATCGCCAATTGTTGTACTATACAACAACCCTCGCTTTTTCTTAATTTTAGAATAAAATTCATTTAGAAATAGGGTCCCTTTTTTTTCTTTTTTTATAGAAATAAAAGAATTAGAAATAAAGATTCATTGTTTTCAAAAAGCTCATCTTTGTTTGTTTACAAACAAAATAAACTCCGATCCGATCAAATACAAAAGACTTTATCATAAAAACAAGTCGAAATGTAAAAGTCCAATAAATAGTAATTGCAATCGGAAATCGGAGAAAACCCTTAGAGGAAATTTGACATAGAAACCCAAATCCTCTGATGCGATTAGTTCGATCGCAAACTTCAATCGCAAAGAGCTTAACGTTATCTATTTATATATCTCTGATGCGATGCGATCAATCGCAATCGCATGATCGGAGCATTCTTTAATAAGCTCTTTGTGGTCAGTTTCAAATTCTTCGATGCGATGCGTGCTTATTATAAAAAACACTTTTCAAAAAAGAAAACAAGCATTTATCCGTTTAAATAAAAAACTTTTATATGGTGGACCCCACCATTGAAAATCGGCAAAATTTTACAATCGCAATCGGCAAATCGAGGAATTTGTATTGTGATATTTATGTGCCATTTGAAACTTTTGATGCGATTGATAAATGACATTTATTACATTCGAAAATTTCAGAATAGCTGAATATTTTAATATATCACAAGCACCAAATCTCCATTTGTACGTAGGTATTTCTTAGCAAATCGAATGAATATTGGTTGATGATTTGTTTTTTAATACGTGAGTGTGACCCAAAAAGAACATTTACGCGCTATACGAAACCAATAAATAACGAATCATTTGTTCATAACCGTTCCGATTCAAGTTTCTTGTGTGTCACGACTGAAAGTTTATTGTTTTGCAGAGCCAAGGAACACCAAGCCCTTTCATTCACAGAAAAAGGGAAGTAATAGCAAACGCAGAAATGTCGAAGAGAGCAAGAGGAGCTAAGACCGTTGTTCCTGTTAAGTTTGTTGAGACTCCTACAATTTCAAAAGAAAAGCCCACAAAACTGAGATTAGTCACAGATACATCATGCCAAGGGCTCGAGAGAATGACGTGGGAAGGAGTCTACAATCTATTGGAGAAAGAAAACCCCAAAATCACAGTGGAAAAGGCATCAGTTCCAGATGAAGATAGCTCAGATTCAGACTCTGAGATTACTGAAAAAACACTTGCAAATTCATTTTTGCATCGAATTGCAGCCAGAGCGAGCATCATGCCTTATTATGATGTAATTCGATGGGTCATCGATAGTGTGAAGATACAAGACATAACGTTTGTTTCAGCTTCTGGAGTGTCTTTTGGGTCGTTTAAAGCAGAAGACATTAAGGTAATGTATCACCTTCCGGATCCACAGAAGGTGTATAACAAAGAATTTATCAAAGAGTTCACTGATAATAATAAAGTCCAATCTGATCCTATCAAAGATTGAAAGAAAAATCCTGAGAAGCACAGAAATGAAGCATTCGGTATGTATTCTGTAGACTCCCTCTTACCTCCGTATTGCTATGCCGCTGCCATGATGTGTAGATTATTTGGCAATGATAATTCAGCTAGGTTTTCTATACAAATGGTCCCATTAATCCTAGCTGCTGTCAATTCCGACATTATGGATTGGGCCGTTATTCTTTCTGATAGAATGGCTAATAGAATACTTGAGTACAGACAAGATAAAACCGCTGGAAATTCCACTCCTTTTTTCTTTTGTGCCTATATTCTAGATGCTCTTTGTTTTAATTCCGAGTTTCCCATGTTTGGATGGAAATGGACTCCCAAAGACCCTACTCCAATTCATATATATCATAAACTTCTTTGGAAAGTTCATTTCCAAGATAATGTATATAGAATCTGCCATGGTTTCCTTATCCCTGTTTTCCAAACCATTTTCAATCGCTTCCCTCCTAGATTCTTTGATAAAGCTAAAGCCGACTTATCCGCAATAGGAGATTGGTTTGGGGAGGAGAAATTTACATACATCAGGATTTTTGGTAGTATTGTGGAACCACATGTTCTTCCTCTTATTGTTCCAGACAAACTTCTCGCTCAGGAAATTTCCTATCAATTAATAGTTGAAGGAATATCCAGGTCTTTAAACAACAGTAAGAAGAGAATGTGGCCTCAATTCCCATTCAATTGTGGTCAGTTTACTTTAAATGACTTCAAACATGCTGAAAAGGAAGTCGCCAAAATAAAGGGTTGTAAATTTGCAACCATTCCAGGGAGACAGTATGATCCGCGATAGATAGCCTTTAATGTTACTGCTTCAGTTTCAATTGCTCGATTTGAGCATGAACCAGATGATTTTGATGATTTGTTTGTTTCGTTGAATGATTTTCCTCAAATTTATGATTTAGCCAAGTCTAAATTCCAGAAGGAGGAAATGAATAAATTTTTGTTATTCAGAAGTCAGAGATTGTTAAGAGTTCCTCTGGACCAACTAAGAATTCCAATACAAGGGTCAGAGACAGAAGGTACATCTGGCAAAACGCCGGGAGAAACATCTGCCGGTAAAGTCATTACACAATCGGCTGTTAACCAACCAACTGTACATACTGCAAAGGTGGGCACTGTTGGCAAGCCTGATGCTCAGAAAGGAAATACTGATGGTAAATCCGATCAAAATACTGGTTAGCAGTCCACTGCTCAAACAACAGAAAAATGCACAAGTACTGATGTTGATGTGCATAATAAAAAAGGAGGATCGGATAGCAAAACCATTGAGCAGAAAACAGATACAGGGAAAGCAGACATGCAATCGGGAGGAAAAGAAACTACTGAGAATATTATAGACTCTGCTGATCTTAATGTTTCTTCTTAGTTATTGAATCAATATGATCAATTCGCTCAGCAATTGGGACTACAAGATAAAGATAAAGAGCAAGTAGAGCAGGATGTCGAAATCATTCATGAACATCCTACAGGGCAGATTGTATTGAAGATCGAGGAGATCCCTCCTTTAGATGTATTTTATAGCCCTAAGCATAAGGCTGTTGTTAGAAGACAGAGAAAAAGAAGGAAGATGGATCAGGACATGTTGTCTACTCCACATGAAGAATTTATGAATATTGTTTACAAGAATACTGAAGTGAATCCTTCTGAGGATCTCACTAAATTGTCCCAATATGCAGGAGCTTATAGTGCTGCAACAGTTGATAAAGCTGTAGAAGTTTCTCAGATGATGACTCAAAAAGATCTCCATATAGCTTCACTTGAAGAGCAAGCTAAGGAAAGTCAGCGAAAGATTACTCAATTGCAACAACAACTACAAAATCAAGAACTCAGATCCAAAGAGTTAGAAAAACAGCTTGCCGAGGAAAAGAAGAAAGTTGATGAGCAAGTCTTAGGCAAACAACAACAATTGAATGAAGAAATTTCCAGGTTACAAGGTTTGTTACAAAATGAGAAGAATGCAGAGATTGTACAAGAAAAGGAGTTTCAAATAGCTTTAGATAGGTTCAAATATTTCCCTAAGTTGAGTGAATTCAAATCGGAAGCTCTTGAAGCTAATAAACTGCTGTCTCAACAATTGAATGAATTTTGTGCAAAACTATCACAGGCAGAACCATTTTGGGATATTACCTCATCCTTGATCCAAAACGTTATTACTCTCAGACAAGAAATTGATGATGCTGATGAAAAGATTTCTGAATTTCTCAATTGGCAAGATACAGAAAAAGGAAGAGAAGCTAATCTTCCTAGAATAGAGGAAAGACATAAAGAAATCTTGTTTACAGAATGGGAACATCAGATAATGAAAGATGAGAGAGCAATATGAAGAGCTAGGGGCATGGTGAGTAATATCACACAATTTATCAATGACAGCTTGTATTCAATCAATCTTATTTCAGACTGTGTTCCTGGCAGTTTGCCTAAAGTGAAAGAGACTGAAAACAGATGGAAGGAAGAAATGATAAATAAAAGTCAACAAATCGACAAACTTCAAGCCAAACAATCAACAAATGGCTATTAAATTCCTTTCAAATGCTGTCGATTGTTTAATTCCAGAATTTTTCGATGCCACCTACGCTGGACAGCTGCATTCCGAGATGAGTCATCCACCGAGGCTCCAAGATATGCTAAAGATTTGCAACTTCGCTACATCAAGCGAGAAAGAAAAGCAATGAATCAGTTTCATTTAAGATAGCAGTTCTGTTTTTAATTTGATATATTGTAGTAGTAGTAGTAGGATTTTGTTATGTAATTTCTTATTTAAATCCCTCTCATGCATTTAGAGAGGGATCCGAAGTTGTAATATTTTTTGGACTTGGAGCTTACATTTATGTACTCCATTCCCTCTTATATTTTATAAAGGATCAAATCTGGTGATTTTTGTGCTGAAATTATCTTTGAAGTGTTGCATTTATGTACCTTTAGATTTAATTTTACATCGGAGTTACTGGATTCGAATATCAGATTTCATTTGATAGTCTTCAAGATGAATGAGGTATTTATATCTGTTCACTGTTGATTTCCTTTGTTATATGATATTCGTTTGAAGAATTTGCTATCATTTATATATATTTGGTTTCCATAACATTTCCTTTTATATATCATTTCTGAGTATAATTGAAATGTCATCTTTCATAAGCATATATAAATGGTATACAATGATAAATGCAATATGCTAATATAACTCTGTTTAATTTCTTAAACAGAGTTATCTTTATTCGTTTCTGCACATTTCAATTTAAATAATAATACATTTTCATGGTTATTGTTAAATTGGAACAATCTTAAGTTGTATTCACATATAATTACCCAGGTTAGTATTAGAATTTATTTATCAACATTTAGTTTAATTAGATAGTTTTATTTCAGTAAATTTAGTCCCATTTCCAGTTATCCAAATCAATCCCTCACCAACCCATTTAGATATAAGGAAACTGGTCCTTTAAATCCAGTCGGAGCCACCATACCAAATGGAAAAGGAGCTGCCCTAAGGTCCCGACCGGGTGGTTTTCCCCAATGTTTGAAGCAGAGATTTTCTAGGCTTCAATAGGCGTGCACAGAAAATAGAAGGGAGAGTCGAATGGAGGCCGAAGGAGCACATAGAGTAGACTTAATAGCCATGGAAGCATAATCGAGAGCCCTTAATGCTCTGCAGCAGGAGGATGTCGCAATGAAGGTGGCGGAGTATGAAATAAATACTAGCATGCTTGGGCATTTATTGTTGGGTTGGTGGCCATGTGCGGGCGTGTGGGATGGATAGTTGTCTTGCCACATGGCACCCAGGCAGTCCCTCTTTTTACTGCAAAGCACCCGCATTCAAGTTTGATTAGATCTATATTAATGAAGTTACCCTTCCTGAATTTATTTAGAAAAAATTCTGCCAGGGGATCTGCTTGGGCGTGAGGCCCCCAATGCTCAGACAAACCCAAAGAGACATTAAAATTCCCTCCCAGGATTATCATACAGTTTTTTATGAGAGACTTTGAGAAGAAAGAGTTATGGATGCTTACTCTATCTTGGCAGGGGTCATAGATATTTATAATGGAGAATTGTAACCCGAGATTAGAAGAAAAGACCTCATCCCCGAGAGCCAGATCAAACCCCGAGGAATTCAGAAGTTTGATGCTTCAATCTCTGAATCCCAAATCCAATCCTCTCGATTTCCCAGATGCATCAAGGGCCAAAAAAGAACACATAGGAAGAATTTGGGTTAAAAACTTCATCACCATGTCCCCTTCACCCATGTTTCTTGAAGCAAGATAATATCAAAATGCACTGAACTGAAGAGACTTTTTAGAGCCATTTTTTTGTGGGCACTGACCAGCCCTCTATATTTGTAGAACATCACAATCATCAAGAAACCACGACAAGGGACATCGCTGCTCTAGGCACCCCTTTAAGCGATAATTTATTGCCATCATCAATATCGAGTTTTTCTTTCAACTTTGGTTTGGAGATGTTCGATTTTCTGCCTCTCGTTTTATTAGGAATAGAGGGTTCCAAGTGGATACCAAGACCTCCAATATGGATAAAAATACAATATTTTTTGTCTCCCAGCCTAAGGTTATATTGAGGAATTTTAGTAGGGCACATAGGGCTCGAGGGATTCTCTTCAGGTAATAGGGGAATGTCGGATAAAGATAACTCAGGAACGACAGAGATGATACTTTCAAGAGATATAAGATCAGAAACAAGGGAAAAAGACTCAAAAGGTTTATGGCTGGAGGGACTAGGCTCGAGACAAATAAAATGAGGAAATAAATTAACAGACATAGGAGTAGTAGGGGGAGTATTAGTACCAGCGGGAAGAGGCACCTACCGTGTCAGTTCTTCGCCCTGACTTTCCCTAGCTGTGTCTACTGCTTCCGCCTATCCCCCTTATAGTGGCAGCTAAATTTCCATGGGATCAATGAAGCCATCATGCTGAGTATCCAACTCTGCCTATTGTACCTCGACCTCCACCTCTTCCCCAATACTGCTCTCAAGTTTGGGCTCTTCCTGATGTCTCCTGCGTCTACGGAAGCCTAAAGGACAATCCCTTGCCAGATGACCATACTTATGACAATGATGGAAAAATAATGCTAACTTCTCACAATCTAGAATCTGAGAGAAAGAGTGGCCATGCACTTGAAAATGCATCATATTTGCTAACCCTTCTATTGTGTCCAACCGAAGCAATATTTGAGCAACCTTCCTCTCTTTTGTCACCAGGAATGACATATCCGCTTCAAGAAATGTGCCCAACATATTTCCAATGGCTCTGACCATTCCCATCGACCAGAGCTGGGGTGCGAGGGTCGACAGACTCACCTAAACCAGAATTTCTTCGAGCCTTTCTCTTTGTGCGTCGAATAATGGCATCTGTTTTTTGAAGAATATTGGGGAATTGCCAAAGCCCCAGTTCCTTTCCAGAACCCATTCCATTGCTTCTTCATTTGTGAACCTGACCATAAACCAACCTCTGGTCAAGATGATAACCTATGTTTGAGTGGTCAGACCTCCACTCCAAGACTTATGTATCCACTCTGCGATATAATTTGAGGAATATTGACGACCTTTTGCATGCCCCACCGGGATAAGTTCTAAGGTTTCCAAGGCCTCGTCCAACAAAATTTCCACTCCCAATACCAAGTTTGGCCTAACCTCCTTCTTCCTGATTACTTTCCCCTTCTTTCTCTTGGAGCCAAGGGTCTGACCAATACCAAAAGAAGTGCTGAGAGCTTCATCATTCTATAGTTCTTCCTCAACGAGTTGTTCTAGCAAAGAAACTGGCGACCCGCTCCTCTAAGGAGGTGCCTTGACTCCTGGAGACTGAGTCTCGGGGTCAAGAAGCGGGTGGTTCTCCTTCAGCCCCAGAGAGATGCCATTATCTATTCCTTGGATTTTATGAGAGAAGATATTACCTTCCTACCTACTTTCTTCTGCATGCCAAAAATTTGTATATGACTCCTCCAAAATCGGGAATCCTTTAAACAGATTCTCCCCAAACAACCTTTCATTATCATCAGAATGCTTTGAAAACAAAGCTTGCTCAGACACCGGACCAGGGAAAACAACTAGCGGGATTTTTCATCCCCGAGTCTTATCCAAATACTGACCCACTCCCAGGGACACTGCCTTTACCTCCTCAATTAAACAAGATTTTAAACCTTCATGCCTTAGCAGACTACTGCCCTTTACCATGTCTTTGATACCACCAGTTAAGGAATAAGAGAGACATAAATATCTTACCCGAAAATTTGTCGGGGAAATACAACCTTCAACTCTTTGTAAAATTTTATTCTCCAGACCGACTGAAGACTTCGTTGCTTGCAGCCAGGATATCGCCTTTGATGAGAGGCTTGTTGACTATTCCAAAAAACCTAAACCACCACCGACTTCCCAGTCCATCTCAATAACACCTTTCTTGCAAAGTGGAGACCTCGTTGGCATTTTGACCTTCTCTAGGTTCTGTTGGGTTGGTTCCAACCCCTAGACTGAAAGAATGTCCTTCGGTTCCGGTTCTAAGTCGACATGGTCTTTGGGGCTAACCATACTGAGACCATAGAGAGATGAATCACAAAACTGTTACAAAATCTGCACTGTGAGGGAGAGTCTCAAACGCTGGATTGGCTTCCACACTAGGAGGATGCAAAAAGGGAACAACGATGCAACAGATAACTAAAAAATGCGCAAAACAAAAACTAGGAGTGTTAAACAAGAGTTTGAAGGGAGACCGATTAGGATTTTGAGGAGCATTTAATGAAGACCCTACATGTGCGTACAAGTGGTGAGGCAGTTCCTATAAGCCATCAGAGCTACAATGACTGTCGCCATTGATCGTCCCAATGCACAAAGTGCGAAAACCTAGAAACCATAAAATTCCCCCCCCCCCCACTTTTTCAAAAAAAAAAAAAAAAACCTTCTATTCAATTTACCTAAACCTACTAGTTTAAAAAAAATATTTCAAAGGTCATCTTCCCGCTAATTTCAAGTTAGAAACTATACACTCTTAAATTTAACTTCATTGTCGTCATGGTTTTACTTCTATAAGGATTATTATCATTTGAATTTTGCGCCACATCTTTCAATCATAATGGCATGAGAATTTCTTCATAGGGCTAACCATTGGCCCTCGGAAATCCCCAAAACAATATCACCACAAGCAACAAACAGACTTGTAGAAACCCATAGGAGGTTGATCAAGCCAGACTTAGATTTATTCATCTCCTTCAAATTCCCCACAACTCCCTTTTACTTTTGAAAAAATTGGCGGGTTTCATTTTCAGCTGTTTCATCTATATAACTTTAAACAAGCAATATGCTAAAAGTGCATGTACTTGGGTTTGAATTTGCCATGTGACTTACCCTTCAACTCTATTGGACAGATAGGGTGTCACTGCTATCACAAGAGAATCTGATGATGTTAGGTAAAAATCCTATTTTTAAGGTCCTTTCCATGTCTTTATGCATACACACTCAAGCATATGTAGATAGATGGATGGATGGTAAATTGGCATTGAAGATTCCAAGTGATAATAGGGCATGTTTGTGCAAATACCTGTATCCTTCACTATTTTGAATTATATTTTTAAGTCTGTGACAATGTACAAAATGACCTTCTCTTGCAGCCAAATCAAACTCATTTTTCCCTTGTTAACTTATCACTATTTTGCATTGGTTTGTTTCATCTCCAATATTACTTATTTTGGTGTTATGTTGTTACTGATACCATCGGCCTGAAATTGTTTTTCCATTTATTCACATGAAGGAACTATGTGAAATCAATCCTTCTCTCCATTTCAGTCCCTTGTTTCAATCTTCAACTTCTATTTAGATTTTGGCATTTTGAAGGTTCCATGTATTTTCTATTATAATGACACCAGAGACTCCAACATTATGACTTATTGTTAACAAATTCCATGTGTATTCTGTACATACATCAAAAGGGTTGTGGCATACGGCCCCCACAAAATTTCTTTGACAAGTTACTTGTTTGATAAAGTTTGCTTTGGATACCATAATCAACATGATCTTCCCTGATTCCACAATGTACATTTTATTTGATCATTGCAGCCATAGAGGAGGCCGCCAAAAAAACCATAGTATAAAAATTCACACATCTAGATTTTTGGTTTATCTTTACAATTTAGTTTTTGTGTGGTTTTGTTAGGTTTTATTTCTAATTCCCAGCATGTCTGTGATTGATCTCAATTTGAATGCATACATCACACAAATAGTTGTCATCAGGAAAGAATCAAGTTATGAAGCCGTGTTACTAGTTATTTTAAGTGTCAATCAACTATTCACGGAATAACTGTCATTGTTAGTCTTTGTTTGTTTTTTCATGAGTCCTTTGAAATTCAAGGGTTATTTCTCCTTGTTTGGATCCTTAAAAATAAATAAAAAGTAGTAGAAAAAATCCAACAGAGATCTTGGCATCATGTAGTAATCCTCTGCTTCTTGCATATCTTGATGAAGAAAATATTTAACTGATCTTACTCCCTCTTACCCAGGGAGATCACAAGCCTAAGCTTGTCTTTCTAGAAAGAAAAGTGTCCATCAGGAATCCTGCTCAATGTGAGATCACTCAAACATGACATAAAATAGGAATTCCCTTTGTTATACCATATAAAGTGGTATTATGTGAAACACTAGATTCTCTGAATCCTATTCTGCAATATACAAAAATGACAACTGAAGAGGTTTCTTAAATTTATACATCCAACTGCAGTAGTGCTGGAGTATATAACACTTAGATGTGCTCTTTCCATCCATCATATTTTCAACCAAGTTATCATCAAAAAATTCATGAAACCTTAGATTTCAGTAGTGTACATCAGGATGTAGAATCACTGAGATATCTCAATAAGCAGTTGTCCAATATATGGGGTTCACCCATAAATTGACTTGAGAAATTTCATAGCGAGACATATGTCTGATAAGGTGGTGATCAGGTATCTCGCAAGATATACATATGCAGACCATTTTACCATCAATCCTTAAGTGTAGGGAATAGTGCATCAAGGCTAGGTCTTACATCTTGACTTCGAAGTCAACTCCCTCTTACGTTGACAAACGAGAGTGTCATCAATTAGAAGTAGTAGCATCCTTACAATCCAATCATCATGGCTTGTCCATAACACCCTCTAAATATAAGGAAAGTGACCTTGCCAAAATTATAGTCATAGAGCTATCTGCAACCTACTACTTTTCCAGTCACTATTCCTTTGGTCCATGTGCCAAAGTCATCAATATAACTCCCTCTTAATTCTTGCTTCAGCCTTTTATCAATCTACTCCTTATTTTTAATAAGACACGTTAGAATACCAAACCTCAGCAACACATAGGTGAACTCTCTCACATGCTCTGCCTATTCAAATGACAGATCTCAATAGCAGAATATCAATAGAACCTTATTACTGAAATTGTAAGAATGACTGAAATTAAAGATACCAAAGGAATTACTTTGAATTTAGGCTTGGAATGATTTCAGGGTCTGATTATGCCATGGTTACTAGCTTCTAGCCTGATCTTAACATCTAGATAGACCAAGGAAATTTCAAATTATGCCAAGTTTCTTCTCATCCACAAATACTACATATGATATACTGAATTTATTCCAAGGTTCAGTATTATTGCAGAAGAAAGTGGAAAATAGTTAATGCATTTTAAACTGGTGAAGAAGATCTGTCTTATTCCCTCCAGGTTCTACTGCTTGTCATTAAAGACTAAATACTTGATGCATCCTTGACTTATGCTAATGGAATGCCCAATGTTCAACCTGAATTCTTGTAGTGATTTCTGTCACAAGGGAGGTTTGGTCTTCAGATACCTACAGAATTTCTTCCTTTAATGATACTATAGGTCTTCAAAGTGAAAAAATGATTCTTCTCGAAACTGAACAAGGATCGATAAGCTTGATGCTAAGAAGATCAGATTGACTGTATATATGAATGATGACACTATTAAAGAAACATGATTGTGAACACAATCAATACAGCCCAAATTGATCGAGAGCATTGATATTTTAGATGGAGGATATTGCAGCTACTCCACTGCAACATCATTCTCGAATAGGATTCCTGACACCATATATAGGGTAATATTACTATTCTGTTTACAATGCAAAACTCAACGAATATAGATAGTGGGAATATATCATACGAATAGAGCAGAGAATCCATATCTGAACGGATGGATGCACTTCCATATATTCATGTACTATATCATCATTCATATACAGCTGATGAAATCGAGGTCAAGCTTATACTGCTGTAATAGCAATACCATATTGGAGTTGTTGCACAGTGACATCCATACACAAAGTTGAGAGTATATATGAATGGGTTGATACCCATTATTGCCACTATGGGAAGCCATACCAATGTAGAGTAATATGAGAAACATATATATGACTGAAGCAAGACAAAATGTCATAATGCAAAGAATCATACTGAAGCATATGCCATATGACATTATAGGCAAATCATACCAAGACCATACCTATATAACTAACGTCCAATTATTTCATAGGTGCAGTATTAAGAGTGAAGATCTGAGATACTTCCTTGAAAAGGAAGCTTGCTGAACCCTGCTTCAAATCACTGTGCTTTCATGACCAAATATGCTTCCCGTTATGCTGTTATACTAGACATTCAAAGCATGGCTGAAAGGGCTTTAAGGCTCCTCCTCAAGTGTCCTACAATTCACATGTTTGCTACATCAAGGTATTCATATATACCAATATATACTTGATCTTAACTGAACTGTACCTTAGGATGACTGCGGTCTAATCTTGGCCTCAAAACATAATTTTCCGAGTTGTTGCAGAAGCAATCCCTTCTCTTTGGCCTGCAGAATGAGAATCTCCTTCTAGGACAAGGAACCACCCCTGTTTACTTTCACTATCTCTTGAGATCACTGCGGCTAGGGCAGGAGGTCCCTTCTAGGCCTCTCAGCCCTCTCAAATCCTTCTCGTCATACTACTATAGCAGCACCTTCCAGCAGCCTTGTAAATAGAGACAAACCCTTCACAAAAAACTTAAAATTACAGAAAAATCATCAATACTTACCTCTTAACCTGTGGTCTGATCTAGCAAGAGAGACACTGCCCAAAACAATATTGACTCTGCTCTCCTCCTTGTTGGCTGCTTGCATTAAATGTTGAAGGAGGACACTCCAATAATGGTTTGAAAATTTGATTTGAAGCCCCTATGAGCTATTGATACCAACTCTGACATATTCCCAAACTGGAATTCTAACAGTCCCTTACTTGATGCAAACTTGATTACATTCCTTCTCTTTCTTGGGATTGACCTTATATGGCTCTAAAATCATGTTAATTTTGGAGAATGTTCTTACTTAGTTACTTCACTGAACATACTATCCCATAAGCCATTTAGATTCCATTAGCAATCACATAGCTCATTACCATATAAAAAGTAACTGAAGAAAGAACACAGATGATCGAAGCAAAAGACAAGCCAAGACAAGATAACACACGGATATGGCACAAGCCAGGGAAAAACCACAATCCGGGGAAAAATCTTGATCAATTCTTCTTATTATTCATAAACAAATGTTCAGTAGAGAGAGTGAGAGTACAATGATTTTAATGTTAACACTGAATTGCCAAATAGAAGATCTGACCTTAGACTGCAATTCTGAATACTGGTTAGGGCTGCCTGAATTTTCCATCTTTCTCCATTACAACCTGCGTTCAAGCCTGGGAATATGAGGCCAAGAAATAAGGACTTAACCATGTGTTCATTCTCTTAAACAACTCAACAACTAGCTGTAGTAATGGTCCTCTGTCTGTGTCTTGCAACAAAGATGTTCAACAGAAGATCATGGAGAGATACGCTACAGCAAGGGATCACAACTTCTGTCCAAGGGTCTGCAACCTTTGATCCAATTGCATTGGCTTCTTAGTGGCTGCGGCTAAGTAAGGAGACCCTAGACTAGGTCTCTCGGCCCTCTAGACTTGCTTCACAAGCTACTATTTACTGCAGCCCAGAACAGAGATAATTACCATAAAGAAAATACAGCTGCACCCTTAACCTCTTCTCACACCTACGGATTGGACCTGCAAGTAATACGCACCCTAAAACAATATTCTAGGGGAAAATGGCACAGATATTGCATTAATAATTATAGTTCTTACAGCCAGGAGCCAAAAAGTAGTCAAATAAGAGCTGCTTGCCTACAAAAGAAATATCAGTTAATACTCCTTGACCCCAACTTAAAGACTACCCACATCTTACCTAAAAATGACAATGTTGGACAAAAATTACATAGTCAAACTTGATCTAAATAGTAAATATAGAAATTTGTTCCAAATTGAACAAAGTGTTCATCTCATGAAATGTTGCCCAACTGTATCACTTCTATAAGTAGGAAGGGATTGTTAGACAGATAACATCCCACAGTTTTACATGCTTCTCGAACCATCCATTTACCCCCAAATAGAGCATTATTCCAATGAAAACAAGAAAAAGAATTAAAGATTAAAACAGGGACTAATATTAATGGCATTGAATGATAGATTCAAAGTTGCAACATGCCATACAATAACCACTCGTTAGACAAATGAAATGCAATTGTTCCCTTATCACCAAAATATTGTGAAGAACCAACAATCTAAGTACTTCAGTTTTAAAATAAGAATGGGATTTCCAATATCATGACACTTCTAGGGACACCTTGACTCGTGGTCTCAAACATTCCACTCCCTGTTGAGATGAATTTCCACTGAATGAGTTGTCAGTTCTTGTCATAGAATTCCTTGGTTCAATAGTGCCCATAACTGGTATCTCATGAGACCATTTCCAATCCTTTCAAATGGAGTAAAGAATATCCAGATTATTTACTTAGCTTGAATAAACATTCTTTGGGAATCATCAATATATTGCAGAAGAATCAATCAGTTTCTGGAAGTCTTTCAGAATGACAAGAGCTTTCCATGACAGCCACTTGCCTGTGTTCTTGTCCCACAAATAGTCATACATATGAAAAGGCTCTCTTTCAAAATGGTTTCCCCATAAATAAAGGAAGTTGCCAAAGTTGTCCTTAATATGCTGAGAAAGACCAAATTAATTAGACAAACAAATTCCATACTTGTTGATAATCCATATGGTGTCACTGCAACTACGAAGATACTAACTAACAGTCTTCCCATATCTGCTTGAGAATGCATGAACAAAGATCTTAAAGGCTTCAAACACACTTGAATATATGGAAAAGACATTAAGGGCCATGCTTGCCACTTATGTATACAACATTTAGAGCATGGTGTGATGCAAGTATCTACTAATGATTAATTTTTCATTGCAACACATGAATAATGATTAATTTTACAACAATGTCAGTTCTATGAGCACATATATTGATCAGGCCAAGTCTTCTCACTTCTCTAAGTACATAGGTGTTAAGAAAATAGAGGTTATACCCTTTTCCTACCCTACTTTAAAATGTTCCCTATTGACTAAGTGCCCAAGGGAGGATGAAGTAGCCTATCCAACCCCATAGGCTATAGTCATTGATAAAGGGGGAAACCCATTATCCAATGTTTTGGGGCAACATTGGGTAAATTTGGGGTAGCTGGAGAAAAAAAGAAGAATTGGGGGCTATGCTTGTAAAACCTCACATTAAATTAGGAAGAGAGACCCCCATGAGGAATCTATAAATAAAGAGATAGAGTCATTTTCTCATCATCAATTTGGAATGGACTATCTCGATTTTCTTTGAGCTAGAGCTCTGAGAATTTTAAGACTCCTTTCTTCTCTTGATTAGTTTTGGTGGAGGTGATCCCACCCTAGCTAATCCCCCTCTCTCCTTTACAACTCTTGCAACATAATATTTTGGAGCATCTATGATTCGTTTTGGCAAGCATGGAAATGCATTCTCACCGGTTGTTCTTAGTCAATAAGTCATGTTCAAGACAACAAAGGTCTTTCTGTGGGATGCATGGCTACCATTAGATTTTCTCGGCAGCAATATATTCTCTCTGTGACTTTTCTATGGTGCACCCAAGCTTAGAAACCTTGGTTAAGGAAAGGTAAGGTTGTGATGGGTCCTCTCTGAGGCACTGAAGCCAAATAGGAGGTAGTGAGGTTGTTCTCAAACAAACAGGAGATCAGTAGGTTACTAGGTGGTTTTTAGTGCCCAATCTGAAGCATTTAGGGCATCACTTGTGTGCGGCCTTCCTCCTAAGTGTATTTAGGGCTGCAACAGATATCTCTTTCAGGGGTCTGTGATCACATGAAGCTTTGAAACCACTCCCCAATAATTACAGGCAAGGTCTTTGATAATGAAACATCCCAAGCAGGCCTCTAGAACCTGTAGTTTGTTGACGTGATGCAGTGACAGGATCAACTCTCCAACCGTGGGTGAAATTTGGATCAAAAGGGGACTGTCATAAGATCTAACCAACGATTTGACCAGGTTAAGAGACTACTCCAACCACAGATGGAAACTCCACTGAGAAAGGGCTGTCACAAGCTCTTCTTAACAGCAAACAAGTTTGGAGGCAGCACAATTAGACAGTGAGTTGTTAATTAGTATATTACCAACCAAACTTGGATAGTGCTAGTGTGGGTTACAGTTGGAATGCTGATCTATTGAATATTGACATTACAGTCAGAATTATATTGGTGGATTATTGGTTGTATATGTCTACTGTTCATTAGGCAGTTAGCCATAACTTGTGGTGGTTTGCTGAAGAAACATATGACTGTTAAATATCCCTTATATCATTAGTGAACTATATAGAAGGGTACTTACCATTATCTGAGTTGATAAATGTGCACTGCTATTATGATTTTTTTCATAATTGGTTGAAAACACTAGATAAGGATTGAACCCCAAGGCCAAAATTTACCTAGGGACATTACATACTTCCATTAGAGAAAGAGTAAAAAATGAATTTCAATATACTTGGATCATAAGCTATAACCAAAGACATTGTATTGTCAAATCCATGAGGTTGGGGTAGGAGGATGGCCCGCAAAATACAGAAAGGAGTTGCAGCAAGGTAGAATTCAGTAGGTGTGCATTTCTATTGAATAGGATCTCCATAATGTGTCCCTCTATGGCGAGGATGCATGGTAGGACATAATGGTTCAGAGGGAGGTGAAGCAGAGGGGAATATATAGCCAAGGGTGCCTGAGTTTGCTTCAGGCTACAATGGATTCATAAGGGAGATGAGGGCTCAAAATTCTATTTTGACTTTTTAAAAAGAAAAGTGGCAATGAACAGGATCTTGGATTGCTCCATGCAAATGGTTATTTTTTCGCCACTCCAATTGACATTAGAGGTATGTTCAAATTGCAATTTCAAAATATTTTTCTCCTTATACTGTGATGGATCATGTAGTGGTTGCAAGAAATGCTTATTATAGGGTCAATCCTCATAAGGTTTTTATCGGTGACTAGAGAAGCTTGAAGAACGATGACTTCTCAAAAGAGGAGGATTTTGCAGCACTTAGCTACATGAGGAATGGAAAGTCTTCGAGTATAGAATCTAGATGGCATTATGTGTGAATTTTACAAGGCCATGAGCCATGATTAGTGACACTTTTTGTCATTTGGAAAAAACATTCCCAAAAAAGCAGCCACAAACACAATTGGTGATTGGCATCCAATTTCATTGCTTAGTGTGGCACACAAGATCATGGCTAAAATAGAGACTCAAAGGATCTATTCAATGCCATGAAAGGTTGTTAGGTTGTCTAATGATAACACAATTTTTTAGTAGAAACAAGTAATCTCAATACCATGGTTTCAACATGTAAAACCTTCAAATGTGCACAAAAACTAACCAGAAACCCCTTTTATTTGAAATTCATTTGACAAAGCTTTTGACTGAGTGTACTAGACCTTCATTATTGAGATGTTGGCTGTTGTGGAGTTTGGACCTAGATGCGTGACTATGGAGAACATATTTTTCACTAATACATTAGCTTTTATATACCAAATAGTGCTTAGATAAGTTTAGTTGATGATGTTCACGCTTGTTTAGACATAATCAACCTAGCATCAAGTGATTTGTTTAGTGACTAACAATCTATTTTTTTCCTGGTGGGGTTGGACTCTCTTCCTAACTATAATCCCTCAGCTTTGAAATTTACCCCACCTTGGCTAGTTGTTAGATATTTGGGTATTCCCTTTAGTCTTCATCTTTTGCCAATATCCATGTAGAATTGGTGACTTCAACAACTACAAAGGAAAATTCCTATTTAGCATCATCAAGACCTTCCCTTTATGAGGAAGTTGACCATGGTTGCACAATCCTACTAGAATTGAAAATATATTTTATGTCTTGTTGGTTGCGTAGCAAGGCCTGATATCAATAGTAGAGCAGATTTTGAGATTGTAACCACGGTCTCAATCAAACAAAAGGGTCTTCCATTGGCCCCTTGGGATGTGTTACTGTCCCCAAGGATGTCAGGGGGCTTGGTTTGATCAAAATTCCCACTCAAGTGCCTATTTTGGCTACCATATGAGTGTCAAGGGGTGTAGAGGGTGATGCTCCATGGCAGGTTCTATTTTTACTAGTATGATGTCAACAAGTGGGGAAAGTGCAGGGGGGATTTTTCTTTGTCTGATATCATCTCCTTCATCCTTGACCTGTTTATGATAGTAGCACTAGACAGGTACTTCCGAATAGATTTGAGTGTCTAGACATGTGATTGGATGAGAAGGGAATTTCATCCAAGTGTATATGGTCTGAAATCTATAGTAGAGTGATTTCTGTAGCAAGGATCATTCCCAATAAGGTTGTACAACAGAATTCTGTAGATCAGCCAACAACAGTGGCACAGTGAGGCCATACTCATCTTGAGAGAGAAACACGAGTTGTGTGAAGGCTTCAAAGTAGTCGTGTGCTGCAGTAGGGCCGCATGTGTTGTGCAAAGTGAGCAGAACAGTCACGCGTGCCATAGGAAGCAGTAAACTATTGCACGGGCTGTGGGCATGGGTGCAAACAACCACATAGGTGATAGAAAGGCTGCGCTGCAAGTTGAGCATATGGCAAGTCATGTGGGTGCTTAGGAGAATCCGGGTAGTACAACTTGCACAGGTGTTGAGAAAATTTCTATAGTTGTTGGAGATTGTAATTTTCCACAAAGGACCATGTTCCCAGTAAGGAAACCCTTGTATGATAAGATATTATTTAATGAACACAAAATTTTGATGTGCAGATTTTCTGTGTATGCATGTGTGGGAATGGTGTCCAATTTGCTACTGCTGATTTTATTTTATATACCTGTTAAATACCAACAATACTTTTTATTTAGTAAGCTTAAACTTTAATTAATTTACAACAAGGAACTTTACTAGAAACTACATTTTCCAGTTGCTAGGGTTAAGAAAATTTAACACACCAAATTCCAGGTCTCAAGCTCACTTATTTGAATTTCCCAGAGTAATTGGTTAGCATGGAAAGCAATTGTGGGCTTGGCTAGGTCGAACATAAAAGACAAATTGGGATCTGGCACACACTCCATTTGGTGTTGGAGACACAGGGTGATTTCCTTCGATAGTTGCCCCACCTTCAAGCTCACACATTCAATAAGAAAGGCATCCTCTTTTGGGGAGACATTTCAGATGAAACTACTTGATATTAGATGAATTGGTAATGCTTGTCTCAAGAGAATGACCTTCTCGGCCCTAATAAAGATTCAAATATGGAGTTGGTAGATCCACAACAAGATCTAATGAAAATAAACATTGGACTGTCAGCTCCATTTTGGAAGGACTGGGAGTGGAGTTTTGGTAAGCCTTTGCAATAATATTTCTCTTCTCAACTATACTCAATATTGCATCAACAATATCAAATATCCCCCTAAGCTCAATGGAAATAAGTTTCCAGTGAATCATCCACTAGTAAATCTAAATGGCGGACGAAAAAGCTTGAAGAAGCTAAGAAACGTGAAGCAATGAAAGCAAGTGTGAATTCCTCCACACAAGCCAAAGATACTGGTATGCATTTTTTCTATTCAACTTATGTGTGACTTTAATTGATGGCTTTTCTGTTAGTTATGGTGCCATACTATTTTTTTGTGACATCAGGTTCTTTTCCTCCTTGCTCCTTTTGGTACATTGCTCCCAAATTTGGGTGTGTTTATACATTATGTATTGGGGTTCCCATGAACAGAGATGGTGGAAAAAGTATTGGAGAATCACTGGGGCCCTGTGTTGGAGGAAGCTGGATTCTCATTACTTCCTGAAGCTTCAAGCGAGGATAGTGGAAAGACGCTGGAGGATGGACCTGAGATAGGTAATGAATATATGGGAAATCTTAGTTTGGTTTTTTCGCTTTTGATTTCTTCGGATTTTGACTACTAGGTTAGCATCACCAAATTATTTTGTCCTCTTCACTGCATTATGTCTTGAAATGAGCATGTTTTACAAAGTATTCATATAGCAGTCTTATCTATTTTTAAGTTTATGACTTGAGGATTATGGTTTCTTGACAATTTCTCTAGGTTCCTTTTTTCGGCATATTTAAGGTTATTGTTATGTTGCTAAATTTAACAATTTGATTACTTATGTGCTAGAGAATGGAATTTATCATTTTGCAGTGAAGAACTGTTAAAATTCAAAGTATTTTGTTTTAACATCTGTTTTCTTTTCCACCTTCCCCAGGTGTGTTATTTTTGAATGAGTTATTTTGTTTATTTGTTACTTCAATTTGTCCAAGGGCAACAAGGGTTTGGATAATCCTAGCTTAAAATGGTGCAATTAAAGCCTGATGCATAGTTTGATATTATTTCTGCAGAAGATGGAATCATACCTGGCAGGCCACTTCCTTCTGAATGCCATGCAGAACCACATACAGACTATGACGGAGTTGCAATTAAATGGGGTCTGATGCACCATAAAGAAAGTGTTGCAGATTGTTGTCAGGCTTGCTTAGGCCAGGCAAAAAATGCTAAAGAAGGTGAAAAGAAGTGTAACAGAGATGGTGGAAAAAGTATTGGAGACTCACTGTGGCCCTGTGTTGGAGGAAGCTAGATTCTCATTACCTCCCAAAGCTTCAAGCGCGGATAGTGGAAAGATGCTGGAGGATGGACCTGAGATCGGTAATGAATATATGGCAATCTTAGTTTGGTGTTTTTGCTTTTGATTTCTTGGGATTTTGACTACTAGGTTAGCATCACCAAATTATTTTGTCCTCTTCACTGCATTATGTTTTGAACTGAGCGTGTTTTACAAAGTATTCATATATCAGTCTTATCTATTTTAAGTTTATGACTTGAGGATTATGGTTTCTTGACAATTTCTCTAGGTTCCTTTTTTCATCATATTTAAGGTTATTATTATGTTGCTAAATTTAACAGTTTGATTACTTACGTGTTGGAGAATGGAATTTAGCATTTTGTAGTGAAGAACTGTTGAAATTCAAAGTATTTTGTTTTAACATCTGTTTTCTTTTCCACCTTTCCCCAGGTGTGTTATTTTTGAATGAGTTATACTGTTTCTTTGTTACTTCAATTTGTCCAAGGGCAGCAAGGATTTGGAGAATCCTAGCTTAAAATGGTGCAAGTAAACCCTCATGCATAGTTTAATATTATTTCTGCAGAAGATGGAATCATACCTGGCAGGCCACTTCCTTCTGAATGCCATGCAGAACCACATACAGACTATGACAGAGATACATTTAAATGGGGTCTGATGCGCCATAAAGAAAGTGTTGTAGATTGTTATCAGGCTTGCTTAGACCAAGAAAAAAATGCTAAAGAAGGTGAAAAGAAGTGTAACATTTAGGTTTGCTTCCCATTTGAACGTGGTTGCTATTCTCCAGATATATATCGGCACAAGCATCAAGAATGTTGGCTAAAGCAGGTAGAATACCCATGCTTCCTCTATTGGATATCCTGCATCTTCTGCTATGTGGCTTCATAGAGGAGATTTCTCTTTGGATATTATATTATTTTTTCAAGAAAGATGTTGAAATTGATCTTTTGGGGAATCTACATATATATTTATGCAAGTTCGAGCCTTTCTTGCTAAATCAGGGACAACTTATTGAAGGGTAGTTTGAAATTTTATGTTTGTTCTTATTCAAGTTTGAGTTTATTTCAAGACTGCTACAGTCTATGGTCATGTGCGATTATGAATTATAAATTTATATAATTTTGATGTTTCTAGGTTGGAGACTATACTATTTTCATTGGAGGATGCTACTATTGATGCGCCCAAGGCTCTTGCGTTACTTGGTAGGATTCTTGCAAAACTGGTTATTCAAGGGATATTCTTTATTCAAGATATAACAAGGGCAATCAGGGATGGAGGTACATATCCAGGAAGCTTATTAGAAACGAGGGGATTTTTAGGTATTTCTCAAGAAGAAAATTTCAAGGTAGTCTGCTCACAATTTTAATGCCTGATCAATTTTGTGGTTTATCTATGATCTCTCATGTTGACAAGTGAATGGTTGGTTAGTGTTCTCATCCCCAGCTTTCAGCCAGATGGCCCTACTTCGGAGGCACCATGTCTCTTCGCGGGCCTTCAGGATCTTAGTGCACTTAGATTCCAACAAGTAGATGAGTGCCTTTGATTCATCTGTTTCAAATCCCCGATGGTCAGACGAACTCATTGCAGCAAGTTCCGCTTCTCCTTTGCCCAAACCCTGGTGAGCCTCTTGACCTCTTTCATCTTATAGGCGAAGAGAGTAGAGGGGTCTAGGTCCAGTGGTCCTATATGGTTAGTCCAGTACTGAGTGAAAACTTCAACATAGGATGCATCCTCAAGCCATGTAGCATTGAATTTGAAGGGTGCCCTTGGCTTTAGTGTGCGTCCAGCAAGTTCCATAAAAATGGGAGAGTGATCAAAGAGTCCCCCCTATTGAACCCACTACCGATGGTTAGGGATATGGGGAAGAATTTCCTCATGGACCAAGAATTTGTCCAATCGTCTGGCAAGGGAGGCTTGTCCTATCCTCTTATTGTGCCAAGTAGGTTGTAGTTTGGGGGACATGATGTCCACAAGATGGTGCATTTCAATGAGGGTCTAAATCTGTTCAGGTAGGGGATCGAATTGAGTGGAATTTCCACATGATTCAGCCTGACCGAGAGAGAAATTGAGGTCACCACTGAGTACGAGCCTGTCATGATTCATGATGAGGAGGTTGAGGAAATGATCCCAGAATGTGAATCGATTAGAGCACGACCCCTATATGTTGAATATGTGAAAGGGAGATTCGAATTCAATCGATTGTATGTTGGCCCCCAAGTATCCCTCTCCTCCTCAGATATTAAGGAGATTTATCAACTGAGGATTGATGCCTAGTGCAATGCCGCTCGATCGACCACGAGCATCCAGGGCATGAAAGTTCCAGCCAAGGTGCATGCCTTGAAGAATATTGACAATCGATGATTCAGGGCCAAGGGTCTCTTGGAGGAAAATAATATCACAAGGGGTGAATTAAAATAGACGACGAAGTGCAAGTTTTTTGGCCTGACTTGCAAGGCCACGTCAATTGAAGGAGACAATAATCATGAGGGAACAGATGCATGGGATGTCTGTGCTCTAAGGACCCTATTGAGAGTGTGTTGACGTCCATCGGCTACCTCCAGACCAGCTTGGATGATGGCTTTAGAAATATACGATTTGTACCACGAGAAGATATCCTGTTCTTGGGAGGGGGGAATAATAGCTAATCTGCAGGGGGGGTATGTAGATAGCTTGGAGAGGGATTTGAGAAAGTATGAGTGGCTGCTCGCAGAGTCGGATGAGGCCTCAAAGGAGAGGGGGAGAGTGGGAGAAGGTATAGAGGGAGGGGTCATAGAAAAAGGGAGAGGAGATGAGGGGAATGTCGACCCAGATATAGAGAGGACCAATGATTGAATAACAATAGATATAACAGAAAAATTAGAAGCAGAGTAAGGGAGTGAAGTAATACTCGCAGATGGTTGTGCGGCAACTGCTCTGGAGCGGGTAATGCGTGGTGAAGGGGGCCGAGGTGGATGAGCAGTAGGGGCTTCATTTAGAACATTGGCTTGAGGGGGTTGACCACGCTGAGAAGTCTTCCGAGTGGGTGCCTGTGTCTGTGGAGTTGATGAAGGAACATATTCAGTTGGCAGGGACTGTGGAGCCTTCTTCTACAGGAGTGGGAAGTCCTTGTAGAGATGCCCGACCTCGTGACATCTTCTACATCGGTAAGGCACACCGTCATAATCCAGGGGCTGGATTTGGGTAAATTGCTTCCATCGCAATGTAATGGACTCTTCCAAGCCCTCTATAGTGTCCAAATGTACCAAAATCCGAGCCATGGTCATGATACCAATTGCAATATAATATTTTTCATGATAAAGATAGGACCCAAGAGCATTGCCAATGTGTGCGAACATATTCTCAGACCAAAATTGCATAGGTAGGCTAGGTAATCGAACCCAGATGGGTCCAACACCCAAGTGCTCTCGCTCAGGGTCGAATAGAGGGCTCCATCTCTTCAACAGGACTGAGGCTTGTTCTATGTGCCAATAATGGGCAAGTACCCATTGTAGGTGTTCCGGTCGACTGAAACTGAGTGCAAACCATCCTTTGGGGAGAATGATGACAAAGGGTAAAGCTTCAATAAACTGTCCCCAGATCTCCATAATCCATAGCCGAATTCGCTTCGTGTTGTATTTCCGGCCTCAAATGTGTTCAACCAAAACCCTCTCCGCCATGTCAAGTACATCACCCATCCTGTGTTGGTCTCTGAATGCGAGGTCGATACCCTTATTATCTTTCTTAACACATCTCGACTTCCTGGATGAGCGCGATTGAGATCCAAGGGAGGGTTTCTCCCCTTCCAAGTCTGAGGTAGGTTCCTCGATCATCCCGACTGAATGTGAGGGTGGATCAATAGGGAGAGTGCCCGCAAAACACCCAGATGGAGGGGGGCACGGCGTCGTTCGCGAGGGTTCAGTCGGGGGCAAGTTCGACGTATGTAAAGGGGGTGCATAAGCGGGAAATGAAGGTATAGGATCCAGGGAGGAGGAGATATCCAAGGGAGGGGGGAGGACTGCAACAATAGGAGGGATGTCAGAAAATGGTGAGATGCAGGGGATAACAACGCATATAGCACCAGATAAACTACAAGAATAGGGGGGGAAGCACTCTAGCAATGCAGATGCCGGAGAATCAGAGTGGTAGGTCAGGTGGAAGCCCTAGATACATTTGGCAAAACTGCAGATGCGGGAGGTGCTTGCGCGAACGAAAAAGACTGGGAGTGTCGCAAAGTGGACCAGATCGACAATCCCTCCAATGGGTCTAGGGAATAATCCAATAGCTCATCTTCCAATGGGTCTGAGGAATAATCTAGTAGCTTGTCCTCCATGGAATTCAATGCGGGTCGATTGATGGTTGCAGAAGAGCGCGGGCCGTAGAAAGTGCGACAGTGAAAGGAAATAGGGGATGGGTGAAAATCAGGAGGCTACGATAGGTGTAGGCAGTCTCAGCAGAAACCCTACCCCAGGGCTGACACATGAGATCATCCGTGGGATCGCGATGCGGTAGTGTGTCATAGCCCCCTCCATATTGCGTCATCTCCGATCGTCGAGCCATTAAGAAACCCTTAGCGAAAAAAAATCTTAGATCGCCTTCCATCCCCATTCACATAATTCAATCATCAACATGGTAGAGATGTTGTAATGTTTTCAACATTCCTATGTTATACCAAAACGATTTCTGGTTAACATTCCTATGTGATACCTGTGTAAAGGATTCTTTTATCAGCCATTAGATATAGGCAACTCAAAAAGACACTTTTATGGTTATCAGTATTAGTATATTAGTAAAATAGTGACTAATGCCACACTCTTATTTAGTTCAAATTGAATTGAATCCAAAACTATAGCTATAAATTTTAAAATTGTATATTTATTTTTAAAATTGCAATATGTTAAAACATATTAACATGACTGTTTATTTTGTTTAAAATTATGCAAATTCACAACATATATATGTAAAGGGAGAAAAACAAAAAAGGAAAAAGAAGAACCTATGTTTTCATTTAAAACAAAAATCCAATACATATTCATATTCAACTTAGATCCAAACAGAAAAGGTCAAAACATCTAGCCCCATTGTAAAATTTTCCACATAAAAAAGACACCAAATACTGCCCGAAACATGGATGCTGAGTGAGCTATTATCAAATGGCTATCATATAAACTACAAAATTGAAATTTTTTGTTTGTTCTTATTCAAGTTTGAGTTTATTTAAAGACTACTACAGTCTATGGTCATGTGCGATTATGAATTATAACTATATATAATTTTGAGGTTTCTAGTTTGGAGACTGTACTATTTTCATTGGAGGATGCTACTATTGATGCACCCAAGGCTCTTGAGTTACTTGGTAGGATTCTCGCAAAACTGGTTGTTGAAGGGATATTCTTTATTCAAGATATAGCAAGGGAAATCAAGGATGGAGGTACATAGCCAGGAAGCTTATTAGAAACAAGGGGATTTTGAGGTATTTCTCAAGAAGAAAATTTCAAGGTAGTCTACTCACAATTTTAATCCCTGATCAATATTGTGATTTATTTGTGATCTCTCATGTTGACAAGTGAATGTTTGGTTAGTTTTTAGCTCGTGCTCACATTTGTTGGTTCCTGAAGCTTGAGCACTTTATAAAAAAAATAGGCAAAGTCAAACAACACAAATGGTCCACTAGCTCTCTTTTCATTTGCTAATATTATAATGAAGTTTTATTAGAGGCACTATTTATTTGTTTGTTTTGGTTAGAAAAGGGTTTTCTCTTGGCTTTATGTGATTTTCAATTTATCGTATGTAGTATGTTGAGAAATGGAAAAAAATAACTTGACATTTATTTTGCAAAAATTGATGCTGAAGGAGAATTGCTTTGACATTGTTGATGTTAAGGTATATGTTGTATAAACTATTTATAGTCTAATTTATGTTATATTCTAGTGTTCATTGTCTTTCATGTCTTACACTGCATTGTATTTTCTTTTGTTTTCAGAAAATTAAATCAGTATTGATGGTAAGAAGCATGAATTGAAAAAAGAGGAGAGCAATAACATTGGAGCGACAAATGCAAAAAGAGAGAGGAGAACTGGTCTGGTGATACCCTTAGAGCCAATATCTCGCATAAGACACACATATAAAGACTAATGATCAAGTCTTCAGAGTTGGTGAATTCACCTGTAATGCCTTGATAACACAACGATAATGTTTTGAAGTGATGAAACATCATTTCATGTGTAAATTGTAGTCCAACTAATATTAAGTTGGAAACTCATATTGTAATACTTTAACATTTCATATAATATAATTTATGTGGTTGAAATTATTTATAGTTGCATTTGATGTTGTTTAGTATTGTAATTAAAATATGCGACTTTGTGTTTTCATATTAGATGAACATGCAAATTGTATGATATTTTTTAAATCATACAAATTAATTTATGTTGATTAATAATGAACACAAATAAAATGAATATACGACTAAATTAGTCATTTATAATGATTATTAATAAAAGTAAATGAAATGAATATAAACTACTAAATTAGTCGTTATATAATGAATAAGTGGCTAATGCAAATGACAAATTTGTGACTACAAATGACGACTAAATTTTGCATATATACGACTATTAGTAGCTAATTTACAGTATCTTATAACATGACTAAAATTTAATCATATTTCTTCGGTCATTAATTGGTTTCAAACAATGACTAAAATTTGCATATATATGACTATTAGTAGCTAATTTACAGTATCTTATAACACGACCAACATATTGGTCATATTTCTTTGGTCATTAATTGGTTTTCTTGGGTGATCATATAGTAATATATTTTGTGGTATATTTGGTCATTAATTGTGACATTTAATGACCAAATCAAAGACCAAATCAATGACCAAATGAATGACTAAATCAGTGACTAAATCAATGATCAAATCAGTGACTAAATCAGTGACCAAATCAATGACCAAATATACAACTAGATAAAAAAATTGAGATAACCAATTAATGACTAAGCTAAAAACGACCAAAAGTTGGTCGCATTATAAGATACTGTAAATTAGCTACTATTGGTCACCGACTGAAAAATAGTCGTTTATATGCAAATTTTAGTCATTTTTTTAGTAACTAATTAGCCATTTTGTACTAGTGTAAGCACAAGGTGCTTGTTTAAGCCCATATAGCACTCTTTTGAGCCTACACACATGCAACTTGCTGCTGAAGATTTCGAATCCTTCAGGCTTCTCAATGTAGACCTCTTACTCAATGACCCCATTAAGAAACACACTCTTCACATCCATCTGATGAATTTTCCAACCCATCGGCACTGAGAGTGCAAGGATGTTCCTTATGGAAGAATACCATGCGACATGTGCAAATATTTATTCATAATCAATCCCCTCGATCTGTGAGAAGCCCCGGGCACCAAATATTGCCTTATACTTCTCAATGCTCCCATCAGCAGCTTGCTTTACCTTGTAGATCCATCTTGATTCTACAACTGATTTACCCACTGGCCTTGGAACAATCCTCCAAGCACTATTTCTAACAATGGAGTCATACTCCTCTGCTATGGAATCTACCCATGTGGGCTCCTGCACTTCTTCTTCAAAAGAAGATGGCTCTATCATTATACACTTGCTCATGCAAAACATGTATCCAGTAAATCGGTCAGGTGACTATCTCTATCTGCGCTGTGATGTAGGGACTTCTACATTCTATGCTGCATCAAGCTTTAGTATCTCAGCTTTTGTGGTATTCTTTCTGTCTATTCTGATGTTTGGTTCTGCATGACTAGACTCCTCCACTTGATGAATCTCCTCTTGTGGCTATTCCACATCTAGAGGCTCATCTTTGGAAACAAGAAGTTCCTCCTCTGCATGCAAGCGTAGCTCCCTCTCAAGCGACAACTTCATGGATTTCACTTCATTGAATTTTATATCCTGTCGTACCATAGTCATTCGACTATTTGGAAAATACACACGATAATTATGGGGTGTTTCTGTGTATCCCACAAATATCCCATCTTCTTCAGTCAGCTCCAACTTCTTCCTGGTGTCCTTTGTCACATGAATGTAAATAGATGAGCCAAAAATCTTCAAATGAGAAATATCAGGCTTCTTATTAGTAAAAGATTCTCTAGGTGTACTCATGCCAAGTACCCTATGAAGACAACAATTTTACACATATACTGAAGTGTTGCATGCTTCCACCCACAAGTGCATCGGTAGGCCCTGGTCATGCAACATAGCTCGTGCAACACCCATGATTGTTTTTTTCTTCCTCTCTGCGACCCAATTCTACTGCGGGTTATGAGGCACTATGAGTTCTCTTCAAATTCCTTCTTTGCTACAGAATTCTTTGAATTCGCCTGAGATGTATTTACCAGTGTCATCGCTCTGCAGAGCCTTCACTTGCTTCCCCGAATCCTTCTCTGCCAATGCTTTAAACTCACAGAACTTTGAGAATGTTTCACTTTTCTTCTACATGAAGAATATCCAACATATATGAGAACAGTCATCAACAAATCTAACATAATATGTGTGTTTTTTTTCTGAAGCAACCGAGAAAGGTCCACACCACACACATTTGTGTGAATTATCTCTAGGATCACTGAAGCATGGTTCTCCTTCTCATGAAATTTGGTCTTCACAAACTTACCCATATTACATCCCTTGCACTGATTTGAATGTGCAAGAGTACCCTTTGGAAGTCCATTAAAAATCTGTTGCAAAATCTTCAAAGTGCCATGGTGAAGATGGCCCAATCTCCTATGCCATAATTCGCCTTCATCTCAACTCACCACTTCTTTTGCTTTTCCCATCACTGCAGCGTAGCCATCTACCTCTAGCTTGTAGATATTCTCAACTCGAATCCCTATCCTCTTGGTTTCACCCGTTGTTTTATGTCACAGGAAATCTTTTCCCTCACTGAAAACAACGTCATAACCTCTGTCTTCCAAGACCGAGACCAAGTTCTTCTTCAGACCTAGAACATGCATAAAATATTTCAACAGAAATGGATTACCTAACTATCTCTCAAAGGTAATGGTCCCAATGCTAGTCGCACTGTATCGATGATCGTCACCCATCTCTATATGCATTTGGAGATCCTAATCCTCCATGTCACTAAACAACTCCTTGTCTCCCATCATATGGAAAGACGCACCAGTATCCAGATACCACATTGATCCCATAGCGCTTGAAACCAAGCATGTGATCAAAGAGAAATCAAGTTCAAATTGCAAGGCTAATTTCTCACCCACTGCAGCTCCAACAAACTTCTTGTTCTTCTTATTCTGTGGGTAGTTAGTGGCGAAATTCCCATGTTCGTGACAATGAAAACACTTCACCTCGGAAAAATCCTGCTTCTTGCCTTTAACCTCGTATTTTGAAGGTAATTTATTCCCCTTCCCTTTCCTTTCTTTGGTAGTAAAAGTGAAATTCTCTTCATCATCATTCTTCAATGAAGAGCCATCCCTGGTACTTCGCCTTATCTCCTCCCGTAAAAGATCCAACCAAGGTCACTCCCAACCCGGCAGTTTCTCCCGTCCATTAACAAAGTCTTCATAGCTATGCCAACTATTTAGAATTGCAAGGAGATCCAAGCTCACCAAGTCATCATCATCAACAGTAATCCCCACACTTCCCAATTCATCCCTACAGTGGACAAAATTCGTGAGATATTTTGGAATATTGTCGCCCTTCTCCATTTTTATTTTTTTGAGCTTATCTTTCAGTGCCAACTTCCTCTGGTCACTGTTGCTTTGAAAAAAATCTTTCAAAGCCTTCCACATTGTGAATGGAGTCAATTTCCCATGAAGATTGGACACAATATGGTCCTTCACACCTTCCAACAGAATTCTTCTTGTCTTTGCTACCTTCTTTCTCCATGCGTCAAGTAATGCAACATTGCTAGAACCAGGCTTAGGAACATTGCTATCAATGAACTTCTTCAGTCCATTATCTTCCAGCACTGCCTTAATCCTATCCTTCCAGGCTATGTAATTCGATCTACCCTCAAGGGCATACTCCAACCACAACCCATTGAAAGAAATTTCAATATATACTCAAATGTTGCGCCAAGAAATTTCTGAAACAAATTCAAATTGTCCACCAGCACAAACTCAGATATTCTTCACAATTGCAATCTTCAAGAATTAACACTTCTCTAATACCATGTATAAATTATATAACATATGCATGTATATATCCATATTCTCCCGATCTAACAATATTTATCTTCTTGCTAAATAAAGAATCCTTCCACAGTTAATCTTCTGTGGAAATTTAAAACTCAATTGCAAACACATCAAGCAATAAAAACAATCGCACATAACACAATTTTTAATGGGAAATCCTGAAGATAAAAACCCCAGCTATTGCATATTATGTGTCATGGAGATCATGTAACAATCTCATACAAATCTTAGTACATCAAGCTCTCAGTACAATACAATCATCACACACTAACATGAAGAAATCGGCAAATCCATGCACTGATTTCTTGCCACCTGATAGCCTACCTCCACTGTGAAATCCATGCTGAAGAAGACCCATAAATGAATTCGAATATATTTTTCCTTGAATATGCAATCCTCATTGGCAACTCCAATGTGTGTGTGATGCAATCAATGCATCACTATAGTCAGAACGGTTAGTCCATCTTACCCTTTCAACTATCTCTGCATTGGGTCTCCACTGGAACTTACATGCACTGTAGATAACTGTTGTTCCTTTTTAGTTGTTAGTGAGTTAATATTTGTGAATTAATTAAATAATTAATTCACTTAAATCTCACTAGTGTATCATTCAGTTAGACTAGATACAACTAGCTCAACTGAGTTTAACTCCAATAACCGAGTTAAACTGAATAACAGCTATTGTAAGTACTCTTCCAACTCTGTCATAACTTTTCCACTTCAGTTCTAGCTGAGTCCTCCATGCCTGAACTACCATAAACCCTAGGAATTGTGTAATTCCTTCAGCCCACTGATTTTTCAAATCTGTATACTGAAATAAAGTGCTTCAATAGAATAAGTTGATGTTTATTGTCGGATTATTATTAAGAGCTAATAATAATCGACATGCATATATTTTTAGAGTGACGATATATAAATAGACTTAGCCCAATATTCTAAAAACAGAATTTCATCTATTTTTCCAACTTGACGAACCATCCACCAATAGCATCCTACAACTTCTGAATTATGATCACCATGTCTAAAAATATACTTACACCTAAAAATAGCTTGCGTGCCCACTTATTGAAGGTGACTGATTTTCACTAAGCTTCATCATATTTTTGAATCTCAACACTCGTATCTTGAATGCCCTATCTCATTCTGAAAGAGTATCGAATGCAAGATGATTACCCAATCCTCCATCTTGTCTTCCCAGTAAGGACCTATTCCAAAAGGGAATGTACTCAGTCCTATACAAGGAATGTACCTATGCTCATTCTTAGGAATTAGCTAGTTTCTTCCAAGTAAGAAAATGACCACCAGGATCCCTCTTAATGAGGGACCTATAGCAGCAATGGTGAGACACCCGAATTCTCATGAAAAATTCCTCCCCTCAATTTCGTGGATTTCCATCTTGCGGAGTTTTCAACTTTAGCTTGATAGGGCACAAATAATCCATCACTTTCATCCAGGAGTCATTTCATCAACCATAAAGTGATTCATCATTCCTTCTAATGTGGTCAACTTTTATTCCAGGTTGCTTTCCTTAGAACCATCTCCCAAGGATCTTACATCCTGCCACATGGTTGGCAACCCTGCAAAAAATTATCCAGATAAACATATACATAAGACATCGACATCCTTTATCTAGATTGACAACTCTCCTCAAGATATGTATTATCAAGGGTCTTCTTCTTTACCATACTTCTATCACATTCTACATATCTTCCAACGATATCGCTTAGTCACATCTTGGCTTCCGAATGATAACCACCTCTTGACATGGTTTCACTTTATAATCTCTTCCTTTCATTACAGTTTCATTTATTACCTAGAACTTCCACCATAAAATTTTTTGTTTGTATACAACCACCTCATATTCCATATGACAATATATTTGATTTCATCTAGTTAATGACAACCTATGTACCAAAAGAGATCCTCCTTTCTTTGATTATACCTCTAAAGATAGAATTCCATCACCTGCAACCATATGATATGACTTCACAACATACAGTATTAGTATATATGTATCTTATCTTATCCATTTGAGTCATCCTAGAGAAATTTACTTATAATGAAGAACTTAATTCCCTTGACCTTCTTCATTGAGATGTCATCTAATCAAAAAATTTTGCAAGATAGAATTCTCGATGAAACCATTATGCTTTCTTTCTAATCGGTGAATCCAAGGAGGACTCCATTAGAAAGCATTAGGATCTATTTCATAGATGACCATTAATATAGATGATTATCTTCCATCATTGTTGTTATCAGTGAGGTTCTCGGGAGCCACTTATTCTAAGACAAGTGATCCTCCCATGCTTCTATCATGATGCTATTAATATACAATGCTTCATATCGTACTATTTTACAACCAAAATAAATCACTTAAAGAGGAATATGATATCAATCATAATAGTGATCTTTCACTTCTTCTTTCTTAGATTTATTTGCATCAGGTTCTTACCTTTCATCTATGACATGGGCTTCTTCCTTTATCCTTTTGTGCTTTCCAGATTTAGCACAATCCCTTTTATAATTCCCAATTTCCTTACATCCAAAGCACTGTACTCTTTCCATATTTCTTCCTTTATTCTGAGGAACAAAATTACCGAATCTTCCTTTATTCATGGTCATGACTGTAAAGGTTTGATTCCTTTAATTTGATCATGTTTTAGCTTTGCCTTTCAATATTGTTTCCTCTATTTTACATAGAGACCATAGATCTTAGAATAATGTTTCTTATTTCTTCCATTACAAGCTTGAATTTAATTTCCATTCTTCAAGTAGAGCATTCAACATAACTGTAGTCATCTCACTATCATACATTACTTCTCCCAATTCCCTGAGTTGGCCTTGTATTTCAGAAATCCTAATAAAATATGAAGTGATTCCTTCCTCTCTTGAAAATTTCATCTTGTATATTTATTTTCTTAGAGATATTACATGTCCTGCACTACTCACAGAGAATATCTCCACAAATTTCTCATGTATTTCCTTTGGATTTTCTTGTTTTCATACATATGGTATGACTGAGACCTAATGGATTCTATGAGAATCATCTAGGATCATATTTCTCCTTTCATGTACTTGGAATGATCTAGAGCATATTATTTTTTAGGGCTCATTTTTAGATCCTTTCATGTACCCCATAACTTCATCTTCATTTAGATTCAAATATGTCATATTCTTCCATGCAGTAAAGTTTGATGACTCGAGAAATTTGTTGCTCTCCTTGCAATAAGTCATCTTGTCGGATTTAAAAGAGGTCATAGAAATACTTAACTAAGTAGAGTTACTTGCTTCTTCTATCATATTACTTAATGATGATGATGAATATGATGCCAGAAAGTCCTTAGATTGAATTCTCCAACGTAGGTGACCTTGAATCCTTGATGATAAAGAATGTCTTATGAATGATGATGTCTTCAAAGGTCTTGGATAATGTTGGATGGTACTTGATGATGTGTCTTTCAACAATGTCTTCAACGTCATAAATATTTTATGGAAATATTACCTTCTTGATGAGTGGATCCTTTGAATGAGATTGAAGGTCTTCTTGAGATATCTTGAGATTTTTGTTCCAAAAATATTTGACTTTCCAATGAAAACTTTGACCTTGACTTTGATGCTTTCTAGAGAAATGGATTCTTCTTCTTTAATCCTTGAGTGTCTCCTTGTCAAGTAGCCCTTTTCTTCAACACCTTAGCTCTGATAACATGTTGAGAATTTGGTAGGGCTAGGTTTAATTCAAATTCTCTACATGATAATTACGTGTGAACTTACTTATGTTACTTATGTCTTTTCTTCTTAGATTATTATTTCTTTCATCAAGTCAATTACAAAAACACAAGAGACAAAAATTTAGGCTCTTCGAGCTAGGGTCAAAACGTCTCCCTCTTAGACATGAAAACCCACAATAAATTATTCTTATATACTTTTAGTTGAAAAGTAGCATGACCATGAGAGAAACCATTCACCTTTGTATGTGTCCAAGACCTTTTCACTACTTTTTCCTTGCGTCCTTAAGCTAATACTCTTTTCGGTGTCATCATGCACTATCCTACACCTTTTTGCACGAGGACAAGAGAGTTGGGTCTCTAACTATATTCTTCCTTCTTTCGGTACTCCTTGACCTTAGGAAATCTTGGTTCCTAGATGAACTAATCTCAATCTCCTTGTTGTAGAATATACTTCATTCTTTTAGCCCTTGGTATATCTAGAAGCCAGTGCCTTCTTTGCTCTATCCTGTAGCACCTACTTCATTCTTCTAGCGCTTGGTCTATCTATAATCTAGTTCCTTCTTATTGCACCTACGTTAACCCTTACCTCCTCATTGTACCTCTGAACTATGATATGCCACCTAGCATAGATATCCAAAGCTTATAGACCCAACAAAGTAATATAATATTTTTCCTTCTCGTCATTTTTTATACTCCAACTGTAACTCCTTTCCTTCATTGTCTATTCTGTCCCAAATCGGTTACCATGTCACTATAATATAACCTCAAATATGTCTGAAAAAACTCAAATTGATTCGATTTTTTCTATGTGTTTTATGTGCAGTACAGTGGGCTATTTATAGTGTTCAAGCCCTGTATAAACAGACGTGGCCATGAATAGGTGAGACGTTTTATGAGCCGACATGTGCATTTCTTTTAAGACGACTTTGATTGTTTTTTATAGGCCAACTTGGAGAGGTATTGCAACTGAGTATAATACTTGTTTGATCAAGGGTGTTAGCAACATTCTTGAATCATGTTGACAAGGTGGTTTAAAAATTCCTTGAGGCATACATCACTGACTTTACATGTGTGATAATTCATATACATGATTGTAATTAATACATTTATGACAAAATGAAAAATCTCTAAAAGACATCAAGGAGAAGTATTTGACCTATAATAAAATCCTTGCTCATGAAAACCATGAAACAAGATTAAAAAAAATACATTTTATTATATTTTTCTTCTTCAATACATAAATATATAATTACATAGTCAATATGAAGACCGAAAATAGTTACACTTTCAAACACATGCTTTCTTGATCTTGAGATGATTCCACAACTGCTTCTTCTTCTTTAAAATTGTCATAAGGAGGATGCCATACATTATGTTCATCTTGTTTTAATTTTGTATATGCTTTCTCATGAAATATAACATATCTTCTTGGAAAGAACTTGTGAGTACATGGATCATACATATTATATGTTTTTTTATAGGTACAATGTCCAATAAAAACAGATTTGATAGCTTTAACACCTAATTTTCTCCTATCATTTTTAGGAATATGAGCAAAGGCCTTACATTAAAATATCCTTAAATGACTACTTTTAGTTTAAAACCATAAAATTCTTCAAATGGTGTTTTGTGTTCAATATATTTTGTAGGACCTCTATTATTGAGGTATACAGTTGTATTAATTGCTTTAGCCCAAAAATTATTTGAAATTCCTTTAGTTTTTAACATACTACGATTACATTAGACCAATGTTCTATTATTTCTCTCAACTACTCCATTTTAATGAGATATATCTGGTATTTTAATTTTTGCACAATTGCATTTATTTTCCAGTATTTGATAAAATTTCCTAAAGTGTACTCACTATTGCTATTTGATAGAATAATTTTAATGCTCTATCATGTTTTCTTTTACGCCATATTTTTTAATTCTTTAAATTATTCAAACACTTGAAACACATCATTTTATTTCTTATAAAGTACACCCAAGTGTATCTACTTCTATCATCAATAAATATAAGAAATTAATATGCTCCTCCAAGTGACCTAGTTTTCATAGGATCACATAGATCTGTGCGCACTATTTCAAGCATTTCAAGTATTCTTCCATCTTCACGCACAAGAAATTTTTCCCTATGTTTATTTCTTAGTGCACAAACTTCACATTCAAAGTGCTCACCCTTAACATTGAAAAGGCCTTCTACCTCAATTTATTTTGTATTAACATTAGATCATTATGATTTAAGTGTTCATACCATTGATGCCAAAGTTCTATAGTCAAAGCTTGATGTCCATTCTTTGTAACATCAACTTGTATAATCCTCCAACTCCCATTCCTTTTGCAACAACCTTGTAGTTGTCATGCATATCCTTTACCAAAAAATATGATTTCGCAAATGGAAATTTTAAATGTTAATATGTAATAGTAGAGTATGAAATTTAGTTTTTCTATAATCCTAGAACATAAACCACATTTTGAATTATTTTTTCTTGCCCATTACTCATAGTAATAGTTATATCATCATATCCTTTAATTTCATGTGATCTGTTATCTCCTAAATAGATATGTGCACCATTATTGACTTCATGATATGTATCAAACCAATCTCTTTTGCATGACATGTGGATTAATGGACCAAAATCTATGAACCAAGCATTATCATCATCATTTTTTGTTGATAAAGTGGCACTTGACAAAAATAATTTAAGACCGCTAAAATCTTAACTGATTGTCTCATCTCCATCAACATAATTTCATGTATGGATTCTTTGTTTAAATAGACCAAACCTTATTTTCATGCAATTCTTAACTAAATTACTAGGTTTTCACAGTAATAACACACATCATGTGATTTTGGTGATGGTGTATTTTGAAATGATTTTACTTGTGGCATTTTTCTTTTATTTTTCTCCCATTGTTTTCCCGGTTGAAGGTTTGCTTCCCTTTTGCCGTCAATGTTAAATCTCAATTGGGATATTTCTAATTCAGACTTCTTCTCCACTTTTCTTCTTGCATAAGTATACCTTCCAGCTCATTAAAGAAAATTTTAAGGTATAACATTCACTGCCATCGTGGCTCCTTGACTTGATTAATTCTTTAAAGAATTCATAAAGTAAAAAATTATCGATTTCCATAAAATTAAAGACCACAAAATTTTCTTCTGAAATCACAAAAAATCACCACAAACTATTTTATCCAATAAAAAACAACCATCACAACTACTTTTAACAAATTTGAAACTCGAAGCTTGGGATTAATAGATATGAAACACCTGCTTATTTAACCCTTAAAACATTTAATAAAAAATATGTATGAGAACCACTAGAAGAAGGAATCATTCGCAATATATGCATTCAAATTCATTGGAAATAAATCCCCTCCTTTTTGTTTCAACATTTGCAGATTCTATAGGAAAGAGGAGCTGCAACTACAAACTCTTGGTTATAGGCCCCTTCGAGTAGCACTCTCAACAACAATGAATATTCATTCAACGTAGGCATCCTATGCGAGGTCTCATATGTGGCGACGCATCAATATTAACATTGATCGATTTCTCTCACTGACTTCACACCAATTTCTCTCTAACACACCCTTTGCTCAACACAACGATTTCTCAAACTCACACAATGGTCCCTCTGACAATTCTCCACAACACAATAATCTGTCAAACTCACACAATGATATATTGATCTGATAAAAAAAAACCCTCACACTCTCAACACTCAACCTCCCTCTGATACCAAATCGGAGAATGTGAACTCAAAAAGTAGATATTTGCATTGAAAAAGAGGGATTTTTATACATGTTTATGAAGCTTCTATACCATGTGGATTGTTGGTGGCAGGCTTCTTAAAGAAGCTAGTTCAACTCTCCAGAAGCCATAATAATTCTTATCTAACACATTTATTGCAGAAGGTCAGTCGGAATTAATGTTTTCAAACACTTGTGATGTTGGAGGGATTTGAAGGGTGGTTCTATGTTAAAGGTGGGCAAGTAAGGAGTGGACCCATCAACACCATGTAAACCTTTGACATGACAGATATTCCTTAAATAGATTAGGGTAAATCGGTATATAGATGGTGTCCCAATAAATCTCAGCATTGTTCTTGTCATAAATGTTGTGTTAGTAGTGAATTTTGGGATATCTCAGTGATTGAGGCAAGACATTAATTACTCGAGTTGAAGTGAAAATCATTCCCCTCCACCAACATTAGTACAAATCATTAATCATTTCCTTTATCACAGATACCCTCAAAACCAAATGAGACACTAATTTGGATTCACAGCAAGACTATACATTGTTTAATGTTTAATACATGGTGTCCCATCATTTCTTTATAGAGAGGCTACAACAGGTTTCTAGGAAGTTACTTACACAAGTACCTTGGTTGTATGTTGTAATGAGAACAATTGTATCTCCATTTGTAACACAACGAACAAAGGGAAAGTTTGTTATTCTCATATTTCTAAAGTAATAATGACCTTGTTGAAGTACATATCCGAGGGTAGGTTCCAATACTGTATGACATTTTTAGCTGAGAAAATGACAGAAAATTTTCTACAATAGATGGGGGAGTTTTAGATTTTTTCATCAAACGAAGGATGAAACGAAGTGTTGAGATGCATGCTATAGAGGTTAGATCAACACTATAATTTTGATGTTGGGAGTATCCTATGGAGAAGATTTTCTATGTAATGTAGAAGGTGGTTACTCTATTATCATGCAAAAATTGAAGAAGTTGATTGTTGATGAAGATCGAGTTCAAAACTTGAAGATTAGTGAAGAAGGGAATGTACGATTAATGATAGAGAACACATCATCAAAGAAGAAGTTGCCAAATGAAGTGTGCTTAGAAATGGTGATTAGAAATATGTAATAAGGGAGGAGACCATGGAAACTATATTTGAAGATTCATAAGAACAAAACTTGTGAGATTGTGGAAATCATCACTCATTGTAAAGTAAATATGTTTTTTTAATTACTTTAAAATTTGTGAAATAAATATATATATAATTTTTATTAATATTTAAAATGTTAAAAAATCATTCACCAGATAATAGTAATAATCTCTACAATATCATTAAATTCCATACTAAGTGAGTGTTAATGCACTTTCTAGTATCAATGTACGGAATATGACGGGAAACGAGTGGGCAGGTATCGAATATCAAAGTACCGAATATAGTGGGCAAGGAAGGAGTGGACCCATCAGCACCATGTAAATCTTTGAAATGAGAGATATTCCTTAAATAGATTAGGGTAAACTGGTATAGAAACGGTGTCCCAATAAATCTCAACATTGTTCTTGTTATAAAAGTTGTGTCAATATCAATATTTGATGACGGAGGTTTAAGTTGATTCAATATTTGATTACTGCTTTGAGATTTCACGTTGTCAATGATTGACGTCAAACAACATCGATTAAATGATGGTGCAGGTTGGTTTATGGACGGGATTATTTATTTATTAATTAGCATTTATTTATCATCGAGTATCAATTCGATAACGAATAGAAATTTTGTGTGCTTGCAATAATCAGAATTACAAAGAGGAAAATAAATTAGTATTTATCTATGATTGAGTATCAACTCGATAATGAATATAAATTTTGTGTGGTTAGAATTATTATATTGTCAAATACGAGAGTATTAATTTACTAAGAGTACTAGTTACTTTAAGCTAGTATTAGTTTAAATACAAAGAGTCTTAGTACTAATAATCTGAATTATTATATTATAAATACAAGAGCTTTAGTTTAGTAAGAGTACTAGTATTTTAAGTTAATATTAGTTTAGTGTATTCTAGTAAAAAGTAAATGTTTTTAAATATTTTAATATAATTACAAGTCGAAAATTACAAGTTTAATATTTTTTGAAAATATTATAAGTTAATATAAACAATTTTTAAACATAATTATTTTTAGTGTTTTTTTTTTTTTTTTTTTTTTTTTTGGGGTTAAATATTACACAAAGTTAAATATCAAAATGAATTACAAATATTAATAAAATAAGAATTTTGTTTCTTTATACAGATGAAATTCATATTAAACATTTTTAAGTACTTTTGTTTTATTTGGTGTATATATATAAAATTGGCATTGAAATCATTTATGTTTGATTTCCTTCCACATTAAAATATTAATACATGAGACAATTATATTTGCATGTAGAAAATATATGTCCAAATAACTCTTTCTATATATGTAGTCTTTTTACAAATATTTATTAGAATATTACATGTTGTTTTATCTCTCTATGTAAAGTATTTTTGTTATTAATTTTTAAAATATTATATCTCAATTATGTGTTAAAAAGTAAATCAATTATAAATTTCTCTAAAAAAAGTTATGTATAAAATTCAAATTCCCTATAATTGAATTTGAAATATATTATTGATGATTCACTTTTTACACATTAAAATGTTAATACATGTTTCAATTATATTTGGAAGTAGAATCATATACCCGTAGAACCTTTTATATAAAATTATTTTTGTTATAATTTTTTTTTTAATATTATGTTTTTATTTGCTAACATTATTAATTTTTAAAATATTACAGGTTAACTTTATATTATATTAAGAAATGAATGAATTACAAACTTGCCAAAAAAAAATAATAATTAATAAAGTTATATATATAAAAATAGACATTAAAAAATTTAATTTAATTTATGATTTACAAGGTCAATCATACTTCAAAATATATATATAGAATATTATTTGAATGAATAATCACTTCGTCTGGTACCCTGCCCAGATTTTTAAGTAATATTTCATCAATAGTTGAAAAACAAATCGAATTTCGCTCAGTAATACGCATTCGTATGGAACCGGGGAATATTTGTCTTTTTGTTAGCCCGCTTCAGGCGAACTTGGTAACTAAACGTTAAAGTGAATATTTATTTGATATACTTATCATTACAATTTTTGCATTTGTCTATAGAAGCGTGCCGCGATTGTTCATTTTTACGATTTCCATTTTCATCGTAGATGGTATGGTGATGCTTTACTTATCCTTCTCTTTAATTTTTAGTTTAGGGATATAGTAAATGGCAACGTAGAGGGCCATTGATTATTTTTCACTTTTTATTTTACAAGTATAGTTAATAATGTTGTGATAAATATTTTTCAATTTTTTTTGGTAAAATGTATTTTATTAGATTTTATTAATTTAAAAAAAAAACTATAATGAATTTTATTAGTTTAAAAAATAAAAATAAAAACTTTAAATCTAATACTATTGAGTCAAAAATACTTTATTTTATTTAAAAAGATTCAAATTTACGAGAGATGAAGAGCATGGAAATTTAATATGATTTTAATTAAAAAGATTAAGTTTTCAAGTGAATAAGAACATGGTGATTCAATATGATTTTCACTAAAAAGTTTTAAGAAAAACGGTCTTTCTATATTTGTTTTAATTATAAAGTTAGAGAAAGTATGTATAAAAACATTGGTTAAACTATTGAGAGATCGATGAGAATGTTGTATTGCAAAACATTAATAACATTAAAAAAATTGTTACTTCTAAGTTCAAAGAAAAAATGTGGTGTGAGAAATATCTAGCAGCTAAAAGAAAATTAAGATATTATAAGGAGGTCATCAACTCCACCCTAGAAGACCAAAAGTATCTCTCTGTTTTAACTAGCTCAAAGAAGAAAATTAATATAGCCAAGATTAGAACGAACACTTGTGAGCTCCATAGTGAAACAAGTCGTTGGACAGTTCTTAAAACACCATGGATGCAAAGGATCTGCCATCTCTGTGAGAATATGAACATCGAGGATGAAAATCACTTCCTTTTAGAGTGCCCCGAGTACAACCACATTAGAGCTCAATTTCATAATCTTTGTTGCAATACCAACCTTCCTAGCCTTTTAAGATGTCAAAATTATAGTGAGCTTGAGAGGCTTTTTTCCAAGCTTTTTGAGCATAGAAATAAAATATTAAATCAAACTAAATAACTCTTTTTTTTAGGTGCGATAGACCAAAGATTGGTCTAAGTGGAAGTTAACCATCATCATCATCATCATCATCATAAACTTTTTTATATTATATTTTCATAGTTTTACTACCAATTGCCAGTTTACAAAAACAATTTTTTTATTAAGTGATATTATTTAATTTATTTGTTTTGAAAGTTATTAAACAATATATCTTATTTCTAATTTTCCTAACTTATTTTGTATTTTGAAATTTAATTAAAATACAAATTGTTTTTCTATTTATTATTATTATTATTATTTTTAATGTAATAATATTTTTAATTTTTTATTATTTTACCAAATAATATTTTCAAATAATAATTAAATATATTCAAAATATATAATTATAACTAATTTTTTTTTAATGAAACTTTTTTAAATAATTCTCACTTTTTGATATATATTATTAATAAAATAAAATATAATACGTAGTGGAGAGACTCAGAAGTTGCACAACTGAATTTCTATAGGAGGCATCACTTGGAACTTTCCTTTTGGTGGGCTATATGCATTTTCGATCCCCAGATTTCTCAAAGCAGAATCGCCTGCGCCAAAAGTTACTACTGTAAGAACTGTTCTAATGATCTCTATGATACTTACAGAATTCTAGACAAACTGTCACATTCATAAACCAAAAAGTTACGCTCATAAATAATTTTTTTATTTTATTTTACTAATGATGCACAAATTCACTGTTTATACAGGACCATATACAGAAATACATTTAATATTATACAATCATATCAACACGGATTTAGGTACCGTTTAACCATAACATGCATTAACGACACCATTATGCATATCATTGATGGATATTTGTTAACCTTTTTGGTTAAGGGGTGACTGACTATCTCGGCATTTTCTACTTTACAAAGTTAACGTTAGCAGTACCAAAATTGCACTCACGTTTTGCAGTATCGTAATTATCTTCTGCGCATTGTATGGATACAATCCCGAGTCGGTACTTTTTCTGAGATCTGGTAATTAAGGCTGGCATAAATGTCATTTGTTATTTTCGATGTGAATAATACTTGGCATGCGAGGTTGATGGACGTGGCAAGATCCGACTCGCATTCGTTGTGAGATGGCATACCATGAAATTAATAGCATGACAGCTGCTCGCTATCTTGATTTTTACAGAATTAATGGAGGGAAAGTAGACTATAGTATACCCCAGCGTTTTTCGACAATCTTGCAGTTGTTTCTCCTTTGCATGGCATGCCATAGGAATGTCGCTGCTATGGATTTTTCTGCCTGGTCTCATCTTAAAGACTGTGCTCCACGCACTGGTAAACCTCAATTTGCAATCCCTGTTAGGTTCTCATATGATTATGAATCAATTAATCATTTTTTTTCCTCTGTTCTTAACAGTGTGCTTGGTGTCAAGATTGCGATGGAGTTTCATCTTCGGTTAGCGTAATTAAGAGCGGGAGAGCTGAGACAGTAATCCGATTATGGTTTGCTACTTCCTCGGCTCTAGAATCCTCTTTTCCTTCCGTTTGGTCATAAGCGTATGGGGTAATATCCTCAGGCTCACCTTTGCTTCTTCTTACACCTTTGGCTCTCATTTTTTTTTAACAGAATCTCAAACCAGAAAACGCACCCCTACAGGTAAACATACCCGGCACCATTGTTCTTGTTTTTAGTTCATTTACTATTCTATTTCTTTTTGTTTGCGTTTACTTCCATGGATGGCTGTACCAACGCTGGATCCATCCCTTCATTTTTTTTCGGTGTCACTATTGACAGCACTTGTTTTTCTTTTGTGCTTGGCAGGTTAGTGGGTTTATTCTTTAATAAATTCCCTTCCTCTTGCTTGAAATGGACAAGTCTCTTGAGTCGGCCATGTTTCTCCTATACCAGGTACACAGCAAAAGGCGATTTGTCAATAGTCCTCTGCTTTAGTGTTACCCTTGCGGGTTCTACAGGAAATTCCCTTTTTTTCCTTTCAGAGTAGGGTAATATCGTGATGTTCCATGCAAACAATGTATCAATTCAGGCTCTGTTGTTATTTTGTTCCGAGGCTGTCTGTTGTGCCTCAACAGACTTTATGATTTAACTGTGAAATTTTTTTGTATATATTTATCATTTTCACAATCAGGATCTTGAGGGCTGTTAGACCCTTAGACTCACGACCCTCTGATACTGTAATGCAGTTATGACTTGGACCGTCTTTCTTTTGCTTCTAATGTTTCAGTATTTTCATGAGGAAATATATGCTAGTCATAATCTTGCCCTTGCCGCCGTAGAACAGTCCGACAATATATATGTTAGTAACTCGTTTCTTGTTTTTATTGCGATAGTCTCTTCTATAATTTACTTCAGATAGTTCGTATTTATTTATAGTTTGAACATTTTATTCTTTCCGCTATATGTGAATGGCTCTAAAGATTTAGTATTCTGTTTCATCCCTACAATGCATGCGTTGCCAGGTTTACCTCCTTCGTTTTATTGGTATATATCAGTTTGGTTGTTCAACCAGTTAGCAGTAATTCGCTCAGAAGCACACTCATTCAATTTTCTTGTTTAAATGGTCTCATAGATTATACTATGGTGACCGGCCCACCATTCCTTCACAATGGCCATGTATAGTTTTTGTATGTAAAACACGAGGAGCGGGGTCTGGGTAGTGTTTCAACCCCCAAACCCGGTACTTCAAACTCTTCCTCCTTTCTATTATGAAATTCTTTAGAGTATTTAACTAGAAAGATCAGTTCTTTTGTTTTTATAAAAAAAATGCAAAACAGGTTTCTTTTTATTTCTGCTAACCTATCAGTTTTCTGCACAATTCCATGTTTCAAGTATTTTCAATTCTTCTCTAATAAATAAAGTACAAAGAGAAATATTCATCCAAACACTCTTCTGTTCTGCCCAGTTGACAATAATCTGGTGCCTCCTCCTACAGTAAGGTTATCCATTCCATTTGTAAACAGTCAATTACTAGAACTTTTCTATATGTATAGTAAATAAACAAAACATTCTAGTTCAGTATACTTATCTAGAACATAATATCATTTTCCTCAAGCTGTGGTCCTCCCAACCATCCATGTGAGGCAATTACATCCTTCACTTTCCCCCTAGCTTCAGAAGTCCAAGAATGGCGCCATGGGAATCACAGTGGAATGTACTCTGCTCTGACCTCTGGAAACCTTTCCAGTCACACACAGAAATTCTGGCCTTTTCGAGGGTTACAAAAAGATATTTTTCAACTGGTTCCTCCAACTCTAGAAAAATACTTTCCCCTTCTACCTGCCCCAATTTCCAGAACCCTCTCTCTTCCTCTGGATTCCAACTTTATCCACTAAGAAGAGGGTAACTGTCTTCCAACTGCCCCAACCACCACCTATTCTGAGAAACTATCACCAACAGCTTAGGATATTTTCTTTTTATTCATTGGTTCTTCCTATTAATTTCATAACAAAAATAAAATAGTAATTTTGTCTCAAAAACATAACAATGAAGTCTTTCTTGCAAGAAAATAAAATAAACAACTTGTTTTTAACTAGTTAATACTAGTTAATTCTAAATGAGGTTGTCACATCTCCCCCCCCTGGAAGTAACACCGTCCTTGGTGTTTTTAGCCCATCTCTACAAAGAGCTCGGGGTAGGCATCCTGTATAAATTTTTCATCCTCCCAAGTAGCTTCGTCTGGTCCAAAGTGCTTCCACTGCACTTTCACCTGGGTAACTATTCTTTTACGGAGTTCAATTTCCCTACGATCCAGAATGCGTAGCGGCTCTACCAGAAATTCTCCATCTGGTTCTACCTGGAAAGGGAAAACAACAGGATTACCAGTCAGTACATCAAATTTATTCAAACTTCCAGTTAGGACTTTGTTTCTACTCTTTTCTCCTACCTGAATGTTCTGCCAATGAATTACATGTTTTTCATCATGCACATATCGCTTTAACAAGGACACATGGAATACATTGTGTACTTTGATATGACTAGGCAAAGCCAGTCTGTAGGCTACTGGTCCCACCCTTTCCAAAATTTGGAAAGGGCCACAGTAACGGGGAGCTAATTTGGTGCAAGAAGTCCACCCTAAGGTACTTCTTTTAGGGTTAATTCTTACATACACATGGTCTCCTACCCTGAATTCACGATAGGATCTTTTCTTATCTGCAAAGAATTTTTTTCGGTCTTGCGCATCTTTCAAATTCTGCCTTATTCTTTTTACTTCAGCTTCCAATTCAACCAACATTTCTGGCCCCAACATCAATTTCGTTTCAGGACTGCTCCAGTTTATCGGGGTACGACACTGCCGACCATACAATGCTTCAAAGGGACTCATTTTTAGAGACTCCTGATATCCATTGTTGTATGCAAACTCCACAAGGTGCAGGTAATCTTCCCACTTGGCTGGCCGCTTCATTACATACATGCCCATCATGTCTTCCAAAACTTGGTTTACCCGCTCTGTCTGCCCATCAGTTTGAGGGTGATAGGTAGTACTAAAGTGTATCTGTGTTCCTAGACCCGAAAACAAAGTTTTCCAAAATGCGGATGTAAACTTAACATCCCGGTCTGAAATCACAGTTTTAGGTATACTATGCAACCTAAAGATTTCCTTCATGAATATGTCCGCAATATGCACTGTTTTGTAGGTAGATTGCATAGGTATGAAATGGGTAGATTTAATTAGTCTATCCACCACTACCATAATTGAATCATTCTGTCTCCTTGTTCGAGGTAAGCCCGTGATGAAATCTAAAGAGATCACTTCCCATTTCCATTCAAGAATGCGTATGGGCTGCAGTAGCCCTACAGGGTGCTGATTCTTTGCTTTAACCTGTTGACATTCCAAACATTTTCTTAGATATTCTGCAATGTCCTTATGCATACTTGGCCAGTAATATATCTTTCTTATTGCAGTGAGCATCTTTTGATAGCCTGGATGGCCAGCATAATTACTACAATGGAACTCATTCAGGATTAACTCCCTGAGACTTGTGCGATTAGGAACATAGATCCTTCCATGAAAAGTTAACATCTTTTCCTCGTTTCTTCCAAACTCGGATGGTTTGCCCTGCTCTTTATCATTACTCATTTGCTGCCACAAGAATTTATATTTAGGATCTTTCTGCACTTCTTCCTTCATCTGTTCTAACAGTTGGCTTTCTGGTTGACTGTAGTACATTGCATAAATTCCATGCAATTTCTTGCTCAATTCATCTGCAACTCGGTTTTCTTTTCCCTTAACATGTTGTATATCCATGTCAAATTCACTCAAAAAGGCATTCCACCTTGCCTGCCTAGAGTCTAGATCTATTTGCTTATAATAATTAGTCAAACTGCTATGATCTGTTTTAAGTAGAAATCTTTTACCCAGCAGATAATGCTTCCATACTCGGAGGGCATGCACTACTGCTGTGAGTTCCAAGTCATAGGCAGAATATGTTTGTTCATGTTCCCTCAGTTTTCTGGACTCATAGGCTATCACTTTTCCTTCTTGTGTTAATACTGCACCAACTACTTCCTTGCTGGCATCAGTACACACCATAGAGTCTTTATTGGGGTCAGCTACCTTCAGTACTGGTGCTGTGGTTAGGAGTTGTTTCAGCTTTTCAAAGCTAATCTGACATTCATTCGTCCATTTGAAAGGTTTTCCTTTCTTTTGCAAGGATGTAATAGGATAGACGATTTTAGAAAATCCTTCAATAAATCTTCTATAATATCCAGCTACGCCCATGAATGATCTAATATCTGCTACATTTTGAGGTACTCGCCATTACATTATGGTTTTTATCTTTTCGAGATCAACAACTATTCCCTCTGCTGACACAACGTGTCCCAAATACTGAATTTTTGATTTAAAGAAATCGTACTTGCTAAACTTTGCATATAGCCGATGTTTTCTCAATATTTTCAAAACTATTCTCAGATGTTCCTTATGTTCCTCCTCACTTTTTGAGTATATCATCTATGAAAATCAATACGAAGATGTCTAAAAACTGATGAAATATGCCATTCATCAACCTCATAAAGGTTACTGGCGCATTTGTCAGCCCGAAAGGCAGTACCACAAACTCATAATGCCCATATCTAGTGTGGAATGTTGTTTTGCAAATATCTTCATCCTTGATTTGTATCTGATGATACCCGGACCTTAGATCTATTTTAGAAAATACCTTAGCACCTCTCACCTGATCAAATAAATCATCAATTCTAGGTAAAGGATATTTATTCTTAACAGTCATCTTATTGAGTTGTCGATAGTCCATACACATGCGTAAGGTTCTGTCCTTTTTCCTAACAAAGAGAACTAGTGCTCCCCAAGGTGACACGCTTGGGCGGATATAACCTTTATCTAACAACTCCTGCAATTGTATTTTAAACTCTATTAACTCTGGTATACTCATTCTGTAAGGAGCTCTTGACACCGAAGAGGCTCTGGGCAGCAATTCAATGGTGAAGTCAATATCCCTTTTAGGTGGCAAACCTGGAATATTTTCTGGAAATACATCCAGAAATTCTTGCACTACAGGAATATCTTCTATGATGGAAGCCTTGTCCTTAGAATCTGCATATCCTACTTGGATTGCGTACAACTGGCATCCTTTTCTGATACATTTTCCCATTTGGGAAGCTGTTATTAGGCGTAGTTGTACATGCTTTTTAATTCCTTGAATCTCTTTACACGTGCCATGTTGCATTCGGATGTAAATTATCTTTTCCTTGCAGTCCACTAGGGTCTAGTGTTTTTTCCAGCCAATCCATTCCCAACAACACATCATACGACCCTAATGGTAGAACGTTTAAATCTTCTTGTACCTACTGCTCTGCCACCTCCAGTATGCAGTTAGTAATTTTTGCGGTTACCTTGCGTTTTGCCCCGGTAGCTAACTGAGCTAACCATGGGTTCTTAAATTTCTATTCTTTTAATTTACACAATTCCACTATTTTAGGACTTACATAACTTAAACTTACTCCAGGATCTATTAAAATCAAAACAGTTTTAGTTAGGATAGTACCTTCCAATTCAATCATCGTGGGCTGAAAGTTAGCCTGTCGATCCTCCAAGGCTGCATTTATATGTGGTATGTTATGCGCCACGTCCCCCACTATTGATGCCTCCTACAAATTTTCCACAGTTTCACTTTTATTCCATTGTGGACAATTTTTGTAGTAATGGGCTTCCCCACAGCCCTAGCACTATAGGGGAGGTTTAGAATTTTTCCCGTGCTCTGGTTTGCTTGATGCTTCTGTGGGTTTTTCCTTAGCTGGCCACTTGATCCTTTGATGGTTCTTATTAAACTGCTTGCTAATGACGTTCCATCCTACCCCTTTAAAGTGGCTGCTTTTACTGCTCTTGAAAGTAGAGGAATTATTTTGATTTTTCTTAGGCTGCCAGCCCTTTCCACCTTCCCCCTTGGCTTTATACCACTGGTAACACATGCGTGCTTTCTGGACAGCTTCATCCATGGTTTGGGGGTTAACAAACTATATTCTTTCTCTCATGGGAGCAGGAAAAATGCTCAAAAACCTCTGCACCTTGGCTTTTTCCTCTCTGAGGTAAGGTACATACCGTAACAGGGAGGTAAATTTCGTGACATACTCATCCATAGTCATCTGGCCCAACCGAAGATCATGGAATTCCTTGGCTTTGTCATCATAAAATCTTTCTGTTAGATATTTATCTTTGAAGTACTGCTGGAATAGTTCCCATGTAATATCTCATTCATTAATACTTTGAACATTCTTTACTTATTCCCACCACAGGGTGGCTTTCTCTCTCGGTTGGTATATAGCCAATCTGGCCTTCAGATTGCTGCTATACTCATACACTTGAAAATATTTATTTATATTAATTAACCATGCTTCAACTGCCTCTTCTGCCTCGCCATCAAACATTGGTGGCTTAATCTTACGAAATTCCCCATGCAGTTCCACTTTCTGCCTCTTGAGATCTTGTTGATCGGATGAATTGCCTGACTCTACCTCATTATAGTCTTATTTTTGCTCCTTTGGGAGGGGCTCCTCTCAGTCTTACCAGTAGTATTGTTTCGGGTTTGTTGCTCATCCTGTTCTATTGATAATTCCTTTTCAGCAGTGGGGTGTTCCATTTCTTAGTTTTGTTTGTCAGACAAACTTTTCAAGATCTTTTCTTGGTCATGTAACAGCCTCTCATTATCCCTCTGGACCCTTGTCATTTCTTCTTGTAGTTGCTATACCGTATTTAGTAGAAATGAAGTTTGATGTTGCTGCTCTTCTAGCATTTGTCTTTTCTTTTGGTGTTGTTCCATAGTTAATTGAACCCACATTTCTGGATTCATAACTGTCGGGCCTTGAGTCTCCTCCGGGTGTGATGGAGATGTTGTACCTTCTCTCATTTCTCTCGCTTCCTCTCAGTGCAATAACACATAAACAACTTCATTGTTAGTAGACCCTTAAGGTTCCAGTGTAGCAATCGGCTCTGATACCACTTGTCACATTCATAAACCAAAAAGTTATGCTCATAAATAAATTTTTTTATTTATTTTACTAATGGTGCACAAATTCACTGTTTATATAGGACCATATACAGAAATACATTTAATATTATACAATAATATCAACACGGATTTAGGTACCGTTTAACCATAACATGCATTAACGACACCATTATGCATATCATTAATGGATATTTGTTAACGTTTTTGGTTAAGGGGTGACTAACTATCTCGGCATTTTCTACTTTACAAAGTTAACGTTACCAGTACCAAAATTGCACTCACATTTTGCAGTATCATAATTATCTTCTGCGCATTGTATGGATACAATCCCGAGTCGGTACTTTTTCTGAGATCTGGTACTTAAGGCTGGCATAAATGTCATTCGTTCTTTTCTATGTGAATAATACTTGGCATGCGAGGTTGATGGACGTGGCAAGATCCGACTAGCATTCTTTGTGAGATGGAACACCATGAAATTAATAACATGACAGCTACTTCCTATCTCGATTTTTATGGAATTAATGGAGGGAAAGTAGATTGTAGTCTACCCCAGCATTTTTCGATAGTCTTGCAGCTATTTCTCCTTCGCATGGCGTGCCAGAGGAATGTCGCTGCTATGGATTTTTCTGCCCGGTATCAGCTTAAAGATTGTGCTCCGCGCACTGGTAAACCTCACTTTGCAATCCCTGTTAGGTTCTCATATGATTATGAATCGATTAATCATTTTGTTTCCTCTGTTCTTAACAGCGTGCTTGGTGTCGAGATTGTGATGGAGTTTCATCTTGGGTTAGCGTAATTAAGAGCGGGAGAGCAGAGACGGTAATCCCATTATGGTTTGCTACTTCCTCGGCTCTAGAATCCTCTTTTCCTTCTGTTTGGTCATAAGCGTATGGGATAATATCCTCAGGCTCACCTTTGCTTCTTCTTACCCCTTTGGCTCTCATTTTTTTTCTAATAGAATCTCATACCAGAAAACGCACCCCTACAGGTAAACATACCTGGCGCCATTGTTCTTGTTTTTAGTTCGTTTACTATTCTATTTCTTTTTGTTTGCGTTTACTTCCATGGATGGTTGTACCAACGCTAGATCCAGCCCTTCGTTTCTTTTCGTTGTCACTATTGACAGCACTTTTTTTTCTTTTGTGCTTGGCAGGTTAGTGGGTTTATTCTTTAAGAAATTCCCTTCCTCCTGCTTGAAATGGACAAGTCTCTTGATTCGGCCGTGTTTATCCTATACCAGGTACACAGCAAAAGGAAATTTGTCAATAGTCCTCTGCTTTAGTGTTACCCTTGCGGGTTCTATAGGAAATTCCCTTTTTTGCCTTCCCGAGTAGGGTAATACCATGATGTTCCATGCAAACAATGCATCGATTTAGGCTCTGTTGCTATTCCGTTCTGATGCTGTCTGTTGCGCCTCAACAGAATTTATGATTGTCATGTCTCCCTTTTTCCAACCAATTTTTTTTTTTTTTTTTTTATATATAGGTGATTGACTTGTCTTTCATAGTTGAATCTAATTCCTCTTGATGCACCCTTAATTGTATATGATTATCTTCGATTTATCTCATATGATAATTTTTTATTTAAACTTCCATAAAATATAAGACAACCCTTATATTTTTATAATACCCTCGTTAAGTCATTCTGTCCCATCAATACCTCAATTGAAGTTTTCAATTTCACTACATCCTAATGGAAGTTTCGGCCTTTACATAATCCTGATCTTTTCGAAGTTTTTTGGGGGATGTCGTACTATTGGAGAGGGGTCTTATTCCCATTTCCATGGGTACGCTACATGTATAGTGATGGTGTGAATTACATTTGATAATGATTCATTTTCTCACTTGCATATATATGAGATATAAAAGACCCATAAAAGGGTCGACAAGTGTAGGCTTGTCAACCTCGGTCCTACGTCCCTGTGGCATGAAGAATTAATTTTTTTTACCCAACCCGGGTACCTTGACTTGATACAAGTTCAGCGTGAAGTAGACACGTAGATTTATGAAATCGAGTTTTGTATATCAAAGATTCGTGCCAGCTATGGCCTTCATGTGTTTGGGGATTGTCGATTCGTTTTAATTACGTGATAATCCGACTTTGAGTTGTTCAACTGACATATGATACTAAACGTACGATTTCCTACACTGGAGTTTAATGTTTCGATTTCCATCGGGATTTTCATGAGTCCTTGTCTGTGCGTTTGATTTTATTTCGGAAACCCTAGAACGCCATTCCTATGTTGAATTGACACTGGGCTGATATCGAGCCACGAGCTAGGGTTTCAATCGAACACAAAAATTTTTCCCAGCCTCGTTATCTTCCAGGATATTCGTTTCATCTCATTATCCTTTCTCATATGCATCTCTGCTTTTCGCTCCACTTCATGAAGTGCCGCAACTCAGGAGGATTTTTTTTTTCCAGTGCGTGGTTTTGGCTTTCAGCGGGAAGGTAACCAAGTTCACATCTCTGCATCTCTGCCTACAAAATAATTCGATGTCTTTCGATTTGGAAATGATGTATTCTGAAATTTGCGATTTGGTTTGCCGGAGACGACGCCTCATCGAGACACGCGTTGGATTGTTTTCCAAGGTCCGCAGAGACTCAACCTTGCGTTCTATGTCTATGCTTCTCCTTTTTGCATCTGAGTTCTAAAGATGTGTGAGGGTTTTCAGACAAACGCGCAACTTTGACAACAAAGTAGATTATCTAGGCGTAGGGAAGCCCAGGTTAGTTAGGCTTTCCGTGTTTATTTGTTGTGATAGATGTGTATATAGATATATAAGAACCAATTGTATTTTATTTTCTACAGATACCATTCGCTACGATGGATACCATTCTTCTATTTTTCTTCAGGGTTTCTATTCGTTCCTCATCACTTGTACAGGTAACCCTGGTTCCCGCCATTTCCATATCATACCATCTACTGGTTTATCGACTCGATGTTCGGCTTGGGCCTCTTCAAAACGCGTATGGTATTTTTTGTTTTCAGGTTATGTGAGCACGCTGGCAAACGTAATTCCCGACCATGCTCGTTTGCCATTTCCTCTGGCAACGAGCTAGTCCTTCCTTCGATGCCCCTAATCTTCCTTTCAGGGGTTTCATTTTACTGTGTACACAGTTGACGTCCTACCAACTATGTTAAGTTTTTCGTTTTGCCATTGTTTTACATTGCAGGGTATGACTGTCAAAGTAGTCAACGTTGTATCAAGACTATATGATACTGGTTTTTAAACCCAAATTGCGCAGACAATGCACCACATTTCTATTCAATTTTATTTATGTATTTAATGTCATGGAACCCATCCGAATGGACAATGAATTATGCGCACACTTTGGTTTTATCTTTGAATCGAGGACTGTCATTAGGCTGACCTCGCTCTTTATTTGTCAGTTTATTGGTTCTGATACTCGTTCATGTAATCTATAGCCGCCCCTTCCCTCAACTACATATTCTCTCCTACAGGTTTTTCTCTCGTTATATAATTTGTGTTGTCTCGCACTAGAAGGATAACCTATCATTACTGTTTATGACATGTTTGCGCACCATATTAGTTACCTTCTGAAATTTCGTTTTTTATTTATCTCTAATATGTTCTGCTGCTCTTGTTGTAACTACCTTGATTTCCTAGTTCAATTCGTTTAGATAATATAAATCTCAGAAGATGTTGGTGATGACTGTGCTACCCACCGATCTAGATTGTTAAGTGTAGATCGCTATTGTAAATCAATGATTCCATGACTGAAAGTGCTTTCGCATCATACTTAGTTTCTCGTTTCTTCTTTGGAGATTTATCTTGAGGACGTGTAGTAGATAAAAGTATTCATTCAGTTTTATATCGGTTTCTAAAATCATTGCCAGTACAGTTATATGCAATTATACATGTAAGGCGTGAATATGATTAAATTCTTTTCTTCATAGACAAAGATGTCTATACACCATTTACATGGTCTAATTCTGTTGTGTCTAGAGATATACTGTTCACTACATTAATAGCATGGTATCTCGTTTCTAAGGGTTAATGGACGAACAATAAATTTCTCCGGCTATAACTACTGTAATACAATTTCCGACAGTCCGAATATAGGTTTTCTTCTGGTCCTGCCTTCTTCAGGAATTGCTTGACCTTCAATTTTTCTTGTGATGACTAATACTCAAATAATTTTTTTATTATGCCAAAGACTTCTTACAATTCCAATTTTTTAAGATAAGATGTACAGATGCTTGAATAGTACTAGGAACTTCTGCATATAAAATTTACTTCCTATATACCTCTATTATCATATGAGGAATGTATATATTTCTAGTGCAGGCTATGTTTTTTTTTAATTTAACTATGAATTCTCATATGCACATTCTGATCTGGTGATAGTAACTCTCCTATTGCTCTATTTTATTCTTTCTCATAGAGTGTATTAACATAGGAGAAGCAGATTGAAATAAATTCAAGTATTGTATTCTGTGGACATACAAGTATCCCTAGATCTGAACAGAGATGGTTTAGAAATTCTAGTGGATTCTATTTCACACAGATAATGTCTACAACTATACAGAGTTCTGAAGGTGAATACCTTCTACTGATTCTGTTAAATGTAGCATTTACAGTATAATGTATAACAAACCTTTATATGTAGCCAATTCATACTGAAGTAAAGAAAACAACAGATAAGTAGAATTACATACCAATCAGCAAAATGACCAACCTCCCAACCTTAGAGTTCTATTTTTCTCCCAGAACTCACCCCCGAGCTGAGATCACCTCCACCACAGACTAACCTCAATCTGTTTAGGAGTAGCTTATTTAAGCTATTGTTCCCTAAAGCATGTTTCTAATTCTGCGTCCAGAATCTCAGGATGCTTTTCTTCCTGTTTGCCTAGGCTTCCCAATTTAGGGATTCTTTAAAGCTGTTTTATGCTTTTCCTCAGCTTTCCCAGCTTTTTACCTCTTCCCAACTAATCTCCTCATCATTGGGGAAATTCAGATTTTTCCTCAAAAATATAAATTTAAAACTTATTGTCTTTCAAGGATTTTTGAAAGATTGTGGGGAAATATTTTCCTCATCCATCCTCATAGATTTAGCAAGTGATCTCATCATCTCATTTTTTGTCAATCTGCAGCACAATAATTTATTCATTTCCTCAATAAAATGTTTAATTACATTCACAAGATAATTATCCTTTGGGGTCCACTCCCCTTAGGATGTAAAGTTCAAGTATCTAACTTTAGAATGAAATCACATGAATTGGGGGCGTTACATATTCCCCCTCTGAAAATAAACACCGTCCTCGGTGTTGTTATTCAACTACTAGAGTTTATTTTGCAAACAAAAATGGATATTTTTCCATCATTTCAGTCTCTTGTTCCCAGGTAGCTTCTTCAGCAGTAAAGTGCTTCCACTGCACTTTTACTCTTGCTACCGTTCTGCTTCTCAATTCAATTTCTTCCCGCTCCAATATTTGAAGCGGTTCTAGCAGAAACTCCCCTTCTGGTTCCACCTATACCACATTCCAATCAACTATGTGAGAAGCATCATGTACATATCTTTTTAATAATGAAACATGAAAGACATCATGAACTCTAACATGGGGTGGTAAGGCCAGCTTGTAAGCCACTGGTCCCACCCTTTCTAATATTTCAAAGGGACCACAGTATCTAGGGGCCAATTTTGCACAACTCCCAGCATAAAGGGTGCTCTTTTTGGGTTTAATACGCAAATACACATGCTCCCCAACTTTAAATTCTCTATGCACTCTTTTCTAATCTGCATAACTCTTCTGGCGATCTTGTGCTGTCTTGATGTTCTTTTGTATCTGTTTGAAAATTCCTTCCATTTCTTGTAAAGCATCTGGTCCCAACAATAGTTTGTCTTCTGGCTGACTCCAGCTCAAAGGAGTACGACACTTCCTACCATTACAGAATCATGCTGGTATTTGGTTTTGGGTAATCCTGTAATGAAGTCCATGGAAACAGTGTCCCATTTCCATTCTGCAATGGGAAAAGGGTTCAGAAGGCCGGCAGGATGCTGGTGTTCCACCTTAACTAGTTCACATTCCATGCATCTACTTAAATATTCTGCTACCTCTGTCTTCATTCCTAGCCAGAACAACTTCTTTTTCAGGGTTGTTAACATTTTCTGATATCCTGGATGTCTTGCATATGGTTGTTTGTGGTATTCATCCAGAATTTCTCTTTTTAAAGACTCTACATTGGGAATATACAATCTTCCCTTATAACAGATCACCCCTTTTTGGTTTTGAGTGAAACGAGTTTTCTCCTTTTTGTGTAATTTTACCAGAAGTGTTTCATAATTTGGGTCTTGGTTTGCTGCTTTAATCACTAATTCTTCTACATCAATCTGAGCACCACTTCCAATATTATTGATATTTTCACAAGCATTTCTGCTCAATGCATCATCAACTTTATTTTCTTTCCCTCCTATATGTTTTATGTCCATGTCGAACTCACTTAAAAAGGACAGCCATCTGGCCGGTCTGGCATTCAATTCAGTTTGAGAAAAGAAATATTTGAGACTAATATGATCAGTCATCAATGTAAATCTTTTTTCCAAGTAGATAGTGCTGCCACATTTTCAAAGCATGAATAACAACTGCTAATTCTAAATCATAGGCACTATAATTCTGTTCATGTATCTTCAGTTTCCTGGATTCATAGGCAATCACCGAATTTTCCTGCAAAAAAACTCCTCCCAATCCTTCTCTACATGCATCTGTACATACCACAAATTCTTTATCAGGACCTGCAATCTTCAGTATAGGGGCTGTAGTAAGTTTCAGTTTTAATTTGTCGAAACTGTTTTGGCATTTTTCAGTCCATTCAAACTTGACACCTTTCCTTTGTAAGGAAGTGATGGGATGTGCTATGGCAGAAAATCTCTCCACAAATATGCGATAATAGCCGGCAATCCCCATGAATGATCTAACTGCTGAAACATCAGTGGGCACTGGCCATTCTTTTATAGCCTTTATCTTCTTCGGGTCAACAGCAAGGCCTTGTTCAGAAATAATATGACCCAAGTATTGGATCTTGTCTTTATAAAACTCACATTTGCTGAATTTAGCATATAGCTGATTTTACTTTAGAGTTTGCAACACTATCCTCAGGTGTTCTTTGTGTTCCTCTTCACTGTTTGAGTAAACTAGAATATCGTCTATGAACACAAGGACAAATTTATCCAAATACTTGTTTAATACACTGTTCATTAGACACATAAATGTGGCAGGGGCGTTTGTCAACCCAAAAGGTAGCACTACAAATTCGTAGTGGCCATACCTGGTTCTAAAGGTTGTTTTGCTGATGTCTTCCTCTTTAATTCTAAGCTGGTGGTAACCAGTTCTTAAGTCAATTTTTGAGAATACTGAAGCTCCTCTCACCTGATCAAAAAGATCATCGATTCTAGGCAAAGGATATCTATTTTTAATGGTCAACTTATTCAGTTGCCTGTAATCAATGCGCATCCTGAAAGTTCCATCTTTCTTCTTCACGAACAGCACTGGTGCTCCCCAAGGAGACACACTTGGTCTGATATACCCTTTATCTAGCAGTTCTTGCAATTGCATTTTCAGTTCCATAAGTTCAGGAGGACTCATTCGATAAGGTGCTCGTGAAATAGGTGTTGCTCCTGGCACTAGATCGATTGAGAAATCAATCTCTCTTTTGGGAGGAAGGTGAGGGATTTCCTTTGGAAAAACTTCCTTGAATTTTCTTATTACTGGTACAACATCCAGTAATTATTCTTCAGTTTTCTGTTCTGTTTCTTCCACATGCACTGCATAAACTTGGTATCCTTTTCTAGCTGTTCTTTTTAATTGCAATGCTGCAATTTGTCTTACAAAAATAGGTTTTGGTTTCCCTTTGAGGATAAACATTTTCCCTTCCTCATCTACACAGTGCAAGGTCTTATCCCAGCAATTCATCAAAGCTTTCTTCTTTTCCATTCAATCCATTCCTATCAATAGATCATATGACCCTAAGGGTAGAATGTTCAAATTTACTTCTGTTCGAAACTCATTTAATTGAATTTCTGTTCTGGGCAGTTTATGTGTTACCTTTCTTTTTGTTCCAGTGGCCAGTTGTACCAACCATGACTGTTGAAATTTTTCAGTTCTTAAGTTACATTTTTCTACAATATTTGGACTAATGTGACTCAAAGAAGCACCTGGATCAATCAGAACAGAAACAGGTAGGTCAGAAATCTTACCCTCCATTTCCACCATGGTTGCTTGATGTTCCGCTTGCCGATTTTCCAGGGCTGCACTAATAGTTGGTATGTTTCTGGCTATATCATTTACTGTTGTCGCTTCCCTATCTCTCATGAGCATATGAATGTTTCGATGAGGGCAGTCCCTCAAAAGATGGGGTTCTCCACAGCCCCAAAATTTCAAGGGCTCCTTCATTCTGAATGTTCCCTCCTTTTTACTGTCTCCCTCTATTGGTTTCAATGCCACTTGAGACTGTGCAGTTTGAATTTCTTTGGGTTTACTAAACCTTTTTCTCTGATGATCTCTGCCAAAATTCTTCAGATAGGCTGGTTTCTGTTTTCTCCCTTTGAATTCATTCTTACTTACCCAACTTTTTCCTTGATCAGTTTTTCCTTTGAACTGTTGGTAACACAATCTAGCTTTTCTAACAACTTCGTCCATTGTTTTTGGATTATCAAACTCAATTTTCTCCTTGTAAACCATAGGCAAATAATTCAGAAACCTCTGTACTTTTTCCTTTTCCTCCCTTATGTAAGGTACATACCTTAATAGATTGGTAAATTTAGTAACAAACTCATCGATAGTGAGCTGTCCCAATCTAAGCTCATGAAATTCTTTTGCTTTTTCATCATAGTACCGCTCATTCAAGTAGCGATTCTTGAATTTAGCCTGAAAGTCTTCCCGAGTAACTGTCTTTTCATCTATGGCATGTACCATCTTTGTCTCCTCCCACTACAGGGTAGCCTTACCTTGTAGCTGGTAGACAGCTAATCTGGCCTTCAAATTGCTTTCATATTCATAAACCTGGAAATACTTAATCATATTCAGCAACCAGGCTTCAGCATCTTCCTCCTTCTCCCCGTCATAGGAGGGAGGTTTTATTTTTCGGAATTCCCCTTGCAATTCCTTTTTCTGCTTATGCTGATGTCGAATAGCATACTCCTCATTAGATTCATCAGTTTTCCTCTTTCCGGAACCTTCGCCTTCTTGGCTGTTCTGTGAGGTTAATTCCCAGATGAGCCTTTCCTGCTCCTCACTGGCCAATGACAATCTGTCATTCTGGCTTTTTATCTCAGCCAATTCTTGTTGCAAATTTCGCAACATAGCCATCATGGCCGCATTGGGATCTGGTTCACCACGCAGATCAACATAAATTTCTCCACCTTCTTCCATTCTATCACTCCACTGTACACTACACAGCACAGATCAGTGAAAAGAAAAAAAAAAACAACAAAAACAAAACTTTTGCTACAACAACCAAAATTACACAGTGAGTACACAGCAATCGTGAGCACTAAGTCACCAGCCCAGTTTTATAACTTGGGCTCTGATACCATTTGTCATGTCTCCCTTTTTCCAACCAATTTTTTTTTTTTTTTTTTTATATATAGGTGATTGACTTGTCTTTCATGGTTGAATCTAATTCCTCTTGATGCACCCTTAATTGTATATGATTATCTTCGATTTATCTCATATGATAATTTGTTATTTAAACTTCCATAAAATATAAGACAACCCTTATATTTTTATAATACCCTCGTTAAGTCATTCTGTCCCATCAATACCTCAATTGAAGTTTTCAATTTCACTACATCCTAATGGAAGTTTCGGCCTTTACATAATCCTGATCTTTTCGAAGTTTTTTGGGGGATGTCGTACTATTGGAGAGGGGTCTTATTCCAATTTCCATGGGTACGCTACATGTATAGCGATGGTGTGAATTACATTTGATAATGATTCATTTTCTCACTTGCATATATATGAGATATAAAAGACCCATAAAAGGGTCGACAAGTGTAGGCTTGTCAACCTCGGTCCTACGTCCCTGTGGCATGAAGAATTAATTTGTTTTACCCAACCCGGGTACCTTGACTTGATATGAGTTCAGCGTGAAGTAGACACGTAGATTTATGAAATCGAGTTTTGTATATCAGAGATTCGTGCCAGCTATGGCCTTCATGCGTTTGGGGATTGTCGATTCGTTTTAATTGCGTGATAATCCGACTATGAGTTGTTCAATTGACATATGATACTAAACGTACGAGTTCCTACGCTGGAGTTTAATGTTTCGATCTCCATCAGGATTTTCATGAGTCCTTGTCTGTGCGTTTGATTTTATTTCGGAAACCCTAGAACGCCATTCCTATGTTGAATTAACACCGGGCTGATATCGAGCCATGAGCTAGGGTTTCAACCGAACAAATTTTTTTTTCCCAGCCTCGTTATCTTCCAGGTTATTCGTTTCATCTCATTACCCTTTCTCATATGCATCTCTGCTTTTCGCTCCACTTCACAAAGTGCCGCAACTCAGGAGGATTTTTTCTTTCCAGTGCGTGGTTCTGGCTTTCAGCGGGAAGGTAACCAAGTTCACATCTAAAATTTTTTCTTTCTATGTTCGATGTCTTTCAGATTTGATGATGTATATTCTATGAAATTTTATGTTGGTTGCCACGACGACGCCTCATCCGAACACGCGTTGGATTGTTTCCCAAGTCCGCAGACTCCAACCCACTGCATTCTATGTCTATGCTTCTCCCTTTTTGCATCTGAGTTCTGAAGATGCGTGAGGGTTTTGAGCTTCGACAGACAGCCTGAGCAGGTTTAAGGTGAAGTCTCTTCAACTTGTTATGGTTAGTAGAAACTCCCACTGTGTTTATTTGTTGTGATAGATATGTATATAGATATATAAGAACCAATTGTATTTTATTTTCTACAGATACCATTCGCTACGATGGATGCCATTCTTCTATTTTTCTTCAGGGTTTCTATTCATTCCTCATCACTTGTGCAGGTAACCCTGGTTCCCACCATTTCCATATCATACGATCTACTGGTTTACCGACTCGATTTTTAGGTTGTGCCTCTTCAAACGCGTATGGTATTTTTGTTTTCAGGTGATGTGAGCACACTGGCAAACATAATTCCCGACCATGCTCGTTTGCCATTTCCTCTGGCAACGACCTAGTTGTTCCTTCGATGCCCCTAATCTCCCTTTCAGGGGTTTCGTTTTACTGTGTACACAGTTGACGTCCCACCAACTATATTAAGTTTTTCGTTTTGCCATTGTTTTACGTTGCACGGTATGACTGTCAAAGCAGTCAACGTTGTATCAAGAATATATGATACTGGTTTTTAAACCCAAATTGCGCAGACAATGCACCACATTTCTATTCGATTTTATTTATGTATTTAATGTCATGGAACCCATCTGAATGGACAATGAATTATGCGCACACTTTGGTTTTATCTTTGAATCGAGGACTGTCATTAGGCTGACCTCGCTCTTTATTTGTCAGTTTATTGGTTCTGATACTCGTTCACGAAATCTATAGCCGCCCCTTCCCTCAACTACATATTCTCTCCTACAGGTTTTTCTCTCGTTATATAATTTGTGCTGTCTCGCACTAGAAGGATAACCTATCATTACTGTGTATGACATGTTTGCGCACCATATTAGTTACCTTCTAAAATTTTGGTTTTTTTTTATTTATCTCTATTATGTTCTGCTGTTCTTGTTGTAAATACCTTGATTTCCTGGTTCAATTTGTTTAGATAATATAAATCTCAGAAGATGTCGGTGATGACTGTGCTACCCACCGATCTAGATATTTAAGTGTAGATCGCTATTGTAAATCAATGATTCCATAACTGAAAGTGCTTTCGCATCATACTTAGTTTCTCGTTTCTTCTTTGGAGATTTATCTTGAGGACGTGTAGTAGATAAAAATATTCATTCAGTTTTATATGGGTTTCTAAAATCATTTCCAGTACAGTTATATGCAATTATACATGTAAGGCATGAATATGATTAAATTTTTTCAGCATAGATAGAGATGTTTATACACCATTTACATGGTCTAATTCTGTTGTGTCTAGAGATATACTGTTCACTACATTAATAGCATGGTATCTCATTTCTAAGGGTTAATGGACGAACAATAAATTGCTCCGGCTATAACTACTGTAATACAATTTCTGACAGTCCGAATATAGGTTTTCTTCTGGTCCTGCTTTCTTCAGGAATTGCTTGACCTTCAATTTTTCTTGTGATGACTAATACTCAAATAACTTTTTTATTATGCCAAAGACTTCTTACAATTCCAAATTTTTAAGATAAGATGTACAGATGCTTGAACAGTACTAGGAACTTCTGCATAGAAAATTTACTTCCTATATACCTCTATTATCATATGAGGAATGTACAGATTTCTAGTGCAGGCTATGTTTTTTTTTCAATTTAACTATGAATTCTCATATGCACATTCTGATCTGGTTATAGTAACTCTCCTATTGCTCTATTTTATTCTTGCTCATAGAGTGTATTAACATAGGAGAAGCAGATTGAAATAAATTCAAGTATTGTATTCTGTGGACATACAAGTATCCCTAGATCTGAACAGAGATGGTTTAGAAATTCTAGTGGATTCTATTTCACACAGATAATGTCTACAACTATACAGAGTTATGAAGGTGAATACCTTCTACTGATTCTGTTAAATGTAGCATGTATAGTATAATGTATAAAAAACCTTTATATGTAGCCAATTCATACTGAAGTAAAGAAAACAACAGATAAGTGGAATTACATACCAATCAACAAAATGACCAACCTCCCAACCTTAGAGTTCTATTTTTCTCCCAGAACTCACCCCCGAGCTGAGATCACCTCCACCACAGACTAACCTCAATTTGTTTAGGAGTAGCTTATTTAAGCTATTGTTCCCCAAAGCATGGTTCTAATTCTGTGTCCAGAATCTCAGGATGCTTTTCTTCATGTTTGCCTAGGCTTCCCAATTTAGGGATTCTTTAAAGCTGTTTTATGCTTTTCCTCAGCTTTCCCAGCTTTTTACCTCTTCCCAACTACTCTCCTCATCATTGGGGAAATTCAGATTTTTCCTCAAAAATCTAAATTTAAAACTTATTGTCTTTCAAGGATTTTTGAAAGATTGTGGGGAAATATTTGCCTCATCCATCCTCACAGATTTAGCAAGTGATCTCATCATCTCATTTTTGGTCAATCTGCACCACAATAATTTATTCATTTCCTCAATAAAATGTTCAATTACATTCACAAAATAATTATCCTGTGGGGTCCACTCCCCTTAGGATGTAAAGTTCAAGTATCTAACTTTCAAAAGAATTCACATGAATTGGGGGCGTTACAATGATTTAACTGTGAAATTTTTTTGTATATATTTATCATTTTGACAGTCAGGATCTTGAGGGCTGTTAGACCCTTAAACTCATGACCCTCCGATACTGTAATGCAGTTATGACTTGGACCATCTTTCTTTTGCTTCTAATGTTTCAGTATTTTTTTGAGGAAATATATGCTAGTCATAATCTTGGCCTTGCCGCCGTAGAACAGTCCGACAAGATATATGTTAGTAACTTGTTTCTTGTTTTTATTGCGACAGTCTCTTCTATAATTTACTTCGGATAGTTCGTATTTATTTATAGTTTGAACAGTTTATTCTTTCCGCTGTATGTGCATGGCTCTAAATATTTAGTATTATGTTTCATCCCTACGATGCATGCGTTGCCAGGTTTACCTCCATCGTTTTATTGGTATATTTCAATTTGGTTATTCAACCAGTTAGCAGTAATTCGCTCAGAAACACACTTATTCATTTTGCTTGTTTAAATGGTCTCATAAATTATACTATGGTGACCGGCCCACCATTTCTTCACAACGGCCGTGTATAGTTTTTGTATGTAAAAAACGAGGAGCGGGGTCTGGGTAGGGTTTCAACCCCCAAACCCAGTACTTCGAACTCTTCCTCCTTTTTATTATGAAATTATTTAGAGTATTTAACCAGAAATATCAGTTCTTTTGTTTTAATAAAAAAAATGCAAAACAGGTTTCTTTTTATTTCTGCTAACCTATCAGTTTTCTGCACAATTCCATGTTTCAAGTATTTTCAATTCTACTCTAATAAATAAAGTACAAAGAGAAATATTCAGCCAAACACTCTTCTGTTTCGCCCAGTTAACAATAATCTGGTGCCTCCCCCTGCAGTAAGGTTATCCATTCCATTTGTAAAGAGTCAATTACTAGAACTTTTCTATATGCACAGTAAATAAACAAAAAATTCTAGTTTAGTATACTTATCTAGAACAGAATATCGTTTTCCTCAAGCTGTGGTCCTCCCAACTATCCAAGTGAGGAAATTATGTCCTTCACTTGCCCCCTAGCTTCAGAAGTCCAAGAATGGTGCCACGGGAATCACAGTGGAATGTACTTTGCTGTGACCTCTGGAAACCTTTCCAGTCACACACAGAAATTATGGCCTTTTCGAGGGTTACAGAAAGATATTTTTCAACTGGTTCATCCAGCTCTAGAAAAGTACTTTCCCCTTCTACTTTCCCCAATTTACAGAACCCTCTCTCTTCCTCTGGATTCCAACTTTATCCACTGAGAAGAGGGTAGCTGTCTTCCAACTGCCCCAACCACCACCTATTCTGAGAAACTATCACCAACAGCTTAGGATATTTTCTTTTTATTCATTGGTTCTTCCTATTAATTTCATAACAAAAATAAAATAGTAATTTTGTCTCAAAAACATAACAATGAGGTCTTTCTTGCCATAAAATAAAATAAACAACTTGTTTTTAACTAGTTAATACTAGTTAATTCTAAATGAGGTTGTCACACGAACTCAAAACTATCAGAGAGGGAGTGAGATGGTAATTTCATATTATACGAAACTCACCATTTGATTTTCTGAAAGCTTCTTCCTTCCGCTTTATATATATATATGATATGAAAGGTTTTAATTTCTATAACTGTTTGTGGCTTTTTGTCAGATGGGATATTTCGTTGGAGAAAAAATTAAAATTGCAGTCTAGTTTTTCTTCAATACAGCGAATGAACTTGCTGTTGAAGTCGTAACCAAGCAAGGGAAACCATATTAAAATATACTGTAAGTATTCATTTTTTTTCAAAATGTTAGGTTACACTGTACTTGCTCCTTGAGTGAATATTAGATTAAATGTATTAACAATATTATAATTAAATAAATAATATCTAAATGGCCAAAGTATATATATATATATGTCTCTGTTTTTTTTTCCCTAAATGAGACAATGTTAACCATCAATGTATATTATTTTACTCCTAGTATGCCCTTGCAGTGGCTGCGATACTTTGAGGTTTATCTTCATGAAGCGAAATGGATAGAAACTGGTTATGTGCCCACGTTTAATGAGTAAATAAAGAATTCCCACACTAGCTCAGGGATGTGCATTGTAAATTTGATTCTGCTTCTCTTGATGGGTCAACTTATCCCAAAAAATATTCTAGAGCAAATACATGTCCCATATAAGATCCAGGAGCTCTCAGAATTGACCATTGGACTCATTGACGAGGTAAGGGATTTCGAGGTATTTGGCATCTAAAATTACATTTATTAATTTATTTTGGGAGCATTTAATTAACAATATCAGAATATGTATAATTAAATTCTACGCAAATTAATCCTTTGACACGATTTTCTTTCACAATCTCTCTCGCAATGCAATGAACTAGGATGAGAAGGAACGCGGAGAGATGGCTTCAATCATAGAGTGTTATATAAAAGACAATCCTCATTCTACTGTGGAAAAATATTTGAATCAAATCAAGGACATCCTTCATCTCTCCCATGAGGAAATGAATCAGAAGTTTTTTAAGCAGGACAATGTACCATTTTGTTGTAAGAATTTCACTTTCAATATAACACGAGGCCTTCAATTCCTCTACAAATACAGATATGGAATATACATTTCTGATAAGGAAGTGAAAGACCAGATATTCAAATTTCTCGTCAAGAAAGTACCTATTGAAGAATAATAATGATGACAACTACAACTGGGTTAGCGGTTGTGCCGCTGTATATTATATTTTTAATGTCTTAATGTATTTTTCTTTACCATGAATTAAATAAATTTAACTGCGCCATTTTTTCCAAAGTTCGCCAATTCTTTCTTTCCACTTAAATCGTATCAATAATAGTGACAATAATTGTGTTGATTGATAGAAAATATGAATAATATCAATGTAGTCTATTATAAACATTTTTTTTTGTGATCAATCCCAAACTATTTTCTTCTAGCATTCTTATTGTCATCTGTGTTAGTTTTGTCATCTTTTAATATTGATTATATGAAAAGGAAATTCGGCATTAAAAACCATTTAAATATTTACCTTGAGATGAGTGGTTGTAGTAAACATCAGACATTGTCTCTCTTTATCTCGAATATTAACAGGTTTAACTACTATAAGACAAAAATTAGTGTACACTTTCAATATTTTTTTCTACTCAAATATTAATAGGTTGAATTACTATAACAAAAAAATCAATGTACATTGTCAATATTTGTTTGTGCTTGCACTGAAATTAATGCGCATTTTTAATCCAATTAATTTTAAATTAATGTACCATAATGCATCCAATTACATCAAATCATAGATCAAAATCTACACTAAAAGCATTGTGGTCAATCTCAAACTATTTTCTTCTACCATTCTTATTGTCACATGTGTTAGTTTCGTCATCTTTTAATATTGATTATATGAAAAGAAAAGTTGGAATCGTAAACCATTTAAATATTTATCTCGAGAGGAGAGGTTGTAGTAAACATCATACATTATCTCTCTTGATCTTGAATATTAATAGGTTGAATTACTATAACAAAAAAATCAATGTAAATTGTCAATATTTGTTTGTGCTCGAATATTAATATGTTGAATTGCTATAAAACAAAAATCAATATACATTGTCAATATTTGTTTGTGCTTGCACTAAAATTAATGCACATTGTTAATCCAAACACTTTGACATTAATGTACCATCATAAATCCAATTACATCAAATCAAAAATCAACATCTACACTAAAATCAATGTGGTCAACCTCAAACTATTTTCTTCTACCATTATTATTGTCACCCGTATTAGTTTCGACATATTTAAGTATTGATTATGATCCAAATTTGTGTAGGAACACAACAGAATTCACATAAAACCATAGATACAAATATGCAGCAGAAATAATACTTCATTTCATTAATATCAAAGAACTAAAATTTGTTTACAAACATAATGGAAATAAACTAGCTAGGGCACTAGTAGCTTATCTCTAAGAAGAGATGTGGTAGCTACAAGCCTCTTAATTGTGTTAAAATGAGGCTTAAAGGCCTATTTATTGTTGAGAAACAATGGAAAACCCTAAACATCCAAAAACATAAACCTATGAGATGAAGCGCCAAGGTTGTGGGTGCCATTTAGGTAAATTGGTACATCAATCTTCCTAGGGACGTATCTTTGGCATACGATTTCTATTTGACGCGCTCAATACCTTGTTAGAAATATCTATCGGAGGACTACAACTTTTGATGTGAGAAAATTCAAAGGAACTTCCATGTTGCTCTTGATTTTCCTAAAAAAAATTGTTTAGTGCCTCAAAATGGCTCAGGAAATTCAGGACCCAAAAAAAATGCTAAAAATAGTAAATTGTGCTCAAAATAAAAAATTGATAGAAACGATGGTGGGGGTCCAAATGGAATAGGTGATTTTGCACCAACATCCACCTTGATCATTCCTGCCCCCTTAGGAAACAATATTCCCCATCACGTTGAGATCCTCCATGAGATGAGACAAATTATGTTGAACTTGGTTTTGTATTTGTGGAAGATGTGATGGACCTACTAGCAGATGTGCTTGATGCATTCAATAAATTTGGTTTCTTTAGCAGCCTCAGATAGTATACACTTGTATTTTGTCTGTGTGGTAACATGAGGTATATAAACATCAGGTATTGGTGAACATGGGGTTAGATTATGTAACACCCCTAGTTTTATGTTTTCAAATTTTACATTTGAACTGCAGTGCAAAGGGGAGTGGACCCCATTGGATAAGTATGGTGTGGATGTAATTAATTATTTAATTTTGAGAAATAACTAAAAAATTTCTGTGCATATTAACCAAATGATAATTTTGAGATCACTTTCCAAATCCATGAGGTATGGAAAGAGGCTAATACTTTCCCCAGAAATATTTCAAAAAATCCTTGAAAGAATTTATTTCTAATTTAGATTTTTGAGGAAAAATCTAGATTTTCCCCAATGAGGTGGAGATTAGTTGGGAAGAGGTAAAAAGATGGAAAAATAGAAAGCAACTTTAAAAGTCCCTAAATAAGGGAAGCCTAGGCAAACAGGAATAAAAGCATCCTGTAATTCTGGACGCAGAATTAGAAACAGGCTTTGGGGAGCATAAGCTTAAATAAGCTACTCTAGAATAGATTGGGGTTGGTCTGTTCTAGGAGATGATCTCAGCTCAGGGGTGAGTTCTAGAGATAGAGGAACTCTAAGGTTGGGAGGACTAGTCAATTGTAGAGGTGGTATGCCTAAAATGTTTATGTATGGTTGAATTTGTTATTTTGTAGTGTGATTAATGACTGTAGATGTTATTTTACTTCAAATCTGAAATTGGTATTCCATACATTTAACAGAATTGTTTAGAAGAAATTAATCCTCTCAATTATGTATAGTGGTAGGAATAGGAATTATGGGGAAAATCATCTAGAAGCTCTAAAATTGTTATTGGTTTATATATGGAGATTTGTACTACTGCCATGATTCATTAAGATTATAACTTTAATCTACTTCTGCGAAATTAATAACTTAATTATGTATGAGCGAGGAAACCATACTTAGAAGATTATTTATGAACTTGAAGAAACTGTATACATTAGGTGTTGTATAAACATTTTAGAGATCAATTTCTGATGTGCATGTTTATATATCGTGTAACTTACTGCAAAGAAAAAATCTGAGCTGAAAAGGAACCAATTTCATTCATTAGAACTAGATATACTCAAGCAGAAAAGTTGTATAGTATACAAGAAATTAATAACACAGTAATGATAGAAAGAGTAAAATAAGAAATCACTTCATTCTATATGGGTAGTATCTTTCTAATTATTAGATAAAATATTAGTTAGATGAACTGCATGTAGACAAGTTATAAACAGGAAACCTAAGTCAATTCGACAATTTCCTACTTTTGAAATAGTAATGAAATGTTAATAGTGTAATAAAATTATCTATATACCAGCAGACCTCTACAATCTAAAACAGAATGTATGGTGGACAATCTCTGGAATAAGGAATAGAGTTAACTATCAAAACCACCAAACTAAGATTATCAAGATAATAGTGAAGTAACTGCCTGAAATAAAGAGTTACATTTTAACTGGGATTATAATTTCAGATATAGAAATTTTGTTAAAATAATTTTATACATATTGGAAAAAAAAAAGGAATGATGACTTTCTACAGAGTAAAGACTACTCAATTAAGAATATATGTATAGCTGGAAAAGAAGCATATAAACAAGTATGAACCCATAAAATAATAAAAGAACATAATGTAGCAATGTCCCTTCTGGAGTATATTATACCCCAAACCCTATATTGTAACCATGGGGTATACTTCAATTTAATTAAACTGTTCGAATCTCAATAGATTCAATTATAATTTACATCAATTTAGAAGAAGAAAATTGAAAAGTTCTGAGGCAACTCCTCGACTCATCCTCAAGAATGACTGGGGAGTACTGACCTGGAATAGGATGAAATGAGGCTTAACTCCTAAATTTCAGAAGGAATATATCTCGGCGAAGAACCTTATCTAATTTGTCCATAATGAAAATTACCTGTCTCCATACACGACAACAAAAGTGTTAGAGATTGTCGAGAGGATATATGTAAATAATATTATATATATATATATATATATATATATATATATATATATATATATATATATATATATGGCAGTAAGGCTAAGTTAAAAGTAATATTTCAAAGCAAGAAGGATGATTAAGTAGCTGCTATCACCTGAGAAAGATAGCGAAAGAGAAATGAGAAATCCTGACATGTTATCAGCCGGAGTAGAATTAATAAATCGTGGGTTAACACTCAAATAAAAATTATGATAACATTTAAACTACAGAGTAGAGCAGTATCGTACCTAAACGAGTTGATGAAGAGTGCATTCTGAATCTGGATAAGAAGAAAGTGTTTCCGAACTTCATGGAAGACATGGTAGAGTCAGATGAGTGCTGAGGACAAAATCACAGCCTTAGATTAATTAAAAACTACACATACAGGCATCGTATACCCACTGTAGGAGGCACGAACAATGATTAGCATGAATCGAATCGTTCTGAGCAGAAATATCTTTGGAATACACTTAGAAAACAAGTTGTCTACCGCCCACAGAAAATCGAATAGAGCTTTGGGTAAAATTACCATGCCAAAACTATTCCAACAAATTAAAATGCTAGCCGTGTCATGAAATTCACGGAGATCAATACTAAGATTGGAATGGACATTTTAATAACCCATAAAATATGAAAAAAAATTATGAAATACAAATGCAAACAAAGCCATATGATGTGTGTAATATGACCTGAAGCGCGTTGGGAGTTACCATAAATCTCCCAAATATAAATCATGAAAACTTGTGGAACAAATGTATAACTATACTACGGCATAGTATTTCCAGACGTATTGACTTAAGTAGTAACTAGAACAAATAAAATACGAATCACAGTCCCCAATACTGTGAAAAAATCAACGCCTGTACTAAATAAATTCTTGGTAGAATACCATACCTCGGTTAATAGAGGAGACGTCGACTTGAACAAATTGCTCGCCATATTGCAAAGAAAGCACATACGCATCATCGAGGAGGGAAGCCAGGAAAAAACGCATTCTGAGAATGGGAGGCGAGAAATAAACTTGGTTTGAGATGGTGAATTTTATAAACCATGGATTCATAAACCATAAACGAATCCGATCGTCCAGGTGGCAGCCATTGGTCGATTCATACAAAGATGGAGGAGTATTTAAAATGATAGGACTCAAAGCCTTCACGTTAAAAGCCAAACATACCACGATAAATGCTAGATGTACCAGTACAAAAGAGAAGCATTAAACCAAGCTCAGTACTACACCCTTGAAAACAATAAAATATACCACGTTCTGGATTCGAGAATCCGAGATGGAAGAGAATGTTAATGCATAAGTACTTGCATCAAATTTTGAAAGAAGTAGAATTAGGACATGTCAGTCAAGCTACCTACCATAGGAAAATTAACATGCAACAGATTGATATGATATATCACCATAATATTTGATTACCACGTATTCCACAAGGGAAGGGAGCATTCATTATAAGTAACGTTGTCGAGAAAATCAATTTCAGTGGAAGGAATAATGTAAGAGCATATGTTAAGTTATATGACTCGAAAGTCCCATGTCATGGGGTAGAACGTGACCATAGTCACGAATTTATAATAGTGGTGCTAAAACAAAATTTATAAATCCATAAGAAATAGATTTGTGTTCACCATCGAAACTCTATAGTAATACAAAAAGCGACTTTTGGTATCAATAAAATCATAAGTCAAGAAAAAAAAAAAAAAAAAAATATATATATATATATATATATATATATATATATATATATATATATATATATATTAATGGTCTTAAGAGAAATGTAGGACGAGTTTAAATATGAGAGTTAAAATAAAGGTGACAACTCTAGAAGCTAACTCTCTCGGTAAAGTATTTCCATTAGGTATGCAAATGTAAATTGTTACTGGAATAAATTAAACTATACTGATATAGCCAACATGAAGGGTGAACTTTCTAAATGTATGCACTATTGATAACAATGGAAATTAAGTCATTATTAAAGGAAAAAAAAATATTTGATGAGGAATGAGGTTCGTCACAGATTAATGGAGTGCTTGACCTGACAGTGTAGAGGAACCTCTCTTGGCGAGGAGAAAATGTCCTCGTATTTGTCCAAGACATTGTCGATCTGCTGTTGTCGTGCACGGGGCCCCTGTTTCAAGGGTGTGTCCATAATATTCTTCTTGCCTTGTGGATGAATTGTAATGCAAATAAATTTCCTAGTTTGTGAAACAAGATTATTGCATTGTTTTGTAGTATTCAAAGAGATGGAAGGAGGCGATACCAGCTTCGATATCCTGTAAAATTTATTTCCAAAAGTAATAACAATAGAACAAGGCCTAGACTCATGCATAGAATTTCACTTCCAGAACTATGGTTGGCCCAATAATACATCAGACACTTGAAGAGGAGCAACATCAATTAGTACCTCATTCATGGATGGCTTGATGTTGGACTGAAGGTGACAATACTGGTAGATGCAAAGATCTCTTCCTTGGAGAAGCCACCTGATGGTATATGGCTATAGGTATGCTATGGTCAGTAGGCCGAGCGGCTTCATGACCTCTACTGAAATGAGGTTCTTTTAGCTTCTGCTATCAACCAGGAATTGCAGTGGAGAACACTTCACCCACATTTGTGAATGGAAGAGATGCTCCCCCTCCTCTCAATCCTCGTGATCCTCCCTCTGGAGCTTGGTGGTGGAAACAATGGCACTGGGATTTGTGTCAACGATCTTCTTACCATTTTCATAACCCTTGTATGGTTCTGACTCAGGATCAGAACATGCATCTAATTCAAGTTCCTTTAGTTTTGCCACCAATCATTGTTTGGCCCAAAATTCATTTGTGCTGTGAGTGGGGCTGTTATGAAATTCACACCACTTCCCTGTATCCTTCTTTGGATTTGTGGTATTTTTCTAAGTCGCCTTGCCATGGCTTTCCCCCTTGTTCAATGGTTTGGGGGGCGCATTTCCTTGGCTTCAGATTCATGGATCTAATCTCTCACTTATTGCACTTAAATTTTTTCTCGATATTGGTGGCATACCGATATGTTGTGCCAAGAAATGTAATGTCGAGGAGCTCCAGTTACTCTTGAATTTATCTTTGAATATAAGTGTGGTACTTCAACACCAAATTTTCTCCAAATATTTGATACCTAACTTTTTGCGCAGGGTAAGGAATAGATTTGTCACATCATGCACATATTGATCCGTTTATTGCCGCAACGTAGTCCATTTTATGTACTTTTCCTCACATCTCCCCATGGGATAATAATGTTCCTTGATGGTGTATCATAAATAATTACTACTGGGTACGGCCAAGAACATAGAGGGCTCCCCCTTGTCCTTTTTCTCACAATAGGTTTCCAACTAGTCCTTGACATGGGGGGTGGCTTTCAGGAGTGCAAAAATAATCTTCTCCCGATCTAAAAAATCATGAACCAATAACTATCCTTCTAATAGATTCAACCATCTATTTATGGCAATTACATCTATTTTTCCATCAAATATGGGAATGTCAAAGTTTACTTGTACCTTAAAAGGATTTGTGCCTCCAGAGTGGCTGTTAGATGTAGATGCACCACCAATGGGTAGTCTTTGAAGGATCTCAGAAAAGAAATTCATCATCGCATTCCTTTTTCTTTTCGTCAGCCTCCTCGAGAAATATTGTGATAGGATCCGCTTCTCCCATGTCTTTCTTTTCATCCCCCATGGGTGGGCGTCAGGGTTTTCAAGGTTGATATTTCAAAGGTTCAACTAGATCGAGCCCTAACTCCTTATATCTCGACCACATTGGGGACATGCAAAGAAGGATCGAGAAAGAGTAGACCGCTTTGATACCAGTGATCCGAATTTATACAGGAATGCAACTGAATACACATATAACCATAAATACAAATATGCAACATAAATAACACTTCATTTCATTAATATCAAAGAACCTAAATTTGTTTACAAACAAAATCTAAATAAACTAGGTAGGGCACTAGTAGCTTATCTCCAAGAAGAGATGTGGCAGCTGCAAGCCTCTGAAATGTGTTACAATGAGTCTCAAAGGCATAATTATTGTTGAGAAACAATGGAAAATAATAAACATCCAGAAACCTAACCCTAGGAGATGAAGTGCCAAAACTGTGCACCCCATTTGGGTAAATTGGTACATCAATCTTCCCGAGGGCATAACTTTGGCATACGATCTATGTTTGACGTGCTCAATAGCTCGTTAGAAAGATCTATCTTAGGAATAGATATTTTGATGTGGGAAAAATATATTAAACTTCCATTTTTGTCTCGATTTTCTAAAAGATAATCGTTTATTGCCTCAAAACGGCTCTAAAAGTTTAGGACCCGAAAAAATTCTAAAAATAGTAATTTGTGTTGAAACTAAAAGTTTGACAAAACCGATGGTGGGGATCCAAATGGAATATGTGGGTGGCCACCAATATCCACGTGGATTAGATTATATGAAAAGGACAGTTGGAATCATAAACTATTTAAATCTTTAGCTCGAGAGGTTGTAGTAAACAACGTACATCGTCTCTCTTGCTCTCCAATATTAATAGGTTGAATTACTATAACACAAAAATCAATCTACATTGTCAATATTTATTTCTTCTTGCATTGAAATTAATGCACATTTTTAATCCAATCATTTTGACATTAATTTACCATTATACATCCAATTACATTAAATCAAAAATCAACATCTACACTAAAATCAATGCATCTAATGAAATCAATCAAATAATATTAGAAAACAAGTTCTACACTGAAATCAATGCATCTAATGTTAGAAATCAAATAGGATTAGAAATCATCATCTACCCTAAAATCAATGCATCTAGTGCAAGTAATAAAATAGGATTAGGAACCAACATTTACACTGAAATCAATGCATTTAGTGAAAGAAATAAAATAGGATTAGAAATCACCATCTACATTGAAATAAATGCATTTAGTGAAGGCAATAAAATAGGATTGGAAGTCGTGTACATGGAAATCAATGCATCTAGTGAAATTAATAGAGGGAGATTAGAAAAAAACTTCTACATTGAAATCAATGCATCTAATGCAAGAAATCAGTATGATTAGAAATCAACTTCTACACTCAAATCAATGCATCTAGTGCAAGTAAGTAAATAGTATTAGAAGCCAACATCTAAACTGAAATCAACACATTTGATGCAAGAAATCAAATAGGATTAGAAATCACCATCTACATTGAAAACTGTGCATTTAGTGCAAGCAATCAAATAGGAAGTGCAAGAAATCAAATATAATTAGAAATCAACATCTACATTGAAGTCAATACATATAGTCCAAGAAATCAAATAGGATTAGAAATCACCATCTACATTGAACTCAATGTAGTTAGTGCAGGAAATCAAATATGATTAGAAATGATGTACATTGAAATAAATGCATCTAGTGTAATCAATCAAATATGATTAGAAATCAATATTTACACTAAAAACAATGCATCTAGTGCAAGAAATCAAACATGATTAGAAATCACCATTTACATGGAAATAAATGCATCTATTACAAGAAATATTCTTCCCTCTCTCCTCCATCCATCTATATCTATATCTCCATCCATCTCTCCTTCTTTGTCTCTCTATCTCACCCCCCAAACACACATGCTCTCTCACTCCATATCTATCAATCTCTTTATCCCTCCCTCCCTCTCTCCATATCTCACTTCTACCCTCTCTTAACCTTCCATCTATACATATATCTACCACTTCTATCTCTCTCCCTCACTTCTATCTCTCTTTCCTCCAGTTGTCCTCTCCCCTTCTCTCTCCACCTTCCTTATCACTGCCTTTATATCTCTCTTCATCTTTCTCTCTCTATTCCTTTCTTCTTACCTCCCTCTTCCCCCCCCCAACTCCAACTCTCTTTCCCTCCCACTCTCCACTCTCTCACATCCTCTCATTTCCTTCCTCTCTCTCCCTTTATCTCCCACCTCTCTCTCTCTCTCTCTCTCTCTCTCTCTCCAACTCTGTTACCATATCCATCCCTCTCTCCTTCTCTATCCTTCTCTCCCCCCGTGTATCCATCTCTTCTTCTTTGTCTCTTTATCTCATCCCCAAACATACATACACACTTTCCATCTCTTCCTTGTCACTACCTCTCTCTCTCCATCTCTCCTTATTTTTCTCTTTATCTCATGACTAAACATACATGCTCTCTCTTAATCTCTCCCCTATCACTCCCTCTCTCTCTCCACTTCTCACTCTCTATGTATTTCTTCTTCCCTACCTCTCCCCCCCTCCAAATTCGCCTCTATATCCCTACCCCTCTTTTCATCTATCCCGTCCTTCCCCTTTCTCCTTTTCTCACCTACGTCCCTTTCTCTTCCCCCATATATATATATATATATATATATATATATATATATATATATATATATATATATATATATATATATATATATATATATATATATATATATATATATCCCATCCAATCCTCCTACTATCTCCCTTCCTCTCTCCTTCTCTCTCTTCCCCCTCCATCTTTGTGTATCCCTCCCCCTCTCTAACCATTCTCTACCTCTCCTAATCCTCTCCCTCTCTCTCCCTTCATTCCTCCTCACCCCTATCATTTATATTATCTCCATCTCTCCCTTGTCACTGCCCCTATCTCTCCACCTGTATCAATATGTGTATTTGTTCTAGAGTTAATATATATCATTATATATTAATATATATTATAATATAAAAAAATAATTTTGTAATAATCCAAAGTTATTAAATGTAATAATATTAATACTAGTAATTACACCATCACCAGATGTTGCAAAGGAAATTTTGTAAGATTCTTAAAGAGATCTAATAGTTGTTAAGCAATATTTTTGTAGTGATTTTGTTAAATTTTAGTAAAGGTAGGAAAATATTGTGCCCTTTCCGAATTTTAATTTTGATAATAAGGCATTCCAGCCTAGTTTTTAAAAATAATATTCCATGGCTCGCAGTCGAAACTATTTTAATTCCACACACTTATATTGGTTTTTTTTCATTCATTCAAAGTAGACAATTCACCATTTATAAGTTTAGCTGTAATTAAATCTATAATTTATGTTTCTGTCCAGCCAAGAAAATTCAAAACAGAGGTTATGGTCCCAAACAATAGAGAAACCATTGTAGTGAACAAAAACCATACAACATTATAGTGTGGAGTCCTCCAATATGACCAATGTTGCTTCCAAAGGCATGCGAGGAACTGAACCTTGAAAAAATATGCATATTGTGTTGGAAAAATGAGATCCTGCGAGCTAGGAGAATGGGTGCTTAGCTCCTGAATAAGGGCTCGATTCCATATGAAAGCAAAACAATGTAATAGTCAAATAAGGATTTAAATAAATTATAGCTCCTTGGGAGAAAATATGTTAGAAAATATAGGCTAAAAAAATTAGAGATGTACAATAAAAAATGGCTCTTTCTCAAACAAATTCCTACAATTATATTAGACATACTCATAAATTGTTAATTTTCTGTAGATCTCAGCAAAATCTAGACCAAGTTTTTCCTTAGCATCTATGGAACTCAATTCTAGCACCGATGTCGTTGGATTATATCCTTCTCTAATATATGGTATTCCTTGAACAACCAGGTTAAAAAAAACAAGAATCGAACAAGATCATTATTTCCAACCATGGATTGATAATGACAAGTGCAATCGATTACCAAATAGATTATAAAACATGAAACAAAAATTCACTTATACCTCAAAATACTCAATGATTTTACGAGAATAATGACCCAAAAGACCTTGATATATGGTTTTTCCACCCGAATTCAGGAGCAATGGTTGCAATTCAACAAACCAATAAAACTGAAAATTTAGCAATTATTGGTTTTTTGGAGCCATGACTTTTTTTGGCCCTTTTCACCCCTTCATTTTGTTAAGCCAAGCAAAGAAACATAAAATATGAATTTTGTTTCACATTCCATATATTGATCATCAAAGTTTTTGAATTCACCTCAACAAAATATTCAAAGACATAATTGTTAGGTTGGTGGATGGTACAAACAACAGTTTGACCTGTATTTAATGTGTTGCGAATAGTAAGCATAACAATGGATGTGGCACAAGAATCTAGTCCTCAAGTTGGCTCATCCATGAAAATAATAGAAGGATTGGCAACTATTTCCACTGCAATGGTAAGTCTCTTCCTTTTCTCTATAGAAAGACTTGTCACTCCAGGAATCCATACAAGAGAATCTCTTAGAGGGGTGTTCTTTACAAGCTCCACGAATTCTACCATAAACATCTGCACTTATTATAACACAAAAAATACATGAGTAAAATCTTCTTGCATTATCTCATTAATAAGAAATATCTTAACTTTGAAGAAATACATGCAAAGGGGAGAAATTTATACCAACAATTTTAGTTTTCTCATCAACCTTGAAAGGAAGACAGAGCCATGCAGAATACACTAGTGATTCGAAGACTGTGACATTTGGAGAGTGGATATAATTTTGTTCACAGTACCCTGAGATTCAAGAAAAAATTTCTTGCTTCTCACACAAACTAGAGATGCTTATATTTCCTTCTATATATCCCCCTATTTTTCTTCCAGCCAAGACATCCATTAGGGTATTTTTTTACAGCGCTGCTAACTCCCATCAAGGTTGTAAATACCCCTGGTCAAAAGGATCCGCTTACATTAGAAAGGTGTTGTAGGCTTTCTTAACCCAACCCTTCTATTTTCATCTCGTGTTACGAAAGCAAACATTAGTTCTAGATATTTTATTGAAGAGAACTACTCATAGATTACCAATTAAATTGAATGACTTGTAGATACACATACCTTTGGCATGACAACATAATAGTTTATGTTCTCAAAAGCTATTGAAAATGGTCTGAAAGAATGCTCATTCCTTTTTTCTGTTGTGTCGAGACTTAAGTGACACCGAATTCTCCATCGTGTGCAGAATTATCTTCAGAGGCTAGATTATCTCTCCTCTCTGACAAGTAAACATGATTGACAAAACTATTAAATCTATGAAATAATAGTGCCTGTTTTTTTTCATATACTTTCAAAACTTTAAATGTGACTAGGTTACATAGTTTTATAGATTGGAATATTTGTAGTTCAATCGTTTCTCTTTTCTTTCAAGCAAAAGGAAAAAAATTTCTTTTGAGTCTAATTCAAGATCAAGACAAAGGCTTTCTAATGTCTCTCACTCAGTTGTCTAAGACAAAGTGCTAGAGAGAATTTATGTAGTTCATTTAAGTTTCTCACTTCAAGATCCTAATTTCTAATCAGTTGCAATATCCACTTACAATGCACTTCAAGATGTGAGGAATAGATTAAAATATTCACATCACTAAAATTATTTCTGGAGAGCTCATGCCTTACCACTAGACTTTCTTTGAGATGTCAGTTGAACAAAATTGTTGCTTTCTCTAGTTTTGTTTACTTTCTTATGGTCATATTACTGTAAAAGCATCAATATGGTGATGTTGTCTAGCCAGATGGTTCTTGTAATTGCCTTTACAAAGAAAACCATTTACATTATAAGAAAGAAAAACTAAAACATATAAATGCAACAAGGAAGAATCAATTTCTTAGCTTGAGAGGCTATTTGATTTCTATGAACTTAATACCATTATGAACATTTTTTTCCTAATATTATATATATTAAAATCAAGAGAGTTCTATCCTTGAGCTCTCTTTGAGTCACCGATCATTACAATATTTGCAGAATTCTATCTCTAAACCCACTTTGAATCACCCACTTTGAGTCACCGAAAATTAGAATCTTTTAAATGGGAACCCATAGTGCCACCACCTCTTCTCTACAATTTGAACAAGGAATTATAGATCAGTAGCATTTGAAAGCATGAGTTGACTCTCTGGAGCATGCCATAGTGCCACAACCTCTTCCCTGCAATTTAAACCAAGTTCCCCAGACCAGTAGAAGTAGAAAGCATGAGATGGAGTAAGTTTTATGTGGAAACCACAGCCACACTGGCCACAGATGAAGCTCCATCAAAATACCCTGTGGAAAAAATGATTCCCCGTATCCTTAAAGGAAACAATTAAAGGAAACACAATGCAAATGGGATAATCAAAATCTTTTCAATGGGACTCCTATGTTGCAGAACCGTGGCGGCTTCAATTTCTGTGCAAAAATCTATGGATAAGGAAGCCTCTTCTCCGCCCAAGACTATGGGTTATTTATCAATAGACACAGTGGAAATTAGAAAATATGGATTGATAAATAAGGATGGGGTCAAGAGGATTCGAACCCAAGACGAGGGTGAGCTGTCAAATTTACTCCCACCTTGTCTTCAAACTCTACCATTTAGAGCCTTGGGATATCAAATGGGACTTCCACATCGACCTAATAGCAAATAAAAATTCACCAAATACATTAATAATAAAAAAATATATTACAATAGGAGAAAATCTCAAGTCATGGAAGGGATATTTGCTTCAAATAAGACCATAGTGGGCCTGTCTGATTTTTCCTGCTACTAGATGAATCCAAAAATTCAGCACAATAACTACCAACTATTTCAAGAAAAATAAATAACAGAGAAATTACTTAGCCTAAGTTAATATAGGAAAGAGGCATGAATCCTTATCCCCTAATATTGTTAGGGGGAAGAATTATGAGGCAAAAACTATTGAAGTAAAGGAATTTAATGTGTATGACGAGCACCTGCGCACCGTTAATGCCTGCAATTTCTACAATGGACCCACTACTGAGATCCATATTTTGTTTCAATGTTTTCATTTGATGAAGAGATTCTACTTCTGAAAGTGGCCACTGTAAAAGCAACGATTTGGTGACTTTGTCTAGCGATATGGTTATTGGAATCGCCTTTACAAATAAAACCACATACATTATAAACAAGAAAAACTAAAACATATAAATACAACAGGGAAGAATCAAATTCTTATCTAAATTCCTGATCAAACAAATTACCAATACTCACAAACAAAATTTAAAAAAAAAATCATGATGAAACAGATTACCAGCACTCACAATGCGATTCCTATGTTGCAGGGAATTTTGAATGGATGAGTGACTCTAAACGAATAAGAAGAAGCCCTAGAAACCCTCCAGTAACTAATGAGATATCATAACTGCATTGTAAAATAAATATTTTCAACTACCTTTTTCCTTTTCATCTAATGATAGAATATGTTTTAATTGTCTAACATATAATCTAACAGTTCCAGGATATGACACGATGCACACAAGAGAGTTGTTTTCAAATAGTGACGCCTTATGGCGTAATTATAATATATTAATATGAATATTATATTTAATAATAATAATGTTCATATTTTAATATTTATATTGTGTTTAATAATGTTTTTTTCATGGTATTAATAACAATTTGGCCCATGGTATTTGGACCATAGGCTTCACCTAAATAAAACCTTTTTTTTTAGTGTTCGCAAATATAAAGCGAATTGTGGAGTAAATATGAAAACATGTTTTATTTATTTACAATACCTCTAGTTTATTTATATTTTTATTTAATTACCTAGGCTTGGTATATAATTAAACGTTGATTTCTAATCCTAATTGATATATTAGTAATTTTCTACCATACCTCTTGATTATCTTTCTATTTTTACCATCTCAAAGAAAAAGATGAACATTCATAAAATCAGAAATGATTCTAATGAGCTTCGAAGTGAAACTGGGGGTGGTCTACTCCCAAGAATCTATGGGACAATATAGTTTGTGCTATACTAAGAGGATGGATGATGAAAACCACTTTCTCTTAGATTTTATGTTACACATCCAATCTTCTTGAATTGTTAAGTCAACCCAACTATAGTGATCTTCGTGTCCTTCTCTCCCCAACTATAGTGATATTGGTGCTCTTATTTTCCTTATTTTTGAGCATAGAAATAATATTCTAAAGAATTTCAATTAGATTATTCTTCTTCTTAAGGTCTTAGTGGATGTCAACCATCATCATATTTAGCGATTTTCCATACCTATTTTATAAATATGGTGTTTGGCCCGTGGTATTTAGCCCATGGTATTAATAATAATTTTTCCCATAGTATTTGGCCCATAGGCTTCACGTAAATATAGCCTATTTTTTGAGTTCTAGTAAATACTAACGTAGATCGATCTTAATTTTGGATCTATCAGGTGCCGAGAGTGAACAAATCTCTTGAGGTGCAAACCTGTTTTTTGAGTATTAAACTTCAGAAAAGTTTTGTACCTCGAGAGCTTTGATATCACTTGATGTGATAGATCCCAAATTAAGATATATCTACGATGGTTTCAGTAGTGTGAAATCAACGAAAACATATCAAATATATTATTAATTTTATCAATAATATGTAAATACATCTATTATTAATATAACCATTTTAGATATGCTAAATATTTCTGAGATTTGTCTGGCCATTTTAATTTTAAATTTTATTAATTACCTCAGTTTGTTGAGATGATAAATATTGTTAATAAATTTAAAGGTGAAAAATGAAGAAATAAAAATTTTAAATAAAAATTGACAATGTAATGTTGTTGAATGATAGAAAATGTCAATAATAAGAATGTAGTCAATTACAACTAGCCTTTCTTGAGGTAAATCTCAAAATATTTTCTTTTAATATTATTATTGTCACCCTTTTTAGTCTTGTCATCTCTTCATATCGATTATATGAAAAGGAAAATTGAAATCATAAACCATTTTAATATTTTTCTCGAGTTGGTGTAGTAAGCATCATACCTTGTCTCTTTTTCTCTCCAATATTATTAGGTTGAATTACTATATCACCAAAATCAATATAGATTGTCAATATTTTTTTGTGCTTACACTGAAATCAATCTACATTATTAATCCATTCACTTTAAAATTAATGTACCATCATACATCAAATTACATCAAATAAAAAATAAACATATACACTAAAATCAATGCATCTAATGCAAGAAATCAAATAATATTAGAAAACAATATGTATGCTGAAATCAGTGCATCTAATGCAAGTAATAAAATAGGATGAGAAATCAACATCTACACTCAAATAAATGCAGCTAGTACAAGTCAGTAGCTAGGATTAGAAACCAACATGTACACTTAAATCAATGCATCTAGTGGAAGCAATCAAATAGGATTAGATATCACAATCTGCACTGAAATCAATGCATTTAGTGCAATCAATGAAATATGATTAGAAAACGTATACATTGAAATCAATGCATCTAGTGCAGACAATCAATATAATTAGAAATCAACATTTACACCGAAATCAATGCATTTAGTGCAAGAAATCAAATAGGATTAGAAATAATCTACATTGAAATAAATGCATCTAGTTCAAGTAATAAAATATCATTAGAAATCAACATCTACACAAAAATCAATGCATATTTACATATATCTCATCTTTCACTTCACCTTAAATATGTCTCTTATTTATTTCCACCTTCCATACATATATCTATCTCCCTCTTCCTCACTATATCACCCCAAAAACATACACTCTCTTTCTCCAATCTATCTATCTATCACTCCCTCCTCCTCTCTCTCTCCCTCTCTCCCCCTATCTCTCTCTCTTTGTTCCCCTTCTCTCCCTCTCCCTCGATTTTATCTCTCTTCCCTCCTATTGTTCTCTCTCCCTCTCTTTCCATCTTCCTTATCATTCCCTATCTCTCTCTATCCACCTTTATATATCTATGTCTTTCTACTTACCTCCCTCCCTCTCTCCCTACATCTCCATCTCTTTTTACCTACCTCTCTCCACTCTCTCACATTCCCGATCTCTTCCTTTCTCTCCCACATCTCTCTCTCTCTCTCTCTCTCTCCCTTCACCTTCCAAACATGTTACTATATGCCTCTCTCTCCCCCCTTCACTCCACATCTCCTTATTTTCCTCTTTATCTCACCCTCAAACATACACACTCTCTCTCCATCTCTTTGTTCCCACTCACTATCTCTCTCCACTTCTCACTGTCTATGTCTTTCTTCTTCCCTACCTCTCTCCCCCTCCATCTCCATCTATTTATCCCTCTCTCTCCTCCTCTCTCTCAAGTCATTTATCTATCCCTTCCTCTATCTCCTATTCTCTCCTACCTCACTCCCTCTTCCCCCATCTCTCTCTCTCTCTCTCTCTCTCTCTCTCTCTCTCTCTCCGCCTGCAATCATCTATATTCCCCCATAACTCTTTTCCTCTCTTTCAAGTCCCCTCTTTCTATTTCTCAACTTCCTCCATCTATCTTCACCCCCCACCTCCCCTGCGACGTCTCTCTCTCTCTCTTTTCCATCCAATCCTCTCTCTCTATTTTTTTCCTCCAACCGTCTCTATTCTCCCATCACTCTCTATCTCTATAACTATGTTACTATATCCCTTCCTTTCAACTTATCTCCCCCCTTGTCTCCATCTCTGCTTTTATGTCTCTTTATATCTCTCCTAAGCATACACACTTTCTCACCATATCTCCCATATCATTCCCTCTCTCTCCACTTTTGACTCTTTTTGTATTTATTCTTCCCTCCATCCCTCCCTCTCTCCTCCTCTCTCTCAAGTCCTCTCTCTCATCCTTCTTCTCTCTCCCTTTCTCTCCTACCTCCCTCTACCTTCCTTTGTCTCTCTCTCTCTCTCCCACCTCCATATTTATATCTCCCTCTCCCTCTCTTACCCTTCTCTACTACTCTCACTCCACTCCCTCTTTCTCTCTCCATTCCTACTCTCCTCTCTCCTTCAGTTCATCTCCATCTCTACCTTGTCACTCTCCCTACTTCCCCACCACTAGCACTCTATGTCTATGTTCTTCCCTCCCATATATATCTAGAGTTAATATATATATATATATATATATATATATATATTAATATATATATCATAATAAAACAAAATCTATATTCTATTAATCCAAATTTAATAATATTAATATTAATTTTTATTATTATTAATGTTAGGGTTAATAATGTTTTTTTTGGATTGTATTAATAATAATTTGGTCCATGGTATTTGGCCCATAGGCTTGGTATATAATTAAATGTTGATTTCTAATCCTATCTGATATATTTTTATTTATTTACCATACCTCATTTACCTCTTTTATATTTATTTATTTACCATATCTGTCACCTCTATCCACAAAATTACTATAAAACAACATAAATGTAAAAATAAAATTATACATCCTGTACAACATGAAAAACCATTTATAAAAACATAACTCTATTAATCTATCCAACAACCACCTTATATATCATCGATACTATGAATTCACATTCAGATTGACACGATGACATATACAAGAGGTGGTACGCCGAGTTTTTAATGAAGTTTAATACGTTACAACTTACGGTATTTCTAACAACAAATATAAAACCACTAGCAATGAATGCTGCATAAATGAATTAATAGTTGGTCGTTTGAGATCTTGGGTAATCCGCCGAGCAAAATCTCAGTGATCTTTGACAACTGCACATTAAATTAGATTGTTGAATTTTAACCGTCCAATTGGCTTCTCGTACTCCTCGCCAAGCACAAGTGTTGATCTCCAGGTTATCCTACGTGAGGTTAATCCGGGTGCCAACTGTGTCATTTGCGCCTCGACTTACTTGGAGGCAGCTAGGGAAGAAAAATCACCGGATGACGATTTGTCATTACGCCATTCTTTTCTCTGCTGCTCCTCAACCATGGCGCGCCTCTTGACTTGGCTCCTTCTGGTTTTTCCAACGTTCTCTGGCCTGAGGTAAGCCAGCCGCAGTTTATTTGCTATTAACACTCAGTCATATTCTATAAGTAGACTTGAAGGTTTCATTCGCTTGTGTTTTCATTAGGTTCTGAGAAGAAAGGGTTATTGATATTTTTGTTTATACAGACATGCTCTGCCATATTCGGCACCAATCTTTGCTCTTCAAGACAGATGTACAGAGTCTGCGGCTCCACTCTACCTTAGGCTAACATAGGTAAGAATTCGCCTTCCATATCCCAAGGCATTCAATACATGAGTTTGTTCTTCCGGTATATGACCTATGTCAGTCTAACCCCATTTTCCGTTGCCAAACAGGAAGAAATTGGTTCAGTAACCGGGTTGAATCTCCCCTACCAGGTATGTACAGATTAATTTCCCCTATCTACATTGTTACTTTCTACGCCCGCATACTTCTGGTATCAATTCGGGGTTATCTAATAATTTTGATTTATTTCTACAGGTGAGGAAACTCTCGCTGAATCATATCTTTTCCTTGCGAACTCAGTTGTTTGGCGGCTGCAGTGATAATGTCTCCTTCTCTACAGGTATTCCGCCGTTCTCACCATCATGCAGTCGTGGCTTGAGTTGGCATAATGTTCGCCTGCATACAGAGTTACCTAGCTTAGGGTTTTAAGTAGTTTTCACAGGTTTTATGGAACTCTTCTTTTTGAGCCTCGACCCGAGGTGTTTTGCAAGTTTCAGGACATTTACCCTGTTCTTCCTTTGTTTAAAGTTTAGTCCCTGTTGTCTATTGTATAGCCACGACCACGGCGTTAATTTTTGATGTACTGGATAGTAATCTTCAAGAGTTTTCCACTGTTTAATATATATATATTTACCCAGTCGCTGGAGAATGGGTTCTTGTTCTAACAGAGTTTATTCATACTGAATTTAAGCAAAATTTAGATTGTTATATGGCCGCTCTTGGTCTTTTCATCTCTGGTTTGTAAACGGACTCAGTTAATGGTTTATATCTTACTTTGGAATGTTTATACGGCTTCTGACCATACACGACAGGTCGTGGACTTCTTGCTCTGCTATTTATGGATGATTCTTTCTCTTATGAAATGCTTTTTCCTTTTTGTTTATTATAATCACGGTACCACACTGTCCTAAATTTCGCCATAGCAGTGTTTGCTCGTCTACAGGAAATCTGTGGTATTGCATAGATTATGAATAATAGATAGATGTTATGGTGTTCTTGTTTATCATTTCTATTTCTGTTATAAAATGACTACGTTAACCAACTTCTCAGTTTCTCGGCACCGACCGCCGATTCATGGCTGAGTATAGCTATTTGTTAAGTGAACTGAAGCGGGATGGGGTTTCCAACCACCCCCCCCCCCCCCCCCCCAGCTTTACAAGTTCATTTTTGAGTAAATAATACGTCTCTGCTGGAAAGAATAAAAAGATTCACATTCTTATTTCTTTTTTTTTTAACAGTGGTTGAACAATAGAGTCTGTCCATTTGTCAGTTTGCGTCAGTGCTTCATTTGACCTACAGAAGCTATTGTTCACTGTATCTTACCATCTAGATTTCGTGTGTTACTATCTTTCCATGAAAAATCGTATCATATACATTTCCTGTGCGAGTATTTTGTTAACTATGACATAGATATCTCCTGAGCATAGAAAGCATTAAATTTTTACATAACAGTGCACAGACTATCTGTTACTTTCTAGGTTAATACCTAAACAGTATTCTCACATGAAGAGTTTATACTTATAGATATTTCTTTAGCTATTAAAATAAATAAACTCAGAATAACTTAAGCTTTCTCAGATCAACTACTAAAAACAACTTTCTGGTAGCATAAAAATTAGAGTCTTTCTAGTTTACTTATCTGTTAGGAGATAATAACTCTTAAACTGTGGTCCTCCCAACCATCAAGGGAGGCAATGATGTCCTCCTCTTGCCCCCTAGCTCCAAAATATCAGTCGGTGCCACGGGAACAAAGATTAATCCATCTGTTGTGACCTTTGGACGGTCAATCCAGCCACAGACAGACAATTTCTGGTTTTATGGTTTGCAGAAAAACTATTCTCCACTGGTCTCTCACCCAGCTCTAGAGAATATTGCAACTTACCCTTCTTCCAGAAATTCACAGAACCTCTATCCCTCTCCTGGGATTTTCTTTTATCCCTGGAGGGTAGGTAACTGTTTACAACTGTTCCCAACCACCCTCTATTCTTAGACACTTTCCCAACAGTTTAAGAGATTCCCTTTCTTTTTCTTTACTAACTCAATAATGCATAGTAAAATAGTGTTTTTGAGTTTCTTTTACCAAAATAAAGTAAACAAATAATAAAAATAACAAATTGTCTTTTCAGCTTATTTAAGCTAGTTAACTCTAAGTGAGGCTGTCACATCTACCCCCCGTGGAAGTAACACCGTCCTCGGTGTTTTCAGCTCATCTCTGTAAAGAGTTCCGGGTAGGCTTCTTGCACAAACTTTTCATATTCCCAAGTAGCTTCGTTAGGACTAAAGTGCTTCCACTGCACTTTCACCTGGGTAACTACTCTTATACGGAGTTCAATTTCCCTACGATCAAGTATACATAGCGGCTCTACTAGAAATTCTCCGTCCGGTTCTACCTAAATTTTTTGCCAATGTATTACATGTTTTTCATCATGCACATATCGCTTTAACAGGGACACATGGAACAAATTGTGCACTTTAATATGACTAGGCAAAGCCAGCCTATAGGCTACTGGTCCCACCCTTTCCAGAATTTGGAAGGGTCCGCAGTAACGAGGGGCTAATTTGGCGCAAGAAGTCCACCTTAAGGTACTTATTTTAGGCTTAATCCTGACATACACGTGGTCACCCACTCCGAATTCACGATAATATCTTTTCTTATCTGCAAAGACCTTTTGTCGATCCTGAGCGGCCTTCAAATTCTGCCTTATTCTTTTTACTTCAGCTTCTAGCTCAGCCAACATTTCTGGTCCAAACATTAATTTTGTCTTCGGACTGCTCCAGTTAATTGATGTACGACACTGTCGTCTATATAACGCTTCGAAGGGGCTCATTTTTAGAGATTCTTGATATCCGTTGTTATATGCAAACTCCACTAGGTGCAGGTAATCCTCCCATTTAGCTGGCTGCCGCATTACATACATGCGCATCATATCCTCCAAAACTTGGTTTACCCGTTCTGTCTGCCCATCCGTCTGAGGGTGATAGGCAGTACTGAAGTTTATCTGAGTACCTAAACCTGAAATCAAGGTTTTCCAAAACGCGGAAGTGAACTTAACATCCCAGTCTGAAATCACAGTCTTAGGTATACCATGTAACCTAAAGATCTCCCTCATGAATATGTCTGCAATCTGCACTGTCTTGTAAGTGGATTGCACAGGTATGAAATGGGCAGATTTACTTAATCTATCCACCACTACCATGATTGAATCATTCTGCTTCCTTGTTCGAGGTAAGCCCGTGATGAAGTCCAAAGATATTACTTCCCATTTCCATTCGGGAATGGGTATGGGCTGCAGTGACCCCGCTGGGTGCCGATGCTCCACTTTAACCTGCTGGCATTATAAACACTTGCTTAGATATTCCGCAATGTCTTTACGCATACCTGGCCAATAATATATCTTTCTAATTTCCGAAAGCATCTTCTGGTAGCCGGGATGGCCAGCATAGTTGCTACGATGGTACTCGTCTAGGATTAACTTCTTGAGACTTGCACGATTAGGAACATAGGTTCTTCCGTGGAAAGTTAACATCTGTTCTTCGTTGCTTCCATACTCAGATGGCTTACCTTGCTCCTTATCTGCTTTCATCTGTTTCCATAGAAACTTGTATTCTGGGTCCTTTCGTGCTTCTTCTCTTAATTGCTCCGACAGCTGGCTTACCGGTTGACTGAAGTACATTGCATAAATACCATGCAATTTCCTGCTCAGGGCATCCACAACCCGATTTTCTTTTCCTTTAACATGTTGTATGTCCATGTCAAATTCGCTCAAAAAGGCATTCCACCTTGCTTGCCTAGAGTTTAAATATTCCTGCTTAAAATAGTTAGTCAAACTGCTATGGTCTGTTTTAAGTACGAACTTTTTTCCCAGTAGATAATGCCTCCACATTTGGAGAGCATGCACTACGGCTGTGAGTTTTAAATCATAAGAAAAGTATTTTTGTTCATGTTCTCTCAATTTTCTGGACTCATAGGCTATTACCTTGCCTTCTTGCGTTAATATTGCTCGAACTCCCTCCTTGCTGGCATCAGTACACACCACATAGTCTTTGCTGGGGTCAGCAACCTTCAGCACTGGTGCTATGGTTAAGAGCTGTTTCAGCTTCTCAAAGCCATTCTGACATTCATTCGTCCATTTGAAAGGTTTGCCTTTCTTTTGTAAGGATGTAATAGGATAGGAAATCTTAGAAAACCCTTCAATGAACCGCCTGTAATATCCGGCCAGACCCATAAATGATCTGATATCTGCCACATTCTGTGGTACTCACCATTCCATGATAGTTTTAATCCTTTCAGGGTCCACTGCTATCCCTTCAGCTGTCACAACATGACCCAAATACTAGATTTCTATTTTAAAGAAATCACACTTGTTGAATTTAGCGTACAGCTGATGCTTCCTCAATATTTCCAATACTATTCTTAGATGTTCCTTGTGCTCTTCCTCTCTCTTTGAGTAGATCAATATGTCGTCTATAAATACCAGTACAAAGCGATCTAGAAACTGATGGAAAATGCCATTCATCAACCTCATAAAAGTTGCTGGTGCATTTGTCAATCCAAAGGGCAATACCACAAATTCATAATGCCCATATCTGGTGCAGAATGTTGTTTTGCAAACATCCTCATCTTTGATTCGAATCTGATGATATCTAGACCTCAAATCTATTTTGGAGAACACTTTGGCACCTCTTACCTGATCGAATAAATCATCGATTCTGGGTAGAGGGTACTTATTCTTAACTGTCAGCTTGTTGAGTTGCCGGTAGTCCATACACATACGTAAGGTTCTGTCCTTCTTTTTAACAAAGAGGACTGGTGCTCCCCAAGGTGACAGGCTTGGGCGGATGTATCCTTTATCTAACAATTCCTGCAACTGCATCTTTAACTTTGTTAACTCTGGTATACTCATTCTGTAAGGTGCTCTTGACACAGGAGAAGCTCCAGGTAGTAACTCAATAGTGAAATCAATATCTCTTTTAGGTGGAAACCCTGGCATGTTTTCTGGAAATACATCGAGGAATTCCTGTACCACAGGAATGTCTTTTATATCTGCAGTCTTTCCCTTAGATTCAACATACCCTACTTGAATTGCGTACAACTGACATCCCTTTCGGATACATTTGCTCATCTGAGACGTTGTTATGGGGCGTAATTGCACAGGCTTTTTAATTCCTTTAATTTCCTTACGCGTACCATCTAGCGCTTTGTAATAAATTGTCTTTTCCTTACAGTCCACTAAGGTCCAGTGTTTTTCCAGCCAATCCATCCTAGCAACACATCATACGATCCCAATGGCAGAATATTTAAGTCTACCTGCAGCTGCTGTTCTGCCACTTCCAGTATGCAACCAGCAATTTTCGTAGTCACTTTGCGTTTTGCTCCAGTGGCTAGTTGAACTAACCAGGAGTTTTTTAAATTTCTGTTCTTTTAACTTACACATCTCCACTAGTTTAGGACTTACATAGCTTAAACTAGCTCCAGGATCTACTAATATCGAGACAGGTTTAGAAAATATAGTACCTTCCAGTTCAATCATCGTGGGTTGGAAGTCAGCCTGTCGATCCTCCAAGGCTGCGTTTATATGTGGTATATTTCACGCCACGTCCCCCACTGTTGATGCCTCCTGCAAGTTAGCCACAGATTCATTCTTTTTCCGTTGTGGACAATTCTTATAGTAGTGTGCTTCCCCACAGCCCCAACACTATAGGGGAGGTTTAGAATTGTGCCCTTGCTCTAGTTTGCTTGATGCTTCTGTGGGTTTTTCTTCAGCTGGCCACTTGCTCCTCTGATGGTTCCTGTTAAATTGTTTGCTGCCAGCGTTCCGTCCTACCCCTTTAAAGTGGTTGCTTTTGCTGCTTTTAAAAGTAGAGGAATTCTTTTGATTTTTCTTGGGTTGCCAACCCTTTCCCCCATCCCCTTTGGTCTTATACTGCTGGTAACACATGCGTGCTTTCCGGACAGCTTCATCCATCATTTGGGGGTTAAAAAACTCTATTCTTTTCCTCATGGGAGCATGCAAACTACTCAGAAATCTCTGTACCTTGGCTTTTTCCTCTCTGAGGTAAGGTACATAGCGTAGTAGTGAAGTAAATTTCATGACATACTCATCCATGGTCATTTGGCCCAGCCGAAGATCATGGAATTCCTTGGCTTTATCATCATAAAATATTTTTGTTAGATATTTATCTTTGAAGTACTGCTGAAATAATTCCCATGTAATGTCCCGCTCATCAATACTGCGAACATTCTTTACCTCCTCCCACCACAGGGTGGCTTTCTCTCGCAGCTGGTATATAGCCAATCTGGCCTTCAGATTGCTGCTATACTCATATACCTGAAAATATTTATTGATGTTAATCAACCATGCTTCAGTTGCCTCCTCTGCCTCACCATCAAACATTGGTGGCTTAATCTTACGGAACTCCCCGTGCAGTTCAACCTTCTGCCTCTTATGATCCTGCTGATCAGATAGATTTTCCGATTCTGCCTCATTATTGTTATGGTTTTTGCTCCTATGGGAGAAACTCTTTTCAGTCTTCCCAGTGGTGTTGTTTCTGGTTTTCTGGTCCTCTGCTTCCATTGATAATCCTTTTTCTGCACTGGGTTGCCACATCTCATGATTTTTTTTATCAGATATACTCTTCAGAATCTTTTCCTAGTCTTGCAACAACTTTTCATTGTCTTTCCGTACTCTAATAATCTCCTCTTGTAACTGTTGTACTGTGTTTTGCAGAAAAGCAGTTTGTTGCTGTTGTTCTTCCAGCAATTTACTCATTTTATGATGCTGCTCCACAGTTAGTTGAACCCACATTTCCGGGTTCATAACTGTTGGACCTTGAGTCTCATTTGGTTGTGACTGAGATGCTATATCTTCCCTCATAACTTTTTCTTCTTTTCAGTGCACTAATACACACACAGCTTTGTTAGTAGACCCTTAGGTTGCCAGTGTTGTAACCGGCTCTGATACCACTTGTCACCTCTATCCACAAAATTACTATAAAACAACATAAATGTAAAAAAAAATTTATACATCCTCTACAACATGAAAAACCATTTATAAAAACCTAACTCTATTAATCTATCCAACAACCACCTTATATATCATCGATACTATGAATTCACATTCAGATTGACATGATGACATATACAAGAGGTGGTACGCCGAGTTTTTAATGAAGTTTAATACGTTACAACTTACGGTATTTCTAACAACAAATATAATACCACTAGCAATGAATGCTGCATAAATGAATTAATAGTTGGTCGTTTGAGATCTCGGGTAATCCGCCGAGAAAAATATCAGTGATCTTTGACAACTGCACATTAAATTAGATTGTTGAATTTTAACCGTCCGATTGGCTTCTCGTACTCCTCGCCAAGCACAAGTGTCGATCTCCAGGTTATCCTACGTGAGGTTAATCCGGGTGCCAACTGTGTCATTCGCGCCTCGACTTACTCGGAGGCAGCTAGCGAAGAAAAATCACCGGATGACGATTTGTCATTACGCCATTCTTTTCTTTGCTACTCCTCAACCATGGCGCGCCTCTTGACTTGGCTCCTTCTGGTTTTTCCAACGTTCTCTGGCCTGAGGTAAGACAGCCGTAGTTTATTTGCTGTTAACACTCAGTCATATTCTATAAGTAGACTTGAAGGTTTCATTCTCTTGTGTTTTCATTAGGTTCTAAGAAGAAAGGGTTATTGATATTTTTGTTTATACAGACATGCTCTGCCATATTCGGCACCAATCTTTTCTCTTCAAGACAGATGTACAGAGTCTGCAGCTCCACTCTACCTTATGCTAACAGAGGTAAGAATTCGCCTTCCATATCCCAAGGCATTCAATACATGAGTTTGTTCTTCTGGTATATGACCTATGTCGGTCTAACCCCATTTTCCGTTGCCAAACAGGAAGAAATTGGTTCAGTAACTGGGTTGAATCTCCCCTACCAGGTATGTACAGATTAATTTCCCATATCTACTTTGTTACTTTTTACGCCTGCAAACTTCTAGTATCAATCCGGGGTTATCTAATAATTTTGATTTATTTCTACAGGTGAGGAAACTCTCGCTGAATCATATCTTTCCCCTGCGAACTCAGTTGTTTGGCGGCTTCAGTGATAATGTCTCCTTCTCTACAGGTATTCCACCGTCCTCACCATCATGCAGTCGTGGCTTGAGCTGGCATAATGTTCGCCTGCATACAGAGTTACCTAGCTTAGGGTTTTAAGTAGTTTTCACAGGTTTTATGGAACTCTTCTTTTTGAGCCTCGACCCGAGGTGTTTTGCAAGTTTCAGGACATTTACCCTGTTCTTCCTTTGTTGAAAGTTTATTCCCTGTTGTCTATGGTATAGCCGCGACCACGGCGTTAAATTTTGATGTACTGGACAGTAATCTTCAAGAGTTTTCTATTGTTTAATATATATATATATTTACCCAGTCGCTGGAGAATGGGTTCTTGTTCTAACAGAGTTTATTCATACTGAATTTAAGAAAAATTTAGATTGTTATATGGCCGCTCTCGGTATTTTTGTCTCTGGTTTGTAAACGGACTCAGTTAATGGTTTATATCTTACTTTGGAATGTTTATACGGCTTATGACCATACACGACAGGTCGTGGACTTCTTGCTCTGATGTTTATGGATGATTCTTTCTCTTATGAAATGCTTTTTACTTTTTGTTTATTATAATCGCGGTAGCACACTGTCCTATATTCCGCCATAGCGGTGTTTGCTCGTCTACAGGAAATCTGTGGTATTGCATAGATTCTGAATAAGAGATAGATGTTATGGTGTTCTTGTTTATCATTTCTATTTCTGTTATAAAATGACTACGTTAACCAACTTCTAGGTTTCTCGGCACCGGCCGCCGATTCATGGCCGAGTATAGCTATTTGTTAAGTGAACTGAAGCGGGATGGGGTTTCCAACCCCCCCCCAGCTTTACAAGTTCATTTTTGAGTAAATAATACGTCTCTGCTGGAAAGAATAAAAAGATTCACATTCTTATTTCTTTTTTTTTTAACAGTGGTTGAACAATAGAGTCTGTCCATTTGTCAGTTTGCGTCAGTGCTTCATTTCACCTATGGAAACTATTGCTCATTGTATCTTACCATCTATATTTCATGTGTTACTATTTTTCCATGAAAAATCATATCATATACATTTCCTGTGCGAGTATTTTGTTAACTATGACATAGATATCTCCTAAGCATAGAAAGCATTGAATTTTTACATAACAGTGCACAGACTATCTGTTACTTTCTAGGTTAATACCTAAACAGTATTCTCACGTGCAGAGTTTATAATTATAGATATTTCTTTAGCTATTAAAATAAATAAACTCAGAATAACTTAAGCTTTCTCAGATCAACTACTAAAAACAACTTTCTGGTAGCATAAAAATTAGAGTCTTTCTGGTTTACTTATCTGTTAGGAGATAATAACTCTTAAACTGTGGTCCTCCCAACCATCAAGGGAGGAAATGACGTCCTCCTCTTGCCCCCTAGCTCCAGAATATCAGTCGGTGCCACGGGAATAAAGATTAATCCATCTGTTGTGACCTCTGGATGGCCAATCCAGCCACAGACAGACAATTTCTAGTTTTATGGTTTGCAGAAAAATTGTTCTCCACTGGTCTCTCACACAACTCTAGAGAATATTGCAACTTACCCTTCTTCCAGAAATTCACAGAACCCCTATCCCTCTCCTGGGATTTTCTTTTATCCCAGGAGGGTAGGTAACTGTTTACAACTGTTCCCAACCACCCTCTATTCTTAGACACTTTTCCAACAGTTTAAGAGATTCCCTTTGTTTTTCTTTACTAACTCAGTAATGCATAGTAAAATAGTGTTTTTGAGTTTCTTTTACCAAAATAAAGTAAACAAATAATAAAAATAAAAAAATTGTCTTTTCAGCTTATTTAAGCTAGTTAACTCTAAGTGAGGCTGTCACAATATCTCTTTTATAAATATCGTGTTTGGTTCATGGTATTAATAATCATTCGTCCCATAGTATTTGGCCCATAGGATTCACCTAAATAAAATGTCCTTTCTGAGTTTTTGTAAATATAAAGAGAAGGTTTTCTTTATTTATCATACCTCTAGTTTATTTATATTTTTATTTATTTATTGTATCTATGCAGAAAGTATAAAAAGAGGTTTTATTTATTTACCATACCTCTCGTTTATGTATATTTTTATTTATTTACCATATCTCATTTTGTAGTATTATTAAACCTCTTCATTTTTAGATTTATATCATTTTCCTCACGCAAATAGGAATTTACCAATCCATCTAGGCCTTGAATATAGAAAGAATTTTGTTTTGTTAATGAATTTTTAATTGTTTATTTATATGGTTATGTAAATTATTTTTTAAGTCAACATTATTTACATTTTGTTTTTAAGCTTTTTTGTTTTTTTTTTTTAAATTATGGCAGACATTAGTGAAATTTCATCGGTACACACAAACTTAAGCAAGTCCGTCTCATTGGGTTGTAGAATGTGCCTCTCATAGGTTTTATTTATTTACCATACCTCTATTTTATTTATCTACCATTCGTGTGGATTAAGTATAAAAGGAAGTTTTATTTGTTTACCATAAATCTAGTTTATTTGTATTTTTATTTATTTATCGTATCTCTTTTTTTAGTGTTCATAAATATAACTTCTAGTTATGAGGCAAGGATAAATATTATAAATGGATTGATTATAATTGAGCTGAAATTTAAAATCTTTACTTAGATTACATCTACACATGTACCTTATACTCGGTTGTAGAGTATAAGGCCGGAGAAATGGATAAGAATATATATATATATATATATATATATATATATATATATATATATATATATATATATATATATATCTGTGTGTGTGTGTGTGTGTGTTTTAAGCAAGACATTAACGATTGTTAGGTTCAGTGGGAGCCATTCCTTGAGTCTTATCAGCAAGAAGCTACGTGAATAGCAGTTGCACATGTGCCTACGTTTAATGAATACATAAATAATTTCCTTGGTACCACGGGGATGTGTATTATAAATTTGATTTCGATTCTGTTGATGGGTGAACTTCTCTCGAAAAAATTCTGGACCAAATGCATTATCCTTCTATGATCCCTAAGCTCATAGAATTAAGCTCCAGACTTATTCATGACTTAAGAGATTTTGAGGCATTTTGCATCCAAGTTTACATTTATTTTAGAAGCTTTTAAAGGAGATCAGATACAAAACACTCACTCACACTTTTTGCACTTTATTTCACTGTTGCAATGAAGGATGAGAAGGAACGCATGGAGATAGCTTCAAGTCTAGGTTGTTATATTTTAAAAGACAATCACACCTTTCACACTTTCTTTCACTATTGCAATGAAGGATGAGAAGGAACACGGGGAGATGGCTTCAAGTATAGGTTGCTATATTAAAGACAATCACACTTTTTTCACTTTATTTCACTGTTGACATGTAATTTGTGGGTTGAATGTTGTTTTATGAATGGTGCAGTTGGTTATGTGAAGGAAATATTTTATATGCCTACCTTTAAACCACCTCAGCTTCCAATGTTCACAACTGTTGTTTTTGATAAGTATGTTAGCATTCTATTTGATGCAATAAATCCAAACATAGTACCTATCACACCAGTTATAAGAGGAAATTGAAAACAAATTCCTTTAAAGATGGCATGGGCTCTTAAAATCCAGAAGTCACAGGGCGTGACTTTTGAATGAGCATCAATTGATATTAGGAAAAAATAGCAACAAGGCCTGACCTTCACAGCCATATCAGGAGTGCAATCAATAGATGGTTTACGCATTGCATCACCTTTCACTTTTCAACGTTATTTCAAGATGAAATATAGTGCATATGTTACAATCAGGAAGAGAGAACAAGAGCGATTAAAGCCCATATCGCTATGAAATGCAACTATTAATACGTTTAACTCTTTATAGAATGTTTATTGAATTTATTTTATTGTCCTCTTTATTTACTTTTAACATATTTTTATATATTAATGAGATCAATACATTCATCATATTCATAGGAATATTTTGGAAAGTTGTTTACATCGTTTTTCATGTTGTTCAATTTACTTATTTATTTTAAGTGGTTTTTTTTTTTTTTTTGTTTACAATGAACCATTCAGAGATAAACAATGAGTTATATGAGCCAATCATTAAAAATAAAGATTGAATTCCATATCAATAAGACATGAAACTAATAATATTGTGACATATTTATAGAAATTTTTTTAATTTCTTTTATTTTCCTCTTTATTTACATTTTCTATGATAATTATTTTCATGTATTAATGAAATACATACATTCATCATATATGAGAAAGTTGTTACATAATTTTTCATGTTGTTCGATTTACTTCCATTTTTTAAGTCGCTATCATTGTTTTGTTTACAATGAACCATTTAGAAATATACAACCAGTTATATGAAAGAGTCATTAAAAATGAATGTTGAAGTCCATATCGCTATGAAATGCAACTAATAATATATATGAATGCGGTTTGATAAATATGTTGTGGTTTGGTTCAATGGAAAGATATTTATATTTCATATTGATATAAAAATAACATTAATATATAGTTAACATTAATTTAAATACAAAAATAGAACTACTAACATTTTTAATATTTGATTTTAAACATTAAGTTTAAAAAATTGTGATTTCTTGTAGATTATTGTAATAAGGGTCATATCACTCATTTAATTTTATCACTCGTTTCATGTGCACAATATGTATTTTTAATTAAGTTTGTATTTGTAGAAATTTTATATAATTTGGTTCTTGTACCATTAGGTTATTTTATAGCATGACATTTTTAAGATTAAGTATTTTAACAATAATAATAATGGGGTGTTATGTGTGTGTGTGTGTGTGTGTGTGTGTGTGTGTGCTTAGATGTTTATGTGTTCGTGTGTATAAATTTTGATTTTGTCGTTTTTCCTTTCAAATGTAGAGATGGAAAATAATGATGGCATCTATTATAATCAAGCAGTGGAAAATATTTCTAGAGTGATTAGTTTTATTTCCTATCTTCAAAGCAAGTTCAATAGAAAGCATGGTTTCCATCCTGCTTTTATTGATGATCATCTTCACATGCTAGATGAAATGAAAATGAATGTAAAATACTTGTTGCACGTTCACATGAGGGAGGCCGTGAGAAAAACAAGAAGGGATTGGTTGGAAATCATTAAGTATCATGATCATTATCCTATTGATTTGAATTGGTGTTACTTTTTTCATCAGTCTAGTTGTGTTCTGCAAGAGGCTATTTGATAAATGACCTTTGATGGAGAGTTTCAAGTTCATTTTTGTAGTGGCATTTTTTGATGTGAAGACAACAAGAAATATATGTTAATTTCAATGTTATTTATTTGGTTTCACTGATGGTGGCATTGAATATCACTTTATTTTATTAACTCATTCGGTTTATAATATTAACAATTAGTAAGGTTGATTGGTCACTTGCGTTTATAGTATTAATAATCATGTGACTTTATCAATCCTTTCTGTTTAAAATATTAAGTCTTAGGCTTTATTAAGCTCTTTTGTTTTCAATATTGATCCCTTGGCCTTATTGATTGCTTAGGTTATTAATATTTATCTCGTGGGTTCACCAATTCGTTTGGTTTATAATATTAAACCCCTGGTTTTATCAATTATTTTGGTTTATAATATGAATAATCCCATGGGTTTATTAATCTCTTGAGTTTAAAATATTAATTCTTTGTGTTTATTAATTTCTTTGGTTTTTAATATTTTTATATTAATTTTATTGATCCTTCGACTTTATTAATAACATGAGTCTATTAATAATTTTTATTTAGAATTCCTGGATGCGGGTGACATGCTTGACAAGGCTGGACAACAAAACCCAACTCATGCTCACTACGAAGATCTCCAAAGAAATTCCCCACCTGCAGTGGATCCAAGGACAGTTATCACCTTGCATGATCCTCGCAGAAACATCGATCATGCAGAATGGACAGGCTTGGTGTCACCTGACCTGGACCATCACCTCACCCTCACCTCCATTAATCACCATGCTGCATAATCAGTATTGCATCCTCACTTGCCCCTCTGTGTCTGCCCAACAACTTGAGCCTCAAACGCAGATCACTCATGGCCTCTCTGACATGCCTCACCCACAATATTATATATCCTCCCATTCTCGGCCCCTTCCCTCCATCATCTGCTCTCCACTACATTTTTCTCTCCTGATTTGGATGCTCGCTGATACCAATCAGCTGTGAAGTCCATGTCCTACAGTGAAGCTACGCAACCCCCATTTGCCTTATGCATTTCATCCTATGCACCTACCCCCCAACCTTTGTAGTTTCTCCGACCCCTGTGCTTACCCCGCCACCCTCCCAAGTGTGAAATGGCTCCTAGGCTACGCCAATGCACAATTCACGATGGTAAATGAGGGGCTCTCCTAGGCCACTACCATCGCAGCGAGGAAAATCACCTCGAATGGCTTGAAGGCTCCTCATCAAACTCCCCTGCTAGCCATCCTTTTGTTCCTGAGCAGCACACAGACTCCTCTAGGAGCCCAACGCGAAGAGGAAGATGTGGTGCAAGGAGATAAACCTCCACCTCCATGGCTCGCTCTCCGTAGAGCATTTTGGCACCCTTGAATAGCCTTGCGCAAGCATAATAAGACACACATATTTGAATCATGGATTCCGACGGCATTTAGATGAAGGTTACGGATGGAGTAGATCTCGACTCCCCCATCCTCTGCACTCCTTCAAATATCCCCATTCGCACTGCTGTTAAAGTGGAAGCTGCAAAGGAAGCGGCTGTTGCACAAACCCATGCCTGTGCCATCCTCGAGGAAGCTCCCCACCGCAGTGATGATGAGGATGGATAATGTGTGTGTTCTTGTTCAGTCCTATTTTTTTTTTTCATATGTTCCTGCAGGGCCACATTGTTCTATCTTCCTCTCATGCTCCTAAATGTATCAGTGGTACCACGCACATAGTAATTTTTCTCACAAGTTTTGTCTGGGACAACCCCCTCCCCCGCAGCATCCCAGAAACAGTGTAATAAAGGCAGGTATTGGTTAAGCATAGCTTACCAACACTGCCTATAAACTATAGACCTATATGTTTTCGAATTAATAGATTAGCACAACCTACCAAAAAATAAAATAAAAACTATTTAGAATATTAATCTGTCAGGTTTATAATATTAATAATCCCTGCTGTTTATTGATGTTTTTTGTTTATAATATTAATAATCCCTTTGGATTATTGATGTTTTATGTTTATAATATTAATATTTCCCTGTATTTTTTGATCCATTGGGTTTATAACATTGATCCCTTAAGTTTTCTAATTATTTAACTTGGTAATATTATTCCCTTCAGTTTATTAAATCCAATTAAATCCAAATGTTATGGGTTAAATATTGGTCCTACAGTTTAATATTAATATATGGTCCAATGTCACATTATGAAAATCATTGTTTCAATATGAAAATAAACCGTGGGAGACCATTTTTAATCATCTTTATCCATAGTCGATCAATTTCTTCCATGGTCGAATGTCACATTCTGAAAAATATTATCTCAATATGAAAATCATCCGTGGCTCACCATGGTCATCCTTGGTCCAACATCACATTGTGACACAATTGTCTTAATGTTTAAATCAAGACATCAAGAGGAGCAACAATTGTCTTAATGTCATACTTTGGGTTTATAATATTAATATATATATTTTTAATATTATTCCTCTCGGTTTATAATATTAATAATCATGTGACTCTATCAATCCTTTTTATTTAAAAAACTAATTCTGAATATTTATTAATCCCTTTATTAATCATGTGATTTTCTCATTCATTTGTATTTAAAATATTTATTCCTAGGCTTTACTAATCTCTTGTGTTTTCAATATGGATCTCTTAACCTTGTTGATCTCTTATGTTTTTAATATTTTTCCCTTGGGCTCACAAATTCCTTTGGTTTATAATATTAAGCACTTGGGTTTATTATTTATTTGTGTTTATAATATTAATAATCCCTTGGGTTTATTAATTTGTTGCTTTTATAATATTCATTCTGATGGTTTATTAATTTCTTAGGTTTTTGAGTTTAAAATATTTATTCCTAGGGTTTGTTAATCTCTTTTATTTTTAAACATGATCCCTTGGCCTTATTGATCCCTTAGATTTTTAATAGTTTCCCCTTGGGTTCACCAATTCCTTTGATTTGTAATTTTAAACACTTGGGATTATTAGTTCTTTTGGTTTATATTATTAATAATCTCTTGAGTTTATTAATCTCTTTAGTTTAAAATATTAAATCCTATGTTTGATTAAATTTTTATGCTTTTTGGTTTAAATTATTAATTCACAAGGTATATTAATTTATTGACTTTAAAATATTAATTCATAGGGTTTATTAATATGTTGGTTTATAATACTAATATTTATCTTGTAGGTTTATAAAATGTTTCCATTGGGTTTATAATATTAAATTCTTATGTTTATTTGTTCCTTAACTTTATAACTTTTATAATTCCTTTGGTTTACAATATTAAGCACTTGGTCTTTTTACTTATTTTGGTATACAACATTAATAGCCCTTGCGTTTATTAACCTCTACAGTTTAAAGTATTAATTATTAGGGTTTATTAATCTCTTGTGTTTTTAATATTGATCCATTGGCCTTATTGATCCCTTAGGTTTTTAATATTTATTCTTGTGTTCACCAATTCCTTTGGTTTATAATATTAAACCCTTTTGTTTACTAGTTTTTTTGGTTTATAATAATAATAACCCCTTGGGTTTATTTTTTTTCTAAATTAGTTTAAATCTATTAAAGAGGAAGAGTAATTTACATCGCGGCTGAAGTCATAACTTTGCCCAAAAAATGTGGCATGTTCAGCAAAAGAAACTGAAAATTGACTGCCCACTAGGGGAAACCAGTCTAGTCCATACATTGTGCTAATGTGCTACCCACGCAGGGGTATCAGCCTTGGATTCCACTTTTCTTTGCATATATTATAGACTGTTAGACAAAAACTACTTGATAACATTGCTAAAAATTCAAGTTCAATCCCATAGATTTGGGACTCATAAAACAAAAACCAAACACATTTTGAATGATTAAACATCATGATGAGGAGGTGGTTATTCAATAATGGGGCACCTGTAGGCCACCATGTCGTCATCCTCCCTTGGCTTTTCCGCATTTGAGGCAGAGCTCTACTTGGAGCGCTCATGCCCTCGGAGAACCTTCTCGTCATCACTTGGAGCTTTTTATTTGTCCTTGTCCACTTGTTGCTTCCTCTCGTCTGCGTCCTAAGCTGTTGCTGTGGTTTTTCCTCCCAGATGCACGTTGGTGCACATTGGTTCCTCCTTGAACACAACCGAGATGGAAGCAATGATACGAGGGTGATTAAGGGAGCAATTGAATAAGAATTGAGTTGTCTAGTGTGTATTTTAAGCGAGAGTATCTGGGGTGGCAGGTGCGAGAGAATCCATTCTGAGACTGGCAGAATAGTATCTCCCCCTACCACTTCTTGTATTCGGGTACCTGCCTATTAAGTAGTGAGAGAAGGGAGATGAGGAATCAGAGTTGGAAGAGGTGGGGTGCACTGAGGATGGCTTCTGGTGCTTCCCCTACAGCATCTCAAGCGGTGATGCAGTCTCTACATGGTGACTGGCTCAGAGGTTGGAAAATGAGGAGTCGGGGAAGCAGAGCGAGGAGTGAACAGAGTGAAAAGGAGGTCCAAGGTGATAGTGTTCAAATTACAGAGGCCAATCCGAGATAAGTGAAGCCCATCCCCCAACTCAATGCAGCAAGAAAGATGGCATCGTCTTCCCGTTGCAGTGCGGGAGCATGGTCTCACAACGAAAGGGGAGAAAAAGCTCTCCAGCGGAGGAGGAGTGATTGAATTTCCTCTGCCATAATCCATCTTAGAACCCAGGGCGGAGTTTCCTCGATGCTCACTCGGCTTGATTAGCCCATTAATATGATGAGAGTGTTGGTGCAAAGAAATCCATACGAAGGCACGAGTGAGAATGATGGCTGGTTATCGGCCTTCATTCTACTTAAAAGCAGCCTTGATGACTACACCGTGGTGGAGACATTTGCACATGGCTATGGTGTGGGTGGCTAAGTGTCACCGCCACTTGCCAATCCCAAGTCCCATCAACTTATTCCTCTAGCTAGACACCCGCATCCGGGAATTCTGCATCATTTTGGACCAAACTATTACATTCTTGTATTTGGGTGCTATCATGTATAATGTCTAGAGAACCGACGAGAAGAGTATGTTCACTATCAACTCACTTATTGGCCAAGAGGTCAGAAACCTTGTTGCCATCCCTTTTGACATGTTTGAAAATGAGTGCTCGGTTGGTGTTGAGCCATTGTTCAATTAGTTCCAATCTAGCCACTAGTCTCCAGCTTATGGCCACTTTGTTTGCATGGGCCCCTTGGAGAAGTTGATTTGCCATATTTATGAGAATTCGTGAATCTGCTTCAATCTCCAAAGGATGAAAACCATAAATATGGGATAAAGAAAGACCCTGCCATAAGCCTTATAACTCAGCTGAGTTATTCGTATCCCATCCTATGTTGCCCAGGAATAGTAGGAGTGGTTTACCTTCGTCATCCCTGAAGATGCCACTGAACCTTGCTCTACCTGGATTACCCTTGGATGCTCCATCAAAGTTGATTTTGAAAGTTCCCTGAGGAGGGGGCATCCATTTACTTATCACTCTATAGGAATTTTGAGAAATTCCTGGATCTTTCAGAGTTTGGGGGATTTGAAGATTCCATTTCCCCCAGATAGCCTGCTCTTGTGGGAGTGTAGGAAAATCTTCAACTTGCCACGTTTGAAGTGCCAAGGTTTCCTGAAGATTAAGATAGAGGTTGCTCCATATGGTGTCTAGAGGTGTGCTCTGATTCTTAAAAATGTGTCGATTTCTTTCTTTCCAAATTGTCCAAAGAAGAAGGCCCGGTATTATTTGCCACAGTTGGTTAAGTACCTTGCTTTTATAAGGATTTTGTTGCCAATTGTGGATTGTGTTGATTAGATCCTCTGAAACTTTGCACCTTTTTCAACATTGAAAGTTGGCTTTCTCCCAGAGTTGGTTGGCAAGAGAATAGTTGTCTAGGAGATGTTGTATGGTTTCTTCCTGTTGAATGCGATTGGGGCATCTTGAAGGTCCATGAAAATTTCTTTTCCTTAGGTTATTCCATGTGAGGATTCGCTAATGTCCGAGTAGCCAGATGAACATGGAAACCTTGGGCCAAATTCCAGGAGACCAGGTTCTATTCCAAAGAGGATCGATTAGTGTTGGATCAGTACAGATAATTTTATATGTCTCCTTGGTAGTGAAAGATCCTCTTGAAGTATAGCCCCACCTTAGAATGTCCTTTTTATCAGAGAATCTGATTTTTTGATTTTTTAGTTCAGTATCTATGGCATTCTGGAGTTACTTTGTTCCATTCCTGATCAACTGTGCTACTTGGAGCCATTGTCTGTATCCTTGTGCTAAGGTGTGTGTCCATTGTTGCTCGACTATTTCCCTATGTTGCTCTTCCCATTCCTAACTTGGTGGAGGTCTGTAGATATTATATAGCCTTGGTTGTTGTTTCCAAGAGTCCATCCAAAACCGTGCTCTGTTGCCATCCCTGATTTCCCAGAAACTGTGTTGTTGGATCAAATTAAAGTGTTGTCTAGCCACATTCCATATTAAAGACCCCTTTTCTGTTGGTGTGAATCTAATTAGTTCTTAATGTGGTCTATGATTTGCATATTTGGCTATCCAAATAACTACCCAAGGCGTGTTTGGAGCTGAGAGCCATTTCCACCAGATTCTGGATCCCATGATTGCATTACTGTGATGGGGATCTCTTAAGCCTATACCACCATTTTCCTTGGGTCTACAAACATTCATCCATTTGACCAATGCCCACTTGCGATTTTGTCCTATGGCTCCCCAAAGAAAATTGCATTGCAGAGATTTGATTTTCTTGAGAACCAACTTTGGAACAGCCAGGACAAAGAAAAGATAGAGAGGCATTGCTTGTAACACTGATTTGACTAGCACCAGTCTACTAGCTATATTAAGAGCTCGGTACGTCCAAGAAGAAAGACGTGCTTCTATATTTTCTAGTAGTAATTGCCAGGAAGCATGTTTTATAGCCGAATCATTTAAGGGAGCACCCATATATTTAGAAGGTAGAGAAGATATGGAGAAGAGAAGAATGTGTGCTATAGCGTTTTGAGTCACGGGTGGAGTATGAAAGAAGAATATTTGGGATTTAGCTGTGATAATGCTGGCCCCAAAAGCCTCAGATAAATCCTTAAGTGGCGATTTTTATTTTAATGCTTCTTGCACAGAGGGATGCCCAAATAACATATTATCATCTACAAATTGTTGGTGGGTAATAGCTAGAGAATTATGAATGGAGATACCTCTGATTTGCTGAGAATGGAGAGCTTGCTTGATAAGACGTCCTAATCCTTCCACCATTAACGCAAATAGAAAAGGTGAGAGGGGGTCTCCTTGCCTGATACCTCGAGAGGGACTGAACGATTGAGAGGGAATGTCATTGATGAGGATGGAGAATAAAGTGGAAGAAACCAGACTCATTACCCAATGGACCCAAGGGGGAAAGAAGCCATAGGCTGACAACATTTTTTTAATATAAGTCCAACTTAACTTGTCAAAAGCTTTAGATAGGTCAATTTTAAGTATCATACCTACATTTTTGGAGTGCTTAAGAGAGTGTATAACCTCATGAGTGAGGATTATCCCATTCAGTATTTGCCTGCCTTCCACGTATCCTAATTTTTATGGTGATATGAGCAGGGGAAGAAGAGGTTTCAGCCGAGAAGCTATGACTTTGGATATGACTTTGTAAATGACATTACATAAGGCAATTGGACGGAATTTTTCCGGCGTGATAGAGTGCTCTTCTTTAGGAATAAGGGCAATAAAATTCGAGTTTAAATATGGAAGCAGCCAATGAAGAGTTCTTGATTCCTCCACCACCTATCAAACTTCCTCTTTGATGAGGTCCCAAAAATTGTGAAAGAAGGTGGTGGTGAAACCATCCGGCCCTGGAGCCTTACCTTCCTTGAGTTGTTTCATAGCCATATCAACTTCCTGAGGAGTAACTGGCCCAAGGAGCAGTTGACTATGTTCCTCTGTAATGATTCTTGGTACATTTTGAGTGAGTCTTTCTATAGCTGGTTGTCTATTGATTTGGGGCTCCTGGTGAACAATCTGGAAATGATGGATGAGCTCTGCTTCTATCTCTGCATGATCTTCAACCCTTTCCCCCTATTTATTTTGGATGTGAGTGATGGTGTTATGCATTCACCTTTGTATAGTAGTTTTGTGAAAGATTTTTGTGTTTCGCTCACCCTCTTTTAGCCATCTGACTCTGGATTTTTGATCCAAAGGATTTCTCCTGCTTTCTTCTATCATCCAATTTATTTTGAATCTACCTCTCTTGTTCCATTGTCACCTCTGTTCTGTCGTCATTGATGATCTTTTGTTGGAGAGCCATCATTTCTTGGTTTAGAGAATTCTGAGCCTGAAAGATGTTTCCAAGTGTGGAGTGATTCCATCTTTTGATGTGCAGTTTAAGATATTTGAGTTTCTGTTGGAATTGAAGAAATTTTTATCCTTCTATGGGGGAGAAGTCCTTCCAAGTCGATCTGACCAAATCGTTGAAATTAGGGTGAGTGAGCCAAAAAGCTTCGAAACGGAATGGTCGACGAGTAGAATTGCCCAGTCTTTTCCATTGAAGAGATATAGGCCAATGATCTGATCCGGAAAGGGGCAGAATTGAGGCAGAGATATCCCCTCCAAGATGTAAGGCGTTATCGGAGATTAGGAAGCGGTTTAATCTGGATGCTATTTGTTTCCCCCCTGCTTTGCGATTGCTCCAAGTGTAAATACCATTGCTGAATTGCAGATCAATTAACCAATTGTTTTGTATAAAATCCTTGAAGTGGTCACCTTCTTTCTCCATTTTGGCTCTTTCCCCTTTCTTTTCTTCAATTCTAGTTATCATATTGAAGTCGCCACCTATGATCCATAGTGGATGGAGTCTATTTGAGTTGAGCTCTGCTATAGTGTTGAGCAGTGCAGTCTTACTACCGGCGTCCTGGGGAAAATAGACATTGGTTAGATGTCCATGAATATTAGTTCCTATTATGTGGAATGTAGCCTGAATGATATGATGAGATGCATGAAAATCTGTGAGTGAGATAGCCTACGTATTCCATGCTATAACTAACCCTCCTGAGGCACTAGAGGCATCCACTGCTATGGAGTGACATCCTAGCCATGCTTTTGAGAGTATGTTACCAAATGTAATGCTGTTACATTTCATTTCTTGCATGAAAAATATTTGTGGTTGCTCCTGGTTTATCATTTTTTTAATCATTTTGTATTTTCCGGGACTATTGAGCCCTCTTAAATTCCATGAGGTGAGCTTCATGATTCACTATTAGGGAGGGGTTTGTAGTACTTTATCAACTTGGAATATCTTCCTAACTCCACTAGTATCTTACTGATCATGATGGTTCTTTGCAAATATGTCTTTCTCTCGTGCTTCTTGGAATCTCTGGGAAATTGTGCTCCATCTCATGGACTCCCCGGTTGTATTCGTAGTTGGCACTGCTAAAATGCTCTAGAGATAATGACCTCCAGGTTGTCTACCTAGTTTTCTGGAATTTTATGGAATTCTTTCTTTCTGCAGGATTGCTCAAGACTAAAAATGTCAAGGACCCTGAGGTCGATGCTTTTCGGATTCTCCTCCATATTTTGGGCCTGACTACTTCCTTCCATGGATTCGTTTGAGTAGAGAGGTTGTTGAAGAACGCAATCAATATCCATTCCATTTGGTTTCCACTCGGGATCCTTATGAATCGTTGCCTATGTCATATGCTTGTCATTTAGAGGTGAGGGAGTCGGGATTGAGCCAGAGGGTGGGGGAGTTTGGGACGACTTGGAGGGGGAAGCATCTTGGTTTTTTGCATCAGGGTTAGGCTTGTTTTCCTTGGCTAGTGCATCAAAGTTATTGTTGATGGAAGGAATGGAGGAGATATCTTGGAAGGTATTTTTTCCAGAGGTGGGTTTTTTATGAGTCTTTTTTCTATTGGTAACTTTGGTGAATCCTTTAGGGTCATGTTTTTCTGAGACATCAATATTCTTGGGCTTAGCATTTAAAGGGTAGTCACGGAATAGATGTCCATGGACATGACATTTTCGACATCCGAAAGTTACATGTTCATAATATAAAGGCTGGATCCATTCAAATTCATCATGATAAAGACTTACCAAATCCGAGAGAGCTTTTTCTAAGAACATATAGACACATCTGCAAGCATATGAGGTATATCTTTGGATTTTTTTTTCTTCAGCAATCTTGATGAACTCGCCCAGGCCATTTCCGATGTCTTTCAGTAATTCTTAATCCCAGTATTCCAACGGAAGAGAATACATCCGGATCCACATAGGTACCCCGCTGAAGTCCTCCTTGTCTGGGTTAAATCTTTCAACCCAATCCCGTAAGTACAAACCAACTGAGTTAAAAAAGTAAGGGCCGCCATCTAGGACTCCGTTTCGGTCTTCAATACAGTTGAAGACTATCGTGAAGAATCCTTTTGGGCCTAGCGGCAGGGTAACATGCGCTTTAGGTTTCCATTTTGCTGCTATCAACCCCTGTAGAGCTTTTTCAGTCTGCCAGAAGCTGATGAATTTACCTATGAGGGCATGGTCCTTCATATACTGTATTTGATCATTTATCCTATGACTTGGTAGTTCGATTTTGGGCCGCTCTGCTGCTATGGGCTTGCATGTTGGAGATGTCGCTGTGGGAGTTTCCTTGTGCACTGCAGCATTTGCCTTTACATCGCTGGGCTTTTCTGTTGTATCTTGTGACTCCTTTTGTGGTTCTTGCACTGTCAAGATGTCTTTCATTTCATCATTGTCAGGTTGAACAGGGATGGAGTTCTTTGTTATTTCTGAAGCCGTCTTCACACCAGAACTTGATGGGGGAGGTGTTGAAGCCCCCCCCCCCCCCCTCCCCTGAAGGGGACACCATTACATGGATTCCTGTTGCAGTGAAAGGTATTCGATCAAGTGTACGGTATTGGCTGGCAGAAGGCACGTAAGGATGGACTTCTCTGTTGCAGAGGCTGACAGAGACCCTAGTTGCTCAGGGTTCGCAAACCCTTAGGTTTATTAATGTCTTGAGTTAAAAACATTAATTCTTAGGGTTCATTAATTTCTTGGTTTATAATACTAATATATATCCCTTAGTTTTATAAAATGTTTCCGTTGGGTTTACTAATTTCTTGGGTTTATAATATTAAATGCTTCTCTTTATTTGTTCTTTATCTTTATCACTTTAATAATTTCTTTGGTTTACAATATTAAGCACTTGGGATTATTACTTATTTTGGTTTACAACATTAATAATCCCTTGAGTTTATTAATCTCTTGAGTTTAAAATATTAATTCTTAGTGTTTATTAATCTCTTTTGTTTTTAAAATGTATTCTTGGGTTGACCAATTCCTTTGGTTTATAATATTAAACCCTTGGGTTTATTAGTTTTTTTGGTTTATAATATTAATAACCCCTTGGGTTTATTAATGTCTTGAGTTTAAATTATTAATTCTTAAGCTTTATTAATTTCTTAGGTTTTTGAGTTTAAAATATTAATTCTTAGGGTTTATTAAACTCTATTGTTTTTAATATTGAGTACTTGGCCTTATTGATCCTTTACCTTTCTAATTTTATCCCTTGGGTTTACCGATTCCTTTGGTTTCTAATATTAAACCCTTCGGTTTATTAGTCCTTATCATTTATAAGTAATCCATTGGGTTGATTGATATCTTAAGTTTAAAATATTGATTCTTATTTTTTATTAATTTATTAGGTTTTTGAGTTTAAAATACTAATTATAATGGTTTATTAATCTCTTGTGTTTTTAATATTGATCCCTTGGCCTTATTGATCTCTTAGGTTTTTAATATTTATGCCTTGGGTTCACCAATTCCTTTGGTTTATAATATTTATACCTTGGGTTTATTAGTTCTTTTGCATTGTATTATTAATAATCTCTTGGGTTTATTAATCTGTTGAGTTTAAAATATTAAATATTAGGGTTTATTACTTTCTTAGGTTTTTGGGTTTTAAATATTAATTCTTATGGTTTATTAAACTCTTAAAATTTAAAATATTAATTCTTAGGGTTTCTTAATCTCTTGAGCTTAAAATATTTATTCTTATATTTTTTTAATTTCTTAGTTTATAATATTGATATGTATCATTTGCTTCACGGATTCCTTAGGTTTATAATATTAAACCCTTAAGTTTAATAGTTTTTTTGGGTGTAATATTAGTAATCTCTTGGGATAATGGTAAGAGATATATTCTTGTTATAAATAAAAATAGAATACTATTATTTTGTTATTTTTGAATAATATTATAGCTTGAGTTAAAACTATTAATATATTGAAACAAAGTAATAATATATTATTATTATACATTATATTATTAAATTATATATATATATATATATAAAAGGTTAATACATAATATTTTTATACCTAAAATAGATGTGGTGGGTGGTAGAGTGATGGGTGGTAGATATAGACTTATCTGTTTATATTAATTATATTGGTAAATGTAATTGTAAATCTATTTCATATATCAAACATATTAGTAAATATAATTATGCTAATATTAAAGACAATAACACTTTGACAATCATACTTTTAGCACTTGTGACAATCATACTTTTAGCACTTGGTTTCACTTTTGCTTTCAGTGCAGCAATGAAGAATAAGAAATAACGCGGGCAGATGGCTTAAAGTATAAGTTGTTATATTAAAAACAATCCTGATTCTACCGTGGAAAATTCTTATAATCAAATCGAGGGCATCCTTCATCTCGACCTTGAGGAATTGAATTGGGAGTTTCACAATGAGGACAGTGTACCATTGCCTTGCAAAAAATTAAATTTCAATATAATACGAGGCGTTCAATTTATTTTCAAATACCGCGACGGCCTATCCGTATCTAGCAAGGAAGTAAACGATCAGATATTCAAACTTTTCGTCGACCAAGTGCCTATTGAAGCCGAGTAACGACGACCCTGTTAGTAGATGCAAGTATGTTTTTAATATCATGCTTCTTAAATTTATGTTTATGTTCAATGTCCTGAAAAATATTTTGAAATGGAAATTTAATATATACAATGGTCAAGAGAGTGAAGTATTATTCCATAGAGAAAATGATATCTTGCAGAACCACTACAATGCGTTGCTTCATTTCCCTCTCTAGTATTATACAACTCTTAATGTATAAAAGTAGTGAGAGATTGTTTTATTTTTATATTTAGTATTATATAATTTTTAATTGAATTTAAGTTAATTATTTTCTTATTTAGTATTATATAATTTTTAGTTGACTATAAGTTAATTGAAAATTCAAGTTATAGGTGTCAAATTTTAAGATTTTGGGTGTCACATAGATTGTTGATGGGGCTGAAACTATTTCCATCATTAAAAACATGATTCAAACACTAATACTCCAATATTTTTTTATTTTTTTTACCTAAATTCAAGCCACTTTTAACTGTCCACACAAGCTGTCTCAATAAACTTCTCCTCTTTCAAAATGATAACTAAAAATCAATTATAAAAAAATAAATATATTTCTATAATATATTAAACCTTTTCTTTAAATATAATTATAGTAATAAATTCATGTCAATTATTTTACATTTTCTTACTTAAAAAACATCATCACTTTAAAATATATCAATTAAATCATACTCATATTTCAAAATAATCTACTTTTATATATAAATAATGTCATTTCCTTCAATGTATACAACTTCTATGGAAGGCTATGCATATAATATATTAATTGCAAAGCAATGTTGATACCTTTTCTTGAGCTAATATCATTAAACCTAAACTTCATAGAATTGTTCAAACATATTTTTATAAATGGTTCAAACATCTTTTCATACATTGTAGTATTATTATGGCTTATATAATCATATGATCTAAAGAACTATCTAACAAAACCAAATTTTATGGGCAAGGTGAAAATTAAATAGATGATAAGTTGGAAAATGAAAAATTATAAAATTGTAATCTTATAACTAATTGGAAAAGTAAAAATATTTAGTGACAATATATGTAATTTAAAGTATTATTAAAATTATTAAATTTTATAATTTATTTTCATTAACGAAAAGTAATGGATATATAAAGAGTTCATAACATGTTATATACACTCAAAGATTAGTTATGCTCTTGTGTGAAGTGAAATTTAATTCTTTTTATTAAAACTAAAAGATCTTTGGACCCATAATATCAGATCATAACATTGTTGAAGTTTTCAAAATCATGCAGATTATTATGTACATTGTTGCACTAGATTACTACTTTGGCATTATTAAAAAAATGATATATTATATAGAATTGTAGAATACATAATAAATTTTAATATTTTAATAATTTTATTGTATAGTAGAAATGATAAAAATATAGTGTATAATTATGACAAAAACAAATTCTTATTAATTATAGATTTATTGAATACAATTTAATTACATTTTTATCAAGGTTGGAGAAGGATTAAATTTGGAGAGGTGCAAGAAAATTTAACCAAGAAAATTAGAGTAAGAAAATCTTGAAGGTTTTAATTTTGTTATTTGATAAAATCATTTTCATTCCTTTCTGTATTATGCATGGAGAAGAGAGGTAAGAAATAACTCCCCATCTCTTTCTTGAGATAAAAATACCACCATTTTAGCTAAGTCTTGTTATACAAAATTTTGCTATTTCATTTATTAATAGAAATTGGGTTTTCACCTTAATTCTACTATATTTATTTATGTGTCTATTTCATTTCTCGCCCTACATTTTATTTGATTCATTGTATTAATGGAGTGGTATGAGAAATATGTTCCTTGTTGTTTTTATGTGCATGTTCCTGACAAGGTGAGGGTACAAATGGTTGGGTCTTTCACTAATTTACTTGTGAATGATTGATCTTTTCAACTCAAGTGGCCTTGATGAAAGAAGAAAAGAAAGATGAGCAAGAAACCAAATTCATTTTTTTCTCATGGTAAACTAATGTGATAATGGATATTTTCCCCACAGTCCTTTAATCACATCCAACAACATCAGAAACACCATCAATGAACTAAAATTTCAAAGGTGGGAAACTCATATTAGCATTGATATTTACTTATTTGAAGGCTAAATCAATAAGATACAATTTCGAAGATGGTAAACTCATATTAGCATTGATATTTCCTTATTTTAAGGCTAAATCTATAAGTATGATTTAGAAAAAGAATTAATTTTATTGAGAAAATGGTTAATTTCAAAGGTGGAAAACTCATATTAGCATTGATATTTCCTTATTTGAAGGCTAAATCAATAAGTATGGTTTAGAAAAAGAATTAAGTGTATTAGGAAAATGGTTAATTTTATCATAGAGATGTCACTTCCATTATACATTGAGCACTTTTGGTAATGTGTTTTTTATGGTAATAGGATAATGGATAATATTCCTAAAATTCTTTAATCACAACAGAAACACCATTAATGATATACAATTTCAAAGATGGGAAATCCATGTTAGCATTGAATTGCCATATTTGAAGGCTAAATAGACATGTATGGTTTAGAAAAATAGTTATGTCTATTAGGAAAATGATTAATTCTATTATTTGAAGGTTAAATAAACCTGTATAGTTTAGAAAAATAGTTATGTCTATTAGGAAAATGGTTAAATAAGCATGTATGGTTTAGAAAAATAGTTATGTCTATTAGGAAAATAGTTAAATCTATTAGATAGATGTCTATTATTTCAAGGAAGGGTAAATAGACCTGTATGGTTTATAAAAATAGTTGTCTATTAAGAAAATGGTTAGACAGACGTGTATGGTTTAGAAAAATAGTTATGTCTATTACGAAAATGGTTAATTCTATTAAATGAATGTCTCGCCCATTATAATCACTAAGAGAGATAGTCACTAGGTGAGGGGATATTTAATTCGTAGAATTTTTGGTTGTATGGAAATACCGATTTAGAGTGTCAATTTTATGAAACACTGATATACTTCCTACTGATAGAACTGACTCAGTTAATATTTAATTTAATTATATGGTAACGAACACTACCATGATTCAGTTAATGATTTTATGGGTGGCCAATCATAAGGTCCTTTATAACTAAATATTAGAAAAATTCGTTGTCCACCCGTCCTGTCCGGGGATGTGAAAGGGGAATTGAGTATTAATAAATTTTGTGTCAAAGAAAAATTTCAAGAGACAACGCACGAAGGTTCAGGTGAGTTAATCACATCACGAGTCTGTTTTATCATGCCATTGAAAGCCCCACCAATTTTTATTTGTTTATTAATTCTCATTAATTATTTATTTGAGGCAATAAAAATAAAATAAAATAATTTATTTATGTCATTTACATATCACAATAATACAAAGCATTACAGTAAGAATATGAATATCAAAATTTGATACATATCTAAATTTACATTACAATATAATACCATATCAATATCAAAATTTAATATTTTATTTATATAAAGTTTCAAATCTCAAATACTTATTTTTATTATTCATTATACATATTTAAATTTTATTGGTATAATTTTTCAAATGTATATATTTATTAAATTTCAGTAAATTTTTAAATGTAACTTGAATTAAAAATGTAATTAATATATAGAATTCTATATATTAAACATCAAATTTTAAAACTTCAAATTTGAAATTAAATAAATGTAAAATATGGAATACTAAAATTTTAAAATATGATTTAACGACTTTCATTGGCCTAAAAATCGTGTTGGTGTAAATTTTCAATTCTAAAATATTAAATTTATCAAATGTTAATGTGATGCAGTTGTAAGGAGTTATCAAATATTGAAAATTTTAAATGTAATTATATAGATACCGTAGACATATCATATAAATGTTGATGTGATACTAATTATATTTTAGAATGTTAAATTTGAAAAATTTGAAAACGTTAATGTCAAAATGTTAATGTTAAATTTGATTTTTTTTTTATTTACATTTTTAACTAAATATATCTAAAATAAGATCGATTGAATATAAACATTCTCTAGGAGCTCAGTTGGCAAGTCTAGAACAATGTACAGAGAGCTATGTTCAAATTTTGCATTTCTAAGTCATGGTTCTTTGTTTTCCCTCAAAATTATAGTTATGGTAAATATGAAAATATTACTTAACCATGTTTTGTAATTTATTCATTTTTTTAATGGAATTGACATGTAACATTTTAACTATTAATAACAAAAATCTTATATACAAATTAAAAAAATAGAGAAAAAGTTTAATATTTTAAAAAATAATTATAATAAAAATAATTATATATAAAGAATTTTATAGATATATGTTTTCTAGTTTCAAATATAATTGCAACATGTATTAATATTTTAAAGTATAAAATTTGAATTATAAATAAAATATTCAATGTTACACATATATACATTTAGAAAGGTTTAAGATGGATGATACATATAAAAAGGAGAATTATTATTTTATCAATAAGTATTTTGAGAAAGATTGTAATTTATTCATTTTTTTGTTATGAAATTGACTTGTAACATTTTAAATATTACTAATAGAAAGAGCCCATATACACATACACATAGATAAATATATAAACATTTAACATTTTACAAATATTTTTTTATAATTTATATTATACAAATTAAAATATTAATACATGCTTCAATAATTTTTGAAAGCAAAAAAAATATACCATAAGTGTCTTTCTTTAAATAAACTTATATTGTAACAATCCCTAGCTCAAATTTTTTTTTTTAATTATTTACGGTTACAAGAAGAAAATCCTAACAAGTTCCCTAATTTGCACATAAGAGGTTACAACTTTCATTCATTGATACCTGCATCCGAAATAAAATTTTGTATTTTAACTATTGTTACATAATAAAATGTCTCAAATTTTCCCCCTTATTAATCTACAATATGGCATGGATCAACCTGTCATTATCGATCGAAAGGGGTGCACATTTTTATGAAACAATTCGGCTTTGGACTAGGGATCACTCGTACATCAACCTTAGATATCAACATTTATTAAATCATTCCCTACGAATATTCTTGAGACTTATAACTGAAATCCACTTCTCTAATTGAGGCTAGATCAATGGTCGCAAGATTATGGTTTTTAATCCAACGGTGAGGATGGAAGATGGGCATTTTTAGGACCTTCCTCTCTTTTGTAATGCGACCAGATTTAGTTTTCCTTCCACCGATGAGGGTACGGATCTGCAACTATGATGCCCAGTTCCTTTGTTTACTAAATCCATGAACGCAAGGTAATTAACAATATTTGTCCTTCCCGATGTCATACTATTATTGCTGGTTTTTATACCGGGCACATAATTATGCATCATGATGGTCGGGCTTGTGAGATAACAGAGCTAGATATTACAGGCTTACTAGCGCAATATCGGTAAATTCAGGGCGTTGCTCCATTCTACCATTAATTTGAAGGTAAGCTAACCCTCTTTCCCCTCTAGAATGAGGAAAATAGAGTTTTCCACTTCTTTAAGCCCTATTGTCATCGAATTTCCACAAATATGAAATGATGGCCATACACTTAGGATCCCAGGTAACTATACACTAAAGTTTCATCCGTTTTGTCTTCGGTCTCACTGCCAGTACATTTTTACTGGCCACTTCTCCTTTGAAATTATGTTTATATTTATATATTCTGAGCTTAGATGCGGTACTATAATTTCTTGTTATTTGTACAGGTTCAAATTTGTCCTCGAGGTTCCCATTCGCACCCGTGGCATTCTGCAGTCGGTATTATGGTGGATCGGGTTTGGCTTATCGACAAAAAATGTGTTTAGCTCAAAATTATGTCAACAGGGTACTTTTGCACCAGGTAATCAACTCTCATGTTTACAGGGTTATTTGTTCCTCTTCTATGTCTGCTCCTTCGAGCTACAAACTTGTTTGATGTACTAATCTTGAGGGTTTGTTGCTGAGCCAAAACAACTGTACATTTGAGAAAATGACCTACATTAATAACCTATCTTTTGCTGGGGCGACCTTCACTGAGATGGTATGAGAAATTAATTAGATAGAAATGTCTTGGTTGAAGCTTACTGGTAAAAACCTTCCTATCTCATACATTCTTATATTGTCATTTTGTAGGATTCTTGGATTTTCCAAGAGGTTTGCGGAAAGTTGTCAACGAACTTTGCTATGTATTATTATTTTATCTTTCCTCACTAGCTGAATCAGAGAGCTCATCCCGTCTTTGTTTTTTCTCATAATGAATACATCAAAGTTTTCGAGGGTTAGAAATCCCACAGGAGTAGGTAGCGCTTTAGGTTTCGAGGATCCTTTCAACATGCCTCCTACGGGTGTTTGATCACATTTTATTACCACCTTTCTAATTGCCATACAAGCATAAATATATAGGGTTTAATTAAATACCCCTCCATATATTTGCTTATAAAATTTCTAGAAGAGTATGTTGTTGTGGCACTCAAGTACACAAACATGAAAAGGGTTATGATTTTACCATTGTGTGCACATAATTTGGTGTTTCTTTCTGAAAATTTTAGAAAATTTATAAACACTCTTCCAACTCCTTGTAATTTCTTCCATGAAATTCAGTTGTTAGCTATAGATTGTCTTTACTGCATTTCCTCTTTTGAAATGTACAACTTATAGCAATATCTATTGTATCATCTATCTTCCGAAATTCCTATTTTGCTATATAAATAAGCCAAGACCCTAGGACTATTCATAAGGTTGATCACCGTGGATTCTTTATAATGATTAAGGTTATTTTATTACATGTGCGTGCTGCCTATAGCAATATTTTTAGATAATTCAATAATCCTTGCTATTATATTATCTTGGTTATTGATTTCATGATCTAACCAATAACCAAGAGAATATTGGTCAGCTCAGAGGAATCCTTCCTATAGGTTCATTGCACTATGGAGTACCTCCTTCTATTATTCTTCTCCATGGAGTTCCTTCATCACTTATTTTTGGACTTTGACTTCTTCATGTGTTTTTTGGAATGTCAGTGTTGTTGAGAATGTGGTAAGAATAGGTTTTAATTCAAATTCTCAACTTTATAATTACTTGTCAAGTTACTTATGTTACTTACGTCTTCTCATCTTATCTTATTATGTCTTTCATCAATTCAATTACCAAAACACAAGAGGCACAAATTTAGGCTCTTTGAGCCAAGGCCAAACCCTCTCCCACTTGGAGAGGAAAACCCACAGGAATTCTTCCTATAGAATTTCAATTCAAAAGTGCCATGACCATGACATAGACCCTCGATCCTTGTATGTATCCAAGACCTTTTCACTACTTCTTCCTTCACTCCTTAATTTCATCATTATTTTATGCACCATCATGTGCCTTTATGCATCAGGACTAGAGAGCTCGGTCTTTAAGTGTATTATTTCTTCTTTTTGCACTCCTTGACACTAGGAAAATTTAGTTCCTAGATGAAATGTTCTTTACCTCCTTGCTATACCATATACTTCATTCTTCTAACCCTTGGTCTCTCTAGAATATAGTTCCTTCTTCCCTCCTTCTTGTAGCACCCACTTCATTCTTCTAGCCGTAGGTCTATCTAGAATCCACTTCCTTCTTCGCTCCTTCTTGTAGCACCTGCGATAACACTCACCTCCTTGATGTACCTCTAAACTATGATATGCCACCTAGCAGAAATATCCAAAGCTTATAGAGCTAGCATAGTAACATAATATTTTTTCGTCTTTTCATTGTTTATACTCCAACTGTAACTCCTTTCCTTTAGTGTCTATTCTCCACCAAAGCATAGACCATGTCAATGTAATATAGCCTTAGGTATGTCCAAAAAATGCAGACTAATATAAAATGTTCTATGTGTTTTCTACACACTCCACTAGGCTATTTATAATGATAAGGCCCTGTAATAAGCTGACCTGGACATGAATAGGTGTGACGGTTAGTGAGCACACATGTGCACTCGGTGTAAGATGTTTTTTCTTGTTTTTTATAGGCTAAATTAGAGAGATACTACAACTGAGTATAATGTTTATTTGATCAGGGATGTTAGCACCATTCTCTAGGATGTTTACCAACTATTTTGACAAGGTCTTCAGGCATACATCACTGAATTTACATGTGTGACACTTCATATGCATGACTCTAATTAATAGATTTATGACAACATGAAAAATCCCTAAAAGACATCAAGAATAACTCTTTGACATATAATAAAATCATTTCTCATGAAACCCATGAAGCAAGCTTTAAAAAAATACATTTTATTATCTTTGTCTTCTTCATTAAATAAATGCATAATTACATAGTCAATATGAAGACCAAACCTAGAAACAATTTTGAACACTCCCTCTTAACTAGGGGGGTATTCATAATGGTACATGGTTACTTTCAATCTGAATAATATCATAAGAAGAATCATATTATTAATCACAAATTTATAGAATCATATCAACCAACATTTTCTATGTGCAAGGCCTTGACTAAAAATCCCCTCTCTCAATGAGATAATGGGATACAACGCTAGCAAGACACATGACTTATAGACACCATTATCATTGTCTCTCAAACATACATACTCCACCTGGGTGTTCCCAATGTATGTCCTTCTTCGACTATTTTTCTCTTGGGTAGCTAGCCCTAAAAAAATACCGGTTCATGACTACTCTTATCTTGAATGCCATATCTCATTCTCAAAGAGTATCGGATGCCAGATGATTACCCAATCCTCCATTTTTTCATCCTAGCTAAAGACCCGAATAATGTGTCTAGTTGTCCCTCTAAGCCAGGGAGGACCTATTCCATGAGGTAATGTACTCATTCGTGTACGAGGAATGTACCTAAGCTCATTATTAGGAATTACTCAGTTTCTTCCAAGTAAGAAACTTACCACCAGGATCCTTCTTAATAAAGGACCTATAGTAGCAATGGTGAGACACCCAGATGCTCATTAAAAATTCCTCCCCTTGATGACAGTTAGATGAGTGATGAAAGTCTTTGAATGATGATATACTCAGATGAGTGATGACATGGAACAACAATTTAAATTTTTTGGTGTGGAAAATAGTCCTAAACCTAATGACATTGACCAAATTTTTTCTTGAAGACCTAGTGAAATGACATAAATTTTACTATGGGACCCTAACAATACATGATGAGAGTCCATTTGATCACTGGTGACAGGATGCAAATACTGACACTAACATTGGCGCTAGCTGGGGATGGCAGCTCCTTGGAGGTGTCAAGAACATCATAGACAAAGTAGCCTTATCCATTGGGCATGGAGTCAAAAACAAAAGATGAGACTCAATATTGCAAACTATCTGACAAGATGAAATGTAGACTAACTAAAAACTTTACTAGAAGATACTTTTTAAAAGAAATAATGAGAATTCATCTCATTCATCACACCTACTCTAACTGATACATAAATCACCTGATGAAGTGAAATGGAACAACAAATGAAACCATGTAAGAATTTTTTGTGCTACTTGAATTATCCACAAGTTCTTTCACATGAGAAAGAAAGGAAAACTACTGAAAGGCAATTCCCATGAAAACTTGTCAACAAATTGAACCTTAATAAAATTTCAAAGCATGATCCCACCGGCTGGCCTTAAGAATGTTTCAAAAGGATCTTCATAGGAATACATATCAATTTCCAACCCATCTAATACATTACTGCTCTTCTCTAGGTAGTCTTCGTATCTTGATTTTAAAAAATTTCCAAGATCCGTGCTTTCCTCCCTTGATGAATGCAACAAGTTGAAAAAAGGATCTTGAAACTCGTGAATGAATACTTTTTCCTGATGATCAACAAAAAAACAAGAATATTCTTCATTACTCTCATGATATGTCTAAAAATATTTGTATGAGATTTGTAATGAGACTCCTTCTAAACAAGACAATGAATCAGGGTGATGGATTGATGTTTTATCATCTCTACTTTGAAGCTCATAACCAACTCATGGAGAAGGACTTTTATTACATATATCATCCAAAACATCAGCTATTGGATAATGTATAACTTGATATGATTGTTGCAACCTATCATACATTGGTTCCAATTAGATTACATGATTTTCTATAGGCTTATACATTAGGGGAATTTTAAGGCCTAAAATGGGCCTCTTAAGAAAAATGTACAACAAGAATAAACTTTATAAGAACTAGTAGGATTAAAGATGATGATGTCAGCCATGGGGGATGATTCAGCATTTTTTTATTAAAAGGGTAAAAAGATAATAATAATAATAATAATAATAAAACTACTTTTTCATCTCGTATTTTCAACTTATCTCCCAAAATTTTTACTCAAATTTCAAGCGGGGGTACTCGTTGGATGCAAAATTTAATTCCTCATCCAAGGAGTACCTATGTTGCATACTTTTGATGGACCCTGCTACATGAAAAATTGGAAATACATAAAAACACGTGATTGCAATCACGTTGTTCATATATTTCTCATTTTTCGTGTACCAGGACCCATCGAAAGTATGTAACATGGGTACTCCTTGGATGAGGAATTAAATTTTGCATCCAATGAGTACTCCCGCTTGAAATTTGAGTAAAATATTTGGGAGATAAGTTGAAAATAGGAGTTGAAAAAGTAGTTTTTTCTTTTTTCCCTCTAAAATTTAATGATGTAATCAAATCTTATTTTATTATTTCCACTATTATTTTATAATTTTCTTAGGAGGCCCATTTTAGACCTAAAAATTCCCCTAATGGATTCCTTATTTCAGAGATATTATGAAAAATTCTCTTCAAAAACTGAAATGAGTCAAAACTTAATGGTAAAGAATCATTATGCATCAATTCATAATATGTTTCAGGTTCTAAGCTTTCATGTGTGATTTGAAACTCAATGTAACTTAGTGGTTGGGATTCTGGAGCGAAAGAATCTTACATATCACAAGTGACCTCTTGAACCAATTTATGAGAATGATGCCCATTTATATTGTTGATAACTCACTTATCTGCTTGCTTATAGTTTTCTCTTATTTTCGCAAATAAGTCGCAACCCAAGGGTAAGGTGTCCTTATCAAGAAGTTGATTGTGTTCTTCATGCTCAATATCAACACATAAATACCCTTGATTTCCGATCTTAGAACAAGTTTCTCTAATGAATTGAAATGAAGCAAAACTTAAGGGAAAATATCCTTCACTTACTTCAAAATTTTCTTCATTTTCCTCATTGTTTTCATCATAGATATACATCAGCCGATCACTAAATTTTAGTTTCTAAAACTGAGCTTCCTCCTCCCACAAACCAATTGTTGATTGCTATGCAAAGTTAGCTTCAATTTAGAGAATGTAATCATTATAATACTAATCAAAATTGGGTAAATAATCAATATAAGTAATATCATCAAACATACACATTAGATCAATAGATTTCTTCTCCTCAATTTGATCTACAAATCGATTTTCATGGTTTTCCATAAATGAATACAAACAACAATCATTTTCTGATCTATGGTAACTAGGATTAGTAAGAAAATGTTTCGGTCCAATAACCTCTTCTTCTGCAATAAGTGAGACATGGTTTTTTTTATCAACAAATTCACCTCTCATGGTGATATTTTGCATTACTTTTCCCATGGTACTTACGAAAATGTTGAGCTTTACTTCTGGTGGTGTGAGGTATTCCTTTTCTATGTTGTCCCTTTCTTGTGCCTTCAACTTTAACCCTTTGACTAGCAAATTAGCTTCCACATCTATTGCATTATCTTATATTTCTTCGAGCATTGTAGTGACCAGTAGGTGGTCTTATATTAGCAGGGATTTAATGGTATACTTGATTAAACCTAGATGAAAATTTTTTCATTGTTTCTCATGGACGTCTTTTCAAATGATTATATTCTTATAAAATCAGAAAAGGATTCCTCTTGATCACCCATTTATTAAGGAAGACTTTCAAAAAATGATGGAAATAAAAAATTATTGTAACTGGAAAGTCTTTGAACCATTCCTTGGCTTCACCCTTCAAAGATAGAGGAAAGATTCTAATACTAACATCATATTCATCAACCTCAAAAATATTGAGAATTTTTCAAAACCTTGAATGTGTTTCTGAGACGTCATGTTACCATATTCTACGTCAAACATTGAAATATATTTTAATAGTTTCTAGTGAAATCATGGAGTATAGGAGGTAAGAGGAGTGGCTTGTATCTATTTAGAATTTTACAAGGTATAGAAGTATGTACATAAGCTATAAGAATAGTCTTAATCGCTGGAGGATTTTCAGGAAGAAGATGATCATCATAAGATTCAAAAGAAGGCTCTTGATCAAGATCAAATTCATAAGGAGAATTTGAATCCATAATTTTCATAGGGAACGAATTAAATATAGATATGGGATATTTTCTCAAATACAATATACTTTGAAACACTTCTTAACATTCTCGAGAAAAGAGAAAAAATAATTCAGGACAAAGAACATGATGTCTTGGATGAAAACCCAAGTTGAATACTTGATCTTCCCCTGTTGCCTTTTCATTTTTCTATTGGCAAGGTTCATTCTCTAGTGGAGTCTTAGATTTTATTTTGAAATGAATTTGGAGTCACTAGGTGAATGATTTTAGCCTTTGTGTGTCTGATCATTGTTCACCATCATCAATCAGATCTGGTCCTTTTCATTCATTTCTGGGGAAGATTTTTCACTTCGTTCCCCAGTATGGTTGCCAACATGTTATCACTCCACTGAATCTCTGAAGGCTGAGAAGGAGACTAGAAAAGGTAACCACGGACTAATATTTTTCCAAGTAGACTACGCTACTAGGCAGGAGAGGGCTCTCTCCATGATATCAAAACTAATATGACTTGATAATGAGGATTTTCGTCTAGGAATAGTAGCAGTAGGGTTTGGTTGATTAAATTTGAGTGATGGATGGTGAATAGGTCAAGGAAGAGCTAGGTCAGGGAAAAAAAGGATCATAATTGTAGATATCTGATGGGGCAAGGTAGACATATGGTTTAACACATTCAAGTATCAATATGAGTATGAGAGGTTGCTATGGTTTCAGAAAAGAGCATGGAAATCATGAATTCTTTTCAATTAGAAGAAAATGAAACACAAATGTAATAGTTCCTCCAAAACAGAGCATCAAGTAATGAATTATGTCTATCTAACTTGGGAATCATTCACATTAAGATATGGCATGAATATGGAAAGCATAATATATTAAAACATATGAAAATATAAGAGGAAACACTGCTAAAACACATCACCACAAGAATCCCACCAAAATAGCTTAAACTCTCTCTATTATTTCCTTCCAAAATGATTGATTAAATTAGTGTTCAAATATCAATTAAACCACATCCAACCATTAGAATGGCAAAGAAAATGAAATATATATATGAAAAAAAACTTTTCCCACTCTCAAGGGTCGAATCCATGAATTGTGGAGATGTTCCCGAAAGTCCTCAACTGCAATCCTAATGACTATGGAGGTCAACAAACTCATCCCTATCTTTGATGAAACTGATTCAGTTGACCCAAAATGACAACTTTACTTTATGTATCTACCTTTACTGACTATAATAAACATAATTACATTTTATTTTCACATTTACATCAGTAAAAATCCATGAAATTCATCAATCAACTCATAAAAAGTCAAAATTTTGAGTATGCAAGAAATCTAGAAAAAGTGCAACGTGCTCGTGAGAAAGCATAGCTTGACCTTCAAGTTGTCTTTTGAATGACCTTTGAAGTCCAAATTGAGCTCAAGATAGCTCATTGGAAATATGTTCATGTGTAGTTATCCAAAATGTCATTAAGAAATGATAATTATGAGGTTAAGCCCCTAAAAAACCACATCTTGAAAACCGGTAAAAAAGTGCAACGTGGCCTCAAAAAACAAGACATAAATGTGTTTTTTAGGGTGTTTTGGGGATTTTCCATTGGTCAAAACCTCTGATTTGTTATTTCCAGGAGTAAAAATGTGATGTATAGGCCATTATATTTCAAACCCAAGTGATTTTTCATCATTTAGAGGCCTCCAGAAAAACTGCAGCGTGGCCCACGCTGAGCATTTTGTAGGCTCACTATGAAATATTTCTACGTTTTCTGTGAAATTAGCCCTCATAGATGCAGCGATATCCCCTTAACCATGATTTTTTTTTTTCAAAATTAAGAGAGGTTTTCATTTTTTGGCATGTTAGGAACAAAGAATCCTGTAGTTTCTTAATATGCTTCTGGGTGGAAACATGAAGCTGGGTTATACTTTTGTGAGAATCAGGGGCCGAAATTTTTTTTCGGCAATAGTCCGGCCAGACATTTTCTAAAGTTCGACCGAACTCTGTAATAGTTCGGACGAACTTTCTTAGAAAGTTCGGCCAAACTCATGATTCCGTTTAGATTGACGGCACACTGACGGCGCGGGCAAACAGAATTTTTGTCGGAGATTGGAAAACCGGCAACAAAAGTTTGGCCGAACTTTTACTTTTAAAACAGTTTGGCCGAACTAATTCCTATAAAATAATCACCCTCAAAGATATTTTGTTTACCAGTTTCATTATTCCCCGGTGATATTCACGCGTTTTCGCTGTTGCTACCTGCTTTTATCGAGTATGAGTACTTGTCTTATTTTTCGTTGTTGCTGCCTGCTTTCATCGGGTATGAGTACTTGTCTTATGAGTACAAATAATCATTATCTAGTGCAAAATGATTTAATTTTTTTAGCCTAAGAAATTGCCACAGTACACTTCACCAGTCATTCTTGTAATTCATGTTCATAAAATTATTAACATACTCGTTATTCCCTTTTTAGTTAGAAGTCAAATGTGTTTTTTTTTTAAATAACATAAAGAAAATAAGCTGCGTGTTACATCATCCCTTTAAACCCACTATTATAGAAAAAATACAAACAATATTTTCCACGGATATTGGTCAGCTTATTCAATGGAGTTACATATTAGTTATAGAGATAATGTAATTAGTAATCAATCACATCTCAACTTTCATAAGGTGTAACCATAACAATAGAATAGCATTAGTTTGTACAATGGGATCAGTAGTACTGTTTAAACGCATGATCTTGCTATAAACTAGCCTGTTAGCTTACCAAGTTAAACACGTCATAGATATGGTGCGTAATATCCCTAATCTATCACATGAAACAAGTGTAAACCCTGTTCAAGACGTATTACTAGTAATCAATGCACAGGTCTAAGTAGTAAGCTTAGTGTAATCTCCCAGGAATTATCTTCATACTCTACTAGTTATGGAAACACAATGACCACTATAGATAGTATTGTATTTGGTATATGATTAATACGTAAACTACAGGTAGAACATAATTGAACTCATAGCTCTTTCTATAATCAACACCCTTTGTTATATCATTACCACCGGCTAGTTGTGGTTTTTGTTAAATGCATATCGTACTAGCTTATCCTATTTAGAAAGAAATAAGGAGAATACGATAGATCACGTTTGTTCTGTAATAAAGAGCTTACGTAATGTGATAGGTTTCAATAGTGTCATATCTTTCATGATTTCCATGTCATAATCGTTATGATTTCATCGTTATGAGTTAATCATGCTCTTTTTTATGCTATTACCTCTTTATGTTGACTAAGCTTAGAATGATGGGATTTGATCTATTAAGGTTATGAACACACATACTCTGTTATGATAGCTCCATTGGTTTAGCTTATATGCCTTACTGCCACCATTAAGGGTCTATGTTTCCATAATCATACAAGGTGAGAGTAGCATATACTCTAATAAGAGGGGCTAATTCCCTAAGAGCTTACTAGGTTAAAGCAAGTCAATTATCTAGGTTGTATTTATTATACTAGTTACCACTGTTATGATTAGAACAGAATGACATCACTAATAACTAAGAAGGGTTACAAAGGTGTTACATATGGCTTATATGATCGTAACAAAGCACCTATGAAAGCTGATATCAGTACTCTTAGAACTCTTATCCTTACTGATGACTCTTTTGACTATTAGCTTAGAACTGATACCGTTAGTATCCCTAATTAAGCTTATCTTGGAATCGAGTGTTATAACATATTGAACCTACATGGGTCAATTATACAAATCACTTAGCTTACTCATATAGTATATGTAATCATGTATGCATAATCACTTACATTAGACTAGTACGAGCTTAATATACACCTCTTGCTTCGTATCACTGATTATAAGAACACAGCTTCATCATAGAGCTAAAGATCACATGGTAATCATAGTAACATAATACGGCTTAATACAGGTATACAACTTACGGTATTTATTAGTTATGATATGCAATTGGAACATACGCTTGTTCATAGCTAATAGATAAGGTGTCACTTACTCTATAGGTTATGACCATACCATTGTATTGGCCTAATCAATGACACACATAATACTAGTCTGAACAAGTAGTAGTGATTATTAGTCATATACATGGATTCAACTCTATGGATTAACTAGTTTCACCTCTTACATTACCCTTACTTCTTGTGACATATTTATTACAAGCACTTTTATTATTATAAGTAAGCAGCTCTTATCCTTTTCATTATTATGGAAATACTTATGATAAGCACTTAGCACACTAGTAATAGGGATCTATCATATACGTGTAACTCTTGGTTAAAGGTTAAAGGTAAGTCATTCCACTCAATGGGATTATTATTTATAACAATCATTACATGCAGTCCAAGTAATGAGTAATCTACAGTTTACATAGTCTACTAGTCTAAACGTATGTTTCCTAATCATCATGTTTTGTTTCTACTTAGAGTATGATGTTAGCTAAACTAATGGCAATCAGAGTTCCATAAAGAATAGTAATCCTTGTACAAGTGAGCTTATGACATGTTCCAAAGTAAGCAGTAATACTAAGCTTATAGGGTAGTTATGGTTACATTACCATTACCTTTATATGAATATGTTATACGTTTCTACAAGGGATACTGAATACAAGATAAGCTAGGATAGATCACTAGTCAATGGTACTCATTCATCTTTATCGAAACCAATCACAGTATTCATGTTACTTACTCTTAATGGGCTTGATAGGGCATTAGATAGAACCCATGCTTATACGTATTATGTATATAAATCATTAGGCTAATGCTTAACCCTTTGATAAGCTTACATATCTACTAGCTTAGTTTATGCAACTATACCAATGCTTTTATTTGATTAGTGGATAGAGAAATTCCCATAAGATAGATGATGAAGTAACATAAGCAAGGATGAAAGCTTATATAAGATACAAGCTCTTACATAACACATGGTCTCACATGAAGAGTTCAAAGTGATGTGTCCAAGTCATTAACCATCGTAATGGGGTTAAGTATAGATAGCAAGTGTAATCATAAAGGTTACATCACCATGTTCTACTCATTCTTATATCACTGATAGATATAAGCGTAATCATAGTATTAGATACACCAAGCTAATGGTATACTCATATCTACTGTTCTATTACCATTGAATGTATAGAGCTTTGATATGCTTGTTATTACTTACGATTTCATGAAGCTAACTAATCATGAGAAGCTTGTAATGTTCGTATATCTAATGATAAGGCAACGGTTTCACATACGATAAGCACTATGATTCCCGTTACTTCACCTTTCTCAAGCTCATATGGGATTGTAAGTTATGTATAAGTTCTAAGTTAGAGCTAGAGACCTGTATTGATTAAAGCTAAGGTAATGATGCAACTATGATATCACTCATAGCAGCTTGTTGTGTTTTCCATATCTCTGCTTAATGGCATTGGTTCTTATGGTAACCTTATATGTCACAATGGTAATCAAAGTAAGCTCACTCGGCATGACCTATGACAGTTTCAAGCTATAACCACTTATAAGCTATTAGGTCAAATATGTAAGCATTTATATCCATAATAGAATAGTATTTATATTGTAATGAATCTAAGTATATCAGTAACATATGAGCTATATGCCCTTCCATATGTGTGCCCTGTGCATTTCCCTCTATTCCATGTACATATCATACGTGAAATATAGGACCAAATATGAGAAAGTAGGCAATCAATGAAGGTAAGTAGTACTGTAATCAGCTAATCAATCATAACCTATAACCTTATGCTTACACCTTGTTAGCTCTATATCATAGGTCATATTAGATATAGCTATACTGTGAAGTGTTCCAATAACTCATACCACTAATAGCTTATACTTCCTTATTATGGGAATACTAGTAATAAATCTTACCTTGTTATGGCTTATATACACTATTCCGGTCATATCTAGTAATCAATAGAGCTCGTAATCTAAGGATGCTTACTTATACATGAGCTCTCTACAATGGATTTAACACCGTGATTCGTAGGATGGATAGAACCAATACCATTGACTGCTACTAATGTGATATCAACTACACCGGTCCATGTGTTCTACATAATGAGTATTAATAAGCTTACCAAGTGCTTATCTCACCAGAGTAATGGTTGTAATTGATTATGTATTAGTATGCATGTATTTACAACACATATTGAATAGGTAACATACCAGTATTGAATCACAAGCTATCTTAGTAATATGAGCTTATTAAGATATGGTAATTGTACTCGTTAGGTACAAGTAATCAGTATTCATTACTACTTACTAGCCATTGTACTATCCTAATCAAACGAATAGGGTATAGTGTCACACATATCACATAAGTACAAGCTTGGTACTCATTAAGCTACATACTCATCTAAATAATGGTAAGAAAACCATGCTTTGGAATAGATTCATTACATTAAACCAATCACGTTATATGTGTAATCTATATAAGCTATGTGATAGTAAGCTTATGGTGATAAAGCCTATTCTATAAACATAGGTAATCACTTACATAAGGATAAACAAGAGCTGTAATACTTATAGTAATAACATGAGCTTTACACTTATACTGTAATCTCTCTAAGCTCTTATCTCAATACATAGGTGTGACGTATTCTCCCTAATAATCATATTGTATATATATAAAACCATATATATTACTCTGCTTCATAGTATAGTGAGTAATCACTACTTATGGAGATGCTTATATAACGGACTCTTCAATTACCTATGTTTCCAGCTTATTAATAATATAAAACACTATCCCTTATAGAGATCTATCAACCTAATGAACTTACTACTTCATACGTACTTAACACTGATAGTTGAGTCCATATCATGTTACTTACTCTATCTATTGCCTTTGAGGGTTACCATCTATCGATTCCCCTTGTATAAAAGGGTGTCAACTACAGCTAACAGAAAAACAAAAACCCACCATAAATTCTTATGATATCTCACAAAAACACTGTGAATGGCGCAATAATAGACAATTAGTGACAAGCAACTCACATATGTCCTTTTACAACACCATAGATAGCCAAAAGAAATGGAAATAACCTAGGGAAATAAGCCCAAAACCACCATATACATGCACAATACACATAGGTGTAGCGCCCACTAACAAAGCGGGCCATATCCATCACATAAAAAATATAGATATGACCAACCTATGCCTCCATATTTTGTAGACCAAAAGGATGAAAAGTACCATGCATAAAACAAAACTAGAATTTCCAGGAAATCAGCATACTACACCACATACCATACATGCTCATTGGTCATTTTTCGAAGGTGAGATATTTTCTAGAACCCTTGCACTGGAGCAAGGAGGATCCATTAAGTCCCCACCATCTAAATCACAAGAAATATGGCTCTCCACATGCTCCAAATACAAGTCAATACTCTCCACGAAGAACCTTTGGTTCTTGAGCATTCTCTTGACTTCCTCAAGTGAAGAAAAAATATTATATCTCTCCACGTGCTTATCTGGAATCATACTTCCTGACAAAAAAATGAATCTGTTTGAAATTTTGATTACTTTTTAAATCCCTCACCATATCACAATCACCATGTGGGTTTTTTCTGCAATTGCTTTTCAAGAATTATTTTCTTTCTTTTGTTTCCCACCCCATGTGTGTACTATGAATAATTTCATGTGGCTGCTAGCAATGGTGGGACACTGGTGGTTTTCAACGCTATCCATGTTCCCAATACTTCCTATGGTTGGCCAAGATTTTTTGTCGTCGTATCTACAGGCTATTTTTACTAATTGTCTGTTATTTTGTCTGCTTATATTTCTTCCTGAACTCTTACATGTTTTTTCATGTCTAGCTGGCTGATGTTTTTCCTTTTACTATGAAATTTCTGTTGTTCGTGTTATCTACAGGGATGTTTTGAATTCTGATCATGATGGGATGTGGTATCAACCCCCCAAATTATGTTTCCCACTGTTATCGGTGCCCCTCTTTCTTAGATTGGCACTGTATACTACTGGTGCATATGTATTTGCTTATCTCGCTGCACAGCTAAGAGTATGTATTTAGCATATGGACTGATTAATACATCAGCTTTTTTTTTTCTATCTGAAAAAAAAGCAATGGCAGGACACAGGTTGAATTTTGTAAAGTGTATGCAAAATTTCTAAAATTTATTCCTATACCCAATAGATTCAGCATATGCTTTATGGATCCTCCTTTCAAAAAATTGATCAAATGTTACATTAATTGCTGTGATAAATTGCTTTTGTTTGCTGTGTTAAATTGTATTAGTTAGTTTACCTTCATTTTCACAATCTTCAACTTGGTATCTGCAATTTTTTTTCTCCAACCTTTCTAGACTCTCAGATTTTCGCCACATAACAAGCAAAGACAAAATGAAATAATACAGCCCAAAAAATACCATTTCAAAATAGAGAAAATATATTATCCCTTCCCCTGAAGAGCCCAAAAAGTGACAGTAGAAGGATCTACGGAATAGTTCATACAAAAAGGGACAGCAAAGTTTTTACTATCAAAGTAACAACACATATTAAACCTGAAATCTGAAAACACAGCCTCCCTGAACCCCACTATACTTAAATGATGGGGACTGAACCTTCAACCTGAAGACCCTGCATGTTATATAGCTGGTAATTAATCTTTCCAAAAACAGCCTTCGGCCCCTGCTTTGACAATTCATCTGCAACAGTATTCTTTTCATGATATATATGTTGATAAGTAATACCTACAAAAACAGTTTTTAAATTCTCAATTCTGAAAATTCTAAATTCTCATTTTTCCCTTTGTATTTAGCTCTGTATGTTTCTAATCGTTCACATACATTTTGTTTTCACAAACTTCATTGGATTTTGTGTTGTCTATGCAAACATCACAAAAACAAGAGTAGTTTATTTTATCCAATGCAAACACATTTCTGGATGACTTTGTTTGAATTGAATGCAATTTTCGAGTCCCTTTTATTGTTTCAACGTCATTTCCAATTGATCTATCTACGTCTTCGATTCCAATATGCCAGAAAAACCTTTATATGGAAAATTAGAAGAAGAATTTGTAAATATGATATCAAAATACAATCAAAGATAATCATTGCATGATAAATGTACAATGTTTAAAATTAGATTTCCAATATGAAATTAAATTGAATGTACCTTCGCACTTCTTTTGATGGGTTTCTCTCATGGCTTAGAGCAGCGATGTACCATTGAACAACTTCTTCAGCGTTCACAATTTGGCTTACAGAGTGGTTCATTTGATCTCTTCGAAGTACTCGTTTTATGCATGCTCCTGCACCGTCATGTTCTCCTTTTCCATGGCCAGTATCAAAGAAATTCCAACAATGTTTAATGCAGGTTTTCTTATGAAGACAACACAACCAAAAGAATGATCGTGCAAATTTTAATTGACCTACGCATCCGTCTAACCATATCCAATGTTCATTTAATGTTATTCCACGATTTCTCAATGAGTCATAATTTTTTCCAAAACAATGTTGTACAAAACATGTATCATGTGTACAATCGTCACTGATATAAACGTGATATTATTTAATGATATGTTGATTTTCACTTGTGCTTTTTATATGATCGACATTTTGTTCAGCATGTCTATATAGAATATGGATGAGCATGGAGACTTGGTCAGAATGATAATATTCACTTTGAATTTCTTTTTGTGGAACAAATGTGTAGTTTTCTGCAAAATCAATCACTGACAAAATGGTCCCTGGTGGAAAAACTTCATGAGATTTTTTGAATTTCAAGTCTTGCCATTGAGCTCTATGGGAATGCTTGGTGTATTTGTAAATTTCTGCCTCAAACTTTCTCAAAATGTCTATCAGAAAAATTTCGTCTTCTAGTAATTTAATTCTTTTAACACTATTTGCACCTTGAATCGATGTATCGATATATTCATATCTCTTCCATTTCACTTTCATGTTGGAAAATGATTGATCATTTATATCAATACGATATTTTTTTTGAAATTTAGTCAAATTTCCACAATCATCGCATTTTTTACCACCAACACATTTCTTTTTGTAAAATAGTTCATCGCTTTCTCTTTCACATAGAATTTGAGATATGAAATCACGGATAGTGGAAGGAGGAGGTGAATCCTTCCATAATGTTCTACCGAAATGAAGGAATGTTTCATAATATAACTCAAATTCCACATGATAACGGCAACAACAAGTGTCGTGTACGGTGATAGGTTTTACATACCATGGTTTTTGTTGAACAAAAGCACTGAGTGAAACATCAATTTGACGATTCTCTTCTTTGAACTTGCTGAATAACTCTATCTGAGTGGTTTCCAAGAGATGTTTTTCATGTTATTCATACTGATTTCGTGTTATTCTTCTTCACATCACATGCTTTGCAGTTGGTGAAACACGCGAATTGTTCTTCAAATATTCATATATTATTTTTTTAACATTTTCTCCAAGTCTATCTTTGTATGGTTGCCTACAAATAGCTCTCCAACAAGAAAGTTCATCATTTAAATCTATTTGTAACCGAAATTTCCGATGTTTATGCAAATTTTTTCGCGAGGTTCCCAGTGCTCGTGCCATAGATGTTACCAAATGATTCTCTTGAGTACTTGAGGAAACCATTGCCATCTGTATTTCTCTACGTACAATTGAAACATCTTTCTCTCTAGATCTCTTAATTGACTTTGTAGCAATACTCATATTTTTTATCACCTCTTCCTTCATTTTTTTTTATCTTTGGTTGATTTTCGAATACCCAATAGTGTCGTAGCTTCTTTTAATTTCTTTAATTATAGGAGATCTTTCAGCATTTGAGCCTGAACTGTCACCCGCTCATTTAAGAAATACTTTTCAAAAATGCAATTAACACGAAATCGTATAACATGGTCAAGCTTTTTATCTCCATATGTGTGAGTGTCAACATTTCCTAACATCTCATTATCGATAGTGATTTCATCTATACATATTCAAAAAAATAGTACATATTCAATAAATAACTAAATTAATAAATATATCTAAAATTTAAAATATTTTTCAAATTAGTTCATCAAATAAAAATTAAGCTTCACATTTTACATTAGGAAAATTTTAAATATATCAATAGATCATAATATTTACATTTACATACCTGCCTCAATTTCTGATTGAGGTTGATTTTCTTCTTCAATATTTTGTGGAATATTTCTGTCTTTTTACATATAAACAAAATATTTTTCAAACTAGTTCATCAAATAAAAATTAAGCTTCACATTTTACATTAGGAAAATTTTAAATATATCAATAGATCATAATATTTACATTTACATACCTGTTTCAATTTCTACTTGACGTTGATTTTCTTCTTCAATATTTTGAGGAATATCTCTGTCTGTTTACATTAAACAAAATATTTTTCAAATTAGTTCATCAAATAAAAATTAAGCTTCACATTTTACATTAGGAAAATTTTAAATATATCAATAGATCATAATATTTACATTTACATACCTACTTCAATTTCTGCTTGATGTTGATTTTCCTCTTCAATATTTGAGAGGGCTTCTAACTTTCTTTTGCGAGATTGTCTCGTCCCTTCTCTACGTTCCTCAGGGTCTCTTTTTCGATCATATTTTCTCGCACAAGTTCTTTGATTTCCCATGATAATAGAGTATGAAGTTCAAAAAATTTCCTTCAAAAATTAGACAATAACTCAATTACAAAAAATATCACAATAATTTAAAAAAATTCAGTTTAAACTTTTTGCAAAAAATACTTACTCCAATCGAAAACACTTACTTTAAAAAATTCGAGAGAAAAATGTCTTATAAAAATGAAACAAAGCTCAAAAGATTTTCTTCAAATAAAAACATGTACATACCTCCAAGAAATGTCTTTTGAATGTACGTCCAAGAAATTTTTTTAAGTTCAAAACAATTTTTGCCAAAATCAGGCCGCCTCCAAGAAATGTCTTCCAAAAAAATTCTTTAAACCCAAAACAATTCTTTGTAAAATCAGTTTGCTTCCAAGAAATGCTCTTAAATCCAAAATTTGAAGAAAATTTTTGAACCCAAACTAAGATCTTTGTAAAATGAGATGAAATGTGTGAAATGTGCAAAAATTATGAATGATTTCGCGGCAATTAATATTGCCGCGAAATGTGTTTTAGTAGGGACTCCGCAAAAATTTCCGGCCGACGGAAAGTTATACCATCCGAACTTTTGATTAAAAGTTCGGCCGAACTATTAAGCCGTTAGATTTAATTAGCTGTCGACGGAAAACATAGTTCAGCCAAACTTAGATTAAAAGTTCGGCCGAACTAACATGTCACCAACTACGCAAAAACCAGGCTCTGAATACGGTTCTGCAACTTTGGACTGATTAAATTCCATGAAAGGTTGTTAATTAACTGTTGGAACCAAGACAAACATTTTCAGAATTGAATCTACTTTCAGGAAATATAACTTTTATGGAATTTCATAAGAATTTACTAATTTTAATTATTTTTAAAATAAAATAGGTGCAAACAATTTTTCAGGGTCATTGTGATTTAGTGAAATCAAAATTTTGTATCTCCCAAAATACATTGTAAAAAAAATTGAAAAAAATATGGGGCATTACATTGATCCGTCATCTCTAATGGGTAGCTTTTAGATTTTTAATTTATAACTTATATGTTAAGAAATTTCTTGTGACGCAAAACATATCCAAAAAACATAGTTTTTCATTTTGGACCAGTTCAAAAAATTCCAGTAATTATGATATGCATCCATTGGATTTGTAAATATGACGAAACCAAAGTAGACTCTGTCTAGATTGTTGTAACACATTTTTTTTTCTCAAAAACACAAATTTTCAATGAATACAACATTGCGTCATAACATGACTTCTTATGAATTCTTTGATTGTTAAGAAACACACACTCAAAGAAATGCTAAGTTGACATATCAAATCTACATTAAAAAATTTCAAAAAATAAGTAATAGAAAGCTAACAAAATTTCTGACAACTTTTTTTTTTATCGCAAAATGAAATTCTAAATAGAAAAATTGTTATAGTTTGCAGAAAGTTGACGAACCGAAAAAAATGATTTTTTTTTCTCAAAAATGGGCAAAACGTATATCAAAACACATTTTCACCCTTCTATTTGTTTACAATCCTCTCGCAGTCAGCTACTGCAACAGACATTGCATAAGGTCAAAGCAGGTTGTGAAGATGTGAATGGATTTCTTTTTCTGTAATACCTGTGTAAAATATGAAATAGGTTATTGTACTTTGGTATGGTAGGAACAAAAACCTCCTCCAGTTTCCCAAAATCATCTTTGTTTGGCCACAATATGTTCTGCAAAAAGATGACTAAACATGACATTTTTGGAAAATGTACCTTCAAGGATTTTTTCAAATTTCCCAAATTTTCTCCAAATTTCCTCAAAATTGCTCCAGAGATGCCAAATAAGGTGTGTTATGCTATCATGGATGTATTAACAAGTAGGTCCAACTTATCCTTCTCTTTTTGACAAATTAGGGTTTCCTTTGCACTGTGATTTCAAGTAGGGTTTGTATTGCTCAAGGTCTAGGTTCATGCCTTTGAACCAATACTCACCATGGTTTTGTATCTCTGTAGCCGCTGCAATAACATCTGTTGAAATGGTGAATGTCACCCCTGCAATGGTGACTTGGTCTTTTTGTAGGTTGGTGATGAAGATTCTAGTTAAATCTAGATAATTTTTCACTTTTTGGACCATTTCACAAAACTCAAAACAACCCACATGTTGGAAGCATTTGACTGCTAGGGGTGATGAAATAAATTCTGTGTGTGATGATAAAACTTTATGATTCTCTCTCCATTTTTGTAGGTATTTCTCTCTTTCTCCACGCTAACTAGATTACTAGAAACCATAGGGGAGAGGGGAAAGGAAAAGGGAATGTGATGATGGGGTTAAGGAGTTGGGATAGGTATGGGAAAATTTAGGTAAGGGTGTATGGGATTTAGGGACCTTAGGGAGGTGGAGGGAAGTTAAAATAATAAGAGAAATGGTTGGGGAATTTAATTATAGGGGTATAGTTTAGCTACCTAGAAAAGTGCAACGTAGGGGTAGGGTTTGGGGATAGGTTTTAGGGAATGAAAGTTTTGGAGGGGCTTAGGGTTTTAGGGATGTATTTAGGTGTGTAGGAGCTGAGGGAATGGTAGGAGAGATGGTATAGGGTTTGAAAATTTGAAAAAAAATAGTCTTCTAGAAAAGCGCAGCATAGGAGGAAATTGAAAAATTTTCCACCATAGGAATGAAGACACTAAGTGAAAGAGGGTGCAAAGTGGCTCAACTTACTTGTTTTATCCTTAAGAAAACTTGTGATTGAGTTTGGAGACCATTTTCTACCCTTTTTAAAATTTTCTAGACCAAGTGTAGCTTCCCTGCAAAAAGCACAACGTGAGAAGGAAAAGCACAACGTGTGAAGGAAAAGTGCAACGTGTCCTTGAGAAAAACGCATCAAGAGATTGCAAACCACTTTTGGAGGCCTTCTTAAACTCCAAATTAAAATCATGATAGCTCATTCGAAATATCTCTCTGTTTGCTACACAATGGACCCCTCAAGCACTGAAAATGACCAAGTATATCCCCTCAAAAATAAATTCTCCCAAGACTCGTAAAAAAGCATAGTGTGTCCATGAGAAAAGTACAGCATGAAGTTGCAGGTCAATTTTTGAGGCCTTCCTGAACTCCAAATGGAGCTCATGATAGTGCATTGGAAATATATTTCTATCTAGTTATCATTTAAATCATCTATAAGGTCATTTGGGCACTCTATGATAGAGAAATTTCATTGTTACCAAGCGTACTCCAAAAGTGTAGCAACTGTCCTGTAGAAACTATATTTTGGGCATTTCTTAGGAACATTGAACCTTTTTGAAACCTTGAACTACAGATTTTAATAACATGAAGTACTTATTACATATAGAAACATAAAATTACATTTTTGAAATCAAAATTTAATGAATAAAATTGGCTATTACCACTCCAATTGTCGGATTTTATGCATGAAATGAGAGTTTTGGTGACCTTGAAACCCTAATGACCTAATGGAGACATGGAAAACCTGAATGAAATCATGGTGATAATGACTATAATGATGATGAAAATATTTGAATGGTGATACACTCATATGAGTCACACTGACCAACAATTTAAATATTTGGAAGGAGTGGAAAATATTCCTAAACGTAATGACTAGTGACAAAAATTTTTCTTGAAGACCAAGTGAAATAAAAAAAAATTGACTATGGGACCCTAAAAATACATGATAAGAGTCCATTTGATCATTAGTGACAGGATGAAAATACTGACACTAACTATAGGAAAGAGAAGCTGCAGCTTTAAACTCTTGGTTATAGGCCCCTTTGACTAGCACTCTGCACAAAAAACAACTTAAATATTCCTTCAATGTAGACATCCTACATGGGTTCTAATACGTGGTGATGCAAAAATATCAACATTCATCGATTTCTATCACTGACTTCACACCAATTTCTCTGCAACCCACCCTCTCCTCAACAAAACGATTTCTCAAACTCACACAATAGTCTCTCTGATAATTATCTACAAAAAAATAATATCTCAAACTCACATAATGATATATCAAACTAATCACAAAAAAAACTCACTATCTCAATTCTAAACCTCCATATGATACGAAATCGGAGAATGTGAACTGAACAACTCAATATTTTCATTGACAATGAAGTATTTTAATACATGGTTATGAAGCTTCTAGACCATTTGTATTTTTAGTGGCAGTGGCTTCTTAAAGAAGCTATTTTAACTCTCTACAAGCCATAATAAATATTTCCTAACACATTTATTGCAGAAGGTCAGTTATAATTAATATTTTCAAACAATTTTGATGTTGGAGGGATCTGAAGGGTGGTTCTATGTTAAAGGTGGGCAAGTAAGGAGTGGACCCATCAGCACCATGTAAACTTTTGACATGATAGATATTCCTTAAATAGATTATGGTAAACTAGTATATAGATGGTGTCCCAATAAATCTCAGCATTGTTCTTGTTATAAATGTTGTGTCAGTAGTGAATGCTAGGATATCTCAATGATTGAGGCAAGAAATTTATCGCTTGAGTTGAAGTGAAAATCATTCCCCTGCACTAGCATTAGTACAAATCATTAATCATTTTCTTTATCATGGATACCCTCAAAACCAAACGAGACACTTATTTGGATTTGATCAAGGGTGTTAGCATCATTCTTGAGTCATGTTTACAAGCTAGTTGGACAACGTCTTGAGGCATACATCACTAAATTTACGTGTGTGACACTTCATATACATTAATATAATTAATACATTTATGACAAGATGAAAAATCCCTAAAATACATCAAGAATAAGTCTTTGACCTATAGTAAAATATTTACTCATGAAACCCATGAAGAAAGCTTTAAAAAAATACATTTTATTATCTTTGTCTTCTTCATTACATAAATATATAATTACATTTTCAATATGAAGACTGAACCTAAATACAATTTTGAACACTCCCTCTTAACAAGAGAGGTATTCATAATGGTACATGGTTACTTTAAATTTGAATAATATCATAAGAAGAATTAGATTGGTAATCACATCTGTACAGAATCATATCAACCAACATTGTCTGAGTGTAAGGCTTTGACTAACGACCCTATCTCTCAATGAGGCAATTGGATACAATGCTAATGAGACTCATGACTTATAGACACCATTTTCATTGTCTCTCCAATGTACATACTCCACCCAGGTGTTCCCAAAGTATGTCCTTCTTGGACTATTCTCCTCTTGGGTAGCTAGCCCTCAAAAAATATTGGTTCACAACTACGCTTATCTTGAATTCCCTATCTCATTCTTGAAGAGTATCAGATGCTAGATGATTACCTAATCCTCCATCTTGTCTTCCCAGTTGAAGACTAGAATGATGTGTCTATCTCTCCCTCTCAGCCAGGGAGGACCTATTCCACAAGGGAATGTACTCATTCCTTTACGTGGTAAGCTCATTCTTAGGAATTATCTAGTTTCTTCCATGTAAGAAACTTACCACTAGGATCCATGTTAATGAGGGGCCTATAGTAGCAATGGTGAGACACCTGACTTCTCATGAAAAATTTCTCCCCTCAATTTCATGGATTTCCATCTTGAGGAGTCCTCAAATTTAGCTTCATATGGCACAGATCATATATCACTTTCATCAATGAGTCATGTCATCAACCAAAAATTGATTCATCATTCTTTCTAATCTGGTGAACTTTTATTCCATAGTTCTTTCTTTAGAACCATCTCCCAAGGATCTTACATCCTCCCACATGGTTGCCAGCCCTGCAAAAACTTATCCAGATAAACATATACATAAGACATCAACATCCTTTATTTATATTGACAACTCTCCTAAAGATATGTATATGTCAAGGGTCTTTTTCTTCACCATACTTATATCAGATTCTACATATCTTTCCATGAGATCTCCTAGTCACATCTTCTTGGATTCCAGGTGATAACCACCTCTTGACATGGTTGCACTTTATGATCTCCTCCCTTCTTTACAGTTTCATTTATTCCCTGGAACTTCCACCATAAAATTCATTGTTTGTATATGACCACCTCATATTCCATATGAGGATATATTTGATTTCATCTAGTTAATGACAACCTGTGTAACAGAAGAGATCCTCCTTTCTTTTGTTATACTTCTGAAGATAGAAGTCCATCACCTGCAACCATATGAAATGACTTCACAACATCCAGTGTTAGCATATATGTACCTTATCTTATCCATTTGAGTCATCCTAGAGAAATTTACATATAATGAAGAACTTAATTCTCATCACCTGCTTCATCAAGATGTCATCCAATCCTAGAATTTTGAAAGATATAATTCTCGATGAAACCATTTTTCTTTCTTTCTAATATGTGAATCCAAGGAGGACACCATTAGAAAGTATTAGGATATGTTTCATAGATGACCCTTGATATAGATGACTATCTTCCATAATTTTTGTTATCAGTGAGGTTCCATGGAGCCACTTCTTCTAAGAAAATTTTTCCTCCCATGCTTCTATCATGATGTTATTAATATACAGTGCTTCCTATCATACTATTCTACAACCAAAAGAAATCAATTAAAGAGGAAGATGATATCAATAATAATAGATATCTTTTACTTCTTATTTCTTAGATTTATTTACATCAGTTTCTTCCCTTTCATTTGTGACATGGGCTTCTTCCTTTATCCTTTTGAGCTTTCTAGATTTAGGAAAATCCCTTTTATAATTCGAAATTTTATTACATCCAAAGCATTGTAATTTTTCCATATTTCTTTTTTTATTCTGAGGAACAAAATTACAGAATCTTCCTTTCTTTGTGGACATGACTGCAAAGGTTTGATTCCCTCGACCTGATCACATTTTACCTTTGCCTTCAATGTTGTTTCTCCTTTTTACATAGAGACCATAGATCCTAGAATAATGGTTCTTATTTCTTCCATTATAAGCTTGAATTGGAGTTTCCTCATTCTTCTAATAGAGCATTCAACACAACTCTAGTCATCTCACTATCATACATTACTTCTCCCAATTCCTAGAGCTAGTCTCGCATTTCCAAAATCCTAATAAAATATGAAGTGATTCCTTCCTCTCTTGACAATTTCATCTTGTATATTAATTTTCTCAGAGATATTACATGTCTTGCAGTACTCATGGAGAATAGCTCCACCAATTTCTCATATATTTCCTTTGCATTTTCTAGTTTCGATACATATGGTATGACTAAGGCCTCAATGGATTCTATGAGAATCCTCTAAGATCAGGTTTCTCCTTTCATGTACTTGTCATGATCTAGAGCATATTATTTTTGAGGGCTCATTTGTAGACCCTTTCATGTACCCCATAACTTCATCATCATTTAGATTCAAATATGTCATATTCTTCCATGCAGTAAATTTTGGTGACCCGAGAAATTTTTTGCTCTCTTTGCAATAAGCCATTTTGTTGGATTCAAAACAGGTCATAGAAATTCTTACCTGAGTAGAGTTACTTCCTCCTTCTATCATATTACTAAATGATTATGATGGAGATGATGCTAGAAAGTCCTTAGATTGAATTCTCCAACGTAGGTGACCTTGAATCCTTGACGATAAAGGATGTCTTCAAAATGATGATGTCTTCAAAGGTGTTGTATAATGTTGGATGGTGCTTGATGAGTGGATCCTTTGAATGAGATTGAAGGTCTTCTTTAGATATCTTGAGATTTTTGTTGCAAAATTATTTAACTTTCCAATGAAAACTTTGACCTTGACTTTGAAGCTTTCTAGAGAACTGGATTCTTCTTCTTTAATCCTTGAGTGTCTCCTTGTCAAGTAGCCCTTGTCTTCAGCACCTTAGCTTTGATACCATGTTGAGAATTTGGTAGGGCTAGGTTTAATTAAAATTCTCTACATGATAATTACGTCTGAACTTAATTATGTTACTTATGTATTCTCTTCTTATATTATTATGTCTTTCATCAAGTCAATTACAAAAACACAAGAGACAAAAATTTAGACTCTTCGAGCCAGGGCCAAAACCTCTCCCTCTTGGAGAGGAAAACCCACAATAAATTCTTCTTATATACTTTTAGTTGACAAGTAGAATGACCATGATAGAAACCATTCACACATGTATGCATCTAATACGCTGTCACTACTTCTTCCTTGAGTCCTTAAGCTTATCCTCTTTTTGGTGTCATCCTGCACTACCCTGTCATCCTGCACTACCCTACACCTTTCTGCACCAGGACTAGAGTGTTGGATCTCTAACTATATTCTTCCTTCTTTCGACACTCCTTGACCCTAGGAAATCCTAGTTCCTAGATGAACTAATATTAGTCTCCTTGTTGTATCATATACTTCATTCTTAGAGCCCTTGTTCTATCTAGAATCCCACGCCCTCTTTGCTCCGTCTTGTAGCACCTACTTCATTCTTCTAGCCCTTGGTCTATCTAGAACGTAGTTCCTTCTTCGCTTCTTCTTGCTGCACCTACATTAACTCTTACCTCCTCATTGGACCTCTAAACTATGATATGCCACCTAGCATAGATATCCAAATCTTATAGACCCAACACAAGAGCCTAATATTTTTCCTTCTCTTCATTGTTTATACTCCAACTGTAACTCCTTTCCCTTCATTGTTTATACTCCAACTGTAACTCCTTTCCTTCATTGTCTATTCTGCACCAAACCACATACCATGTCACTATAATATAACCTCAAATATGTCTGAAAACTCAAACTGATATGAATTTTTCTATGTGTTTTATGTGCAGTACAATGGGCTATTTATAGTGTTCAAGCCTTGTATAAACTGACGTGACCATGAATTGGTGAGACGTTTTACGAGCCGACACTCATTTCTTGTAAGACGACATTGCTTTTTTTTATAGGCCAACTTGGAGAGGTATTGCAACTAATTATAACACTGATTTGATCAAGGGTGTTAGAACCATTCTTGAATCATGTTGACAAGATGGTTCGAAAAGGCCTTGAGGCATACATCACTGACTTTACATGTGTGTTAATTCATATACATGAGTGTAATTAATACATTTATGACAAGATGACAAATCTCTAAAAGACATAAAGAAGAAGTATTTGACCTATAATAAAATCCCTGCGCATGAAACCCATGAAATAAGATTAAAAAAATACATTTTATTATCCTTTTCTTCTTCATTAGATAAAAATATAATTACATAGTCAATATCAAGACCAAACCTAGTTACATTTTTGAACACATACTTTCTTGACTTGAGATGATTCCACAACTGTTTCTTCTTCTTTAAAGTTGTCATAAGGAGGATGCCATAGGTTATGTTCATCTTGTTTTATTTGTGTATCTTCTTGCTCATGAAATATAACATCTCTTCTTGGAAAGACCTTGTGAGTACATGGATCATACATTTTATATGCTTTTTTATCAGAACAATATCCAATAAAAACACACTTGATAGCTTTAACACCTATTTTTATCCTATCCTTTTTAGGAATATCGGCAAAGGCCTTACATTAAAATATACTTAAATGACTAACTTTCGGTTTAAAACCATAAAATTATTCAATTGGTGTTTTGTGTTCAAGATATTTTCTACGACCTCTATTATTGAGGTATATAGTTGTATTAATGGATTTGGCCCAAAAATTGTTCGATATTCCTTTACTTTTTAACATACTGCGAGCACATTAGACTAATGTTCTATTATTTCTCTCAGATAGTCCATTTTAGTGAGATATATGTGGTATTGTAGATTGTTGCACAATTGCATTTTTGTTTCAGTATTCGATAAGATTCCCTAAAGTGTACTCAATAGTGTTATTTGATAGAAGAAATTTAATGGTCTATCATGTTTCTTTTCAGCCATATTTTTTTATTCTTTAAATTATTCAAACACTTGAAACACATCAGTTTATTTCTTATAAAATACACCAAAGTGTATTTAGTGCTATCAACAATAAAAATAAGAAATAAATATGCTCCTCCAAGTGAGCTAGTTTTCATAGGACCACATAGATCGGTACACACTAGTTAAAGTATTTCAGGTGTTCTTCCATATTCATGCACAAGAAATTCTTCCCTGTGCTTCTTTCTTAGTGCACAACCTTCACATTCAAAGTATTCACCCTTAACGTTCAAAAGGCCTTCTACCTCAATTTATTTTGTAGTAACATTAGATCATTATGATTTAAGTGTTCATACCATTTATGCCAAAGTTCTATAGTTGCCATGCTTTTTGATGCCAATGCTTGATGTCCATTCTATGTAACATCAAACTTGTATAATCCTCCAACTCCCATTCCTTTTGCAACAACCTTGTAGTTGTCCTGCATATCCTTTACCAAACAATATGATTTCACAAATTCAACTTTTAAATGTTGATATGTAATAGTAGAGTATGAAATTAAGTTTTTCTATAATCCTAGAACATACACCACATTTTCAATTTTTTTTTCTTGTCCATTACTCATAGTAATAGTTATATCACCATATCATTTAATTTCATGTGATCTATTATATTATAAATAGATATGTGCACCATTATTGACTTCATGATATGTATCAGACCAATCTCTTTCGCATGACATGTGTAACATCTCTTCCTTTTCATCCCACAATTTTATTGTATTTTTCTATTTATATTTGACTCTGTGCTTCTGCTGGCCACAGCTGTTCTGTTCTACTTTCAAACGACGTCAATTTCGAGCTGATATGGAATAGGATTCCTATTCCTCCCAGTGTTCTTGTATGGAAAATTTTATTGTCCTCTTCCACTAAATATTTGTGCCTTATATTAAATACATATATATATATAGGGTGATGTATATATATATATATATAGATCCCATACAATTGTTATATAGTTGTATCTACTCCTACGTATTTCTACTTATGCATACAATTACCCACATATTGCAATCGATTTATGAACAATTTCGCGTAACATTTGGTAGGCTCACCATACCTATGCTTTGGTGTTCAATAGAATACTCTTATTGATTGTAAGTTGGGTATTTGGTATGTTAGGTTTTAATATTCGTATCACTCCAACATTTAAGTTTGAAATTCTAATTATTCCTGGCACCAAATGGCTATTCCTATTTACATCTTATGTCACCTACATGAGTTTATTATGGTTTTTGTGGCCACTGTTTCCAATGTGAATGATTGCTACCATCACATCATGTATCTCTCACGTACAGTTCGCTTATGGTGAGTTTACTGTGGAGATAGGCGTATTTAAATTTCAATGCATTTGTTATGCCTCATTAGCAAAGTCGGCTCAAGTCATTTGGCCATTGCCACCCATTGCACATCTCCACGTCGCCCTATTCGATGGTCCTCTGTTGATTTTATTTAGTTTGGTTGGTTCTCATTGTGCCCACATGCAAGGTTGTATGTATCTACGTTCAGTTATAGACGCCACGCTAGATTGTTCTTTCAATTACGTCGGCCCTATGATATGAGCGAGAGTACTGTGAGATCGATTTCATGAATCTAAATTTATGAGTTGGACAACCATGTATTAAATGCCATTGTCACCTAATCGATCCGTGTATAGGCCATCGATCCAAGGCCATTTGGATGGTGGAGATTGTTCCTATTCATTAGGGTTTCGTCGTTTTTGGATTTGAGACAATTGTATAAATCTCTGTGTTATTATCAAGTGGTTCCTTTCGCCCCTCAGTTGTTATGATAGTCTTCCGGTGTCGAGACTTTGCACATCGGAGGAACGAAACATTGGCTCGCCCAGGTTTCTGGTGTATCTATCTGCTCATCGTCATTAATACTCAGGTATGAACTTCCATGCCTGTCACTAACCTTACTATGAGGCTTATGCTCTTGATATGTATTTTTCTCCATAGCAATACGCACTGTCGAAAGTGCGAGAGTGGAGTTTAAATGCAACAATTTATTTTCTATAGTCTCGTTTACTATCGAAAACTCGTTTTTTTTGTTGTTAGTTGGACAAATCTCTCGTGGAGATTGTTCTGTCCTAGTATGTTGATTTTTGTTTCCTGTTGACGATGTGTAGCACTAATACTCCATCGTTTCTTGATAGGAGCTTACTCCTCTTCGTCTTTCGTGACTTTACAGAGGTTGTTCGTTTCCTTCACCGAGTTTCCCTGGCTCTAAGCAAGCAATCACTACCTCAGGTAAGCCGTCGATTCATTGGAATATAATTTATCCTGTGTTTTATTTTCATTTTGGAGAACGTTTTTACAATACCCATGTATTCTTTCTGTAGGTCGTATTTGGTGACAGAGTCTTCCAATCCCAAGGTAACCCATGTTTTTAGGCTCCATTCGCACATAATATGTTTTGAGTATCCTCATATCGTCTTGTTGTAATGATCTCTCACGTTGCCCTAATTTTATTGCAGGTAGGTTCGAATCTCATCGAGGGTTTTCTTTAGTGGTATTTGGTGGATTTCTAATTCACTTGACTTGACGTCGTTATATCCTAGAATTTTAGGTTGGTATTGACGTGTCATTCGTCAGAGTGTGACCAGGCTCTATTATTGTTATTATACAGAATTTGTTCACACAATTCATGTTTTTATTGTCGTAAAAATTTTCTACTGTAGTAATAACTTATGCCAAAGACTGGGACTGTTAACAATTTTTAATTCGGATGATGAAATTCCCTGAATAATTAAATTCTGTAATGTTATTATGAAACCATGATAGCCTGATTCCATAAGTGGCTTCAGAATTTGATATATATATATATATATATATATATATATATATATATATATATATATATATATATATATATATATATATATATATATATATATATATATATATATCTACCCTTCGTCTCTGTTATTATTGACAAATCAATAATATTTTCTAATAGTTTCCAAATTATTATTTTCATGTTAATACTCATGTTAAATGTTTTTCCTTTCAATAATGGCCTTCCTAAATTGGATTGAAGAAATTAATAAATTCACTAGTCTTATTTTTCCTTTCTGTTCCTCCACATTATAATAGAATAAATGAATATAAGTCTCTTTGTTGCAAGAGTTTTCAAGTCTGCAAGCTTTCAGTGAATGAGAGATTACCATTTCGACAGAGTCTATAATTTCAAGTGTATTCTATGAATCCAACAGTGGACTCTCTTTATACTCCTTATTTTGGGGTTCCATTGTAATAGTCACTTATGATGTTTTCTGCAACTATATACTTATAATTTTCCTTAGTATAACAGTTTTAGTATGTCTAGTGTTTAAACTACACTCTTAACTGGCACATTATAGATCTGATGGGGAAATTATTTGTTATCTTTCACAGCTTGTATAGTCTGCATGCATTTTATAGAGATTCACATGCACAGCTTATAATTTCCAGTAATTATTTAGTTTGGACCCTTTCTTTGTCAAGGATGTTAGTCATACACCAATGTTGTATAAATAATTCTCAAACCAAAATTATTTGCATGATTAGTAACCATGTTTAGCTCTGTTTCTTTACTATCTAAATACATATATATAGCACTAAAATATATACTCCTCCATTCTGTCATTATTATAGAGGGTAATTTATAGATAGACATGCACTGTTAATTTGGAAAGCTACAAGTCCATATTTCACTTAGTTAATTCAGTCAATCTATAGATCTGCACTGTATGTACTTAATTCCTCCTACAACTTTTTTTGAGTTTTTATAGTGGTCACTGATTAAATTCTATTTTTAACAGAAACAGATTAAAGTGACATAATTATAAATTATGAGGTAAGATAAATCTCCAGATTTAAACCAGTCTCTGGTTTAGAGTTTCTGGCTGATTTTCTTCATAATTTCTGGTTCCTACAACTATGCAGAACTGAGGGGATTAACTTCTTCTAGTGATTCTGTAAATGTATGGAACACAAGAAATAAAATATTGTAAGCAATCCATTTATGCATTAACACTACGAGCATACCACTTCTGCAATTGACCAATCCTCCCAACCTTAGAGTCCCTCTATCTCCAGAACTCACACCCGAGCTGAGATCACCTCCAGAACAAACCAACCACTAATCTGTTCAGAAATAGCTTATTTAATCTTTTGCTCCCCAAAGCCTGTTTCTAATTCTGCGTCCAAAATTACAGGATGCTTTTCTTCTTGTTTGCCTAGGCTTCCATTATTTAGGGAGTTTTAAAGCTGCTTTATGCTTTTCCCAGCTTTTTACCTCTTCCCAACTACTCTCCACCTCATTGGGGAAACTAGATTTTCCTCAAAATCTAATTTGGAAATAAATTATTTTAAGGTTTTTTGAAAGATTTTTGGGGAAAGTGTCCGCCTCTTTCCATCCTCATGGATTTAGCAAGTGATCTCATAATTCTCATTTGGTCAATCTGCACTGAATTATTTTTTTTTTTTTTTTTCATAGTTAAATATTTAATTACATCCACAAAATACTTATCCATTGGGGTCCACTCCCCTTTGGATTAAAGTTCAAATTTCTAACTTTGAAAGAAACATAAAACTAGGGGTGTTACATATTCCCCCTCTGAAAGCAAACACCGTCCTCGATGTTGACAGAGCTATGTTAGGGGTTTACATGTTTAGGGTTTAAGGGGTGAAATGAGTTAGGGGTTTTGGGGTTTAGGGGCTTAAATAGGTTAGGGGTTAACGGGCTAGGGGTAGGGGTTAAGAGTTTAGAGGTTTAGGGTTTAGGGGGTTAAATGGGTTAGGGGTTAGGAATTAGGGTTTAAGGGGTCAAGGGTTAAGGGGTTATAGGTTTAGGTGTTTAAGGGGTTGAATGGGTTATGAGTTGGGAGTTAGGGGTTAAGGGGTTATATTTTTAGGGTTTAGGGGGTTAAATGAGTTAGGGTTAGTTTAGAGATTTAGGGGGTTAGGGGATTTAGCAGTTAAGGATTTTAGGGGTTAGAATTTACGGGTTAATGGGGTTAAATGGGTTAGATTTTTAGGGGTCTAGGGTGTTGAATTGGTTAGCGGTTGGGAATTAAGGTTTAATGGGTTAGGGGTTTAGGGTTTAGGGGTTTAGGGTTTAGGCGGTTAAATGGGTTACAAGTTTAGAGGTTTAGGGGGTTAGGGGATTTAGCAGTGAAGAATTTTAGGGGTTAGGGGTTAGGGTTTTGGGGGTTAAATGGAATCCACACTTAGATGGGTTAGGATTTTAGGGGTTTAGGGTGTTAAATTGGTTAGGGGTTGGGAATTAGGGTTTAAGGGGTTAGGGGTTAAGGGTTTAGAGGTTTAGGTTTTAGGGGGTTAAATGGGTTACAGGTTTAGAGGTTTAGGGGGTTAGGGGATTTAGCAGTGAAGAATTTTAGAGTTGGGGTTTGGGGTTTGGGGGTTAAATGGAATCCGCACTTAAATGGGTTAGGTTTTAGGGGTTTAGGGTGTTGAATTGGTTAGGGGTTGGGAATTGGGGTTTGAGGGTTAGGGGTTAAGAGTTTAGGGGATAGGAATTAGGTTTTTAAGGGGTCAGGGTTAAGTGTGTGGGTTATGGGTTGGGGGTGGGGTTTAAGGGGTTGGGGGTAGGGTTAAGGGTTTTAGGGGTTTAGGGTTTAGGGAGTTGGGGTGGTTTAGGGGTTTAGAAGGTTTAGTAGGGGTAAATAGGTTGAGGTTAAGGGTTGGGGGTTTGGGGTTTGGGGAGTTGGGGTTTGAGATTAGTTGTTAGGGTTTAAGGGGTCAAGGGTTATGGGTTGGGAATTATGGTTTAAGGGGTTAGGGGTTAAGGGTTTAGAGGTTTAGGGTTTAGGGGGTTAAATGGGTTATAGGTTTTGGAGGTTTAGGGGGTTAGGGGATTTAGCAGCGAAGGATTTTAGGGGTTAGGGGTTAGGGTTTTGGGGGTTAAATGGAATCCACACTTAAATGAGTTAGGTTTTTAGGGGTTTAGGGTGTTTAATTGGTTAGGGGTTTTGGGGTTTAAGGGCTTAAATGGGTTACAGGTTTAGAGGTTTAGGGGTTAGCGTTTTGGAGGTTAAATGGAATCCACACTTAAATGAGTTAGGTTTTTAGGGGTTTAGGGTGTTGAATTGGTTAGGTGTTTTGGGGTTTAGGGGCTTAAATGAGTTAGGGGTTAATGGGTTAGGGGTAGGGGTTAAGGGTTTACAGGTTTAGGGTTTAAGGGTTAAATGGGTTAGGGTTTTAGAGGTTTAGTGAGGGTAAATGGGTTAGGGGTTAAGGGTTTAGAGGTTTAGGGTTTAGGGGGTTAAGGGTTTAGGGGTTTAAGGGTTTAGGGGTTAGGAATTACGGTTTAAGGTGTCAAGGGTTATGGGTTTGGAAATACGGTTTAAGGGGTTAGGGGTTAAGGGTTTAGAGGTTTAGTGTTTAGGGGGTTATATGGGTTAGAGGTTTAGAGGTTTAGGGGGTTAGGGGATTTAGCAGTGAAGGATTTTGGGGGTTGGGGGTTAGGGTTTTGGGGGTTAAATGGAATCCACACTTAAATGGGTTAGGTTTTTAAGGGGTTCTGGGTGTTCAATTGGTTACTGGTTTTGGGGTTTAGGGTCTTAAATGGGTTAGGGGTTAACGGGTTAGGGGCAGGGGTTAAGGGTTCAGAGGTTTAGGGTTTAGGGGTTAAATGGATTAGGGGTTTAGAGGTTTAGTGGGGGGAAATGGGTTAGGGGTTAAGGGTTTAGAGGTTTAGGGTTTAGGAGATTAAATTGGTTAGGGGTTAGGAATTAGGGTTTAAGGGGTCAAGGGTTAAGGGGTTAGTGGTTTAGGTGTTTAAGGGGTTGAATGGGTTATGGGTTTGGAATTAGGGTTTAAGGGGTTATAGGTTTAGGGTTTAGGGGGTTAAATGGGTTAGGGTTGGTTTAGAGGTTTAGCGGGTTAGGGGATTCAGCAGTTAAGGATTTTAGGGGTTAGAAGTTAGGGGTATGGGTTAAGGGTTTAGAGGTTTAGGGTTTAGGGGGTTAAATGAGTTAGGGGTTGGGAATTAGGGTTTAAGGGGTCAAGGGTTAAGGGGTTAGAGGTTTAGGTGTTTAAGGGGTTGAATGGGTTACGGGTTGGGAATTAGTGTTTAAGGGGTTAGAGGTTTAGGGTTTAGGGGGTTAAATGTGTTAGGGTTGGTTTAGAGGTTTAGGGGGTGAGGGGATTTAATAGTTAAGGATTTTAGGGGTTAGAAGTTAGGGGTTAACGGGTTAGGGGTATGGGTTAAGGGTTTAGAGGTTTAGGGTTTAGGGGGTTAAATGGGTTAGGGGTTAGGAATTAGGGTTTAAGGGGTTAGAGGTTTAGGTGTTTAAGGGGTTGAATGGGTTATGGATTGGGAATTAGGGTTTAAGGGGTTATAGGTTTAGGGTTTAGGGGGTTAAATGGGTTAGGGTTGGTTTAGAGGTTTATGGGGTTAGGGGATTAGGGTTTAGAGGTTTAGGGTGTAGGATGTTAAATGGGTTACAGGTTTAGAGGTTTAGGGGGTTAGGGGATTTAGCAGTGAAGAATTTACGGGTTAGGCGTTAGGCTTTTGGGGGTTAAATGGAATCCACATTTAAATGGGTTAGGTTTTTAGGGGTTTAGGGTGTTGAATTGGTTAGGGGTTGGGAATTAGGGTTTAAGGGGTTAGGGGTTAGGGGTTTAGAGGTTTAGGGTTTAGGGGGTTTAATGGGTTACAGGTTTAGAGGTTTAGGGGTTTAGGGGATTTAGCAGTGAAGGATTTTAGGGGTTAGGGGTTAGGTTTTTGGGGGTTAAATCGAATCCACACTTAAATGGGTTAGGTTTTTAGGGGTTTAGGGTGTTGAATTGGTTAGCGGTTGGGAATTAGGGTTTAAGGGACTAGGGGTTAAGGGTTTAGGGGTTAGGAATTAGGGTTTAAGGGGTCAAGGGTTATGGGTTGGGAATTAGGGTTTAAGGGGTTAGGGGTTTTGGGGTTTAGGGGTTTAAATGGGTTAAGGGTTAACGAGTTAGGGGTAGGGGTTAAGGGTTTAGAGGTTTAGGGTTTAGGGGTTAAATGGGTTAGGGGTTTAGTGGTTTAGTAGGGGTAAATGGGTTAGGGGTTATGGTCTTATAGGTTAAGGGTTTAGGGGTTAGGAATTAGGGTTTAAGGGGTCAAGGGTTATGGGTTGGGAATTATGGTTTAAGGGTTTAGGGGTTAAGGGTTTAGAGGTTTAGGGTTTAGGGGGTTAAATGGGGTATAGGTTTTGACGTTTAGGGGGTTACGGGATTTAGCAGCGAAGGATTTTAGAGGTTAGGGGTTAGGGTTTTGGGGGTTAAATGGAATCCACACTTAAATGGGTTAGTTTTTTAGGGGTTTAGGGTGTTGAATTGGTTAGGGGTTTTTGGGTTTAGGGGCTTAAATGGGTTACAGGTTTAGAGGTTTAGGGGGTTAGGGTTTTGGGGGTTAAATGGAATCCATTCTTAAATGGGTCAGTTTTTTCGGGGTTTAGGGTGTTGAATTGGTTAGGGGTTTTGGGGTTTAGGAGCTTAAATGGGTTAGGGGTTAACAAGTTAGGGGTAGGGGTTAAGGGTTTAGAGGTTTAGGGTTTAGGGGTTAAATGGGTTAGGGGTTTAGAGGTTTAGTGGGGGTAAATGGGTTAGGGGTTAAGGGTTTAGAGGTTTAAGGTTTACGGGGTTAAGGTTTTAGGGGTTAGGAATTAGGGTTTAAGGGGTCAAGAGTTATGGGTTGGGAATTAAGGTTTAAGGGGTTAGGGGTTAAGGGTTTAGTGTTGGGAAAAATACTAAGAGGGGGGGGTGAATCAGTATTTAGGACTTTATCAAACTTTTTACTTTTTTACTCTCTAAAACCCATACGCTACTTTGCTGAAGCAAACTAGCGTATACACGCGGATATGTTTCATAAAACTCGCGTATACCCAGAGATCTAATAATGCCATTAATTCTTCACTTATATCATTCCATCATTCATTCATTAGATGTTCAATAAAAAATAAACATGTGCAGTAAGAACTGAATAAACCATCACACATAAGCATCACACATGAACACCAGGATTTTAGGTGGAAACCCAAGTCGGGAGAAAACCACCGCTGCAGTTGCTCAGCCTTCAATATTTTATTATAGAGAAAACATCTTACAACATGTGTGCTGGTGCAAACTCCTACCAGCACGCAGGCACCCACCTGCGCTCGTTTACCAGTCTCTCCTGGAAGGGAGCTCCAACCCCCTGACTCGTTTACCAGCCTCTCCTGGAAGGGAGCTACGACCCCCTGATCTCGTTTACCAGCCTCACCTGGAAGGGCGCTACGACCCCCTGATCTCATTTACCAGCCTCACCTGGAAGGGAGCTTCAACCCCCTGACTGAAGGCTACAACCCTCAGCACCTGTATGGACCACGTTTCATCAATTTTCACACTGGATCCAAAGCTTCCTTTAGAACACAACTTCCAGGCCACGTTTCAACATATTTTCAGACTGAACCCACTCCACACATTTAAGCTCAATCATACAACCAAACTGATACAGACAACTCAGAACTATAGAATACAGATAGCAGTAACACAGTAGAATAGATCAGACATTTCATACCCCATGCTTCGGCAAACCCTAGTTTTCATAAGCGCTTTCCTTTCACTGATACAGCGTACATACGCGCCTTCTACCATACAGACCCGCGTATACATCTGCACATATTATAGAGCTAATTTCACTACGCATACGCGCTTTCTCTTCAGTGAAGCCGCATATATACGCGCTTCTTCTATGGCGAACTAGTGTATAGTTCTTCAGACATTTAAGTCAATGCAATTCTTCAGAACAGACACATCACTCAGAATTTACCCTTTACTTCAGACAGATGTTCGCCTCATCTCAGCTCTAATAATTCCAGGAACAGATCTAGCAAATATAAACACATTTCAGATCTAGATACCCTTCTTCATCATTTTCTTCATTGGTGCATCATGCATTCAGATCTATCATTCAACTATAACCCTTTCCATTCAGATATACTTCAGAGAGAAGTATTCATTCAAGCTCAGACATCTTGCACCCACACTCATGATTTGCACAATGAATTTCTTCTCTTTATATAGGTTTACCCTTTTTCAATACCATGAGCCCTTTTTTCAATACCATGAGCCAAAGCAATACCATGAGCCCAAAACTACATTACTTCCGATGGTATTCCTGGACGGGGTCATTTAGACGAATCATTACCCAATACAATGGGTCAATACCATGGTGGTTACCCCTGGTTTTTCACTTTATGAGCGCTTTTGCCCATACGCGACTTGGCACGTTGTTTCCCGCGTGTATACGCGACTTCTCCTAGGCTAATCCCCGTATGCCTTGAGACATACTCTTTTCATCATAGATCTAGCACATAATGAATTTCTTTCTTCATTCCCTTCTGTACTCACTGTAGATACATAAGATTTACTTCATCAAGAACATATTCTATCAAGCACAACTTCATCAAGTAAGTTGCCATCTTCTTCATCAAGTGGGTTGCCATTAAATGACAACACTCAGCATCATATTGCTAACTAACATCATTTCACATCAGATTTACATCATTTACCAAGTCCATCAGGTCAAGAATAACTTCATCAGGTGGATTGCCATCAAGGACAACACATGCCAACACTCTCATGTCCTCATCTTCATTCAGTAGGTTGCCATCAAGGACAACACTCTGCATCATTTTGCCAACATTTAGAGGTTTAGGGTTTAGGGGGTTATATGGGTTACAGGTTTAGAGGTTTAGGGGGTTAGGGGATTTAGTAGTGAAGGATTTTAGGGGTTGGGGGTTAGGGTTTTGGGGGTTAAATGGAGCCACTCTTAAATGGGTTAGTTTTTTAGGGGTTTAGGGTGTTGAAGTGGTTAGGGGTTTTGGGGTTTAGGGGCTTAAATGGTTTAGGGGTTAACGGGTTAGGCGTATGGGTTAAGGGTTTAGAGGTTTAGTGTTTAGGGGTTAAATGGGTTAGGGGTTTAGAGGTTTAGTGGGGGTAAATGGGTTAGGGGTTAAAGGTTTAGAGGCTTAGGGTTTAGGGGGTTAAATGGGTTAGCCCGGTTAGGAATTAGGGTTTAAGGGGTCAAGGGTTAAGGGGTTAGAGGTTTAGGTGTTTGAGGGGTTGAATGGGTTATGGGTTGGGAATTAGGGTTTAAGGGGTTTAAATGGGTTAGGGTTTGTTTAGAGGTTTAGGGGGTTAGGGGATTTAGTAGTTAAGGATTTTAGGGGTTAGAAGTTAGTGGTTAATGGGGTTAAATGGGTTAGGTTTTTAGGGGTTTAGTGTGTTGAATTGGTTAGGGGTTGGGAATTAGGGTTTAAGGGGTTAGGGGTTAAATGGGTTACAGGTTTAGAGGTTTATGGGGTTAGGGAATTTAGCAGTGAAGGATTTCAAGGGTTAGGGGTTAGGGTTTTGGGGGTTAAATGGAATCCACACTTAAATGGGTTAGGTTTTTCGGGGTTTAGGGTATTGAATTGGTTAGGGTTTGGGAATTAGGGTTTAAGGGGTTAGGGGTTAAGGGTTTAGAGGTTTAAGGTTTAGGGGGTTAAATGGGTTACATGTTTAGAGGTTTAGAGGGTTAGGGGATTTAGCAGTGAATGATTTTAGGGGTTAGGGGTTAGAGTTTTGGGGGTTAAATGGAATCCACACTTAAATGGGTTAGGTTTCTAGGGGTTTAGGGTGTTGAATTGGTTAGGTGTTGGGAGTTAGGGTTTAAGTGGTTAGGGGTTAAGGGTTTAGGGGTTAGGAATTAGGGTTTAAGAGGTCAAGGGTTATGGGTTGGGAATTAGGGTTTAAGGGGTTAGGGGTTTTGGGGTTTAGGGGCTTAAGTGGGTTAGGGGTAGGGGTTAACGGTTTAGAGGTTTAAGGTTTAGGGGTTAAATGGGTTAGGGGTTTAGAGGTTTAGTAGGGGTAAATTGGTTAGGGGTTAAGGGTTTAGAGGTTTAGGGTTTAGGGGGTTAAGGGTTTAGGGGTTAGGAATTAGGGTTTAAGGGGTCAAGGGTTATGGGTTGGGAATTATGGTTTAAGGGGTTAGGGGTTAAGGGTTTAGAGGTTTAGGGTTTAGGGGGTTAAATGGGTTATAGGTTTATTGTTTTAGGGGGTTAGGCGATTTAGTAGCGAAGGATTTTAGGGGTTAGGGGTTAGGGTTTTGGGGGTTAAATGGAATCCACACTTAAATGGCTTAGGTTTTTAGGGGTTTAGGGTGTTGAACTGTTTAGGGGTTTTGGGTTTTAAGAGCTTAAATGGGTTACAGGTTTAGAGGTTTAAGAGATTAGGGGATTTAGCACTGAAGGATTTTAGGGGTTAGGGGTTAGGTTTTTGGGGGTTAAATGGAATCCATACTTAAATGGGTTAGGTTTTTCGGGGTTTAGGGTGTTGGATTGGTTAGGGGTTTTGGGCTTTAGGGGATTAAATGGTTTAGGGGTTAACACGTTAGGGGTAGGGTTTAAGGGTTTAGAGGCTTAGGGTTTAAGGGTTAAATGGGTTAGGGGTTTAGAGGTTTAGTGGGGGTAAATGGTTTAGGGGTTAAGGGTTTAGAGGTTTAGGGTTTAGGGGGTTAAGGGTTTAGGGGTTAGGAATCAAGGTTTAAGGGGTCAAGGGTTATGGGTTGGGAATGAGGGTTTAAGGGGTTAGCGGTTAAGGGTTTAGAGGTTTAGGGTTTAGGGGGTTATATCGGTTACAGGTTTAGAGGTTTAGGGGGTTAGGGGATTTAGAAGTGAAGGATTTTAGGGGTTGGGGGTTAGTGTTTTGGGGTTTAAATGGAATCCACACTTAAATGTGTTAGGTTTTTAGGGGTTTAGGGTGTTCAATTGGTTACGAGTTTTGGGGTTTAGGGGCCTAAATGGGTTAGGGGTTAACGGGTTAGGGGTAGGGGTTAAGGGTTTATAGGTTTAGGGTTTAGGGGTTAAATGGGTTAGGGGTTTAGAGGTTTAGTGGGGGTAAATGGGTTAGGGGTTAAGGGTTTAGAGGTTTAGGCTTTCGAGGATTAAATGGGTTAGGGGTTAGGAATTAGGGTTTTAAGGGGTCAAGGGTTAAGGGGTTAGAGATTTAGGTGGTTAAGGGGTTGAATGGGTTACGGGTTGGGAATTAGGGTTTAAGGGGTTGTAGGTTTAGGGTTTAGGGGGTTAAATGGGTTAGGGGATTTAGCAGTTAAGGATTTTAGGGGTTAGAAGTTAGGCATTAACGGGTTAGGGGTATGGGTTAAGGGTTTAGAGGTTTAGTGTTTAGGGGGTTAAATGGGTTAGGGGTTAGGAATTAGGGTTTAAGGGTTCAAGGGTTAAGGGGTTAGAGGTTTAGGTGTTTAAGGGGTTGAATGGGTTATGGGTTGCGAATTAGGGTTTAAGGGGTTATAGGTTTAGGGTTTAGGGGGTTAAATGGGTTAGGGTTAGTTTAGAGGTTTAGGGGGTTAGGGGATTAGGGTTTAGAGGTTTAGGGTTTAGGGGGTTAAATGGGTTACAGGTTTAGAGGTTTAGGGGGTTAGGGGATTTAGCAGTGATGGATGTAGGGGTTAGGGGTTAGGGTTTTGGGGGTTCAATGGAATCCACACTTAAATGGGTTAGGTTTTTAGGGGTTTAGGGTGTTCAATTGGTTAGGGGTTGGGAACTAGGGTTTAAGGGGCTAGGGGTTAAGGGTTTAGAGGTTTAGGGTTTAGGGGGTTAAATGGGTTATAGGTTTAGAGGTTTAGGGGGTTAGGAGATTTAGCAGTGAAGGATTTTGGGGTTAGGGGTTAGGGTTTTGCGGGTTAAATTGAATACACACTTAAATGGGTTAGGTTTTTAGGGGTTTAGGGTGTTGAATTGGTTAGGGGTTGGGAATTAGGGTTTAAGGGATTAGGGGTTAGGAATTAGGGTTTAATGGGTCAAGGGTTATGGGTTGGGAATTAGGGTTTAAGGGGTTAGGGATTTTGGTATTTAGGGGCTTAACTGGGTTAAGGGTTAATGGGTTAGGGGTAGGGGTTAAGGGTTTAAAGGTTTAGGGTTTAGGGGTTAAATGGGTTATGGGTTTAGAGGTTTACTAGGGGTAAATGGGTTAGGGGTTAAGTGTTTAGAGGTTCAGGGTTTAGGGGGTTAAGGGTTTAGGGGTTAGGAATTAGGGTTTAAGGGGTCAAGGGTTATGGGTTGGGAATTATGGTTTAACGGGTTAGGGGTTAAGGGTTTAGAGGTTTAGGGTTTAGGGGGTTAAATGGGGTATAGGTTTAGAGGTTTAAGGGGTTACAGGATTTAGCGGCTAAGGATTTTAGGGGTTAAGGGTTAGGGTTTTGGGGGTTAAATGGAATCCACACTTAAATGGGTTAGGTTTTTAGGGGTTTAGGGTGTTGAATTGGTTAGGGGTTTTTGGGTTTAGGGGCTTAAATGGGTTACAGTTTTAGAAGTTTAGGGGTTTAGGGGATTTAGCAGTGAGGGATTTTAGGGGTTAGGGGTTATGGTTTTGGGGGTTAAATGGAATCCATAATTAAATGGGTTAGGTTTTTAGGGGTTTAGGGTGTTGAATTAGTCAGGGGTTTTGGGGCTTAAATGGGTTAGGGGTTAAAAGGTTAGGGGTAGGGGTTAAGTGTTTAGGGGTTAAATGGGTTAGGGGTTTAGAGGTTTAGTGGGGGTAAATGGGTCAGGGGTTAAAGGTTTAGAGGTTTAGGGTTTAGGGGGATAAGGGTCTAGGGGTTAGGAATTAGGGTTTAAGGGGTCAAGAGTTATGGGTTGGGAATTAAGGTTTAAGGGGTTAGGGGGTTATATGGGTTACAGGTTTAGAGGTTTAGGGGGTTAGGGAATTTAGCAGTGATGGATTTTAGGTGTTGGGGGTTAGGGTTTTGGGGGTTAAATGGAGCCACTCTTAAATGGGTTAGGTTTTTAGGGGTTTAGGGTGTTGAAGTGGTTAGGGGTTTTGGGGTTTAGGGGCTTAAATGGGCTAGGGGTTAACGGGTTAGGGGTATGGGTTAAGGGTTTACAGGTTTAGGGTTTAGGGGTTAAATGGGTTAGGGGTTTAGAGGTTTAGTGGGGGTAAATGGGTTAAGGGTTAAAGGTTTAGAGGTTTAGGGTTTAGGGGGTTAAATTGGTTAGCACAGTTAGGAATTAGGGTTTAAGGGGTCAACGGTTAAGGGGTTAGAGGTTTTGGTGTTTAAGGGGTTGATGGGTTATGGGTTGGGAATTAGGGTTTAAGGGGTTATAGATTTAGGGTTTAGGGGCTTAAATTGGTTAGGGTTTCTTTAGAGGTTTAGGGGGTTAGGGGATTTAGCAGTTAAGGATTTTAGGGGTTAGAAATTAATGGTTAATGGGGTTAAATGGGTTAGGTTTTTAGGGGTTTAGGGTGTCTAATTGGTTAGGGGTTGGGAATTAGGGTTTTAGAGGTTAGGGGTTAAGGGTTTAGAGGTTTAGGGTTTAGGGGGTTAAATGGGTTACAGGTTTAGAGGTTTAGGATGTTAGGGGATTTAGGAGTGAAGGATTTTAGGGGTTAGGGGTTAGGGTTTTGGGGGTTAAATGGAATCCACACTTAAATGGGTTAGGTTTTTAGGGGTTTACGGTGTTGAATTGGTTAGGGGTTGGGAATTAGGGTTTAAGGGGTTAGGGGTTAAGGGTTTAGGGGTTAGGAATTAGGGTTTAAGGGGTCAAGGGTTAAGGGGTCAAGGGTTATGGGTTGGGAATTAGGGTTTAAGGGGTTAGGGGTTTTGGGGTTTAGGGGCTTAAATGGGTTAGGGGTTAATGAGTTAGGGGTAGGGGTTAAGGGTTTAGAGGTTTAGCGTTTAGGGGTTAAATGGGTTAGGGGTTTTAGTGGTTTAGTGGGGGTAAATGGGTTAGGGGTTAAGGGTTTAGAGGTTTAGGGTTTAGGGGGTTAAATGGGTTAGGGGTTAGGAATTAGTGTTTAAGGGGTCAAGGGTTAATAGGTTAGAGGTTTAGGTGTTTAAGGGGTTGAATGGGTTATGGGTTGGGAATTAGGGTTTAAGGGGTTATAGGTTTAGGGTTTAGGGGGTTAAATGGGTTAGGGTTGGTTTAGAGGTTTAGGGGGTTAGGGGATTTAGCGGTTAAGGATTTTAGGGGTTAATGGGGTTAAATGGGTTAGGTTTTTAGGGGTTTAGGGTGTTGAATTGGTTAGGGGTTGGGAATTAGGGTTTAAGGGGTTAGGGGTTAAGGGTTTAGAGGTTTAGGGTTTAGGGGGTTAAATGGGTTATAGGTTTAGAGTTTTAGGGGATTTAGCAGTGAAGGATTTTAGGGGTTATGGGTTAGGGTTTTGGGGGTTAAATGGAATAAACACTTAAATGGGTTAGGTTTTTAGGGGTTTAGGGTGTTGAATTGGTTAGGGGTTGGGTATTAGGGTTTAAGGGGTTAGGGGTTAAGGTTTTAGGGGTTAGTAAATAGGGTTTAAGGGGTCAAGGGCTATGGGTTGGGAATTAGGGTTTAAGAGGTTGGGGGTTTTGAGGTTTAGGGGGTTAAATGGGTTAGGATTGGTTTGGAGGTTTAGGGGGTTAGGGGATTTAGCAGTTAAGTATTTTAAGGGTTAGGAGTTAGGGTTTTGGGGTTTAGGTGCTTAAATGGGTTAGGGGTTAACGTGTTAGGGGTAGGGGTTAAGGGTTTAGGGGTTAAATGGGTTAGGGATTTAGAGGTTTAGTGGGGGTAAATGGGTTAGGGGTTAAGGGTTTAGAGGTTTAAGGTTTATGGGGTTAAGGGTTTAGTGGTTAGGAATTAGGGTTTAAGGGGTCAAAGGTTATGGGTGAAGGGTTAAGCGGTCAAGGGTTAGTTTTCTGCAATAACATAATTCTCCAATCCCATACACTTCTGCTTGGAATGTCACACTTAACATTCATTTCCTTTTCAGATAATATTCGTTATCCCCTTACATCCATACCTAGGAAAATAAACTTCATTTTAATTTAATCTTGTGAAACTAAAGTGGAATATAAGAGGACCCATTCCAAGAAGGGCATCTCACTCAATGTTCAAATAATATTTTTTATTCCCTTACATCCACACCTAGGAAAATAGATTTACTTTCAAGTTAATTGTGTGAAACTGAAGTGGAAGATAAAGTGACCGATTCTAAGAAGCTCATCTCACTTCAATTTTTTTTCGAGATTTCCAAGAATTTATAACGATATTAAGGTGCTATGCATTGTCTTCTTTATCACCTCATTGCATTTAGTCAATTGTTTTTTAAATTTAAATTTATTCATTAATTTCAAAAAAAATATTATATAAATTATATATAGTTGTTTTTATTTTGATTTATGTTTTAGAATTTTATTTTATTTATATTAATATATCAATTAGTTTTATATAAAATATTTTTAGTTTTTTATATAACATTGATATTATAAAATATTGTAACAAATTTTATTTAATTAAATCTTCATGTATTTTTTATCATTGATAATAATAAAATAATTTAAAATAAAATTATAATTTTATTATTTTTTACCATTTTTTAATTTTAATAAAGTACTATTAAAATTATATAAAGTACCAATTCTAAAGTACCAAGATTTTTATATAAAATAAAGTACCAATTCTAACAACTTAATAATTTTGGCGTTTTATTATAGGAATAAAACTCTCCGACGAGAGTTGAAAAAACTCTAGGATGAGAGTTTTTAAAAATCTCATACGAGAGTTTTTAAAAATCTCATACGAGATTTTTTAAAACTCTCGTCCGAGATTTTTTTTAACTCTCGTCCGAGAGTTTTTTTAACTCTCGTCCGAAAGTCTTCCCGAGAGTTTCCGTCAATAAAACTCTCGGACGAGAAAATGCATAACTCTCGTCCGAGAGATTTTTAACTCTGGTTAAACCCAATAAAACTCTCAGACGAGAGTTTTTAAAACTCTCGGTCGAGAAATAGAGTTGACTATTTTCTCGGACGAGAAATTAAAAATTTCTCCCAAATTCTAGCCGTCCGCCAAAAATTGTTTCCCAACTTCGCGATTTCACCCCTAGCTAATAGAGTTCATTTTCCAAACGAAAATAGATATTTTTCCATCATTTCAGATTCTCTTTCCCAGGTAGCTTCTTCAGCAATAAAGTGCTTCCACTACACCTTTACCCTTGCTACCGTTCGATTTCTCAATTTAATTTCTTCCCGCTCCTATATTTGAAGCGGCTCTGGAAGGAACTCCCCTTCTGGTTCCACCTGTATCACATTCCAATCAACAATGTGAGAAGCATCATGTACATATATTTTTAATAAGGAAACATGAAACACATCATGAACTTTAACATGGGGTGGTAAGGCCATCTTATAAGCCACTGGTCCCACCCTTTCTAACACCTCAAAAGGCCCACAATATCTAGGAGCCAATTTTGCACAACTTCCAGCATAAAGTGTGCTCTTTTTGGGTTCTGATATGCAAATACACATGCTCCCCCACTTTGAATTCTCGATGTATCCTCTTTTTGTCCACATAGTTTTTCTGTCGATCTTGTGTTGTCTTGATATTTCTTTGTATTTGTTTCACAATTATTTCCATTTCTTGTAAGGCATCTGGTCCCAACATTAGCTTATCCTCAAGCTGGCTCCAGCTCAAAGGAGTACGACACTTCCTTCCATAGAGTGCCTCAAACGGGGCCATTTTGATGGAGGATTCATAGCTGTTATTATAACCAAATTCAGCTAAATGCAAGTAGTCTTCCCATTTTGATGGCCTATCCATCACATACATCCTCAACATATCCTCCAAAATCTGATTTGTTCTCTCCGTCTGACCATCTGTCTGAGGGTGATAGGCAGTGCTAAAATTCAGCTTAGTGCCCATGCCCCCAAACAGACCTTTCCAGAAGGCTGCGGTGAACTTAGCATCTCTGTCCGAAACAATCACCTTTGGGAACCCATGGAGCCTTAATACTTCCTTCAAGAACACATCCGCTACTTGGGCTATCCCAAAAGTAGATTTCATAGGTATAAAGTGTGCAGCTTTTGTTAAAGTGTCTACTACCACCATCACTGAATCGTATTGGTATTTGGTTTTGGGTAGCCCTATAATGAAATATATAGAAACTGTGTCCCATTTCCATTCTGCAATCGGCAAAGGGTTTAGAAAACCAGCAGGATGCTGATGCTCAACTTTGACTAGCTGACACTCCATACATCTAGCTAAATATTCTGCTACATCTCTTTTCTTTCCTGGCCAAAACAACTTCTTTTTCAAAGCTGTTAGCATTTTCTGATATCCAGGATGCCCTACATATGGCTATTTGTGATATTCATCTAGGATTTTTTTTTTCAAAGTTTCCACATTGGGGACATACAATCTATTTTTGTAGCAAAACAACCCTTTTTGGTTTTGAGTGTAGTCAGAAATCTCCTTCTTCAGTAGTTTCACCTGTATATTCTCATAATTTGGATCATGGTCTGCTACCTTTTTCACTAGATCTTCTAAATCAAAATTAGCACTACTTCCAATAATGTTTATAATTTGACAAGAATTTCTGCTCAAGGCATCAACAATTTTGTTTTCTTTCCCTCTGATATGTTTTATGTCCATATCAAATTCACTTAGAAAATAAAGCCATCTGGCCTATCTAGCATTCAAATTAGTTTGGGAAAAGAAATATTTAAGACTAATATGATCAGTAATTAATGTAATTTTTTTCCCAAGAAGATAGTGTCGCCACATCTTCAAGGCATGAATAACAACATCCAATTCCAAATCATATGCACTATAGTTCTGTTCATGTGTCTTCAGTTTCCTAGACTCATATGCAATAACTGAATTTTCTTGCAACAGGACTCCTCCCAACCCCTCTCTACAGGCATTCGTACATACAACAAATTCTTTATCAGGATCTACAATTTTCAGTATAGGAGCTGTAGTGAGTTTTAACTTTAATTGTTCAAAACTGTTTTGGAATTTTTTAGTCCACTCGAATTTGACCCCTTTTCTTTGTAATGAAGTTATGGGATATGCTATTGCAGAAAATCTTTCCACAAATCTACAATAATAACCTATAATCCCCATGAATGATCTCACTGCTGAAACATCAGTTGGAACCAACCATTCTCTAATAGCCTTTATCTTTTCAAGGTCAACAGCCAATCCTTGTTTAGAAATAATATGACCCAAGTATTGGATCTTGTCCTTATAGAATTCACATTTACTGAATTTGGCATATAACTGGTTTTCTTTCATAGTTTGCAACACTATCCTCAAGTGCTCCTTGTGCTCCTCCTCACTTTTTGAGTAAACCAAAATATCATCTATGAACACTAGTACGAATTTATCCAAGTACTTATTTAACACATTGTTCATTAAGCACATAAATGTGGCAGTGGCATTTGTCAAATCGAAAGGTAGGAGTACAAATTTGTAGTGTCCATACCGGGTTCGAAAAGCAGTTTTACTAATGTCTTCCTCCTTGATTCTCAGCTGGTGATAACCAGTCCTTAAGTCAATCTTAGAAAATACTGAAGCTCCTCTTAATTGATCAAAAAGATCATCAATTCTGATCAAAGGGTATCTGTTTTTAATTATCAACTTATTCAGTTGACGATAGTTAATGCACATTATAAAGGTTCCATCCTTCTTTTTCACGAACAACACCAGTGCTCCTCAAGGAGACACACTCGGTCTGATATAACCCTTATCCAGCAATTCTTGCAATTTCATTTTCAGTTCCATGAGTTCAGGGGGACTCATTCGATAAGGGGCTCGGGAAACAGGTGTTGCTCCCTGCACCAAATCGATTGAAAAGTCAATCTCTCTTTTGGGGGGGAGATGAGGAATCTCATCTAGAAAAAATTCCTTAAACTCTCTCACTACTGGCAAGGTATCTAACAGGTTTTCTCTTGGTTGTTGTTCTAATTCTTCAACATGTACTGCATATACTTGATATCCTTTCCTAGCTGTTCTTTTTAATTGCAATGTTGATATTTGTCTTACAGAGATGTGTTTTGGTTTTCCTTTGAGAATAAAAGGGTTCCCTTCTTCATCTATGCAATGCAGAGTTTTATCCCAACAATTCATCATCGCCTTTCTCTTTTCCAGCCAGTCCATTCCTATCAGCAAGTCATATGAGCCTAAGGGCAGAATATTTAAATTCACTTCTGTCTGGAAATCATTTAATTTAATTGTTGTTTGAGGTAGCTTATATGTTACCTTCCTCTTGGTACCAGTGGCTAACTGGACCAACCAAGACTGCTGAAACTTTTCAGTCTTGAGATTGCATTTTTCTACCACTTGTGGACTAATGTAACTCAAAGAAGCACCTGGATCAATTAAAACAATAACAGATTGGTCCGCAATCTTACCTTCCATTTAAACCATGGTAGCTTGGTGTTCTGCTTGTCAATTCTCCAAGACTGCACTGATAGTGGGTAGATTTCTTGATATATCATTTACTGTGGTAGCTTCTCGATCTCTCATAATAATATGAATGTTTCGGTGGGGACAATCCCTCAAGAGATGGGATTCTCCACATCCCCAGCATTTCAAAGGTTCCCTCATTTTAACCGTCCCTTCCTTCTTATTTTCTTCATCTAGTTGTTTGGAACCAACTTGAAACTAAGCTGTTTGGCTTTCTTTTGGTTTATTAAACTTTTTCCTCTGATGATCCCTACCAAAATTCTTTAAGTAAGCTGGTTTCTGTTTATTTCCTTCGATTTCACCTTTGTTTATCCAGCCTTTTCCATGCTCACCCTTTCCTTTAAACTTATGGTAGCATAATCTAGTTTTTCTCACTGCTTCGTCCATAGTTTTTGGGTTATCAAACTCGATCTTCTCTTTGTACACAGCCGGCAAACAGTTCAAAAAACTTTGTACCTTGCCTTCTCTTCCCTGATGTAAGGGACATATCTCAAAAGATTTGTAAACTTGTTGACAAACTCATCAATAGTAAGTTGTCCCAGTCTAAGTTCATGAAATTCCTTTTCTTTATCATCATAATAACATTCCTTCAAATAGCGGTTTTTAAACTTGACTTGGAAGTCTTCCCAAGTAACTGTCTTTTCATCAATGGCTTGAACCATTTTCGTTTCCTCCCACCACAAGGTAGCCTTACCTTGTAGCTGGTAGACAGCTAATCTGGCCTTCAGATTGCTTTCTTATTCATAGACCTAGAAATACTTAATCATGTTCAACAACCAGGCTTCAGCATCTTCCTCCTTCTCCCGATCATAGGAGGGAGGTTTGATCTTTCGGAATCCCCCCTGTAATTCCTTTTTATGCTTATACTGATGCATAACAACATCATATTCCTCAGACTCATCATTCTTCCTCTTTCCGGAACCTTCACCTTCTTGGTTGTTCCGCGAAGTTAATTCTCTAATGATCTTTTCCTGCTCCTCACTGGCTAATGACAATCTGTCATTCTGGCTTCTTGGCTCAGCCATCTCTCGTTGCAAACTGTGCAACATATCCATCACTGGAGCGTTGGGATCTGGTGTATTATCGTCATCCCGTAGATCAACATAAATTTCCTCACCTTCTGCCATTCAACTTTTCTGGTTCAACACCACTGTACACTAAATAACACAGATCAGTAATAAAAAAAAAAAATCAACAATAAATAGTTTATACAGTGAGCACACAACAACAGTGAGCACCACAACAACAGTGGGCACAACTAAAACAGTGAGCACAACAACAACAACCCAGTTTATGTAACTTGGGCTCTGATACCATTTGTAACATCTCTTCCTTTTCATCCCACAATTTTTATTTTTATTTTCTATTTATATTTGATTCTGTGCTTCTTCTGGCCACAGCTGTTCCGTTCTACTTTCGAACTACGTCAATTTCGAGCTGATATGGAATAGGATTCCTATTCCTCCTAGTGTTCTTGTATGGAAAATTTTATTTTCCTCTTCCACTAAATGTTTGTGGCTTATATTAAATATATATATATATATATATATATATATATATATATATTGATCCCATACAATTGTTATATAGTTGTATCTACTCCTACGTATTTCTATTTATGCATACAATTACCCACATATTGCAATCGATTTATGAACGATTTCGCATAACATTTGGTAGGCTCACCATACCTATGATTTGGTGTTTAATAGCATACTCTTATTGATTGTAAGTTGGGTATTTGGTTTGTTGGGTTTTAATATTCGTATCACTCCAACATTTAAGTTTGAAATTCTAATTATTCCTGGCACCGAATGGCTATTCCTATTTACATCTTATGTCACTTACATGAGTTTATTATGGTTTTCGTGGCCACTGTTTCCAATGTGAATGATCGCTACCATCGCATCATGTATCTCTCACGTACAGTTCGCTTATGGTGAGTTTACTATGGAGATAAGCATATTTAAATTTCTATGCATTCGTTATGCCTCGTTGGCAAAGTCGGCTCAAGTCATTTGGCCATTGCAACCCATTGCACATCTCCACGTCGCCCTATTCGATGGTCCTCTATTGATTTTATTTAGTTTGGTTAGTTCTCATTGCGCCCACACACAAGGTTGTATGTATCTAAATTCAGTTATAGACGCCACGCCAGATTGTTCTTTCAATTACACCGGCCCTATGACATGAGCGAGAGTACTGTGAGATCGATTTCATGAATCTATATTTATGAGTTGGACGACCATGTATTAAATATCACTGTCACCCAATCGATCTGTGTATAGGCCATCGATCCGAGGCCACTTGGACGGTGGAGATTGTTCCTATTCATTAGGGTTTCATCGTTTTTGGATTTGAGACAATTGTATTAATCTATGTGTTATTATCAAGTGGTTCTTTTCATCCCTCAGTTGTTCTGATAGTCTTTCGGTGTCGAGACTCTGCATGTCGGAGGAACGAAACATTGGCTCGCCCAGGCTTCTGGCATATCTATCTACTCATCGTCATTAATACTCAGGTATGAACTTCCATGCCTGTCACTAACCTTAATGTGAGGCTTACACTCTTGATATGTATTTTTCTCCATAGCAATACGCTCTGTCGATAGTGCGAGAGTTGAGTTTAAATGCAACAATTTCTTTTCTATAGTCTCGTTTACTATCGAGAACTCATTTTTTTTTGTTGTTAGTTGGAAAAATCTCTCGTGGAGATTGTTCTGTCCTAGTATGTTGATTTTTGTTTCATGTTAACAATGTTTAGCATTAATACTCCATCATTTCTTGATAGGAGCTTACTCCTCTTCGTCTTTCGTGACTTTACAGAGGTTGTTCATTTCCTTCACCGAGTTTCCCTGGCTCAAAGTGAGCAATCACTACCTCAGGTAAGCCGTTGATTCATTGGAATATAATTTATCCTGTGTTTTATTTTCATTTTGGAGAATGTTTTTACAATACCCATGTATTCTTTCTACAGGTTGTATTTGGTGACAAAGTCTTCCAATCGCAAGGTAACCCGTGTTTTTAGGCTCCATTCGCACATACTATGTTCTGAGTATCCTCATATTGTCTTGTTGTAACGATCTCTCACGTTGCCCTCATTTTATTGCAGGTAGGTTCGAATCTCATCGAGGGTTTTCTTCTGTGGTATTTGGTGGATTTGTAATTCACTTGACTTGACGTTGTTATATCTTGGAATTTCAAGTCGGTATTGACGCGTCATTCGTTAGAGTGTGACCAGGCTCTATTGTTGTTATTATACGGAATTTGTTCAGACAATTCAATTTTTTATTGTTGTAAAAAGTTTCTACTGTAGTAATAACTTATGCCAGAGACTGGGACTGTTAACAATTTTTCATTTGAATGATGAAATTCCGTGAATAATTAAATTTTGTAATGTTATTATGAAACCATGATAGCCTGATTTCGTAAGTGGCTTCAGAATTTGATATATATATATCTAGCCTTCATCTCTGTTATTATTGACAAATCAATAATAGTTTCTAATAGTTTCTAGATTATTATTTTCATGTTAATACTAATGTTAAATATTTTTCCTTTCAGTAATGGTCTTCCTAAATTGGATTGAAGAAATTAATAAGTTCACTAGTCTTACTTTTCCTTTCTGTTCCTCCACATTATAATAGCATAAATGAATATAAGTCTCTTTGTTGCAAGAGTTTTCAAGTCTGCAAGCTTTCAGTGAGTGAGAAATTACCATTGCCACAGAGTCTATAATTTCAGGTGTATTCTATGAATCCAACAGTGGACTCTCTTTATACTCCTTAGTTTGGGGTTCCATTGTAATAGTCACTTATAATGTTTTCTGCAACTATATACTTATAATTTTCCTTAGTATAATAGTTTCAGTATGTCTAGTGTTTAAACTACACTCTTAACTGGCACATTATATAGATCTAATGGGGAAATTATTTGTTATCTTTCACAGCTTGTATAGTCTGCATGCATTTTATAGAGATTCACATGCACAACTTATAATTTCTAGTAATTATTCAGTTTGGACCCTTTCTTTGTGAAGGATGTTAGTCATACACTAGTGTTGTATAAATAATTCTCAAACCAAAATTATTTACATGATTAGTAACCATGTTTATCTCTATTTCTTTACTATCTATCTATATATCTATATATATAGCACTAAAATCTATACTCCTCCATTCTGTCATTATTATAAAGGGTAATTTATAGATAGACATGCACTGTTAATTTGGAAAGCTACAGGTCTGTATTTCACTTGGTTAATTAAGTCAATCTATATATCTGCACTGCATGTACTTAATTTCTCCTACCCCTTTTTTTGAGTTTTTATAGTGGTCACTAATTAAATTCTATTTTTAACATAAACAAATTAAAGTTACATAATTATAAATTATGAGGTAAGATAAATCTCCAGATTTAAACCAGTCTCTGGTTTAGAGTTTCTGGATGATTTTCTTCATAATTTCTGGTTCCTACAACTATGCAGAACTGAGGGGATTAACTTCTTCTACTAATTTTGTAAATGTATGGAACACAAGAAATAAAATATTGTAAGCAATTCATTTATGCATTAACACTACAAGCATACCACTTCTGCAATTGACCAATCCTCCCAACCTTAGAGTCCCTCTATCTCCAGAACTCACCCCCGAGCTGAGATCACCTCCAGAATAGACCAACCACTAATCTGTTCAGGAATAGCTTATTTAATCTTTTTCTCCCCAAAGTCTGTTTCTAATTCTGCGTCCAGAATTACAGGATGCTTTTCTTCCTGTTTTCCTAGGCTTCCTTTATTTAGGGAGTTTTAAAGTTGCTTTCTACTTTTCCCAGCTTTTTACCTCTTCCCAACTACTCTCCTTTTTTTTTTTGTAAATTCGGTGGGTCCAGTCCATTTTCTATTTATATTTTTAAAGGCAGGCTACAAAATATAAATGAGAGCTGTTAAACTTGGCCTCAACCTGCCCTCAGGAAACCAGGTCTGTTGGCCATCTATAAGCATAATAAGCAGTCCAAAACTGAAATTGTTTCATCCTCCTAAACTTTTCCTGAGCTGTCTGTTCTATGATTCCTATACTTGCTTTCCTAAAGCATTTAATACTTCTATTTTTAAACAGTAATATCATCAAAATTTAAAACATCTATGTGTTCATTCACTCTAAAAAACATACTGCTATATTTCTGAAGAAGACACTGGGGCGGGGTCTTTTGCACTGGTACCCGGCATATCAGTTTGCTGTAGCTGTTGTAGAATCTGTTGAAGGATTTTTTCTATCCTTCCCACCTTATCATCCAGCCTACTAACTCTATCCACCGTCTGGTATTGAGTTATCTTTATGTGCTGTAGTTGGTCTTGAATTTCTAGAATCTGGGCCTGCATGGTTGTCCCCTGCTTGGCTGCTTCTGCTTGGGTATACAGTGGATGAAAGCTTTGCATGGCTTTCGCTATTAAGCATTTTACTATCCAATATGTATGGACAGTCTGATTGAAAAGGGTGAGGCACCCCCGCGTGTTTCCTGGGTCTTGTATGAAGTCCAAAATGTCTGCTTCTGTCTCATTATCCTCAGGTTCTGTTTGGATATCCCTCTCCCATCCTCGAATGACCTGCCTTGTGTTAGAGGAATTACCAATCACATAGGTAGCAGCTAAAGTTTCCAAGTGTTCCTGGTTTGTCTTACGTCCCCTTTTCTCTTTAATTTGGTTAAACATCTTAATTTGTTCCTTTGCGTGTTCTCTGTTTAACTCTTCGTTTTCCCATTTGCCACGAACACCTATTCGGTGATTAAGTCATTTTCTATTTAAATTTTTTAAAGAGCGAGGCTTACAAAAATATGGTAGGCTATATAAACTTAGCCTCAACACTTTCCGGAAACAATTAATGACATCTATGTTTGTAATAACGGTTCTGACGAAACATTTCATCTCTCGCTTTTCTGGTATACATTCTGCTGATTCCTATAACACTTTCCTAAAGCATTTTAATATACATTTTTAAACGATAATATCATCAAAATTTAAAACATCTATGTGTTCATTCACTCTAAAAAACATACTGCTATATTTCTGAAGAAGACACTGGGGCGGGGTCTTTTGCACTGGTACCCGGCATATCAGTTTGCTGTAGCTGTTGTAGAATCTGTTGAAGGATTTTTTCTATCCTTCCCACCTTATCATCCAGCCTACTAACTCTATCCACCGTCTGGTATTGAGTTATCTTTATGTGTTGTAGTTGGTCTTGAATTTCTAGAATCTGGGCCTGCATGCTTGTCCCCTGCTTGGCTGCTTCTGCTTGGGTATACAGTGGATGAAAGCTTTGCATGGCTTTCGCTATTAAGCATTTTACTATCCAATATGTATGGACAGTCTGATTGAAAAGGGTGAGGCGCCCCTGCGTGTTTCCTGGGTCTTGTTTGAAGTCCAAAATGTCTGCTTCTGTCTCATTATCCTAAGGTTCTGTTTGGATATCCCTCTCCCATCCTCGAATGACCTGCCTTGTGTTAGAGGAATTACCAATCACATAGGTAGCAGCTAAAGTTTCCAAGTGTTCCTGGTTTGTCTTACGTCCCCTTTTCTGCTGGACTGGTTCAGCTTGCTCTGGCTGTTTTCCTTTGGCAGCCTCTGTTTTAACTCTTCGTTTTCCCATTTGCACTGAACACTCTGTTTTAACTCTTCGTCTTCCCAACTACTCTCCACCTCATTGGGGAAACTAGATTTTCCTCAAAATCTAATTTGGAAATAAATTCTTTCAAGGATTTTTGAACTTATTTAACCCTTAAAATATTTAATAAAATATATATATGAGCACCACTAAAAGATGGAACCATTCGCAATATATGCATTCAAATTCATTGGAAATATATCCCCTCCTTTTTTATTCAACATCTACAGTTTCTATAGGAAAGAGGAGCTGCAACTACAAGCTCTTGGTTATGGGCCCCTTCTAGTAGCACTCTTGAGAACAAACAACTTGAATATTCCTTCAACATAGGCATCATATGCAGGGTCTCATATGTGGCGACGCAACAATATTCACATTGGTCGATTTCTCTCACTGAATTCACACCAATTTCTCTCCAACACACCCTCTCCTCAAGACAATGATTTCTGAAATTCACATAATGGTCTCTCTGATAATTCTCCACAACACAATAGTTTGTCAAGCTCACACAATGATATATCGGGCTGATCGCAAAAAACCCTCACACTCTCAACACTCAACGTCCCTCTGATACCAAATTAGAGAATGTGAACTGAAAAGTTGATATTTTCATTGACAATGAAGGATTTTTATAGATGGTTATGAAGCTTCTATACTATGTGGATTGTTGGTGGCAGTGGCTTCTTAAAGAAGCTAGTTCAACTCTCCAGAAGCCATAATAATTCCTACCTAACAAATTTATTGCAAAAGGTCAGTTAGAATTAATGTTTTCAAACACTTGTGATGTTGGAGGGATCTGAAGGGTGGTTCTATGTTAAAGGTGGGAAAGTAAGGAGTGGACCCATCAGCACCATGTAAACCTTTGACATGAGAGATATCCTTAAATAAATTTGGGTAAATCGGTATATAGATGGTGTCCCAATAAATATTAGCATTGTTCTTGTTATAAATGTTGTGTTAGTAGTGAATTTTGGGATATCTCAGTGATTAAGGCAAGACATTAATTACTCGAGTTGAAGTGAAAATCATTCCCTTACACCGTACAAATCATTAATCGTTTCCTTTATCACAGATACCCTCAAAACCAAATGAGACACTAATTTGGATTCACAACAAGACTATATACCTTGTTTAATGTTTAACACATGTTGTCCCATCATTTCTTTATGGAGAGGCTACAGGGGGTTTCTAGGAAGTTACTTTCACAAGTACCTTGGTTGTATGTTGTAATGAGACCAATCGTATATCCATTTGTAACACAATGAACAAAGGGCAAGTTTGTTATTTCTCATATTTCTAAAGTAATAGTGACCTTGTTCAGGTACATATCCAATGGTAGTTCGAATACTGTATGACATTTTTCACTGAGAAAATGACAGAAAATTCTCTACAATAGATGGGGAAGTTTTAGAGGTGGTCATCAAACGAAGGATGAAACAAAGTGTTGAGATGCATGCTATAGAGGTTAGATCAACGCTATGATTTTGGAGTTGAGAGTATCCTATGGAGAAGATTTTCTATGTAATGTAGAAGGTAGTTACTCTATTATCATGCAAAAATTGAAGAAGTTAATTTTTGATGAAGATCGAGCTCAAAATTTGAAGATTAGTGAGAAAAGGAATGTACTGCTGATAGAGAACCCATCATAAAAAAGAAGTTACCAAAAGGAATGTGGTTAGAAATGGTGATTGGAAATTTGTAATAAAGGAAGAGCACATGGAAGCTATATTTGAAAATTCATAAAAACTAGACTCGTGTGATTGTGGAAATCATCACCCATTGTTAAAAAATTATTTACCGAATAATAGTAATAGTCTCTACAATATCATTAAATTCCATACCAACTTGACTGTTAATGCACTTTCCAGTGTCAAGGTACCGAATATGACGGGAAACGTACAAGCTATAAGAGCTCACGTCACAAGTTGATTCAATAATTGATTACTTCTTTGAGATTTCACGTTGTCAATGATTGAAGTCAAATAACATCCATTAAACGATGGTGGAGGTTGGTCTATGGACGGGATTATTTATTTATTAATTAGTATTTATTTATCATTGAGTATCAATTCGATAATGAATGTAAATTTTGTGTGTTTGCAATAATCAGAATTATTATATTATAAAATACAAAGATGAGTTTTATGGAGGGGATTATTTATTTATTAATTAGAATTTAATTAGTATCAACCTGATAATGAATATAAATTATGGGTGTTTAGAATTATTATATTGTAAAATAGAAGAGTATTAATTCAGTGAGAGTACTAGTTACTTTAACCTAGTATTTGTTTAAATACAAAGAGTCCTAGTACTAAATTTTGTTTGTTTAAAATAATTCGAATTATTATATTATAAATACAAAAGCATTACTTTAGTAAGAGTATTAGTAGTAGTTTAAGTTAATATTAGTTTAGTGTAGTTTAGTAAAAAGTAAATGTTTTAAAATATATATATATATTTTGAAAACATTACAAGTTGATATAAAATTTTTTTAAATATAATTATTTTTGGTATATTTTTTCTTAAATATTATGTTAAATGCATATTAATAAATCTAAAAATCAATGCAGATTAATAAAATAAGAATTTGCCTTTTTATATAAATGAAATTCATATTAAATATTTTAAGTACTTCTGTTTTATTTAGTGTATATATAATTGACATTGAAATATTTTAAGTATTTCTGTTTTGATTCCTTTCTATATTAAAATATTAATACATGGGACAATTATATTTGCATGTAGAAAATATATGTCTAAATGAATTTTTTTTTATATATGTAATTTTCTTATCAATATTTCTTAAAATATTACATGTTGTTTTATTTCTCTATGTAAAGTATTTTTGTTATTAATTTTTAAAATATTACATCTCAATTATGTATTAAAAAGTAAGTCAATTATAAATTTCTCAAAAAAAATTATCAGTAAAATTCAGATTCCCTATAATTACATTGAAATATTTTATTGATGATTCACATTTTACACATTAAAATGTTAATACATGTTCCAACTATATTTGGAAATAGAATCATATATCGATAAAATTCTATATATATATTAAAAAAATTGATATAAATATATTTTTAATATTATGTTTTTATTTGCGAACAGTATTAATATTTAAAATATTACATATTAAATTTAAATTATATTAAGAAATGAATGAATTACAAACTTACCCAAAAAAATAATAATTAATAAAATTATATATAAAAATAGAGATTAAAAGAATTAATTTTATTTATGATTTTCAATCATATATATATATATATATATATATATATATATATATAATATTAGTTGAATGAATAATCAGTACGTCTGGTAACCTGCCCAGATTTTCAAGTAATATTTCATCAATGCTCGAAAAACAAATCAAATTTCGCCCAAAACCGGGGAATATTTGTCTTTTTGTTAGCTTGCAAACTTGGTAACTATGATCTAAACGTTAAAATGAATATTTACTTGATATGCTTATCATTACAATTTTTGCAACGCATTTGTCTATATAAGCGTGCCACGAATGGTATGGTGATGCTTTACTTATCCTTCTCTTTAATTTTTAGTTTGGGAATATAGTAAACGGCAACGAAGAGGGCCATTGATTATTTTTCTCTTTTTATTTTACCAAGTATAGTTAATAATATTATGATAAATAATTTTTTTGGTAAAATAGATTTTACTTAATAAAAATATATATCTTTTTTGATAAAATGTATTTTATTCAATTAAAAAAAAACTTTAATCGATTTTATTAATTTAAAAAACAAAAATAAAAACTTTAAATTTAATATTATTGAGTAAAAAATAATTTATTTTATTTTAAAAAAATTCAAATTTACAAGTGAGGAAGAACATGGAGATTTAATATAATTTTAACTAAAAAAATTAAAGTTTTCTCGTGAATAAGAACATGGTGATTCAATATGACTTTCACTAAAAAGTTTTAAGAAAAACGGTCTTTCTATATTTGTTTCAAATATAAAGTGAGAGAAAGTATGTATATATAAACTTTTTTATATTATATTTTCATAGTTTTATTACGTTGCTAGTTTATAAATAAATAAAAAAATTAAATAATATTATTTAATTTATTTATTTTCAAAGTTATTCAACAATATATTTTATTTCTAATTTTCCTAACTTATTTTATATTTTTAAATTTAATTAAAATACAGATTATTTTTCTATTTATTATTATTATTATTTTTAATGTAATAATATTTTTATAAAGATAATAGATCTGATCGAACGATGGCTTCTGCTAGGGTTTTTAGCCTGGCCGCCGCCGACAAAGATTATTACCCTGCTACTGCCCTGTTCGGCTCTGCCACAGCAGTCGACTTCACAGTAGGCTCTGTGCTTCCCTTTGTCGCTGCTCCAAGCGGTCATCATCACCCGAGTTGCAGACTTCCAAGGAACGCATGCAAAAATCGCGCAATCGCCGATTTCACAGCATGCTCTGCGCCCTTCACTGTGGGTACATCAGGCGGTTTTCTTCGCCCTAGCCATAGATCTACTTGGAAAGCTCTCGCACGTCATGCTGGTCATTTCTGAAAGCAATTACCAGTTTCTGTTGCCTCCTTTCACCGAGTTTTAGATAGAGGAGGGGACGGCAACGATGGCCAGAATACAGTTGTAGGCATCAACAATCTTGCTGCTTCAACCAATGCAGAGCCCTCGCAAAGGCTCAGTCTCAGCCTCTCGAAGAAGCAGGGTAAACCGAATAGGAGGTTGCTCCAGGAGGGTTTCGATATTCAGCCGGATGCTTTTATAGCCAAAAACCCTCCAAATTTGGGGACACAATTCCAGATCCAGATCTCTCTTCCTTTTGGTGGAACGAAGCTGTTATCAGTGCATGCCACGGATCTAGTGCAGGATCTTATGCAAGAACTTGACCTCAGATTGGGGATCCCCTCAAGACTCCTGAGACTGCTTTACGAAGGTAAACAACTTGAAGACCATTTGCCCCTGTTTTACTACAATATTGAGAAATATGCTTTAGTTGTGCTATCCTTACGCTTGAGAGGTAGAGAATCTGGGCAAACCTCCTCGGCCCCTGCCTTCTCCTATAAGGATGTTGTTCACGCACAAACAACCAAGAAAGCAGCGAAAGCAACTCAACCTCCTGAGGCACCCAAGCCTTTTCTGGTGGACAAAATGGAGGAAATACCTTCCATTGAAATCTCCCATCCATCGCTGGATGACCAATCCCAGGCATTCGCAGAAACAACCCTCATATGCAGGTTTAATGGCCTATGGCCTCGAACAACGGATCTATACCAGTGGATCCACTCCAACTGAACCAACAACTGTAAAGTCTTCTTCTGCTCGAAAGGCTTCTTTATTGTGGCATTTGCATTCAACAAAGACTATCAGAAAGCCTTACAGGAAGGACCCTGGTTTTGGGGATCGGCGGGGCTTTTTCTTACGCCGTGGTTTCCAGACTTCGACCCCTCTATGACTGTCATCACCAAGCTTCCCATTTGGGTCAGACTTCCAAACCTCCCGGCGCATCTCTGGCACTTCTCAGTTTTCCAAGGGATTGGGGATACCTTAGGCCGTTTTCTGGCAACAGATACCTCAAGGGGGGAGAAAGGTTTATACACCTTTGGTAGAATATGCGCGGAAATAGACATCACCAAAGGGCTACCCGATCAGATAAATCTCAAAGTTGGGGCTTCCACTGGACCCAACCCCTGGGCTATGAGAATATTGCTTTCCGATGTCGCCATTGCCATCAGACGGGGCACCTCTAGAACTCATGTGCTACGTTCCTCGGAAAAAATAAGAACAGCAAAGGCAAATCCAAATCGAAGAGCTGGAAGCCTTGTGATCGTCCCCCCATGGATGATCTTGACTCCTCCAGCTCGGATGAGGAGGAAATAGAAGCAGAAGAAGCAAACACTGAGAATGTGAAGGACTCCCCCATGGCCAACCCTAAGGATCCATCTGCTCCTCCGATCCCGCAGAAACGCTCGCACGAGACCCCTTCCTCGGATTCAGATAAGGAGTCGCCTCCTTCAGCACAGAACATTCTGAAACTGGTTCCTGTTCAACCCAGTCATAATGACTGGATCAAAGTCAGTAAGAAGAAAGTGAAAAAATGTCGTTTGGATGTTTCTACCCACTCTGGGTAGATCTCCTTGTCTCATTCTCTCTTTTACTTCCCTTGCTATCTTCTGCTATGTCCAAGCTTGCTTTATGGGACCGAGGTTGATACTTCATCATTTTCAGCCCCCTGCTTTTGTACTTTGCTTCTGCAAAGCTTTGATTGTACCATATGTTTTTTACTTAATAGAATAGTCTCACTTAGGAAAAAAAAAAATGTAATAATATTTTTAATTTCTTATTATTTTACAAAATAATATTTTCAAATAATAATTAAATATATTCAAAATATATAATTATAACTATTTTGTCTTTAATGAAACTTTAAAAATAATTCTCACTTTTTGATATATATTATTAATGAAATAAAATATAATAGGTGGGAGAGAGACTCAGAAGTTGCAGAGCTGAATTTCTATAAGAGGTGTCAAATGGAACTTTATTTTTGGGGGTCATATGCATTTTCGAGCCCCAATTTTCTCAAAGCGGAATCGCAAAAGTTACTACCGTTAGAACTGTTCTAGATGATCTCTATGATACTTACGGAATTCTAGACGAACTCAAAACCATCACAGAGGGAGTGAGACAGTAATTTCATATTATACAGAACCAAGCATTTGATTTTCTGAAAGCTTCTCCCTCCCTACTTATATATATGTGATCTTAAAGGTTTTAATTTCTATAACTGTTTGTGGCTTTTTGTCAGATGGGATATTTGGTTGACAGATGACTTCGCAGAAAAGATAAAAATTGCAGTCCAGTTTTTCTTCAGTACAACGAATGAACTCGTCGCTGAAGTCGTAACAAAGCAAGGGCATGACATGACAGCCATATTAAAATATATCATACATATGCATTTTTTTTTAAATGTTAGATTACATTGTACTTACTACTCAAGTGAATATTAGATTAGATGTATTAACAATATTTAAATTAAATAGATAATATTTAAATCGACAAAGTATATTTTTTGAATATATATATATATATATATATATATATATATATATATATATATATATATATATATATATATCTGTTTTTTCACTAAATGAGACACAACTAACTACATCATTGATATTATTCATCTGCTGTGGCTTGTAGATACCAGGCTTATCTTCAATAAGCATAATGGATAGCAACTGGTTATGTACCCATGTTTAATGAGTACATAAAGAATTCCCATGCTAGCTCAAGGATGTGCATTGTAAATTTCATTCCACTTCTCTTGATGGTTCAACTTCTCCCAAACAACATTTAGAGCAAATACATTCCCTATCTAAGATCCAAGAGCTCTAAGAATTGACCATTAGACTCATCAACGACTTAGGAGATTTCGAGGTATTTGGCATCTAAAATTACATTTATTTATTTATTTTAGGAGCATTTAATTAACAAGATCAGAATCTATATAATTACATTATAGGCAAATTAATCCTTTGACATGATTTTCTTTCGCAATCTCTCTCGCAATGCAATGAATTACGATGAGAAGGAACGTGAGGAGATGGCTTCAATCATAGAGTGTTATATAAAAGACAATCTTCATTGTACATGGAAAAATATTTGAATCAAATCAAGGGAATCCTTCATCTCTCCCTTGAGGAAATGAATCAGAAGTTTCTTAAGTAGGACAATGTACCATTGTGTTGTAAGAATTTCACTTTGAATATAACACGAGGCCTTCAATTCCTCTACAAATACGGAGATGACATATCCATTTCTGATAAGGAAATGAAAGACCAGATATTCAAATTTCTCGTCCAACAAGTACCTATTGAAGAATAATAATGACAACAGCTACAACTGGGTTAGCAGTTGCGTCGCCGTATATTATATTTTTTAATGTCTTAATGTATTTTCGTTTACCATGAATTAAATAAATTTAATTGTGCAATTGTTTCCAAAGTTTGCAAATTCTTTCTTTCCACTTAAATGGTATCAATAATAGTGACAATAATTGTGTTGATTGATAGAAAATATGAATAATATTAATGAAGTCAATTACAAATATTTTTTGTTGCGATCAACCCCAAACTCTTTTCTTCTACCATTCTTATTGTCACCCATGTTAGTGTTAGTTTTGTCATATTTTAATATTGATTATATGAAAAGGAAAGTTGGAATTGTAAATCATTTAAATATTTACCTCGAGACGAGTGGTTGTAGTAAACATCATACCTTGTCCCTCTTTATCTAAAATATTAATAGGTTTAATTACTATAACACAAAAATCAATGTACATTGTCAATATTTTTTTGTGCTTACACTTAAATTAATGCACATTGTTAATGCAATCACTTTGACATTAATGCACATACATCCATTTACATCAAATCAGAAATCAACATCTACACTAAAAGTGTTGTGGTCAATCTCAAACTATTTTATTCTACCATTCTTATTATCACACATGTTAGTTTTTTCATCTTTTAATATTGATTATATGAAAAGAAAAGTTGGAATTGTAAAACATTTAAATAATTATCTCGAGAGGAGAGGTTGTAGTAAACATCATACATTGTCTCTCTTGTGCTCGAATATTAATAGGTTGAATTACTATAACACAAAAATCAATGTACATTGTCAATATTTGTTTGTGCTTGCACTAAAATAATTCACATTGTTAATCCAATCACTTTGACATTAATGTACCATCATACATCCAGTTACATCAAATCATAAATCAACATCTACACTAAAAGCATTGTGGTCAATCTCAAACTATTTTCCTCTACCATTCTTATTGTCACCCATGTTAGTTTTGTCATATTTTAATATTGATTATATGAAAAGGAAAGTTGGAATGGTAAAACATTTAAATATTTATCTCGAGAGGAGAGGCTGTAGTAAACATCATACATTGTCTCTCTTGATATCAAATATTAATATGTTGAATTACTATACCACAAAAATCAATGTACATTGTCAATATTTGTTTGTGCTTGCTGAAATTAATGTGCATTGTTAATCCAATTACTTTGACATTAATTCACAATCATAAATCCAATTACATCAAATAAGAAATCAACATCTACACTAAAATCATTGTGGTCAATCTCAAACTATTTTCTTCTACCATTCATATTGTCACCCATGTTAGTTTTGTCATCTTTGAGTATTGATTATGTTCCAAATTTATGCAGGAACACAACATAATACACATATAACGATAAATACAAATATTCAGCGGAAATAACACTTCATTTCATTAATATCAAAGAACTGAAATTTTTTTACAAACATAATCAAAATAAACTAGCTAGGGCATTAGTAGCTTATCTCCAAGAGGAGATGTGGCAACTACAAACCTCTAAAATGTCTTACAATGAGGCTCGAAGGCCTATTTATTGTTGAGAAACAATGGAAAACCATAAACATCCAAAAACATAGACCTATTAGATGAAGTGCCAAAATTGCGGGCCTCGTTTAGGTAAATTCGTACATCAATCTTTCTGGGGACAGCTCAATACCTCGTCAGAAATATCTATCTGAGGAATACAACTTTTTACATGAGAAACATCAAATTAACATCCATTTTTCTCTTGATTTTCCTAAAAAAACTCGTTTAGTGCCTCAAAATGGTTGAGGAAGTTCAGGACCCAAAAAACTGCTAAAAATAATAAATTGTGCTTAAACTGAAAAAATTGACAGAACCAATGGTGGGGGTCCAAATGGAATAGGTGGGTGGCCACCAATATCCACCCGAGTCATTCCTCCCCCCTTAGGAATTAATAGTCCCAATTGCATTGAGTTCCTCCATGAGATGAGACAAATTCTACTAAACTTGGTATTGTATTTGTCGAAGATGTCATGGAACTGCTATTTGACGTGCTCAATGCATTCAATAAATTTGGTTGCTTTATCAGCCTTAGATAGTATACATGTGGATTCTATCTGTGTGGTCACATGAGGTATGGAAACATCAAGCAATGGTGCGCATGGGGTTAGATCAATGGAGTGCTTGACGTGACAGTGTAGAGGAACCTTTGTCGATGAGGAGGAAATGTCCTCGTATTCCTCCACAACGTTTTCCATCTTCTACTCTCGTGCATGGGAGCCCTTTTTCGAGGTTTTGGACACAATATTATTCTTGTACTTTGGACAAATTGCAATGCAAATAAATTTCCTGGTTTTGGAAACAAGCTTACAACGTTGTTTTCCAGTAGTCAAAGAGATGGAAGAAGGTGGTACTACCTCAGGTATCTTGTAAAATTTATTCTCAAAGTAATAAAAACAAAGCAAGGCCTAGACTCATACATATAATGTCACTTTCACAAGTATGGTTGGCCCAATAATACATTAGACACTTGAAGAGGAGCAACATAACACAATACCTCATTTGTGAATGTCTTGATGATGCACAAAATGCAGCACTACTGGCAGACACAGAGATCTCTTCCTTGATAAAGACACCTAATGGTATATGGTTGTAGGTGTGCTATGGTCATTAGGCCTAGCCACTTCACAACCTCTCATGAAATGAGGTTCTTTTGGCTTTTTTAGTCGACCAAGAATTGCAGTGGAGAACACTTCACCCACATTTGTGAATGGAAGAGGTGCTCCCCCTCCTATAGATCCTTGTGATCCTCCCTCTAGAGATTGGTGGTGGAAAAAATGGCACTAGGATTTGCGTCAATTATCTGCTTCCCTTTTTCATCACCCTTCTATGGTTTTCACTCAGGATCAGAACATCCATCTGATTCAGGTGCCTTCAGTTTTCCCACCAATAATTGTTTGGCCTGAGACTGGTTTTTGTTGTGAGTGGGGCTGTTATGAAACTCACACCACTTCCCCATGTCCTTATTTGGATTTTTGGTGTTTTTATGAGCCGCTCAATTGTGGCTTTCCCCTTGTTCAAGGACTCAAGGGTGCGTTTCCCTGGCTTCAGATTCGCGGATCCAAAGTCTCGCTTCTTGTGCTTAAATTTCTACTGGATATTGGCAGCATACCAATATGTCGTGCCAAGCGAGGTAATGTCAAGGAGATCCATTTCCTCTTGGGTATATGTTTGAAGACAACTATGGTACTTCAGCACCAAATGTTTCTCTAAATATTTGATACCCAACTTTTTGCGCAGGGCATGGAATAGATTCATCAGATCATGTACATCTAGATCCCTTTACTTCCACAACGTAGTCCATTGTATGTACTTTTCGTCATATCTACCAACAGGATAATAATGTTCCTTGTTGGTGGATTTCAAGAGTGCAAAAATAATCTTCTCCTGGTCAAAAAACTCATGAACAGAGAAATATCCTTCTGATAGATTTAACCATCTATCTATGATGTTTGCACTTATTTGGCCATCAAATATGGGAATGTCAAAGCTTACTTGTAGCTTAAAAGGAGTTGTGCCTCCAGAGTGGCTGCTTGATGCAGATGCACCGCCAGTGGGTAGTTGTTGAAGGATTTTGGAAAATTTATCCATCATCATGTTCCTTTGTCTTTCGAGGGCCTCCTCGAGCAATATTTTATAGGATCTCCTTCTCTCACGTCTTTCTTTTCGCCCCCTATGGGCAGCCTTTAGGGTTTTTGAGGCTCATCTTGCAAAATTTCAACCAGATTTAGCCCTAACTCCTTATACCCCGACCTCCTTGGGGACATGCAAAGAAGGATCAAGAAAGAGAAAACCTGTCTCATACCAGTGATCCTAATTTATGCAGGAACGCAAAATAATACACATATGACCATAAGTACAAATATGCAATAGAAATAACACTTAATCTCATTAATATCAAAGAACCAAATTTTTTTTTACAAACAAAGTGGAAATAAACTAGCTAGGGCACTAGTAGCTTATCTCTGAGAAGAGATGTGGCAGCTACAGGACTCTAAACTGTGTTAAAATGAGGCTCGAAAGTATACTTTTTGTTGACAAACAATTGAAAACCATAAACATCCAAAAACCTAACACTAGAAGATGAAGCGCCAAAACTGTGTGCCCTGTTTGGGTAAATTGTTCCATCAATCTTTCTGGGGGCATAACTTTGGCATACGATCTCTATTGGACGCGTTCAATACCTTGTTAGAAATATCTATCTAAGGAATACAAATTTTGATGTGGGAAACATCGATGAAAATTCCATGTTTCTCCCTATTTTCCCAAGAAACATAGTTTATGGCCTTAAAATGGCTCCAAAAGTTCAAGACCCGAAAAAATGCTAAAAATAGTAAGTTGTGTTGAAATTGAAAAACTGAAAAAACCAATGGTGGGGATCCAAATGGAATATGTGGGTGGCCACCAATATCCATGTGGATCAGATTATATGAAAAGGATAGTTTCAATCGTAAACCATTCAAATATTTAGCCCGAGAGGTTGTAGAAAACATCATACATTGTCTCTCTTACTCTCCAATATTTATTGGTTGAATTACTATAACACAAAAATCAATCTATATTGTCAATATTTATTTATGCTTGCATTGAAATTAATGCATATTCTTAATCCAATCACTTTTACATTAATGTACCATCATACATCCAATTACATCAAATCATAAATTAACATCTATACTAAAATCAATGCATCTAATTCAATCAATCAAATAAGATTAGAAAACAACTTCTACACTGAAATCAATGCATCTAATGTAAGAAATCCCATAGGATTATAAATCAGCATCTATACTCAAATCAATGCATCTAGTGCAAGTATGAAAATAGGATTAGGAACCAACATTTTCACTGAAATCAATGCATTTAGTGAAAGAAATCAAATAGGGTTATAAATCACCATCTACAATGAAATCAATGCATTTAGTGCAAGAAATAAAATAGGAATATAAGTCGTCTACATTGAAATTAATGCATATAGTGCAAGTAATCAAGGGAGGTTAGAAAAAAAATTCTACATTGAAATCAATGCATTTAATGCAAGCAATCAAATAGGATTAGAAATCAACTTCTACACTCAGATCAATGCATATAGTGAAAGTAAGAAATAGAATTAGAAGCCAACATCTACACTGAGATCAACACATTTAGTGAAAGAAATCAAACAGGATTAAAAATCACCATCTACATTGAAATCCATGAATTTACTGCAAGCAATCAAATAGGAAGTGAAAGAAATCAAATATAATTAGAAATCAACATCTACATTGAAGCCAATGCATATAGTGCAAGAAATCAAATACGATTAGAAATCAACATCTACATTGAAATCAATTTAGTTAGTGTAGGCAATCAAATATGATTAGAAATGATGTACATTGAAATAAATGCATCTGGTGCAATCAATCAAATATCATTAGAAATCCATATTTATGCTAAAATAATGCATCTAGTGCAAGAAATCAAATAGGATTAGAAATTACCATTTACACGGAAAGAAATGCATCTAGTACAAGAAATATTCTCCCCTCTCTCCTCCCTCCATATATATCTATATCTCCATCCATCTCTCCTTCTTTGTCTCTCTATCTCACCCCCCAAACACACATGCTCTCTCACTCCATATCTATCAATCTCTTTACCCCTCCCTCTCTCTCTCCATCTCTCTCTTATTCCCTCTCTTTACCTTCCATCTATATATCTATCTATCACTTCTCTCCATCACCCTCACTTGTATCTCTCTTTCCTCTAGTTGTCCTCTCCCCCTCTCTCTCCATATTCCTTACCACTCCCTTTGTATCTCTCTTCACCTTTCTCTCTCTATTCCTTTCTTCTTACCTCCATCTCTCACCCCCTCCAACTCCATCTCGCCTTTCCTCCCTCTCTCCACTCTCTCACATCCTCTCACTTCCTTCCTCTCTCTCCATTTATCTCAGGCCTCTCTCTCTCTCTCTCTCTCTCTCTCTTCACCCTCCAACTCTGTTACCATATCCATCCCTCTCTCCTTATCTATCCTTCTCTCCCCCTGTGTATCCATCTCTTGTTATTTATCTCTTTATCTCACCCCCAAACATAAATAAACACTTTCCATCTCTCCCTTGTCGCTACCTCTCTCTATCTCCATATCTCTTTATTTGTCTCTTTATCTAACGACTAAACATACATGCTCTCTCTCAATCTCTCCCTTATCACTCCCTCTCTCTCTCCACTTCTCACTCTCTATGTATTTCTTCTTCCCTCCCTCTCTCCCCCTCCAAATTCGTCTCTATATCCCTCCATCTCTTTTCATCTATCTCGTCCTTCCCCTCTCTCCTTTTCTCACCTACCTCCCTCTCTCTTCCCCCATATATATATATATATATATATATATATATATATATATATATATATATATAATATATATATATATATATATATATCTATATATATATATATATATCCCATCCAATCCTATCACTATCTTTGTTCCTCTCTCCCTCTCTCTCTCTTCATTCCTCCTCTCTCCTCTCATTTAGACTATCTCCATCTCTCCCTAGTCACTGCCCCTATCTCTCAACTTCTATTAATATATGTATTTTTATCCCCTCCCATATATATCTACAATTAATATATATCATGATATATTAATATATATTATAATATAAAAAAATTAATATTGTATTAATCCAAAGTTATTAAATGTAATAATATTAATACTAGCAATTTCACCATCACTAGATGTTGCAAAGGAAACACTTTAATATTCTTAAAGAGATCCAATAGTTTCTAGGCAAGATATATGTAGTGATTTTGGTCAATTTTATTAAAGGAAGGAAAAGAATGTGCCCTGTCCCAATTTTTATTTTGATAATAAGGCATTCGAATGTATTTTTTAAAATATTCTTCCATGTCTTGAAGTCAGAACCACTATAATTCTACGCACTTATGTTGGTGGTTGTTAATTCATTTAAAGCAGACCATTCACTATTTATAAATTTAGCTGTAATTAAACCTATAATTTGTGTTTCTGTCCAGCCAAGAAAAATCAAAACAGAGGTTATGGTCCCAAACAGTAGAGCAACCATTGTAGTGAACAAAAACCACACAAGGCATGCGAGGAACTAAACCTTGAATAATTCTGCATAATGTGTTGCAAAACTTAGATCCTGTGAGCCAGGAGTAGGGGTGCTTAGCTCTTAAATAAGGGCTTCATTCCATCTGAAAGCAGAACAATGTAACAATAAAATAATGATTTAAATAAATTACACCTCCTTGGGAGAAATTATTTTAGCAAAGATAGGGTAAAAAAATTAGATATTCACAATAAAAAAGGGTTCTTTCTGAAATAAATTCCTACAATTATATTAGACATACTCATAGAGTGCTGATTTTCTGTAGATCTCAGCAAAATCTAGACCAAGTTTTTCCTCAGCAGCTATGGAATTCACTTCCAGCACCCATGTCGTTGGATTGTATCCTTCTCTAATCTATGGTATTCCTGGAACAACCTGGTCAAACAAGAAAGAATCATACAAGATCATTCTTTCCAACCATGGATTGATAATGACAAGCGCAATTGATTACTAAATAGATTATAAAAAACGTAATAAAAATTCACTTATACCTGAAAATATTCAATGAGTTTATGAGAGTAATGACCCAAAGGACCCGTATAGATGGTTTGGACACCCCATTTCAGGAGCAAGAGTTGCATTTCAGCAAACCAATAAAACTGAAAATTTAGCAATTATTGGTTTTGTGGAGCCATGCCTTGTTTTACCCCTTTGCACCCCTTTATTTTGTTAAGCCAAGCAAAGAAACATAAAATAGGCCTTTTGTTTCACATTACATAGATTGATCATGAAAGTGTTTGAATTCACCTCATCAAAAGATTTAAAGATATCAATTTTGGGTTGGCGGATGGTACAAACAACAGTTGACCTATATTTACTGTGTTGTGAATAGTAGCCATAACAATCGATGGTGCACAGGAATGTAGTCTTGAAGTTGGTTCATCCATGAAAATAATAGAAGGATTGGCAACTACTTCCACTACAATGGTAAGTCTCTTCCTTTGCTTTTTCGAAAGACCTATCACTCTAGGAAGCCCTACAAGAGCATCTCTTAGAGGAGTGAGCTCTACAAGCTCCATGGCTTCTTCCACAAACATCTGCACTTATTGTAACAACAAAAATTTGTCAGTAAAAGCTTCTTGCATAGTCTCATTAATAAGAAAGATCTTAACTCTGATTAACTACATGTAAAGGGGAGAAATTTATACCAACAATTCTAGTTTTCTCCTCAACCTCGCAAGGAAGATAGAGCCATGTAAAATACATTAGTGATTCAAAGACTGTGACATTTGGAGAGTGGATATCATTTTTTTCATAGTACCCTGACATGTGAGAAAATGTTTCTTGCTTATTACGGAATCCAAAGATGCTTATATTTCCTTCTACATAGCCCCTTGTTTTTCTTCCAGCCAAGACATCCATTAGGGTAGTTTTTTTATCACCGCTAACTCCTATCAAGGTTGTAAGTACCCCTTTTCTAAAGGATCCACTTACATTAGAAAGGAGTTGTAGCCTTTCTTGACCCAACCCTTCACTTTTCATCTCTTCTTACAAAACTAAACATTAGTTATAGCTATTCGATTGAAGAGAACTATTGGCAGATTACCAATTCATTTGAATGAGTTGTAGATACACATACCTGTGACATGTGAACATAATAACTTATGTTCTCAAAAGCCATCGACAATGGCCTGAAAGGAAGGTTCATTCCTTTCTTCTATATAATTATCTTCAGAGGTTAGATTATCTCTCCTCTCTGACAAGTAAACATGATTGACAAAAGTATTAAATATATGAAATAATAGTGTCTCTTTTTTTGATATAGTTTCAAATATTTAAATGTGACCAGGTTACATAGTTTTATAGATTGCAATCTTTGTAGTTAAATCATTTCATCTTTTCTTTCAATAAAAAGAAAAAAAAATGCTTTTGAGTCTCATTCAAGATCAACACAAAGGCTTTCTAATGTCTCTCACTTAGTTGTCTAAGAGAAGGTGCTACAGAGAAGTTATGTAGTCCGTTCAAGTTTCTCACTTCAAGATCCTAATTTCTAATCAATTACAATATCCACTCACAATGCACTTCAAGATGTGAGGAATAGATTAAAATATTCACATTACTAAAATTATTTCTGGAGAGCTCATGCCTTACCATTGGACTTTCTTTGAGATTTCATTTGAATAGAATCGTTGCTTTCTTCAGTTATTTTTACTTACGATTATATTACTATAAAAGTAGCAATCTGGTGATGTTGTCTAGCCAGATGGTTCTTGGAATCACCTTTACAAAGAAAACCACATATATTATAAGAAAGAAAAACTAGAACATATAGATACAAAATGGAGGAATCATATTCTTAGCTTGAGAGGCTAGTTGATTTCTATGAATTAAATACCATTACAAACATTTTTTTTCCTAATATTATATATATTAAAATCATGATAGTTCTGTTCCTGAACCCACTTTGAGTCACTGACCATTAGAATCTTCTCAAAGTTCTATCTCTGAACCCACTTTGAATCACCCACTATGAGTCACCGACAATTGGAGTATTTTCAATGGGACCCCATAGTGCCACCACATCTTCTCTGCAATTTGAACCAAGCTCTCCAGATTAGTAGCACTGGAAAGCATGAGTTGACTCTCTGGAGCACCCCATAGTGCCACAACCTCTTCCCTGCAATTTGAAACAAGCTCCCCAAACCAGTACAAGTGGAAAACATTAGATGGATTAAGTTTTATATTGAAACCACAACCACAATGGCCACAGACGAAGCCCCGTCAAAATACCTGTGTAAAAATGATTCCCCATATCCTTAAAGGAAACACAATGCAAATGGGACAATCAGAATCTTTTCAATGGGACTCCTATGTTGAAGAACCCTGGTTGCTTGAATTTCTGTGCAGAAATCTATGGATAAGGAAGCCTCTTCTCCACCCAAGACTATGGGGTCTTCATCAACAGAAACAATGGCAACCAACAAATATGGATTGATAACTAAGGGTGGGGTCAAGAGAACTTGAACACAGGACGAGGGTGAGATGTCGAATTTAATCCCACCTCATCTTCAAACTTTGCCATTTAGAGCCTTCAAAGATCAAAGGAGATTCCACATCAACCTAATAGAAAATCCAAATTCACCAAATAAATTAAGAGAAAAAAAGAGATTACAAATGGGGAAAATTTCGAGTCATGAAAGGGATATTTTCTTCAACTAAGACCATAGAGGGCCTATCCGATTTTTCCTTCTACTAGATGAATCCAAAAAATCAGCACAAGAACTACCAACTCTTTGAAGAAAAAGAAATAACAGAGCAATTACTTAGCCTAAGTTAGTATAGGAAAGAGGCATGAATCCTTATTGTTACACCAATTTTTCATTATCTAACTTGTTACTATTAGATGGACCAAAGTACACCATGTAAGATCAATTTTACTCTAAGTAAAATTGCTTTCACTATGAAAAATAACTTAGTAATCCTTAATTTATTAAGTTCTTTATGGTCTAAATAGGAAACCCCATGAGGAAATATTGAATAAATCCACATTTGTTTGATTTTCCTCAAGGAATAACTAATTAAACAACAATTTAATTAATATTCCTGGTCATTTTTAACGCAAAACAGGAAAATTAATTAGATAAATCATTATTTATCTTATTATTTTCTAGGAATAATTATTTAAACCTTATTTAACTAACATTCCTTGTTTAATTTGACTAAATCATTTATAAATAATTGAATAAATCATTATTTATTTAATTATTACTCAACCACATCCTTAAAATAATTAATAAATCATTTATTTATTTATTATTTAAAAATAAAGGGATTTTACCAAATTCAAATTCCTTTTTCCTCCAACAAATATAATAAAATATTCCATAAAAGTTGGATCTAGATCTGGTTAATATTATTTTAATTATGCACCAATATCTAGACTAACTCAATATTTTGTTATAAATAGAAGGGTTTTTCCATTCACTCACTACCTTTTGTTGCCTAAAGATCACTTTGGATATATACTTTTGGTTTGACTTTGATCCTCCATCATTGTCATATTTTTCTACTATTTTTCTTGTGAGCTCCCTTTGAGTTCCATTTTTTGTCTGGATTTTCTACACTATCAAAAGAGAGAGATCTCAGATGTAAAGTGCTGAGGACTTAAAAGAAGCTATCCCTTTGAGGGGGACTCATAACATATTTCTATGTTCCCTTCCCAGGTGTGAAAAATACAAAAATTCTATGAAAATATTCTTGTTTTATCTATTGGATGCATGGAGCAACTCTTACTTTTATTTACTACTTAACGTCTTTTACTGCATAGATCTAGATTTTGTAGCATTTATCTTGGTCAAATAAGTGTAGATCTAAAGAAATTGGTAGCCATATTTGATATTAGGGCTATTCGTTATGCACATCTAAAGTGAGTTTTTTTCGTACACTCACGATTAAGATTCATTATAACAACTGGCGACTCTAGAAGGGTTTATGATTACGACCTCTGTCTTTTTTCAGATCCCTACATGACCAGCTGCTTCAAATCCTGGGATTTTGCTTTAGCTTCTTGTTTTTCCTTTCTTGATGTTTTTTTTTTTAACCTATAAAACCCTAAAAAATTAAAAATTCTAACTTTCGTGTGTTTTTTGACCTATTGCACAGGTGACAAGAATCAGCCACTGTTGACACAAAAAAATTTTTTGAAACCTAATCCTAAGAGTGTTGGAAGTGTAGGTCACACTTTTTGGGTGAAAACCTACGACCTGAACCTCAAGGACATAAAAAATAGGCCAAAACCCATGACCTCTGCAGAAATCAGGTCAGAAACTGTGACCTGTACTTTTTGTGGAAATTTTTCTGAGATTTTTCTGGGTTTTTCTAGGCCTCTGTTCAGGGTTGTCTGACCTCTGTCTCTTCCCGTTTTTGACCTGTAATTTCTCTGTTTTACTCATCAAAGTGGGAACATATCCCCCTAGGGCTTAAGTACCCTCCACCTTTCTAGGAGGAGTTTTAGCTGCAGTAGGTTGTTTGAAATTTTTGTGTGTTCAACCATTTTGCAGATTTGATCCCTTACCTTCAGATCTATTTCAGATTGGTTATTCTTCCATCCAAAACACCTCTTTCTAGTTTTGTTTGGGTCTTCCTCTAGGGTTTCCTTCGTTTACCTCAAGGTTGTAGCCTTTCACCACATCATTTTCAAAACGTTTCCCTCTGGGTTTTGCTGTTTTCTACACCTATTTCCAGCAGATCTGACCTTTAGATCATTGTCCCTCCCAAATTTAAAGCCATTGGATATTTTGGTGTGTTTTGACTAGATTTTTGCGCACCCATAGACTAATTGTTGAGAGGCCTGCCTCCTTGGGATTAGATTAATGCGTAATTAATTGTTTATTATCTTTTATATTTAGTTTCGTTTACTCTTATCTATGGATCTATTTACAGTTATACAACACACTTTTTTTTCTCTACAAACGTATGGGTTTAAAAATTAAAATGTACACACTTAATACACACACCCTAAGTGACGAAGAGCCTGGCTAACACCACCAAGAAAAGACTATAACATTGTAATCAATTCATCTTGCACCTTTCTACCCTTGTTTCTACATTGCAACCAGTTGATATGGCACCTCCCTGCCCTTGTTGGTCTCTCTTCCCTTTCTGTCGTGTTTTTGCTTTCATCATTTCACCCCCAAGGCATTTATCTCGGAGACTTCTTGTCCTTCATCCTTAGTTTATGTTAGGAAGAGTGTAACACCCCCAAGTTCTATGCTTTTCAAATGAGACATTTGAACATAAATCCAAAGGGGAGTGGACCCCAATGGATAATTATTGTGTGGATGTGGTTAACTATTAAATTATGAAAAAAATAAATAAAATATTGGGTATGCACTATGACCAGATGAGAAAGTGAGATCACATGCCTAATCCATGAGGTGATGGAAAAGGAAAAAGACTTTCCCCAAAATCTTTCAAAAATCCTTGAAAGAAATTATTTCTAATTTAGATTTTTGAGGAAAAATATAAATTTCCCCAATGAAGAGGAGTAGTTGGGAAGAGGTGAGAAAAAGCTGGAAAAGCTGAGGAAAAGCTTAAAACAACTTTAAAGAGTCCCAAAATGGGAAGCCTAGGCTAAACAGGAATAAAGCATCCTGAAATTCTGGACGCAGAATTGGAAACAGGCTTTGGGGAAAGCATAGCTTAAATAAGCTACTCCAGAACAGATTGAATTTAGTCTGTTCTTGGAGGATCTCTGCTCGGGGGTGAATCCTTGGAGATAAAGAGGATTCTAAGGTTGGGAGGACTGGTCATAGTAGAGATATGCATGCCTAATGTTGGAGATTTCTGTAAGTCTTTATTAAATATATCCCTGTTTTATGAATTGTGATGTTATGGTTCATTATGCAATTTATGAATTATTATGTTATGGTTCATTATGAAAATTTTAGATTGATTATTTGCTCAGTAACTCATGTAATTGTAAACCAAAGATATTAATAGCAGAGACAAATGGTTGGAGTATGGGGATGAGTACCTTGTAGTAATGGAGTTAGAGATGGTAGAGCCTTTGAATAGCTAATCTCTTGAGTATGTATAGGTGTAGCTTGCTGCCTTTCAAAGGAACATTAACTTACTGTGTGTATAGACAGAAAATGTTAACAAACCAGTAACCATGAACAGCAAGTACCAAACAACTAAACCTATCATAACAATATTGATGGCACAGAATTCCCTGTAACCAATCACAGAAGGTAGGAAACAACAACCCTGTGATAGTGGTATGGGGTTCAGTATGTCAGTTGTGTTACAATGGAAAGAATTGTAAATTAAGAAATTAAATTATTCTATTAAATGTAAGTGTAAACATATGAAAGCAGAAGTTGAAGCCTAACTAAGTACGAGGATCTAACACTAGGGAGTCTAAACTATCCAGTTCAGTATCCTCCCCTATTTGATTGAAGCAAAGAGGATCTGTGTCCTAGCTTTCCCATGGAATAGTTGAATCTGCACCAGAGTGTCAAACAAGTTGAATGTTGTAACAGTAAAATAAAGGGAAATCCTACTTGCACATCCATTGGGTGATAAAAGTGTGTATGAGAGAAGATTGTAAGCATACGTAAGAATACAATGAACAGAGCATCTGTTTACCGTCCATATAAACTGCTGGGAAAGTAGTTGGAGCCATGGAGGTTAACTGAGTATAGATAGAGGTATGCGAGGAGGCATACATCTATACCTCGATGTTGCACTTTAAAATTTTGGAAATTTTATACGGCTTGCAAACTGGAAAGTTGTGAGAAATTCTTATATTCCCATGTCTGCCTATAATTACTCAAAAGAAGTAAATGCCGGATAACCGTATGAATTTGAAATGGATTCAATAAGCAGTTTTTTGTTAGCTGGTGCATAAAACTGAGTATATCTAAGTTATGATATATGGGTAAGAACCTGGGTCTGGGAGGCGTGACAAAGAGTTACTCCTCTACATAGGATTCGGGTTAGTCCTTCACCGAGTCTGCATTCTGACTCCTCTTATGGTTCATTGGGTTCCCCTTCTGGCTCCATCCCGAGTTCTCCCCTCGTCACCTTCACTATGTCTGTTTCAGGACCTAATGCTGTTGGTAGCCCCAACCTTAATGTTGGGAATACTAGTAGTGGAACCATGACAAGAACTATCTTGGAAGCTCCCTTTCTCCCCTATATGGAAAGCCTCAGTCTTCTCGATTTTAACTGGTTGATTAATGACCCCATACGCCATGACATTGGTTGGCCTGCTATGCCAACCAAGCTCCCTTTTGACATCCCTAAGTTTGGAGGTCTTGCTAGATAATGTCCTACAAACCATGTTCGATATTTCCACATGTGGTGCTTGACTAACTCCATCACCGATGACTATGTCCATCTTCAGTTGTTCCGACATATGCTTACTGGGGAAGCTTCTAAGTGTTATGTTGACCAGGTCTCCACCTCTCAACTTTTGCAACTCCTAACCGGGCTTTTCTATCTTATTTGCAGCTTCCCCTTTGTTATGATAGTTGTACTAAACTTTTGACCTCTTTCCATCAATCGTCTGCGACCCACCTATTTGACCATGTCCAGGAATGGTGGAGAAGAAAGAGCCTATGTCGAGCCCCTACCTTCGAAGAACATGTCTACATGGACAAGTTCCTTATATCCCTTTTTCTTGCTATCGGCAAATATGTCTCATCGCATTTCTCTCAGACAAAAGAAGCTTATCTCTAGATTACGTTAAAATATGACCAAATATACACAAAGTCAGGTTATGTTTATACTATTTTACCTGATCCCCCTGGACCCGATGGTGCTAATGCACTAGGGGCATCGCATTCCGTAGAGAGTATCGATGGAGCCCTTTTGCAACAATACACTCATCCACCCATGGGTTATGGTTTCCTTCAGGGAGGGGCCAGCTCCTCCAGCACTTTCCCCCCTCCTGGTAGCATGTATTTAGGATACGACGTGCCTCCTCATTTTGTCCGACATATTTACCACAATGTTTCCCAACCTCCTTATTATCTGTATCCACAACCTGGTGCTCCAGCTCCTCTAGCATTAGCACCCCCGCCTCCCTTTCCTTCCCAGCCCCCGCACCAGTAGCCACCACCACTCAGGCGTAGGTGTATGCACAACAAGGTGCGACTAATCATCCTACTTCCAAAAAGAAGAGGAGAGGCACCCAAATTAAATCTACGCTAGGTAATCCAGGACTTAATCCCCAAGGGAATGCACCCAACACTACTAATCAGCAATAGAGCACTCAGCCCAAGGAGGAGAGGTCTGTTTGCACAAAAAATCCTTGTTCTTGTTGTGGTGTTTATGGTCATTACACCCACGATTGTCCTCTTTACCACAGTTGATCATATGTGGGAGACTCAAGCAGCATTGCGAGGACAACAAGCCTCCCCTTTGGTTCCTCAAAATTCTGTACCTAGCTAGCTTGTTCTGTTTACCAATCCTTTTCCTTAGCAAGGATTGGTGGCTACCAAACCACCTAAAGGTTAGGCGGCCACTCAACATCCTCCATTTTTTACCTCTGATTACCAGATTCTCATGATGAACTTCGACCAACCCATTATCGTTGACCTCAACCTTCAGACTCGCTCTCGTCAGTATAACAATCCTCCCACTATTTCTGCTCCCGAACCCCCTTCTTCAGGTTCTACAGAGGCTCTTTCGACAACCAATGGTACTTTACAGATCCCTCAGCCTAAGGCATAGGTTCATACCAAGATCCGCAAGGGACCATTACGTCGAAATGTTGCTTCTAGAAAAGCTACCCATTTGTATGGTATAGTAGATGATTTGGTGCAATATCCTACTGCCATGTCAATGCCGGAAATCCTCTAGTCGTGCGCTTCGCAAGGGAAAGATCTATTATCTGCCATGAGTGTTGTAGATCCTTTAGATGATCATTTTATCATCTTCAATGTTGACCGGTAAAAACATCCTTCCCTTCCTACTTTTGTTTCCTTCCAAATCCCCATCAAGATCCGGAAGGCCAACATCTCCCATTGTATGATTGATGAGGGGGCATCCACCTATGTAATGTCTACTTTGGTTTGGAAGAAACTCAGATCACCAGAGTTGGCAACTTCAAATATCACCCTTCGAGCGTGGGATGGCCACTCTTCTCATCCCATTGGCCTGTTCTGCAATTGTCCCATTACTCTTATCAGAAAGACTATTTGCGTTGATGTAGAAGTCATTGATGCCCCCTTAGATTACAACATTCTATTGGGTCGTAGCTACACCTATGCGATGTCTATTGTACCATCTGTGGTTCATCGCAAGATTTCCTCCCGTCATAATGGAAATATAGTCACCATTGACTAGTTAACATGTTATGAACCAAAGTCTCAAACCTCCCTTAAGTCCATCATATCTTCGATGGCAAATAAGTAAACCGTCAAACCTTTTACCAGTGTCTCACCTTGAGTCTAAAAAGGTTCCACTTTGCTTGGGTCCTTCCACGGTCTTCCTCCTCCTATCTCTAATCCCAGCTCGTTAAATTTTTTCATGATGCAATTGTCTTGGGCTTCCCTCAAGCGGCCCACTTTGGTTAGTCAGTAGCCCCGCCCTCCGCAACCTGGTCCTAGCACTTTGACTCTGGCTTCTAGACCCCCTCCTTTTAGCCCTTCATCTACATCTGGCATCCATGAGCCTCTCTACCCTCTTGGCATAGTTCCTCCTAGCCTTAACCATCTCAAAGCTATCCCACCTGGCCATTACCCCTCAAGTTAAATACCATTCCTAGCTTCCCCTCGTAGAGTGTTTTCGGTACCTCTTATGGCTACCTTATCCCTTCCTAACCTAACCCTAGCGATCCCCGTCTGGTACATTGATCCCCTAACCTCTACCCCGCCTGGTCAGCCCAAACCTTGTCTTGCTTTGACCCTTTTCCAACCGGTTCCGATGACCCCTCCCTCTCATACCGTGCCTCAACCACCTCAACAGGGACCTCCTCCTGTTGCGACAGCTTCGAGTAAAGGGGGAAAAGCTTGCAAGAAGGCACCTAAAGACAAGGCTACCCTGACTTCCCCTGCTCCTTCTCAGCCTCTAAAGCGTACCCCCTCGTGTGATTTGTGTGATTTTTTCAGTCATGCCACCCATCATTGTCCTGAATTTCCTCGTATCAAACCCATGTTTAATGTTGCGTTCCCTGAGTATATGGTCCTCGAAGAATCCGTTTCTTCCTCGACTGCAACCAAGAACCCTAAGACTATTCACACCAACCAACCTTGTGCTTTGTGAGATCTCCATGGCCATTATACCTACTGTTGTTCCTAATTCACCCATTACCATGCCTCTTTGGAGGTAGTTCGGGGGTACGAGATTGAACGAAACCAATCCACCTCTCCCATCCTTATGCAGTATGCTTCGGGCTAGCTTCAAGATTTACCCACTCCCATTGACATTCCCCCTCCTGATGTCAAGATGATGGAGCCTGTGGCCACCATCCTCTACATATCATAATTCATGAGATCCAGGGTGGAAGCTCGATTTAAGACTTCCCCTTCTATTTTGCTCGACCTCCCTTCAGCGATCACCCTGGGCTCAACCTTAGTGGATCCCTTATCTATTTGTTCTTCCGTCACCCCCACATGATGATGCGCATGTGAACCTTTCTTCTCATGATGATGAGTGAGGTATCTTCACCACGTCATGTGGTTTCTCTTCCTCCAGTCACCCCATCTTCTACTGTGATGATGACATCATGGAATCATTTTCCACCCCTGACTTCATCTTTCGCGCCCATAAATGGAATGTCACCATCCGTTTCTATGGTGACTTTCGCGACTTCAGCACAAGAAACCCCCAAGGTAGCTCCCACACACCACCTACCCACCAGTGTGCGGGTGGTAGACATCCTCCCCAGAGCACTCCCTCTAGCAGTGCTTGTTCAATTTGTACCTTGTGCTCAAGTTGCCAACATTGTTCATCATCCTCTCATTTGTTGTCTTATGGCACCCTTTAGATGGACCCCCTGTGCAGACCTTATATTGGTTATGTCGATGGTGCAAGTCACTACTCCTGGAATCTAGCCTAGCCAGGTTGAGCCATTTTTACCCCCTTACATTCTCTTCTTCTCTCGAACGTTGTATGAATTGGTACTGCCACCAATAACCAGGCCAAATATGATGCAGTGTGAGGTTTATTAGCCAATGCCTTTTCCCATCGCATCCTTCACCTTCATGATCGTTTAGATTCCCTGCTTCTTGTCATGCAATTGAATGGTGTCTATCGTGTGCATAATCCTATAATTTTTAGAAGATATTTATGAGTGAGGCTTTTGATGCGTGAATTTGAAATCGTTACATTCAGTTATGTACCTAGAGCACAAAATCACTATGTAGATAACATTGCGAACAATATTCTATATTAGCACTTAGTGCACACATTTAACACAGGAAAATAACATAAAACCATAAAAATGATGCATATCTATTTTATGTGTCATATAATATGCTTTAGAGTCCATTCACTCTTATACATATGACATTCCCATAGCATGTTACAAAAAATCAACACCTAATCACTATCTGGAGGATCGGAGCCAATGGATCTGATCGTGCAGCTCATAGATTGTGCATCCCCCATCTACCATCGCCATACGTCACATGATCCCTTGCCACTCCGAGGGTAGGACAATACATGGCTCTATCTACTGGTCATCCAAGTCTTGCCAGCCATGCTCCAAAACAGCGGTTAAAAGCCTCTCACAGCTATGAAAAATGTTCTCGAAGAGGGCTGCTGCATCTTGGTTTTGTGGTGCTCTCTATCCACTAGGTCCTGCAGCTCCTGATACTGCAGGCGGTTCCATATACCCAGCCAGTTTTACCGGTACTGTATTTGCATACAAAAAGTGAAAGAATCAGTAACTTATACAATATTCTGAAACTTTAAAATTCACATCAAAGATTAGCCACTTTTCACTTACCATCAAGCCCCCATAATCGATGAGGCGATAGTGGCAATTCCATGTCGCCATGATAACTCATCCCATAATAGGGATAATCGTCTTTGTACAATGGAATCTGATCCTAATGACCAAAGAACTTGAGACGAAACACCCACCCGACTGCCCCACCTCCCCCTCTGCATAGTAGCCACTCCCACCAGTGCATCCTGGGCTCCCTTGGGCCCCCATCCTAGATCTGTATGCGAGGTCAAAGTGTCAGGATCTTCTCAAAGAAGAGCGAGCACAACATTGTGCCATATCAACAGTCATGGTTCACTTGCCGCTTGCACAACAATAGTTTTTGTTTCAATGACGACAACATCATTTGGGCCCACCCATAGTAGGTTCCAATCAGCATACTCTCAGCAGGCATCATCTAACCCCCAGTGATGGGGTACAGTGCCTAGTTGGCTAGGATCCGCAGCACTTATGGGGCCACAACTCGTGTTTCTAGCCTCTCTAGATCCCCGACTAGTATCTGTGTTCCCTTGACATGTAGACCTGGTCAGCAATGGTGCTCTACAAACTCCATGATGTTCCTCCCTTGTGGTAACACTAGCTGTGTATTCCCCACCATCGCAAGTGGTGGGAGACCATTCAAAAAATATATATATTCTAGACCATCAGCTCGATTTGGTACCCCCGCACTATAAATACCTCATGGTCTGGATCCCAATAGATGACAATCCGAGCCAAAAAGGGTTTTCCAGCCCTCATTAAAGGGTCTCCACTAACTTTAGGACCCCAAACGTGCCCAATGCACCACAGACACCATGATCCTCTCAGATCTCTAACCATAATGTGTCTAGGTCTCTCTTACTCTAGTTGATCCGCAATTCTACCAAAATCTGCATAAAACCATCATATTTGTCAGTGTATAGAAAGGAAATATTGCATTCAAACATAAAAAACAAAGCTCTCAGTCAAAAAACAAGACATAAACACCCCCTCCCTATTAGGTCACACTTTTCAGAAAAAATCCTGGGACAGGTCACAGTTTTCTGCCCAAAAGCTACTACCCACGTCACATATATTTCCCCAAATAGTGTGACCCGATCATGAAGAGGAGCAGGGGTCTGTTCCTGCACTATAGATACCTAAACTGAACATTCAAACAACTGAAATGAAAGAGTAGGGTTAGGCCTCTTACCTGCAACTGAAAGATCACGATTCCAACAGTCGATTTGTCTACTACAATCGCCGCAAGATTTAGGGCCTTCTTTCCTCTCTACATTCAACACAGCTACACTTGCAAATGAGTCAATTTGGAGGGAAAATACTTTATTAAAAGAGAAAACCTAGATTTTTATTTCACCTGTTGTGGCCAAACCATAGCTCAAATTGAAAAACCATCAATGCCGTTGGAAAGCTCCCGACCCCTCAAATGGGTATCTGTTATTTTTTTATGATTTGATATGTCATTAGGACAAATTTTTCCAAGAAGGGTCACTTCACCACTCCTTAAAATAAAATTTCTTCACTTGCAACACTTGTACTTGGGGCACCACTTTGCCTCCATACTTGTCCATGCTCGTGTTGATTTTCATCGTGAGTAACCATCTTGTAGTCATGTTTTTATGGTCCCCACTTGACCTTTTCTGTGTGGAAGCATCATCAAGTTGCCCTTGTTTAGAGAATCTGAGTTGAGTCATCATTGGATGAATGGAGTCTATCCCGAGTCCCTTTGTATCCCACTATAGTCCTCCATCCTTTATTACTTGGTTCCTCTCTCATGTTGCACATTATGGCCTTCAGTCCTACTGTCCCCTATCCCCTTTGATATTGTGTTAGTTGCTGCTAGGTCATCCATGCCCTTTATGCTCTAACAAGGGAAGTCATCTATCTGCTACTCAGTACCCCCCATTTCATCATCATCCCTGGAGTTAGTCTATCAGTCGCTCTACTATTCTCTCTCGTGCCTTAGCTGAGGATCCCTTATTACCTCACCCATGGCAGACCTCCTTCTGTCGACATCAGATCATTCATTCCAGAAGACAGGTCTAGAGGGTGGTGTACCTTGGTTTGAGCTTCCACTCTAGTTCGGTGCCTCAGATCAGGTGAAGGGACTCCTTATTGCCCTTTCACTTGATTTTTTCTCAGTTCCAGCTCCTTACAACATGATCTACATCCATATAATCAATGGTTCAGTGATGCAGTAGATTTTACCGGTGATTCCCAGGTGTGTGTGAGATGTTTTAGACCTCGTAAGGGGGTGGCCCTTTAGTTTCCCCCCCACATGCCTGAGTTACCTCTTCATTATATCCTTTTATGCAGCTCCATAGATTTGATGATGTCGGTCTCAGCCACTTGCAACGCCTTTTAGTTTGCATGTATCAGTCAGATTTTCAAAGCCCTTTCCTATTTACAGGGGCACTTTGGTTGTGCTTATATCTCATGTACTCAGATATTATTATATTAGTCTTGGCTCAGATCTCATGTACTCAGATATTATATAAGTTTGATATAAGTCAGATCTCAGATCATGTAATGAGTCAATATCTCATGCACTCAGATATTATTATATACAAGTGACTCATTATCATGTTTTTATCTGTTTCAGGTTTATGCCAACATGTACTATATAGTTGAGTCCCTTGTTTGCTGGACGCATTATTCTTAGTGCTTTGTCTCAGCGAGCATAGATATGCCTCTGCTACTGCTTATAGGATAGGTACTCACTCATAAAAGAGACTTGTCACGCCTATAAGTCTTGCCTCCTTAGGGTCTAGTCCTCTAGTGCTTTGGTCTACCTTATATTTCTCTCTCTTTGACTTCCCCTTCAGTGTCTACTGATTGAGTTCTTACAACGTACTTCAGTCATACGATTAGCTCCTAACGCTCACACGCTGGGGGGAAATCTGTAACACCAATTTTTGGTCTTCTAACCTGTTACTATTAGATGGACCAAAGTAGACCATGTAAGACCAATTTTACCCTAAGTAAAATTGCTTTCACTATGAAAAATAACTTATTAATCCTTAATTTATTAAGTTGTTTATGGTTTGAACAGGAAACCCCATGAGGAAATATTGAATAAATCCACATTTGTTTGATTTTCCTAAAGGAATAATTAGTTAAACAATAGTTTAATTTATATACCTGGTCATATTTAACCCAAAACAGGAAAATTAATTAGATAAATCATTATTATCTTATTATTTTCTAGGAATAATTATTTAAACCTTATTTAAATAATATTCCTTGTTAAATTTGACTAAATCATTTATAAATAATTGAATAAATAATTATTTATTTAATTATTACTCAACCACATCCTTAAAATAATAAATAAACCATTTATTTATTTATTATTTACAAATAAAGGGATTTGACCAAATTCAAATTCCTTTTCCCTCCAACAAATATAATAAAATATTCCATAAAAGTTTGATCTAAATCTGGTTAATAATATTTTAATTATGCACTAATATCTAGACTAACTCAATATTTTGTTAGAAATAGAAGGTTTTTCCATTCACTCACTATATTTTGTTGCCTAAAGATCACTCTAGATCTATACTTTTGGTTTGATTTTGATCCTCCATCATTGTCATTTTTTCTACCATTTTTCTTGTGAGCTCCCTTTAAGTTCTATTTTTTGTCCGGGTTTTATACACCATCAAGAGAGAGAGATCTTATACCTGAAGTGATTAGGACTTACAAGAGCCCATCCCATTGAGGGGGACTGGTAACATATTTATATGTCACCTTCCCAGGTGTGAAAAATACAAAAAAATATTTGAAAATATTGTTGTCTTGTCTATTAGATGCATGGAGAAAATCTTACTTTTATTTACTTCTTAATGTCTTTTACTGCATAGATATAGATTTTGTATCATTTATCTTGGTCAACTAACTGCAGATCTAAAGAAATTGGCAGCCATATTTGATGTTAGGGTTGTTTGTTATGCATAGCTAAAGTGAGATTTTTTCGTACACTCACGATTAAGATTCATCCTAACACTTATCCCATGAGATTGTTAGGGCGAACAATTCTAAGGAAAAAAGTATTGAAGTAAAGGAATTTAATGTGTATGATGAGCACGTGTGTAGCGTTAATGCCTACAATTTCCACAACGGACCCATTGTTGAGATCCATATTCTATTTCAATATTTTCATTCGATGAAGAGATTCTACTTCCGAAAGTGGCCACTATAAAAGAAACAATCTGGTGACGTTGTCCAACAAGATGGTTATTGGAATCACCTTTACAAATAAAAATGCATACATTATAAACAAGAAAAACTAAAACATATAAATACAGCAAGGAAAAATCATATTCTTAGCTAAAGTCCTGATAAAAAATATTACCAATACTCACAATTTTTTTTTTTTAAAATCCCGATCACACAGATTAGCAGGACTCACAATGGGACTCCTATGTTGCATGGAATTTGATTCGACGAGCGACTCTAAACGAACAAGAAGAAGCCCTATAAACACTCCAGCAACTCATGAGCTATCATAACTTCTTTGTAAACTAAATTTTTGCAACTAAATTTTCCTTTTCGTCCAACGCCTGAATATGTTTTAATCGTCTAACATATAATCTAACAGTTTCAATTTAAGACATGATGCACACACAAGAGTTGTTTTCAGTTTCAAGTTAAGACATGATGCACACATAGGCTTTACCTAAATAAAACCTCTTTTTTGAGTTTTCGTAAATATAAAGCAGATTGTGGAGTAAATATGAAAATAGGTTTTATTTATTTACAATACCTATAGTTTATTTATATTTTTATTTATTTACCTAGGCTTGGTATATAATGAGATGTTTATTTCTAATCCTAATTGATATATTAGTATTTTTCTACCATACCTCTTGATTATCTTTCTATTTTTACCATCTCAAAGAAAATGATGAACATCCATAAAATTAGAACTGATTCTCATGAGCTTCGAAGTGAAACCTAGGGCAGTCTACCCCCGAGAATACATGTGACAGTATAATTTGGGTTATACTAAGAGAGTGGATGATGAAAACCACTTTCACTTAGATTTTATGTCACACATCCAATGTTCTTTAGTTGTTAAGTCAACCCAACTATAGTGATATTATTGTGCTTCTTTCCCCAACTATAGTGATCTGGGTGCTATTATTTTCCTTCTTTTTGAGCATAGAAATAATATTCTAAAGAATTGCAATTACTTTCTTCTTCCTCTTAATGTCTTAGTGTATTTTAACAATCATCATATTTATTTGTTTACCATACCTCTTTTATAAATATGGTTTTCGGCCCATGGTATTTAGCCCATGGTATGAATAATAATTTGTCCCATAGTATTTGGCCCATAGGCTTCACATAAATAGAACCTATATTTTTAGTTCAAGTAAATACTAGCGTAGATCCATCTTAATTTTGGATCTATCAAGTGTCGAGAGCGATCAAATCTCTCAAGGTGCAAACTTATTTTTTCAGTGCTAAACTTGAGAAAAGGTTTGTACCTCGAGAGCTTTGATCCCTCTCGATGCTTGATAGATACCAAATTAATATATATCTACGCTGGTTTCAGTAGTGTGAAATCAAGGAAAATCCATCCAAGATATTATTAATTTTATCAATAATATGTAAATACATCTAATATTAATATGACCATTTTAAAGATACTAAATATTTCTGAGATTTATCTGGCCATTTTAATTTTAAATTTTCTTAGTTACCTCATTTTTTTGAGATGATAAATATTGTTAATAAATTTAATGATGAAAAATGATGAAATAAAAAATTTAAATTCAAAGTGACAATGTAATGGTATTGAATGATAGAAAATGTCAATAATAAGAATATAGTCAATTACAAGTAGTCTTCCTTGAGATAAATCTCAAACTATTTTCTTCTACTATGCTTATTTTCACCCTTGTTAGTCTTGTCATCTCTTCATATTGATTATATGAAAAGAAAAATTTAAATCCTAAACCATTTAAATATTTTTCTCGAGTTGGTGTAGTAAGCATCATACCTTGTCTCTTTTTCTCTCCATTATTATTAGGTTGAATTACTATATCACAAAAATCAATATACATTGTCAATATTTTTTTGTGATTACCTTGAAATAAATCTACATTATTAATCCAATCACTTTAAAATTAATGTACCATCATACATAAAATTACATCAAATCAAAAATCAACATATACATTGAAATCAATGCATCTAATGCAAGAAATTAAATAATATTAGAAAACAACATGTACACTGAAATCAATGCATCTAATGCAAGCAATAAAATAGGATGAGAAATCAACATCTACACTGAAATAAATCCATCTAGTGCAAGTAAGCATCTAGGATTAGAAACCAACATATACACTAAAATCAATTCATCTAGTGCAAGCAATCAAATAGGATTAGATATCACCATCTGCACCAAAACCAATGCATTAGAGAAATCAATCAAATATGATTAGAAAACATATACATTTAAATCAATGCATCTGGTGTAATAAATCAATACAATTAGAAATCAACATATACATTGAAATTAATACATATAGTGCAAGCAATCCAATAAGATTAGAAATTACCATATACACTAAAATCAATACATTTAGTGCAAGAAATCGAATAGGATTAGAAATAATGTACTTTGAAATAAATGTATCTTTACATATATCTCATCTTTCTCTTCACCTCAAATCTATCTCTTATTTCTTTTCACCTTCCATACATATCTCTATCTCCCTCTACCTATCTATATCACCCCCAAAACATAAACTCTCTCTCTCTCTCTCTCTCTCTCTATATATATATATATATATATATATATATATATTCCCCTTCTCTCCCTCTCCCTCGCTTTTATCTCTCTTCCCACCTATTGTTCTCTCTCCCTCTCTCTCCATCTTCCTTATCACTCGCTCTCTATCTCTCTCCATATTTCTCTCTCTATGTCTTTCAACTTACCTCCCTCTCTCTCTCCCTACATATCTATCACATTTTCGCTACCTCTCTCTACTCTCTGACATCCCTGCTCTCTTTTTTTCTCTCCCACATCTCTCTCTCTCTCTCTCCACCTTTCAAACATGTTACTATATGCCTCTCTCTCCCCCCTTCACTCCATATCTCCTTCTTTTCCTCTTTATCTCACCCTAAACCATACACACTCTCTCTCCATCTCTTTTTTCCCACTCCCTATCTCTCTCCAGTTCTCACTGTCTATGTCTTTTTTCTTCCCCACCTCTCTCCCCGTCCAACTCCATCTCTCTATCCCTTTATCTCTCTCCTCCTCTCTCTCAAGTCATTTATCTATCCCTTCCTCTATATCCTACTCTCTCCTACCTCACTATCTCTTCCCCCATCACTCTCTCTCTATCTCCCCCTCCTGCAATCCTCTATATTCCCCCATAACTCTCTACCTCTCTTTCCATTTCTCTACTTCCTCCATCTATCTTCACCCCCCCTTCCCCCCTTGATGGCTCTATGTCTCTCTCTTTTCCATGAATTTCTCTCTCTCTCTCTCTCTCTCTCTCTCTCTCTCTTTCTTTTCCTCCAATCCTCTCAATTACCCCATCAATCTCTATCTCTACAATTATGTTACTATATCCCTCCCTTTATCCTTATCTTCCCGCTTGTCTCCATCTCTATTTCTATGTCCCTTTATCTCTGTCCTAAACATACACACTCTCTCACCATCTCTCCCCTATCATTCCCTATCTCTCATCTTTTCACTCTCTTTGTATTTATTCTTCCATCCCTCTCTCCCTATCCAACTCCATATCTCTATCCCTCCCTCTCTCCTCCTCTCTCTCATCCTTCTTCTCTCTTCCTTTCTATCCTACCTCCTCTACCATCCTCCGTGTCTCTCTCTCTCTCTCCCAACTCCATATTTATATCCCCCCCTCTCTCTCTTACCCTTATCCACCTCTCCCACTCCACTCCCTCTTTCTCTCTCCATTCCTCCTCTCATCTCTCTTTCAATTTAGCTCCATCTCTACCTTGTCACTCTCCCTATTTCCCCGCATCTATCACTCTATGTATGTGTTCTGCCCTCCCATATATATATTTAGAGTTAGCATATATATCATGATATATTAATCTATATTATAATATAAAAAATTTTATATTGTATTAATCCAAATTTATTAAATTTGAATATTAATTATTATTATTATTAATATTAGGGTTAATAATGTTTTTTATGGATAGTATTAATAATAATTTGGTCCATGGTATTTGGCCCATAGGCTTGGTATATAATTAAATATTGATTTCTAATCCTATTTGATATATTTTTATTTATTTACCATATCTCATTTTGTAGTGTTCTTAAATCTCTTCATATTTTAAATTTATATTGCTTTCGTCATGCAAATATGAATTTACCAATATAGCTAGTGCCTTGAATATATAAAGAATTTTGTTTTGTTAACAAATTTTTAATTGTTTAGTTATATGGTTATGTAAATTATTGTTTAAGTCAACATTATTTACATTATATTTTTTACATTCTACATTTTAGTTTTTTTTTTTTTTAATTATGGCAGACATTAGTGAAACTTCATCTGTACACACAAACTTACACATCTCCGTCTCATTGGGTTGTAGAATGTGCCTCTCATAGGTTTTATTTATTTATCATACCTCTATTTTATTTATAATTTTATTTATTTACCATTGCTGTGAATTAAGTGTAAAAAGAAGTTTTATTTATTTACCATACATCTAAGTTTATTTTTATTTTTATTTATTTATCGTACCTCCTTTTTTAGTGTTCATAAATATAACTTCTGGTTACGAGACAAGGATAACTATTATAAATATATTGATTATAATTGAGTCGAAATTTAAAATCTTTACTTACATTACATCTACACATGTACCTTAGAATATATATATATATATCTGTGTGTGTGTGTTTTTAAATGAGACATTCACAACCGTTAGGTTCAGTAGGAGTGATTCCTTGAGTCTTATCAACAACAAGCTGAGTGGATAACAATTGCACACGTTCCTACTTTTAATGAATACATAAAGAATTCCCATGGTACCATGGGGATGTGTATTATAAATTTGATTTTGGTTGTCTTTATGGGCTAACTTCTCCCAAAAAACATTCTGGAACGAATACATTATCATTCTAAGATCCATAAGCTCATAGAATTCACCTTTAGACTTTTTTATGAATTAAGAGATTTTGAGGTATTTTTCATCTAAATTTACATTTATTTTAGAAGCTTTTAAATGAGATCGGATACAAAACACTCACTCACACTTTTCGCACTTTCTTTCACTGTTGCAATGAAGGATGAGAAGGAACGCGAGGAGCTAGCTTCAAGTATAGGTTGTTATATAAAATACAATCACACTTTTCGCACTTGCTTTCACTGTTATAATGAGGGATGAGAAGGAACATGAGGAGATGGCTTCAAGCATAGGTTGGTATATTTAAAAAAATCACACTTTTCACACTTTCTTTCACTATTGACATGTAATTTGTGGGTTGAAGCTTGTTTTGTGATGGTGCACTTGGTTATGTGAAGGAAATATTTTATGTGCCTACCTCTAAGTCACCTCAGCTTCCAATGTTCACAACTGTTGTTTTTGATAAGTATGTTGGTATTCCATTTGATGCAAGCAATCCAAACATTGTACCTATCACACCAGTGATAAGAGGAAATTAAAAAAAAAATCCTTTAAAGATGGCCTGGGCTCTTACAATCCATAAGTCACAGGGCTTGAATTTAGATTGAGAATCAATTGATATCCAGAATAAATAGCAGTAAGGCCTCACCTTCAAAGCCATATCAAGAGTGAAATCAATAGATGGTTTACACATTGCACCACCTTTCTATTTTTAACATTATGCCAAGATGAAAGGTTGTGCATATGTTACAATTAGGAAGAGAGAAGAAGAGATATTGAAGTCCATATCTCTATGACATGCAGCTATTAGTACTTTTAACTCTTTATATAATTTTTTTCGAATTTATTTTATTGTAATCCTTATTTACTTTTAATATATTTTGATATATTAATGAGATGAATACATTTATCATATTCTTAGTAATATTTTGGAAAGTTGTTTACATCATTTTTCATGTTGTTCAATTTATTTATTTCTTTTAAGTGATTTTTGTTATTTTTTTTACAATGACCCATTCATAGATAAACAATGAGTTATTGAGCCAATTATTAAAAATAAAGATTGAATTCCATATCAATAAGACATGCAACTAATAATATTGTGACATATTTATAGAATTTTTTTAAATTTCTTTTATTTTACTCTTTATTTACATTTACTATAATAATGATTTTCATGTATTAATGAAATAAATACATTCATCATATGTGAGAAAGTTGTTACATCATTTTTCATGTTGTTCAATTTACCTCCTTTTTTTAAGTCGCTATCGTTCTTTTGTTTACAATGAACAATTCAGACATATACAACCAGTTATATGAGTGAGTCATTAAAAATCAAGATCGAAGTCCATATCCCTATGACATGCAACTAATAATATTTATGAATGTGGTTTGCTAAATATGTTCTGGTTTGGTTCAATGGCAACATATTTATATTTTATATTGATATTAAAATAACATTAATATATACATTGAAATTAATTTAAATACAAATATAGAACTACTAACATTATTAATATTTTATTTTCAACATTAAGTTAAAAAAATTTTGATTTCTTGTTGATTATTGTAATAAGGATTATATCACTCATTTAATTTTATCACTCATTTCATGTGCACAATATGTATTTCTAATATTTGTGTTTGTGTGTATTAATTTTTGTTTTGTCATTTTTAGTTTCAAATGCAAATATAGACAATAATGATGGCATCTATTGTAATCAAGCGGTGGAAAATATCTATAGAGTGATCAGTTTTATTTCCTATCTTCAGAACAAGTTTGATAGAAAACATGGCTTCCATCCTGCTTTTATTGATGAGCATCTTCATGCGTTAGATGAAATGAAATTGAATGTAAAATACTTGTTGCATGTTCACATGATGGAGGTCATGAGAAAAACAAGAAGGGATTGGTCGGAAAGCATTAAGTATCATGATCATTATCCTGTTGATTTGAATTGGTGTTCCTTTTATCGTTATTCTAGTTGTGTTCCGCAAGAGGCTATTTGATAAATGACTTTTGATGGAGAGTTTCAAGTCCATTTTTTTAGTGGGATTTTTTGATGTGAAGACAACAAGAAAATATGTTAATTTCAATGTTATTTCTTTGGTTGCACTAATGGTGGAATTGAATATTAATTTAGTTTATTAACTCATTCAGTTTATAATATTAACAATTAGTAAGGTTGATTCATCACTTGGGATTTATAATATTAATAATCATGTGACTTTATCAATCCTTTGTGTTTAAAATATTAAGTCTTAGGCTTTATTAATCTCTTGTGTTTTCAATATTGATCCCTTGGACTTATTGATTGCTTAATTTATTAATATTTATCTCGTGGGTTCACCAATTCCTTTGGTTTATAATATTAAACCATTGGGTTCATCAATTCTTTTGGTTTATCATATCAATAATCCCTTGGGTTTATTAATCTATTGAGTTTAAAATATTAATTCCTTGTGTTTATTAATTTCTTTGGTTTTTTATATTTTTTTATTAATTTGATGGATCCTTCGACTTTATTAATCACTTGAGTTTCTAAATAATTTTTATTTATAATATTAATCTGTCAATTTTAAAATATTAATAATCCCTTCGGTTTATTGATGCCTTTTGTTTATAATATTAATAATCCCTTTCGTTTATTGATGTTTTATGTTTATAATATTAATATTTCCCTGTATTTGTTGATCCATTGGGTTTATAACATTGATACCTTAATTTTTCTGATTATTTCGGTTCATAATATTATTCCCTTTAGTTTATTAAATCCAAATATTATGGGTTAAATATTAGTCCTACAGTTTAATATTAATGCATAGTCCAATGTCAGATTATGAAAAAGATTGTCTTGATATGAAAATAAACCATGGGAAACCATTTTTAATCAACTTGAGCCATAGTCGATCAATGTCTTCCATGGTCGAATGTCACATTGTGAAAAATATTTTCTCAATATGAAAATCTACCATGGCCCACCATGGTCATACTTGGCCCAACGTCGCATTGTGACAACAATTGTCTTAATGTTTAAATCAAGACAACAAGAGGAGAAACAATTGTCTTAATTTCATACTTTGTCTTTATAATATTAATCTCTTTGGTTTAATATTATTCCTCTTGGTTTATAATATTAATAATCATGAGACTTTATCAATCCTTTTTATTTAAAAAATTAATTCTGAAAATTTATTAATCATGTGAGTTTCTCATTCGTTTGTATTTAAAATATTTATTCCTACGCTTTACTAATCTCTTGTCTTTTTAATATTGATCTCTTAGCCTTGTTTATCTCTTATGTTTTTAATATTTTTCCCTTGGGTTCACCAATTCCTTTGGTTTATAATATTAAGCCCTTGGTTTTATTAGTTTTTTTCTATTTATAATATTAATAATCCATTGGGTTTATTAATTTGTTGATTTTAAAATATTTATTCTTATGATTTATTAATTTCTTAGGTTTTTGAGTTTAAAATTTTTATTCCTAGGGTTTGTTAAACTCTTTTCTTTTTAAACATGATCCCTTCGCCTTATTGATCCATTATATTTTTAATATTTTCCCCTTGGGTTCAACAATTACTTTGGTTTATAATTTTAAACACTTGGGTTTATTAGTTATTTTGGTTTATATTATTAATAATCCCTTCATTTTATTAATCTCTTTAGTTTAAACTATTAAATCCTATGTTTTATTAAATTCTTGGTTTTTTCGGTTTAAACTATTAATTCTTAGGGTATATTAATTTCTTAAGTTTAAAATATCTATTCATAGGGTTTATTAATATATTGGTTTATAATACTATTATTTATCCCTTAGGTTTATAAAATGTTTCCATTGGGTTTACTAATTTCTTAGGTTTATCATATTAAATGCTCCTGTTTATTTGTTCCTTAACTTTATAAATTTAATAATTCCTTTGGGTTACAATATTAAGCACTTGGTCTTATTACTTATTTTGGTTTACAACATTAGTAATCCCTTGCATTTATTATTCTGTTGAATTTAAAGTATTAATTCGTAGGGTTTATTAATATCTTGTGTTTTTAATATTGATGGGTTGACCTTATTGACCATTTAGGTTTTGAATATGTATTCTTGGGTTCACCAATTCCTTTGGTTTATAATATAAAACCCTTGGGTTTACTAGTTATTTTGGTTTATAATAATAATAACCCCTTGGGTTTATTAATATCTTGAGTTTAAAATATCAATCCTTAGGTTTTATTTAATTTCTTGGTTTATAATACTAATATCTATCCCTTAGATTTATAAAATGTTTTTGTTGGGTTTACTAATATCTTGGGTTTATAATATTAAATGCTTATCTTTATTTGTTACTTAACTTTATAACTTTAAAAATTCATTTGGTTTACAATATTAAGCACTTAGGCTTATTACTTATTTTGGTTTACAACATTAATAATCCCTTGCGTTTATTGATCTCTTGAGTTTAAAGTATTAATTATTAGGGTTTATTAATCTCTTGTGTTTTTAATATTGATCCGTTGGCCTTATTGATCCCTTAGATTTTCAATATTTATTCTTGGGTTCACCAATTCCTTTGGTTTATAATATTAAACCCTTGGGTTTATTAATGCCTTGAGTTTAAATTATTAATTCTTAGGTTTTTTACTTTAAAATATTAATTCTTATGGTTTATTAATCTCTGTTGTTTTTAATATTGAGTCCTTGGCCTTATTCATCCCTTAGGTTTCTAATTTTATCCCTTGGGTTCATCGATTCCTTTCATTTCAAATATTAAAACCTTGGGTTTATTAGTCCTTCTAGTCTATAATGTTAATAATCGCTTGGGTTTATTACTATCTTAAGCTTAAAATATTGATTCTTACTTTTTATTAATTTATTAGATTTTTGAGTTTAAAATATTAATTATCAGGGTTTATTAATCTCGTGTTTTCAATATTGATCCCTTGGCCTTATTTATCCCTTAAGTTTTTAATATTTAACCAGTGGGTTCACCAATTCCTTTTGTTTATAATATTTAAACCTTGGGTTTATTAGTACTTTTGCATTGTATTATTAATAATATCTTCATTTTATTAATCTCTTGAGTTTAAAATATTAATTATTAGGGTTTATTACTTTCTTAGGTTTTGGGGTTTTAAATATTATTTTTTCTCGTTTATTAATCTCTTAAATTTAAAATATTAATTCTTAGGGTTTTTTAATACTTTGAGTTTAAAATATTTATTCTTAGGTTTTTTAATTTCTTGGTTTATAATATTGATATTTATCCTTTGCTTCACCAATTCCTTGAGTTTATAATATTAAATGCTTGAGTTTATTAGTTTTTTTGGTTTGTAATATTAATAATCCCTTGGAATATTCATAAGAGATATATAATTTCTATAAATAAAAATAAAATATTATTATCTTTTTATTTTTGAATTACATTATAGCTTGAGTTAAAATTATTAATATATTGAAAAAAACTAATAATATATTATTATTATACATTTAATTATTAAATAATATAATATTATATATTTTAATATATATATTTGGTTAATATATAGTATGCAAATAGTTAAAATACATGTGGTGGGTAGTTAATATAATCTATCGATTTATATCAACCACATTGGTAAATGTGATTGTGCTGGTATTAAAGACAATCACACTTTCTTTCACTGTTGCAATGAATAATGAGAACGAACGCTTGGAGATGGGTTAAGTATCAGTCCTTATATTAAAGGAAATACTGATTCTACCATGGAAAATGCTTATAATCAAATTGTGGGCATCCTTAATCTGGCCCTTGAGGAATTGAATTGGGAGTTTCACAATGAGGACAATGTACCATTGTGTTTCAAGAAATTAAATTTCAATATAATACGAGGTGTTCAATTTATTTTCAGCTACCGTGACGGCCTCTCCATATCGAACAAGGAAGGAAAGGATTAGATATTCAAACTTTTCATCGACCAGGTGCCTATTGAAGCCCAGTAATGACGACACTATTAGCTGATGCAAGTATGTTTTTAATGTCTTATGCTTCTTATGTTTGTGTGCGGATAGATTACATAGGTTGCTGAGGATGAGAATAATAAGGTTTGTGCGAGTGTTTATTGTGTTCTGCCATGTGAACTATAGAGCTTTTTTCCAGATAAATCGAATGAAAAATGATAAGTTAAATGGAAACAAATTTAAAATAAGTTCAATTTCATAAAAAATATTTTGAAATGGAAATATAAATATGCAATGGTCAAGTCAGTGAAGTATTATTCCATAGAGACAATGATATCTTGCAGAACCACTACTATGTGTTGTTTATTATATAACTCTCAATGTATAAAAGTACTAAGAGATTGTTTCAACTTTCTATTTAGTATTATATAATTCCTAATTGAATATGAGTTAATCATTTTTTTATTTAGTATTATATAAGTTTTAGTTGAATATGATTTGGTTGAAAATCCGAGTTATATCTGTTAGATTTCGGATGCCTCATAGATTGTTGACCACGCTGAATTTATTTTTACTATTCAAAATATGATTCAAACACTAATACTCCAAGTTTTTTTTCATCTTTTTTTACGTGGATTCAAACCACTTTTAACTATCCACACATTTCCTCAATATCAATAAACTTCTCCTCTTTCAAAATAATAACTAAAAATGAATTATTAAAAACTAAATATATTAAACCATTTCCTTGAATATAATTATAATCATAAATTCATGTCAATTATTTTACAGTTTCTTACTAAAGAACATCATCACTTTAAAATATATTAATTAAATCATACGTATATTTCAAAGAAATCTACTTTTATATATAAAGAATGTCATTGCATTCAATATATACAACTTCTATGCAAGCTATGAATATAATATATTAATTGCAAAGCAATTTCGATACTTTTTCTTGAGCTAATATCATTAAACCTAAAGTTCATAAAAATTTTCATAGATATTTTCATACATTGTAGTATTATTATGGTTTATATAATCATATGATCTAAGAATTGTCCAACAAAACCAATTTTTATGGGCAAGGTGAAAATTAAATAAATGACAAGTTGGAAAATGGAAATCTATAAGATGGTGATCTTATAACTAGTTGGAAAAGTAAAAATATTTAGTAACAATATATGTAATCTAAAAGTATTATTAAATTACTAAATTTTTTAATTTATTTTCATTAACCAAAAGTAATTGATATATGAAGAGTCCATAACATGTTATATACACTCAAACATTAGTTATGGTCTAGTGTGAATGGACATTTATTTATTTATTTTTATTGAAGGTAAAATATTTTTGGACTTGCACACAAGGCATAATATCAAATAATAATATTGTTGAAGTTTTCAAAATTATTAGGTTATTATGTATATTGATGTTTATTAGATTACTACTTTGGCATTATACATACAATAAGGTATTATACATACAATGAGGTATACTAATAAAAAATATCGATATATTATATATAATTGTAGAATGCGTAATAAATTTTAATATTTTAATAATTTTATGTAACATTCATCTTTCTTATAGTAATGACAACCGTATATATATATATATATATATATATATATATATTATTACTTACTTTTTTCCCTCACATCTAACATTAAACCAACAATGTCATGCCATAGACTACCCATCATTACAATTTCAAAAGGGCGGATCACATACATGATTCATTTTAACGTTCAATTACATTGACCCTATACCATAGAAAATTATGTGAAATAATAAATCCTACTACTATGCCGGGATATGAAATTATGGTGCACGTATTGATCTACGGGGTTTTAAGTAATTCAACACTTATCATTTATTTGAAAACATCATTCCATGTCATATACATTAACTCGACAATATAATGTTATTCAATATGCAATTGAACTAGGTGTACTTTGGTTCTAGCAGGTTTATCTAATCCTTCCCTTTTCAGCTGGCACACACCTTAGCTCGTACTGATCAACACCCAGCGATCTAACCACCGTCGATCGCGAGTTAAATTTGATGATGTACATTCATTAGGGTTAGCTAATGACTTTCACTCCGTAACGGTTTCTCATTCACATTCTTTTAGCTCGAAGGCTCTGGAAGGCTGCTCTGCAGGTTACAGGGTTTCTCCACTCGATTTTCTGGTTCCATGGTAGTGGCTTCGCAGTGGCACGGTGCCTCGGAGGAGGCTCTCGACCCCGGCGACTGGTAATACCTACAAACCACCTCCTGGCTCTTTGGTTGATTTGCGTTTACAGGATCTGTTTTCTAGGGTTGGAAGCGTTTAAGCTATTAGTCATTTTATTCATTCGGCCGCATAATGCCGTTTTCTGTTTACCCATGTATTCACTTGTTTATTCTCGTTGCAAAACTGTTTATACTTTGTTGGAATGAAGGTGGCCACTACTTAGTTGGCTCTCTCCTCATTCCTCATGAAATCCACGGGCAAATTATTACTACGTTGTTGCTATGATTAGCTGATTACCAAGCCCACCCATCTATGACTTGCATCACACCTGTCTGTAATGAGTCCCGGCCATTGAATACCATCACCACTGAGTACAAGCATCGCCCCTTCCCCAATTCCTGTACAATAGGCCGATACAGTAGGCATTGAACCTGTTTATAAGGGGTTATGGTTTCGTACCATTCCCTTTCTGTTAATCACTCTTCTGTTTTTGTTTTGTCAGGTATAGGCTCTTTCGCTTGTGCATTTCTACGGGGCTCTAATCTTAAGGTGAAAACAACATCTCCAGGTTTTGAAAGTTGTAACTCCATTGCGTGCTTACGCTACACGTACCCTCGAACAATTCTGGGTTCAAACCATTGGCCTGTCATACGACTGGGTTTTTGTTTACTGGTCATGTTACAATGTTTTCTTTAAGATTTTAGCCTGCGACCATTATTTCTCAGTTCTGGTTGACAGTTCTCTACTCAACGATAGCTTGAGGGTTTTTACTTGAATCTACGGCCCCAGGCCTATATTGTACATGTATGTGATCTAAACACTCTCGGAAGTTGGTGCTTATTGAATTTACCCTTTTTAAGATATTGTATATGATTACAGTTAACAGTGTGGCCAGGGTTTTGCACCTGCGCCATTATCTTCCTTAATTGTATTTACTGAATAAGAATTTTGGTATTCTGTTCTTTTCTGGGTCTTTATGGGCTTAAATGTATATACATGTTCGATACTTTTTTCTTTAAAGTGCATGATTTTTCCTCCGGGAATTCTTCTCCATGAACTACCCTTTTTGGTTTTCTTCTTTCGAGTAGATAATAATGTCTCTATGAGTTCCTATTAAATTTCTTCTACATGTGGATTACTTGTGTTTATTTCTTACGCTATGGTTCTTAACTATCCACACTTATGTTCGTCACTGTTAGCGCATGTAGGTTACAATTTCCTCCATGAAATTGCTCACTCGGTGTTTACCTTGCAATCCTTGTCTTTTTTTTCAACAAGAAGAGTTAACTTATTTCTTATCTGGGGAAGAAGTCACAATATTCGGATCATTACCGCCTAAACTATTTTCCCACAGTGATTTTTTTTTTTTATTCTCATAAGTTTATCTGGCATGTGAGCTTCTTTTCTTATATCTCAGGATATACTAGTTTTTTTTTTTTTTTTTTTTTTTTTTATAATTCTAGAATGCATCCAGACCACTGTTTTGTCCATGTAATATCATAGGTTGAAGGACAACCAACCCATAATTCTGGTCTCTGAAATCTGGGTTAACGGTCCTTCCTTAAATCTAACCTGCTATATCCCATTCAATAACCTACTTCTACAACTATTATTTGCACAGGTAGAAATTCAAATGCATTAATATATCTACTTAACAAGTTCCTTTCTCAAGCTTTTTGGCTGAACTATATCATTCTTTTTTTCCTAGGGTAAGTTCTTTGACACGAATCAACCATTCAAACATACAATGTTTTCCTAGCTTACTCAATCATAAATTTAACAGAATAAACAGTGTATTCTACTCATAGAAAAGATTAAATAGCATTCCACTCATTTGTGCACAAATCCGACTGGTAAATGATTGTCTCCCTTCCGCGAGTGAGGCGATTACGTCCTCTAACTCCCCCCGTGCTCCAAGTCTGAGTCTTTGCTAAACACAAAAATCTGAAAGAGAAATTCGGGATAGTCCAGTCCAATTCTGCAATTCCAGTGGAACATTTTTTCCTCTGTGAGTTATTCCCTTTGGGGATCACTCCTCAGGATAACTTGTGTTCCTCAGTTCTCCAACAGAACCTCCAAAACTCCTTCAAATTCCCCATTTATTCCAGAGTGTCTTTGGATGTTTGTTGAACTACTTTTCTGTTCAACTAACTCCAGATATTGAATTTACTTTTACCACCAATCTTTACTTATGAAACCAATTCAGAAGTAATCTTTTACTTAAACACCAAAAATCAATTTCTGTTCAAAATATTATGTTTTGTTTAAAACAAATAATGTTTAACACTTTTAACAACAGCCTAACAATTAGTCAATAATTAAGACAGTGGTTACATTTTATTGTATATCATAAATGATAAAAATATAGTATATAATTATGACAAACACAAATTCTTATTAATTTTGGATTTGTTGAATACAATTTAATTACATTTTTATTAAGGTTGGAGAAGGATTAAAATTAGGGAGGTGCAAAAAATTTTAACCAAGAAAACTAGAGTAAGAAAAACTTGAAGGTTATATTTTTGTTGTTTGAGAAAATCCTTCTCAAACCTTTTTGTATTATGCATGGAGAAGAGAGATAAGAAATAACTCTCCATCTCTTCCTTGAGAGATAAGTACCGCCATTCTAGATAAGACATGTTATACAACATTCTGCTATTTCATTTATTAATAGAAGTTGGGCTTTCACCATAATTCTACCATATTTATTTATGTGCCTAATTCATTCCTGTCCTACATTTTATTTGATTCATTATATTAATGGAGTGGTATGAGAATTATGCTCCTTGTTGAACTTCTATGTGCATGTTCCTGACAAGGTGAGGGTACAAAGGGTTGGGTCTTTCAATCATTTACTTGGGAATGATTGATCTTTCGAACTAAAGTGGCCTTGATGAAAGAAGAAAAGAAAGATGAGCAAGAAACCCAATTTATTTGTTTCTCATGGTAAACTAATGGGATAATGGATATTTTTTCCAATATCCTTTAATCACATCCAACAACATCAGAAACACCATCAATGAACTACAGTTTCAAAGGTGGGAAACTCATATTAGCATTGATATTTACTTATTTGATGGCTAAATCAATGAGCTACAATTTCAAAGATGGGAAACTCCTATTAGCATTGATATTTCTTTATTTGAATGCTAAATGGATAAGTATACTTTAGAAAAAGAATTAAGTTTATTAGGAAAATGGTTAATTTTATTATATAGATGTCAGGTCCAATATACATTGCGCACTTTTGGTAATTTGTTTTTCACGGTAATGGGATATGGATAATTTTCCTAAACTCTTTTATTAATCACAACCTAAACACCATTAATGAGGTAGAATTTCAAAGATGGTAAATCCATGTTATCATTGATATTGCCTTATTTGAAGGCTAAATAGATGTGTATTGTTTAGAAAAACAGTTATCTCTATTAGGAAAATAGTTAATTCTATTATTTGAAGGCTAAATAGGCCTGTATGGCTTAGAAAAATAGTTCTGTCTATTAGGAAAATAGTTAAATATAGGTGTATGGTTTAGAAAAATAGTTACGCCTGTTAGAAAAATGGTTAATTTTATTAGATGGATGTCACACCCATTATAATTTGAGTACCTCTTCTACATTTACTATGATATTTAATGATATCCTATGTAGTGACAAGCATAGTCACTAATTGAGGGGATTATTTAATTCGTAGAATTTTTAGTTGTATGCAAATGCGGGTTTAGAGTGTCAATTTCATATTCTATGGAAAATGAATGTTGTTCAGGAGAGGAACCAGGGATATACTTCCAACAGGTATATGTATAACTGACTCAGTTAATATTGAATTTAATTATATTGTAGTAAACACTACCATGATACAATCAATGATTTTATTGGTGGCCAACCATAAGGTCCTTTACAACTAAATATTAGAAAAATTTGTTGTCCACCCATCCTGTCCGGGAATGTGAAAAGCGGGAATTAAGTATTAATAAAGTTTGTGTGAAAGAAAAAGTTTAAGAGACAACGCACGAAAGTTCAAATCACTTAATTACATCATGAGTCTATTTTATCATGCCAATTGAAAACCCCACTAATTTTTATTAATCAAATATTTAATGCAATAGAAAATAATAAAAAATTATTTATTTATGTCATTTACATATCACAATAATACAAAACATTACAATATGAATATGAGAATGAAAATTTGATATTTTATTTATATAAATTTTCAAATTTCAAATATTTATTTTCATTGTTCCCTATACATATTTAAATTTACATTACAATATATTATCATATGAATATAAAAATTTAATACTTTATTTATATAAATTTCAAATACTTATTTTTATTTTTATTATTCATTTTACATATTTAAATTTTATTGGTATAATTTTTCAAATGTTTATGTTCATTAAATATATTAAATTTTAGTAAATTTTTAAATGTAATTTAAAAATTAATATATAGAATTCGATATATTAAACATTAAATTTTAAAACTTAAAATTGGAAATTAAATAAATGTAAATGTAAAGGTATTGAATATTAAAATTTTGAAATAAGATATAACTAATTTCATTGGTCTAAAAGCTATGTTTATGTAAATTTTCAATTCTAAAATATCAGTAAATGTATCAGATGTAGATGTTAATGTGATGCAATTGTAAGAAGTTATCAAATATTTAAAATTGAAAATTTGATTTTATAGATACAGTAGGAATATAAATATTGATGTAATAGTAATGAAATTTTAGAATGTTAAATTTGAAAACATTAATGTTAAAATGTTAAATTTGGTTTTTTTCTTATTTATATTTTTTTCTAAAAATATATAAAATAAGATTGATTGAATATAAAATTTCTCTAGAAGCTCACATGGCAAGTTGAGGACAATGTACCCGGATCTATGTTCAAATATTGCATTTCTAATTCATGGTTCTTTGTTTCCCCTAAAAATTATAGTTATAGTAAATTTGAAAATATTACTTAACTGTGTTTTGTAATTTATTCAATTTTTTTAATGGAATTGACATGTAACATTTTAACTATTGATAACAAGAACCTGATATAGAAATAAGAAAAAGAGGAAAATTGTAACATTTCAAAAGTTAATTAAAATAAAAATAATTATATATGAAGAGTTTTATAAATATATGTTTTCTAGTTTCAAATATAATTGCAACATGTATTGATATTTTAATGTATAAAATTTGAATTATAAATAAAATATTTCAATGTTACACATATATATATAGTTAGAAAAGTTTAAGACAAATCATACATATAAAAAGGGAAAATTCTTATTTTATTATAAGTATTTTGAGAGAGATTTGTAATTCATTAATTTTCTTGTTATGAAATTGACTTGTAACATTTTAAATATTACTAACAAAAATAGCCTAATGCACACACACATAAATATATAAACGTGTAACATTTTACAAATATTTTTTATAGTTCATATTATACAAATTAAAATATTAATACATGCTTCAATTATTTTTGAAAGCAAAAAAACATATACCATACGTCTTTATTTAAATAAACTTATATTATAACATTCCCGAGCTCAATTTTTTTTTTAATTATTTAAACTTACAAGAATAAAATCCTAACCGTTTCCCTAATATGCATATAAGAGATTACAACTTTCATTCATTGATACCCATATCGGAAGGTAGCTCACAGCTCAAATAAAATTTTGTATTTTAACTATTGTTACATAATAAAATGTCTCAATTGTTCAGCCTTCCTTCTTAATCTACAATATGGCATTAACATGCCATTATGGACAGAAAGGGGTGCACATTTTTATTGGACAATTCGGCTTTGGAGTAGGGATCACTCGTACATCAAACTTAGATACCAACATTTCTTAAATCATTCCCTACGAAGATTATCGAGACTTATAACTGAAATCCACTTCTCTAATTGAGGCTAGATCAATGGTCGCAAGATTAGGGTTTTTAATCCAACGGTGAGGATGGAAGATGGGCAGTTTTAGTACCTTCCTCTCTTCTGTCATGCGACCAAATTTAGTTTTCCTTCCACCGGTCACGGAAGGGATCTGCAACTATGATGCCCAGTTCTTTTGTTTACTAGATCCATGAACGCAAGGTAATTAACAATATTTGTCCTTCCCGATGTAATACTATTATTGCTGGTTTTTATAGCAGGCACATAATTCTACATCATGATGGTAGGGCTTGTGAGATAACAGAGCTAGATATTGGAGGCTTACTAGCACAATATGGGTAAATTCAGGGCATTGCTCCATCGTACCATTAATTTGAAGGTAAGCTAACCCTCTTTCGCTTCTAGCATGAGGACAATAGATTTTTCCACTTCTTTAAGCCCTATTGTCATCAAATTTCCACAAATCTGAAATGATGACCATACACTTAGGATCCCAGGTAACTATACAGTAACGTTTCATCCGTTTTGTCTTCAGTCTCACTGCCAGCACATTTTTATTGGCCACTTCTCCTTTGAAATTATATATATATATATATATATATATATATATATATATATATATATATATATATATATATATATATATATTTCTGAGCTTAGATGCGGTACTATAATTTCTTGTTATTTGCACAGGTTCAAATTTGTCGTCAAGGTTCCCATTCCCACCGTGGAATTCTTGCTTCTTATCCAACTTTTGGAGTCGCTATTATGGTGGATCGGGTTTGTCTTATCGACAAAAAAAAAAAATGTGTTTAGTTCAAAATTATGTCAACAGTTGCACGACGTAGTCAACTCTCATGGTTCCAGGGTTATTTGTTCCTCGAAAAATTAATTACATAGAAATGTCTTGGTTGAAGCTTACTGTTAAAAACCTTCCTATCTCATACATTCTCATATTGTCATTTTGTGGGATTCTTGGATTTGGCGAGAGGGTTGCGGTAATTTGTCGACGAACTTCGCTCGTAATATTGTTTATCTATATGTATGTATTATTATTTTATCTTTCCTCACTAGCTCAATCAGAGAGCTCATCCCTTCTTTAGTTTTTCTCATAATGAAGGTTAGAAATCCACTGGAGTAGGTAGCGCTTAGGTTTCGAGGATCATTTCAACATGCCTCCTACAGGCGTTTGATCAATTTTTATTACCACCTTTAAAATTTTCAAACCAGCAGAAATAACGAGGGTTTAATTAAATACCCCTCCATATATTTGTTTATAAAATTTCTAGAAGTGTAGGTTGTTGTGGCACTCAAGTACACAAGTCTTAAAACGGGTTAATTATTTCTTCTATTGTTATTCAGATGTATATGTTGTATCTGTTAATTACCATTTTATAAACTACTATTTAATTCCATATTCGAAATATGATTTTACCATTGTGTGCACAAAATTTCGGGTTTCTTTCTGAAAATTTTAAACTATTTATATGCACTCTTCCATGAAATTCAGTTGTTAGTTGTAGATTGTCTTTACTGCATTTCCTCTTTTGAAGTTTCCAACCTATAGCAATAGCTATTGTATTATCTGTATTCTGAAATTCCTGTATTTCTATATAAATAATCCAAGACCCTAGGACTATTTATAAGGTTGTAAGATCACTGTGGATTGATCAAGGTTATTTTATTACTTGTTTTTGCTGCCTATAGCAATATTTTTAGATAAGTCAATAATCTTTTTTATTATGTTATCTTGGTTATTGATTGCATGATCTAAGCAATAACCAAGAGAATATTGGTCAGCTTATAAGAATCCTTCTTAGAGGTTCATTGTACTATGGAGTACTTTCTCTTATTCCTCTTCTCTATAGAATTCCTTAATCACTTCCTTTTGGACTTTGACTTCTTCATGTATTTTTTGGAATGACAATGTTGTTGAGAATTTGGTAGGGATAGGTTTTAATTCAAATTCTTAATTTTATAATTATTTGTCAACTTACTTCTGTTACTTATGTCTTCTCTTCTTATCTTATTATTTCTTTCATTAATTCAATTACCAAAAGACAAGAGACACAAATTTAGCCTCTTAGAGCCAAGGACAAAACCTCTCCCTCTTGGAGAGGAAAACCCAGATGAATTCTTCCTATAGAATTTTAATTGACAAGTACCATGACCATGAAACAGACCCTCGAAACTTGTACGTATCCAAAACTTTGTCACTAATTATTCCTTGACTCCTTAAGTTGGTCATTATTTTCTGCATCGTCATGCACCTTTCTGCACCACAACTAGAGAGCTTGGTCTCTATCTGTATTCTTCCTTCTTTCTGTACTCCTGGACACTAGGGAAATTCAATTCCTAGATGAAATATTCTTAACCTCCTTGCTATATGATATACTCCATTCTTCTAGCCCTTGTTCTATCTAGAATCTAGTTCCTTCTTCCCTCGTTCTTGTAGCACCACTTCATTCTTCTAGCCCTTGGTCTATCTAGAATCCACTTCCTTCTTCACTCCTTCTTGTAGCACCTACGTTAACCCTTACCTCCTTGATGTACCTCCAAACTATGATATGCCACCTAGTAGAGATATCCAAAGCTTATAGTGTTAAAACAATAACTTAATATTCTTCCGTCCTTTTGTTGTTTATACTCTAATTGTAACTCCTTTCGTTTAGTGTATATTCTCCATCAAACCATGGACCATGTCACTGTAATATAGCCTTAGATATGTCCAAAAAACACAGACTAATCCGAACTGTTCTATGTATTTTCTTCGCAGTCCACTGGTCTATTTATAATGTCCAATCCCTATAATAAGTCAACCTTACCATGAATAGGTGTGACGGTTCATGAGCACACATGTGCACTCAGTGTAAGCTGAATTTTCTTGTATTTATAGGCCTAATTCGAGAGATACAACAACTCAGTATAATGTTGATTTGATCAGGGGTGTTAGCACCATTCTCTAGTCATGCTTACAAGCTAGTTTGACAAGGTCTTGAGGAAAACATCACTGAATTTACATCTGTGACACTTCATATACATGACTCTAATTAATACATTTGTGACAAGAAGAAAAATCTGTAAAAGACATCAAAGATAAGTCTTTGACCTATAGTAAAATCCTTTCTCATGAAACCCATGATGCAAGCTTAAAAAAAATTACATTTTATTATCTTTCTCTTCTTCCTTACATAAATACATAATTACATAGCCAATATGAAGATCGAAACTAGATACAATTTCGAACACTCCCTCTTAACTAGAGAGGTATTCATAATGGTACATGGTTACTTTCAATATGAATAATCTCACAAGAAGAATCACATTGGTAATCCCATATGTATAGAATCATATCAACCAACATTGTCTTAGTGCAAGGCCTTGAATAAAAACCCCATCTCTCAACGAGACAATGGGATACAATGCTAGCGAGATAGATGACTTATAGGCACCATTGTCATTATCTCTCAAAGGTACATACTCCACCTGGGTGGTCCCAAAGTATGTCCTTCTTGGACTATTCTTCTCTTGGGTAGCTAACCCTCAAAAAATATTGCTTCACGACTTCTCTTATCTTGAATTCCCTATCTCATTCTCAAAGAGTATCAGATGCCACATGATTACCCAGTCCTACATTTTTTCTTCCTAGTTGAAGTCCAAAATAATGTGTCTATCTCTCCCTCTAAGCCAGGGAGGACCTATTCAAGGAGGTAATGTACTCATTCGTGTAAAAGGAATGTACCTAAGCTCATTATTATGAATTATCCAGTTTCTTCCAAGCAAGAAACTTACCAGAAGGATCCATCTTAATCAATGACCTATAGCCGTGATGGTGGTGCACCCAGATGTTCATGAAAAGTTCCTCCCCTCGATTTCATGGATTTCCATCTTGAGGAGTTTTCAACATTAGCTTCATAGGGCACAGATCATTTGTCACTTTTATCCATGATTCATGTCATCTACCAAAAAGTGATTCATCAGTATTTCTCATCTGGTCAACTTTTATTCCATGCTCCTTTCCTTAGAACCATCTCCCAAGTATCTTACATCGTTCCACATGGTTGACAGCCCTGCATAAACCTATCCACATAAACATATTCATATGAAATTTTAAATCAAAATTTACCTCACTCATGATATTTTACCATGAAATCTTCCTGAAGGCATCAACATCCTTTATTTAGATTGACACCTCTCCTAAAGATATGTATTATCAAGGGTCTTATTCTTTACCAGACTTCTATCAGAGTCTACATCTTCCCACGAGATCTCCTAGTGACATATTCTTAGCTTTTGGATGATAACCGCCTCTTGACATGGTTGCACTTCATGATCACTTCCTCTATTTACAGTTTCATTTATTCCCTGGAACTTCCACCATATAGTTTTGTGTTTGTATACAACCACCTCATATTCCATATGAGGATATATTTTATTTCATCTAGTTACTGACAGCCTGTGTATGAGAAGATATCCTCCTTTATTTGATTATAATTCTAAAGATAGAAGTAAATCACCTACAACCATATGACATGACTTCACATCATCCAGTGCTAGAATATAGGTACCTTATCTTATCCATTTGATTAATCCTGCAACAATTTTCTTATAATGAATAACCTAATTTTGTTTACATGCTTCATCAAAATTTCATATAATCCCAGAATTCTGCAAGAAATAATTCTCGATGAAACCTTTTTGCTTTCTTTCTAACCAGTTAATCTAAGGAGAACTCCATTAGAAAGTATTAGGATCTGTTTCATAGATAGCCCTTGATCTAGATGACTATCTTCCATCGCTTTTTTTATCAGTGAGGTTCCCAAGAGCCACTTCTTCTAAGACAAGTGCTCCTCCCGTTCTTTTATCATGAACGTATTGATATAAATTTCTTCCTATCGTACTATTTTACAACCAACAGAAATCGCTTAAAGAGGAAGATGATATAGATCATAATAGATATCTTTCACTTCTTCTTTCTTAGATTTCTTTGCATCAGGTTCTTCCCTTTCATAGGTGACATTGACTTCTTCCTTTATCCTTTTTTCCTTTTCATAATTAGGACAATCCCTTTTATAATACCCAATTTCATTAAATGCAAAGCATTGTACTTTTCCCATATTTCTTCATTTATTCCGAGGAACAGATTTATCAATTCTTCCTTTCTTCCTGGACATGACCGCAAATTCTTGATTCCCTTAACTTGATCATGTATCAACTTTGTTTTTCAATCTTGTTTCCTCCATTTTACATATAAACCATGATCCCAAAATAATGTTTCTGATTTATTGCAGTATAAACTTCAATTGAAGTTTCCCCGTTCTTCGAGTATAGAATTCAGCACAACTGTAGTCATCTAACTATCATACATTACTTCTCCCAATTCCTGTAACTGGTCTCGTATTTCAGAAATCCTAATAAAATATGAAATGATTCCTTTCTTTCTTGAAAATTTCAAATTGTATATTTCTTCTCTCAAAGATATTACATTTCCTACAATACAGAGAATAGCTCGACCAATTTCTCATATATATTTATTTTTGAGTTTCGAGTTTTGATACATATGGTATCAATGATTCCTCAATGGATTCTATGAGAATCCTTTGGGCTTAGGTTTCTCCTTTCGTGTATTTGGCATGAGAAGGAGAAAATTATTTTGAGGGCTGAGTCTTAGATCCTTTCATATACCCCATAACTTCATCTTCGATTAGATTGAAATATATCATGTTTTTCCATGCACTAAAGTTTGATGACCTAATAAATTTGTTTCTCTCTTTGCAATAAGTCATTTTGTCAGATTCAAAATAGTTCACAGAAATACTTACTGGAGTATAGTTACTTCCTCCTTCTATCATACTACTTAATGATGATGATGAATATGATGACAGAAACTCCTTAGATTGAATTCTCCAACGTAGGTCACCTTGAATCCTTGATGATAAAGGATGACTTCAAAATGATGATGCCTTAAAAGGTGTTCGATAATGTTGGATGGTACTTGATGACGTCTCTTCAAAAAATGTCTTCAATGTCATAAATCTTTGATGGAAAATATTATCTTCTCGATGAGTGGATCATTTGAGCGAGATTGAGGGTCTTCTTGAGATAGCTTGAGATTTTTCTTGAAACATTATTTGACTTTCCAATGCACACTTTGACCTTCACCTTCATGGTTTCTAGATAAATGGATTCTTTTTATTTAATCCTTGAGTGTCTCCTTGTAAAGTAGCCCTTATATTTATCACCTTAGCTCTGATACCATGTTGAGAATTCGGTAGGGTTAGGTTTAATTCAAATTATCTACATTATAATTTCGTGTCAGCTTACATATGTTACTTATGTATTCTCTTCTTATCTTATTATTTCTTTCATCAAGTCAATTATAAAAGAAAAAGAGAAAAAATATTAGGCTCTTCAAGCCAGGGAAAAAACCTCTCCCTCTTCGAGAGGAAAACCCACAATAAATTATTCTTATATACTTTAAGTTGATGAGTACCATGACCATGCCAGAAACCCTTCACCATTGTATGTCTACAAGACCTTGTTAGTACTTCTTCCTTGACTCCTTAAGTTGATCCTTCCATTCTGTGTCATCGTGTACTGTCCTACACCTTTCTGCACCAGGACTAGAGATTTGGGTCTCTAATTGTATTCTTCCGTCTTTCTGCACTTCTTGACCCTAGGAAATCCTAGCTCCTAGATGAAATAATATCAATCTCCTTATTGTAGCATATACTTCATTATTCTAGCCCTTGGTCTATCTAGAATCAAGTTCCTTATTTTCTCTATCTTGTAGCACCTACTTCATTCTTTTAGCCCTTGTTCTATCTAGAATCTAGTACCTTCTTCACTTCTTCTTGTTGCAGATACGTTAACCCATACCTCCTCATTGTACCTCTAAACTATGATTTTCCACCTAGCATATATATTTAAATCTTATAGACCCAACACAGGAACATAATATTTTTCCTTCTCTTCATTGTTTATACTCCAACTGTAACTCCTTTCCTTCATTGTATATTCTCCACCAAACCACAGACCTAGTCATTGTAATATAGCCTCAGATATGTTTGAAAAACTCAAACTGATCCAAAATATTCTGTGTGTTTTCTATGCAGTACAATGGACTATTAATAGTGGTCAGGCCCTGTAATAAACTAACCTTACCATGAATAGGTGAGATGGTTTATGAGCTGACCTATGCTTTGCTTGTAAGACGACTTTGCTTGTTGTTTATAGGCCAACTTGGAGAGGTATTACAAATACGTATATCATCTATTTGATCAAGGGCGTTAGCACCATTCTTCAATCATGTTTACAAGTTGGTTTGACAAGGTCTTGAGGCATACATCACTGACTTGACATGTGTGATAATTTATATACATGACTCTAATTAAGACATTTATGAAAAGATGACAAATCCCTAAAAGACATCAAGAAGAAGTATTTGACCAATAATAAAATCCTTGCTCATGAAACCCATTAAACAAGCTTAACAAAAATAAATTTTATTATCTTTGTCTTCTTCACTACATAAATATATAATTACATAACCAATATGAAGACCGAACCTAGTTGCACTTTCGAACACATTCTTTCTTCATATTGACATGATTCCACAGCTACATCTTCTGATGACATAATTATGCTCATATTATTTTATTTGTGTATTTGTTTTCTCATGAAATATAACATCTCTTCCTACAAAGACCTTGTGAGTATGTGAATCATACATTTTATAAGCTTTTTTGTCAGTACAATATCCAATAAAAACACATTTGGTAGCTTCAACACCTAATGTTCTCCTATCCTTTTTAGGAATATGAGTAAATTAGGTACATCAAAATATCCTTAAATGAATAAATTTCAGTTTAAAGCAATAAAATTCTTCAAATGGTGTTTTGTATTCAAGATATTTTGCAGGACCTCTATTGTTGAGGTATACAGTTGTATTAATGGTTTTAGCCCAAAAATCATTCCATATTCCTTTACTTTTTAACATACTATGAGCACATTATACTAATGTTCTATTCTTTCTCTCAGCTAATCCATTTTACTTATATGTATGTGGTACTGTAAATCGTTGCACAATTTCATTTTTCTTTCAATATTTGATAAAATCTCTTGAAGTGTACTTACTAATGTTATTTGATAGAAGAATTTTAATGCTCTTTAATGTTTTCTTTTGAACCATATTTTTTAATACTTTAAAGCATTCAAACACTTCAAACTCATCCGTTTATTTCTTATAAAGTACACCCAAGTGTATCTAATTCTACGATCAATAAATATAAGAAAGTAATATTCTCCTTGAAGTGACATAGTTTTAATAGGACCACATATATCAGTATGCACTAGTTCAATTATTTCATGTTTTCTCCTATATTCATGGACAAAAAATTCTCCTCTATGTTTATTTATTAGTCCACAACCATCACATTCAAAGTATTAAACATTAACATTTGGAATGCCTTCTACCATAAATTTACTTTGTAGTAACATTAGATCATTATGATTTAATTTTCCCTACCATTGATACCAAATTTCTATAGTTGACATGCTTTTCGATGCCAATTCTTGACATCCATTATTGGTAACATCAAACTTGTATAATCCTCCAACTTCCATTCCTTTTGTAACAAACTTCTAGCTGTCCTACATATCCTTTACCAGACATTATAATTTCTCAAATTCAACCTTTAAATGTTGATTTGTAATAGTATATTTTGAAATTAATTTTTCTTTATCCTAGAATATACACCACATTTTGAATTTTTTTTCTTGTTCATTACACATAGTAACAATTATATCACCATATCTTTTAATTTAATATGATATATTATCTCCTAAGTATATATGTGCACCATTATTGAATTCGTGATATGTATCAAACCAATATATTTTGCATGACATGTGGCTTGATGCACTAGAATCTATGAACCATGCATTATCATCATCATTTTTTGCTGATAATGTAGAATTTGACACAAATAATTTAAGTTTGCTAAAATCTTAATTGATTTTCTCAGCTCCATCAACATAATTTCATGTATGGATTCATTGTTTAAATTGATCAAACCTTCTTTCCATGCAATTATTAACAAAATGACCATGTTTTCACAGTAATAACACACATCATGTCTACTTAAATTTGATTTTTGTGATGGTGTATTTTGAAATTATTTTTCTTGCGGAATTTTTGTTTTACTTTTTTCCCATTATTTTCTGAGTTTAAGGATTTCTTCCCTTTAGCCATGAATGTTAAATCTGAAGTGGGATATTTCCAATTAAGTCTTCCTCTCCAATCTTCTTCCTGCATAAGTATACCTTCCAGCTCATCAAACATAGGAGCATTCTCTCTAGCTGTGAGACAATGATAAATATTTGAGATTAATAAAGCATTCCATTTAATGTTACAGTAACCAAGTATGTGCTTGATATTTTTTCACCAATGTCACCCAGTTTATCTTTTCGATCCTTAAGTTTGGAAAATAGATTAGCGATTGTTTCATTCTCTTCAATCTTAATCCAAATAAGGTTACTCTTTAAATAAATATTTAGTTTGTAGTATTCATCTCATACAAACCTTTCATAGTGTCCCATGTGTCCTTCGATGTTTTTAACTCTCTAATGTGTGGAGTAATATTGTCCACGGATCCGTAAAAGCACCTTTAGTTTATTTTCTTGTCACTCCAAACCTTCAATTGTAGAAACTATGGCTTGAGGGGGGCTCTGGCTTTATCAAAGTCTACAACTTAAACTTCGGGTTTCTATAGTTTTAAACATCTATCTTGTTAGAGTAAGATAAATAAGATTATGCCAATAAATTAGGCATGGTACTAAAATTATGGGTAGTGAAATACTAACCACAAAAAATACTAATTTTCACAACTTTAATAAATAATTCCCTTAATCCTTAATCGAAAATATAAACCTTCAAGCACAAGTCATAAAATTTTATTAAGCTTCACAACTCAAATATCATTGGACAATATGTCTCCCATCATGGGTCTTGACTTCCTTAGTTCTTTAAAATTCATAGAGTAAAAATTACCGTTCTCCATAAACACAAAAACCACAAAATACTATTCTTAAATTAAAAAACCACCTCAAACTATTTTATCCAATCAAAAACAACCATCGCAACTACTTTTCACAAATTTGAAACTTGAAGCTTGGGATTAAGAAAGATGAAAATTGATCTTATTTAAACCTTAGAAGATTTAAAAAAATATATATGAGAACCACTATAAGATGGAATCCTTCACAATATATGCATTCAGCTTTAGAGGAAATATATCCCCTCCTTTTTGTTTCAACATCTATAGTTTCGGTAGGTGTTATCACTCCACCAGATCTCCAAAGATTGAGAAGGAGATGAGAAAAGGTAACCATAGACCAATATTTTTTGAAGTAGCTAGACATAATATGCATGAGAGGGATCTCTCCATAATATCACAGCCAATATGACTGGATAATGAGTATTTTAGGCTAGTTATAGTAGCACTAGTGTTTGGTTGATTGATTTTGAGTTCTTGATGGTGAGTAGGTTAGGGAAGAACTAAGTTATGGAAAAAAAGAGTCACAATTGTAGAGATCTAATGGGGAAATATATGAATATTATTTAACACATTCAAGTATCAACATGTCCATGATAGAGTTCTAAGGTTTCAGAAAATAGCATTGAAATCATGAATTCCTTTTAATCAGAAGAGAATGAAACACAACTGTAATAATTCCTCCAAAACACAACATGACGTAATGAATTATGTCTATCTAACTTAGAAATCATTCACATTAACATATGGAATAAATATGGAAATAATAATACATTCAAACATATGTAAAAATAATAGGAAACACTGCTAAAACGCATTACCACAGGAATCCCACCAAAATAGTTGTAATTCTGTCTATTAGTTACTACCAAACTGATTGATTACACTAGTGTTCAAAGATAAATTACACAACATCTAACCATTGGAATGACAAAGAAAATAAAAGATATAGACCAAATAAAACTTCTCCCACTCTCAGGGGTCGAATCCATGAATTATCTAGCTATTCCCCAAAGTCCTCAACTGGAATCCTAATGACTAGGGAGGTCAACAAACTCATCCCTATCTTTGATGAAACTAATTCACTTGACCCAAAAATACAATTTTACTTCATGTATCTACCTCCCTAGTCATAATAAACATAATTACATTTGATTTTCACATTTACATGAGTAAAACTTCATGGAATTCATCAACCAACTGAGAAAAAATCAAATTTTTGAAGATGATAGGCAATCTCGAAAAAGCGCAGCATGCCCCTGAGAAAGTGCACCATGACCTTCAAGTTGATTTCTGAATGAATTTTTGAAGTCCAAATTGAGCTCAAGATAGCTCATTGGAAACAAGTTCTTGTCTAGCCATCTAAAATTTCCTTAAGTAGTGAAAATGATGGATGTAAGCCCCTAAAAAACAAATTTTTCCAAAACGGGTCAAAAAGTGCAGCGTGGCCTCAAAAAAGAAGGTAGAAAGGCATATTTTAGGTTGCGTTCGGTATTTTCCACTTGTCAAAACCTCCTATTTTTTATTTCTAGGAGTCAAAATTTGATGTAGATGCCATTATATTTCCAACCCAAGTGATTTTTCATCATTTAGAGGCCTCTAGAAAAAGCGTAGTGTGGCACATGCTGCGCTTTCTACAGGTCGGCTGTGAAAAAATTATGACTTTTCTACAAAACTAGGCCTAAGAGACGGAGATATATCTCCCTAACCATGAACATTTTTTCCAAAATGAGAGCATTTTTTGTTCCTTAGCATGATAGGAACAAAAAATACATCCACTTCCCTAATATGATTCTCTGATTGTCCACAATCATCTCTGCCAAAAGGTGACTTAAATAGGACATTGCATGGTAAAAAACATAGGCTTTACTTATGTGAATGGATATCTCATTGTTGGAACAAGGTCTCCTGCAAAGCTACTAATCTAGTTCATTTTGTATATTTTTTATTATATTCAATCTAACACAGGGTTTTTGGGTGGGTCAAAGCCCCTAATGCATTGTAAGAGGGTCAAGGGTAGACCGAGAGTCCGCAAACCATAGTTTGCGGACCATTGGATGCGTAGGCTAAAGTAGTATAAATAGTTGAAACTTTTTGAGTCGATAGGTAGAGAATGAATAGAGATTGATACGAAGTATGAATTGCTAGATCTTGGGTTGGGTTGTTTGGGTTAGGACTACTACTGGCTGTGTGCGTGGAGATCCTTTGTCCTGCTGTGTGTGGACCCTGCTGGCTATGTGTGCATGTGGTATTCAAGAAATGTAAGAGGATTTTGATAAGAAATATATGTGAAGTATTGCTAAAACATATGATGCTTTCTAGATCTATTGTGTTATGATTGATGCGAACTAATATTGTCTGACTAAGCTACGAACTCATCTATTTTATCTCTGTGGTATGAAAGTATCTACACTTAGTATATTAATGTGATGTGACTGTTGTTACACTTACTGATTGCATCTTTGTTAGTGAATGAGAACTATCTATGCTAACAATATTGGCTTTGATTATGTTGTTTTATGGTTGTAATTGATGGCACACACGTGGATGCAAACCTGCTAGAGAAGATCTGATAAGAACTATAGTCTGGTTACGTTCTAGAACCCTGCAAATAACCCTTATGTGTAGATCTGATAGTTGCGGACCTACATTATTACCTACTCTCTCTCAGGGTGCGAAAATCTGGTTCTAGCACCCTCCCATACTACTTCGGGTGAGACTTTGACTTCCGCAAGTGGGTCACTGCCGAACGAGCTAGTAGTATAGGGGTTTGTTGGCAAAACTTCACCTCCAAACCTGGGTCAGGACCCCTCAAGCCAATAAATGGTTCCATTGCCGGGACAGGGAGAACTTTGAGGGAGAGACTTGGTAATGCCAAGACCGTATTGGAAGCCTGAAAAGAAATAAATTAATGAGTGGTTTCAAAATCAATTTCAGGAATTCACTGTAAAATAAAATCGCAGTGTCAACTTAACTACGGAGGAGTGGAAAAATAAGTATATTTTCTTGGAAATATATGAGATTTTCTTCGTAGCTTTTGCAATCGAGCTACAGGAGTGGCTCGCAAGACTGATCGATTTTGAAAAGTGTTGGAATATGAACGGGTCACACAGTGGACTCCAGAACTGATTCGGCAGTTGGAAAATACTGATAATACTATTACTCGCACGGTAGATCATTGGGTGGACAGTGTCATAGGAGGATTTGTGACTGAGTTTGCAATCGATCAATTTGTGTCCTACTCAGAAGCAGAGTGGAGGTTCTTCAAGGGTTTCCGGGGTAAGTTCCTAAAAAAAATTTCATTACTGATTAAGATCTTATTGTGTGAGAAAAGTATCTTGTGTGGCCATATCGAGTGATGAGCTCCAATAAAAGTGACGGTACAATGCGCAGTGTTAAGTACTACATAACTAATCGAGAGGGAGATCAATATGTCTACAGTCCAGTGACCAATTTTGCTGCGCATATCCCCCCATCAACACCACCTTTGAATCCTCGTCAGGGCAAGAACTCACCTCTGCCACCACCAGAAGACCATATGGCTTCACAGATGAAGTTACCCACCTTCAATGGTGTCAAGGACGAAGATATGGATTGATTTTGGTTTGTCGCATGATCTATATGGATTGCGCAGAATGTAGCGAGCGATGTTGTGAAAAGAGCGCAACTATCTCTTTCTTTTGAAGGAAGGGCCCTGGACTGGTACATGTGATACCTCGACCAACATGCAAATGCGAGCATTGAGGACATTGATAACACCTTGAAGAAACAATTCAAGAAGCCTAAGGCCTACTCCCAGCTAGTGAACGACCTGAAATATTTCAAACAAGGTCCATCTGACTCTGTATGGGAAGCTGATCAAAGATTGAAAAAAGTAATCAGAGAAGGAGGATTCCAATATGATGACAGGTAGGATGTGCAGTGGTTCATTTATATGCTTTTGCCCCACCTACGAATACCAATGGGCCACCAAGACATTGAGTCACAGGAGAAGGCCTTGGAGATAGCAATGAAGTTGGAGGCTACGCCACAAGATGAAACCCAGTTAGGCATACAACAGATACAAGGTCTGCTGGAAGAAATGCACATGGAGATCTAGAATCTACGAAAGGAACAAGGAGCGGAGGACAAATGGTGCATACGATGTAGGGTGAATGACCACACCAAGGATATTTGTCTACTATTAGAAAACTACATGCAGGCTGGAGGACCTAGAACGTTGTGCCCTAGAGAAGCTATGGGACCAAGTATGCTGGCACTATGATGTGATGACTGTCGCATTGCGGGGTTGCACGACACCAACCACTACCCTCACCTTGCTGCTTGTATTACAAAGGTTAAGCAGCAATGGTTTAGTTTTTGTAGGTCTGTGGGGCATGATGAGCAGAACTGTCGAACTTATGATCTCTTGATAGACCGAGGAAACATCTATAGGATACAGACAGATCCTTCATCACCAAGGACCCCCTCTGGTATTTAGGACTCCATCATTAGGGGAAGGGGAGGGGGTCGAGTTGGAAGCATAGGTAGGGGAAGAGGCCAAATAATCTATTATAGCTACGGGTAAATAGGTAACTTTGCAAGGGACTGTCCAAACCCTACAAGGCAATCCTATAGGTATTGTAGGTAGCTGGACCATGTGATTGAGGAATGCCCGATTTTGATGGCTAAGGTGCAAGAGAAGTAGCAGACACCTACGTAGAATGTGCAAAGGGTTACGACGGAGCCTCCAAATGAGGGACCAAGTATTAATATCATAACCCGTAGTGGCCTAGCGACCCAAGGGGGGAAGAGAAAGCTGTGGCTAAGCCTCTGATGAGGAAAGTGGTCATCAATTCATAGGGCTTGGACCTATAAAAGGAAATGGAAACCTTTATCGCAGATCAACAGGACTTCACAGAAGCATCTTCTTCGCAGGACCCTGCGGCCACCAAAGAAGGAGAGGGGGTCCAACCATTTTTACAAGCATGCATGAAACTGTTGTGCAACCAGTAGGTGGTTGAGAACCTCCAGAAACTATTAAACAGCTGTGTAGAGAAAACTAACCTGACACTAGAAGTGAAGGATGTAAACACACTATACAGGTAGAAGAAATGCACTGGTAGGGAAATGAGCCTCACAACCCAAATCAGGGATTACGAAATGAAGCAACTTATTTTGGATCTATGGTCGGATGTGAACATGCTGCCCAAGAAAACTTGGCAGTGCATGGGAGAACCTAAGTTGGAATGGTCCACTATCCAGCTGCACATGGCCAATCAGTAGAAGATCATATCGTTAGGAAGGTTATCACATATTGTAGTGGATATTGTAGGAGTTAAGGTTCGGGCTGACCTTGAGGTCATTCAGATTGTGGAAGATGCAGACCCTTACCCTGCGCTCCTAGGGTTAGATTGGGCCATCAACATGGGTGGTATTATCAACTTGAAGAAGATGAGCATGGTATTTGAGAATGGAGGGATACGAGTGACAGTCCCCTTGGACCTCGCAGAAGGAGAAAGGTATATGGAGACAGTGCGTATCAACGAGGAGGTAGATCACATATACAATTTAATTACACAGGATGAAGATTGGATCAACCCTATGACTGATAGTATGCTTTGCTGGGAAAAGGATAGCGATTGTTTTTATGACTCTGATAGAGAACTAGAAAATTGGTAAAATCAGTTGCGCGACATATTCGCACTACGATGTTTCAGAATTTCAAGGGATTTCCAATGTATATCCCCAGAGGTAAGAAATCTGCCCTACTTTGATGGTTCTAGTAGCGTTAAATAATTTTTCGAAGAATTCAAAGCTCAAGTTCCAAACGAACGAAGGTTATGGGCCCTCAATCTCGCCCTACGTGCAGCACTTGCGAAGTGGTGGGATGAACATAAGGAAAAATTCCAAGAATGGGGGGCATGGTGGAATATGTTACTCCTAAGCTTCGACCCTCTAGCTCACTTACGCAGGGAACAACCTAGACTGGTAATCTGAAGCTGCACAAACTTGCACAAGATAACTACCGCTAGCAGGAAAGCGTGCGTGAATGATAGGTGCATCTACTATAGAAACTCTCTCAAGATGGTGGATACTATGGAAGCTACGGATCTAGAAGCAACTACAGCTATCAAAAAACTGCGCTTGCTCCTCCACTTTGTACGCTACTACAAAAAAACTGGGCAGGAGTACGCATTGATCACAACGCCTCTAAAAGAGCTGCTTCGCAAGGCCATTTTAGTTCGCATGGACGCTGAATGTCAAGGGAGATTCAAACTAGTAAAGAAAACAATAGGTCCACTCAGAATGTAGATGGAAAGTTGGCTAGACCACCATGTGCACAGGAGTCCCGCTAAACACACATAGGCATGATGGGAACGCAGGTGTGCATTGAGCGCACCAGAGCTGCGAAAACTAGCCATTGGGACAGCCAAATTGAGTAAAATGAAAATCTATCGTTGAATAGAGCGGGCGACTGGAATTTAATGATGTGATTGCAAGATATTTTTTATAGTTTACATTATGGTAAGTTCCAAGTGTAGCTTGCATAACTACTGACCGCTCGCATTAGCTATAAAACGGGTCAAACAGTCCAGAAAAGGGTTATGTATTAGTTGTATAGCTTGTACTTGGCATATATTACCGTGATGATTTGGTGCTACAAGATGCTCAATGTTTATAGTGTCTCCTTCATGTCTGAGAAACATACCCTCTCGGACAGTAGCAACCCAGAGTTTGTTTTTCATGTGAGGATGACGGCTATGAACCCTGCTGAGCCTTCTGAACCAGTGACATTAGTAGAACAGGGGACTAAGGAAGTGGTGGAAATGGAGTCTAAGGTGGAAGAGATTCTCTCTACATTGAGCATAACCACGAGGAAAGGAAAATAAAAGGCACAGAGCTCCAGAAAGCCCCCGAAGCCGAAGAAATGGGCTATAGGAAAGTCGTGAACTTCCCCACGAACCACAAAATCCCCACAGGTAGCTCGGGAGGAGGCACAACCCGTTGAGCCAATTCACTAGTTACCTCCCTTTGTTTGACCATGCAGGACATAAACGCACATGCCAAAGAATCTTGATGGCCTGGTCACTTACCTGTAGATGACGCTTACCCCAAGGGAGGTCCCCATCGTTTATGAACCTTTTGGTAAGCTTCGCGAGGTCAAGTTTGACGATCACGACCTAGCCAACTTCAAAGAATTCCCTGAACTAGCACCTACATTATACCTTAACTTGATTCATGATGAAAATGGAGTTACGTTCATCCCCGTGTGCTGGGTGCATGGGTTGGTAGGGTCCAGGCTCCTGAACTTACTCAGGATGCCCCATTTTGGTCATTAAAATATTACGGACCGATTTTCACGGCAACTGCTCGCCCTAATTCATGAAGGTTGCATGTGGATCCAGGACAGGACTCATATTGATGTTGCAATGATTCATAGGATTTCTGGTGTCCCGATGAACGAACCAAGCCCTTTGGAGCAATTGGGTAAGAAATACGAAGCCGAGATTGCTGAATTTGTGTGCCAAAAATACAAGGTGGAGCAGAATACACAATTGGGCATGATGTTGCTCACGTGCAAGTTGATGTGAAAATGCCAAGTTGCCACCGTCCCTACCTATATGATCCAGCGAGTGGGCCAATCTGGGAAGGGATTCTATTTCAATTGGGCTCAACACTTATGTGAAAATTTTTTGGCCAACGTCCAAGAATCCCAAGACTTAGGGCACTCCTTTTTTTACTCATGGATGTTGTTCCTCATAGGGTTTGTCATCTGGGAAGCTCCTGCGAATTTTTTCCTCCCTGAGCTTACCCTGGATATGTGTGAAGGAACCTGTTATGCACACTTTTGGGACTCCAAGGATGCGCAATGTATAGAGGACAATAAATTCTTCTAGGTCCTCTTCTAGAGAAGTGTGGCAGCTGCCATCAATTCTCAACCACGCTTATCACCCACAGTCTACGATAAGTACAAGTGCATCGCGACCTTTCAGGTGACCATGCACAACATACAAATTCGGAGCCAAAAGGAGAAAGCTTGGACTTCGGTCCCCTATATGGTCGCGGACGAAGAAATTGACAATGTTATTTCACTCTGGCCCCCGCATTGGAAGATTGGCTTCAAGATCGGGGTGCAGGGTCCTAAATATGTCAGAAAAACACAAGTAATTCCCCCTATCACTATTAAGCATATTGGAGGCTCCAACAAAAGTACCGAGAAGGACAAAGAAATGGCTGCAAAGAAAGATGTGCAGCAGAAGCAGACTGATGAGAAGGACACCGAAGTAGCAACACAGAAGGATTCACAACTTGTCTTAGGGAAAGAAGGAGGGGGTGCAAGAGGAACTTCATCCCCTCACAGGACGAAGCGCATAGGAAAGCCTGCCAAAGGACCCCAGAAGATGTAGCACGCTCAGTGGAAATAACGCGATGAAACTGTCACCTTGATTGATAGTGACCTTGAATAGATGACTGATCCAGTCTCTCTAGCCACACAGGATCGATGGGAAGCCCTTGAAGAACAATGGAATGTTATGCTCACCACATTACAGGTCGAGCTCCAAGAGTTGCAACTAAAGACAGACACACTACACACCAGTGTGACTTTGGTACGAATGGCGCAAACCACCAGCAGTGCTACACTCACAATGACAGAAATCCACCTCTTCCATTTTCCAGGCACAACCCTTATGATCAGTCCATCCAACCTGAGCACACAGGCCCATATTTTCTGGGAGGTACATCTTAACCTAGCCAGACTACCCCAATATGCTTTACAGGGACTCCACATGGGTATATTTCAGGAGATTCAGCACGAGGACCTGCAGATTCACCAATAGCTAGTCTTGGCTGAGCAAAAGATCATTGAAATCAATGCCGCAATCATCTTTGCCACCATGCACCAGAAGGAGCTCGAAAGCTTCATTCATCAGCTCTGCACAGAAGTTCCAGCAGAGATTCTAGCTACTGCTATGCCCCAGGAAAATGTTGAGGGGTTGGTCTCCACATTGAAGGCATCTTGAACAGAGGTTGTGGACGTTAAGTCATGGATGGAGTAGCAAATTTCTGATCTGCAGGCTAAATTGCAGCGTAAAACACCTCCGGAGGTACGGGCCCAACGAACTGCGCTGGTCACCGCAGCTACGAATGCCATCATAGGAAAGATCATGCAAGGTTCCCAACTACTAGAAACTTCCATGCAGCTATGGACCAAGGTCCAACGCGATCCACTCTTGCGTAAAATAACCCAGACCCTGCGACTGAAAGAGGAGACATTTGAAACATTGGAAGCCACCCTACCCACATTGGTTCCTTCTCAGCGCTTGGCACGACTACGAACCAACCAAGACCTCCAAGCTGAGATAGAAGAGCTTCGATAGAAGAAGAAGGCCCCGAACGACTACCTAAAACCTTGGGCTGCTGACGCCCTTAAATTGTTGCAGGATGATGATGTAGCCATGAAGTAGCTCAACCAGACCCTTGAAAGTGTGACCACTGCGACAGAAGGCCAGATTTCACATAAATTGGTGAACATTGCCTAGAATGTTGTTGCCCAAAGTGAAGTTGTGCTGCCCCCGTTGGCTAAATCGATCAAACTATTGCAGGTGTAGGTGATGACCCCACCATATTAGTGACTCATAACGAGTCACAAGATTGTGTTGGGGGACTGTTGGAACAAGGTCTCCTACAAAGCTACGACTCCGGTCCATTTTGTATATTTTTTATTATATTTAGTCTAACGTAGGGGTTTTGGGGTGGGTCAAAGCCCCTAATGCATTGTAAGTGGGTCAACGGTAGACCAAGAGTCTGCAAACCATGGTTTGCGAACCGTTGGATGCCTAGGCTAAGGTAGTATAAATACTTGAACCTTTTTAAGTCGATAGCTAGAGAATTAATAGATATTGATATGAAGTACCAATTGCTATATATTGGGTTGGGTTGTTTGGGTTAGGACTCCTGCTGGCTGTGTGCATGGAGATCCTTTGTCTTGTTGTGTGCGGACCCTGTTGGCTGTGTGCGCAGGTGGTATTCGGGGAAGGTAAGAGGATTTTGATAAGAAATATATGTGAAGTATTGCTGAAACATATGATTTTGTCAGGATCTATTCTATTATGATTGATGTGAACTAATATTTTCTGATTAAGCTACGAACTTGTATGTTTTATCTCTGTGGTATGAAAGTATTTGCACTTAGTATGTTACTGTGATGTGACTGTTGTTGCACATACTGATTGCATCTCTGTTAATGAATGTGAACTATATATGTTGACAATATTGGCTGTGATTATGTTTTTTTATTGTTGTAATTTATGATACACACATGGATGTGAACATGCTAGAGCAGATATAATAAGAACTATAGTCTGGTTACATTTTATAACTCTGTGAATCACCCTTCTGTGCAGATCTGATAATTGCAGGCCCGTGTTATTACCTACTCTCTGTCACGTTGCAGAAACCTGGTTCCAACACCCTTAAATACTACTTCGGGTGAGACTTTGACCTACGCAAGCAGGTCACTGCCGAAAGGGCCAGTAGTATAGGGGTTTGTTGGAAAACCTTCACCTCCAAACTTGGGTCAGGACACCTTGAGCCAACACTCAATATGTAATAATTTTTTAAAATATGAAATAGGTTATTTAATTTTGATATCTTAGGAACAAAAACCTCCTCTAATTCACAAAATTCAACTTTTTTTCGTCACAATATGTTCTACAAAAGGATGACTAAATAGGACATTTCTGGAAAACATGCCTTTAAGGATTCTTTCAATTTTTCCAAAATTTTTTCCAAATTTCCTCAAAATTTCTCTAGAGATGCCAAACAAGGTGTGTTATGCTATCATGGATGTATCAACAATTATGTCCAACTTATCCTCCTCTTTTCTGCAAATTAGGGTTTCCTTTGAATTTTGATTTCAAGTAGGGTTTATACTACTCAAGGTCTAGGTTCATGCCTTTGAACCAATACTCACCATTTTTTGGTATCCTCGTATCTGCTACAATAACATCTATTTAAATGGTTAATGTAACCCCTGCAATTGTGACTTGGTCTTTTTGGAGGTTTGTGATGAATATTCTCGTCAAATTTGAATAATTTTTCACTTTATGTACCATTTCACAAAACTCAAAACAACACACATGTTGGAAGCATTTGACTGCTAGGGATGATGACATCAACTCCCTAGTGTTTGATGGCTCAACCCTTAATATTATAGCTCTATTTCAGGTCTTTCTCTCTTCCTCCATGGTGTTTAGTTTACTAGAAACCCTAGGGGGATGGGAAAGGAAAAAGGAATAGGATGATGGGGTTAGGAGTTGGGATATGTGTGGGAAAATTTAGGGAAGGATGTAGCTGTTTCAGGAAATAACTCCCTAGAGGTCGTTGGGTCGAAACCTCCACAGATCAGGGCATGCTTTATTAAGGTCTCTGAAATCAATGCAAACTCGAATTATTCCTTGTTTCTTATCTACGGGAACAGGGTTCGAAACCCACTCAGTCAAAGGAACAGGGAAAATAAATCCCGCCTTAAGGAGATTTTCCACCTCGGCTTTGATATCTGCAGCCTTCCTAGGATTGACCGGACGAAGTTTTTGCCTCACAGGCTTAGCGTTTTCGTAAGTCTTGATCTCATGCTGGACAATAGATGGATCTATACCAGGCATTTCCTCATAAAACCAAGCAAATACATCCCTAAACTCTTTAAAGAGATCGGTGTAAATATGAATCTCTTTAGGGGAACATTCAGCTCCGATGAAGACATTCTCTATAACATTGGGATTTCTGGAAATGTTCAACGGGATAGTTGGAGAAATCACAGCCATGTTCCCTTCAGCATATACCTATGTTGGTGCTAAAGGGTTCAAGACTCGGCGAACAGGACTAGGAGACAAAGGACCTGGAAAACTTGATTCAACTTCGCTTAAATCAGGTAAAAATTAAGACCGATTATGCAAATCATTCCACGGTCTATCTAGACCAGTCATAGCTTCTAGGATGGCCTCTTCAGATGGAAGAGTGGTATCAAGGAAATCCTAGGTAGAAGAAGAACTAAGTGTCCAAGCCGGAGCCACATCGCCATCCAACTCATCTGGAGCAAGAGGAGATGGAATGGACTCTGCAGAGTCAACAATAGATTGATAAGCAATCTCAGCTACAGACATCGGAAATTCCATTCCACCCACTTGACCTTCCACTAATGTGGAGGTAGGAGAAGGCAAGGTCCAAGGATTCGAAAAGTAATGAGTTCTAAAGAACTCTCTTCGAATAGGAGACCTGGAGGATGAAATTTCATTTATATGAACGGTAGGAGGTGGAATATCAAAAGTACCCATCAAAGACGAATACATTCCAACCCCTAAATTCTCAATAGCCGACTTGGTATTATCTAACTTTGGAATAGTTGAGTCAGTAGATGCATTTGGGTCTACAGGAGAACAGTCTAGTTGATCCACTGTAACAATCCTCCCTTCGTGGGGGAAACAAATAATCCGAAACAATGAGGATGCAATGGCATCCATCTCATAAATCCAGTTTCGCCCCAACAAAAGGTTGTAGTCCAAGCTTGCATCAACTATCTCAACCTCTATATTTACAGTTTTTCCCCCAACACAGATGGGTAAAGCTGGGATAATACCATGCGGTCTGTGAGAATGACCATCAAACGCAGTCAGAAGAGTAGCAAATGGAGCAGCTGTGGGAGATCCAACTCCCTTCCAACATGCGAGAGACATCACGCATGTGGAAGCACCCTCATCAACGACCATCCGAAAGATATTGAATTTTCGGAACGACGATTTGATATGAAAAGCCATATGATGGGGGAGTCTCTTTTCAAAATTAGACATATCAAATGTAACCATAAGAGAGTTCTTTGGATCGACAGCCCCAATAGCAGTGAGCAGAGCGCTGCGCTGAGCAGGACAAGACTAGAGCACCTCAAGAGCCGACATGGCACTAGGACTCTGCGCCACATCTTCTACAATAGAGTAGTTCTGGGTAGCCCTAGCATTCAGATTAATCGTCGTATGCTTAGTAGATGCTTTTGGCATCCGAGGTATAGGCTCAACAATAGGCCTCGTAATGTGAAGCGGCTCAGTACCATCGGGAGTACCCTTGTCTTTCGAAGACTCCTCTTCGCCATAATCACAGGATCTCATGGCGATATCCACGTGATCACTCATCATGTATATGTTTGACGGAGTTTCCCCTTCCTGGGTGCCCCCAGAGGAAGCCCCAGTATTTTGATTCGCGCCAACAACAAGTTGTTGCCCTTGGGGAAAAGGGTTTGTCAACACAGCCTGGGAACTAGAAGAACCCTGCTGAGCTAACAAGCACTGTGCATCCTGAATTTTAGGGCAAAGGTGAGTAAGATGGTCTCCAGCACATAACTTGCATGGAAACTTCACTTTCTTTTTATCCTTTGGACCCTCACCAACATGGTCGTTGGATTTATTTGCATTACCCTTCCCATTCTTACCCTTTTTCTTATTATTGTTCCGTCCCTTCTTCTTCCCTTCGGATTGTTGATTTCCTTTGGGGTCAGAAGTCTGAACAGCATTTATTGACAACGATTGAGAAGGCGATGACTCAACAGGCACATCCTGACTAAAAGGAGCAGATTGTAAAGACAACCGCTGCAATTGACTAAGCAGGTTAACTGCACCACTATTGATCGACCCAATAAGTCCATCACCATGAGGACCAGGTTTAGTCTTGGATAAGTCTAATTTGGAGTGAGGAGTGTTAGGCAAATATTTGTGAAGGACATCGGACTGAGAATATATCAATTCAAGCTACTGGGCCCTGAAAATAGCCTGTTCCTCAGAAAATACCCCGGACAAGGATACATCCTTAGAAATATCTGACTGCAGAGATTTCAAAAACCATTTCAAAAGGAATTCTCCTGGAATATGAGCTTTAATAAGCCTCTTCCTTCTCTGCCATTCCTGAATATGATCAGAAATGTGGGTTGCATTGTCCTGCTTAAAATTAGCTAGGAGTTCAGTCCCGACATCATAACGGACAAGCAACTAGAAATGATTTAGAAATGTCATAGCCAGATCTCCAAAAGTAGCAAAACTGCCCCCAGTTAAATCAATATACCACTTGGCAGCGTTTCCAGTTAAGGTGCGTTGAAACAATATCAAGCTAATCGAATCCTCGATCAGGGAGTTAGATGAACACCATAAATGGAAGGTGGTGATATGATCAGTCGGGTCCTCTCCATTCTTTCCTTCAAACTTTGGAATGTCTGAAGGTAGTTTGGTAGGAACTGGAGGCCACCCCAGACTATATCAAATCGGATCATTCGTCAATTTCGACAAATCTGGCAAGTTCAACGTTGCCAGAAAAGGCAAGCGAGGAGGAGCCTGAGGATTCCATCCTTGGTGTGATGAATTCCCTACATTCTAAAAAGAATAACCGGGATTTGATGAGGCACCAGGTTGCCAGAAAGAACTCGTAGAAAATTTTCGGCCATAGGACCCAGCATTTGGAGAAGGAACCCCTCCCAACGTAGGGTTACCAAAGATTGGACCAGTTCCCCCCCCCCCCCTCCCAAAGTCATGAATGAAGAGGAAAGCCCCTGATAGGGGTTCCAAGCATTAGAAAGAGGGGAAAAAGTATGATAAGCACTCGATGAAGGGAAAGAAGCATTCCCTTGTTGACCAGCGTAAAACTGATTCCCTGCCCCCACTGTTGTAAATACAGGGTTCCAACCTGTAAAGGTAGTCAAACTCTGACCCCCAGACCAAGGGTTAAAAATCTGAGTCTGAGAAGTAAAAGGAAAAGGCCGTAAGGAAGGATTCGAACTAGGAATATGCCCAGTTCCGAAGGGGAACCCTTGAAAAGAAGCTGACCCACTAGCCATGGAAGACATGGGTGTAGACGCAGTTGCAGCAGCGGAAAATGAAAACGAAGGAATCCCACTAGTGGGCATTCCAAAAAAAAAGGGACCAGATTGAGAAGCATGTGCTTAGGTGAAACCAGAGCCAAACACAGCAGTACTAGAGGCAATCGAAGATATAGCAATTGTGCCTCCTCCTTCAACTGAAGCAGGAGTTTGAATGCCTGCAGCACTCACAACTGAAGTCGCGTTCCTAGTCGTGGCCATCGAAAGGTATGAATAAGATGGAGGAATTTCTGGTCTTTTTGACTCAGGTCTGATGTACTTAACAAGAAATAGATAATCAGGAGGAAGAGGATATGGAAGTGACTGAGGAGACTCGAGTACTTCCTCTACTTATATTCCTAACTCTCCCGGAAATAAGACTCTTGAGGTGAGCGGAACGCTCCTCTTAGAACCAACACCGGAACCAACTATGAAACCTTCAAGCCCTTGTGGAGGATCTCTCTACACTGCGTCAGATATCACAGGGTGATATTCACCTGCTATGTTACTCCTACGCCTTCTTGAAGAAGGCTCAATAGTTTCGGGAGATAACCCCCGAACTCTCCTCAATCGACGAGGTGCTTGATCAACCACTTTAATAGATTTAATTAGACTCAAAAAAGTATAAATCTAAGCAAGCTAGGAGCAAAGAGAACTCACTACAAAAATTCCTAAGATACAGCCAAGCAAGCAGCCTTCAGGTATTTCCGCTCCGGGTGATTAGGACTGGACACCAAAATACGAGAAAGCGAAAAAATAGTACCTCCCAAAAGTAGTCTGGGATAATTACAGCCCAGGCCTACTAGCGAAGGTAACAGAAACACTTACGCTGACCTCCTAACAATAGCCTTTGCCGGTGCAAGTACCCAAGCTTCGTCGGGGCACCCTCCAGAAGTACTGCTGGAAGTGATACGATGTCTGCCTCAGGTACCACGGGTATTCCCCCCCGCAGTCACCTGTGTGGAACCTAGGAATGGCAACTATGGGCACCAATCTGTGTCAGCAGCCGGGCAGAATGGTCTTGAGGCAAGATCCAACAAATCAGAGAGGGGGTATCTCTCTTCTCGGCCTTCACTTTCCCTTGCGCTTGACTCTCTGGAGGAGAGCTTTCCCGGTCCAGCTAACGGAGTTGGATTTCGCTCAATTAATAAACTTCTATGTTTTAGTTTGAGCGGCCTTGGAGAGTTAACTCTCCACTCACCTAATCCAAGGCCCTACAACCTAGCTAGTTGGTGTATGACACTTAATAAAAAACTTGCTAGTTGTTTTTAAATTAATGCGCTTATTTTAGTTGGCTGTTATATTAAGTCAAGGGAATATGGAAATGAAACTCGTGATGTTTTATGACGCAGAAAAGAAATTAATGAAAACCAAACTACATGCAAATGCAGTAATTGCCTTTCGATGAAAAGAAATTTCTACACAGGTTCTACGAGACTATATTTTTTTCTTTTCAGATAACAAACTTCACACTCGCAAAAATTATGAAAAAGACTAAATGCTTAAGTGCACCTAATGCAAATTACTAAGAGCATGCCAATTCTAAGATGCAAAATCTACCAAAGAAAAGAGAAATTTCCAAAGAATCCTTAAGTTTTATCACTTTTCTGGTTGTCCACAAAGCTAGTTCCCAAAATCAGAAACTCTCAGTATAAAGACACCAAAATATGCTCGAAACAAGAGAAAGAAACCAATGAAAATTCCCTTCCCAAATCAAGTCAGAAACCGAAGGCAAGAAATCTCAACAAAGCTTCAAAAGATGAAAAGAAACCAAAACAAAAATGCAAAACAAAAGCAAAGGCAAAACAAAATGTTTTTGAGCTTTTTGAATTTTATAAAAGAAGACTTCAAAGAGACCAAGAAAACTATCCAATCACCAAGCCAAACAATCTCCGAATTTCAAGCAAAAACTTCAACAAAAATGCTGTAAATCTTATAGTGCCACTTAGTAGCAAGATTTATGCAAGCAAAAGGAAGACAAGAAACTCAGTGACTCAGCCCAGAAGAATAGCACAATCTTGCAACAAATAAAACTTCAAAGAACCAAAACTGACTCTTCAAAAATTGCGACAAGACCTAGTCAAATGAAATCAAGAAAACCAACCAAAAAGCAGGCAAAAATTAAAGTGCAAAGCAAGACATAAAGTGAGGAAAGAGCATATGAGTATAAGCTCTCTGTCCTGATAAAGCAGAACAGCCAGGAATCTCCAGAAAGAGATCTTGGTACTCGAACCAGAAATGCAAGCACTAAACAACAAGATTTGCCAAATGAGCCAGTCTTCAATCAAACAAGAGAGAAAAAGACCAATAACCACTATCAACACAATCCAGAGACTATAAGGACACTGCAGGAACAAGTCTCCATAGGTAGACAAGACCAAAAAGTCAAGAAATCAAAAATTTCAAAATTTGCCCAGGCATACGCTACTTATCAGCTTTTCAACAAGCGTGCATACGCTACTATTTCAAAGGAAACCCGCGTATACGCGACTTCCTTTAACAAAAAATGAGTGTATACACGTCTGTGTGTAGAAAAACTCGCGTATGGAAAGGTAACTAATGAAAAACAAAAATGATCAAGCCTGGATAAAGAACCAGGTCTTTAGTCAGACTGAGAAAAAGCTAACTGGACTGGAAATAATGATTAAAACTGTTGGAAACTTTTAAAACAGCTGAAACCACCCAACAGGGGAATCACAAGAATGCGATCCCCAGTGGAGTTGTCAGTTCGGTTTCGGGAAATAACTCCCTAGAGGTCGTTGGGTCAAAACCTCCACAGATCAGGGCATGCTATTCAAGAAGGACTCACACAACCACGCTTGTACGCTAAAAACTAGATAACATCGATTGTAGAACTCACCCGTAGATCCTACGTTTGATGTAGATCCCGCGGGGTCCAAACCCCCAGCAACCCTTCTTCCTCTTCAACCTGAAAACCAAGAAGAAACGTGCACAGAAATCTAGTTGTACAACATATATTTATCCTAAATGTCAGTGTAATCCATGTGAAACATCATATAAACAATAATAAATGCTTAAATAACAATCTTTTCACATATGCAAGCAGATATTAACACGTGAATTCGGGAACAAGATGGTTCTTCTTCATTACGAATAGCATGTACAGTAATAGAAAGGTGGAGAGATCACCTGAATCCTTCCACGATCTTCGAACAGACCATCGTCCGGATCCGTCCCGCCCTTGCCTCGCTAGGATACTTTCAATACTTGTGCACATGAGATGACATATAAGCTGATGAACATCTCTAGGAAACAAGGGTTTCCTGTAAAAATCTGGGAAGTGCAGGAGGCATGGGAAATCAGACTTGAATTGGGGCTCCAACAGAGTATAATATCTATAATTTCTCTCTCTCCCTTAGGCCATGCACATGAGGGGCTTTTATACTCCCTCAAAGTAGTTTCAATCAGTTGGAAACAGTTGGCCACGGGTTGGGGTGGTTGAACTACTGGAATAACCATAAACCCAGCCTCGAAAATAGGGAATTTTATATATTTTTTAATTATTTTAATTGCATACGCGGGAAATTATCTCTGGACTCGCGTATACATGCGGAAAATTCTGGGCATACCCGCGTATGGGATTTGAAACACTGTTTTTAATGAACTTTTATCCAAGTCTGTGGGAATGGGTGCCCAAGGCCAAAAAGACAACCATGAATCACGTGAGGGTTAAAAATGATGCTATAATAGTATCGTAGTTAGGGACCTTAGGGAGGTGGAGGGAAGCTAAAATAACAAGGGATATGGGCTAGGGAATGTAATTATAGATGTATAGTTTAGCTACCTAGAACAACACATCGTAGGGGTAGGGTTTGGGGATAGGTTTTAGGGAATGAGAGTTTGGGAGGGGCTTATGGTTTTAGGGATTTATTTAGGTGTGTATGAGGATATGGAATGGGAGAGAGGGTATAGTGTTTGGAAATTTTAAAAAACATAGTCTTCTAAAGAATCGTAGCGTAGGAGGAAATTAACAAATTTTCTGTCATAAGAATGAAGACACTGAATGAAAGAAGATGTGAAGTGGCTCAAATTACTTGTTTTATCCTTAATAAAAGTCGTTCTTGATTTTGGAAACACTTTTATACCCTTTTTAAATCTTTCTAGCCCAAGTGCAGCTTCCCTACAAAAAGCATAGCGCTAGAAGGAAAAGCAATATGTGTGAAGGAACAACGCAACATGTCCGTGAGAAAAGTGCAGCGTGAGATTGAATACCATGTTTAGAGGCCTTCCTGAACTAAAAATTGAGCTCATGATGATCATTGGAAACAAATCTCTGTGGGCTACAAAATGGACCCCTCAAGTGTTGAAAATGATCAAGTATAGCCCCTCAAAAAGCAATTCTACCAAGACTAGTCAAAAAGCGCAGCGTGTCCCTAGGAAAAGCACAACATGAAGTTGCATGTCACTTTTGGAGGCCTCCGAGAACTCTAAATTGAGATCATGATGTCTCATTGGAAATCTCTTTCTTTCTAGTTATCATTTGACTCATCAAGAAGGTGATGTGGACACTGTATCACAGAGAAAATGCATTTTCCCTAAGAGTACTCCAGAATTATTGCAACTCTCTTGTAGCAACTATATTTTGGGCATTTATTTGGAACATTGAATATTTTTGAAACCTTGAACTGCAAATTTTAAGAACATGAAGTTCTTATTAGTTGTATAAACATAAAATTACATTTTTGAAGTCAAAATTTATTGACGAAAATTGGCTATTACCACTCCTCCAATTGGAGGATTTTATGCATAAAATGAGAGTTTTGGTAACCTTGAAACCGTAATGACCTAATGGAGACATGGAAATAAATTAAATGATTGTGATTATGACTGAAATTATGATGAAAATCCCTAAATTATGATACACTCACATGAGTGATGACATGGACCAACAATTCAAATTTTTGGAAGGAGTGGAAAATAGTCCTAAACCTAATGACAGTGACCAATTTTTTTCTTGAAGACCTAGTGAAATGACAAAAAATTTACTATGGGACCCTAACAAGACATGATAAGAGTCCATTTGATCATTGGTGATAGAATTCAAATACTGACAGTAACATTGGCTCCAGATCGAGATGGCAGCTCCTTGGATGTTTCAAGAACATCGTAGACCAAGTAGCCTTATCCATTGGGAATGGAGTCAAAAGAAAAATAAGAGGCTTGATATTGAAAAATTACTGACAAAATTAACTATAGACTAACTGAAAGATTTACTGAAAGATACTTTTTAAAAGAAATGTTGAGAATTCAACTTATTCATCACACCTACTTTAACTGATACATACATCACCTGATCAAGTGAAATGGAACAAAAAATGTAACCATGTAAGAATTTTGTGTGCTAGTTGAATTCTCCACAAGTTCTTGCTCATGAGAAAGAAAGGAAAACTAAGGAAAGGCAATTCCCATGAAATTTTTTCATCAAATTGAAACTTAATAAAATTGCAAAGCATGATCCCACCGGCTGACCTCAATAATGTTGCAAAAGGATCTTCATAGGAATACATATTAATTTCCAACCCATCTAATAAATTCCTACTCTGCTCTAGGTAGTATTCATACCTTGATTTGAAAAAATTTCCAACATCCGTGCTTTCCTCCCTTGATGAATGCAACAAGTTTACAAAAGGATCTCGAAGCTCACAAATGACAAATTTTTCCTGATGATCAACAACAAAACAATAATCTTCTTCATTACTCTCCTAATATGACTGGAAATCTTTGTATGAGATTTGTAATGAGACTCCTTCTAAACAATACAGTGAATTCGGGTGATGGATTGAAGTTCTATAATCTTTGCTCTGAAGCTCATAACCAATTAATGGAGAAGGACTTTGATTATAGATATCATCCAAAACATCAGCTATTGGATAATGGAGAACTTGAGATGATTTTTGAAAATTATCATACATTGGTTTCAATGAGATAAGATGATTTTCTACAGGCTTATGATTCTTTATTTCAGAGATATTATGAAAATTTCTCTTCAAAAACTGAAATGAGTCAAAACTTAACGGTAAAGAATCATCATGCATCAATTAATAATATGTTTTAGGTTCTAAGCTTTCATGTGTGATTTGAAACTCAATGTAACTTAGTGGCCGGGATTTTTGAGCGAAAGAAACTTACATATCACAAGTGTTCTCCTGAACCAATTTATGAGAAGGGTGCCCATTTATATTGTTGATAACTCGCTTATCTTATGGCTTATATTTTTCAGTTATTTTCGCAAATAAGGAGAAACACAAGGGTAAGGTGTCCTGATCAAGAATTTCACTGTGTCCTTCATGCTCAATTCAACACATAAAGACTGTTGATTTCTGATCTTAGAAAAAGTTTCTCTAATCAATTGGAATGAAGCGAAACTTAAGGGAAAATATCCTTCACTTACTTCAAAATTTTCTCCATTTTCCTCATTGTTTTCATCACAGATATACATCAGCTGATCACTACATTTCAGTTGCTAAAACTGAGCTTCCTCCTCCCACAAACCAACTATTGATTGCTCTGCAAAGTTATCTACAAATTGGAAAACATAATCATCATCATACTGATCAAACTTGGGTAAATCATCAATATAAGTAACGTCATCAAACATACACATTAGAACATCATATTTCTTCTCCTTGATTTGATTTACAAATCCATTTTCATGATTTTCAATAAATTAATACAAACAACAACAATTTTTTGATCCATGGTAACTGGGATTAGCACGAAAATGTCTAGGGCCAACAACCTCTTCTTCTGCAATAAGTGGGACATGGTGTTTTTGATCAAAAAATTCATCTCTCATGGTGATATTTTGCATTACTTTTTCCATGGTACTAACCAAATTGTTGAGCTTTACTTCTAACGATGTCAGGTATTCCTTTTCTATGTTCCCCCTTTCTTGTGCCTTCAACTTTAACCTTTTGACTAGAAAATTACCTTCCATATCTATTGCATTATCCTATGTTTCTTTGAGCATTGTACCATTCCTTTCTCTCAATTGAAATTCCATTTCCATATCAAATGCATCCAGGCAGTCTAAGAGAGTTGAACGAGCAGGCAATTTTATATTAAAACAGATTGAATGGTATAGTTGATTAAAACTAGATGGAAAGTGTTGCATTGTTTATCCTGGGCCTATTTTCAGATGATTATATTATTCTAAAATCAGAAAAGGATTCCTCTTGATCACCCATTTATTAAGGAAGACTTTCACAAACTAATGGAAATAAGAAATTCTTGTAACTGGAAAGCTTTTGAACCATTCCTTGGATTCACCTTGCAAATATAGAGGAAATACTCTAATACTAACATCATCTTCATCAACCTCAAAAATATCGAGAAATTTTTCAAAACCCTGAATGTGTTTCTCAGCCGTGATGTTACCATATTCTCCGTCAAATCTCAGAAGATATTTGTAATATTTTTCAGTGAAATCATGGAGTATAGGAGGTAAGATGAGTGGCATGTATCTATCTAGAATTTTACAAGGTATAGAAGTATGTACATAAGCTATAAGATTAGTCTTGATTAGTTGAGGCTTATCAGGTATAAGATGATCATCATAAGATTCATAAGAAGGCTCTTGATCAAGATCAAATGCATAAGGAGAATATGAATCTAGAATTTTCAGAGGGAATGAATCAAATACAGATCTGGGATCTTTTATCCAATATAATATACTTTGTAATATATTCTTTACATTCTCGAGAAAAGAGAAAAACAAATTCAGGACAAAGAAAATGATGTCTTGGATGAAAGCCCGAGTTGAATACCTGATCTTCCCATGTTATCTTTTCATGCTTCTATTGGAAAATTTCATTCTCTACTGGAGTCTTAGATTTTATTTTGAAACGAATTTGGAGTCGGTAGGTGAAGGATTTCAGCCTTTGTGTGTTTGATCATTTTTCACCATCAGCAATAATATCTGATCCTTTTCATTATTTCCCGGGGAATATCTATCACTTTGTTCCCCAGTATCATCGCCAACATGTTATCAGTCCACCAGATCTCCAATGGCTGAGAAGGAGACCAGCAAAGGTAACCACAGACCAATATTTTTCCAAGTAGATAGTGCTACTAGGTAGGAGAGGTATTTCTCCATGATATCAAAACCAAGATGACTGGATAATGAGGATTTTAGTCTAGGTATAGTATGAATAGGGTTTGGTTGATGGATTTTGAGTGATGGATGGTGAATAGATGAAGGAAGAACTAGGTCAGGGAAAAAAAGGATCATAATTGTAGAGATATGATGGGGCAAGGTAGGCATATTGTTTAACACATTAAGATATAAATATAAGTATCAGAGGCTTCTAGGGTTTCATAAAAGAGCATGGACATCATGAATTATTTTCAATCATAAGAAAATGAAACACAAATGTAATAGTTCCTCCAAAATAGAGCATCAAGTAATGAATTATGCGTATATAACTTAGGAATCATTCATATTATGATATGGAATGAATATGGAAAGCATAATACATTCAAACAGATGTAAAATTAAGAGGAAACACTGAAAAAAAACATTACCACAGGAATCACACCAAACTAACTGCAACTCTCTCTATTAGGTCCTGCCAAAATGAATGATTACACTATTTTTCAAATATCGATTACACCACATCCAACCATTGGAATGGAAAATAAAATGAAATATATAGACGAAAATAAACATCTCCCACTCTCAGGGGTCAAATCCATGAATTGTGGAGATTTTCCCTGGAGTCCTCAACTAGAATACTGATTACTATGGAGGTCAACGAACTCATCCCTATATTGACCCAAAATTACAATTTTACTTTATGTATCTACCTTCAGTGACTATAATAAACATAATTACATTTTATTCACTGATTCACTTGACCCAAAATTCTAATTTTACTTTATGTATCTACCTTCGGTGACTATAATAAACATAATTACATTTTATTTCACATTTACATCAGTAAAACTCCATGGAATTCATAAACCAACCGATAAATAGTCAAAATTTTGAACATGACAGGCAATCTAGAAAAAGTATAGTGTGCCCATGAGAAAGTGTAGCTTGACCTTCAAGCTAACTTTTGAATGACTAGCTAAAGTCCAAATTGAGCTCAAGATAGCTCATTGGAATTTTTTTCATGTATAGTTATCCAAAATTTCCTTAAGAAATGATAATTATGGAGTTAAGCCCCTAAAAAACCACATCTTAAAAACTGGTCAAAAAGCAGAGCATGGATTCAAAAAACAAGGCAAAAATGTGTTTTTTTACGGTGTTTTTCAGCTTTTCCACTGGTAAAAACCTCATATTTGTTATTTCCAAGAGTCAAAATGTGATGTAGAGGACATTATATTTCGAACCCAAGTGATTTTTCATCATTTAGAGGCCTCCAGAAAAAGTGCAGCATGGCCCACACTGAGCTTTTTGCAGGCTCACTCTGAAGCATTTGTGAGTTTTCTACAAAAATAGGCTTCACATATGGAGCGATATCTTCTTAACCATGAACAATTAATCACCATGGTTTGGTATCCATATAGCTACTGCAATAGCATCTGTTGGAATGGTGAACATCACCCCTACAATTGTGAGTTCGTCTTTCTGGAGGTTTGTGATGAAGATTCTAGTCAAATCTAGATAATTTTGCACTCTTTAGATCATTTCACAAAAATCAAAACAACCGACATGTTGGAATAATCTAACTGATAGGGTTTATGACATAAAATTCCTGGTGTCTGATGGATCAAACCTTATGATTCTCTCTCCTTTTTTGTAGGTCTTTCTCTCTTCCTCCATGGTGTTTAGTTTACTAGAAACCCTAGGGGAGAGGGGAAAGGAAAAGGGAATAGGATGATGGTGTTAAGGATTTGGGATAGGTGTGGGAAAATTTATGGAAGGGCATAGGTGAGTTAGGGACCTTATGGAGGTGGATCGATTTTAAAATAACAAGGTAAATGGGGTAGGGAATTTAACTACAGGGGTATAGTTTAGCTTCCTAGAAAAGCACATCATAGGGGTAGGGTTTGGGGATAGGTTTTATGGAATGAAAGTTTGACAGGGGATTATGGTTTTAGGGAGGTATTAAGGTGTGTAGGAGGTTATGTAATGGTAGGATAGAGGGTCTTGGGTCATGTCTAAGCCTTAAAAAGTCAATTCTCCCAAGACAAGTAAAAAAACATAATGTGTCGCTAGCAAAACCACAACGTGAAGCTGTAGGTCACTTTTGGAGGCCTTCTGGAATTCCATATTAAGTGCATGATATCTCATTTGAAATATTTTTCTGTCCAGTTATTATTGAACTCGTTAAGTAGGTCATTTGGACACTTTATGATAGAGAAAATGAATTTTTCCTGAGAATACTCCAGAAGTATAGCAACTCTCCTTTAGCGACTATATTTTAGGAATTTATTTGGAACATTGAATCTTTTTGAAACCTTGAACTGCATATTTTAAGAACATAAAGTAATTATTACATATAGAAACATAAAATTACATTTTTGAAATCAAACTTTGTTGAAGAAAATTGGCTATTACTACTCCTCCAGTTGTAGTATTTTATGCTTGAAATGAGAGTTTTGGTGACCTTGAAACCCTAATGACCTAATGGATACATGGAACTGAATGAAATCATGGTGATGATGAATAGAATGATGATGAAAATCTCTAAATGATGATACACTCAGAGGAGTGATGACATGGACCAACAATTTTATTTTTTGGATGGAGTGGAAAATAGTCCTAAACCTAATGACCAGTGACCAAATTTTTTCTTGAAGACCTAGTGAAATGAAAAAAAATTGACTATCAGACCCTAACAAGACATGATAAGAGTCCATTTGATCACTAGTTAGAGGATGAAAATACTGACACTAACTTTAGGAAAGAGGAGCTACAACTGCAAACTCTTGGTTATAGGCACCTTCATCTAGCACTCTGCACAAAAAAAAACAACTGAAATATTTCTTCAATGTAGGCATTCTACGTGGGGTCTAATATGTGGTGGCGCAACAATATCAACATTCATAGATTTCTGTCACTAAATTCTCACCAATTTCTCTACAACACACCCTCTCCTCAACACAACGATTTCTCAAACTCGGACAACAGTCTCTTTGATAATTCTCTACAACACAATAATATCTCAAACTCACACCATAATATATCTAACTGATTGCAAAAAACCCTCATTGTCTCAAATATCAACCTCCTTATGATACCAAATCGGATAATGTGAACTAAACAACTCGATATTTGCATTGAAAACGAAGTATTTTTATACATGGTTATGAAGCTTCTAGACCATGTGGATTGTTGGTGACAGTGGCTTATTAAGGAAGTTTTTTCAACTATACAAAAGCCATAAGAAATCCTACCTAACAAATTTATTGTAGAATGTTAGTTGGAATTAATGTTTTCAAACACTTGTGATGTTGGATGGATCTGAAGGGTGGTTTTATGCTAAAGGTAGGCAAGTAAGGAGTGGACCCATCAACACCATGTAAACCTTTCACATGATAGATATTCCTTAAATAGAGTACAGTAAACTGGTATATACACGGTGTCCCAATAAATATCAGCATTGTTCTTGTTATAAATGGTGTGTTCGTAGCAAATTTTGGGATATCTCAATGATTGAGGAAAGACATTAATTACTCGAGTTGAAGTGAAAATCATTCCCCTGCACCAGCATTAGTACAAATTATTGATCGTTTCCTTTATCACAGATACCCTCAAAACCAAATGAGAAAATAATTTGGATTTGATCAAGGGTGTTAGAATTATTCTTGAGTCATGTTTACAAGCTATTTTGATAACGTCTTGAGGCATACATCACTGAATTTAAATTTTTGACACTTCATATACATGAATCCAATTAATACTTTTATGACAAGATGAAAAATCCTTAAAATACAGCAAGAACACTTCTTTGACCTATAATTAAATCCTTACTCATGAAACCCATGAAGAAAGATTAAGAAAATACATTTTATTAACTTTGACTTCTTCATTACATAAATATATAATTATATAGTCAATATGAAGACCGAACCTAGATACAATTTCCAACACTCCCCCTTAACTAGGGAGGTATTCATAATGGTACATGGTTACTTTTAATATGAATAATATCATAAGAAGAATCAGATTGGTAATCACATCTGTATAAAACCATATCAACCAACATTGTCTGAGTGCAAGGATTTGACTAACAACCCAATCTCTCAAAGAGATAATGGGATACAATGCTAGCGAGACACATTGACTTATAGAAACCATTATCATTGTCTCTCCAAGGTACATACTTGACCTGGGTGTTCCCAAAGTATGCCCTTCTTGGGCTATTCATCTCTTGGGTAGCTAGCCCTAAAAAAATATTGGTTCAAAACTACCTTTATCTTGAATTCCCTATCTCATTCTTGAAGAGTATCAGATGCCATATGATTACCCAATCTTCCATCTTATCTTCCTATTTGAAGACCAGAATGATATGTCTATCTCTCCCTCTCAGCCAGGGAGGACCTATTCCAAAAGGGAATGTACTCATTCCTGTACGAGGAATGTACCTAATCTCATTCTTAGGAATTCTCCAATTTCTTCCAAGTAAGAAACTTACCACCAGGCTCCCTCTTAATCATGGACCTATAGCAACACTAGTGAGACAACTGACTTCTAATGAAAAATTCCTCCCCTCAATTTCACGAATTTCCATCTTGAGGAGTCTTCAAATTTAACTTCATAGGGCACAAATCATTCATCACTTTCATCCATGAGTCATGTCATCAACCAGAAAGTGATTCATCATTATTTCTAATCTGGTAAACTTTTATTCCATGTTTCTTTCCTTAGAACTGTCTCCCAAGGATCTTACATCCTGCTAAATGGTTGGTAGCCCTACAAAAACTTATCGAGATAAAAATATACATAATACACCGACATCGTTTATTTAGATTGAAAACTCTCCTAAAGATATATATTATCAAGGGTCTTCTTCTTTACCATAATTCTATCAGATTCTACATATCTTCCCACGAGATCTCCTAGTCACATCTTCTTGGCTTCCGAATGATAACCACCTCTTCATATGGTTGAACTTTATGATCTCTTCCTTTCTTTACAGTTTCATTTATTCCCTAGAACTTCCACCATACAATTCCTTGTTTTTATACAACCACCTCATATTCCATATGAGGATATATTTGATTTCATCTAGTTAATGACAACCTATGTACGAGAAGAGATCCACCTTTCTTTGATTATACTTCTAAAGATATAATTCCATCATCGGCAACCATATGACATGACTTCACAACATCCAGTGTTAGCATACATGTACCTTATCTTATACATTTGATTCATCCTAGAGAAATATAATTATAATGAAGAACATAATTCCCTTGACTTGCTTCATTAAGATGTCATCTAATCCTAGAATTCTGCAAGATAGAATTCTCGACGAAACCATTTTGATTTCTTTCTAACCGGTGAATCCAAGGAGGACTCCATTAGAAATTATTAGGATCTGTTTCGTAGATGACACTTGATATAGATGATTATCTTCCATCATGGTTGTTATCAGTGAGGTTCCGAGGGGCCACTTCTTCTAAGACAAGTGCTCCTCCCATTATTCTATCATGATTCTATTAATATACAATACTTCCTATCATACTATTTTACAACCAAAATAAATCACTTAAAGAGGAAGATGATACCAATCGTAACAGTGATCTTTCACTTCTTCTTTCTTAGATTTATTTGCATCAGGGTCTTACATTTCATCTATGACATGGGCTTCTTCCTTTATCCTTTTGTGCTTTCCAGATTTAAGACAATCCCTTTTATAATTTGAAATTTCATTACATCCAAAGCATTGTAATTTTTCTATATTTCTTCTTTTATTCTAAGGAACAAAATTAATGAATCTTCATTTCTTCATCGACATGACTGCAAAGGTTTGATTCCCTTAACTTGATCATGTTTTATCTTTACCTTTCAATCTTGTTTCCTCTATTTTACATAGAGACCATAGATCCTAGAATAATGTTTCTTCTTTCTTCCATTATAAGCTTGAATTGAAATTTGCCCATTCTTCGAGCAGAGCATTCAACAGAACTCTAGTCATATCACTATCATACATTACTTCTCCCAATTCCTAGAGCTGGTCTTGTATATCAAAAATCATAATAAAATATAAAGTGATTCCTTTCTCTCTTGAAAATTTCATCTTGTAAATTTATTTTCTCATAGATATTACATGTTCTTCAGTACTCACAGAAAATAGCTCCACCAATTTCTCATATATTTCCTTTGCAGTTTCTAGTTTTGATACATATGGTATGAGTGAGACCTCAATGGATTCTATGAGCATCCTCTAGGATCAAGTTTCTCCTTTCATGTACTCGTAATGATATAGAGCGTCTTATTTTTGAGGTCTCATTTGTAGATCCTTTCATGCACCCCATAACTTCATCTTCATTTAGATTCAAATATGTCATCTTCATCAATGCAGTAAAGTTTGATGACCCGAGAAATTTGTTGCTCTCTTTGCAATAAGTGATTTGTTTGGATTCAAAAGAGGTCATATAAATACTTACTTGAGTAGTGTTACTTCCTCCTTCTATCATATTAGTTAATTATGATGATGAAGATGATGCCAGAAATTCATTAGATTGAATTCTCCAATGTAGGTTACCTTGAGTCCTTGATGATAAAGGATTTCTTCATAATGGTGATTTCTTCAAAGGTGTTAAATAATTTTGGATTGTACTTGATGATATGTCTTTAAACAATGTCTTCAACATCATAAATATTTGACAGGAAATATTATCTTCTTGATGAGTGGATCCTTTCAATGAGTTTGAAGGTCTTCTTGAGATATCTTGAGGTTTTTTATGCAAAATTATTCGACTTTCCATTGAAAAATTTGACCTTGACTTTTATGCTTTCTTGAGAAATGGATTCTTCTTCTTTAATCCTTGAGTGTCTCCTTGTCAAGTAGCCCTTGTCTTTAGCACCTTAGCTCTGATACCATGTTGATAATTTGGTAGGGCTAGGTTTAATTCAAATTCTCAACATGATGATTACGTGTGAACTTACTTATGTTACTTATGGCTTCTCTTCTTAGATTATTCTATCTTACATGAAGTCAATTATAAAAACACAAGAGGCAAAATTTTAGGCTCTTCAAGGCAAGGCCAAAACCTCTCCCTCTTAGATAGGAAAACCCACAATAAATTCTTGTTATATACTTTTAGTTTACAAGTAGCATGACCATGATAGAAACCATTCACCCTTGTATGCCGCCAAGACCTTATCACTACTTCTTCCCTGAGTCCTTAAGCTAATCATCTTTTCGGTGTCGTCCTACACTATCCTACACCTTTTTGCACCAGAACTAGAGAGTTGGGTCTCTGACTGTATTATTCCTTCTTTCGGCACTCCTTGACCCTAGGAAATCCTGGTTCCTAGATGAAATAATCTCAATCTCCTTGTTGTAGCATATACTTCATTATTCTAGCCCTTGATCTATCTAGAAGCCAGTGCCTTCTTTTCTCTTTCTTGTAGCACCTACTTCATTCATCTAACCCTTGGTCTTTGTAGAATCCAGTTCCCTCATTTATCCTTCTTGTTGCACCTACATTACCCTTACCTCCTCATTGTACCTATGAACTATGATATGCCACCTAGCATAGATATCCAAATCTTATAGACCCAACATAGGAACATAATATTTTTCCTTCTCTTCATTTTTTATACTCCAACTGTAACTCCTTTCCTTCATTGTCTATTTTGCACCAAACCAAATACCATGTCACTATAATATAGCCTCAAACATCTCTGAAAAAATCAGACTGATCCCAATTTTCCTATGTGTTTTATGTGCGGTACAGTGGGCTATTTATAGTGTTCAAGCCCTTTATAAAATGACGTGACCATGAATAGGTGAGACATTTTATGAGCTGACATGTGAATTTATTGTAAGACTACTTTGCTTGTTTTTTATAGGCTAACTTGGAGAGGTATTTCAACTGAGTATAACATTGATTTGATCAAGCGTGTTAACACCATTCTTGAATCATGTTGATAAGCTGGTTTGAAAATTACTTGAGGCATACATCATTGACTTTAAATGTGTTATAATTCATATACATGACCGTAATTAATACATTTATCACACGATGACAAATCTCTAAAAGACATCAATAAGAAGTATTTGACCTATAGTAAAATCCTTGCTCATGAAAACCATGAAACAAGATTTTAAAAAATACATTTTATTATATTTTTCTTCTTCATTACATAAATATATAATTACATAGTCAATATGAAGACTGAACCTAGTTACACTTTCGAACAGATGCTTTCTTAATCGTGAGATGATTCCACAACAGCTTCTTCTTCTTTAAGTTGTCATAAGGAGGATGCCATACAATATTTTCATATTCTTTTATTTGTGTATCTACTTGCTTATGAAATATAACATCTCTCCTTGGAAATACCTTGTGATTACGTGAATCATACATTTTATATGTTTTTTTATCAATAAAATATCCAATAAAAACACATTTGATAGCTTTAACACCTAAATTTCTCCTATCCTTTTTAGGAATATGAGAAAAGGCCTTACATTAAAATAACCTTAAATGACTGACTTTCGGTTTAAAACCATAAAATGCTTCAAATGGTGTTTTGTGTTCAAGATATTTTGTAGGACCTCTATTATTGAGGTATGCAGTTGTATTAATGGCTTTAGCCCAAAAATTATTCAAAATTCCTTTAATTTTAAACATAGTATGAGCACATTAAACTAATGTTCTATTCTTTCTCTCATCTACTCCATTTTACTAAGATGTACGTGGTACTGTAAATTGTCGCACAATTTCATTTTTCTTTCAGTATTTGATAAAATCTCCTAAAGTGTACTCACTAGTGTTATTTGATATAAGATTTTTAATGCTCCATCATGTTTTCTTTTCAGCCATGTTTTTTAAATATTTAAATTATTCAAACACTTAAAACACATATGTTTATTTCTTATAAAGTACACCCAAGTGTATCTAGTGCTATCATAAATAAATATAAGAAATTAATATGCTCCTCCAAGTGACCTAGTTTGCATACGACCACATAGATTGGTATGCACTAGTTCACGTATTTCAAGTATTCTTCTGTCTTCATGCACAAGAAATTTTTCCATGTGTTTCTTTGTTAGTGCACAAGCTTCACATTCAAAGTGTTCACCCTTAACATTCAAAACACCTTCTACCTCAACTTATTTTGTAGTAACATTAGATCATTATGATTTAAGTGTCCATACCATTAATGCCAAAGATCTATAGTTTCCATGCTTTTCGATGCCAATTCTTGATGTCCATTCTTTGCAACATCAAACTTGTATAATCCTCCAAATCCCATTCCTTTTGCAACAACCTTATACTTGTCCTGCATATCCTTTACCAAACAATATGATTTCACAAATTGAACTTTTAAATGTTGATATGTAATAGTATAGTCTGAAATTAAGTTTTCCTATAATCCCATAACATACACCACCATTTTGAATATTTTTTTCTTGTCCATTAGGCATATTAATAGTTATATCACGATATCCTTTAATTTCATGTGATCTATTATCTCCTAAATAGATATGTGCACCATTATTGACTTCATGATATATATCAGACCAATATCTTTTGCATGACATGTGGATTGATGCACCAGAATCTATGAACCATGCATTATCATCATGATTTTTTGTTGATAAAGTGGCATTTGACACAAATAATTTAAGATTTCTAAAATCTTCACTGATTGTCTCATCTCCACCAACATAACTTCATGTATGGATTATTTTTTTAAATTGACTAGACCTTATTTTCATGCAATTCTTAACAAAATGACCATTTTTTCATAGTAATAACACACATCATGTCTACTTGAATTTGATTTTGGTGATGGTGTATTTTGAAATGATCTTACTTGTGGCATTTTTCTTTTAGTTTTCTCCCATTGTTTTCCCGATTGAAGGATTTCTTCCCTTTTTCCATCAATGTTAAATATGAATTGGGAGATTTCCAATTAAGGCTTCTTCTCCACTCTTCTTCGAGTATAAGGATACCTGCTAGCTCATTAAATAAATTTTTAAAGTATAACATCACTGCCATCATGGCTCCTTGACTTCATTAATTCTTTAAAAAAATTCATAGAGTAAAAAATTATCTACTTCCCTAAACTTAAATACCAAAAAATATTCTTCTCAAATCACAGAAAACTACTGCAAACTATTTTATCCAATAAAATACAACCATCGCGGCAACTACTTTTCACAAATTTGAAACTTGAAGCTTGGGATTAATAATGTAATGTTCCTCAATTACCTCAATTTTTTTTTTTCGTATTTATAAGCTCAGCTGTCGCTTTCCTTGTATATAATAATTTAATTTTCTCATTTAACTTCTTGATATTTATTTGGAAATACCTCCTTCCATTTTACTATATTGATATTTTCTAATGTAATTGGTTATATAGATTCTTTTTCCACTCCTATACTCCCACATAAAACCCTTCCACTTTTCCCATATTCTTCTTGTTTACCATACACATTAAATTACATAATTCCATATATCCAACTATGATTATACATAAATGTATTATATATCCAACTGTGACTATATATACATCGTAAGACCTAGTTTAATCTCTTCCACACACACTTACAACTATTTTCGATGATATTTATGTAAATGCCAAGTAATAAATTTTTAATTACATCTTATGTTTACGGATTTTAAATATCTACATACTCACATTATAATAGCCTCATAAAAATTGAAATTCCACCCATTGTATGTGTACAAATCAATCCATTCAACTCGATGGTGGCCATGTTTATGAGTTTAATTCCCCATGCCTTAATTTTTTCCATAAGGCTCAATTCCCTTGAAAGATCTTTCATTGGTACTTTCTGTGGATTCAAACCGTCATAAAGCGTACCCATGATTAAAATGTGTAATGATCTCAGGTGATTTTTGTTTTCCTACATTAAATGTTTTTGGTACTCATATGAAATTTATTTATGAAGCCTATTTTTGTTTATCCCCGTACTGCCTCCATTTGTTATTTTATTGATCCTTCTCGAGATTTGACTCGTACTGATTTTAATTTTAGCACTTATGACATAGCTGGTGTATTAATTTTTCGTCTATGGATTTGGGAAACCTCTGCTCCCGCCCACTAGACTTAATGTTCTTGTACGCATTTCTCATATGAGGCCACATGTAAGGTTACAATTTTTCCTAGGGTTTCGATTTATCCATGGCTTATCATGTCTATGTTTTCTAGTCATTTGTATTCATTTGCTCATTCACCCATTACGTCTGAATACCTCCTCTCAGATCCGAACGATGAGATATCTTAGGTCGACTCTCTATCGTTTACAAGCGTGTTTTTATAAGCGCCTCGGCCCTATCCAAACTTAGGCAACCCAATTTTTTTTTTCAATCTCAGTTTTAATTGTTAATTTTCCAACGACTATGTATATAGAGTATATAGACATTCGATTTGAAACTATTTACTTCTCCCCATTTTCACTTATTTCACTTCTATAGCTTATGGTATTTATTAATACCAATCATTTTCTCTAACTCGGAATGTTATAACTTGTATACGTATGGTTTCAGCCGCTAGGCATGGAATAATCTTCCCCCTCTTATATGTTAATGGATTATTCCCACACAGATCATTTTTATGACTACTTAACTTAGTTGGATTTTGGTTTAATTTGTACTATGAGACTAACGAATTCAAGGCGTATCTTTGTGCAGAGGTATGAAGGTTTTTCTCGCTTTCATTTTCCTCAGGTAATGTCCATTTTGATGAATTTCATCTACGTTTAGAGTTCAATTTCGGTATATTAGCTTATAATCGTGCCTTCTCTGTATCATGCAGGACAGGTATGAGTTAAAATAATTTTGTTCCTGCTTTGTTATTGGATCTACACGGAAAAATTTTTCCATCCTTCTTATCGTAAATTCCATTGTAACCAGGTTGGTCACAACAAATCAAGGAGCATATCTACCTTTTTGTTTAAACATTTTCCCCAGTTATTTAAGTTATATTTAGTGAGGCTAATATATGAGGATAATATTACTCTTTCGCATGTAAATTTGAACTTCTTTTCAGTTCATTCGTAGTATTAAACTACTGTGGTGCAACCATTGTCGTTCACCTATCTTATTATGTAATAATTTCACTTATTCTCAGGATGGACTGTGAACTTCTAGTATTTTTGCCGTAAGGGTACCTTGATATGATAGCATCACTTTTTTTTGTTTTATTTAACAATTGTTTCTGAGGCCTTTATATATGTATAGATATTTATATATATATATATACTTTTACTAAGATGGTATGAAATAATTTTTATTTACCTTGCAGATATTTGTAATTATCTGTTAGTTCCCTCTTTTTATTTTCAGTCTTCTGGATAAGATTCCCATTGTCAAAGTTTAACCATAAAATATCTCCTCTTTTATGGAAATATTTCTTTTCAGAAATATATATATTCTTATTAAAAAATATAGATATAGTTTATGCTTTGAATATATATATATATATATATATATATATATATGTATATATATGGGATATTAAAATTTAAGTTAATTAAATTTATAACCCTGCAGAGATTAGTTAAGAAGATGTGCTTAAATTTGCAATTGGAGAAAGGTTATCTCATTTTTTCAATATGTCACTTTGATTCTGTAACATCTCATTAACATTTGCTATAGATTTCATGCTAACAATATACTTGATAAGAAATTTGTTTCTACCATTATGATCTGGATTAATTGAACTTTTTCCTCGTTAGCTATACATTATGCCTGATACATTTTCTTGTTGGTAATAGTACAATCCAGATTGTTATTAATTATTTTCAATAATTTACCTCTGAATTAACCCTCTGTATTACCCTAGAATGTAGAGTTTTATTATTATCAGTAAATATCCATAGAATGCTTTAGTATATAATTTATACAACAGATTCCTTCCCTAAAAATTTTCAACTGCTATAAATTAATTCAGATTTGATTTGATTCAGATACTAGTACACAATAAGAATCTATACTATTGGAATATCGGTATTTTAATTTTCCGAATAGAAATATTTGCTGAATGAATTTTATAGTTCTTAAAATTAACTTTCCTCTGCATGTGTATATAATGTTACAAATATCATCACAATTAACTAATAGCTTGTGAAAGTCTATATCTTTCCTGTTCATATAACTATTCATTTTAGAAACAATTTAAATTTATACTTTAATTATTCTATGGAATTAGTTTAATATCTCTAGATTTAAACCACAATATGGTTTAGAGATTATGGCTGATAGTATACCCTAGAATCTATTCCTACTACAATAAAGAAATTTAGAAGATTTATTTCTTCTATTTAACTCTGTTAAAGGTAAGGAATAACAACCCTCAGAAAATTTAATTCAACATAACAGCTACAACATTTATTCATATTGTACCACGGCATCTATTGTAAACATTCATCAATTATAGAGTGCATGCCACTTTTTTTGATGACCATTCCTCCCAACCGTAGAGTCCCTCTATCTCCAGAACTCACCCTCGAGCTGACATCCTCTCCCAGAATAGACCAACCCCCAATCTGTTCTGAAGTAGCTTATTTAAGCTTATGCTCTCCCCAAAGCCTGTTTCTAATTCTGCATCCAAAATTCCAGGATGCTTTTATTCATGTTTGCCTAGGCTTCCCTTATTTAGGGACTTTAATGTTGCTTTCTTCTTTTCTAGCTTTTTACCTCTTCCCAACTACTCTCCACATCATTGGGGAAATTCAGATTTTTCCTCAAAAATCTAAATTAGCATTTAATTCTTTCAAGGCTTTTTGAAAGATTTTTGGGGAAAGTATTATCCTCTTTCCATACCTCAAAAATATCATTTGGTCATCATGCACAGAAACATTCTATTTATTTTTCACAAAGAAATAATTAATTACATCCACACAATAATTATCCATTGGGGTCCACTCCCCTTTGGACTAAAGTTCAAATGTCTAACTTGAAAACATAAAACTAGGGGTGTTACATATTCCCCCTCTGAAAACAAACACCGTCCTTGGTGTTAACAGCTAACTACTAGAGTTCATTTTGAAAATAGATATGGATATTTTTCCATCATCTCAGCTTATCTTTCCCACATAGCTTCTTCAACAGTAAAGTGCTTCCATTGCACCTTTACTCTTGCTACTGTTCGGTTTCTCAATTCAATTTCTTCCTCCTCCAATATTTGAAGCGGCTCTGGAAGGAACTCCCCTTCTGGTTCAACCTGTATCACATTCCAATCAACAATGTGAGAAGAATCATGTACATATCTTTTTAATAATGAAACATGAAACACATCATGAAATTTAACATGGGGTGGTAAGGCTATCTTATAAGCCACTGGTCCCACCCTTTCTAACACCTCAAAAGGCCCACAATATCTAGGAGCCAATTTTGCACAACTTCCAGCATAAAGTGTGCTCTTTTTGGGTTTAATATGCAGATACACATGATCACCCACTTTGAACTCTCGATGCACTCTCTTTTTATCAGCATAGCTTTTCTTTCTATCTTGTGTTGTCTTTATGTTTCTCTATATTTGTTTGACAATCCTTTCCATTTCTTGTAGAGTATCCGGCCCCAAAACTAGCTTATCTTTAGGTTGGTTCCAACTTAAAGGAGTATGACACTTTCTTCCGTAGAGTGCTTCAAATGGACTCATTTTGATGGAGGATTGATAGCTGTTGTTATAAGAGAATTCGACTAAATGCAAGTAGTCTTCCCATTTTGATGGCCTATCCATCACATACATTCTCAGCATATCCTCGAAAATCTGATTTGTTCTCTCTGTTTGACCATCCGTTTGAGGGTGATAAGCAGTACTAAAATTCAATTTAGTGCCCATGCCCCCAAACAAACCTTTCCAAAAGGTGGTTGTGAACTTAGCGTCTCTATCTGAAATAATCATCTTTGGGACTCTGTGTAACCTTAATATTTCTTTTAGGAACATATTTGCTACTTGGGTTGTCCCAAAAGTAGATTTTACAGGTATGAAGTGTGCAACCTTTGTTAAAGTATCTACCACTAACATCACTGAGTCATGCTGATATTTTTTTTCTGGGTAACCCAGTTATAAAATCTATAGAAACAGTGTCCCATTTCCATTCTGCAATTGGCAAATGATTTAAAATACTAGCTGGATGCTGATGTTCAACTTTGACTAGTTGACATTCCATGCATCTAGCTAAATAATTTGCTACATCCTTTTTCATTCCTAGCCAAAACAATTTCTTTTTCAAGGCTGTAAGCATTTTCTGGTATCCTGGGTGTCCTGAATATGGCTGTTTATGATATTCATCTAGGATTTCTTTTTTCAAAGAATCCACATTGGGGATGTACAATCTGTTTCTATAGCAGATCAGCCCTTTCTGGTTTTGGGTGTATTCAACCATTTCTTTTTTCAGCATTTTCACTTGTAGATTCTCATAGTTTGGATCTTGATCTGCTACCTTTTTAACTATTTCTTCTAAGACAAAACTAGCACTACTCCCAATGTTGCTTATGTTTTGGCAAGCATTTCTGCTTAACGCATCAGAAATTTTGTTTTCTTTCCCTTTGATATGTTTTATGTCCATATCAAATTCACTCAGAAAAGACAGCCATCTTGCCTGTTGAGTATTCAAATCTGTTTGAGAAAATAAATACTTGAGACTAATATGATCTGTCATCAATGTAAAATTTTTTCCAAGAAGATAGTGTCACCACATCTTCAAGGCATGAATTACAGTAGCCAATTCCATATCATATATACTATAATTCTTTTTATGTTTCTTAAGTTTCCTAGATTCATATGCAATGATAGAATTTTCTTGTAGTAAAACTCCTCCCAATCCTTCTCTACATGCATCCGTACAGACAACAAACTCTTTGTCAGGATCTGCAATTTTTAGTATAGGGGCTGTAGTAAGTTTTAATTTTATTTGTTCAAAGCTGTTTTGGCATTTTTCAGTCCACTCAAATTTGGTGCCTTTTCTCTGTAGTGAAGTTATGGGATATGCTATTGCAGAAAATATTTCCACAAACCTTCGATAATAACCTGCAATCCCCATAAATGATCTTACTGCTAAACCATCAGTCAACACTGACCATTCTCTAATAGCCTTTATTTTCTCAGGGTCAATAGCCAATCCTTGTTCAGAAATGATATGTCCCAAATATTGAATCTTGTCTTTATAAAATTCAAATTTACTGAATTTGGCATATAATTGGTTTTCTTTCAAAGTCTGTAAAACTATCCTTAAGTGTTCTTTGTGGTCTTCCTCACTTTTTGAATAGACTAGAATATCGTCTATGAACACTAGTACGAATTTATCTAAGTACTTGTTAAAAACACTATTCATTAAGCACATAAAAGTGGTAGGGGCATTTGTCAAACCAAAAGGTAGGAATACAAATTTGTAGTGACCATACTTGGTTCGAAAAGCTATTTTACTAATATCTTCCTCCTTAATTCTGAGTTGGTGATAACCAGTCCTCAAATCAATCTTAGAAAATACTGAAGCCCCTCTCACCTGATCAAAAAGATCATCTATTATGGGAAATGGGTACCTGTTTTTTATTGTTAACTTATTTAGTTGACGGTAGTCAATGCACATTCTAAAGGTTCCATCCTTCTTTTTCATGAACAACACTGGTGCTCCCCAAGGGGATACACTCTGTCTGATGTAACCTTCATCCAACAATTCCTGTAATTGCATTTTTAGCTCCATAAGTTCAGGGGGGCTCATCAAGTAAGGGGCTCTGGAAACTATTGTTGCTAGTGGCACCAAATAGATTAAAAATTCAATCTCTCTTTTGGGGGGAAGATGAGGAATCTCATCTGGAAAAACTTCCTTAAATTCTCTTACCACTGGTAAAGTGTCTAGCAAGTTTTCTTCAGGTTGCTGTCCTAATTCTTCAATATGTACAACATATACTTGATATCCCTTTTTAGCTGTTCTTTTTAATTGTAGAGTTGATATTTGTCTTACAGAGATTGGTTTTGGTTTTCCTTTGAGTATAAAGGGTATCCCTTCCTCATCTGTGCAATGTAGAGTTTTATCAATTCATCATAGGCTTTCCTTATTCTAACTAGTCCATTCCTGTCAGCAAATCATATGAGCCTAAGGGAAGAATGTTTAAATTTAGTTCTGTCTGAAAATAATTTAATTTAATTGTTGTTTGAGGTAACTTATGAGTTACTTTTCGCTTGGTGCCAGTGGCTAACTAGACCAACCAAGATTTCTGAAATTTTTCAGTTTTGAGATTGCATTTCTCTACAACTTGTGGAATAATGTAACTCAAAGAAGCACCCGGATCAATTAAAACTGTAAAAGATTGGTCAGCAATCTTACCTTCCATCTCGACCATAGTAGCCTGGTGTTCTGCTTGTCGGTTCTCCAAGGCTGCACTGATAGTGGGTATATTCCTTGTTATATCATTCACTATGGTAGCTTCTCTATCTCTCATAATTATCTGAATATTTCAGTGTGGATGGTCCCTCAACAGATGAGGTTCTCCGCAACCCCAACATTTCAAAGGCTCCCACATTTTAACTGTGCCTTCCTTCTTATTATCTCCATCTATTTGTTTTGAACCAACTTGGGATTGAGCAGTTTGACTTTCCTTTGGTTTGTTAAATTTCTTCTACTGATGATCCCTACCAAAGTTCTTCAAGTAAGCTGGTTTCTGTTTCTTTCCTTTGAATTCACCCTTGTTTATCCAGCTTTTCGCATGTTCACTTTTTCCTTTAAACTCCTGGTAGCATAATCTAGCTTTCCTGACCACTTCGTCCATGGTTTTTGGATTATCGAACTCTATTTTCTCCTTGTACACAATAGGCAAATAGTTCAAAAACCTTTGTACCTTTGCTTTCTCTTCACGAATATATGGGACATACCTTAACAGATTTGTAAACTTGGTGACAAACTCATCTATGGTGAGTTTTCCCAATATGAGTTCGTGGAACTCCTTTTCTTTAGCATCGTAATAGCATTAGTTCAAATAGCGGTTTTTAAACTTGACTTGGAAATCTTCCCAAGTCACTATTTTTTCATCAATGGCATGAACCATTTTTTTCTCCTCCCACCACAAGGTAGCCTTACCTTGCAATTGGTAGCTAGCTAATCTGGCCTTCAGATTGCTTTCATATTCGTAGACCTGAAAATACTTAATCATATTCAACAACCATGCCTCAACATCTTCCTCCTTTTCTCCATCATAGGAGGGAGGTTTAATTTTGCGGAATTCCCCCTTTAATTCCTTCTTCTGTTTAGACTAATGTCTAGAAGTGTCATCTTCCTCAGAATCATCTGAGAACTTGCCTTTCCTCTTCTTTCCAGAACCTTGACCTTCTTAGATATTCCGCGAGGTCAGTTCTCTTATCAGCTTTTCCTGCTCCTCACTGGCTAATGACAGCCTGTCATTCTGGCTTCTTAGCTCAGCCATATCCCGTTGCAACCTGTGCAACATAGCCATCAAAGAAGCATTGGGATATGGTGTGTTATCTCCATCACCCAGATCAACATAAATTTCGTCTCCTTCAGCCATTGAATTTTCAGTTTCAGTACCTTTGTACACTAAAAAAAACCAACATCAGTAACAAATTTTATTTTTTTTTCAAAAAAAATTTAATTTATACAGTGAGCACAACAACACCCCATCTTTTCTAACATGGGATCTAATACCATTTGTAATGTTCCTCAATTACCTCAAATTTTTTTTTTTTCGTATTTATAAGCTCAGCTATCGCTCTCCTTGTATATAATAATTTAATTTTCTCATTTAACTTCTTGATATTTATTTGGAAATACCTCTTTCCATTTTACTATATTGATATTTTATAATGTAATTAGTTATATAGATTCTTTTTCCACTCCTATACTCCCACATAAAACCCTTCTACTTTTTCCATGTTCTTCTTGTTTACCATACACATTAAATTACAATGCCATATGCCCAACTATGGTTATACATAAATGTATTATATATCCATCTGTGACTATATATACATCGCAGGACCTAGTTCAATCTCTTCCACACACACTTACAACTATTTTTGATGGTCTTCATGTAAATGCCAAGTAATAAAATTTTTAATTACATCTTATGTTTACGGATTTTAAATATCTACATACTCACATTATAATAGCCTCATAAAACTTGAAATTCCACCTGTCGTATGTGTAAAAATTGATCCATTCAACTCGATGGTGGCCACGTTTATGAGTTTAATTCGTCATGCCTCAATTTTTTCCATAAGGCTCGATTCCCTTGAGAGATATTTCATTGGTACTTTCTGTGGATTCAAATAGTAATAAAGCATTCCCATGATTAAAACGTGTAATGATCTGAGGCGATTTTCATTTTCCTGCATTAAACGTTTTTGGTACTCGTATGAAATTTATTTATGAAGCATGTTTTTGTTTATCCCCATACTTCCTCCATTTGTTATTTTATTGATCCTTCTCAAGATTTGAGTCATATTGATTTTTATTTTAGCACTTATGACATAGATGGCGTATTAATTTTTCGTCTATGGATTTGGGAAACCTCTGTTCCTACCCACTAGAATTAATGTTCTTGTACGCATTTCTCAGATGAGGCGACATGTAAGGTTATGATTTTTCCTAGGGTTTCGATTTATCCATGGTATATCATGTCTACGTTTTCTGGCCATTTGTATTCATTTGCTCATTCGCCCATTATGTCTGAAGACCTCCTCTCAGAGCCGAACGACAAGATATCTTAGGTCGACTCTCTGTCATTTACAAGTGTGTTTTTATAAGCGCCTCGGCCCTCACCAAACTCAGATAAGCCATTTTTTTTTTCAATCTCAATTTTCTTTGTTATTTTTCCAACGACTATGTATATAGAGTATATAGACATCTGATTTGAAACTATTTTCTTCTCCCATTTTCACTTATTTCACTTCTATAGCTTATGGTATTTATTAATACCAATTGTTTTCTCTAACTCAGAATGTTATAACTGGTATACGTATGGTTTTGGCCACTAGGCATGGAATAATCTTCACCCTCTTATATGGTAATGGCTTATTCCCACACAAATCGTTTTTATGACTACTTAACTTAGTTGGATTTCGGTTTAATTTGTACTATGAGACTAATGAATTCAAGGCGTATCTCTACGCAGAGGTATAAAGGTTTTGCTCACTTTCATTTCCCTCAGGTAATGTCCATTTTGACGAATTTCATCTACGTTTAGAGTTCGATTTCGGTATACTAGCTTCTAATTGTTCCTTCTCTGTATCATCCAGGACAGGTATGAGTTAAAATAATTTTGTTCCTGCTTTGTTATTAGATCTACACGGAAAATTTTTTCCATCCTTCTTATTGTAAATTCCAGCCATTGTAACCAGGTTGGTTTCAACAAATCGAGGAGCGTGTCTGCCTTCTTGTTTAAACATTTTCACCAGTTCTTTAAGTTATATCTATTGAGGCTAATATCTGAGGATAATATTATTCTTTCGCATGTAAATGCAAACTTGTGTTCAGTTCATTCGTAGTATTAAACTATTGTGGTAAAACCATTATTGTTCACCTATATTATTATGTAATAATTTTACTTATTCTCAGGATGGATTGTGAACTTCTACTATTTTTTCCGTAAGGGTACCTTGATATGATAACATCACTTTTTTTTGTTTTATTTAACAATTGTTTATGAAGCCTTTATATATGTATATATATTTATATATATATACTTTTACTGAGATGGTATGAAATAATTTTTATTTACCTTGCAGATATTTGTAATTATCTGTTAGTTCCCTCTTTTTATTTTCAGTCTTCTGGATAAGGTTCCCGTTGTCAAAGTTTAACCATAAAATATCTCCTCTTTTATGGAAATATTTCTTTTCAAAAATATATATATTCTTATTCAAAAATACAGATATAGTTTATGCTTTGAATATATATATGTATATGTTTGGGATATTAAAATTTAAGTTAATTAAATTTATAACCCTGCAGAGATTAGTTAAGAAGATGTGCTTAAATTTGCAATTGGAGAAAGGTTATCTCATCTTTTAAATATTTCACTTCGATTCTATAACATCTCATTAACATTTGCTATAGATTTCATGCTAACAGTACATTTGATAAGAAATTTTTTTCTACCATTATGATCTACATTAATTGAACTCTTTCCTCGTTATCTATACATTATGCCTGATACATTTTATTGTTGGTAATAGTACAATCCAGATTGTTATTAATTATTTTCAATAATCTACCTCTGAATTAACCCTCTGTATTATCCTAGAATGTAGAGGTTTATTATTATCAGAAAATATCCATAGAATGTTTTAGTATATAATTTATAGAATAGATTCCTTCCCTAACATTTTTCAACTTTTATAAATTAATTAAGATCTTATTTGATTCAGATACTAGTACACAATAAGAATCTATACTATTGGAATATTGGTATTTTAATTTTTCGATTTCATTTAATTCTATTCCTAATAGCAATTGTATTTTCCCTGCAGTTAGATCATATGGTAAATTTTTTTTCTCTTCTGTAGTACTATATTAGTTCAACATAATAGAAATATTTACTAAATGAATTTTATAGTTCTTAAAATTAACTTTCCTCTACATGTGTATATAAAGTTACATATATCATCACAGTTCGCTACTAGCTTGTGAAAGTCTATATCTTTCCTATTCATATAACTATTCATTTTAGAAGAAGTTTAAAGTTATACTTTAATTATTCTAGGGAATCAGTTTAATATCTCCAGATTTAAAGCAGAATATGGTTTAGATATTTTGGCTGATAGTATTCCCTAGTATCTATTCCTACTACAATACAGAAATTTAGAAGATTTATTTCTTCTATTTAACTCTGTTAAAGGTAAGGAATAACAACCCTCAGAAAATTTAATTCAACATAACATCTACAACATTTATTCATATTGTATTACAACATCTATTGTAAACATTCATCAATTTTAGAGTGCATACCACTTCTGCTGATGACCAGTCCTCCCAACCGTAGAGTCCCTTTGTCTCCAGAACTCACCCCCGAGCTAAGATCCTCTCCCAGAATAGACCAACCCCCAATATGTTTTGAAGTACCTTATTTAAGCTTATGCTCTCCCCAAAGCCTATTTCTAATTCTACATCCAGAATTCGAGGATGCTTTTATTCCTGTTTGCCTAGGCTTCCCTTATTTAGGGACTTTAAAGTTGCTTTCTGCTTTTCCAGCTTTTTACCTCTCCCAACTACTCTCCACATCATTGGGGAAATTTATATTTTTCCTCAAAATTCTGAATTAGCATTTAATTCTTTCAAGGCTTTTTGAAAGATTTTTTGGGGAAATTCTTAGCCTCTTTCCATACCTCATGGATTAGGAAAGTGATCTCAAAAATATCATTTGATCATCATGCATAGAAACATTCTATTTATTTTTCATAAAGAAATAATTAATTACATCCACACAATAATTATCCATTGGGGTCCACTCCCCTTTGGACTGAAGTTCAAATGTCTAACTTGAAAACATAAAACTAGGGGTGTTACAAATAAATATGAATCACCAGCTTATTTAATCCTTAAAATATTTAATAAAAATTAAATGAGCACCACTAGAAGATGGAATCATTCAAAATATATGCATTAAAATTCATAGGAAATATATCCCCTCCTTTTTGTTTCAACATCTGCAGTTTCAATAGGAAATAGGAGTTGCAACTAAAAAGTCTTCGTTATAGGCCCTTTCGACTAGCCCTTTGGACAAAAACAGCTTAAATATTTGTTCGATGTAGGTACCCTATGCAGGGTTTCATATGTGGCGACACAACAATATTAACATTCATCGACTTCTCTCACTGACTTCCCACCAATTTCTCTCCAACACATCCTCTCCTCAACACAACGATTTCTCAAAATCACAAAATGGTCTCTCTGATAATTCTCCACAACACAATAATATCTCAAACTCACAATGATATATTAGAGTGATCTCAAAAAACCCTCACACTCTCAACACTCAATCGCCCTCTAATACCAAATCAGAGATTTTGAACTGAACAAGTCAATATTTGCATTGAAAATGAAGGATTTTTATACATGGTTATGAATCTTCTATACCATGTGGATTGTTGGGGACAGTGGCTTCTTAAAGAAGCTAGTTCAACTCTCGAGAAGCCATAATTATTCCTACCTAACACATTTATTGCAGAAGGTCAGTTGGAATTAATGATTTCAAACACTTGTGGTGCTGGAGGGATCTGAAGGGTGGTTCTATGTTAAAGGTGGGCAAGTAAGGAGTGGACACATCAACACCATTTAAACCTCTGACATGAGAGATATTTCTTAATAGATTAGTGTAAACCAATATATAGATGGTGTCCCAATAAATCTCAACATTTCTCTTGTTATAATGTTGTGTCAGTAGTGAATTTTGGGATATTTCAGTGATTGAGGCAAGACATTAATTACTCAAGTTGAAGTGAAAATCATTCCCCTACACCAGCATTAGTACAAATCGTTAATAATTTCCTTTATCATGGATACCCTCAAAACCAAATGAGACACTAATTTGGATTCACAACAAGTCTATACATTGTTTCATGTTTAAAACATGGTGTCCCATGATTTCTTTATAGAGAGGCTACAGGGGGTTTCTAGGAAGTTAGTTGCACAAGTACCTTGGTTGTATGTTGTAATGAGAACAATCATATCTCCATTTGTAACACAACGAACAAAGATCAAGTTTGTTATTTCTCATATTTCTAATGTGATAGTGACCTTGTTCAAGTACATATTCGAGGGTAGGTTCCAATACTGTATGACACTTTTAGCTGAGAAAATGACAGAAAATTCTCTACAATCGATGGGGGAGTTTTAGAGCTGTTCATCAAATGAAGGATGAAACAAAGTGTTGAGATGCATGATATAGAGGTTAGATCCACACTACAATTTTGGGGTTGGGAGTATCCTATGGAGAAAATTTTCTACGTAATGTAGAAGGTGGTTACTCTATTATCATGCAAAAATTGAAGAAGTTGATTGTTGATGAAGATCGAGTTCAAAACTCAAAGATTAGTGAGAAAGGGAATGCACTGTTGATGATAGAGAACACATCATCAAAAAAGAAGTTGCCAAAGGGAGTGTGCTTAGCAATGGTGACTAGAAATATGTAATAAAGGGGGAGACCATGAAATCTAGAACTGAAAATTCGTAAGAACTAGATTTGTAGGATTGTGGAAATCATCAGCCATTATGAAGTTAAATATGTTTTTTTAATTACTTTAGAGTTTGTAATATATATATATATATATATATATATATATATATATATATATATATATATATATAATTTTTATTATTAATATTTAAAATGTTAAAAAATCATTCACCCAATAATTATAATAGTCTCTACAATATCATTAAATTCCATACTAATTGATTGAGTGTTAATGCACTTCCCAGTATTAAGTTATCAAATATGAAAGGAAACGTACCAAAAGTGCTCAAGCTATAAGAGCTCACGTCACAAGTTGATTCAATATTTGATTACTTCTTTCAAATTCCACGACATCCATTAAAGGATGACGGGGTTTTAAGTTGATTCAATTTTTGATTAGTTCTTTGAGATTCCACGTTGTCAATGATCGACGTCAAATGACATCCATTAAACGATGGCTGATGTTTATGGACGAGATTATTTATTTATTAATTAGTATTTATCTGGCATTGAGTATCAACTAGATAATGAATATAAATTTTGTGTGTTTACAGTAATCCAAATTATTATATTATAAATACAAGAGCATTAGTTTATTAAGACGACTAGTAGTAGTTCAAGTTAATAGTAGTTTGGTGTCGTCCAGTAAAAATTAAATATTTTTCAATATATATATTTTAAAAATATTACAAGTTGATATAAACAATTTTTAAATATAGTTTTTTTTTTAATATATTTTTCCTTAAATATTATATACATAAAGTACATAAAGTTAAATGTGAAAATCAATTAGAAATCTAAAAAAAATTAATAAAATAAAGATTTTGTCTCTTTATATAAATGAAATTCATATTAAGTATTTTTAAGTATTTTTGTTTTATTTAGCGTATATATGTAATGGACATTGTAATGATTTATGTTTGATCCTTTTCCATATTAAAATATTAATACATGGGATAATTATATTTGCATGTAGAAAATATATGTCCAAATAACCTTTTTTTTTTATATGTAGTCTTTTTATAAATATTTATTAAAATATTACATGTTGTTTTATCTCATTATGTAAAGTATTTTTGGTATTAATTTTTAAAATATTACATCTTAATTATGTGTTAAAAAGTAAATCAATTATAAATTTCTCAAAAAAAACTTATTAATAAAATTCAAATTCCCTATAATTGGCATTAAAATATTTTTGTAAAGCTTATAATATATATATATATATATATATATATATATATATATGCCTATGGTTTAGGTATGAATTACCATAATCATAACCCATGTAATTATGTCAATGATGCTAGTCATAACTATCAATGTTTTACTATGTTTATGATGGTTAACATATTCAAAGTCCTTCATTTAAAAATGTGTTAGTCTTAATTCATAGTTGGCTATAAAAATGATTTATATAACCCATAGTCCTCTTAAAAATCACATAATGAACCTATGTTATTGTTTTTATAAAGTTTGATATTTTGTAAGATGTCATAACTCTACAATTAAGTAGGGTTTATGAGGAAACAAATGCTCAACCGACTCTGAGCTGGAGCGTACTTCTCATTTATTGATCTCGGTTTACGCGTGTACTTCCTACAACAACTGGCGATGGTCTAGGATCTGGAACAAGATGCGACATCGTCCAACCTCATCACCACCGTCTATATTTCTGGAGATCCACGGTCTAGGTCATTTGGTGGGACAACTTGGTGATCCATGCCATAACCCTAACCATCCCTCCTTATGCTTCGGCCTTTTCTTCTCAGGTCTTTATTTCTCATTTAGTTTTTACAGTTTAGAGAGATGCCCAAGGTAATATGCATGTTCGAGACCGCCTATAGGATGCATAACTTTGGTTATCCATTCATCATTTACAATGGAGGATAGTTTCTATTTGGTATTCCTGTTGCTTGAATCCTAGGCACCAAAGTGGATATCACTTCAACGTTAACTGGGTAATCACAGCAACAATTCAACTGCAATATTTCTTAGTTTCCCTTTATGTATTCATGACAGTTTTATCATTCGATGAATTTGGAACTCTTGAATCTGTATTTGATGTTTTCTAGCTACTCAGTGCTGGAGGAAATGCGAAACTCTCTTCTAATAGGTACTTGTTATGATTTTACTTCTATTTACTTCACTACGTAGTACATCTATATTTTATTTTTTAATCAGAATCTCATATTCCATCTCCCTTTTCGTTGTTTGCAAGAGAGGTTATAAAATTTGGAGGTCAGTCTCCTTGCATCCTGTCGTTTGCGTTACCCTCTGATCTAATCCCGATATTGAAATAGTTGGCATGGCACCTCCAGGTATGCTTCTTTGGGGATTTCACACAGTGGCAAGTTTTTTGAATGCATCTCATGCATTTATCATTTTCCAGAGAACAAGACTTATCCTGAGTTGTTAATTTAATGTCTCTGCAAATGAGAATGTTACTTTTATTTGGATTTTAGTTACAGTTCTAAGCGTTTTTTCTTATCTAGTTGTGAAAACCCTATTTTTTATGATACACAAGGTTTTTCTTAATAGTACATAGATATTTCCTTTGAATATTTTTTTATACCCAAGCTTCGGGCTTCAAGGTTTGAAATATTGTTTATAAGATTAAATATATAGTCAAATTTGTACAATTAATGCCTAAATCAGTTTTTTGTTTCGGATTTTTTTACTACTTTTCTTTCTAGTTTAATTAATCATTTCATGGCTCTTAATCTATAGTTCCTTCATTAAATAAGTATGTTGCTTACAGATATGTGTACCATATGTTTCTATATATTTTATATTGTATTTTCTCTGTCTATTTCATCACTGTAATATTTATGCTCGAGGGTTTTTCCTATATTTAGTTTCCATAATTTGTTTACTTTACTGTTAAAGTCTTATGAAAATCTTTATTCTATTTTACTGTGTATTATATATTTTATTGTGGGTGTTGAGGCCACCGAACCACACCGTCCATGTATAATCAACAGGAATAACGATGTGCGCTGGGCTGGTTCTCCCTTACCCAGTTCCAACGGTTATTCTGACTCAGGTTCTGACACAATAACATTTTCCTAAATTCTTTGCATGGCATAGTAATAATAATACCCCTTTTAATTTCTTTCATCTCTTTTTATTACGTTACTCTGTAATGTTTTCTGTTGTATTCTTTTATTTCTAATTAATTGCAATTCTCTACAGTTTTTAATGCAGTGCACGCTTTAAAGAATTCACAGTTTAGTTAGTTTACTGTGAGCATTTATCCACCGACCTTTATTTGTAGCCTTCAACTAATGATAATTTCTTTTATAAGATTAAACAATATAATCTTCTTGTGTTCTCACAACATTTTCCTTAATGTACGAGGTGATATAATTCTTGTAACTTCCCGACCCTTTTCATATATATATATATATATATATATATATATATATATATATATATCCAACAACATATAGATTTTATTAATCTATATAGAAAGATCAGGAAAGTTTTCCAACAGAGAATTATTATACACATTTTATCTAAAAGAACTATTTCCAGTGGTCAAATAAATTATAACACAGTCGATCTAAATACCTATTACTATATAAAATAACATGAAGATAAATAATTTTGTTCTGTCTAATAATATTGAACAGATATTCGCTTATCTGGAAATATTGAATTAGACTATGGTGTCCTCCCAACTAACAAGAGAGGCTATGATGTTCTGCTCTTCCACCGTGCTTCCACTGAAAAGGTACGAGTTGACAGTAGAGTTTCTGTTGTGACCTCAGGACTACAAGTCCAGTCAGTACTAGAAATCTTCAGGAATTGTCTAAGTGATTTTCCACTCCTCTCTACCAGCTCAGGAAACTCTCCACTCTTCCTTTTTCCCAACAACAGAATCCGTACTCCTCACTAAGATGAGTCTCTTATCCCTAGAGGAGCAGGTAACTGTTCAAATTGTCCAACCACATTTTCAGTTCTTGGAAAAAAATTACCAACAGTCTTTTCACTTTTACTTTCCATAACAAATTTTATTATTTATAAATCGAAAGAAGGGAAAAAATGACTTTTCTAGCAAAATAATAAAATTTCCAGTCTTTTTCCTTGAACAATAATTAAAATGTCTTTTAACTAGTTATCCTTGATGCAGATGTCACAACTTCCCCCTCGAAGTAACACCGTCCTCGGCTTTTCACTCTAGCTCTGAAAAGAGCACTCGATAAGCCTCACACACAAATTTTTCATCCTCCCAAGTAGCCTCATTTGGGCCGAAGTGCTTCCACAACACTTTAACCTGGGTGATGAATCGCTCCCAGAGCATGATTTACCTATGGTCAAGTATCTGTTGCAGCTCAACCAAAAACTTGTCATCCGACTCTACCTGAAAACACTAAAATTGTATGTCAAAATCTAATAAACAAGTCATTTTTCAAGTTAGGATTTTAAAATCTATCTTACCAGAATATTTTTTCAATGAATTATGTGCTTTGAATCATGCATATATCGCTTCAATAGGGACACATGAAACACACTATGTACTTGTATGTGATTGGGTAAGGCTAGGCGATAGGCCATAGGTCCTTCCCTTTCCAAAATTTGGAAGGGTTCACAGAACCTGGGAGCCAACTTGGCGCAAGAGATCCACCACAAGGTACTCCTCTTGGGTTTGATCCTAATATACACATGGTCCACCACTTTGAATTCCTGATAAGACCTCTTTTTATCTGCATAGATCGTCTCTCTATCTTGTGCAGCCTTCAAATTTTGTCTTATTTTATTTAATTTTGATTCCATTTCAGCAAGAATTTTGGGTCCCAAAACTAGCTTTGTCTCGTGGCTGCTCTAATTTAAGGGTGTGCAACATTGCCTCCCATACAAGGCCTCAAAAGGACTAATCTTCAGAGACTCTTGGTAACCATTGTTGTAGGAAAACTCACCAAGTTGCAAATATCCTCCCATTTATTTGGTTGCTGCGTCACATACATGTGCAACATGTCTTCCAATACTTAGTTTACTGGCTCTGTTTGACCGGCGGTCTAGGGATGATAAGTTGTACTAAATTTTATTTGGGTCCCCAGACCTGTAAAGAAAGTCTTCCAAAATGTTGAGGTAAACTTCACATCCCTGTCTGAGATAACTGTCTTCGGAATACCATGCAACCTGAAAATTTCCCTCATAAATATGTCTGCTATCTGTACAGTCTTTTAATTAGACTGCATAGGTATAAAATGTGTAGATTTATTGAATATTTCCACTACGACCATGATGGAATCATTTTTATTTTTTGTTTGTGGTAAACCTGAAATGAATTATAGGGATATAACTTTTGACTTCCATTCAAGCACTGATAGGGGTTGCAACAGTCTTGCAGGATGTTGATGCTCCACCTTCACCTATTGACACTCCAAACATTTTCTTAAATACTCTAGAATGTTTTTACGCGTACCAGGCCAGAAATATACCTTTCTTATTATAGTGAACATTTTCTGGTATCTTGAGTGACCCACATAATTGTTGCGATGGTACTCATTCATTATCAGCTCCTTTAGGTTCATACGGTTTGGTACATACACCTTACCTCTTAAAGTTAGCATCTGATGATCATTTACTCCATACCCAGAAGTACTTCCTTGCTTTCTGGCTTCTTCCATTTGCTTCCATAGGAATTGATATTCCGGATCTTTTTGTGCTTCTTCTTTTACTTGATCTAAGAATTTACTTTCAAGATGGCTGTAGTAAAGCTCATAAACACAACACAGATTTCTACTTAAAGCATCAGCCACTCAGTTCTCCTTACCTTTTACGTGATAGATGTCCATATCAAACTCACTTAGAAAGGCATTCCATCTTCCCTATATAGTGTTTAAATCGACTTGCTTGAAGTAACTAGTCAAGATGCTATGATCTATCTTTAACACAAACTTTTTTACCCCACAAGTACTGTCTCCATACCTAGAGCACATGCACTACTGTTGTTAATTCTAGATCATAGGCTGAGTACCTTTGTTCATGCTCTTTTAACTTTCTAGACTCATATACCACTACTTTTCCTTCTTGCGATAAAACTGCCCCAACACGTTCTTTGCTTGCATATGTACAAACTTCAATTTTTTTGTTAGGATCAGCTACCCTCAACATAGGTGTAGTGTTTAAAAACTGTTTCAGCTTTTCAAAACTACTTTGACATTGAACAGTCCATTTGAAAACTTTTCCTTTTCTCTGCAAAGAGGTAATGGGAAAAGAAATTATGGAAAATCCTTTAATAAATCTTCTATAGTACCTATCTAATCCCATAAAGGATCGAATGTCTGCCATATTTTGGGGTACTCACCATTCCATAATTTTCTTAACCTTCTCTGGGTCAACAGAAATCCATTCCGCTGAAATGGCATGGCCAAGGTGTTGGATTTCTGTTATAAAGAAATCACATTTGCTGAAATTAGCATACAACTGGTTTTTCTTAGCATTTATAGCACAATCCTCAAATGCTATTTATGTTATTCATAGTTTTTAGAATATATTAAAATATCATTTATAAATATGAGTACAAAATTATCCAATAAAGGATGAAATATTCCATGCATTAACCTCATAAAGGTTTTTGGTGCATTTGTTAACCCGAAGGGTAACACCACAAATTCATAATTCCTATACCTGGTACGGAATCCTGTCTTGCAAATGTCTTCATCCTTAATTTGAATCTAGTGATATCCAGATCCTATATCTATCTTAGAAAACACCGTGGCTCCCCTCACTTGATCAAACAGATCATCAATCCTTGGTAATGGATACTTATTCTTAACAGTTAACTTTTTAAGTTGTCTATAATCCATGCACATTTGCATGATTCCAACCTTCTTCTTAACGAACAACACTAGAGCTCCCCAAGGGGACACACACAGATGTATGTAGCCTTTCTTCAATAGTTTCTGCAACAGCATTTTCAATTTTTTTAAGTCTAGAACACTCATTCTATAAGAATCCCCTAAGACAAGAGAGGTTCCTAAAATCAATGCTATGGTGAAGTCAATGTCTCGCCTTGTTGGTAATCTAGGAATATTTTCTGGAAATACATCCAGGAAATCTTGCAGCATAGGTATATTTTCCATCATAGGTGATTTTTCCTTTGCATTAGCATATCCCACCTGAATAACATATAACTAGCATCCCTTCCTTATACATTTATTCATTTGGGATGCTGTAATTGGACATAACTGTAATGGATTTTTGATTCCTTGAATCTCTTTGCGTGTTCCATCTTGCATTCTGTAATAAATAATCTCCTCCTTGCACTCCACTAAGGTCCAATGTCTTTCTAACTAGTCCATGCCCAGAAAACCATCGTAGGACCCTAATGGTAGTATGTTTACGTCTACTTATAACTGATGTTTTGAAATTTCCAAAATACTGTTTGGAATTTTGGCAGTTACCTTTCGTTTTGCTCCTATGGCTAGCTATACCAGCCATGAGTTTTTGAATTTATGTTCTTTTAATTTGCACGGTTCCACTATTTTGGGACTAACATAACTTTGACTTGTACCTCGGTCTACCAAAATTGAAATAGATTGAGACAATAATTTACCTTCCAACTCAATCATTTTTGGCTGATAATCTTCCTGTCAATCCTCCAACGCTACGTTGATACGAGGAATATTTCGCATCACAACACCTACTATGGAAGCTTCCTGCAAATTTACAACATTGTCATGTATTGCTCGTTGTGGGCATTTTTTATAATAGTGTTCCTCGCCACACCCCTAACACTGTAGAGGTGGCTTGGTCACCTGTCCCTGCTCAGGCTTGCTGGATGCTTTTATAGGCTTTTCTTTTGCTAGCCATTGGGCTCTCTAGTGATTTCTACCAAATTGTTTACTGACAGAACTTCATGCATAGTTCTTAAAATTACTGATTTTGGCTCCTTTGAAGTTGTAGTTGTTTTTCTATCCTTTCCTTGGCTTCCAACTTTTTCCAACCTCCCCTTTGGCCTTGGATTGATGATAGAAAATTTGTGCCTTACGAATGGCTTCATCCATGGTGATGGGATTTACAAATTCAATTCTTTCTTTCATCTGTGTTGATAAGCTGCTCAAAAATCTCTGCACCTTAGCTTTTTCCTATCGAAGATACATAACATAACGTAACAGGGAGGTAAACTTGTGGATGTACTCATCCATATTCATCTGTCCGAGCCTCAAGTCATGAAATTCCTTAGCTTTCTCATCATAAAAACCTTCTGTCAAATATTTGTCTTTAAAGTATTATTCGAACGATTCCCAAGCGACATCTTATTCTTCTATGCTGTGAACGTTCTTCAATTCTTCCTGCCAGAGAGTGGCTTTCTCTCTTAATTGGTATATGGCCAATATGGCCTTTAGATTGCTGCTATATTCATACACCTAAAATTATGTATTAATGTTTATTAACCATGCTTCTACCACTTCCTTAGATTCACCATCAAATGTTGGTGGTTTTATTTTTTGAAACTCCCCCTGAAGCTCTTATTTCTTCTTTTTAACCTCTTGCTGATCCGATAAGTTGGTGGACTCTACTTCGTTGTAATTATTATTGTTTTTGCTTCTCTCAGATGAGCTTCTTTCCACTCTATCAGTGGTGTGGTCTCTTGTTTTTTTTCTTCACCTTCTTGCATGTCCCTGTCAGTACTAGGGTGTTCTATTTCTTTGTTTTTCTTATTAGACAAGCTCTTTAATATATTTTCCTGCTCTTGCATTAATCGTTCATTTTCCCTTCGAACTCGTACCATCTCTTCTTGTAATTGTTGTAATGTATTCAACAACAAACCAGTTTGATGCTGTTGTTCCTACAACATTCTACTAGTTTGTTGGGGCTGATCAACACTCAGCTGAACCCACATCTCAGGGTTCACAACTTGTTGTGGTTGAGGTTCCCGGGTATCTCGGGGTGGTTGTTGCGTTGTTCCTCTGCTAATGCTATTTTCATTCTAAACTTATATTATGTGCATCATTATACACACAACATAATTTGCTAGTTGACCCTTAAGGTCCCAAGGTATGAACACTGCTCTGATACCACTTGTAACACTTATACACAAAAAAAAAAAAAAAATTACCTATGGTTTATGTATAAATTACCATAATCATAACCCATGGAATTATTTCAACGATGCTCGTCATAAATATCAATGTTTTACTATGTTTATGATGGTTAACATATTCAAAGTCCTTCAATTAAAAATGTGTTAGTCCTGATTCATAGTTGGCTATAAAAATGATTTATATAACCCATAGTCCTCTTGACAATCACATAATGAACCTACGTTATTGTTTTTATAAAGTTTAATATTTCATAAGATGTCATAACTATGTAATTAAGTAGGGTTTATCGGGAAATAAATTCTCAACAAGCTCTGAGTTGGAGCGTACTACTCATTTATTGATCTCGGTTTACGTGTGTACTTCCCAAAATAGTTGGCGATGTTATAGGATTTGGAATGAGATGCGAGGCCTTCCGGGCTCATCCCCACCGTCTATCTTTCCGGAGATCCATGGTCCAAGTCATTTGGCGGGACAACTTGGTGATCCATGCGATAACCCTAGCCATCTGTCCTTATGCTTCGACTTTTGCTTCTCAGGTCTTTGCTTCTCATTTGGTTTTTACAGTTCAGGGAGATGCCCAAGATAATATGCATGATCGAGATCGGTTGTAGGATGCATAACTTTGGGTATCCATTCATCATTTACAATGGATGACGATTTATATCTGGCATTCCTATTGCTTGAATCCTTGGCACCAAAGTGGAAATCCCTTTAAAGTTAACCAGGTAATCACAACAACAATTCAATAGCAATATTTCTTAGTTTACCTTTATGTATTCATCACAGTTTTATCATTCGACAAATTTGTAACTCTTGAATCTATATTTGATGTTTTCTAGATACTTTATGCTGGAGCAAATGTGAAACTCACTTCTTATAAGTAATTGTTTTGTTTTTATTTCTATTTATAGTTTCCACTACGTAGTACATATATCTTTTGTTTTGTAATCAGAATCTCATATTCCATCTCCCATTTCGTTGTTTGTAGGAGATGTTATAAAATTTGGAGGTCATTCTTCTTGCATCCTATTGTTTTCATTACCCTCTGATCTAATCCCAATATTCAAATAGCTGGCATGGCTCCTCCAAGTATGCTTCTTTGGGGATTCGGCACAGTGACAAGTTTTTCGAATGCATCTCATGCATTTATCATTTTCCATAAAAGAATACTTCTTCCAAGTTGTTAATTTAATGTCTCCGCAAATGAGCATGCTATTTTTCTTTGGATTTTAGTTACAATTATAAGGGTTCTTTCTTCTCTAGTCATGAAAACCCTGTATTTTATGGTACACGGTGTTTTTCTTAAGAGTACATAGATATTTCTTTTGACTATTTGTTGATACCCAAGGTTCGGCCTTCAGGGTTCGAAATATTGTTTATAAGAGGAAATATATAGTCAAATTTGTACAAATAATGTTTAATCATTTTTTTTGTTTCAGATTTTATTATTACTTTTCTTTCTGGTGTAATTAACCTGTTCACGATTCTTACTCTACACTTCCTTCATTAAATAAGTATGTTTCTTACAAATATGTGTACCATAGGTTTCTGTATATTTTATATTGTATTTTCTCCGTCTATTTCATCGTTGTAATATTTTTGCTTGAGGGTTTTCTTCTATATGTAATTTCCATACTTTGTTTACTTCACCATTAAAGACTTATGAAAATCTTTATTATATTTTATTGTGTATTATGTATTTTATTGTGGGCGTCCGAACCACCGAACCACATCGTCCGTGTATAGTCAACAAGAATAACAATGTCTGTTGGGTTGGTTCTCTTGTACCCAATGCCAACGGTTATTCTGACTCAGGTTCTAACACAGTAACATTTTCCTAAATTATTTGCATCTCATAGTGATAATAATACCCCTTTTAAGTTCTCCCGTCTCTTTTTATTACGTTACTCCGTAATGGTTTCTGTTGCATTATTTTTTTTTATAATTAATTGCAATTCTTTACAGTTTTTAATGTAGTGCACTGTTTAAAAAATTCACAGTTTAGTTATTTTACCATGAGAATTTATCCATCAATATTTCTTTGTAGCCTTTAGCTAACAATAATTTATTTTATAATATTAAATGGTATAATCTTCTGGTATTCTCACAGCATTTTCCTTAATGTATGAAGTGATATAATTCTTGTAACTTCCCAACCCTATTTAAATATATATGTATATTTCCAACAACATAGAGCTTTTATTAATATATATTGAAAGAACATGAAAATTTTCTAATAGAGAAGTATTATACACAGTTTATCTAAAAGAAATGTTTCCAACAGTGAAATAAATTATAACACAGTCGGTCTAAATACATGTTACTGTATAAAATAGCATGAATATCCATAATTCTGATCTTTGTAATAATATTAAACAGATATTAACTGATCTGGAAATATTGAATCAGACTGTGGTGTCCCCCCAACCAACAAGGGAAGTTATGACATCCTGCTCTTCCCTTGTGCTTCTACTGAAAAGGTACGGGTTGAAAGTAGATTTTATGCTCTGACCTCAAGACTACAAGTCCAGTGAGTACCAAAAATCTTCAAGAATTATCTGAGTGATTTTCCACTGGTCTCTACCAGCTCGGGAAACTCTCCACTTTTACTTTTTCCCAACAACAGAACCCCTACTCCTCACTGGGATAAGTCTCTTATCCCTAGAGAAGCAGGTAACTGTTTAAACTATACAAGAACCTTTTCAGTTCTTGGAAAAAATTTATCAACAGTATTTTCACTTTTACTTTCCATAACCAATTTTATTATTTATAATTAAAAAGAAGGAAAAAAAATTAATTTTCTAGCAAAATAATAATTGTTTCATTATTTTTCGTTAAACAATAATTAAAATGTATTTTAACTAGTTAACAACTACTTATCCTTAATTCAACTGTCACAACTTCCCCCCTGGAAGTAACACCGTCTCAGTGTTTCACTCTAGCTCTGAAAATAGCACTGGATGAGCCTCACACACAAAATTTTCGTCCTCCCAAGTAGCCTCATCTAAGCCGAAGTGCTTCCACTGCACTTTAACCTGGGTGATGACTTGATTCCGGAGCATGATTTCCCTCCAGCCAAGTATTTGTTGCGGCTCGACCAAAAACTCATCGTCCGACTCTACCTCAAAACAACAAGATTTTGTGTCAAAATTTCATAAACAAGTCATTTTTCAAGTTAGGATTTTAAAAAACTATCCTACCAGAATATTTCTCCAATGAATTAGATGCTTTGAATCATGCACATATCGCTTCAACAGGGACACATGAAACACATTGTTTACTTGTATGTGACTGGGTAAGGCTAGCCGATAGGCCACAGGTCCTACCCATTCCAAAATTTGGAAGGGTCCAAAGTAAATGTTTTCAAATATATATATATATATTTGAAAACATTTACTTTGCACCCTTCCAAATTTATCGTTTAGAAAATATTACGCGTTGATATAAAAAAAAATTAAATATAATTTTTTTTGGTATATTATTTCTTAAATATTATATACACAAAGTTAAATGTCAAAATGAATTAGAAATTTCTAACAAAAAAATAAGGATTAATAAAATAATAATTTTGTCTTTTTATATAAATGAAATTTATATTAAACATTTTTAAGTAATTTTTCTTTATTTAGTGTATATATATAATTGACATTGAAATAATTTATGTTTGATTCCCTTTCACATTAAAATTTTAATACATGGGACAATTAAATATATTCCAAATATATAATTATAATTACTTTTTCTTTAATGAAACTTTTTTAAATAATTCTCACTTTTTGATATATATTATTAATAAAATAATATATAATAGGTGGTGGAGAGACTCAGAAGTTGCACAACTGAATTTCTATAGGAGGTGTCGCGTGGAAATTTACTTTTGGAGTGTTATATGCATTTTCAAGCCCCAATTTTCTCAAAGCAAAGTCGCCTTCACAAAAGTTACTACCATCAGAACTATTCTAGATGATCTCTATGATACTTACGGAATTCTACAAGAACTTAAAACCATCACAGAGGGAGTGATATTGTAATTTCATATTATACTGAAATTTCCATTTGACTTCCTCAAAGCTTCTCCCTCCCTCTTTATATATATATATATATATATATATATATATATATATATATATATATATATGATCTTAAAGGATTTAATTTCTATAACTCTTTGTGGATTTTTTTTTCATATGGGATATATCATTGACAGATGAATTTGAAAAAAAATTAAAAATTGCAGTCCAGTTTTTCTTTAATACAACGAACGAACTCGCCGCTGAAGTCGTAACCAAGCAAGGGCAGGACATGATAGCCATATTAAAAGGTACCCATACGTATGCATTTTTTTTTCAAAATGTTAGGTTACATTGTACTTACTACTCAAGTGAATATTAGATTAGATGTATTAGCAATATTAAAATTATTCTAATCCCTCTATGCCCTTACAATGGCTACAATACATTGAGGCTTATCTTCAAGAAGTGGAATGGATAAAAACTGGTTATGTTGCCACGTTTAATGAGTACATAAAGAATTCCCACGCTAGTTTAGGGATGTTCATTTTAAATTTTATTCTTCTTGCCTTGATAGGTCAAATTCTCCTAAACAACATTCTAGAGCAAATACTTTCCCCATCTAAGATCCAAGAGCTCCCAGAATTGACCATCAGACTCATCGACGACTTAAGATATTTTGAGGTATTTGGCATCTAAAATTACATTTATTTATTTATTTTAGGAGAATTTAATTAACAAGAATGGAATATGTATAATTACATTATAAGCAAATTAATCCTTTGACATGATTTTCTTTCATAATATTTCTCTCAATGCAATGAATTAGAATGATAAGGAACGCGGGGAGATGACTTCAATCATAGAGTGTTATATGAAAGACAATCCTCATTCTATCGTGGAAAAATATTTAAATCAAATCAAGGGCATCCTTCATCTCTCCCTTGAGGAAATGAATCGGGAGTTTATTGAGTGGGAAAATGTACCGTTGTGTTGTAAGAATTTCACTTTCAATATAACACGAGGCCTTCAATTCCTCTACAAATACGGAGATGGCATATCCATCTTCGACAAGGAAGTGAAATACCATGTATTCAAAATTCTCGTCGAGCAAGTACCTATTGAAGAATAATAATGATGACGTCTAAGACTGGGTTAGCGGTTGTGTCACCATATATTATATTTTTAATGTCTTAATGTATTTTTATTTACAATGAATTAAATAAATTTAATTGCGCAATTGTTTCCAAAGTTTTCCAATTCTTTATTTCCACTTAAATCGTATCAATAATAGTGACAATAATAGTGTTGATTGATAGAAAATATGAATAATATCAATGTAGTCAATTACAAATATTCATCATTGTGATCAATCTCAAACAATTTTCTTCTATCATTCTTATTGTCACCCGTGTTAGTTTTGTAATATTTTAATATTGATTATATGAAAAGGAAAGTTGGAATCATAAACCATTTAAATATTTAACTCGAGACGAGAGGTTGTAGTAAACATCATACATTGTCTCTCTTTATCTCGAATATTAATAGGTTTAATTAGTATAACACAAAAATCAAAATGTACATTGTCAATATTTGTTTGTTCTTGCATTGTAATTAATGCACATTGTTAATCCGATCACTTTGACATTAATGTACCATCATGCATCCAATGACATCAAATCAGAAATCAACATCTACACTAAAAATATTGTGGTCAATCTCAAACTATTTTATTCTACCATTCTTATTGTCACACATGTTAGTTTTTTCATCTTTTAATATTGACTATATGAAAAGGAAAGTGGGAATCGTAAACCATTTAAATATTTATCTTGAGAGGAGAGGTTGTAGTAAACATCATACATTGTCTCTCTTGATCTCAAATATTAATAGGCTGAATTAATATAACACAAAATTCAATATACATTGTCAAAATTTGTTTGTGCTTGCACTAAAATTAATGCACATTGTTACTCCAATCACATTAAAATTAATGTACCATCATACATCCAATTAAATCAAATCACAAATCAACATCTAAACTAAAATCATTTGGTCAATCTCAAACTATTTTCTTCTACCATTATTATTGTCACACATGTTAGTTTTGTCATCTTTTAATATTGATTATATGAAAAATAAAGTTGGAATTATAAACCATATAAATATTTATCTCGAGAGGGGAGGTTGTAGAAAACATCATACATTGTCTCTCTTGATCTCGAATATTAATAGGTTGAATTACTATAACACAAAAATCAATGTACATTGTCAATATTCGTTTTCGCTCGAATATTGATAGGATGAGTTACTATAACACAAAAATCAATGTATATTGTCAATATTTTGTTGTGCTTGCACTGATATTAAAGCACATTGTTAATCTAATCACTTTGAAATTAATTCACTATTATAAATCCGAATACATCAAATAAGAAATCAACATCTACACTAAAATTATTGTTGTCAATCTCAAACTATTTTCTTTTACTATTCTTACTGTCACACATGTTATTTTTCTCATATTTTAGTATTGATTATGATCCAAATTTATGCAGGAAGAAAACAAAATACACATATAACCATAAATACAAATATTCAGTGGAAATAACACTTCATTTCATTAATATCAAAGAACCAAAATTTGTTTACAAAAAAAATGGAAATAAACTAGCTAGGGCGCTAGTAGCTTATCTCCAAGAAGATATGTGGCAACTACAAGCCTCTAAACTATGTTAAAATGAGGCTTGAAGGCATATTTATTGTTGAGAAACAATGGAAAACAATAAACATCCAAAAACATAGACCTATGAGATAAAGCACCAAAATTGCAAGTGTCATTTAGGTAAATTGGTACATCCGTCTTCCTGGGGATAACTCAATACATTGTTAGAAAAATATATCTGAGGAATACAACATTTGACATGAGAACCATCAAATGAACTTCCATGTTGGTCCCGAATTTCCCAAAAAGCCTCGTTTAGTGCCTCAAAATGGCTCAGGAAGTTCAAGACCCAAAAAATGCTAAAAATAGTAAGTTGTGTTGAAACTAAAAAATTGACATAACCAATGGTGGGGGTCCAAATGGAAAAGGTGGGTGGCCACCAATATCCACCTGGATCATTCCTCGTCCCTTAGGAAGCAATAGTGCCCATTGCGTTGAGTTCCTCCATGAGATGAGACAAATTATGCTGAACTTGGTATTGTATTTGTCGAAGATGTCATGGACCTGCTAGTAGACGTGCTCGACAAGGAAAATTTTAAGGATGGGAAATTATTTTGAAGTTTAAAACATTGGTGTATCTCACTAGTCGATAATATGCAAACTATAAAATTTTTATTGATATATTTGTAAAATTATTCAAATTTATAATGATTTTCTATATACTCTCTATATAATTTTGGCGATTTTTAAGCTAAAATAATTTTATATTGTAAATTTTGGGCGAATCATTTTTATAAAAAATGGAAATTGACGAATCTTTTTTTTGGAAAAAGCATGGAAAATTAGCCCACCTACGAATATTAGCCCCTAAAATTTTCCATGGTGCTTGATGCATTCAATAAATTTGGTTGCTTTATCAACCTCAGACAGTATACGTGTGGATTTTTTCTATGTGGTCGCAAGAGGTATGGAAATATCAAGTAGTGGCGTGCATGGGGTTAGATTAGTGGAGTGCTTGACCTAACAGTGTAAATGAACCTCTATTAGTGAGGAGAAAATGTACTCGCATTCCTCCACGACTTTTTCCATCTTTTACTATCGTGCATGGGAGCCTTGTTTCAAGGTTATGGCCACACTCTTATTCTTTCCTTGTGGAAAAATTTGTAATGTAAATAAATATCCTAGTTTGGAAAACAAGCTTACTGTGTTGTTTTCTAGTAGTCAAAGAGATGACAGGAGGCGCTACTACCTCCAGTATCCTATAAAATGTATTTCCCAAAGTAATAACGAAAGAAAAGTTCCTAGAATCATACACATCATGTCACTTCCACAAGTATGGTTGGCCCAATAATACATGAGACACTTCAAGAGGGGCAACATCACAAAGTACCTCATTCGTGAATGGATTGATGTTGTATGGAAGGCAGCACCTCTGGCGGACACATAGATCTCTTCTTTGGTGAAGCCACCTGATGGTATATGGTTGTGGGTGTGCTATGGTTTTTAGGCCGAGAATCTTCATGAACTCTGCTGAAATGAGGTTCTTTTGACTTCTGTTATGGACCAGGAATTGTAGTGGAGAGCACTTCATCCACATTTGTGAATGAAAGAGGCACTCCCTCTCCTTTCGATCCTCGAGATCCTCCCTCTGTAGCTTGTTGGTGGCAAAAATGGCATTAGGGTATGCATCAATGATCTGCTTCCTTTTGTCATCGCCCTTGTATGGTTCTGACTCGGGATCATAACATGCATCTAATTTAGGTGCCTTTAGTTTGGCCACCAACGATTGTTTGGCTCGACACTAATTTTCATTGTGAGTGGGGTTGTTATGTAATTCACACGACTTCCCCATGTAATTATTTAGATTTGTGGTGCTCTCCTTAGTCACCCCTCTTTGGCTTTTCCCCTTGTTCAATGTTTTGGGGGTGCCTTTCCCTAGCTTCACATTCGCAGATCCAAAGTCTACCCTCTTTTGCTTAAATTTATGCTCAATATTGGAGGCATAGCGATATTCCATGCCAAGCGAGGGAATTTCAAGGAGCTCCCTTTCCTCTTGAATTTATATTTTAAGACAACTGCGGTACTTCAATGCCAAATGTTTCTCCGAATCTTTGAAACCCAACTTTGTGCACAGGGTATGGAATAGATTCGTCAAATCATGGACATCTTGATCCCCTTGATGTCGCAGCTTAGTCCATTGCATGTAGTTTTCCTCATATCTCCCCATTGGATAATAGTGTTCCTTGATGGCATCTCGAAAACAATTAAAAGTGGGTAAGACCAAGAACATAGAGGGTTCCCCCTCGTCCTTTTTCTCACAATAGGTTTCCAACCAGTCCTTGACATGGGGGGTGGCTTTTAGAGTGCAAAATTAATCTTAATATCATTTTAATATCAGTTAATATTAAAAAAATTAATATCATGGCGATTTAATATTTTTAATTAAAAAAAATTAAAGTTTCAAGTGAATAAGAACATGGTGATGCAATATGATTTTCACTAATTTTTTTTAAGAAAAATGGTCTTACAATATTTTTTTTAATTGTAAAGTTAGAGAAAGTATGTATATATATAAAAATTTATATTACATTTTCATAGTTTTACTACCAATTGCTAGTTCACGAAAACATTTTTTTTTATTAAATAATATTATTTAATTTATTTATTTTGAAAGTTATTAAACAATATATCTTATTTCTAATTTTCCTAACTTATTTTTTATTTTTAAATTTAATTTAAATACAAATTACTTTTCTATTTAATAATAATATTATTATTGTTTTTAATGTAATAATGTTTTGAATTTTTTATTATTTTACAAAATAATATTTTCAAATAATAATTAAATATATTCAAAATAAATAATTATAATTACTTTGTCTTTAATGAAACATTTTTAAATAATTCTCAAATTTTGATATAAATTATTAATAAAATAAAATATATAATAGGTGGTGGAGAGACTCAGAAGTGGCACAAATGAATTTCTGAATTTCTAGAGGAGGTGTCACATGGAAGTTTACTTTTGGGGGGTTATATGCATTTTTGAGCCCCCATTTTCTCAAAGCAGAATCGCCTTTGCAAAAGTTACTACCGTTGGAACTATTCTAGATGATCTCTATGATACATACGAAATGCTAGACGAGCTCAAAACCATCACAGAGGGACTGAGACGGTAATTTCATATTATACGGAAATTGCCATTTGATTTCATCAAAGCTTCTCCTTCCCTCTTTATATATATATGATCTTAAAGGTTTTAATTTCTATAACTTTTTGTGGCTTTTTTTCAGATGGGACATTTCATTGATATATGACCTTGCAGAAAAAATAAAAATTGCAGTCCAGTTTTTCTTTAATACAACGAATGAACTCACTGTTGAAGTCGTAACCAAGAAAGGGCAGAACATGACAGCCATATTAAAAGATACCATACGTATGCATTTTTTTTCAAAATGTTAGGTTACATTGTACTTACTACTCAAGTGGATATTAATTTAGATGTATTAACAATATTAAAATTAAATAAATAAATTTAAATGGCCAAAGATTTTTTTGAATATATATATGTGTGTGTGTGTGTGTGTGTGTGTGTGTGTCTGTGTTTTTTTTCACTAAATGAGACAATGTTAGCCATCAATGTATATTATTTTACTCCCCATATGCCCTTACAGTGGTTGTGATACCTTGAGTCTTATCTTCAAGAAGAGAAATGGATGGCAACTGGTTATGTGCCCACGTTTAATGAATACATACATAATTCCCATGCTAGGTCAAGGATGTGCATTGTAAATTTGATTCCGCTTCTCTTGATGGGTCAACTTCTCCCAAAAAACATTATAGAGAAAATGCATTCCCCATCTAAGATCCATGAGCTCTCAGAACTAACCATCAGACTTATCGATGACTTAAGATATTTCAAGGTATTTGGCATCTAAAATTACATTTATTCATTTATTTTAGGAGCATTTAATTAACAAAATTGGAATCTGTATAATTACATTCTATGTAAATTAATCCTTTGACATGATTTTATTTTAGAATCTCTCTCACAATGCAATGAATTAGGATGAGAAGGAATGCAAGTATATGGCTTCGATCATAGAGTGTTGTATAAAAGACAATCCTCATTCCACCGTGGAAAAGGCTTTGAATCAAATCAAGGGCATCCTTCATCTCTCCCTTGAGGAAATGAATTGAGAGTTTCTTAAGCAGGTGTAAGAAGTTCACTTTCAATATAACATGAGGCCTTCAATTCCTCTATAAATACGGAGATGGCATATCCATTTCTGTTAAGGAAGTGAAAGACCAAATATTCAAAATTCTCGTCCAGCACGTACCTATTGAAGAATAATAATGATGATAGCTACAACTGGGTTAGCAGTTGTGTCACCGTCACTATATTTTTAATGTCTTAATGTATTTTTCTTTACCATGAATTAAATAAATTTAATTGCGCAATTGTTTCCGAAGTTCACTAATTATTTATTTCCACACAAATTGTATCAATAATAGTGACAATGATAGTGTTGATTGATAGAAAATATGAATAATATCAATGTAGTTAATTACAAATATTCTTCATTGTGATCAATCTCAAAATATTTTCTTCTGCCATTCTTATTGCCACCCATGTTAGTTTTGTCATATTTTAATATTGATTATATGAAAAGGAAATTTGGAATCGTAAACCATTTAAATATTTAGCTCGAGACGAGAGGTTGTAGTAAACAACATACATTGTCTCTCTTTATCTCTAATATTAATAGGTTTAATTAGTATAACAAAAAAATCAATGTACATTGTCAATATTTGTTTGTTCTTGCATGGAAATTAATGCACATAGTTAATCCAATCACTTTGATATTAATGTACCATCATGCATCCAATTACATCAAATCAGAAATCAACATCTACAGTAAAAGAATTGTGGTTAATCTCAAACTATTTTATTCTACCATTCTTATTGTCACACATGTTAGTTTTGTCATCTTTTAATATTGATTATCTGAAAGGAAAGTTGGAACCATAAACCATTTAAATATTTATCTTGAGAGGGGAGGTTGTAGTAAACATCTTACATTCTCTCTTGATCTAAAATATTAATAGGTTGAATTACTATAACACAAAAATTCAATGTACATTGTCAATATTTGTTTGTGCTTGCTCTGAAATTAATGCACATTGTTAATCGAATCACTTTGACATTCATGTACCATCATACATCCAATTACATAAAATCATAAATAACCATCTACACTAAAAGCATTGTGGTCAATCTCAAACTATTTTCTTCTACCATTCCTATTGTCACATGTGCTAGTTTTGTCATCTTTTAATATTGATTACATGAAGAGGAAAGTTGGAATCATAAACCATTTAAATATTTATCTCGATAGGGGAGGTTGTAGTAAACATCATACATTGTCTCTCTTGATCTCAAATATTAATAGTTTGAATTACTATAACACGAAAATCAATGTACATTGTCAATATTTGTTTGTGCTCGAATATTAATAGGCTGAATTACTATAACACAAAAATCAATGTACATTGTCAATATTTTGGTGTGCTTGCTCTGAAATTAATGCACATTGTTAATCGAATCACTTTGACATTCATGTACCATCATACATCCAATTACATAAAATCATAAATCACCATCTACACTAAAAGCATTGTGGTCAATCTCAAACTATTTTCTTCTACCATTCCTATTGTCACATGTGCTAGTTTTGTCATCTTTTAATATTGATTACATGAAGAGGAAAGTTGGAATCATAAACCATTTAAATATTTATCTCGATAGGGGAGGTTGTAGTAAACATCATACATTGTCTCTCTTGATCTCAAATATTAATAGTTTGAATTACTATAACACGAAAATCAATGTACATTGTCAATATTTGTTTGTGCTCGAATATTAATAGGTTGAATTACTATAACACAAAAATCAATGTACATTGTCAATATTTTGGTGTGCTTGCACTGAAATTAGAGCACATTGTTAATCTAATCACTTTGACATTAATTCGCCATTACAAATCCAGTTACATCAAATAAGAAATCAACTTCTACACTAAAATCATTGTGGTCAATCTCAAACTATATTATGTTACCATTTTTATTGTCACACATGTTAGTTTTTTCATCCTTTAGTATTGATTATGATCCAAATTTATGCAGGAACACAACAGAATACACATATAACTATAAATACAAATATGCAGCGGAAATAACACTTCATTTCATTAATATCAAAAACTAAAATTTGCTTACAAACAGAATGGAAATAAACTAGCTAGGGCGTCAGTAGCTTATCTCCAAGAAGAGATGTAGCAACTACAAGTCTTTGATTTGTTTTTCAATGAGGATCGAAGGCCTATTTATTATTGTGAAACAATGCAAAATCCTAAACATATAAAAACATAGACCTATGACATGAAGCACCAAAATTACGTGCCTCGTTTACGTAAATTGGTACATCAATCTCCCTGGGGATAGATCACTACCTTATGAGAAATATCTATCCGAGGAATCCAAATTTTGACGTGAGAAACATAAAATGAACTTCCATGTTGCTCCCGATTTTCTTAAAAAACCTCGTTTAGTGCCTCGAAATGGCTCAGGAAGTTCACGACCCAAAAAAATGCTAAAAATAGCAAGTTGTGCTGAAAAATAAAAATTGACAGAACTGATGGCGGGGGCAACTGAAATAGGTGGGTGGCCACCAATATCCACCTGGATCATTCCTCCCCCCTTAGGAAGTACTATCCCCCATTGCGTTGAGTTCCTCCATGAGATGAGACAAATTCTGCTGAACTTGGTATTGTATTTGTCGAAGATTTCATGGACCTGCTAGCAGACGTGCTCAATGCATTCAATAAATTTGGTTGCTTTATCAGCCTCAGAAATTACACATGTGGATTATGTCTGTGTGGTCGCATGAGCTATAGAAACATCAGGTAGTGGTGCACATGGGGTTAGATCAATGGAGTGATTGATTTGACAATGTAGCGGAACCTCTGTTGGTGAGAAGAAAATGTCCTCGTATTCCTCCATGAATTTTTCCATATGATATTATCATGCATGGGAGCTTTGTTTCAAGGTTGTGACCGCAATATTCTTCTTCTCTTGTGGAAGAATTTTAATTCAAATAGATTTCCTGGTTTGGGAAAAAAGCTTACAACGTTTTTTTGTAGTAGTCAAAGAGATGGAAGGAGGTGGTACTACCTCCAGTATCCTACACAATTTATTTCCCAAAGTAATAACAACAGAACAAGGCCTAGACTCATACACAACATGTCTCTTCCACACGTATGGTTGCCCCAATAATACATCCACCACTTCAAGAGGAGCAACATCATACAATACCTCATTTTTGAATGTCTTCATGATGCATGGAAGGCAGCACTGCTGGCAGACATAGAGATCTCTTCCTTGGTAAAGCAACCTGATGCTATACGACTGCAGGTGTGCTCTGGTCGGTAGGCCGACCCGCTTCACGACCTCTAATGAAATGAGGTTCTTTTGGCTTTCACTATCGACAAGGAATTGTAGTGGAGAACAATTCACCCACATGTGTGAATGGAAGAGGCGCTCCCCATCCTATCAGTCCTCATGATCCTCCCTCTAGAGCTTGGTGGTGGCAACAATGGAGTTGGGATCTATGTTAATGATTTAATTCCCTTCGTCATTTCCCTTGTATGGTTCTCACTCACGATCAAAACATGCATCTGATTCAGGTGCCTTTAGTTTGGCCACCAACGATTGTTTGGCCTGACACTCATTTGTGCTGTGAGTGGGCCTGTTATGAAATTCACACCAATTCCTCATGTCCTTCTTTGGATTTGTGGTGTTGTTCTGATTCTCCTCACTATGGCTTTTCCCCTTTTTTCAACGGTTCAGGGGCACGTTTCCATGGCTTATGATTCACATATTTAAAGTCTCACTTCTTATACTTAAATTTCTGATCGATATGTTGTGCCAAGCGATGTAATGTTGAGGAGATCTATTTTATCTTGAATGTATCTTTGAAGACAAGTGTGGTACTACAACACCAAATGTTTCTCGAAATATTTCATAACCAACTTTGTGTGCAAGGTATGGAATAAATTCGTCACATCATGCACATCTTGATCCTTTTTCTACCGCAACATAGTCTATTTTATGTACTGTTCCTCATAGATCCCCCAGGATAATAGTGTTCCCTGATGGCATCTCGTAAAGAGTTACTAGTGGGTATGGCCAACAACATAGAGGGCTCCCCCTCGTCCTTTGTCTTACAATAATTTTCCAACCAGTCCTTGACATGGGAGGTGGCTTTCAAGAGTGCAAAAATAATATTCTCCTGGTCAGAAAACTCATGAACCAAGAAATATCCTTCTAATATATTCAACCATCTATCTATGGCATTTCCATCTATTTGGCCATCAAGTAGGGAAATGTCAAATTTTACTTGTACCTTAAAAGGAGTTGTGCCTCTAGAGTGGCTGTTGGATGTAGATGCATCACCAGTGGGTATTCGTTGAAGGATCCAGGAAAATTTATCCATCATCGCGTTCCTTTTTTTTCTCTGGATTCCTCGAGAAATATTTTGATAGGATCTCCTACTCCCACGTCTCTCTTTTCATCCCCCATGGGCGGCCGTCGAGGTTTACGAGGCTGATCTTTCAAAGGTTCAACTAGATCGAGCCCTAACTCCTTATACCCTGACCTCATTGGGAACATGCAAAGAAGGATCGAGAAAGAGCCCACCGCTCTAATACCAGTGATCTGAATTTATGTAGGAATGCAAAAAAATACCCATACAAATACAAGTACAAATATGTAACAGAAATAACACTTCATTTAATTAATACCGAAGAACCGAAATTTGTTTACAAACAAAATGTAATAAACTAGCTAGGGCACTTGTAGCTTATCTCTGAGAAGAGATGTGGTAGCTACAGGCCTTTGAACTGTGTTACAATGAGGCTCAAAGGCCTACTTATTGTTGAGAAATAATGGAAAACCCTAAACATCCAGAAACCTAACCCTAGGAGATGAAGAGCCAAAATTGTGCGCCCCATTTGGGTAAATTGGTACATCAATCTTCCTAGGGGCGTAACTTTGGCATATGATCTCTGTTTGATGCACCCAATACCTCGTTAGAAATATATATCCTAGGAATAGAAATTTTGACGTTAGAAAAAATGATATAACTTCCATTTTTCTCGCAATTTTCCCAAAAAACATTGCTTAGGGCTTCAAAACGGCTCTGAAAGTTCAACACTCGAAAAGGTGCTAAATATAGTAAGTTGTGTTGAAATTGAAAAAATGGCAGAACTGATGGTGGGGATCCAAATGGAATATGTAGGTGGCCACCAATATCCACGTGGATCATATTGTATGAAAATGAAAGTTGGAATTGTAAAACATTTAAGTCTTTAGCTCAAGAGGTTGTAGTAAACGTCATGCATTCTCTCTCTTCCTCTCCAATATTAATAGGTTGAATTACTATTCAAAAGAATCAATCTACATTATCAATATTTTTTTTTTCTTGCATTGAAATTAATGCACATTGTTAATCCAATCACTTTGACATTAATGTACCATCATACATCCAATTAAATTAAATTAGAAATAAACATCTACACTAAAATCAATGCATCTAATGCAATCAATCAAATAATATTAGAAAAAAACTTCTACAGTGAAATCAATGTATCTAATCTAAGAAATCAAATAGGATTATAAATCATCATGTACACTCAAATCTATGCATCTAGTGCAAGTAATAAAATAGGATTATGAATGAACATTTACACTGAAATCAATGCATTTAGTGAAAGAAATCAAATAGGATCAGAAATCACCATCTACATTGAAACCAATGCATTTAGTGCAAGCAATAAAATAGAATTAGAAGTCATCTACAAAGAAATCAATGCATCTAGTGAAAGTAATCGAGGGAGATTAGAAAAAAAAATCCTACAATGAAATCAATGCATCTAATGCAAGCAATCAAATATGATTAGAAATCAACTTCTACACTCAAATCAATGCATCTAGTGCAAGTAAATAGGATTAGAAGCCAACATCTACACTAAAATCAATAGATTTAGTGCAAGAAATCAAATAGAATTAAAAATCACCATCTACATTGAAATCCATGCATTTAGTGCAAGAAATCAAATAGGAAGTGCAAGAAATCAAATATAATTAGAAATCAACATCTACATTTAAGTCAATTCATAGAGTGCAAGAAATCAGATAGGATTATAAATCACTATCTACATTGAAATCAATGTAGTTAGTGCAAGAAATAAAATATGATTAGAAATGATGTACATTGAAATAAATGCATCTAGTGCAATCAATCAAATATCATTAGAAATCAATACGCTAAAAAAAATGCATCTAGTGCAAGAAATCAAACAAGATTAGAAATCACCATTTACACAGAAGTCAATGCATCTAGTACAAGAAATCTTCTTCCCTCTCTCCTCCCTCCATTTATATCTATATCTCCATCCATCTCTCCTTCTTTGTCTCTCTATCTCACCCCCCAAAAACACATTCTTTCTCACTCAATATCTATCAATCTATTTATAACTCCCTCCCTCTCTCCATCTCTCTCGTCTTCCCTCTCTTCACCTTCCATCTATATGTATATCTACCACTTCTCTCCCTCTCCCTCACTCCTATCTCTCTTTCCTCAGGTTTTCATTTCCCCCTCTCTCTCCATCTTCCTTATCACTCCCTTTATATCTCTCTTCACCTTTATATCTCTATTCCCTTATTCTTACCTCCCTCTCTCCCCCCTCTAACTCCATCTCTCTTTCCCTCCCTCTCTCCACTCTCTCACATCCTCTCACTTCCTTCCCCTCTCTCCCTTTATCTCCCACCTCTCTCTCTCTCTCTCTCTCTCTCTCTTCCTCTTCACCCTCCAACTTTGTTACCATATCCATCCCTCTCTCCTTCTCTATTCTTATCTCCCCTCATGCCTCCATATCTCCTTTGTCTCCTTATATCACCCCCAAACATACATAAACACTTTCCATCTCTCCCTTGACACTGCATCTCCCTATCCATCTCTCCTTATTTATCTCTTTATCTCACAACTAAACATACATTCTCTCTCTCAATCTCTTCCTTATCACCCCTTCTCCCTCTCCACTTCTCACTCTCTATGTCTTTCTTCTTTCCTTCCTCTCTCCCCCTCAAAATTCATCTCTATATCCCTCCCTCTCTTTTCATCTCTCTCTTCTTCCCCTCTCTCATTTTCTCACCTACCTCCGTCTCTCTTCCCCCATATATATATATATATATATATATATATATATATATATATATATATATATATATATATATATATATATCCCATCCAATCCTCTCACTATCTCCCTTCATCTCTCCTTCTCTCTCTTCCCCCTCCATCTTTGTGTATCGCTCCCCCTCTCTTACCATTATCTACCTTTCCTAATCCTCTCCCTCTCTCTTCATTCCTCCTCTCCCCTCACATTTGAATTATCTCAATATCTTCCTTGTCACTGCCCCTATCTCTCCACCTGTATCAATATATGTATTTTTTCTCCCCTCCCATATATCTAGAGTTAATATATATCATGATATATTAATATATATTATAATATAAAAAAATTTAATATTGTATTAAGCCAAAGTTATTAAATGTAATAATATTAATAATAGCAATTGCACCATCACCAGATGTTGCAAAGGAAATGTTGTAATATTCTTAAAGAGATCCACCAGTTGCTAAAAAATACATCTATAGTGATTTTGGTCAATTTTAGTAAAGGTAGGAAAATATTGTGCCTTGTAGAAATTTTTTTTTTGGTAATAAGGCATTCTAATCTAGTTTTGAAAAATATTCTTCCACGGCTCATAGTCGGAACCACTATAATTCCACACACTTCTGTTGGTGGTTGTTCATTCATTTGAAGAAGACCATTCAACATTTATAACTTTAGCTATAATTAAATCTATAATTTGTGTTTTTGTCCAGCCAAGAAAATTCAAAAGAGAGGTTATGGTACCAAACAATATAGCAACCATTGTAGTGAACAAAAACTGCACAACATTATAGTGTGGATTCCTCCAATATGACCAATTTTGCTTCCAAAGGCATGCGAGGAACTAAGCCTTGAAGAATGTGCATACTGAGTTGGAAAAATCAAATCTTGTGAGCCAGCAGTAGGGGTGCTTAGCTCTTGAATAAGGGCTCGATTCCATATGAAAGCATAGCAACGTAACAATCAAATATAGATTTAAATAAATTACATATCCTCGGGATAAATTATGTTAGCAAAGATAGGGTAACAGAATTAGAGATGTAGAATAAAAAAGGACTCTTTCTGAAGAAAAAAAAATCCTACAATTATATTAGACATACTCATAGAGTGTTGATTTTCTATAGATCTCAGCAAACTCTAGATGAAGTTTTTCCTCACCAACTATGCAACTCACTTACAACACCCATGTCATTGGATTGTATCCTTCTCTAATCTATGGTATTCCTCAAACAACAAGGTCAAACAAACAAGAATCGGATAAGATCATTCTTTCCAACCATGGATTGATAATGAAAAGCACAATCGATTACTAAATAGATTATAAAACACAAAATAAAAATTCACTTATACCTCAAAATACTCAAATATTTTATTAGAATAATGACCCAAAGCACCCACATAGATGGTTTGGCCACCTCATTTCAGGAGCAAGAGTCGCATTTCAGCAAAACAATAAAACTGAACATTTAACAATTATTGGTTTTGTGGAGCCATGCCTTGTTTTAGCCCTTTGCACCCCATCATTTTTTTAAGCCAAGAAGAGAAACATAAAATATTCCTTTTGTTTCACATTGCATAGATTTATCATGAAAGTGTTTGAATTCACCTCATCAAAAGCTTCAAATATATCAATGTTGGTTTGGTGGGTGGTACAAACAATAGTTGTACCTGTATTTCCTGTGTTGCGAAGAATACACATAAAAATGGATGGAGCACAGGAATATAGTCTTGAAGTTGGCTCATCCATGAAAATAATATAAGGATTGGAAACTATTTCCACTACAATGGTAAGTCTCTTCCTTTTCTCTGTAGAAAGAATTGTCACTCCAGGAAACCCTACAAGAGCATCTCTCAGAGGAGTGAGCTCTACAAGCTCCATGACTTCTGTCAAAAACATCTCCACTTATTGTAACAACACAAATATGTGAGTAAAATGTTCTTGCATAGTCTCATTAATAATAAAGATCTTAACTCTGAATAACTGCATGTAAAGGGGAGAAAATTATACAAGAAATTCTAGTTTTCTCGTCAACCTCGAAAGGAAGACAGAGCCATAATGAATACACTAGTGATTCAAATACTGTGACATTTGGAAAGTGGATATAATTTTGTTCAAAGTACCCTATGATCTCAGCAAATGTTTCTTTCTTCTTAGGGAATCGAGAGATGCTTATATTTCCTTCTATATAGCCCATGTTTTGTTTCCAGCCAAGACATCCATTAGGGTAGTTATTCCAGCACCTCTAAATCCCATCAAGGCTATAAGTTACGCTGGTCTAAAGGATCCACTTACATTGGAAAGGAGTTGTAGCCTTTCTCGACCTAACCCTTCACTTTTCATCTCCTGTTACGAAACTAAACATTAGTTCTAGATATTCGATTGAAGAGAACTATTGGAAGATTACCAATTCAATTGAATGACTTGTAGATACACATACCTGTGGTATGTCAACATAATAGTTTATGCTCTCAAAAACCATCAACAATGGCATGAAAGGAAGGTTCATTCCTTTCTTCTGTTGTGTCGAGACTTAAGTGACACTGACTTTTCCATCACGTGTAGAATTATCTTCAGAGGTTATATTATCTCTCCTCTCTGACAAGTAAACATGATTGACAAAGCTATTAAATATATGAAAGAATAGTGCCTTTTTTTTCATATAATTTCAAAGCTTTAAATGTGACCAAGTTACATAGTTTTATAGATTACAATGTTTGTAGTTCAATCGTTTCATATTTTCTTTTGAGCAAAAGAAAAAATAGTGCTTTTGAGTCTCATTCAAGATCAACACAAAGACTTTCTAATGTCTCTCACTCAGTTGTCTGAGACAAGGTGCTACAGAGAAGTTATGTAGTTCATTCAATTTTCTCACTTCAAGATCCTAATTTCTAATGAGTTACAATATCCACTTACAATGCACTTCAAGATGTGAGGAATAGATTAAAATATTCACATTACTAAAATTATTTCTGGAGAGCTCATGCCTTACCACTGGACTTTCTTTGAGATGTCAGTTGAAAAAAAAAATTTCTTTCTCCAGTTCTGTTTACTTTCTTACAGTCATATTACTCTAAAAGCATCAATATGGTGATGTTGTCTAGCCATATGGTTCTTGGAATCACCTTTACAAAGAAAACCGTATACATTATAAGCAAGAAAAACCAAAACATATAAATACAACAAGGAAGAATCAGATTCTTAGCTTAAGAGGCTAGTTGATTTCTATGAACTAAATATCATTCATACCATTTGTTTCCTAATATTATATATATTAAAATCAAGAGAGTTCCATCCCTGAACCCAATTTGAGTCCCTGACCATTAGAATATTCTCAAAATTCTATATCTGAACCCACTTTGAATCACACACTTTGATTCACTGACAATTATAATATTTTCAATGGGAGCCCATAGTGCCACCACCCCTTCTCTTCAATTTGAACTAGGCTTGCTAGATAATTAGCATTGGAAAGAATGAGTTGACTCTCTGGAGCACCCCATAGTGCCACAACCTCTTCCCTACAATTTCAACCAAGTTCCCCAGACCAGTAGAAGTGGAAAGCATGAGATGGATTAAGTTTTATATGGAAACCACAGCCACACTGGCCACAGAAGAAGCCCCATAAAAATACCCTGTGGAAAAAACGATTCCCCATATCCTTAAAGGAAACATTTAAAGGAAACACAATGCAAATGGGACAATTAGAATCTTTTCAATGGGACTCCTATGTTGCAGAACCCTAGCAGCTTGATTTTTTGTGCAAAAATCTATCGATAAGGAAGCCTCTTCTTCACCCAAGACTATGGGGTCTTCATCAAAATAGGGTGGGGTGAAGAGGATTCGAACCCAAGAAGAGGGTGAGCTGTCGAATTTACTCCCACGTCACCTTCAAAATCTTCCATTTAAAGCCTTGGGAGATCAAAGGAGACTTCCACATTGACCTAATATAAAATTCAAATTCACCAAATAAATTAATAAAAAGAAAAGAGATTACAAAAGGGGACAATCTCGAGTCATGAAAGGGATCGTTGCTTCAACTAAGACCATAGAGGGTCTGTCTGATTTTTCTTGCTACTAGATGATTCCGAAAAATGTTAGCCTCTTTCATAAGCCAATTATAAATCCAAAATACATAAATTAAATAATGTAATGTTAGGGTAAATATATTTATTAAATTAGAATATTTAATAAATATTAGAGATACTTCTAAATAGTATTTTGTTAGTAAAAATAGGACTCTAGAATAGAGTCGTTTCCTAGGTCTATAATAGGAATAAAGTTAGTAGGATGGTTAGAAGGTAATTTATTGTAAATGGAAACTTCTTGGTTTTCCAAGTGATCCATAACTAGATTAAGTTAGAACATAGAGCTTATAAATAGGTTAGTTTCCTAATTTCATTGTAGAGAGATTTTACATTTGTAAACTCCTGCAATTTGTTATGTAATCTCTTTTCATGATCAATAAAGTTATGTGTCTAAGGAAACTTCTGAATCTACATGTGGTATTAGAGCCATCGATAATGCAGATGAGGTGATGGTGGAGATTTCAGCTTTGCAGACTTTTGGAAAATTGTGTTAAAGGATGAATTGGTATGCAATCTTGTCAATGCTTTAAGAAAAAGAAATTTATTGGTTATAATCTGCAAATCAGTTTTTTTTTAAGATTCAATTTTTTTTAAAATTCAATTTTCTGCAGGAAATTTCAATCTCTTCCTAGTTATGGCCAAAGCTGAGTAGGAAAAGGCATATATTAATGGGATTTTTTCTTCCGAAAGCTTTAATAAATTCATGAATGTAAGCATTTAAGTTTAGAACAAAAACTTCTAGAGCAGCCAAATTTTTCAGATAAGGAACAAGTGAATCAACTTTACGTAGATCTGAGTAATTTGGAGGAGTGATAAGAATGCAAGAGTGGATTGAAGAATAAACTTTGCATTAATACACTCTGCGCTGCGGAAAGGAATGCAGCGGGAGATATTTTTCAAATTTTGAAATTGTGAAAGCTACTTGTCAGAAGTTTGTGCACTGTCTACAAATGAAAAGGACGGTATATTAATATAATATGTCTCATTTTCTTTCTAGAATCTGGTTCTCTAATCATTTTGGCCATAAGAAATTTTAATTAATGAGCAGATTATTCCCCAAACTTCTGACCAGACTAAGGAAGAGACTGGGCCTTACACTTTTCCAGCACCTGTGTTGAGATAAGTTATTGCTAGCACCTGTGTTGAAATGAGTCTACGAGTGTGTCCATTTTCAGCCTTCTACATCGAAAGATGCAACGGATGAACCAAGCAAGTTGGTGCCGTAAGAACGGAGATTGAAAATAAAGGAGTTTGTTGGTACTGTATGGAGGAGTTTGAAGGAGTTTGCTGGTGCCGTATGAAGGAGTTTGCTGCAATTTTGGAGAAATTTGATACGTCCATATAGCGGTCTAGACTAACAAAGCCGGTGGGAAGAAATCATTAGCGTGGCAAGAATTCAGTTAAAAAAAGGCAAACTCAGATCCTGTTGCAAAGCCACAACGTTCAAAGGAAATCTTGAGTAGTTTTTTTCAAACGCAGAGCTTGACCGTTGATTTTCAAAGCTACAGGTGAACGCAGCACCGAGTTTCATACTTGTTGACATAATTTTCATCACCGTGAAGTGAATCAACAACTATTGTTGAGGAGATGTGAATAAATGTGAGAGCAGAAGTCATGTTTATGACCATCGTAGCAATCACTCTGACTGAACGGAGAAATCAGAAAAAATGAAAATCATTTTCTTTTGAAGCAGAGTTAAATCTAAAGCCTGCTCACTGGACGAAGACATTAATGGAAGTTGTGAGGTAGTCTTCGTCACACGAAATGGAAACAGAAAGTTATAAAATAAAGTAGTACCAGGCTGCCACCACTTTTTTGTAATGGTGCAGCTGCCTGCACGTACATCATTGTAGCTGCCACAGAACGAGTGCTCCTAGCACCTGCAATGCTCACTACTAGATATACCGGGAGAAGAGAAGAGAAGACGAAAGGTGATCCACAAACTACAAGAGAAATTGGAACAAATTCCTTGACTAGAGGATTCAATTTCGAGAGAAAATCAGCCAATTCTCTCATGTTTCGGTTCAATTCCTGGGGTGGCTTGCCATTTTCTTGCACATGCTCATCAATCTGACGAACATTTTCAAGAAGAATCTGACTGGCATTACCCTGAACATTTTGATTGATGCTCTCAGGTTGAGATATGATTTTCAATCGCTCTATAAACCTATAGCAGAGGGAATTTGAAAAGGTGGGATTTGTGAAGTTCTAGAGATGTTTTGAAGTGTCGAATTTTGCAGGGCATTCACAGTGAATTACTGAAGGCCGAATTGTCGCTCTGAAAATTGCTGGAGGTTAAATGAAATTGATTCATGTTACAAGAGATTACTGCTCTGAAAATTATTGGTGATTTGAGTGGGTCAATTTGTGAAAGGACAGAGGTTTTGGGATTCAATCCAGGGGCACTTTCAAGATGAAAACGAGAAATATCACATGCTACCCATCTCTTCATCTTGCCACTCCTTCGACAAGCTAATCAGCGGGATTTCAAATGACCAGGTGAAAAGGATTCCATATCATAAAATAGAACGTCCAATAGGTGTGATAAATTACTTCAACGAAATTCCTCACAATTTTGTCATCTCCATTCAACGAAATCATTAAATCATTTTTTAAATGAAATTTTAGGTTCCTTTTTATAAATCACTTTCATAAAGTGATTTGAACTTTTAAAAACGACTTGTGATTTTTGGAGAGATAAGGTATGGTTTATTATATTTGAGTGAGCATTTAATAGAAAAAAAGAAAATAAAAAGGTTGAGTTTGGAAAAAGAGGTAAAAGCATGAGTATTTAAGTGACTTTTTTTTTTCTAGCATTTGGAAGGTTGGAGTGATAAGTTAAAAGTTGAGAGGAAAGATAAGTTTGCATTTTTTGTAATATGAGTGCAAATTTTTTTGGGAGAGATAAGGAGTGTGTGTTTTTTTAAATGTGAAGTGATAAAGTAAATGTGGAAGGTTTTGAAGTGATTTTGTGAATTGTAAATTTGAAAATTGTAAACAAAACATGTTTTTTTGAAGACATAAGGAGTATTTGGCGAGATAAGGTGTGAGCGATCAGTGCACATGGTTTTTGAAGATATTTGTTTCCAAAATTTGTGAGCATGAAATTCTCATTGTTTGAGAAATCTTCAATACCAATATTGTAAAAGATGAAAGGTTGATGATCTCAATACTCAATAAAGGCATATTATTTGTGGTGTTCAAGTGTCCTAGATCTGCCCCAAATTGAATAAGGGGATCTTAGGTACATCATGTTTGTTTGTGATGGCGAGTGTTTTTATGGCTTCATGTTGTTGTTTTTTATTTATGTCTAGTTTTGACACATAAATGATCTCATTTAATACACACATAAAATTCAATGCAAGCAAGCACAACACTTGTAATGAAGTATCTTCAAGGAAGGATAATTAAACTCAACACATGCATCTGTGTCACTACAAAAAATAATCAAACTTTTCAACATCGACATTCTACCTCAACAAGAAAATTCACTCAAATCAATCAAGTTCATGAATCTAGAAACTCCAGCGTTTCAAAGAAAATTCTACATCAATGTTCTTGCAAATACATTTAAGAACTTGTAATCAAATTCATTGTTTTAAGTGAATCATTAAAAATTCATTGTTAATGAATTTTTAAGAGGACAAGTAAATTCATTGTTTTAAAGTGAATCATTAAATCATTGTAAGCTTTCTTGGGTGCATTTTTGACAGTGTTCGACACCCTTCCTTTAAGTAAAATCAAGTTAGTGCACACGTTTTAACTCTAAAGCAAACAAGCAACAAGTTCACATCTCCTACAAGCGAGCATAAGTATTCATTCGAGCAACTTTCATCAAGTCAGTAAAAAGTTCAAACCATCAAGTGAGCCAGCGTGAATTTCATTGCAGCAACCATCAAAGCAACCAAAAGAGTTCAACTCTAACACAAATCAAGAAAATTGAAATCTACATCAAGCGAGAATGAGTATTCATTCAAGTAAACGTGAAGTAATCAAGCAATTCAAGTGAGCGTTCAAGCAAAGCAATCGTCATCAAGACAACATGAATTCAATAGTTCAAGCAAGCAAGTTTTACAACTCTAGCAAGTGTTCCAAGCAAGTGCAATAAGAAAAAAATCAAGTGATCATTCCATTCAAGCCACACAAAAAATGAGCCTATCATTCAACTAACAAATTAAAGTGAAACAGTTCAAAGCACGACATCTCTGACAAGAGAACCTGATTTCAAGTGAGAAATTTCAGATGCTACAACATATTCAGTTGTTAAACATTCTTCACAATTTTATCATCTCAAGTGATAAGAGACCTGAAGAATGTTTAACAAATGAATATGTTGTGCCATCTGAACTTGCTCACTTGAAATCAGGCTCTCTTGTTGGAGATGTCGTGCTTTGAACTGTTTCACTTGACTTTGTTACTTGAATGATAGGCTCATTTGATGTGTGGCATGAATGGCATGCTCGCTTAATTTTTTGCTTATTGCGCTTGCTTGGAACACTTGCTAGAGTTGTAGAACTTTCTTGCTTGAACTATTGAATTCGTGCTCGCTTGATGACGATCGCTTTGCTTAAACGCTCACTTTACTTTCTTGATTACTTCATGTTTACTTGAATGAATACTCATGCTCGCTTGATGTAGATTTCAACATTCTTGATTTGTGTTAGACTGAAATTCTAGACAAAACCAACAAAAGCAACCAGTGGGTATCTTCAACAGCCAGTGGGCATCAACAAATTTTCCAATGGGAAGTCGACAGCAAAGAAGCAGTAAGCATTTTTCAACACAGCAAAAGCGACAGTGAGTTTTTTTTGACATCATCAGCCAGTGGGCATTCAACAAATTTTGTTAGTGGAAAAAGGATGCTAATTTCACACAAAGGATATATGGATCCTTTTGCAACTTGGCACGTGATGGAGTTGTCAAGAAACATTCAGAGATGAATCAGACATACAGCTGACTCATGGTCTCTTCAAATTGAAGATTTTTTCAACATTAACTTGAGAACTTGGAAGATGGTTCCTCGTTCTTATTTTGGATTTATCCTTGAAGGGGGGAATGTTAGCCTCTTTCATAAGCCAATTATAAATCCAAAATACATAAATTAAATAATGTAAAGTTAGGATAAATATATTTATTAAATTAGAATATTTCATTAATATTAGAGATAGTTAGAAATAGTATTTTGTTAGTAAAAATAGGACTCTAGAATAGAGTCGTTTCCTAGGCTCTAAAATAAGAATAAAGTTAGTAGGATGGTTAGAAGGTCATTTATTGTAAATGGACACTTATTGGTTTTCCAAGTGATCCATAACTAAATTAAGTTAGAATATAGAGCTTATAAATAGGTTAGTTTCCTAATTTCATTGTAGAGAGAGTTTACGTTTGTAAACTCCTGAAATTTGTTATGTAATATCTTTTCATGATCACTAAAGTTATGTGTCTGAGGAAACTTCTGAAACTACAAAAAATCAACGGAAGAACTACCAACTCTTTTAAGAAAAACAAATAACAGATCAATTAGTTAGCCTAAGTTAATATAGGAAAGAGACATGAATCCTTAACCCATGAGATTGTTAGGGCCAACAATTCTAAGGAAAAAGGTATTGAAGTAAAGGACTTTAATGTGTATGACAAGCATCTCTGCAGTGATAATGCCTAAAATTTCTACAATGGACCCACTATTGGGATCCATATTCTCTTTCAATGTTTTCATTCAATGAGGAGCTTATACTTTCGAAAGTGGCCATTATAAAAGCAACAATCTGGGGATGTTGTCTAGCAAGATGGTTATTGGAATTGCCTTTACAAAGAAAACCACATACATTATAAAAAAGAAAAACTAAAACATATAAATACAACAAGGAAGAATCAGATTCTTAGCTAAATTCCTGATCAAACAGATTATGAAGAATCGTAAAATTTAAAAAAAAAAAAATCTTGATCAAACATATTACCAGGACTCACAATGGGACTCCTATGTTGGAGGGAATTTTGAATGGACGAGAGACTCTAAAGGAACAATAAGAAGCCCTAGAAGCTCTCCAGTAACTAATGATCTATCATAACTGCATTTTAAACTAAATATTTGCAACTACCTTTTCCTTTTCATCCAATGGCTGAATATGTTTTAACGTCTAACATATAATCTAACAGTTTCGGGTTATCACACGATGCACACAAAAGAATTTTTTTTTTAATAGTGATGCCTTACTGTGTAATTATAATATATTAATATGAATATTACATTTAATAATATGAATATTATGTTTAATAATGTTTTTTTGATGGTATTAATAATGATTTGGCCCATGGTATTTGGACCATAGGCTTCACCTAAATAAAACGTCTTTTTTGAGTGTTCGTAAATATAAAGCGGACTATGTAGTAAATATGAAAATAGGTTTTATTTATTTAAAATACCTCTAGTTTATTTATATTTTTATTTATTTACCTCGGATTGGTATATAATTAGATGTTTATTTCTAATCATAACTGATATATTAGTATTTTTCTACCATACCTCTTGATTATCTTTCTATTTTGACCGTCTAAGAGAAAAATAAGAACATCTGTAAAATTAGAACTGATTATCATGAGCTTCGAAGTGAAACCAGAGGTGGTCTACTCCCAAGAATCCATGGGATAATATAATTTTTGCTATGCTAAGAGGGTGGATGATGAAAACCACTTTCTCTTAGATTTTATGTCACACATCCAATATTCTTGAATTGTTAAGTCGACCCAACTATAGTGATCTTGGTGTGCTTATTTCCCCAACTATAGTGATCCTGGTGCTCTTATTTTCCTTGTCTTTGAGCATAGAAATAATACTCTAAATAATTGCAATTAGATTCTTATTCTTCTTAAGGTCTTATTGGATGCTAACCATCATCCTATTTAGTGATTTACCATACCTCTTTTATAAATATGGTTTTTCGACCGTGATATTTAGCCCATGGTATTAACAATAATTTGTCCCATAGTATTTGACCCATAGGATTCACATAAATAGAACCTATTTTTTCAGTTCTAGTAAATACTAAGGTATATCCATCTTAATTCTTGATCTATCAAGCATAGAGAGTGATCAAATATCTCGAGGTGCAAACCTACTTTTTGAGTGCTAAACTTGAGAAAAGGTTTGTACTTCGAGAGCTATCTCTCGAGGTGAAAACCTATTTTTTGAGTGCTAAACTTGAGAAAATGTTTGTACCTCGAGAGCTTTGATCCCTCTCGATGCTTGATAGATCATAGATCCAAAATTAAGATATATCTACGCTGGTTTCAGTAGTATGGAATCAAGGAAAATCTATCAAAGATATTATTAATTTGATCAATAATATGTAAATACATCTAATATTAATATAACCATTTTAAATATGCTAAATATTTCTGAGATTTATGTGGCCATTTTAATTTTAAATTTTCTTAGTTACCTTAGTTTTTTGAGATGATAGATATTCTTAATAAATTTATGATGAAAAATCATGAAATAAAAATTTTAAATGCAAAGTGACAATGTAATGGTGTTGAATGACAGAAAATGTCAATAATAAGAATGTAGTCAATTACAACTAGTCTTCCTTGAGATAAATCTCAAACTATTTTCTTATACTATTCTTATTGTCACCTTTGTTAGTATTGTCATCTCTTCATATCAATTATATGAAAAAGTAAATTGAAATCATAAACCATTTAAATATTTTTCTCAAGTTGGTATAGTAAGCATCATACCTTATCACTTTTTCTCTCCAATATTATTAGGTTGAATTACTATATCACAAAAATCAATATACATTGTCAATATGTTTTTGTACTTACCCTAAAATAAATCTACATTATTAATCCAATAACTTTCAAATTAATGTACCATCATACATAATATTACATCAAATAAGGAATCAACACATACACTGAAATCAATGCATCTAATGCAAGAAATCAAATAATATTAGAAAAAAAATGTACACTGAAATAAATGCATCTAATGAAAGTAATAGAATAGGATGAAAAATCAACATCTACACTCAAATAAATACATCTAGTGCAAGAAAGTAGCTAGGATTAGAAACCAACATATACGCTAAAATCAATGTATCTAGTGCAAGCAATCAAATAGGATTAGATATCACCATCTGCACTGAAATCAATGCATTTAGTGAAATCAACAAAATCTTGTTAGAAAACGTATACATTGAAATCAATGCATCTAGTGAAAGCAAGCAATATAATTAGAAATCAACATCTACATTGAAATTAATGCATATAGTTCAAGCAATAAAATAAGATTAGGAATTACCATCTACACTAAAATCAATGCATTTAGTGCAAGAAATCAAATAGGATTACAAATAATATACAGTGAAATGAATGCATCTAGTTAAAGTAATGAAATATCATTAGAAATAAACATCTACACTAAAATAAATGCATATTTACATATATATCATCTTTCTCTTCACCTTACATCTGTCCCTTATTTATTTTCACCTTCTATACATATCTCTATCTCCCTCGACCTCTCTATATGACCCCCAAAACATACACTCTCTTTCTCCAATCTATCTATTTATCACTCCCTCCTCCTCCTCCTCTCTCTCTCTCTCTCTCTCTCTCTCTCTCTCTCTCTCTCTCTCTCTCTCTCTATTCCCATCCTCTCCCTCTCCCTCGATTTTATATCTCTTCCCTCTTATTGTTATCTCTCCCTCTCTGTCCATCTTCCTTATCAATCCCTCACTCTCTCTCTATCCACCTTTCTCTCTCTATGTCTTTCTACTCACCTCCCTCTCTCTCTCCCTACATCTCCATCTCTTTTTCCATATATCTCTCCACTCCCTCACATCCCCGCTCTCTTCCTTTCTCTCCCACATCTATCTCTCTCTCTCTCTCTCTTCACCTTCCAAACATGTTACTATATGCCTCTCTCTCCCCCCTTCATTCCATATATCCTTATTTTCCTCTTTATCTCACCCTCAAACATACACACACTCTCTGTCCATATCTTTGTCCCCACTGCCATCTCTCTCTAGTTCTCACTATATATGTCTTTCTTCTTACCTATATCTCTCCCCCTATAAATCCATCTCTCTATCCCTCGCTCTCTGCTCCTCTCTCTCAAGTCATTTATCTATCCCTTCTTCTATCTCATATTATCTCCTACCTCACTCTATATTCCCCCATCACTCTGTCTCTCTCTCTCTCTCTCTCCCCTAAAATCCTCTATATTCCCCCATAACACTCCTCCTCTCTTTCAAGTCCTCTCTTTCCATTTATCTACTTCCTCCATCTATCTTCACCCCTCGTCTCCCCCCTGCTACGTCTCTCTCTCTCTCTCTCTCTCTCTCTCTCTCTCTCTCTCTCTCTTTTCCCTCCAATCCTCTTTATTCCCCCATAACTCTCTATCTCTATAACTATGTTACTATATCCCTCCCTTTCTCCTTCGCTCCCCCCTTGTCTCCATCTCTTCTTCTACGTCTCTTTATCTCTCTCCTAAACATACACACTCTCTCACAATCTCTCCCCTATCATTTCCTCTCTCTCCACTTTTGAATCTCTTTTTATTTATTGTTCCCTCCCTCTCTCATCCTTCTTCTCTCTCTCTTTCTCTCCTACCTCCCTCTACCTTCCTCTATCTCTCTCTCTGTCTCCCACCTCCATCTTTATATCTCCCTCTCCCTCTCTTACCCTTTTATACCTCTCTCACTCCGCTCCCTCTTTCTCTCTCCATCCCTCCTCTCCTCTCTCCTTTAGTTTATCTCAATATATACCTTGTCACTCTACCTATTTCCCCACCTCTATCACTCTATATATGTTTTCTTCCCTCCCATATATATCTAGATTTAATATATATATAATGATATATTAATCTATATTATAATAAAACATAATTTATATTGTATTAATCCAAATTTATTAAATTTAATAATATTAATATTACCTTTTTTATTATTAATATTAGGGTTAACAATGTTTTTTTTTTTATGGTATTAATAATAATTTGGTCCATGGTATTTGACCCATAGACTTGGTATATAATTAAATGTCGATTTCTAATCCTATTTGATATATTTTTATTTATTTTCCAGACCTCTTTTATGTCTTTTATATTTATTTATTTACCATACCTCTTTTATAAATATGGTATTTGGTTCATGGTATTAATAATCATTCGTCCCATGGTATTTGGCCCATAGGATTCACCTAAATAAAACCTCCTTTTTGAGTTTTTCTAAATATAAAGAGGAGGTTTTATTTATTTACCATACCTCTAGTTTATTTATATTTTTATTTATTTATTATACCTATGGAGTAAGTATAAAAAGGAGTTTTATTTATTTACCATACTTCTTGTTTATTTATATTTTTATTTATTTACCAAGGGTTCTTAAACCTCTTTATATTTTAAATTTATATTGTTTTCCTCGTACAAATAGGAATTTAGCAATCCAGGTAGTGCCTTGAATATAGAAAGAATTTTGTTTTGTTAATGAATTTTTAATTGTTTATTTATATGGTTATGTAAATGATTTTTTAAGTCAACATTATTTACATTTTAATTTTTACATTTTATTTTTAAGTTTTTTTTTTTTTTTAACTCTGGAAGACATTAGTGAAATTTCATCCATACACACAAACTTACACATCTCTGTCTCATTGGGTTGTAGAATGTGGCTCTCATAGGTTTTATTTATTTACTATACCTCTATTTTATTTATATTTTTATTTATTTACCATTCCTATGGATTAAGCATAAAAATAAGTTTTATTTATTTACCATACATCTAGTTTATTTGTACTTTTATTTATTTATCGTATCTCTTCTTTTAGTGTTCATAAATATAACTTCCGATTAAGAGGAAAGGATAACTATTATAAATATATCGATTATAATTGAGTGGAAATTTAAAATCTTTACTTACATTACATCTACACATGTACCTTATGTTTTTTTAAATGAGACATTCACAACTTTTAGGTTCAATGGGAGCGATTCCTTGAGTCTTATCAACAAGAAGTTGAGTGGATAGCAACTGCACATGTGCCTATGTTTAATGAATACATAAATAATTCCCATGGTAACACAAGGATGTTTATTATAAATTTTATTTAGGTTCTCTTGATGGGTGATCTTCTCCAGAGAAAAATTATGGAGAAAATACATTATCCTTCTAAGATCCAGAAGCTCAAAGAATTCACCTCCAGACTTATTGATGACTTAAGAGATTTTGAGTTATTTTTCATCTAAAATTACTTTATTTTATAAGATTTTAAACGAGATCAGATACAAAACACTCACTCACATTTTTCGCGTGTGCTTCACTATTGCAATGAAGGATGAGAAGGAATGTGGGGAAATGGCTTCAAGTATATGTTATTATATTAAAGACAATCACAATTTTCGCAGTTAATTTCATTGTTGAAATGAAGGATGAGAATAAACATGGTTATATGGCTTCCATTATAGGTTGCTATATTAAAGACAATCACATGTTTCACAATTACTTTCACTGTTGTGAAACCAGCTCCAAAAATAGAAGAAAAGAGATATCAATGCCTTAGAAATAATCCACTTCGAGGGGGAAACCTCCAATACATTACATGAATGAACAATTATTTGATGATAGAAATTACAAAACCTCCTTTCTATATATAGGGGTCCATGGGGTGACAATGTAATCCTAGTGGGTTCATAATGTAATCCTAGCTTACCTAACAATAATAATTTAAGGGCACAATAATAACAATATGGGGGTTGCAAGGGTACAATAATAACAATAAGGGGGTTAAACTAAAAAAAATAAGGGACTATACTAGTAATATAGGGACCTAACATGCCCCTCTCCTTCAAAAAAGTGTTTTATTCCATAACCTTTTTTAAGCATAAAACATGGAAAATTGGATGCAATCGTGAAGAAGAAGGAAGCTCCAATTTGTATTCCATAGTACCAATCTTTTGCAATACCCTGTAAGGACCATAGTACTTTGGAGATAATTTATTATCCTTCTTAGCCTGCTTGAGGGACATTTGTTTGTATGGTTGTAGATGTAAAAATACCTAGTCTCCTACATCAAAAGTTCTCTTGCTGCGATGTCGTTCTGTCTATTGTTTCATTTGATTTTGTGCCAAATTCAAGCTGTCCTTTAAGAGTTGGAGAACTTTTTTTTGATGATCAATGTGATCTTCCACTGCTTGAACCTTCTAATTTTCTCTTAAATATGATGTGATGGACGGTGGATGATATCCATAAAGTGCCATAAATGGGGTCATTTTTGCTGCAGTATGGAAGGAAGTGTTATACCACCATTCACAGAGAGGTAACCACTTGACCCATTGTGTTTGTTTATTAGATACAAAACAACAAAGACATCCTTCCAAACATTTATTTACTATCTCAGTTTGACCATCAGATTGAGGATGATAAGATGAGCTATCAGCTAATTGAGTACCCAAACAAGAAAATAACTCCATCCAAAAATTTCCAGTAAAAATGGGATCTCTATCGCTCAGAATAACCCTTCGGTTTCCATGTATCTTTTGAATTGTGTCCATAAATGTAGTAGCAACTGTACTTGCTTTAAATGGATGAGATAATGCACAAAAGTGTGCATAATTGGTAAGTCTATCAACTACAACCATGATGACACTCTTTCCTTTAGACTTAGGTAAACCTGTGATAAAATCCATTGAAATATCCTCCCAACGTTGACTTGGAATGGATAAAGGTTCTAGAAGAACTGGGGTCTTAATTGTCTCAACTTTTTTCTGCTCGCAAACCAAAAATTCTGCCACAAACTTTTGAATATCAGATTTAAGGGCATCCCAAAAAAATTCTTTCTCCACCCTGTGGTAAGTTTTTAAAAATCCTTAGTGTCCTCCTAAAGGAGAAGTGTGCAATTCCAAAAGAATATTTTGTTTTAGTTGGAAATTCTTAAAAATATATAAGCGATCTTTGTACCATAAGGAATCATTTTTCCAATTAAATGTATCAGATGTACTAGGATCTAGCTGCAACTTTTGAATGAATGTCCACACTTCTTCGTCCCTTTTCCATTCATCTCTTGCTTTGGTCATCCAATTTGCTTGGATAATAGAAATGGCACAAAGCAATCCTTCCACCTATTCATTCTTTCTTGAGAGTGCATCTGCAACAACGTTGAGTTTCCCTTTTTTGTAGATTATTTCAAAGTCATAACCCAACATGTTTGTGACCCATTTTTGCTGCTCTTCTGAAGATAGTCTTTGTTCCAAAAAGTGTTTAAGACTATCATGATCAGTTTTTACCTTGAAGTGTCTTCCCATTAGGTAAGTTCGCCATTTCTGTAGTGCATGCAGTATTGCTAACATTTCCTTCTCATAAATAGGTTTCTGTAAATAATTTCCTTTGATTGGACGACTTTAAAAAGCAATGGGTCTTCCTTCCTGCATTAAAACTGCACCAATTCCATTTCCTGAGGCATCACATTCCACAATAAAGGTTTTTGTGAAGTCTGGCGTAGCTAAGACCGGTGCTAGGCACATTGCCTCTTTAGGATGTTCAAAGGCCTTAGTTGCTTCAGGAGTCCATGAAAATGCATCTTTCTTCAATAATGTTGTTAGAGGTGCTGCTATTCTCCCATAATTCTTAACAAACTTGCGATAATACCCTGTTAACCCGAGAAATCCTCGCAACTGCTTTATGGTTGTGGGGACTTTCCATTCTTAATGGCTTTAATTTTGTTAGGGTCTACTTTAACACCCTCGTGAGATACAATATGACCCAGATATTCCACCTCTTGTACTCCAAAGAAACATTTGGATGTTTTTGCATATAAATGTTTCTCCTGCAATAGTTTGAGCACCCTGTCAACATGTTCAACTTGATCCTTCCAAGACCTGTTGTAGATTAGTATATCATCAAAAAATACTAGCACAAATTTTCTAAGGGAGGGTTTGAAAATGGAATTCATCAACCCTTGAAATGTAGAAGGTGCATTGGTAAGGCCAAAACGCATGACAAAAAATTCATAATGACCCTCATGAGTTCGAAATGTTTTTTTTGGAATATCTTCAGTCTTCATTCTAATTTGATGATATCCTGAATGAAGATCCAACTTGGTAAAATAAATTGCTCCATGTAATTCATCCAATAATTCATCAATCACAGGAATGGGAAATTTATCTTTAATGGTGAGCTTATTGAGCCCACTATAATTGAGACACATGCACCATGATCCATCCTTCTTGTGTACCAATACTACAGGAGCAGAGAAATAACTTTGACTAGGTTGAATTATACCAACCTCTAACATTTTTGCAATCATACGTTCAATTTCACTCTTTTGGACATAAGGATATCTATAAGGTCGGATGTTTGGAGGAACACTTCTTCGAATCAAATGAATAGCATGATCATGATCACAAATAGGTGGAAATCCTTTGGGAGTATCAAACACATTGGAATGATTTTCCAAGACTCTTTGGAGATCTGGAGAAATATATGATTTTGATATTAGAACTTCTAGTGAGCATAATTATGCAATTACGCGATGTTGTTCTCTCTTCAGAAGATTTGTCATGACATTAGAGCTTATTATCTTTCTTGGCTTCTCTGTGATACCCCGTAATTCGATTTCCTTTCCTTCCGAAAAAAAATTCAAGAAATTTTCTTGAAAATTAAAAACTATCATCCCCAAATATTGTAACCATTGTACTCCTAGTACGACATCAGCACCTGTAACGTCTCTCCTAGAGAAACATTTTTTTTATTTTTTTATTTTTTCTGTAATAATAACAGTGATCTCATTTTATTTTATTTTTCCAGGTTGTAATTCCACTTACATTAGGTTCATATACCTTTTTAACCAATGTATCCAATTCTGCATATACATTAATTTTCCTCAATTAAATATTCACTTACCCCGAGTTATCTTTTTTTGACCAATGATCTCTCGGACAGTTCTCTCCTCTACTTCCTCCATATTTATATATATCATTATACCAAGCAAATGTTTGTATCCTCTACAACATTTATATCAACCCTATATATTCTCTCTTTGATATAAGTGTCATTCTATTTCTAACATCTACTCTCACCCTTCATTAATTTTATAATGTATAATGTGCATTCCATCTTTGTATTCAACAATGATAACTTATACCCTACTAGTCGAATGTACCCATACTTACAGATGAGGCATTTTAATAGTCAACTCCAATGATACGAATTGTATTCTTGGTAATGTATCGCACAATGTATTGCACAACACTAAAGTCACTCCCCAGTCTTATACGTTACAATGGAGGAAGGTATTATTGATATTAATTTCGTGAACCAGACCCCTAACGTCTTCCTATTGACGTAAGGCTGACACTTATTTTGATTCGATGGTTATTTACGTAAGTATACCCTTACCGTCTGTGTAAGAATATGGAAATTTTTATACTGGTAGTAAAGGTTTTGATTTATGTGTATGTGCTATGCAACTTAATCTATGTATCTATATCTGACTCGTCTCACTCTTCACGACTTGACTTTGCGTGATCTATAATATAATGGCTCCCATCATAGCCAACTTTAAAATGCATTGAATCCTTGTTCAGAGATATTTGGGTACCTGCATTAAATTTAAGTTGTAGTGGTTCTTGGTTAAACCACCATGGTTGACATGTTTGCATGCCTCGCTGTATGATTTCTGTATGAAGTTTTATTCTACTCGTACTGTGACGATGCTGGCTCATTTATCTGACAAGAGTTAACGAATTAATTGATGATTTTATTTATTATTATTCCGTCGATTTTCCATGTGATCATGTCTTGTAAAATCAATGCGTGGATCTACTCTGTGCGATATATGGCTGGCATTTGTATCAATGTATTCATATTAGAGACAGAGATCTCGATCCACATCTCTACTCCTAGATCATTACGCATGGATGGTGGGATCTACTCATGAATTAGGTTTTAATTTTACCATAAAAGTTACCCGCCCTCACTCTATTCCTCTTTCCAGAGCATTTGGGCTATCGTTTATTACCAGAGTTCAGCTTCTCAACGAAGGCGTTTTTCTTGTTTCAGGTATGAGGTTTATTACTTGTCTTATGAGTGCATTCCCTGATCTTATTCAAGTTATAAAAGAATGGTTTGATTATTATTCCATATCGAACGTTGTATTATGTATGTATATATAGTTTCCTTCCAACGATTTCAATTTTGTTCACCATTGTTACTAGCGTTACATGGCGTAGACTTGAGTCTTGCTTCTCATTTGTTTTTGGTTTTATTATGGAATTCGACTACCAGTTACTCCATTCATTTCTCATACGATTTATTCTTTCATCCTTGGCAAGTTGGGTGTCTCTCTTAAGCTGGAGTTCAACGGCATAGATAAATTTTGATGATTTTTACTCGGCCCTCCTTGCGTTTTTCTTTAGCTAGAATTTTTCTCAGGTGATTTGAATGAAGTTTTTGTTCATGTTTTATTGTTATTGCTATAGACAGTCATCATTCTGGTGGTCTAACGTATTGTTTCTTTCCACATAGGCGTTTCCCTCTTACGCTATAAATAATAAGGTAGTTATACCCTCGTTTGACTTTCTGTAGCTTCTATTGACTCTTTTGTTTATCTTCTGGACCACTCCCTTATCAACCCTCAACTATCTCAGTTGGTTTTGTAGGTAAGCTCCTACTCCGTGGGGTCTTTATTTTCTCATTGAAGACTCCTGAAATCGTTTACCGGAGTCCATTGACACCACTTTTATTCTCGTTTGTTACAGTTTGGTATGAGTGACTCGTTGAAATTCTTAGATGAACATTATGTCCTAGATTTGTCATGAATTTCTGGAGAGAAATACCCTAAGAATTTATCAGGAAGACTCTTAGAATGTAATTTGTAATATGGTAACTAGAATTTGGGGAGATTTGTGAATGAGAATCTTGGTGACAGGATATTTGCTTAACATTAATCAGGGTTTCACTTTCTACTATTAACTACTTCCCAAGTCTGTCAACTTTATTTGGAATTGTTATATAATTATTCAGGAATATAATTGAACATTTTTAATATCAGTAATAATCATTATTCTAGTATTCTAATGTAATAAATTTCTAAATATATCCAGCTGAATTTCGTTTAACAAATAATATTTACCTATTCTTTTCCACTAATTCCCAGGATAAATTTCACCTGTGGTTTTATGAAAACAGAGTGTTTTATTGTTTGGTTAATAACTTTAATATAAGCCCACTGGTATATCTCAAATATTGATGTAAAGAAGTGAGTTCTCTTTTGATTCTCTGTTAGTTATTGGAGTGGAAGGTATTTAATATACCTTGTAATAAATTTACCATGGGGTTTAGAATAGTAATTAAATTTCTATAATAATTATTTGAAAATGCTATCCCACCTAGATTAACCTTTCATTCTTCTGTGTACTCCAATAAACGCAATTTTCTCTAAAGCTCAAGCTGAGAGAACTTCACAATGATTTGCCATTATAATTTGACTTTTCCCTTATAGTTATTAGCTAATTCTTTTTGTTCTGGACATAATTTATATTTCTTATGGCCACCATACCCTATGATATAGGAGAATTTATGTTTATACCTAATCACAGTACTTTAAATTCCTTATGAATAAATTTGTAGTTTAATTGATCATACCTCTTTACCTAGACTTTGAATTTATTTTCTCTTTTAATAGGCATGTATACACATATGCAAAGTATAGACTTATCACTGCTATTAGATAGGAATATGAAAATCTATTTATTTATGTTCTAGTATTTGTTCCTTATAGAAGCAGTTTAGAGTTACACTTCTAACCAGTTCAGGGAATCAATTTTTTTCTATCCCCAGATTTAAGCCAATAATGGTTTAGAGATTATGGCTGATATTATTCCCTATAATTTTTCCTTACTACTATACTGAAAAACAGAGGATTTATTTCTTCTAGTTAAATCTATAAAATGTAAGGAAGGTGATAACACAATAACGAAATTAAACATGACAACTACATCATTTATCCGTCTATATTAATGGCACCAACATAATCCAACATAAAGTCTATGTGCATACCACTACTGGGCAGACCAGTCCTCCCAACCTTAGAGTTCTTCTGTCTCCAGAACTCACCCCCGAGCTGAGATCCCCTCCTAGAAAAGACCAACCCCAATCTGTTCTGGAGTAGCTTATTTAAGCTTATGCTCCCCAAAGCCTATTTCTAATTCTGCATCCAGAATTACAGGATGCTTTTATTCATGTTTTCCTAGGCTTCCCTTATTTAGGGAATTTTAAAGCTGCTTTTTACTTTTCCAGCTTTTTACCTCTTCCCAACTACTCTCCACCTCATTGGGGAAATCTAGATTTTTCCTCAAAAATCTATAATAGAAATAAATTCTTTCAAGGATTTTTGAAATATTTTTGGGGAAAGTCTTAGCCTGCTTTCATACCTCATGTATTTGGCAAGTGATCTCAAAAATCTCATTTGTTCAATATGCACAGAAATAGTTTATTTATTTTTCCTAATTAAATAATTAATTACATCCACACCATAGCTATCCATTGGGGTCCACTCCCCTTTGTATTTAAGTTCAAATGTATAACTTGAAAAACATAAAACTAGGGGTGTTACATATTCCCCCTCTGAAAACAAACATTGTCCTCAGTGTTAACAACTAACTACTAGAGTTCATTTTGAAAATAGATATGGATATTTTTCCATCATCTCAGCTTCTTTTTCCCATGTAGCTTCTGCAGCAATAAAGTGCTTCCACTGCACCTTTACTCTCGCTATTGTTCGGTTTCTCAACTCAATTTCCTCTCGCTCCAATATTTGAAGCGGTTCTGGAAGGAACTCCCCTTCTGGTTCCACCTGTATCACATTCCAATCAACAATGTGAGAAGCATCATGCACATATCTTTTTAATAACGAAACATGAAACACATCATGAACTTTAACATGGGGCGATAGGGCCAACTTATAAGCCACTGGTCCTACCCTTTCTAACACCTCAAAAGGCTCACAATATCTAGGAGCCAATTTTGCACAACTTAACGCATAAAGTGTGCTCTTTTTGGGTTGAATACGTAGGTACACATGATCACCCACTTTGAATTCTCGATGCACCCTCTTCTTATCAGCATACTTTTTTTGTCGATCTTGTGCTGTCTTGATGTTTCTTTGTATTTTTTTGACAATCCTTTCCATTTCTTGTAAAGTATTTGGTCCCAATACTAGCTTATCTTCAGGTTGGCTCCAACTTAAAGGAGTACGACACTTCCTTCCATAGAGTGCTTCAAATGGACTCATTTTGATGGAGGATTGATAGCTATTGTTATAAGCAAATTCAACTAAATGCAATTAGTCTTCCCACTTTGATGGCCTATCCATCACATACATTCTCAGAATATCTTCCAAGATTTGATTTGTTCTCTCTGTTTGACCATCCGTCTGAGGGTGATAGGCAGTACTAAAATTCAATTTAGTGCCCATGCCCCCAAGAAGACCTTTCCAAAAGGTGGATGTGAACTTAGCATCTCTATCTGAAATAATCATTTTTGGGACTTCGTGCAGCCTTACTATTTCTTTTAGGAACACATCTACTACTTGGGTTGTCCCAAAAGCATATTTCACAGGGATGAAGTGTGCAGCTTTTGTTAAAGTGTCCACCATAACCATCACTGAGTCATGCTGGTACTTTGTTCTAGGTAATCCAGTTATGAAATCTATAGAAACAATGTCCCATTTCCATTCTGCAATTGGAAAGGGGTTTAAAAGACCAACGGGATGTTTATGTTCAACTTTCACTAGCTGACATTCCATGCACTTAGCTAAATATTCTACTGCATCCCTTTTCATTCCTGGCCAAAACAATTTCTTTTTCAAGGCTGTTAGCATTTTCTGATATCCAGGATGTCCTGAATATGGCTATTTATGATATTCATTTAGGATTTCCTTTTTCAAGGACTCTACATTGAGGATATACAATATGTTTTTATAGCAGATCATCCCTTTCTAGTTTTGAGTGTACTCATCCATTTCTTTTTTCTGCATTTTTAATTGCAAATTTTCATAATTGGGATCTTGATCCGATATGTCTTTAATCAATTCTTCTAAGTCAAGACCAGCACTACTCCCAATGCTGCTTATGTTTTGGCAAGCATTTCTGCTTAGTGCATCAGCAATTTTTTTTTCTTTCCCTTTGATATGTTTTATGTCTATATCAAATTCACTCAGAAAAGATAGCCATCTGGCTTGTCGAGCATTCAAATCTGTTTGCGAAAAGAAATACTTGAGACTAATATGACCTGTCATCAATGTAAATTTTTTCCCAAGAAGGTAGTGTCACCATATATTCAAGGCATGAATTACAACAGCCAATTCCAGATCATATACACTGTAGTTCTTTTCATGTTTCTTTAGTTTCCTAGACTCATATGCAATCACAGAATTTTCTTGCAACAGAACTCCTCCCAATCCCTCTCTACATGCATCTGTACACACCATAAATTCTTTGTCAGCATCTGCAATTTTCAGTATAGGGGCTATAGTAAGTTTTAATTTCAGTTGTTCAAAACTGTTTTGGAATTTTTCAGTCCACTCAAGTTTGGTGCCTTCTCTCTGTAGGGAAGTTATGGTATATGCTATTGCAGAAAATCTTTCCACAAACCTTCGATAATAACCTGCAATTCCCATAAATGACCTGACTACTGCAACATCAGTCGGCACTGGCCATTCTCTAATAGCCTTTATTTTCTCAGGGTCAACAGCCAGACCTTGTTCAGAAATAATATGCCCCAAGTATTGAATCTTGTCTTTATAAAATTCACGTTTACTGAATTTGGCATATAATTGGTTTTCTTTCAAAGCTTGCAGAACTATCCTTAAATGTTCTTTGTGCTCTTCCTCACTTTTAGAATAAACTATAATATCGTCTATGAACACTAGTACGAATTTATCTAAGTACTTATTCAAAACGCTGCTCATCAAGCACATAAAAGTGGCAGGGGCATTTTTCAAACCAAAAGGTAGGAATACAAATTCACAGTGACCATACCTAGTTCGAAAAGCAGTTTTACTAATATCTTCCTCTTTAATTCTAAGTTGGTGATAACTAGTCCTCAGATCAATTTTAGAAAATATTGAAGCCCCTCTTACTTGATCAAAAAGGTCATCAATTCTGGGCAATGGGTATCTGTTTTTTATTATCAACTTATTCAGTTGACGGTAGTCAATGCACATTCTAAAGGTTCCATCCTTCTTTTTCATGAACAACATCGGTGCTCCCCAAGGAGACACACTAGGTCTGATATAACCATTGTCCAACAATTCTTGCAATTGAATTTTTAACTCCATGAGTTCAGGGGGGCTCATCTGATAAGGGGCTTTAGAAACGGGTGTTGCTCCAGGCACCAAATTGATTGAAAAGTCAATCTCTCTTTTGGGGGGAAGATGAGGAATCTCATCTAGAAAAACTTCTTTGAAATCCCTTACCAGTGGTAAAGTGTCTAGTAGGTTTTCTTCAGGTTGTTGTCCTAATTCTTCAACATGTACAACATATACTTGATAACCTTTCCTAGCCGTTCTTTTTAATTGTAGAGCTGATATTTGTCTTACAGTGATTGGTTTTTGTTTTCCTTTGAGTATAAAGGGTCTCCCCTCCTCATCTATGAAATGCACAGTTTTATCCCAACAGTTCATCATAGCCTTTCTATTTTCTAACCAGTCCATTCCTATCATAAAATCATATGAGCCTAAGGGCAGAATGTTTAAATTTACTTCTGTCTGAAAATCATTCAATTTAATTGCTATTTGAGGTAACTTATGATTCACTTTTCTCTTGGTGCCAGTAGCTAACTGGACCAACCAAGACCGCTGAAATTTTTGAGTTTTGAGATTGTATTTCTCTACAACTTTTGGACTAATGTAACTCAAAAAAGCACCCGGATCAATCAAAAATGTAATAGATTGGTCAGCAATCTTACCTTCCATCTCGACCATCGTAGCCTGGTGTTCTGCTTGTCGGTTCTCCAAGGATGCACTGATAGTGGGTATATTCCTTGTTATATCATTTACTGTGGTAGCTTCTCGATCCCTCATAATCATCTGAATATTGCAGTGCGGACAGTCCCTCAACAGATGAGGTTCTCCGCAGCCCCAACATTTTAAAGGCTCCCACATTTTAACTGTTCCTTCCTTCTTATTATCTCCATCTAGTTGTTTTGAACCAACTTGGGACTGAGCAGTTTGACTTTCTTTTGGTTTGTTAAATTTTTCCCGCTGATTATCCCTACCAAATTTCTTTAAATAAGCTGGTTTCTGTTTCTTTCCTTTGAATTCACTCTTGGTTACCCAGATTTTTCCATGCTCACCCTTTCCTTTAAACTGTTGGTAGCACAATCTAGCTTTCCTCACCGCTTCATCCATAGTTTTTGGATTATCGAACTCTATTTTCTCCTTGTACATAGCAGGAAAATAGTTCAAAAACCTTTGTACCTTTGCCTTATCTTCACGAATATAAGGAACATACCTTAGAATATTTGTAAACTTGGTGAAAAACTCATCTATAGTGAGTTGTCCTAATCTAAGTTCATGGAACTCCCTTGCTTTATCATCATAATAACGTTCGTTCAAATAGCGGTTTTTAAACTTGACTTGGAAATCTTCCCAAGTCACTGTTTTTTCATCAATGGCATGGACCATTTTCGTCTCCTCCCACCACAAGGTGGCCTTACCCTGCAGTTGGTAGACAGCTAATCTGGCCTTCAGATTGCTCTCGTATTCATAGACCTGGAAATACTTAATCATATTCAACAACCATGCCTTAGCATCTTCCTCCTTCTCCCCATCATAGGAGGGTGGCTTAATCTTCCGGAATTCCCCCTGTAATTCCTTTCTCTATTTATACTGGTGTATAGTAGTGTCATCTTCCTCAGAATCATTAGAGAACTTTCCTTTCTTCCTCTTTCCAAAACATTCACCCTCTTGGCTGTTCCGCGAAGTCAGTTCTCTTATGAGCTTTTCTTGCTCCTCACTGGCTAATGACAGCCTGTCATTCTGGCTTCTAATCTCAACCATCTCCCATTGCAACCTGTGCAACATAGCCATCAAAGGAGCATTGGGATTTGGCATGTTATCTTCATCACACAGATCAACATAAATTTCATCTCCTTCAGCCATTTCCTTTTCAGTTCCAGTACCACTATACACTAAACAAAACACATCAATAACAAAAAAAAATTCAAAAAAAAAAAAAAAAAAAAATTATACAGTGAGCACACAACAACAGCCCTGTTTTTCAAACCTGGGCTCTGATACCATTTGTATCGTCTCTCCTAGAGAAACAATTTTTTAAATTTTTTTAATTATTTTTTTTTATTTTATTATTTTTTTCTGTAATAATAACAGTGATCTCATTTTTTATTTTTCTTCCAGGTTGTAATTCCACTTACATTAGGTTCATATACCTTTTTAACCAATGTATCCAATTCTGCATATACATTAATTTTCCTCATTTAAATATTCACTTAGCCTGAGTTATCCTTTTTCGACCAATGATCTCTTGGAAAGTTCTCTCCTCTACTTCCTCCATATTTATATATATCATTGTACCAAGAAAAGGTTTTTATCCTCTATAACATTTATATCAACCCTATATATTCTCTCTTTGATATAATTGTTATTCTATTTCTAACATCTACTCTCACCCTTCATTAGTTTTATAATGTATAGTGTGCATTCCATCTTTGTATTCAACAATGATAACTTATACCCTACTAGTCGAATGTACCCATACTTACAGATGAGGCATTTTAATAGTCAACTCCAATGATATGAGTTGTATTCTTGGTAATGTATCGCACAACACTAAAGTCACTCCCCAGTCTTATACGTTACAATGGAGAAAGGTATTATTGATATTAATTTTGTGAACCAGACCCCTAACGTCTTCCTATTGACGTAGGGCCGACACTTCTTTTGATTTGATGGTTATTTACGTAAGTATACCCTTACCGTATGTGTAAGAATATGGAAATTTTTATACTGGTAGTAAAGGTTTCGATTTATGTGTATGTGCTACACAACTTAATCTATGTATCTATATGTGACTCATCTCACTCTTCACAAATTGACTTTGCGTGATCTATAATATAATGACTCCCATCAGAGCCGACTTTTAAATGCATCGAATCCTTGTTCAGATATATTTGGGTACTTGCATTAAATTGAAGTTGTAGTGGTTCTTGGTTAAACCACCATGGTTGACATGTTTGCACGCCTCGCTATAAGATTTCCATATGAAGTTTTATTCTACTCATACTATGATGATGCTGGCTCATTTATGTGACAAGAGTTAATGAATTAAGTGATGAATTTGTTTATTTTTATTCCATTGATTTTCCATGTGATCACGTCCTATAAAATCAATGCGCGGATCTACTCCGTGCGATATATGGCTAGCATTTGTATCATTGTATTCATATCAGAGGCAGAGATATCGATCCACGTCTCTACTCCAAGATCATTATGCATGGACGGTGGGATCTACTCACGAATTAAGTTTTTTTTTTACCATAAAAATTACCCACCCTCACTCTATTCCTCTTTCCAGAGCATTTGGGCTATCGTTTATTACCAGAGTTGAGCTTCTCAACGAAGGCGTTTTTCTTGTTTCAGGTATGACGTTTATTGCTTGTCTTATGAGTGCATTCTGTGATCTTATTTAGGTTATACAAGAATGATTTGATTATTATTACATATCTAACGTTGTATTATGTATGTATATATAGTTTCCTTCCAACGATTTTAATTCTGTTCACCATTGCTACTAGCGTTACATGGCATAGACTTGAGTCTTTCTTCTCATTTGTTTTTGGTTTTATTATGGAATTCAACTACTAGTTACTCCATTCATTTCTCATACGATTTATGCTTTCCTCGTTGGCAAGCTGGGTGTCTCTCTTAAGCTGGAGTTCAATGCCATAGATAAATTTCAATGATGTTTGCTCAGCCCTCCTTGCGTTTGTCTTTAGCCAGAGTTTTCTCAGGTGATTTTAATGATTTTTTTGTTCATGTTTTATTGTTATTGCTACAGACAGTCATCATTCTGGTGGTCTAACATATCGTTTCTTTCCACAGAGGTGTTTCCCTCTTACGCTATAAACAATAAGGTAGTTATACCCTCATTTGACTTTCCGTAGCTTCTATTGACTCTTTTGTTTATCTTCTGGACCACTCCCTTATCAACCCTCATATATCTCAATTGGTTTTGCAGGTAAGCTCCTACTCCGTGGGGTCTTTATTTTCTCATTGAAGACTCCTGAAATCGTTTACCGGAGTCCATTGACACCACTTTTATTCTCGTTTGTTACAGTTTGGTATGAGTGACTCGTTGAAATTCTTAGATGAACATTATGTCCTAGATTTGTCATGAATTTCTGGAGAGAAATACCCTAAGAATTTATCAGGAAGACTCTTAGAATGTAATTTGTAATATGGTAACTAGAATTTGGGGAGATTTGTGAATGAGAATCTTGGTGACAGGATATTTGCTTAACATTAATCAGGGTTTCACTTTCTACTATTAACTACTTCCCAAGTCTGTCAACTTTATTTGGAATTGTTATATAATTATTCAGGAATATAATTGAACATTTTTAATATCAGTAATAATCATTATTCTAGTATTCTAATGTAATAAATTTCTGAATATATCCAGCTGAATTTCGTTTAACAAATAATATTTACCTATTCTTTTCCACTAATTCCCAGGATAAAGTTCACCTGTGTTTTTATGAAGACAAAGTGTTTTACTGTTTGGTTAATAACTTTAATATAAACCCACTGGTATATCTCAAATATTGATGTAAAGAAGTGAGTTCTCTTTTGATTCTCTGTTAGTTATTGGAGTGGAAGGTATTTAATATACCTTGTAATAAATTTACCATGGGGTTTAGAATAGTAATTAAATTTCTATAATAATTATTTGAAAATGCTATCCCACCTAGATTAACCTTTCATTCTTCTGTGTACTCCAATAAACGCAATTTTCTCTAAAGCTCAAGCTGAGAGAACTTCACAATGATTTGCCATTATAATTTGACTTTTCCCTTATAGTTATTAGCTAATTCTTTTTGTTCTGGACATAATTTATATTTCTTATGGCCACCATACCCTATGATATAGGAGAATTTATGTTTATACCTAATCACAGTACTTTAAATTCCTTATGAATAAATTTGTAGTTTAATTGATCATACCTCTTTACCTAGACTTTGAATTTATTTTCTCTTTTAATAGGCATGTATACACATATGCAAAGTATAGACTTATCACTGTTATGAGATAGGAATATGAAAATCTACTTATTTCTATTCTAGTATTTTTTCCTTATAGAAGCAGTTTAAAGTTACACTTCTAACCAGTTTAGGGAATCAATTTTTTTCTATCTCCAGATTTAAGCCAATAATGGTTCAGAGATTCTGGCTAATAATATTCCCTATAATTTTTCCTTACTACTATTCAGAAAAAAAAAAGGATTTATTTTTTCTAGTTAAGTCTATAAAATGTAAGGAAGGTGATAACACAGTAAGGAAATTAAACATGACAACTACATCATTTATCTGTCTAGATTAATGGCACCAACATAATCCTACATAAAGTCTATGTGCATACCACTTATGTGCAGACTAGTCCTCCCAACCTTAGAGTTCTTCTATCTCCAGAACTCACCCCCAAGCTGAGATCCCCTCCTAGAACAGACTAACCCCAATCTTTTCTGGAGTAGCTTATTTAAGCTTATGCTCCCCAAAGCCTGTTTCTGATTCTGCGTCGAGAATTACAGGATGCTTTTATTCCTGTTTGTCTAGGTTTCCCTTATTTAGGTACTTTTAAAGCTACTTTCTGCTTTTCCAGTTTTTTACCTCTTCCCAACTACTCTCCACCTCATTGGGGAAATATATATTTTTCCTCAAAAATCTAAATTAGAAATAAATTCTTTCAAGGATTTTTGAAAGATTTTTGGGGAAAGTCTTATCCTGCTTCCATACCTCATGGATTTGGCAAGTGATCTCAAAAATCTCATTTGGTCAATATGCACAGAAATAGTTTATTTATTTTTCCTAATTAAATAATTAATTACATCCACACCATAGCTATCCATTGTGGTCCACTCCCCTTTGGATTTAAGCTCAAATGTCTAACTTGAAAAACATAAAACTAGGGGTGTTACAGCACCTCCCATTGGGATAGAAAACATTGGACTATTCAATACATATTCCCCCATGGATAGCTTGATATTATGGCATTTTCTAGAGCAATTTATAGTTCCTCTATTTGTAACCATCACTTGAAATACTGGTGTTGGGTATAGGAAACAATTCAATTCCTTAGCTACCTTACAATGAATAAAATTATGGGTACTACCTGAATCAATCAACACTATTACCTTTTTCTTCTTGATATGTCCTTCTATATTAAGAGTTTGAGGAGTGGTAATTCCTACCAATGTATTACGTGATATGTTAGGAATCATTTCTTTCTCTTCTAGGGTTGGTTCCTGGTGTATCTCCTCTTCTTTTTCATTTTCTTCTTCCTCTTCACAATGTATGTAAAATAATTTCTTCTCCGCACACTTATGACCTTTAGTGTATTTGCTATCACAACTGTAGCAAAGCCCTTTTGCTCTTTCTTCTTCCAATTTTTGTGGTTTCAACCTTGTAGGTTGTTGAAATCTAGGAGTACAAACACTTCCCTCTTTATAGAAGTGGGTGGTAGGCTTCCTTGTCGCCATAATTTTACATTCAATTTTTCTTGCCAACCTGAATTCCTTCTCCAATGAATCATATTCCAAAACATGAACTTCGTGTTGGATGCTATCCTTTAAAGTACCTACGAAGAGATCAATCATGTGTTCCTTTGGAATGTTAGTTACCCTTATATTTGAGTTTTGGAAGTCCTCAATGTGCTCCCCCATTAAACCCTTTTGTTTGAGATTTATCAATTGGCTAAAGAAGGTGTTGCTCTTTGTATCCTCATAATGTGCTATCATTTCCTCCATAAAAATTGACCAAGTAACAATTTTTTATGGGAGCAAAGCCATTGATACCATACAAATGTATTTTATTCTAGATGTAAAGTTGCATGTGTACCTTTTGTGTTTTTTGCACATTATTGAGATCAAAATATTTCTCCATCTGTAGTATCCATGTTACGGGATCCTTGCTATAAAACTTCCTCATATCCATCTTTGGAATATGGCGGTTCTTCCCGCCAACATTATAGTTAATGAAATCATGATTACCATTTATTTTGTTCTCATTATGAGTTTCCTCTACTATCTTTTCACCATTAGGAAAAAAAATTTGTATCAACTTTGTCAAACCTTCCATGTCTGCTTTTAGATAATTCTTCATGTTTTCCATTTTTTCATCAATCTTAGCTTCCATGTCATCCATCTTAGCTTCCATGCCAACTTCCATTGCATCCATCTTAGCTTCCAAACCATTCATCTTAACTTCCACACCTTTCTTCAAACCATCCATTTCATTTTTTGTTGCTCTTTGCGATAGCGAAATTTGGTGCACTTTCTCATGGACTTTTGATATCTCATGTTTCATTTCTTCATATTCATGAGTCATAGTAGAGCCTTATGAAGTCTTAATGGGTGTTGAATTCTTTTTAGGAGGCATTTTTGAACCCAATACTAATAGCTATGGTCAATAGACCTTTGGAATCAACTAGAACTGAATTTTCAAAAAAGACTTATGCAATTTGAAAAAAAAATACACACCTTTTTCTTCATTTTGAGGAGCTCGATATTGAAACTGAATTATCTCTGTGGTTTCAGATGTTCAATATCTGAAATTTGGTCCTGAAGTAACCCTCTAAATCTTCTTTTGAATGCCATAGGTATGACCTAACTTGGATTATTCAAGTCAAAGTTATTTCCAATCTCTCAAAATGACCCAATTATGGACTGGTTCAGGATAGCGAACTTGTACGACTTGCCACATGTCACCCTTTCCTCCTTTGGCTCTGAAATTGATAGAAAAAAAACTACAGTCTGTGTACTTGCAACCACTTTTTATATCTTTCCAATATGATGCTCAGAGAGAGATTTATGAAGATTTTCCCACAATAACCTCTTTGAGATGAAATTCAGGAGCCTGAAAAAGACCTAACTTCCACAGATAATATCTCCCAAAATATTACAAACCAAGCTCTGAAATTTTGCGATGATGTCTCGTAGGATTTCGGATTCGCTCTCTAAAAATTCCAGCTTTTGAAACTTCGTAGAACAAAATTTATAGCACAAATTCCACGATGACCTATTTAGGTTCAATTCAGGAGCCTACAAAAATCCCTAACTTCCATAGATCATATCTCCGAAAATATTGTGAACCAAAGAATGAAATTTTGTGAAGATGTTCCACAATATTTCGGCTTCGCACTCACAAAATTTCAGATTCTGAACCTTGTAGAAAAATAATTATAGCAAAAATGCCACGATGACCTATTTGGGGCAGCAAAACCTTAGAATCCAAAGCTCTGATAACAAATGTTGTGAAACCAGCTCCAAAAATAGAAGAAAAGAGATATCAACGCCTTAGAAATAAGCCACTTCAAGGGGGAAACCTCAAATACATTACATGAATGAACAATTCTTGGATGATACAAATTACAAAACCTCATTTCTATATATAGGAGACTATGGGGCCACAATGTAATCCTAGCCAACCTAACAATAATAATTTAAGGGCAAAATAATAAAAATATGGGGGTTACAAGGGTACAATAATAACAAGAAGGGGGTTACACGAACAACAATAAGGGAATATACTAGTAATATAGGGACATAAAAATTTTGGTTCTCTTGATGGATGAACTTCTCACAAAAAAAAATATGGAGAAAATACATTATCCTTCTAAGATCCAAAAGCTCAAAGAATTCACCTGCAGAATTATTAATGACTTAAGAGATTTAGAGTTATTTTTCATCTAAATTTACATTTATTTTAGAAGCTTTTAAACAAGATCATATACAAAACACTCACTCACATTTTTCGCACTTGCTTCACTATTGCAATGAAGGATAAGAAGGAATGCAGGGAGATGGCTTCAAGTATAGGTTGGTATATTAAAGAAAATCAAACTTTTTGCACTTACTTTCATTGTTGAAATGAAGGATGAGAAGAAACACGGAGATACAGCTTCCATTATAGGTAGATATATTAAAGACAATCACATGTTTTGCACTTACTTTTACCGTTGACATGTAATTTGTGGGTTGAATCTTTTTTTATGAATGGTGCACTTGGTTATGTGAAGGAAATATTTTATATGACTACCTCTAATCCACCTTAGCTTCCAATGTTCACAACTATTGTTTTTGATAGGTATGTTGGTGTTCCATTAGATGCAAGCAATCCAAACATTTTACCTATCACACCAGTGATAATAGGAAATTGAAAACAAATTACTTTAAATATGCTGTGGGCTCTTACAATCCACAAGTCACAGGGCTTAACCTTAGAATGAGCATCAATTGATATCGAGAATAAATAGCAGCAAGTCATGACCTTCACAGCCATATCAAGTGTGTAATCAATAGATGGTTTATGCATTGCATCTCCTTTCACTTTTCAGCGTTATTGTAAGATGAAAGATAGTGCATATGTTACAATCAGGAAGAGAGAAGAGGAGTGATTGAAGTCTATATCGCTATGACATGCAACTATTAATACTTTTAACTCTTTATAGAATTCTTTTTGAATTTCTTTTATTGTCCTCTTTATTTACTTTAATATATTTTGATAAATTAATGAGATGAATATATTCATCATATTCATAGTAATATTTTGGAAAGTTCTTTCATTTTTTTTTCATGTTTTTCAATTTACTTATTTCTTTTAAGTGGTTTTTGTTATTTTGTTTACAATTAACCATTTAGAGATAAACAATGAGTTATATGACCCAATCATTAAAAATAAATATTGAATTCCATATCAATAAGACATGCAACTAATAATATTTATGAATGTGGTTTGCTAAATATGTTGTGGTTTCGTTTAATGGAAACATATTTATATTTCATATTGATATTAAACTAACATTAATATATATATTAACATTAATTTAAATACAAATATAGAACTACTAACATTATTAATATTTTATTTTAAACATTAAGTTAAAAAAAAATTGATTTCTTGTTGATTATTGTAATAAGGGCCATATCACTCATTTAATTTTCTCACTCATTTCATGTGCACAATATCGATTTCTAATTAGGTTTATATTTGTATAAATTTTATATAATTTGGTTCAGGTAGCGTTAGGTTATTTTATTTTAAGTTTTCTAACAATGATAAAAATGGGGTGTTATGTGTGTGTGTGTGTGTGTGTGCGCTTAGATATTTATGTGTCTATGTGTATTAATTTCTATTTTGTTGTTTTTCCTTTCAAATTCATCTATGGACAAATAATGATGGCATATATTATAATCAAGCGATGGAAAATATTTCTAGAGTGATAATTTTTCTTTCGTATCTTCGGAACAAGTTCAATAGAAAGCATGGCTTCGATCCTGCTTTTATTGATGAGCGTCTTCACGTGCTAGATGAAATGAAAATGAATGTAAAATACTTGTTTCATGTTCACATGAGGGGGGCTGGGAGAAAAACAAGAAGGGATTGGTTGGAAAGCATTAAATATCGCGATAATTATCCTGTTGATTTGAATTGGTGTTCCTTTTGTCGTCTGCCTAGTTGTGTTCTACAGGAGGATATTAAATAAATGACTTTTGATGGAGAGTTTCAAGTCCATTTTTGTAGTGGGATTTTTTGATGTGAAGACAACAAGAAATATATGTTAATTTCAATGTTATTTCTTTGGTTGCACTGATGGTGGAATTGAATATCACTTTTGTTTATTAACTCATTTGGTTTATAATATTAACAATCAGTAAGGTTGATTGATCACTTTGTCTTTATAATATTAATAATCGTGTGACTTTATCAACCCTTTTTGTTTAAAATATTAAGTCTTAGGGGTTATTAAGCTCTTGCGTTTTCAATATTTATCCCTTGGCTATATTGATCGCTTAGGTTATTAATATTTATCCTGTGGATTCACCAATTGCTTTGGTTTATAATACTAAACCCTTGGGTTTATCAACCCTTTTGGTTTATAATATGAATAATCCCTTGTACTTATTAAGCTCTTGAGTTTAAAGAATTAATTCTTTCTATTTATTAATTTCTTCAGTTTTTTATATTTTTTAATTGATTTTATTGATCCTTTGACTTTATTAATCTGTTGAGTTTATTAATAATTTTTTTTTAGAATATTAATATGTCGGGTTTATAATATTAATAATCTCTTGGGTTTATTGATGTTTTTTTGTTTATAATATTAATAATCCCTTTGGCTTATTGATGTTTTATGTTTATAATATTAATATTTCCCTATATTTGTTGATCCACTGGGTTTATAACATTGATCCCTTAGGTTTTCCAATTATTTAGGTTCATAATATTATTCCCTTCAGTTTATTAAATCCAAATATTATGGGTTAAATATTAGTCCTACAGTTTAATATTAATGCATGGTCCAATGTCACATTATGAAAAACATTGTCTCAATATGAAAATAAACCATAGGAAACCATTGTTAGTCATCTTTAGCCATAGTCGATCAATGTCTTCCATGGTCGAATGTCACATTGTTACAGATATTATCTCAATATTAAAATCAACCATGGTCCACCATGGTCATACTTGGTCCAATGTCGCATTGTGACAACAATTGTCTTAATTTTTAAATCAAGACAAAAAGAGGAGCAACAATTGTCTTAATGTCATACATTGGGTTTATTAATTTCTTGAGTTAAAAATATTAATTCTTAGGGTTCATTAATTTCTTGGTTTATAATACTAATATTTATCCCTTAGGTTTATAAAATGTTACCGTTGGGTTTACTAATTTCTTGGGTTTACAATATTAAATGCTTCTCTTTATTTGTTCCTTAGCTTTATAACTTTAATAATTCCTTTGTTTTACAATATTAAGCACTTGGGCTTATTACTTATTTTGGTTTAAAACATTAATAATCCATTGTGTTTATTAATCTCTTGAGTTTAAAGTATTAATTCTTAGGGTTTATCAATCTCTTATGTTTTTGATATTTATTTGTTGGCCTTATTGATCCCTTAGGTTTTTAATATTTATTCTTGGGTTCACCAATTCCTTTGGTTTATAATATTAATAAACCCTTGGGTTTATTAATGTCTTAAGTTTAAATTATTAATTCTTAGGCTTTATTAATTCTTAGGTTTTTCAGTTTAAAATATTAATTCTTAGGGTTTATTAATCTCTATTGTTTTTAATATTGAGTCCTTGGCCTTACTTATCCCTTACATTTTTAAGTTTATCCCTTGGGTTCACCGATTCCTTTCATTTCTAATATTAAACCCTTGGGTTTATTAGTCCTTCTGGTTTATAATGTTAATAATCCCTTGGGTTTATTAATATCTTAAGTTTAAAATATTGATTCTTATTTTTTATTAATTTATTAGGTTTTTTATTTTAAAATATTAATTATTATGGTTTATTAATCTCTTGTGCTTTTAATATTGATCCCTTAGCCTTATTAATCCCTTAGGTTTTTATTATTTATCCCTTGTGTTTACCAATTAATTTGATTTATAATATTTAAGCCTTAGCTTTATTAGTTCTTTTTCATTGTATTATTAATAATCTCTTGGCTTTATTAATCTCTTGAGTTTAAAATATTAATTATTAGGGTTTATTAGTTTTTTTAGGTTTTTGGGTTCTAAATATTAATTATTATAGTTTATTAATCTCTTAAATTTAAAACATTAACTCTTAGGGTTTTTTAATCTCTTGAGTTTAAAATATTTATTCTTAGTTTTTTTTAATTTCTTGATTTATAATATTGATATTTATCGTGTGCTTCACAGATTCCTTGGGTTTATAATATTAAACCCTTAGGTTTATTAGTTCTTTTGGTTTGTAATATTAAAAATCCCTTGGGATATTGATAAGAGATATGTACTTGTTATAAATAATAATAGAATACTTTTATTTTTCTATTTTTAAATTATATTATAGTTTGAGTTAAAACTATTAATATATTGAAAAAATTTAATAATATATTATTATTATACATTTTATTATTAAATAATATAATATTATATTTTTTAATATATATATATATATTAGGTTAATATATAGTATGCATATAGTTAAAATACATGTGGTGGGTGGTGGATATAGGCTTATGGAGATATATTAACCAATGTGGTTGTAAATCTATTTCATATATCAACCACATTAGTAAATGTGATTGTGCTAATATTAAATACATTCTCACTTTTCACACTTTATTTCACTCTTACTTTTGAGTGTTGCAACGAAGAATGAGAAGGAACCCGGGGAGATGGCTTCAAGTATAAGTTGTTATATTAAAGAAAATCCTAATTCTACTGTGGAAAATGCCTATAATAAAATCGAGGGAATCTTTCATCTCGCCCTTGAGGAATTGATTTGGGAGTTTCACAATGAGGACAGTGTATCATTGTGTTGTAAAAAATTAACTTTCAATATAATATGAGGCTTTCAATTTATTTTCAGACACCGTAATGGCCTATCTGTTTCGAACAAGGAAGTAAAGGATCAGATATTCAAACTTTCCATCGACCAAGTGCCTATTAAAGCTGAGTAATGACGACCCTGTTAGTAGATGAAAGTACGTTTTCAATGTCTTATGCTCTTTAAATTTGTGTGTGGGTAGATTAAATTGGTTGCTCAGGATGAGAATAACAAGGTTTGTGTGAGTGTTTATTGCCCTAGTTTGTCATAGTTCTTCCATGTGAACTACTGAGTTTTTTTCCAATTAAATCGAATGAAAAATGATAAGTGAAATGGAAATAAATTTACAATAAGTTCAATGTCAGGAAAAACATTTTCAAATGGAAATTTAACATATAAAATGGTCAACACACTGAAGTATTATTCCATATAGACAATGATATCTTGTAGAACCACTACACTAGGTTGTTTCATCTCTCTCTCTAGTATTATATAACTCTTAATGTATAAAAGTAAAAGTAGTAAGAGATTAATTCATTTTCTTGTTTATTATTATATAAATCCTAATTGAATATAAGTTAATTATTTTTTTATTCAGTATTATATAACTTTTAGTTGAATATGAGTTGATTAAAAATTCAAGTTATAGCTGTCAAACTTCAATATTTTGGGTGCCTCATAGATTGTTGATGGTGCTGAATCTATTTCCACCATTAAAAACATGATTCAAACACTAATACTACAATATTTTTTTTATCTTTTTTACGTGGATTCAAGACACTTTTAACTGTTTACACAATTCCTCTGTCTCAATAAACTTCTCATATTTCAAAATGATAACTAAAAATGAATTATAAAAAATAAATATATTTCTATAATATATTAAACCTTTTCCTTGAATATAATTATAGTCATAAATTCATGTCAATCATTTTACATTTTCTTACTAAAGAACATCATCTCCTTAAAATATATCAATTAAATCATACTTATATTTCAAAGAACTCTAATTTTATATATAAAGAATGTCATTGCATTCAATATATACAACTTCTATGCAAGGATATGAATATAATATATTAATTGCAAAGCAATGTTGATACCTTTTATTGAGCTAATATCATTAAACCTAAAGTTCATAGAATTGCTCATACATCTTTTCATACATTGTAGTATTATTATGGTCTATATAATCATATGAGCTAAAGAATTTTCTAACCAAACCAATTTTTATGGGCAATGTGAGAATTAAATATATGAAAAGTTGGAAAATGAAAAACTATAAGATGGTAATCTTATAACTAGTTGGAAAAATAAAAATATTAAGTAACAATATATGTAATTTAAAGTATTATTAAATTGCTAAATTTTATAATTTATTTTCATTAACCAAAAGCAATGGATATATGAAGAGTTCATAACATGTTATATACACTCAAAGATTAGCTATGCTCTAGTGTGAATTGACATTTAATTTTTTATATTGAGGGTAAAAGATCTTTGGACTTGTACAGAAGGCATAATATCAGATAATAACATTGTTGAAGTCTTCAATCTCTACCACCATTCTAGCTAATTCTTGTTATACAACATTCTTCTATTTCATTTATTAATAGAAGTTGGGTTTTCACCATAATTCTACTATATCTATTTCTGTCTCTATTTCATTTCCCACCCTACATTTTATTTGATTCATTGTATTAATGGAGTGGTATGAGAAATATGCTCCTTGTTGTTTCTCTGTGCATGTTCCTGACAAGGTGAGGGTAAAAAGGTTTGGGTATTTCACTAATTTACTTTGGAATGATTGATCTTTCCAACCCAAGTGGCCTTGATGAAAGAAGAAAAGAAAGATGAGCCAGAAACCCAATTTATTTTTTTCTCATTGTAAACTAATGGGATAATGTATATTTTTCCAAAGATCCTTTAATTACATCCAACAACATCGAAACACCATCAATGAACTACAATTTCAAAGGTGGGAAACTCATATTAGCATTGATATTTACTTATTTGAAGGTTAAGTCAATGAGCTATAATTTCAAAGGTAAGAAACTCATACTGGCATTGATATTTCCTTATTTGAAGGCTAAATCGATAAGTATGGTTTAGAAAAAGAGTTAAGTCTATTAGGAGAATGGTCAATTTCAAAGGCGGGAAAATCATATTAGCATTGATATTTCCTTACTTCAAGGCTAAATCAATAGGTATGGTTTAGAAAAAGAAATACATGTATTAGGAAAATGGTTTATTTTATTATAGAGATACCATGTCCATTATACATTTAGCAGTTTTAGTCATTTGTTTCTCACAGTAATGGGATAATGGATAATTTTCCTAAAATATTTTAATCACAACCGAAACACCATTAATGAGGTACAATTTCAAAGATGGGAAATCCATGTTAGCATCGATATTTCTTTATTTAAAGGCTAAATATACGTGTATGTTTTGGAAAAATAGTTATATCTATTAGGAAAATGGTTAAATATGTGTGTATGTTTTAGAAAAATAGTTATGTCTATTAGGAAAATGGTTAATTCTATTATTTGAAGGCTAACTAGATGTGTATGGTTTAGAAAAATAGTTATATATATTAGGAATATGGTTAATTCTATTAGATGGATGTCACTCCCATTATAATTTGATTACTTCTTCTGCATCTACTATGATATTTAATGGTACCCTATGTAGTGAGAGGGATAGTTACTAAGCGAGGATATTACTTAATTCATAGAATTCAATATATACAACTTCTATGCAAGGATATGAATATAATATATTAATTGCAAAGCAATGTGGATACCTTTTCTTGAGCTAATATCATTAAACCTAAATTTCATAGAATTGTTCATACATATTTTTATACATTGTAGTACCATTATGGTTTATATAATCATATGATCTAAATAATTGTCTAACCAAACCAATTTTTATGGGCAAGGTGAGAATTAAATAGATGACACGTTGGAAAATGAAAAACTATAAGATGGTAATCTTATAAATAGTTGGAAAAGTAAAAATATTTACTAGTATTATGAAATTCCTAAATTTTATAATTTATTTTCATTAACCAAAAGTAATGGATATATGAAGAGTTCATAACATGCTACATACACTCAAAGATTAGTTATGGTCTAGTTTGAGTTGACATTTAATTTATTTTTATTCAAGGTAAGAAATCTTTGGACTTGTACACAATGCATAATATCAAATAATAACATTGTTGAAGTTTTCAAAATTATTCAGGCTATTATGTACATTGTTGCATTAGATTACTACTTTGGCACTATACCTACAATAAGCTATACTAATAAAAAAAGATCGATATTTTATATATAATTGTAGAATGCGTAATAAATTTTAATATTTTAAGAATTTTATTGTATGTTAGAAATGATAAAAATGTAGTATATAATTATGAAAAACACAAATTCTTATTAATTATGGATTTTTTTAATACAATTTAATTACATTTTTATCAAGGTTGGAGAAAGATTAAATTTGAGGAGGTGCAAAAAATTTTAACCATGAAAACTAGAGGAAGAAAAACTTGAAGGTTTTATTTTTGCTATTTGATAAAATCATATTCAACCTTTTCTATATGATGCATGGAGAAGATAGATAATAAATGACTGTCCATCTCTTCCTTGAGAGATAAATACTACCATTCTAGCTGAGTCTTGTTATACAACATTCTGCTATTTCATTTATTAATAGAAGTTGGGTTTTCACCATAATTCTACTATATTTATTTCTGTGTATATTTCATTTCTTACCCTACATTTTATTTGATTCATTGTATTAATGGAGTGGTATGAGAAATATGCTCCTTGTTTTTTCTATATGCATGTTCCTCAGAAGGTGAGGGTACAAAGGGTTGGGTCTTTCACTAATTTACTTGGGAGTGATTTATATTTCCAACTCAAGTGGCCTTGATGAAAGAAGAAAATAAAGATGAGCAAGAAACCCACTTGATTTGTTTCTCATGGTAAAATAACGGGATAATGGATATTTTTCCCAATATCCTTTAATCACGCCCAACAACATCCAAAACACCATCAATGAACTACAATTTCAAAAGTGGGAAACTCGTATTAGCATTGATATTTACTTATTTGAAGGCTAAATCAATGAGCTACAATTTCAAAGATGAGAAACTCATATTAGCATTTATATTTCCTTATTTGAAAGCTAAATCTATAAGTATGCTTTAGAAAAATAATTAAGTCTATTAGGAATATGGTTGATTTCAAAGCTGGGAAACTCATATTAGCATTGATATTTACTTATTATAAGACTAAATCGAGAAGTGTGGTTTAGAAAATTAATTAAGTGTGTTAGGAAAATTACTAATTTTATTATAGAGATGTCACGTCCATTATACATTGAACACTTTTTGTAATTTGTTTCTCACGGTAATGGGATAATGGATAATTTTCCTAAAATCTTTTAATCACAACCGAAACACCATTAATGAGGTACAATTTCAAAGATGGGAAATCCATGTTAGCACTTTATTTGAAGGCTAAGTAGACGTGTATGGTTTACAAAAATAGTTATGTTTATTAGAAAAATGATTAAATAGACGTATATGGTTTAGAAAAATAGTTATGTCTATTAGGAAAATGGTTAATTCTATTAGATGGATCTCACGCCCATTATAATTTTAGTACTTCTTCTTTTAGTACCGTGATATTTAATGGTATCCTATGTAGTAAGAGGGGTAGTCACTAAGCGAGTGGATTATTTAATTCGTAGAATTTTTCGTTGTTTAGAGTGTCAATTTCATATTCCATGAAAAATGAATGTTGTTCAGGAAAGGAACCAGGGATATACTTGCAATAGGTATATGTAGAACTGACTTAATTAATATTGAATTTAATTATATTGTAACGAACACTACCATGATTCAGTCAATGATTTTATTGGTGGCCAATCATAAGGCCATTTATAACTAAATATTCGAAAAAATCGTTGTCCACCCATCCTGTCGGGAGATGCGAAAGGGGGAATTAAGTATTAATAAAGTTTGTGTCAAAGAAAAAGTTCAAGAGACAACGCACAAAATTTCAGGTCTGTTAATTACATCACGAGTCTGTTTTATCATGCCATTTGAAAGCCCCACCAATTTTTATATTTTTATTATTTTTCATTAATCGAAGATTTAAAGCAATAGAAAATAAAATAAAATAATTTATTTATGTCATTTACATATCACAATAATACAAAACATTACAATATAAATATTAATATGAAAATTTGATTTTTTATTTATATAAATTTTTAAATTTCAAATATTTATTTTGATTGTTCATTATATATATTTAAATTTACATTATAATATAATATCATATGAATATCAAAATTTAATATTTTATTTTGATAAATTTTTAAATTTCAAATACTTATTTTTATTTCATTGGTCTTAGATTTTAGTAAATTTTTAAATGTAACTTAAAAATATAGTTAATATATAGAACACGATATATTAAACATCAAATTTTAAAACATAAAATTTGAAATTAAATAAATGTAAATGTAATGGTATCGAATATTAAAATTTTGAAATATGGTTTAACTAATTTTATTGGTTTAAAAACTGAGTTCGTGTAAATTTTCAATTCTAAAATATCAATAAATGTGTCAAATGTTAACGTGATGAAATTGTGAGTTATCAAACATTGAAAATTTTAAATGTAATTTTATAGATACCATAGGCATATAAATGTTGATGTGATACTAATCAAATTTTAGAATGTTAAATTTGAAAACATTGATGTTAAAATGTTAATGTTAAATTTGATTTTTTTTCTTATTTACATTTTTAACTAAAAGTATCTAAAATAAGATTGATTGAATATAAACATTCTCTAGGAGCTCACTTGGCAAGTCGAGGACAATGTACCAAGATCTATGTTCAAATCTTGCATTTCTAGCTCATGGTTCTTTGTTTCCCCTCAAAATTATAGTTATAGTAAATTTGAAAATATCTCTTAACCGTGTTTTGTAATTTATTCATTTTTTTAATGGAATTGAGATGTAACATTTTAACTATTAGTAACAAAAATCTTATATACAAATAGAAAAAGAGAGGAAGAGTGTAACATTTCAAAAATTAATTATAATAAAAACAATTATATAAAAATAGCTTTATAAATATATGTTTTTTAGTTTCAAATATAATTGCAACATGTACTAACATTTTAATATGTAAAATTTGAATTATAAATAAAATATTTCAATATTACACACATATATAGTTAGAAAAGTTTAAGATAGATCATACATATAAAAAGAGAGAATTCTTATTTTATTAATAAGTAATCTGAGAGAGATTTTTAATTCATTCATTTTCTTGTTATGGAATTGGCTTGTAACATTTTAAATATTACTAACAGAAATACCCCATGCACACAGATAGAAAGATAAATTTATAAACATGTATCATTTTACAAATATTTTTTTATAATTTTTATTATACAAATTAAAAAATTAATACATGCTTTAATTATTTTTGAAAGAAAAAAAACATATATCATACTTCTTTCTTTAAATAAACTTATATGGTAACATTCCCTACCTCACTTTCTTTTAAAATTATTTACACTTACCCTACCTCACTTTTTTTTTAAATTATTTACACTTACAAGAAAAAATCCTAACAAGTTCTGTAATGTGCATATAAGAGATTACAACTTTCATTCATTGATACCCATATCGAAAGGTAGCTCATAGGTCAAATAAAATTTCGTATTTTAACTATTATACATAATAAAATGTCTCAATTGTTCACCCTTTCTAATCTACAATATGGCCTGGATCAACATGACATTATCGATGGAAAGGGATGCACATTTTTATTGGACAATTCAGCTTTGGACTAGGGATCACTCGTACATCAAACTTAGATCTCAACATTTATTAAATCATTCGCTACGAATATTCTCGAGACTTATAACTGAAATCCACTTCTCTAATTGAGGATAGATCAATGGTCGCAAGATTATGGTTTTTAATCCAACGGTGAGGATGGAAGATGGGCAGTTTTAGTACCTTCCTCTCTTCTGTCGTGCGATTTAGTTTTCCTTCCACCGGTGAGGGTAGGGATCTGCAACTATGATGCCCAATTCCTTTGTTTACTAGATCCATGAACGCAAGGTAATTAACAATATTTGTCCTTCCCGATGTAATAATATTATTGCTGGCTTTTATAGCAGGCACATAATTCTGCATCATGATGGTAGAGCTTATGAGATAACAGAGCTAGATATTGGAGGCTTACTAGCGCTAGGGCGTTGCTCCATTCTACCATTAACTTGAAGGTAAGCTAACCCTCTTTCCCTTCTGGCATGAGGACAATAGAGTTTTCCACTTATTTAAGCCCTATTGTCATCGAATTTCCACAAATATGAAATGATGACCATACACATAGGATCCCAGGTAACTATACAATAACGTTTCATCCGTTTTGTCTTTAGTCTCACTGCCAGTACATTTTTACTGGCCAATTCTCCTTTGAAATTATGTTTATATTCATATATTCTGAGCTTAGATGCAATACTATAATTTCTTGTTATTTGCACAGGTTCAAATTTGTCCTCGAGGTTCCCATTCCCACTCGTGGCGTTCTTGCTTCTTATCCAACTTTTCGAGTCCGTATTATGGTTGATTGGGTTTGGATTATCCACAAAAAAATGTGTTTAGTTAAAAATTATGTCAACAAGGTACTTTTGCACCAGGTAATCAACTCTCATGTCTCCAAGGTTATTTGTTCCTCTTCTATGTCTGCTCCTTCAAGCTACAAACTTGTTTCATGTACTAATCTTGAGGGTTTGTCACTCAGCCAAAACCATTGTACATTGGAAAAAATGACCTAAATGAATAACCTATCTTTTTTAGGGGCGACCTTTAGTGAGATGGTTTGATAAATTAAATAGATAGAAATGTCTTGGTTGAAGCTTACTATTAAAAACATTGCTATCTCATACATTCTGATATTGTCATTTTGTAGGATTCTTAGATTTGCCGAGAGGGTTATCGTAAGTTGTCGATGAACTTTTCTCCTAATATTGTTTATCTATATGTATGTATTATTATCTTATCTTTCCTCACTAGCTTGATCAGAGAGCTCATCATGTCTTTGGTTTTTCTCATAATGAATACAGTAAAGGTTTTCGAGGGTTAGAAATCCCACTGGTGTAGGTAACGCTTTAGGTTTCAAGGATTGTTTCAACATGGCTCCTACAAGTGTTTGATCACTTTTTATTAACACCTTTCTATTTTTCATACAAGCTGAAATACCGAGGGTTTAATTAAACGCCCCTCCATATATTTGTTTATAAAATTTCTAGAAGAGTAGGTTGTTGTGGCACTCAAGTACACAAATCTGAAAAGGGTTTAATTATTTCTTCTGTTGTTGTTAAGATGTATATGTTGTACTAGTTAATTACCATTTTATAAACTACTATTTAATTCCAAATTCCAGTTATGATTTTACTATTGTGTGCAGATAATTTCGAGTTTCTTTCTAAGGATTTTAAACAATTTATATGCACTGTTCCAACTCCTTGCAGTTTCTTCCATGAAATTCAGTTGTTAGTCATATATTGTATTTATTGCATCTCCTCTTTTGAAATGTACAACTTATAGAAATAGCTATTGTATGATCTGTCTTCCGAAATTCCTATTTTTCTATATAAATAAGCCAAGACCTGATAAATCTTTATAAGGTTGATCACTGTGGATTGTTTATAATGATTAAGGTTATTTTATTACCTATTTGTGCTGCCTATAGCAATATTTTTAGATAAGTCAATAATCCTTGCTATTATATTATCTTGGTTATTGATTACATGATCTAACCAATAACCAAGAGAATATTAGTCAACTCAAAGGAATCCGTCTTAGAGGATCATTGCACTATGGAGTAGCTTCTCCTATTCTTCTTTTCCATGGATTTCCTTCATCCCTTTTTTTTGGACTTTGGCTTCTTCATGTGTTTTTTGGAATGTCGATGTTGTTGAGAATTTGGTAGGGATAGTTTTTAATTCAAATTTTCCACTTGATAATTACTTGTCAACTTACTTATGTTACTTATGTATTATCTTCTTACCTTATTATGTCTTTCATTAATTCAATTACCAGAACCCAAGAGACAAAAATTTAGGCTCTTCGAGCCAAGGCCGAAATCTCTCCCTCTTAGAGAGGAAAAACCACATGAATTCTTCCTATAGAATTTCAGCTGACAAGTACCATGACCATGACACAGACCGTCGACCCTTGTATGTATCCAAGACCTTGTCACTACTTCTTCCTTGACTCCTTAAGTTGATCATTATTTTTTGCACCATCATGCACCTTTCTACGCCATGACTAAAGAGCGTGGTCTCTAACTATATTTTTCCTTCTTTCTTCACTCCTTGACACTAAGAAAAATCAGTTCCTAGATGAAATATTATTGACCTCCTAAATATTATTGACCTCCAATCTCATTCGTGTAATATTTACAAATGGACTAAGTTGTACATTTCATCTATTCCACGAATATTATTTCATATTTCATCAGTTCCTAGATGAAATATTATTGATCAATCAGTTCCACGAGGTAATGTACTCATTCGTGTATGAGGAATTTACCTAAGCTCATTATTAGGAATTAGCCAATCTCTTCCAAGTAAGAAACTTACCACAAGGATCCCTCTTAATCAAGGACCTATAGCAACAATGGTGAGACATGTAGATGCTCATTAAAAATTCCTCCCCTCGATTTCATGGGTTTTCATCTTGAGGAGTCTTCAACATTAGCTTCATAGGGCACATATCATCCATCACTTTCATCCATGAGTCGTGTAATCTACCAAAAAGTGATTCATATGTCTTTCTCATCTCGCCGACTTTTATTCCACGTTGCTTTCCTTAGAACTATCTCCCAAGTATCTTACATCCTTCCACATGGTTGGAAGCCCTACATAAACCTATCCACATAAACCTATACATATAAAAATTTAAATCAAAATTTACCTCAGTGATGATATTTTACCATGACATCTTCCTCAAGGTATCAACATCCTTTATTTAGATTGACACCTCTCCTAAAGATATGTATTATCAAGGGTATTATTCTTTACCAGACTTCTATCAAAGTGTGAATATCTTCCCACAATACCTCTTAGTCACATATTCGTAGCTTCCGGATGATAACCGCCTCTTGACATGGTTGCACTTCATGATTTCTTCCTTTATTTACAGTTTTATTTATTCCCAGGAACTTCCACCATACAATTTCTTGTTTGTATACAACCACCTCATTTTCCATATGAGGATATATTTGATTTCATCTATTTAATGACAACTTCTGTACGATAAGATATCCTCCTTCATTTGTTTTTACTTCTAAATATAGAAGTCCATCACCTACAACCATATGACATGACTTCACATCATCTAGTGTTAGCATATATGTACCTTATATTATCCATTTGACTTATCCTGCAACAATTTCCTTATAGTGAATAACTTAATTCCCTTGACATGCTTCATCAAAATGTCATTTAATCCCAGGATTCTACAAGATAGAATTCTCGATGAAACCCTTTTTTTTCTATCTAACAAGTTAATCCAAGGAGGAATCCATTAGAAAGTATTAGGATCTATTTCATAGATGACCGTTGATCTAGATGACTATATTCCATCATTTTTTTTGTCAGTGAGGTTCCCAGGAGCCACTTCTTCTAAGATAAGTTCTCCTCCCATGCTTCTATCATGATATTATTAATATAAAATGCTTCCTATCATATTATTTTACAACCAACATAAATCACTTAAAGAGGAAGATGATATAAATCATAATATATATCTTTCACTTCTTCTTTCTTGGATTTCTTTACATCAGGTTCTTCCATTTCATATGTGACATGGGCTTTTTCCTTTGTCCTTTTTTCCTTTCCATATTCAGGAAAATCCCTTTTATAATGCCCAATTTCATTAAATCCAAAGCATTGTACTTTGTCCATATTTCTTCTTTAATTTGGAGGAACAAATTTGCCAAATATTCATTTCTTCTTGGACATGACCGCAAAGGCTTGATTCCCTTAACTTGATCATGTATCAGCTTTGTCATTCAATCTTGTTTCCTCCATTTTACATAGAGACCATAGATCCTAGAATAGTGTTGCTTATTTATTCCAGTATAAGATTTAATTTAAGTTTCCCCATTCTTCAAGTAGAGAATTCAACACAGTTGTAGTCATCTCACTATCAGACATTACTTCTCCCAATTCCTGTAGCTAGTCTCGTTTTTCATAAATCCTAATAAAATAGGAAGTGATTCCTTACTCTCTTGACAATTTCAACTTGTATATTTCTTCTCTCATAGATATTACATTTCCTGCATTACTCACGGAGAATAGCTCCACCAATTTCTCATATATTTCTTTTGAAGTTTGTATTTTTGATACATACAGTATCAATGAGTCCTCAATGGATTCTATGAGAATCCTCTGGGCTCAGGTTTCTCCTTTCATATACTTGGCATGAGCTAGAGCATCTTCCTTTTGAGGGATGAATTGTATATCCTTTCATGTACCCCATAACTTCATCTTCGATTAGATTCAAATATATCCTCTTCTTCCATGCACTAAAGTTTGATGACCTGAGATATTTGTTGTTGTATTTGCAATAAGCCATTTTGTTAGATTCAAAATAGGTCATAGAAATACTTACTTGAGTAGAGTTACTTCCTCCTTCTATCATATTACTTAATGATGATTATGAAGATGATAACATAAACTCCTTATATCGAATTATCCAACATAGGTGACCTTGAATCCTTGATGATAAAGGATGACTTCAGAATGATGATGCCTTAAAAGGTGTTCGATAATGTTGGATGGTACTTGATGACGTGTCTTCCAAAAATGTTTTCAATGTCATAAATATTTTATGGAAAATTTTATCTTCTTGATGAGTGGATTCTTTGAGTGAGATTGAAGGTCTTATTTAGATATCTTGATATTTTTCTTGCAAAATTATTTGACTTTCCAATGCAAAATTTGACCTTGACTTTCATGGTTTCTAGAGAGATGGATTCTTTTTCTTTAATCCTTGAGTGTCTCCTTGTCAAGTAGCCCTTGTATTCATCATCTTAGGTCTGATACCATGTTGAGAATTTTGTAGGCATAGGTTTAATTCAAATTATCTACATGATCATTACGTGAAAACTTAATTATGTTACTGATGTACTCTCTTATTATCTTATTTTTTCTTTCATCAAGTCAATTACAAAAACAAAAGAGAAAAAAAAAATAGGCTTTTCGATCCAGGGCCAAAACCTCTCCCTCTTGGAGAGGAAAACCCACAATAAATTATTCTGATATACTTTAAGTTGACAAGTACCATGACCATGGCAGAAACCCTTCACCCTTGTATGTCTCCAAGACCTTGTCACTACTTCTTTCTTAACTCCTTAAGTTGATCCTTCCTTTCTGTGTCATGCTGCACTGTCTTCCACCTTTCTACACTAGGACTAGAGAGTTGGGTATTTAATTGTATTCTTCCTTATTTCTGCACTCCATTACCCTAGGAAATCCTAGTTCCTAGATGAACTAATCTTGACCTCCTTATTGTAGCATATACTTCATTCTTCTAGCCCTTGGTCTATCTAGAATCTAGTTCCTTCCTTGCTCTATCTTGTAGCACCTACTTCATTCTTCTAGCCCTTGGTCTATCTAGAATATAGTTCCCTCTTTTCTCCTTCTTGTTGCACCTACGTTAACCCTTACCTCCTCATTGTACCTCTAAACTATGATATGCCACCTAGCATAGATATCCAAAGCTTATAGACCCAACACAGAAACACAATATTTTTCCGTCTCTTCATCTTTTATACTTTAACTATAAATCCTTTCCTTCATTGTATATTCTGCACCAAACCATAGACCATGTCACTATAATATAGCCTCAGATATGTCTGAAAATCTCAGACTGATCCGAACTTTTCTATGTGTTTTCTATGCAGTACAGTGGACTATTGATAGTGGTCAGGCCATGTAATAAACTAACCTAACCATGAATAGGTGAGACATTTTATGGGCCTACATGTGCATTTCTTGTAAGAAGACTTTTCTTGTTGTGTATAGGCTAGCTTGGAGAGGTATTGCAGCTGCATATATCACTGATTTGATCAAGGGTGTTAGCACCATTCTTGAGTCATGTTTACAAGTTGGTTTGACATTATTCTGACTTTACATGTGTCATAATTTATATACATGGATTTAATTAAGACATTTATGACAAGATGAAAAATACCTAAAAGACATCAAGAAGAATTATTTGACCAATAATAAAATCCTTGCTCGTGAAACTCATTAAACAAGATTAACGAAAATACATTTTATTATCTTTGTCTTCTTCATTACATAAATATATAATTACATAGTCAATATAAAGACTAAACCTAGTTACACTTTCAAACACATGCTTTCTTGGTCTTGACATGATTCCACAACTACTTATTCTTATTTAAAGTTGTCATAAGGATGATGCCATAAATTATGTTCATATTCTTTTATTTTTGTATTTGTTTTCTCATGAAATATAACAACTCTTGCTACAAAGACCTTGTGAGTACATGGAACATACATTTTATAAGCTTTTATATTTTAGTACAATATCCAATAAAAACACATTTGATAGCTTTAACACCTAATTTTCTCCTATCCTTTTTAGGAATATGGGAAAATTCTGTACATCAAACTATCCTTAAATGACTACCTTTTGGTTTAAGACAATTAAATTCTTCAAATGGTGTTTTGTATTCAAGATATTTTGTACGACCTCTATTATTGAGGTATACAATTGTATTAATGGCTTTAGCCCAAAAATTATTGCATATTTCTTTAATTTTTAACATACTACGAGCGCATTATACTAATGTTCTAGTATTTCTCTCAGCTAGTCCATTTTACTGATATGTATGTGGTACTGTAAATCGTTGCAAAATTGCATTTTTCTTTCAATATTTGATAAAATCTCCTGAAGTTTACTCACCAATGTTATTTGATAGAAGAATTTTAATTCTCTTTCACGTTTTATTTGAACCATTGTTACACAGTAATTTGTCACCGTCCTTACCATTCCCCATCCCGCACAATGGAGGACCCATTTCGTGACCTGTGAACATTGTCATGCCTTGAAAACATCATCAATGCATTCCTCTAAGCATGAGATTTATTTTCCCTTGAGACATCTCCTTGAAAAAATCATGAAAAACATCCCTTTTAGCATTGGCGCGGGCAAGCAGTTCAGTACTCGCGCCAATGGGGAAAATCCTGCAAAGAGGTCGCGCCACCTGGCGCTCTGTCATAGAGCAGCAGTCGCGCCACCCATTTTAGGGACTGTTTTTTAAATAAAGATGGCGGAAGTTGAGTTCCAACAAACTCAGGAACCATTGCCTATCTTGAGTTGGGAGGTTTGGCTGCGGGAGTTCTATGGAGGGGAAATGGTTTTGCCACCTCCCATGGAACCTTCCTTGTTGATAGGGCCAATCCCATAATAATAGGGATCCCAACTCCCTCCTTCCCCATCTATAAAAGCCTGCTCAATCCCATGGCAAGCTAGTCTTGAAGTGCTGAAGCTTTGCATCTCCATATTCCCAAGTGCCTTTGTGTTGAAAAGAATCCTCTCATTTTCCCTTAAGGCCAACTCAAGTAAGGAGACCATTGTGTGAGACTGCAGAGGTTTCCCTTTCCTTGGGGCACTGCGAGGCATGGACGACCGGAGACCCGTCCGAAGGAGATCGCGACGTCAGAACTTGGTTGTAATCTTTCTTCGTTCATTATTTAATAGATGATTATGATTATGGTTCCACTCCGTTTTCCATCATGTTAATGTGAGTAATGTCCTTTCTGACTGATATTTAGTTACGTATGCTGGTTTCTATCCCTGTATCTGTTCGTTTCTTCCATGTGCAGGTGTTCATCCGCGGAGATCGTGGAGGGATTGTGATCTGCCGGGGCTGAGGAACGGGGACGCTTCTTCTTCAGATTATAGTGTTGGAATCCAGGTAGGCTTCTATTCCTATTCTTTCCATTCGTAACTAGGAGCTTGTGTCATAACATTGCTTGATTGTTGCTAGACCCCTGCTGGGCTAGTAGGGATCGCCTCTGTCCGCAGAGGGGATTTACCTCCTCAACAATTTGGCGACTCCGCTGGGGATTCGTCTGTCGTTCATTGTCTCGTTTGTATTATCTTGCCTTGATTATTATATGTTTTTCCTTGCTTGATGAACCTTCTGGGTTGGATTCTTTTACTGTTTTTGCCTCTTGGTTTGCTTAGCTTGCATTGGTCTGCTTCTGGAGTAGCTTGTTTTTCATTTTTGCCTGAGAAACTCAACTCGCACGGTTTTTAACCCGACAGTCGTGCCAATTGGCGCATGTTGCCTTTGTCTAGCCCGCGCAAATTGACTTCTGGTGCCAGTTTCACACTTACAGTCGCGCCACCCCTGTGAGTTTTTGAGTTTCTTCATTTTTTAGCTCTCTGGATTGGATCAGTGTTTTTCTTCTTGACTTTCCGACTGCCTGAGTGTGTTGGAGTCTTGTTTGACTGGAATTTCACCTCTGTCCTTTGGTTGTTTGCTTTTATCTATCGATTTCACGTTTTGAGCCCTAGGGCATCTAGTGGCTTGGTGTATCGAGCCCTCCTTGGGAGTTTTGGTGTCTTGATTGTCCTGTCAACTTGTTGATTGATTCTCCACATCCTCTTAGTAGTTGTTGATCGTTTTGTTGCATTTTTTGGGTAATTTTTCATTCCTTCATTCGAAATTCGTTTGGCCTTGCTTTGGACCTAGATCACATGGTCCATCGGAAGCTTTTGAGTCTTTTCTTTGCTTTGAGAGACTTTGGTTGATTCCGGAATCTGATTGCTTGCATTGTTGAGTGAAATCTCTTTGTTTCGCTCTCTTAGAAATCATTTCTCAAATTGTTCCGTTTGTTTTCAAGATTGTTTAGTGCATATTGGCTCTTAAACATTGAAAATTTAAAAAAAAAACCTCTTTTGCTTTTGTTAATTAGTGCAAATTGTGATCTTTTCCATCTTGGTAGTGATTAGTGTTTTGAATGAAAAGTTTTCAATTGCATTAGTCGCATTAGAGATCTCTTTGTTTGTCTTCCGTTCATTTCGTTTGTGTAAAAGCTCTCAACTCTTCTCTAACTAGTTTTCATCGAACGAAATGTTGCACTGTGGCATATAGCTTGGCATTTAGGAGTCTTTCGAGACACTACATACGCTAGGGCCTGAAAATTGAAACTTAATTGAAGATCAGCGGCAAATTTATTCAATTAACCTAAGGCGGCATTGGAACTTAACGAAACATATTTAGAAGGTCTAGGCTAGAACGTGTTCGGGCGTCGTTAAACCTAGCATTGTCATTCTCCGAGGAACTGAAGCGGCGCTAGTACGAACTTGCGCTCCACAGGTACCGTCGCGTATATAAAGGGAGACCCCTCTAGGTTTTCAATCCTTTATCCACGGGGGAAGCCGGAGTACTGCCGCCCTATGCAGGTGATACAGGAACCACGGCATTCGGGAGACTACTGCACGTACGAAAATTCCTTGGTCGATTTCTGTTTCACTATTGAAACCAAGGTGTATATTGCAGTTCACGGATATGTGGTATACCCTTTGTGCCTAGTTTTTCCTGAGTAGTCATTTGGTCTTTTTTGACTCCCTAAACTTGAAAAGACCGTCGAGCGCTTGTCCTTTCATGCTTGTATCAAATCTGAAAGAGATAGAGTCATCTTTCTATCGTTTCTCAACTCTTCAAACATGAAACGGTAGAGTTTCTTACTTTTCAATGTGGTAAAAATTAATCACCCGCGATTACACGCCCGCTTAGATATTGCTTGTTGACCGTTTGATCGTGTGTCTTAACTCGTTTTCAGCCCGTGTGTGTGTTTGCTTCTTTTTCTCTAGTCTTTTGCCACGGTAGGAACCTTCGGTTTGCAAATCTGCTTGAGTAGTCCTTACACGGACGATTCTTCAGAGGCTTCCAAATCCTCTGCTGAACCGCAACAGCCTATTGTTTACGAGTTTCCTGACGGGGGACCGGTTCTCGCCGAGCAACCCTTTGGAGGACCAGTTGAGTTCAATTGGCCCTTTTCGAACCCTATGTCTGAATTGAGATTAGGATTTGATTTCCTTTCTCTTACATCGGGTTCACCGTTTGTTGCTGTTGTTTTTCCTCCTAGTCCTCACCGTCTGTTGCGTGATTTAACGGCAGGATCAACCATGAGTGATTTTGGTGAGGAAATTCCGGCGTCTGACGACTATCAGCGCATCCCGCGTAGATTGTTTGAGGGAGACGACTCTGAGCTGGCTACCATGTCGTCAGCTAGTCCTTCTTTACCATAGGGATACAGATCTCTGGGTCAGATTATTTCAGCTGCTGCCTCTATGGGAATATCATCTCACAGCCGAGAGAGGGTTGCCACTACAGAAGGTGTCTCCTTCGGCCGCCGTCACTTGTTCCCGTTCGGCCCCCTTGTTTGTTAATATGTTTGCTTCTTCTTACATTGTCTTAATATTTATTCGATGGGCCAACTCCTGAAGATGTTTATTTAGCTACTGCTATACCGGAGAATATCTCTCCGGAGGAGTATCGGTTGTTTTTACAGCAGCCGAACGCCGGAGCTGGACAAATTCCCCAGGATCCTTATCGATCCTTCTTTTCGCACTATGCACAGGATGGCACTCCCGTGTATGGTTTTCCGGGTTAGCTTGACGAGCATGGGGACATTTTGCGCCTTCCTGCTCCTGAGGCTTATCTTTATGTTCAAGGTTTACCGTACAACCAGGCTTACAACCCGCAGGGACAGCCTTTCCAAGGCCAACCTGCAAGCCAACCTGGCTATCAGTACGACCCACAGGGACAGCCCATTCAAGGATACTCTGCGGGCCAGCAAGGGCCATTGTACAATCCGCAAGGACCATATTACAACCCTGCTAGTCAACCTGCTCAGCCTCAGCCGGGGTATCAACCGGGATAGGCCTATGGTCCTGGGGGGCAAATCCAGCCGTCTTTACCCATGCAACCGCAGTATCCTGTTGTATCTAACGTTGCGTATCAGCCAAGACCACCCTCTGGTTCTGCTTCAGGTCAAACTGGTTTCCAGCAAACACCTGGTTCGATCCCGCTTCCAGGCCAACCAGCTCATCCGGCACAACCTGGGGCCCACTTACAACCAGGTCAACCTGCGCAACCAGCGCCGCCTGTTTATCCGGGTCAACCTGCGCAACCAGCGCCACTGTTTATCCTGGAGCCAACTGGTCATTGAAACGACCCCTCCTCGGGTCCTTTGTTCATTCGAGGAGACGACCCTCTCATTCGTTCACTACGCTCAACGGCTTCATTGTTCATTGATACGCGACAAAATCAACAGGCTGCGCCCTCGTACCGAACTCCCGCAGGGTTCCACTTATCAGCAGCCTACTCATCCTCAGAGTGGTTATTATCCTCATGGTCAGTCTCAACCAGACTATAATCACTCTAGAGGCTCTCAGCATCATCCTCCTCCACCCGGTTCTACCTACACTCAGCAGTCAAATCCAAACGCTGCTTATACAGGGCAGACACCTAATCAGGGCCCGAACCCTGGTTATCAAGCCCCTCACTATGGTTACCAGCAGCCAAATCAGTCTGGTTATACAAACTATGCCCCCTACGGTCAGAATCCTGCGGGACAGAACCCGTGGGGGCAGGGATATTCACAACCATCGTGGAGCACATACCGGACCTTATCCTGGGACTGGCATGGTAATTAACCCTCCATTGCCGTTCCTGGCTACCTTGGAACTGCCGGACGTTTCGAAGTTGACCAATGATCCGATTGCACATAATCCATATTGGCCTCCGGTTCCCACCAAGATACCAGGTGATTGTCCCAAGTTTGAGGGCAAAGCTGGCGAAGACCCCCAGGTGTATGTGATGACGTATCACCTCTGGTGTTCGTCTAACTCTTGGACCGACGATTCGATTCGTCTGCGTCTTTTCCAGCGTACTTTAACAGGAGCTGCTGCTAAGTGGTACATAGAGCTATCCCGTGGTATTTTTCAGGATATCAACTCGTTAGCTATGGCTTTCCTCAGGCACTTCCAGTTACCGGTCCGGTATGAGGCCGGGACGCACCTCCTGTCTTCTCTGAAGCAGGACACGGCCACTCACATTTCGGATCACATCCATGAGTGGCGGCGCCGTCGTCGACTGATCAAGTTTCACATACCTGATCAGATTTAGACTCACTGGTTCACCACCTCCTTTGTGAATAAAATCGCTCAGGATATCGCGATGGGAGCGTGTGTGACGGAGGAACAAGCTATCGCGCGTGCCCAGTACCTGGATCTTGTTTATTAACGATTACGACACGCTTTATGACATCTTGGTGATGCTCCACGGCCGGAACCACTAAGGCTGCGCCCACCCCTGCGGTGGATGGTGTCATTAGTTTAGTTTCTCAGATAGAAGAAGTCTTCGAATGGAAGCAGAGAAGCGGAAGGCTAATTCTTCCAACAATACCTCTGCTAATCCCGCCTCATCGATTCGATGGTAAAGCCGCGGAGGTGAATGTCGTCCGGTGATCTCCTTGAACAAATCCTCCAAGGGGAAGAAGAAGGGCAAAGGCAAATCAAAATACGATGCCAGCCGGAATCTAAATCTCGAGCGAGGATGGCTCACAACGTAAGCCGAAATTTCCTTGCCTCATCTGTGAAGGTGACCATTATACTAAGGATTGTCCACGACGGTCCGAAATCAGTCAACTTCTTAAAGGGTCAAAGGGGACTCCGGCTATTTTAAAAGAGCCATTTCCATCTCAGCAGACCCAGATGGTCGAACAGGGTTCATCATCTGCACCGTTTGGGTCTCAGGTTTTCATGATGAAAACTAATGCACCTATCACTATCGCTACGCGGTCGAAGGACTACAGTGAATCACGGCAGGCACCCGGGAAGGCGATTGCGGATGGACCGCCTCCCCCACCTGTTCCTGGTCCATTGGAAATCGAGAAGCCGACTCTCGAACCCGTTGTGAAGCCACCTCCCAAGGGTGTTCTTCGGAGATCCTCTTATAATCCAAATGCCCGTGCCGCTCAACATTACAACATTGTTGAGGATCTGGCACAGGCGCCATGTGCTATGTCTGCACTTGAGGTTCTTCAGAGTTGTCCTTCACAACGAAAGGCTTTACTGTCTGCAATCGGTGGTATCGATCCCGCCGACTCGAGCCTTCTCACCTTCGATCTGAAGAATTTTACTCCCCGGCTTCCACATCAAATTGCTTTGGTCATTCAAGTCGAGATTAACGGTCTGAACATTCATAGGGCCGTCGTAGATGAGGGTGCATCTACCTGCGTTATGTCCTCCACTTGCTGGAAGGCCATCGGCTCTCCAGCCTTGTCGTCATCTCCCAATGCCCTCGAGGCATTTGATGGTCAGGAATCTAAACCCCTGGGCGTTCTCGAGAGTCTTGCGATCACATTACAGGGAAAAACTATCAACGTAGAAGTAGAGGTGGTTGACGCTAAACTCAACTACAATATACTTCTTGGCCGCAGCTGGACCCATGCCATGCTCTGCGTGCCATCTGATCTTTCGATTCATTAAGTTCCCTCACGAGGGCAAAGATTGTCACGGTAGATCGGTTGTCATTTTCACCTCTAGCTACGGCCAATTTTTTACCTCTAGCTACGAGAACAACGTGCCGTAACGTGGATCAAATTCCAGATCCCAGACGACATAGGGCTCTCCCTCTTCAAAGACCAGTTCTCAGTATTATATTCCCCGCACGCCACCGAATACCGCTCAAGTCAACATGTTGTCCGGGACTGATGACCCCTGGCTTATTCCTTCACCTGAGCAGGTATATGAGTTTGGAGAATCCATGCCTTTAACGCCAGTAGAGATCAACTACTGTGAGATTGTTGACGCATCGGACCCTCCACCTCCTCGGCATGCTCCAGGTGGGCCGCATGGCTCTCGGCCGATACACTCATGATCCCCCTGGCTTGGTCGGTCGAGTTCACCCCCAGTCCTCTCGGAAGACTTTTCCTTCGAGATGAGGTATCATTGAAACTATGTCTCTTGAGGAGCGCCTTGGGCGATGGACATCATCGCTCTAGTTTATACCCCACGACTTGGGGCAATGGCGGTGTACGGAGCTATGTATACTCGGGTTCCTTCCCTCCTCTTGGTGGAGTCTTGGCCTTGCGAGGTCTTTCGGAGGGTGTCGAGTAACATTACTCCTTGTTCAATCGACATCTCTGTTAATAGGGATTGTTGAGAACATTCATGTGTGGGTGTGACTTGTTCTCCCGAGGAGATTCAAGTCTATACTGAGCTTTTCAAAGAATTCAGAGATGTTTTCGCATGGTCCTACGAGGAAATGCCAGGAATTGATCCTAGTATTGTCGTGCACGATATTCCAACCTATCCAGGTGCGAAACCCGTACGCCAACGCTTACGTCCCATGCATCCTCGGAAAGCTGCCGCTATCAAGGCAGAAGTTGAAAAACTTCTGAACGCAGGTTTTATTTATCCTATCCCCCTTACAGAATGGGTGTCCAATATCGTCCCTGTCGATAAAAAGCAGGGTACCATTCGGGTCTGTGTGGATTATTGCGATATCAATCGCGCCTGTCCTAAGGATAATTATCCCACTCCGTTTATCGACCAAATTATCGACGATTGTGCTGGGAATGAGATCTATTCCTTAATGGATGGTTTCTCAGGTTACAACCAGATCAATATCGCACCTGAGGATCAACATAAGGCCACATTCATCTGTCCATGGGGCACTTTCGCGTACGAAAAACTCCCGTTCGGCTTAAAGAACGCTGGCGCCACGTTTCAGCGTGCGATGTCCTACGCTTTTCATGACATTCGCCATATTGTCCAGCCTTATCTAGACGACTTGCCAGCCCATTCGGGTAAGCGAGAGGACCATCCTGAGCATCTTCGCCAGATATTTCTTCGTTGCAGATGCTACAATATCAGGCTCAATCCTCATAAGTGCGTCTTTTGCGTTGATTCTGGCCGTCTCTTAGGCTTTATAGTCTCGAAAGATGGAATTCGCCTTGACCCTCTGAAGGTTGAGGCCATCATAAATCTCCCATCACCCTCCTCCCTGTATCAGTTACAGAGTCTGCAAGGGAAGGCGAATTTTCTTAGACGCTTTATCCCGAATTATGCCGAGGTGGCCAAAGGATTCACTCGTTTGTTAAAGCAGAATGTTCCCTTTCACTGGGACGAAATTGCTCAGGAATCCTTTGAGAAGCTGAAGACATTGCTAGTCAATGCTCCGTTGCTTCGTCCTCCGGACTACCACCGCAACTTTACTTTGTATCTAGCCGCCGCATTTAGCACCATCGCTATGGTCTTGGTGCAGGATGACGAGAACGGTGACGAACATGTTGTTTATTACCTGTCTCGGAACCTTCTCGACCCGGAAACGCGTTATGCACATGTCGAGAAGTTGGCCTTAGCAGCAGTACACGCCGTACAACGCTTTCGCCATTACATCCTTTTGCGCACGATAACAGTGGTTTCAGACTGCAACCCTATGATGTATATTCTTTCTAGACAATTACTAGGGGGAAAGTACTCCAAATGGATCGTGATCCTGTAGGAGTTTGACTTGGAGTTCACCACTGCCAAGTCAACTAAATCACTGGTCTTCGCGGATTTGATATGTTCTCTCCCTACAGACTCTGTTCCCGCACACTCTGAAGATCATATACCGGACGAAACATTGTTTCTTATCGATACTCGTGATCCTTGGTACGGTGACATCATAGTGTATCTTCAGACCGCGACATTTCGGTCTGAGTTGGATAAAACTGCCCGCCGTCGGATTCGGCACCAGTCCCAACCCTACCGCATAGTAGGAGATACCTTATATCGCATTGGAGTAGATTCGGTGCTACGATGATGCCTTACCTTGGAAGAGGCTGAGAAAGTCTTAAATGACTGTCACAGTGGCGCCTGTGGCAGACATATGTCCGGGTATGCTACTGCCCAGAAGATTCTACGGGCAGGTTATTTCTGGCCTTCTATATTCAAGGATTGTATCACTGCAGTCCGCAAATGTCATCCATGCCAGATTTTTCAGCGCAAGATGTGCGCGCCGCCGTTGCCTTTGCATCCTGTTATTACCGTCGGTCCTTTTGCGAAATGGGGTGTTGATTTTACGACGTGTAACCCTCACTCGGCCGGGGGGCATGCGTATATCATTGTCGCCGTCGAGTACTTCACTAAGTGGGCCGAGGCGATGCCTACACTAGCTACTGACGGGAAAACGGCTGCTTCATTTTTATTCAACCATGTTATCACATGATTCGGGGTTCCTCAAGCTATCGTCACTGATCACGGTACTCATTTCCGCGATTACATGATGGCGGAGCTGACAGCTGCGTTGGGCCTGCGTCACAACAGCTCAACACCATACTACCCTCAAGCGAATGGTCAGGTTGAAGCGGTGAACAAGGTTTTGGTCACTATGCTTCAGCGAACAGTTGGGATTCATAAATCCACTTGGCATCTCCAACTGTTCTCAGCTCTCTGGGCGTACCGAACATCTGCTAAAAGTGCAACCGGATTCACACCATTCCAACTGGTGTACGGTCTGGAAGCTACTTTGCCGGTTGAATGTGAAATTCCTTCGCTCAAATTAGTTGTGGAGCTCTTACCGGATACTTCTCCTGAGGAAGAACGTCTTCTCTATCTCGAACGGTTGGATGAAACCCGTCGTCTAGCTGCTTTGATCATCGAAGCACAAAAGAAGAGGGTCAAAACTCATTTTGATCAATCTGTTTCTCCCCGTTCTTTCATCGAAGGAGACCTCGTCCTCTTGTACGATCAGGCACATGATAAGCTTGGAGCCGGTAAACTCCAGCCTATGTGGCACGGGCCTTATATAGTAAAGCGTGTTTTGAAAAATGGGGCCTACGAGCTTATAGATTACGAAGGAGTTCCGCTGGCACAGCCCAGGAATGGGCTGTACCTTAAAAAGTACTATGCCTGAAGTGATTTCTTGGTGTGGTGTGTGTACATAGGTGTGTGATTGTCATTTGTGTGCATAGTGTGGTGTGCTTTGTAAACATCTTTCTGCTGATCTGGTCTTCCTGGTTGTGCAGATGTCTATTCATCCATTTGTTGGTTTCGCGGATGGTGCCTCCCGCAGTACCAGGAATCTGTCTTCCGCAGCCTGGGTAATCTACGATCCTGCTGGTGAGTTGATCGACCTGCAAGGTGTGTGTTTAGGACGTACCACAAACAATATCGCGGAATATAGCGCCGTGTTGGAATTATTAACCGAGGCAGTAAACCTTGGTATCCGTGAATTTCTCGTGTACCTAGATTCACAACTTGTAGTGTTACAGCTGAACGAACACTATTCGGTAAGGAACCCGTCCATCTTACGTCTGTATTTGCGTATTCGATTACTGGAAAGGAATTTTGACTACATTACATATCATCATATACCCAGGCATTTGAATACATTAACAGATGCAGTAGCAAATTTGGTATTAGACAGACATTTGCGCGATTTATAAATCATCATCACATGTAAAAAAAGACTCATCCAGAAATAGATATGTATATATATAGATATCGAAATGTTTACATAGAGTGTGTCACATAAAACTCAAAAAATATACATAGTCGTCTTAGTACATCCGGAGACGCTATGTCTCTCAAAAAATAGGTGTGGTATAAATCCTAAGGACTAATCCGCATGGTGCTCATGATAGCACGTCACTGCACGCACTAGGCGCCTCAGGATTCGGTGGATCCGATTCGGAACTCCCACCGTGTGGCGCTGGTATGCCATCGGTACGTTTGATAGTCGGGCATAGTCTGGGATCCCATGGGCAATCCCCTCGAGGTTCTGGATCAGTTCCTCTCCTCCGGTACCTTCCCCCTGGATCTCAGGGGCAAGTTGTGTCCTCCGGGAGATTGGAGACATCCCGGCCGGTCTCTCAGGTCCTACATCTGCATGCATTTATAATTGTGTTAAGACGAATGTGTATTAACAAAAAAAAAAAACATATAAACATAAAATCAAAATATGAGGTCTTACCCAGCTCTTCATCCCAGTCATCTCCTTCCGGCAGAGGGAGATCTGGGTCCCCGGTAAAGTCAGTTCCCGAATAGGGCCAGTCTTCCACGACGATCAGTTGGCGTCGTAGCCACCTAAAGAACTCTGGCCTCCAGGACATCTGTTGGCCACCTCCAGATCTGGGCATCAGTGCTGCCCAGCGAGCCATTCGTGGCTCTCGTGGTATCGGACTCGCCACTGCGGCCCCTTGGCCCTGGAAGATTGGTATGCATTCCAGAATGAACGATACCAAGATGGAACCATAACCGAACTGTTTCAGTTTCCCCTGTTTGCACTTTGTGAGCTGCCTTTTCATGTTGATAGTTACTGCTTCTGCCCAGTTGAACAGTAAGGGACCCATGCATTCTGAGGCCAGTAAGAGTTGGGTCTTCGAGGCCTCGTGCGGAGCTTGCGACCCAGCAGCCTGCGTAATGGTATGGAGAACTACTCTCAGTGCTAGATCAGGAATGGTGTGGATATCCACTTTCTTGCTTCCTGATCCTGTTTGTGCCCCTCGGCACACCCGTGCCATTACCTGTTCCATCTTTTCCCCGGATGGTCTGCTTCCAGTCAATACAGGGATTAGACCTCTGCGGGACAATCTAGTGATGAAATAAACGTCAGTGACCTCCAGTTCTAACACCTGGTCTCGTAACCTGAACACCTGTTCATTTTCATCCCAGATGCTGATTAGATATTGGAGGAGCTCGGGCTGAGCTCGTAAACATGGCGTGAGGAAGAACTTTTTCAATCCGCAGTCTCTAAGTGCATTCATGCAAGCTTGGCTTTGCATGGCTTGTTCATCCTCATCTCCGTGCTCTCGTTCCTTCCATTCGATTGCCATTTTGAGTGATTATCTGCATTCACATGGTCAAAAACCCATGGTTAGATCTTTGGTGAGCTTCAATTTTCAAGCAATTTGGTTCAAATACCGAAATTTTGGGCGCAATTTAAGGTTCGGCCGCTGGCGCGGCTGTTTTGCGAACAGTCGCGCCACGTGGCGCGAGCCCTTTACAAAAAAGAGCTCATTGGCGCGGGTCCGTGCCCGATACCCGCGCCAATGGGCCCGGCCCTAAATTTTTAAGAGTGGCCTCACAGAACTGATTTTTAAGGGAAAAAAATTAAAAAATGAATGAAAATGTAGAGCAAGGGAGCGCCTTTTACCTGTGACAGACGAGAAGCTGAATGGTTGCCTGGATTGGTTGCAATGGTCGACGAAAGTTTCTGCTCCAAATGGACCACTGTTGCTTTCTACCAAGGTAAATAGTAAAAGTAATTTTATTTTTTACCAATTTGACATATTTATAACTTTTTCGACGTTAAAAGAGTTTTAAAAGTTATTTTTATCAAATATTTGCATATGTTATGTCGAAAATGGATTTTACGCTTGCTTGGTATGTGCAGCAACAGGTTTTGCGACTTAAACGATGGAAACGAGTTGTATTTTATACTTTTTCGGACTCGGTAAATACACGAAAAAGTCACTCTGGAGTCATCTTTCAGCTCTTTTCTGACTCTCTAAATATGAAAAGATCGCCGAAGCCCTTGTCGTTTCGATCTCGTTAAAATGGACACGAATCGACATTCACCCAGTATAAGTTTAACCCTTTTTCGGGCTGGGCTGGATCGATTACGAAAAGGGAATACCCTAGCCTATCGCGACTAGGAGGTTTTCCCGGATATTGTTTTCTACCTTTTCGGATCTGGGGAACTATTTACGAAAAGGGACCTGTGGAGTTTTCTTTTTCGCTGTCTTTTCAAACTCTCTAAACATGAAAAGACGCCGAGTTCTTCCTTTGTCAGACTCGTTAAACCCTGATGACATCGGATCTAGTCGAAATGACATTCTCCGAGTTTCTCCTTCCTGGGACTCGTTAAATGCACCAGGATGGATTCGCCCGAAGGGCGGACTTATATCGCAAGCATATGCTATCCCCTTCAAGCTTGTTATTAAAAATAATTGGGGTACTCGCCAGAAATGGTGGGGAAAAAATGGAACCATCGTCGTTGTCGTCGGCAGTATGTCGCTCTTGAACATGGCACTTGTCTGCATTCGTGTCGGGTTGGGGACATCTCATCTCGCTGCTTCACTTTGCTCCCATGGGTTTGGGTAATCTCTTTTGACCTCTCATCTGTTCACTGCCTCGTCGCCATGACCTTTGATCCGTTGATGTCAAATACTGCCAAGTCCATTGTCGTGTCGTTCATGTGTTCAAGAGAAGTTGGCCTCTGCAAATATCAACCTTCCTCTGTTTCTCATACGATCCTGATTCACAACAAAACATCATGTTCCTCTGTCTCGTGTCGATGATGTGGGAATCGTTATGGCCCACCTTCGATCAAGGTCACTTCCTGTCGACATCAACTCATTATCCGGGAAGTTGGTCTAGAGACTCCTTATGGTACCTTGGAGCCTGCATGCCTCAATGGCAGGTTCGTCGTATTCGACGAGAGGTTTACATAATTGGCCTCCGATCGAGTGATTCTGCGGGTGTTCGACGTCAACTCATTTATTCGCACGCCGTAGATTGTACCTGTAGTACCTTGAGGGCCATTGTCATTATTGGTGGTTCCTCTCGCGTCTGTTAATAGCTTTCATCATTGGCTGGTAATCAGACGATGTTCTTGCATGTTCGACTTCAGCTCATGTATTCGCATGCTCGAACTTGTACTTTGTTTGGGTCGAGATGGAGCGCAAGACCCTGGATTGTGTCTGTTGTAATCCAGGCTGCGATTGTGGACTATTATCATTATGTACATGACTCACTGATTGGATGGCTGCGACCATACCTGAGTCTATTTGTTTGATCTTAGTTGGATGGCTGCGCCCATACCTTGGATCTGGATTATAACATACTCTGTTTCGGATGGCTGCGTCCATACCACATATATATCATGTACTTGAGATATCAGTTGTATCTTTCTGCACAGGTTTTCCGACGGCGGGCCTTCAGTTGAACATGTTCTCGTAAAGCATTTCACCCCTCTCTCTCTCGGGCCTCATACTTTAGGGGGCATCTGTTACACAGTAATTTGTCACCGTCCCTACCATTCCTCGTCCCGCACAATGGAGGACCCATTTTGTGACTTGTGAACATTGTCATGCCTTGAAAACATCATCAATGCATTCCTCTAAGCATGAGCTTTATTTTCCCTTGAGACATCTCCTTGCAAAAATCATGAAAAACATCCCTTATAGCATTGGCGCGGGCAAGCAGTTCAGTACTCACGCCAGTGGGGAAAATCCTGCAAAGAGGTCGCGCCACCTGGCGCTCTGTCATAGAGCAGAAGTCGCGCCACCCATTTTAGGGACTGTTTTTTAAATATGGATGGCGGAAGTTGAGTTCCAAAAAACTCACAAACCATTGCCTATCTTGAGTTGGGAGGTTTGGCTGCGGGAGTTCTATGGAAGGGAAGTGGTTTTGCCACCTCCCATGGAACCTTCCTTGTTGATAAGGCCAATCCCATAATAATAGGGATCCCAACTCCCTCCTTCCCCATCTATAAAAGCCTGCTCAGATCCATGGCAAGCTAGTCTTGAAGTGCTGAAGCTTTGCATCTCCATATTCCCAAGTGCCTTTGTGTTGTAAAGAATCCTCTCTTTCCCTTAAGGCCAACTCAAGTAAGGAGACCATTGTCACGAGACTCTGGAGAGGTTTTCCCTTTCCTTGGCGAGCTTTGCGAGACGTGGATGACCGGGGACCCGTTCGAAGGAGGCTGCGACGTCAGAACTTGGTTGTAACCTCTATTCGTTTATTATTTAATAGATGACTATGATTATGGTTCCACTCCGTTTTCCATCATGTTAATGCGAGTAATGTCTTTTCTGACCGATGTTTAGTTACGTATGCTGGTTTCTATCCTTGTATATGTTCGTTTCTTCTATGTGCAGGTGTTCATCCGCGGAGATCGTGGAAGGATTGTGATCTGCCAGGGCTGAAGGACGTGGACATTTCTTCTTCAGATTATAGCGTTGGAATCCAGGTAGGCTTCTATTCCTAGTCTTTCCATTCGTAACTAGGAGCTTGCGTCATAGCATTTTTTGTTTGTTGCTAGACCCCTGCTGGGCTAGTAGGGATCGCCTCTGTCCGCAGAGGGGATTTACCTCCTCAACAACCATATTTTTTAATTCTTTAATTTAGTATTCAAACAATTCAAACTCATCAGTTTATTTCTTATAAAGTACACCCAAGTGTATCTAGTGCTACCATCAATAAATATAAGAGAATAATATGCTCCTCCAAGTAACCTAGTTTTCATAGGACCACATAGATTGGTATGCACTGGTTCAATTATTTCAAGTTTTCTTCTATCTTCATGCACAAGAAATTCTTCCATGTGTTTCTTTATTAGTGCACAACCTTCACATTCAAAGTATTAACCCATAACGTTTGGAAGGTTTCTACCACTAATTTCTATTGTAGTAACATTAGATCATTATGATTTAAGTGTCCATACCATTGATTCCAAATTTCTATAGTTGACATGCTTTTTGATGCCAATTCTTGACGTCCATTCTTTGTAACATCAAACGTATATAATCCTCCAACTCTCGTTCCTTTTTCAAAAAACTTGTAGTTTTCCAACATATCCTTTACCAAACAATATGATATCGCAAATTCAACTTTTAAATGTTGATTTGTAATAGTAGATTTTGAAATTAATTTTTTCTTTAATCCCGGAATATACACCACATTTTGAATTTTTTTTTGTCCATTATGCATAGTAACAATTATGTCACCATATCCTTTGATTTCATGTGATCTATTATATCCTAAATAGATATGTGCACCATTATTGACTTCATGATATGTATCAAACCAATCTATTTTGCATGACATGTGGATTGATGCACCAGAATCTATGAACCAGGCAGTATCATCATCATTTTTTGCAAATAAAGTAGAATTTGACCCAAATAATTTAAGATTGCTAAAATCTTAACTCATTGTCTCATCTCCATCAGAATAATTTCATGTATGGATACATTGTTTAAATTGACCAGACCTTCTTTTCATGCAGTTATTTAAAAAATGACCATGTTTTCACAACAATAACACACATCATGTCTACTTGAATTTGATTTTGGTGGCAGTGTATTTTGAAATTATTTTACTTGTTACGTTTTGATTTTATTTTTCTCCCATTGTTTTCCCGGTTGAAGGATTTCTTCCCTTTAGCCATCAATGTTAAATCTAAATTGGGAGATTTACAATTAAGACTTCCTTTGCGCTCTTCTTCCTACATAATTATACCTTCTAGCTCATCAAACATAGGATCATTCTCTCAAGTTGTGAGACAGTGATAAATAGTTTAGATTAATAAAGAATTACATTTAATGTTACAGTAAGAAAATATGTGCTTGATATTTCTTCACCAATGTCACCTGATTTATATTTCTCGATCCTTAATTTTCGAAATAAAATTAACAATAGTTTCATTTTCTTCAATGTTAATTGAAATAATATTAATATTTCAATAAATATTTAGTTTGTAGTCTTCATCTCATACAAACCTTTCATAGTGTCCCATGTGCCCTTCGGTATTTTTCACTCTCTAATGTGTGGATTAATATTGTCCTTAATGGGCACCCGCAAAAGCACCTTTAGTTTATTTTCCTGTCACTCCAAACCTTCAATTGTAGAAACTATGGCTTGAGGGGGCTCTCGCTTCATCAAAGTCTACAACTTAAACTTCGAGTTTGTATATTTTTAACCATCTATCTTGTTAGAGTAAGATAAATAATATTTTTCGAATACATTAGCCATGGTACTAAACTTATGAGTAGCCAAATAATAACCGCCAAAAATACTAATTTTCACAACTTTAATAACTAATTTCCTTAATCCTTAATTGCAAATATACACCTTAAATTACAAGTCATAAAATTTTATTAAGCTTCACAACTCAAATATCATTAGACAATATGTCTCCCTCATATATATATATTCCGAAAATGAAAACTATGATTTCACCAGTCACTTCCATCACAGCTCCTTGACTTCATTAGTTCTTTAAAAAAATTCATAGAGTAAAATATTAATGTTTTCCATAAACTTAAAAATGACAAAATATTCTTCTCAAATAAAAGAAACCACCGCAAACTATTTTATCTAATCAAAAACAAACATCACAACTACTTTTCAAAATTTTGAAACTTGAAGCTTGGGATTAATAAAGATGAAACTCCATCTTATTTAACCCTTAAAATATTTAAATATATATATATATGAGCACCACTATAAGATGGAATCATTCACAATATATGCATTCAAATTCAGGGGAAATATATCCCCTTCTTTTTGTTTCAACATCTACAGCTTCCATAGGTGTTGTCACTCCACCGGATCTCCAAAGGCTGAGAAGGAGACGAGCAAAGGTAACCATAGACCAATCTTTTTCGAGTTAGCTAGACCTACTAGGCATGAGAGGGGTATCTCCACAATATCACAACCAATATGACTATATAATGAGGGTTTTAGGCTAGTTATAGTAGCACTAGGGTTTGATTGATTTATTTTGAGTGCTTGATGGTGAGTAGGTCAGGGAAGAACTAGGTGAGCGAAAAAAAGGACCATAATTGCAAAGATCTACTGGGGAAATATAGGAATATTATTTAACACATTCAGGTATCAATATGGGTATGATAGAGTTCTAGGGTTTCGTAAAAGAGCATGGAAATCATGAATTATTTTTAGCCAGAAGAAAACGAAACACAACTGTAACAATTCCTCCAAAACACAACATCAAGAAATGAAATATGTCTATATAACTTAGGAATCATTCACATTAATATATGGAATTAATATGGAAAGCATAATACATTCAAACATATGTAAACGTATGAGGCAACACTTCTAAAACACATTACCACAAGAATCCCACCAAAATAGCTGCAACTCTGTCTATTAGTTACTGCCAAAATGACTGATTACACTAGTGTTCAAAGATCAATTACACAACATCTAAACATTGGAATCACAAAGAAAATGAAATATATAGACCAAAACAAACTTCTCCCACTCTAGGGGGTCGAATCCATGTCCTGTGGAGCTTTTCCCCAAAGTCCTCAACTAGAATCCTAATGACTAGGGAGGTCAACAAACTCATCCCTATCCTTGATGAAACTAATTCACTTGACCAAAAAATACAATTTTACTTGATGTATCTACCTCGAGTGACTATAATAAACATAATTACGTTTGGTTTTCTCATTTACATCAGTAAAAATCCATGGAATTCATCAACCAACTAAAAAAAAGTCAAAATTCTCAAGATGACAGGAAATCTAGAAGAAGTGCAACATGCCCCTCAGAAAGTGCACCATGTCCCTCAAAAAGCGCACTATGACCTTCAAGCTGACTTTTGAATGACTTGCTGAAGTCCAAATTGAGCTCAATATATTTCATTAGAAATAGGTTCCTGTCTAGATATCCAAAATTTCCTTATGCAGTGTAAATGATGGATTTAAGCCACTAAAAACCCACTTTTTCCAAAACTAGTAAAAAAGCGCAAAGTGGTCTCAAAAAACAAGGAAGAAATGTGTTTTTTAGGCTATTTTTAGGCTTTTCCACCTATCAAAGCCTCCTTTTTTTATTTCCAGGAGTCAAAATGTGATGTAGATGCCTTTATATTTCCAAAAAAAGTGAGTTTTCATCATTTAAAGGCCTCTATAAAAGGCATAGTGTGGCCCACGGTGCGCTTTCTACAGGCTCACTGTGAAACATTTCTGACTTTTCTGCAAAACTAGGCCGCAGAGATGGAGCGATATCTCCCTAACCATGAACTTTTTTTCCAAAATGAGTGGTTTTTGTTCTTTGGCATGATAGGAACAAAAAATACGTCCACATCCCCAATATGCTTCTCTTATTGTGCACAGTCATCTCTGCCAAAAGGGGACTTAAACAAGACATTGCACAATAAAAAACATAGGCTCTGACGATGTGAATGGATCTTTCATTCTGTAATAATTTTGTAAAATATGAAGTAGGTTTTTTTTTTTTGATATCTTAGGAACAATAACCTCCTCCAGTTTCCCAAAATTCAACTTTTTTTGGCCGCAATATGTTCTGCAAACAAATGACTAAACAAGACATTTCTAGAAAATGTGCCTGCAAGGATTCTTTCAAATTTTCCAAAATTTCTCCAATTTTCCTCAAAAATGCTCCAGATATGCCAAAAAACATATGTTATGCTATCATGGATGTATGAACAAGTATATCCAACTTATCCTCCTCTTTTTGACAAATTAGGTTTTCCTTTGCACTCCGATTTCAAGTAGGGTTTGTACTGCTAAAGGTCTAGGTTCATGCCTTTGAACCAATACTCACCATTTTTTGGTATCCTTTTATCTGCTACAAAAAAATATATTGAAATGGTTAATTTCACCCCTGTAATTCTGACTTGGTCTTTCTGGAGGTTTGTGCTTAAGGTTCTAGTCAAATCTGGATAATTTTGCACTCTTTGGACCATTTCACAAAACTCGAAACAACCCACATGTTGGAAGCATTTCACTGCTAGGGGTGATGATATTAACTCCTTGGTGTTTTATGCCTCAAACCTTAATATTATATCTCCTTTGTTTTAGGTCTTTCTCTCTTCTTCCATCACGTTTAGTTTAGTAGAAACCCTAGGGGAGATGGGAAAGGAAAAGGGAATAGGATGATGGGCTTAAGGAGTTGGGATAGGTGTGGAAAGATTTAGGAAAGGATGTAGGGGAATTAGGGACCTTAGGGAGGTGGTAGGAAGTTTAAATAACAAGGGAAATGTTCTATGGAATTTAATTATAGAGGTATAGTTTAGCTACCTAGATAAGAGCATCATAAGGGTAGGGTTTTGGGATAGGTTTTAGGGAATGAAAGTTTCGGAAGGGATTAGGGTTTTATGGATTTATTTAGGTGTGTAGGAATTTATGGCATGGAATGAGAGAGGGTCTAGGGTTTTCAAATTTGAAAAAGCATAGTCTTCTAGAAAATCGTAGCATAGGAGGAAATTGACAAATTTTCAGCCACAGGAATCAAGACACTAAGTGAAAGAGGATGTGAAGTGGCTCAAATTACTTGTTTTATCCTTAAAAAACTTGTTCTTTACTTTTGAGACCCTTTTATACTCATTTCAAATATTTCTAGACCAAGTGTAGCTTCGCTGCAAAAAGTGCAATGCTAGAACGAAAAGCATAGTGTGTGAAGGTAAGGCGCAACATGTCCTTGAGAAAAGCGCAACATGAGATTGCAGACCATGTTTAGAGGCCTTCTCAAAATCAAAATTGTTCTCATGATAGCTCACTGGAAATAAATCTCTGTCGACTACACAATGGAACCCTCAAGGACTTAAAATGATCAAATATAGCCCCTCAAAAAGCGATTCTCCCAAGACTGGTCAAAAAGTGCAATGTGTCCTTAGGAAAAACACAACATGAATTTGCATGTCACTTTTGGAGGCCTCCCGAAACTCCAAATTGAGATCATGATATCTCATTGTAAATCCACTTTTGTCTAGTTATCATTTGACTCATCAAGCAGGTCATATTGACACTATATGATAGAGAAAATGCATTTTCCTTAAGAGTACTCGAGAAGTATAGCAACTCTCCTATAGCACCTATATTTTGGGCATTGATTTGGAACATTAAATATTTTTGAAACCTTTAACTGCAACTTTTAAGAAAATTAAGTACTTATTACATATATAAACATAAAATTACATTTTCGAAATCAAAATTTATTGAAGAAAATTGGTTATTACCACTCCTCCAATTGCAGGATTTTATGCATGAAATGAGAGTTTTGGTGACCTTGAAACCATAATGACCTAATGGATACATGGAACTGAATTAAATCATGGTGATGATGACTGAAATTATGATGACAATCTCTAAATGATGATACACTCAGATGAGTGATGACATGAACCAATAATTTAAATTTTTGGGAGTGGAAAGTAGTCTTAAACCTAGTGACATTGACCAATTTTTTTCTTGAAGACCTAGTGAAATGACAAAAATTTTACTACGTGACTGTAACAAGGCATGATAAGAGTCCATTTGGTCACTGGTGACAGGATGAAAATACTAACACTAACATTTGCTCTAGTTGGGGATGCCAGCTCCTTGGAGGTGTCAAGAACATCATAGAACAAGTAGCCTTATCGATCAGGCATGGAGTCAAAAACAAATGATGAGGCTTGATATTGCAAAATGACTAAAAAAATGAATTGTAGACTAACTGAAAACTTTACTGGAAGATACTTTTTAAAAGAAATGCTGAGAATTCAACTTATTAATCACACCTACTCTAACTGATACATACATCAATTGATAAAGTGAAATGGAACAACCAATGCAACCATGTAATAATTTTGTGTACTAGTTAAATTATCCACAAGTGCTTGCTCATGAGAAAGAAATAAAAACTACTGAAAGGCAATTCCCATGAAAACTTTTCAACAAATTGAAACTTAATAAAATTTAAAAGAATGATCCCATGGGCTGACCTCAAGAATGTTGCAAAAGGATATTCATAGGAATACATATTAATTTCCAACCCATCTAATACATTACTTCTCTTCTCTAGGTAGTCTTCGTACCTTAATTTTAAAATTTTTCCAACATCTGTGATTTCCTCCCTTGATGAATACAACAAGTTGACAAAGGATCCTGAAACTCGTGAATGACTATTTTTTCTTGATGATCAACAACAAGACAAGAATATTCTTCATTACTCTCCTGATATGACTGCAAATATTTGTATGATATTTGTAATGAGACTCCTTCTAAACAAGACAATGAATCTGGGTGATGGATTGAAGTTTTATCATCTTTTCTTTGAAGCTGATAACCAACTAATTGAGAAGGAATTTGATTACAGATATCATCCAAAACATCAGCTATTGGATAATGGAGAACTTGATATGATTGTTGCAACTTATCATACATTGGTTCCAATGATATTATATGATTTTCTATAGGCTTATGATTTTTTATTTCAAAGATATTACGAAAATTTCTCTTCAAAAACTAAAATGATTCAAAAATTAATGGTAAAGAATCATCATGCATCAATTCATAATATATTTAAGGTTCTAATATTTCATGTGTGATTTGAAACTCAATGTAACTTAGTGGCTAGGATTCTAGAGTGAAAGAAGCTTACATATCACAAGTGACCTGGTGAACCAATTTATGAGAAGGATGCGCATTTATACTGCTGATAACACGCTTATCTACTTGTTTCTAGTTTTCTCTTATTTTCATAGATGAGGAGAAACACAAGGGTAAGGTTTCATAATCACTAACTTCATTATGTTCTTCATGCTCAATATCAACACATAAAGACTGTTGATTTCTGATCTTAGAAAAAGTTTCTATAATGAATTGGAATGAAGTGAAACTTAAGGGAATTTATCCTTCACTTACTTCAAAATTTTCTTCATTTTACTCATCATTTTCATCACAGATATACATCGACTGATCACTGCATTTCAGTCGTTGAAACTGAGCTTCCTCCTCCCACAAACCAACTACTGATTTCTCTGTAAATTTAACTTCAATTTGGAGAACATAATCATCATCATATTGATCAAGCTTGGGTAAATAATCAATATAAGTAATGTCAAAAAACATACATATTAGATCAGCAGATTTATCCTCCTCGATTTGATCTACAAACCCATTTTCATGATTTTCCATAAATTAATACAAAAAATAATCATTTTCTGATCTATGGTAACTGGGATTAGCAGGAAATTTTTTAGGGCCAACAACCTCTTCTGCAATAAGTGGGACATGGTGTTTTTGATCAAAAAATTTATCTCTGATGGTGATATTTTGCATTAATTTTTCTATGGTACTTACCAAAATGTCGAGCTTTACTTCTGATGATGTCAGGCATTCCTTTTCTATGTTCTCCCTTTCTTGTGCCTTCAACTTTAACCTTTTGAATAGAAAATTAGCTTCCACATCTATTGTATTGTCATGTATTTCTTCAAGCATTGTAGCGACCAACATGTAGTTTTATATTAGCAGGGATTGAATGGTATACTTGAATAAACCTAGATGAAAAATGTTGCACTATTTCTCCTGGGCATCTTTTCAAATGATTATATTCTTCTAAAATCATAAAAGAATTTCTTTTTATCACCCATTTATTAAGGAAGACTTTCAAAAAATGATGGAAATAAAAACTATTGTAACTAGCAAGTTTTTGAACCATTCCTTGGCTTCACCTTGCAAAGATAGAGGAAATATTCTAATGCTAACATCATCTTCATCAACCTCAAAAATATTGAGAAATTTTTTAAAACCCTGAATGTGTTTCTCAGCCTCGATGTTACCATATTCTTCATCAAACCTTGGAAGTTATTTGTAATAGTTTTAAGTGAAATCATGGAGTATAGGAGGTAATATGAATGGCTTGTATCTATCTAAAATTTTACAAGGTATAGGAGTATGTATATAAGCTGTTAGATTAGTCTAGATCACTTGAGGCTTATCAGGTAGAAGATTATCATAATAAGATTCAAAAGAAGGCTCTTAATCAAGATCAAATGCGTAAGGATAATTTGAATCCTGAATTTTTAGAGGGAATGAATCAAATACAAATATGGGGATATTTTCTTAAATACAATATACTTTGAAAAAACTTCTTAACATTCTCGGAAAAAGAGAAAAAATAATTTAGGACAAAGAACATGATATCTTGGACGAAAGCCCAAGTTGAAACCTGATCTTCCCATGTTGTCTTTTCATGTTTCTATTGGCAAGGTTCCTTCTCTAGTGGAGTCATAGATTTTATTTTGAAATGAATTTGGAGTCGCTAGGTGAATGATTTCATATTTTCTATGTCTAATCATTGTTCACCATAAAAAATGAGATCTAATTCTTTTCATTCTTTCCTGGGGAATATTTGTAACTTCATTCCCCAGTATGGTTGCCAACATGTTATCACTCCATCGAATCTCTGAAGGCTGAGAAGGAGACCAACAAAGGTAACCACAGACCAATAATTTTCCAAGTAGCTAGCACTACTAGGCAAGAGAGGTCTCTCTCCATGATATCAAAACCAAGATGACTTGATAATGAAGATTTTTGTCTATGTATAGTAGCACTAGGGTTTGGTTGATTGATTTTGAGTGACGGATAGTGGATAGGTCAGGGAAGAACTAGGTCAGGGCAAGAAAGGATCAGAATTATAGAGATCTGATGGGGCAAAGTAGGCATATGATTTAACACATTCATGTATCAATATGAGTATGAGAGGCTAATAGGATTTCAGAAAAGAGCATGGGAATCATGAATTATTTTCAATCAAAAGAAAATGAAACACAATTGTAATAGTTCCTCCAAACAGAGCATCAAGTAATGACTTATGTCTATCTAAGTTAGGAATCATTCACATCAAGAGATGGAATAAATATGGAAATAATAATACATTCAAGCATATGTAAACATAAAAGGATACATTTCTAAAACACATTACCACAGGAATCCCACCAAAATAGTTGCAGCTCTCTCTATTAGTTCATGCCAAAATGATTGATTACACTAGTGTTCAAATATTAATTACACCACATCCAACCATTGGAATGGAAAATAAAATGAAATATATAGATGAAAATAAACTTCTCCCACTCTCAGGGGTTAAATCCATGAATTATGGAGATGTTCCCCAAATTCGTCAACTATAATCCTGATGACTATGGAGGTCAACAAACTTATCCCTATCTTTGATGAAACTGATTCACTTGACCCAAAATTACAATTTTACTTTATGTATCTACTTTTAGTGACTATAATAAACACAATTACATTTTATTTTCACATTTATGTTAGTAAAAATCCATGGAATTCATCAATCAACTGATAAAAAGTCAAAATTCTGAACATGATAGGCAATCTATAAAAATCGCAGCGTGCCCATGAGAAAGCCTAGCTTGACCTTCAAGCTGACTTTTGAATGACTTACTCAAGTCAAAATTGAGCTCAAGACAGCTCATTGGAAATAAGTTCCTATATAGCTATCAAAAATATCCTTAATAAATGATACTTATGGAGTTAAGACCCTAAAAAACCACATCTTCAAATCTGGTCAAAAAGGGTAATGTGGCCTCAAAAAACAAGGCATAAATGTGTTTTTATGGTGTTTTTGGGCTTTTCCACTGGTCAAAACCTCAGAATTTTTATTTCCATGAGTCAAAATGTGATGTAGAGGCCATTATATTTCAAACCCAAGTGATTTTTCATTATTTGAGGCCTCCAGAAAAAAGTGCATTGTGGCTCACGTTGAGCTTTTTGGAGGCTCACTATGAAACATTTCTGAGTTTTCTGCAAAAATAGGCCTCAGAGATGGAGCGATATCTCCTTAAACATGAACATTTTTTAAAAATCGAGAGAGGTTTTTGTTTTTTGTTATGTTAGGAACAAAAAATCCTCTAGTTTCTCCATATGCTTCTCTGATTGTTCACAATCTTGTATGCAAAAAGGTGACTTAAACAAGACATTCCACAGTCAGAAGAATAGGCTGTGAATATGTGAATGGATCTCTCATTTCATAATTCCTGTGTGAAATATGGAGGTTATTGTAGTTTTATATCATATTAACAAACACTTCCTCCAATTTCCAAGAATTCATCTTTTTTTGGCCACAATATGTTTTGCAAAAAGATGACTAAATAGGACATTTCTAGAAAATGGGCCTTCGATGATTTTTTCAAAACTTCCAAATTTTCTCCCAATTTCATCAAAATTTCTCCATAAATGCCAAATCAGTTGTGTTATGCTATCATGGATGTATCAGCAAGTATTTCCAAGTTATCCTTCTCTTTTTCATGAATTAGGGTTTCCTTTGCACTGTGATTTCAAGCAGGGTTTGTACTGCACAAGGTCTAGCTTCATTCCGTTGAACCAATACTTTCCATGGTTTGGTATCCCTATAGTTGATGCAAAAAAGTCTATTGAAATGGTGAATGTCACCCCTACAATGGTGATTTCATCTTTCTGGAGGTTTATGATGAAGATTTTAGTCAAATCTAAATAATTTTGCACTCTTTGGACCATTTCACAAAACTCAAAAAAACCCACATGTTGGAAGCATTTGAATGCTAGGGGTGATGAAATGAACTTCCTAGTGTTTTATGGATAAAACCTTACAATTATATCTCCTTTTTTTTATGTCTTTATCTCTTTTTCCTTGGTGTTTAGTTTACTAGAAACCCTAGGAGAGAGGGGAAAGGAAAAGGGAATAGGATGATGGGGTTAAGGAGCTGGGATAGGTGTGGGGAAATTTAGGGAAGGGTGTATTGGAGTTAGTGACCTTATGGAGGTGGAAAGAAGTTAAAATAACAAGGTAAATGGGCTGGGGAATTTAACTACAGGGGTATAGTTTAGCATCCTAGAAAAACATGACGGAGGGGTAGGGTTTGGGGATAGGTTTTAGGGAATGAAACTTTTGTAGGGGCTTACGGTTTTATGGATTTATTTAGGTATGTATGAGGTTATATAATGTTAGGATAGAGGGTTTTGGGTTTGAAAATATGAAAAAAAATAGTCTTTTATAAAAGCGTAGCGTAGGTGGAAATTGAAAAATTTTCCACCATAGGAATGAAGACACTGAGTGAAATAGTATGTGAAGTGGCTCTAATTAATTTTCTTATCCTTAAGAAAAAATTTGATTGAGTTTGGAGACCCTTTTCTACCCTTTTGAAATTTTTCTATACCAAGTGTAACTTCCCTTCAAAAAGCGCAGCGCTAGAAGGAAAAGCACAATGTGTGAAGGAAAAGCGCAATGTATCCTTGAGAAATGCGCAACATGAGATTGTAGACCACTTTTGGAGACATATCAAACTAAAAACTGAGTTCATGATAGATCATTGGAAATATCTATTTGTCTACTACACAATGGACCCCTCAAGCACTCGAAATGGTCATGTATAGCCCCTCAAAAGTCAATTCTCATAAGACTGGTCAAAAAATGCAGCGTGTCCCTATGAAAAGCGCAAGGTGAAGTTGCAGGTCACTTTTGGAGGCCTTCCTAAACCCCATTTTGAGTGCATGATATCTAATTTGGAATATTTTTCTGTCAAGTTATTATTGGACTCATTAGGTAGGTCATTTGGACACTTTATGATAGAGAAAATGCATTTTCCCAAGAGTACTCCAGAAGTATAACAACTCTCCTTTAGCAACTATGTTTTGGGCATTTCATTGGAACATTGAATCATTTTGAAACCTTGAAATTCATAATTTAAGAACATGAAGTACTTATTACATATAGAAACATATAATTACATTTTTGAAATCAAAATTTATTGAAGAAAATTGGCTATTACTACTCCAATTGTAGGATTTTATGCATGAAATGAGAGTTTTGGTGACCTTGAAACACTAATGACCTAATGGAGACATGGAACTAAATGAAATCATGCTGATGATGAATATAATGATGATAAAAATATATGAATGATGATACACGTAGATGAGTGATTACATGGACCATCAACTTAAATTTTTGGTCAGAGTGGAAAATAGTCCTAAACCTAATGAATAGTGACCAAATTTTTGCTTGAAGACCTAGTGAAATGACAAAAATTTTAGTATGGGACCCTAACAAGACATGATAAGAGTCCATTTGATCACTAGTGACAGGATGAAAATACTAACAATAACTATAGAAAGGAGGAGCTGCAACTGCAAACTCTTCGTTATAGGCCCCTTCGACTAACACTCTGCACAAAAAAAACTTAAATATTCCTTCAATGTAGGCATCCTACGTGGGGTCTAATATGTGGTGACACAAAAATGTCAACATTCATCGATTTCTCTCACTGACTTCACACCAATTTCTCTACAACACACCCTCTCCTCAACACAACGATTTCTCAAACTCACACAATAGTCTCTATGATAATTATCTACAACACAATAATATCTCAAACTCACACAATGTTATATCAGACTGATCACAAAAAACCCTCACGATCGCAACGCCCAACCTCCCTATGATACCAAATCGAAGAATGTGAACTGAAAAACTCAATATTTGCATTGACAACGAAGTATTTTTATACATGGCTATGAAGCTTCTAGACCATGTGGATTTTTGGTAACAGTGACTTCTTAAATAAGCTAGCTCAACTCTCCAGAAGCCATAAGAAATCCTACCTAATGCATTTATTGTAGAAGGTCAGTTGGAATTAATATTTTCAAACACTTGTGATGCTCGAGGGATATGAAGGGCAGTTCTATGTTAAAGGTGGGAAAGTAAGGAGTGGACCCATCATCACCATCTAAACCTTTGACATGATAGATATTCCTTAAATATATTACAGTAAACTGGTATATAGACGGTGTCCCAATAAATCTTAGCATTGTTATTGCTATAAATTTTGTGTCAGTAGTGAATGTTGGGATATCTTAGTGATTGAGGAAATACATTAATTACTCAAATTTAAGTGAAAATCATTCCCTTGCACCATCATTATTACAAATCATTAATCGTTTTCTTTATCACAGATACCCTCGAAACCAATCGAGACACTAATTTGGATTTGATCAACGGTGATAGCATCATTATTGAGTCATTTTTACAAGCTATTTTGACAACGTCTTGAGGCATACATCATTTAATTTAAGTGTGTGATGCTTCATATACATGAATCTAATTAATACATTTATGACAAGATGAAAAATCCCTAAAACACATCAAGAATAAGTCTTTGACCTATAATAAAATCCTTACTCATGAAACCGATGAAGAAATCTTAAAAAAAATACATTTTATGATCTTTGTATTCTTCATTACATAAATATATAATTACATAGTCAATATGAAGACCGAACCTAGATACAATTTCCAACACTCCCTCTTAACTAGGGAGGTATTCGTAATGGTACATTTTTACTTTCAATTTGAATAATCTCACAAGAAGAATCAGATTGGTAATGACATCTGTATAGAATCATATCAACCGACGTTGTCCGAGTGTAAGGATTTGACTAAAACCCCATCTCTCAATAAGACAATGGGATACAATGCTAGTAAGACACATGACTTATAGACACCATTGTTACTGTCTCTCTAAGGTACATACTCCACCCAGGTGTTCCCAAAGTATGTCCTTATTGGACTATTATTCTCTTGGGCAGCTAGCCCTGAAAAAATATCGGTTCACAACTACTCTTATCTTGAATTCCCTATCTCATTCTCAAAGAGTATCGAATGCCAGATGATTACCCAATCCTCCATTTTTTCTTCCCAGTTGAAGGTCAGAATGATGTGTTTATATCTCCCTCTCATCCAAGGAGGACCTATTCCACAGGGGAATGTACTCATTCATGTACAAGGAATGTACATAATCTCATTCTTAGGAATTAGCCAGTTTCTTTTGAATAAGAAACTTACCACCAGGATCCCTCTTAATGAGGGACCTATAGCATCAATGTTGAGATACTCGACTTCTCATGAAAAATTACTCCCCTCAATTTCATGGATTTCCATCTTGATGAGTATTCAAATTTAGCTTCATAGGGAAAAGATCATCCATCACTTTCATCCATGAGCCATGTCATCAACCAGAAATTGATTCATCATTCTTTCTAATTTGGTCAACTTTTATTCCATTTTTATTTCCTTAGCACCATCTCCCAAGGATCTTACATCCTGCCACATGGTTGGAAGCCTTGCAAAAACTTATCTAGATAAACATATACATAAGACATCGACATCCTTTATTTAGATTGACAAATATCCTAAATATATGTATTATCAAGGGTCTTCTTCTTTACCATACTTCTATCATATTCTACATATCTTCCCATGAGATCTCCTAGTCACATCTTCTTGGCTTCCGGATGATAACCACCTCTTGACATGGTTTCACTTTATGATCTCTTCCTTTCTTTACAGTTTCATTTATTCCCTGGAACTTCCACGATACAATTCCTTGTTTGTATACAATCACCTCATATTCCATATGAGGATATACTTGATTTCATCTATTTAATGACAACCTGTGTACCAGAAGACATCCTCCTTTATTTGATTATACTTCTAAAGATAGAATTCCAGCACCTACAACTATATGACATGACTTCACAACATCCAGTGTTAGCATATATGTACCTTATATTATCCATTTGAGTCATCTTGGAGAAATTTACTTATAATGAAGAATTGAATTCCCTTGACCTACTTGATCAACATGTCATATAATCCCAGAATTCTGCAAGACATAACTATTGATGAAACCATTTTTCTTTCTTTCTAACCAGTGAATCCAAGGAGGACTCCATTAGAAGGTATTAGGATATGTTTCATAGATGACCCTTGATATAGATTACTATCTTCCATTATTTTTGTTATCAGTGAGGTTCCCAGGAGTGTAACACCCCCAATTCATGTGAATTCTTTTGAAAGTTAGATACTTGAACTTTACATCCTAAGGGGAGTGGACCCCAAAGGATAATTATTTTGTGAATGTAATTAAACATTTTATTGAGGAAATGAATAAATTTTTGTGGTGAAGATTGACCAAAAATGAGATGATGAGATCACTTGCTAAATCTGTGAGGATGGATGAGGCAAATATTTCCCCACAATCTTTCAAAAATCCTTGAAAGACAATAAGTTTTAAATTTAGATTTTTGAGGAAAAATTTGAATTTCCCCAATGATGAGGAGAGTAGTTAAACAGTAAAAAGTCGAGCTGAGGAAAACACAAAATACTTAAAGAATCCCTAAATTGGGAAGCCTAGGCAAACAGGAAGAAAAGCATCCTGAGATTCTGGACGCAGAATTAGAAACATGCTTTGGCAAATAATAGCTTAAATAAGCTACTCCTAAACAAATTGAGGTTAGTCTGTGGTGGAGGTGATCTCAGCTCGGGGGTGAGTCCTAGAGATAGACAGACTCTAAGGTTGGGAGGTTGGTCATTTTAACATTGGTATGTAATTCTACTTATCCTGCTTTTTTTCTTTACTCAAAAGATGAATTGGCTACATATAAAGGTTTGTGTTATACATTACATCAGAATGCCATACATTTAACCGCAGAAGGTATTCACCTTCAGAACTCTGTATAGTTGTAGACATTATCTGTGTGAAATAGAATCCACTATAATTTCTAAACCATCTCTGTTCAGATCTAGGGATACTTGTATGTCCACAGAATACAATACTTGAATTTATTTCAATCTTCTTCTCCTATGTTAATACACTCTATGAGCAAGAATAAAATAGAGCAATAGGAGAGTTACTATAACCAGATCAGAATGTGCATATGAGAATTCATAGTTAAATTGAAAAAAAAACATAGCCTGCACTAGAAATCTGTACATTCCTCATATGATAATAGAGGTATATAGGAAGTAAATTTTATATGCAGAAGTTCCTAGTACTGTTCAAGCATCTGTACATCTTATCTTAAAAATTTGGAATTGTAAGAAGTCTTTGGCATAATAAAAAATATATTTGAGTATTAGTCATCACAAGAAAAATTGAAGGTCAAGCAATTCCTGAAGAAGGCAGGACCAGAAGAAAACCTATATTCGGACTGTCAGAAATTGTATTACAGTAGTTATAGCCGGAGAAATTTATTGTTCGTCCATTAACCCTTAGAAACGAGATACAATGCTATTAATGTAGTGAACAGTATATCTCTAGACACAACAAAATTAGACCATGTAAATGGTGTATAAACATCTCTGTCTATGCAGAAAAAATTTAATCATATTCATGCCTTACATGTATAATTGCATATAACTGTACTGGCAATGATTTTAGAAACCCATATAAAACTGAATGAATAATTTTATCTACTACACGTCCTCAAGATGAATCTCCAAAGAAGAAACGAGAAACTAAGTATGATGCAAAAGCACTTTCAGTTATGGAATCATTGATTTACGATAGCGATCTACACTTAAAAATCTAGATCGGTGGGTAGCACAGTCATCACCGACATCTTCTGAGATTTATATTATCTAAACGAATTGAACCAGGAAATCAAGGTATTTACAACAAGAACAGCAGAACATAATAGAGATAAATAAAAAAACGAAATTTCAAGGGTAACTACAGAAAGTAAAACATGTCATGTACAAAAAGAATGATAGGTTATCCTTCGACCAGTGAGACAATACAAATTATATAACGAGAGAAAAACCCGTAGGAGAGAATATGGTTGAGGGAAGGGGTGGTTATAGATTTTATGAACGGCATCGTAACCAATAAACTGACAAATAAAGAGCGAGGTCAGCCTAATGACAGTCCTCGATTCAAAGATAAAACCAAAGTGTGCGCATAATTCATTGTCCATTCGGATGGGTTCCATGACATTAAATACATAACTAAAATCGAATAGCAATGTGGTGCATTGTCTGCACAATTTGGGTTTAAAAACCAGTATCATATAGTCTTGATACAACGTTGACCGCTTTGACAGTCATACCCTGCAACGTAAAACAATGGCAAAACGAAAAACTTAACATAGTTGGTGGGACGTCAACTATGTACATAGTAAAACGAAACCCCTGAAAGGGAGATTAGGGGCATCGAATGAACGACTAGGTCGTTGCCAGAGGAAATGGAAAACGAGCATGGTCAGGAATTATGTTTGCCAGCGTGCTCACATCACCTGAAAACAAAAATACCATACGCGTTTGAAGAGGCACAAGCCGAAAATCGAGTCGGTAAACCAGTAGATGGTATGATATGGAAATGGCGGGAACCAGGGTTACCTGCACAAGTGATGAGGAACGAATAGAAACCCTGAAGAAAAATAGAAGAATGGCATCCATCGTAGCGAATGGTATCTGTAGAAAATAAAATACAATTGGTTCTTATATATCTATATACACATCTATCACAACAAATAAACACAGTGGGAGTTTCAACTAACCATAACGAGTTGAAGAGACTTCGCCTTACACCCGCTCAGGCTGTCTGTCAAAGTTCAAAACCCTCACACATCTTCAGAACTCAAATGCAAAAAGGGAGAAGCATAGACATAGAACGCAGTGGGTTGGAGTCTGCGGACTTGGGAAACAATCCAACGCGTGTTCGGATGAGGCGTCGTCCTGGCAACCAACAGAAAATTTCATAGAATATACATCATCAAATCTGAAAGACATCGAACATAGAAAGAAAAAATTTTAGATGTGAACTTGGTTACCTTCCCGCTGAAAGCCAGAACCACGCACTGGAAAGAAAAAAATCCTCCTGAGTTGCGGCACTTCGTGAAGTGGAGCGAAAAGCAGAGATGCATATGAGAAAGGATAATGAGATGAAACGAATAACCCGGAAGATAACGAGGCTGGGAAAAAAATTTGTGTTCGGTTGAAACCCTAGCTCGTGGCTCGATATCAGCCCGGTCTCAATTCAACATAGGAATGGCATTCTAGGGTTTCCGAAATAAAATCAAACGCACAGACAAGGACTCATGAAAATCCCGATGGAGATCGAAACATTAAACTCCAGTGTAGGAAATCGTAAGTTTAGTATCATATGTCAGTTGAACAACTCAGAGTCGGATTATCACGCAATTAAAACGAATCGACAATCCCCAAACGCATGAAGGCCATAGCTGGCACGAATCTCTGATATACAAAACTCGATTTCATAAATCTACATGTCTACTTCACGCTGAACTCGTATCAAGTCAAGGTACCCGGGTTGGGTAAAACAAATTAATTCTTCATGCCACAGGGACGTAGGACCGAGGTTGACAAGCCTACACTTGTCGATCCTTTTATGGGTCTTTTATATCTCATATATATGCAAGTGAGAAAATGAATCATTATCAAATGTAATTCACACCATCGCTATACATGTAGCGTACCCATGGTAATGGGAATAAGACCCCTCTCCAATAGTACGACATCCCCCAAAAAACTTCGAAAAGATCAGGATTATGTAAAGGCTGAAACTTCCATTAGGATGTAGTGAAATTGAAAACTTCAATTGAGGTATTGATGGGACAGAATGACTTAACGAGGGTATTATAAAAATATAAGGGTTGTCTTATATTTTATGGAAGTTTAAATAACAAATTATCATATGAGATAAATCGAAGATAATCATATACAATTAAGGGTGCATCAAGAGGAATTAGATTCAACCATGAAAGACAAGTCAATCACCTATATATAAAAAAAAAAAAAATTGGTTGGAAAAAGGGAGACATGACAAATGGTATCAGAGCCCAAGTTATAAAACTGGGCTGGTGACTTAGTGCTCATGATTGATGTGTACTCACTGTGTAATTTTGGTTGTTGTAGCAAAATTTTTGTTTTTGTTGTTTGTTTTTTTTTTCTGTTCACTGATCTATGTTCTGTAGTGTACAGTGGAGTGATAGAATGGAAGAAGGTGGAGAAATTTATGTTGATCTGCATGGTGAACCAGATCCCAATGCGACCATGATGGCTATGTTGCGAAATTTGCAACAAGAATTGGCTGAGATAAAAAGCCAAAATGACAGATTGTCATCGGCCAGTGAGGAGCAGGAAAGGCTCATCTGGGAATTAACCTCACGGAACAGCCAAGAAGGCGAAGGTTCCGGAAAGAGGAAAACTGATGAATCTGATGAGGAGTATGCTATTCGACATCAACATAAGCAGAAAAAGGAATTGCAAGGGGAATTCCGAAAAATCAAACCTCCCTCCTATGACGGGGAGAAGGAGGAAGATGCTGAAGCCTGGTTGCTGAATATGATTAAGTATTTCCAGGTTTATGAATATGAAAGCAAGTTGAAGGCCAGATTAGCTGTCTACCAGCTACAAGGTAAGGCTACCCTGTGGTGGGAGGAGAAAAAGATGGTACATGCCATAGATGAAAAGACAGTTACTTGGGAAGACTTTCAGGCTAAATTCAAGAATCGCTACTTGAATGAGCGGTACTATGATGAAAAAGCAAAAGAATTTCATGAGCTTAGATTGGGACAGCTCACTATCGATGAGTTTGTTACTAAATTTACCAATCTATTAAGGTATGTACCTTACATAAGGGAGGAAAAGGCAAAAGTACAGAGGTTTCTGAACTGTTTGCCTATGGTTTACAAGGAGAAAATTGAGTTTGATAATCCAAAAACAATGGACGAAGCTGTTAGAAAAGCTAGATTGTGTTACCAACAGTTCAAAGGAAAAACTGATCAAGGAAAAAGTTGGGTAAGTAAGAATGAATTCAAAGGGAGAAAACAGAAACCAGCCTATCTGAAGAATTTTGGCAGAGATCATTAGAGAAAAAGGTTTAGTAAACCCAAAGAAAGTCAAACTGCACAGTCTCAAGTGGCATCGAAACCAATAGAGGGAGAAATTAAAAAGGAGGGAACAGTCAGAATGAAGGAGCCCTTGAAATGTTGGGGCTGTGGAGAACCCCATCTTTTGAGGGACTGCCCTCATCGAAACATTCATATGCTCATGAGAGATAGGGAAGCGACAACAGTAAATGATACAGTCAGAAACATACCAACTATTAGTGCAGCCCTGGAAAATCGGCAAGCAGAACATCAAGCAACCATGGTGGAAATGGAGGGTAAGATTTCTGACCTACCTGTTTCTGTTCTGATTGATCCAGGTGCTTCTTTGAGTTACATTAGTCCAAAGATTGTAGAAAAATGTAACTTAAAAACTAAAAAATTTCAACAGTCATGGTTGGTACAACTGGCCACTGGAACAAAAAGAAAGGTAACACATAAACTGCCCAGAACAGAAATTCAATTAAATGAGTTTCGAACAGAAGTAAATTTGAACATTCTACCCTTAGGGTCATATGATCTATTGATAGGAATGGATTGGCTGGAAAAGAAGAAAGCTTTGATGAATTGTTGGGATAAGACCTTGCACTGTGTAGATGAGGAAGGGAAAATGTTTATCCTCAAAGGGAAACCAAAACCTATTTCTGTAAGACAAATTTCAGCATTGCAATTAAAAAGAACAGCTAGAAAAGGATACCAAGTTTATGCAGTGCATGTGGAAGAAACAGAATAGAAAACTGAAGAAGAATTACTGGATGTTGTACCAGTAATAAGAGAATTCAAGGAAGTTTTTCCAAAGGAAATCCCTCACCTTCCTCCCAAAAGAGAGATTGATTTCTCAATCGATCTGGTGCCGGGAGCAACACCTGTTTCACGAGCACCTTATCGAATGAGTCCTCCTGAACTTATGGAACTGAAAATGCAATTGCAAGAACTGCTAGATAAAGGGTATATCAGACCGAGTGTGTCTCCTTGGGGAGCACCAGTGTTGTTCGTGAAAAAGAAAGATGGAACTTTCAGGATGTGCATTGATTATAGGCAACTGAATAAGTTGACCATTAAAAATAGATATCCTTTGCCTAGAATCAATGATCTTTTTGATCAGGTGAGAGGAGCTTCAGTATTCTCAAAAATTGACTTAAGAACTGGTTACCACCATCTTAGAATTAAAGAGGAAGACATCAGCAAAACAGCCTTTAGAACCAGGTATGGCCACTACGAATTTGTAGTGCTACCTTTTGGGTTGACAAACGCCCCTGCCACATTTATGTGTCTAATGAACAGTGTATTAAACAAGTATTTGGATAAATTTGTCCTTGTGTTCATAGACGATATTTTAGTTTACTCAAACAGTGAAGAGGAACACAAAGAACACCTGAGGATAGTGTTGCAAACTCTAAAGGAAAATCAGCTATATGCTAAATTCAGCAAATGTGAGTTTTATAAAGACAAGATCCAATACTTGGGTCATATTATTTCTAAACAAGGCCTTTCTGTTGACCCAGAGAAGATAAAGGCTATAAAAGAATGGCCAGTGCCCACTGATGTTTCAGCAGTTAGATCATTCATGGGGATTGCCGGCTATTATCGCAGATTTGTGGAGAGATTTTCTGCCATAGCACATCCCATCACTTCCTTACAAAGGAAAGGTGTCAAGTTTGAATGGACTGAAAAATGCCAAAACAGTTTCGACAAATTAAAACTGAAACTTACTACAGCCCCTATACTGAAGATTGCAGATCCTGATAAATAATTTGCGGTATGTACGGATGCATGTAGAGAAGGATTGGGAGGAGTTCTTTTGCAGGAAAATTCAGTGATTGCCTATGAATCCAGGAAACTGAAGATACATGAACAGAATTATAGTGCCTATGATTTAGAATTAGCAGCTGTTATAAAATGTGGCGGCACTATCTACTTGGAAAAAGATTTACATTGATGACTGATCATATTAGTCTCAAATATTTCTTTTCTCAAACTGAATTGAATGCCAGACAGGCCAGATGGCTGTCCTTTTTAAGTGAGTTTGACATGGACATAAAACATATAAGAGGGAAATAAAATAAAGTTGCTGATGCATTGAGCAGAAATGCTTGTGAAAATATCAATAATATTGGAAGTGGTGCTCAGATTGATGTAGAAGAATTAGTGATTAAAGCAGCAAACCAAGACCCAAATTATGAAACACTTCTGGTAAAATTACAGAAAAAGGAGAAAACTGGTTTCACTCAAAACCAGAAAGGGCTGATCTGTTATAAGGGCAGATTGTATATTCCCAATGTAGAGTCTTTAAAAAGAGAAATTCTGGATGAATACCACAAACAACCGTATGCAGGACATCCAGGATATCAGAAAATGTTAACAGCCCTGAAAAAGAAGTTGTTCTGGCCAGGAATGAAGAGAGAGGTAGCAGAATATTTAAGTAGATGCATGGAATGTCAACTAGTTAAGGTGGAACATCAGCATCCTGCCGGCCTTCTGAACCCTTTGCCCATTGCAGAATGGAAGTGGGACACCGTTTCCATGGACTTCATTACAGGATTACCCAAAACCAAATACCAGCATGATTCTGTAATGGTAGTAGTAGACACTTTAACCAAAGCTGCTCACTTTATACCAGTGAAATCCACCTTTGGAACAGCTCAAGTAGCGAATGTGTTCCTGAAGGAGATAGTAAGACTCCATGGGGTCCCTAAGGTGATTTTTTCTGATAGGGATGCTAAATTTACAGCAGCCTTTTGGAGGGGATTATTTGGAGGAATGGGCACTAAATTGAATTTTAGCACTGCCTACCACCCTCAGATTGATGGTCAAATGGAAAGGACTAATCAAATTTTGGAGGACATGCTGAGAATGTATGTCATGGATAGACCCACAAAGTGGGAAGATTTCTTACATTTAGTTGAATTTGCTTATAATAACAGCTATCAATCCTCCATAAAAATGAGTCTGTTTGAAGCACTGTATGGAAGGAAGTGTCGTACTCCTTTGAGCTAGAGTCAGCCAGAAGACAAACTAATGTTGGGACCAGATGCTTTACAAGAAATGGAAGGAATTGTCAAACAGATACAAAAGAACATCAAGACAACACAAGATCGACAGAAGAGTTATGCAGATCAGAAAAGAGTGCATAGAGAATTTAAAGTTGGGGAGCATGTGTATTTGCGTATTAAACCCAAAAAGAGCACCCTTTATGCTGGGAGTTGTGCAAAATTGGCCCCTAGATACTGTGGTCCCTTTGAAATATTAGAAAGGGTGGAACCAGTGGCTTACAATCTGGCCTTACCACCCCATGTTAGAGTTCATGATGTCTTTCATGTTTCATTATTAAAAATATATGTGCATGATGCTTCTCACATAGTTGATTGGAATGTGGTACAGGTGGAACTAGAACGAGAGTTTCTGCCAGAACCGCTTAAAATATTGGAGCGGGAAGAAATTGAATTGAGAAGTAGAATGGTAGCAAGAGTAAAGGTGTAGTGGAAGCACTTTACTGCTGAAGAAGCTACCCGGGAACGAGAGACTGAAATGATGGAAAAATATCCATTTTTTTAGCAAAATAAACTCTAGTAGTTGAATAACAACACCGAGGACGATGTTTATTTTCAGAGGGGGAATATGTAACGCCCCCAATTCATGTGAATTCTTTTGAAAGTTAGATACTTGAACTTTACATCCTAAGGGGAGTGGACCCCAAAGGATAATTATTTTGTGAATGTAATTAAACATTTTATTGAGGAAATGAATAAATTATTGTGGTGCAAATTGACCAAAAATGAGATGATGAGATCACTTGCTAAATCTGTGAGGATGGATGAGGCAAATATTTCCCCACAATCTTTCAAAAATCCTTGAAAGACAATAAGTTTTAAATTTAGATTTTTGAGGAAAAATTTGAATTTCCCCAATGATGAGGAGAGTAGTTGGGAAGAGGTAAAAAGCTGGGAAAGCTGAGGAAAAGCATAAAACAGCTTTAAAGAATCCCTAAATTGGGAAGCCTAGGCAAACAGGAAGAAAAGCATCCTGAGATTCTGGACGCAGAATTAGAAACATGCTTTAGGGAACAATAGCTTAAATAAGCTACTCCTAAACAGATTGAGGTTAGTCTGTGGTGGAGGTGATCTCAGCTCGGGGGTGAGTTCTGGGAGAAAAATAGAACTCTAAGGTTGGGAGGTTGGTCATTTTGCTGATTGGTATGTAATTCTACTTATCTGTTGTTTTCTTTACTTCAGTATGAATTGGCTACATATAAAGGTTTGTTATACATTATACTGTAAATGCTACATTTAACAGAATCAGTAGAAGGTATTCACCTTCAGAACTCTGTATAGTTGTAGACATTATCTGTGTGAAATAGAATCCACTAGAATTTCTAAACCATCTCTGTTCAGATCTAGGGATACTTGTATGTCCACAGAATACAATACTTGAATTTATTTCAATCTGCTTCTCCTATGTTAATACACTCTATGAGAAAGAATAAAATAGAGCAATAGGAGAGTTACTATCACCAGATCAGAATGTGCATATGAGAATTCATAGTTAAATTAAAAAAAAACATAGCCTGCACTAGAAATATATACATTCCTCATATGATAATAGAGGTATATAGGAAGTAAATTTTATATGCAGAAGTTCCTAGTACTATTCAAGCATCTGTACATCTTATCTTAAAAAATTGGAATTGTAAGAAGTCTTTGGCATAATAAAAAAATTATTTGAGTATTAGTCATCACAAGAAAAATTGAAGGTCAAGCAATTCCTGAAGAAGGCAGGACCAGAAGAAAACCTATATTCGGACTGTCGGAAATTGTATTACAGTAGTTATAGCCGGAGAAATTTATTGTTCGTCCATTAACCCTTAGAAACGAGATACCATGCTATTAATGTAGTGAACAGTATATCTCTAGACACAACAGAATTAGACCATGTAAATGGTGTATAAACATCTCTGTCTATGCTGAAAAAATTTAATCATATTCATGCCTTACATGTATAATTGCATATAACTGTACTGGAAATGATTTTAGAAACCGATATAAAACTGAATGAATACTTTTATCTACTACACGTCCTCAAGATAAATCTCCAAAGAAGAAACGAGAAACTAAGTATGATGCGAAAGCACTTTCAGTTATGGAATCATTGATTTACAATAGCGATCTACACTTAAAAATCTAGATCGGTGGGTAGCACAGTCATCACCGACATCTTCTGAGATTTATATTATCTAAACGAATTGAACCAGGAAATCAAGGTATTTACAACAAGAACAACATAACATAATAGAGATAAATAAAAAAAAAACAAAATTTCAGAAGGTAACTAATATGGTGCGCAAACATGTCATACACAGTAATGATAGGTTATCCTTCTAGTGCGAGACAGCAAAAATTATATAACGAGAGAAAAACCTGTAGGAGAGAATATGTAGTTGAGGGAAGGGGCGGCTATAGATTTCATGAACGAGTATCAGAACCAATAAACTGACAAATAAAGAGCGAGGTCAGCCTAATGACAATCCTCGATTCAAAGATAAAACCAAAGTGTGCGCATAATTCATTGTCCATTCGGATGGGTTCCATGACATTAAATACATAAATAAAATCGAATAGAAATGTGGTGCATTGTCTGCGCAATTTGGGTTTAAAAACCAGTATCATATAGTCTTGATACAACGTTGACTGCTTTGACAGTCATACCCTTCAACGTAAAATAATGGCAAAACGAAAAACTTAACATAGTTGGTGGGACGTCAACTGTGTACGCAGTAAAACGAAACCCCTAAAAGGGAGATTAGGGGCATCGAAGGAATGAATAGGTCATTGCCAGAGGAAATGGCAAACGAGCATGGTCGGGAATTATGTTTGCCAGCGAGCTCACATCACCTGAAAACAAAAATACCATACGCGTTTGAAGAGGCACAAGCCGAAAATTGAGTCGGTAAACCAGTAGATGGTATGATATGGAAATGGCGGGAACCAGGGTTACCTGCACAAGTGATGAGGAATGAATAGAAACCCTGAAGAAAAATAGAAGAATGGCATCCATCGTAGCGAATGGTATCTGTAGAAAATAAAATACAATTGGTTCTTATATATCTATATACATATCTATCACAACAAATAAACACAGTGGGAGTTTCAACTAACCATAACGAGTTGAAGAGAATTCGCCTTAAACCCGCTCAGGCTGTCTGTCGAAGTTCAAAACCCTCACACATCTTTAGAACTCAGATGCAAAAAGGGAGAAGCATAGACATAGAACGCAGTGGGTTGGAGTCTGCGGACTTCGGAAACAATCCAACGCGTGTTCGGATGAGGCGTCGTCCTGGCAACCAACAGAAAATTTCATAGAATATACATCATCAAATCTGAAAGACATCGAACATAGAAAGAAAAAATTTTAGATGTGAACTTGGTTACCTTCCCGCTAAAAGCCAGAACCACGCACTGGAAAGAAAAAAATCCTCCTGAGTTGTGGCACTTCGTGAAGTGGAGCGAAAAGAAGAGATGCATATGAGAAAGGATAATGAGATGAAACGAATAACCTGGAAGATAATGAGGCTGGGAAAAAAATTTGTGTTCGGCTGAAACCCTAGCTCGTGGCTCGATATCAGCCCGGTGTCAATTCAACATAGGAATGGCGTTCTAGGGTTTCCGAAATAAAATCAAACGCACAGACAAGGACTCATGAAAATCCCGATGGAGATCGAAACATTAAACTCCAGCGTAGGAAATCGTACGTTTAGTATCATATGTCAGTTGAACAACTCAGAGTCGGATTATCACGCAATTAAAGCGAATCGACAATCCCCAAACGCATGAAGGCCATAGCTGGCACGAATCTCTGATATACAAAACTCGATTTCATAAATCTACGTGTCTACTTCACGCTGAACTCGTATCAAGTCAAGGTACCTGGGTTGGGTAAAACAAATTAATTCTTCATGCCACAGGGACGTAGGACCGAGGTTGACAAGCCTACACTTGTCGACCCTTTTATGGGTCTTTTATATCTCATATATATGCAAGTGAGAAAATGAATCATTATCAAATGTAATTCACACCATCGCTATACATGTAGCGTACCCATGGTAATGGGAATAAGACCCCTCTCCAATAGTACGACATCCCCCAAAAAACTTTGAAAAGATCAGGATTATGTAAAGGCCGAAACTTCCATTAGGATGTAGTGAAATTGAAAACTTCAATTGAGGTATTGATGGGACAGAATGACTTAACGAGGGTATTATAAAAATATAAGGGTTGTCTTATATTTTATGGAAGTTTAAATAACAAATTATCATATGAGATAAATCGAAGATAATCATATACAATTAAGGGTGCATCAAGAGGAATTAGATTCAACCATGAAAGACAAGTCAATCACCTATATATATAAAAAAAAAAAAATTGGTTGGAAAAAGGGAGACATGACAAGGAGCCACTACTTCTAAGAGAAGTGCTCCTCCCACGCTTCTATCATGATGGTATTAATATACAATGCTTCCTATCATACTATTTTACAACCAAAAGAAATCACTTAAAGAGGAATATGATATCAATCATAATAGATATCTTTTACTTCTTCTTTCTTAGATTTATTTGCATCTGGTTCTTCCCTTTCATATGCAACATGGTCTTCTTCCTTTATTCTTTTGTGCTTTCTAGATTTAGGAAAATCCCTTTTGTAATTCCAAATTTCATTACATCCAAAGCATTGTACTTTTTCCATATTTCTTCTTTTATTCTAAGGAAAAAAATTACTGAATCTTCCTTTCTTCGTGGACATGACTGCAAAGGTTTAATTCCCTTAACCTGATCATGTTTTCGCTTTGCCTTTCAATCTTGTTTCCTCTATTTTACATAGATACCATATATCCTAGAATTATGTTTCTTATTTCTTCCATTATAATCTTGAATTGAATTTTCCCCATTCTTCAAGCAGAGTATTCAACACAACTCTAGTCATCTCACTATCATACATTGCTTCTCCCAATTCCTAGAGATGGTCTCATATTTTAGAAATCCTAATAAAATATGAAGTGATTCCTTCCTCTCTTAACAATTTCATCTTTTATATTTCTTTTCTAAGAGATATTACATGTTCTACAGTACTCATGGAGAATAGCTCCACCAATTTCTCATATATTTCCTTTGCATTTTCTAGCTTTGATACATATGGTATGACTAAGACCTCAATGGATTTTATGAGAATCCTCTAGGATTAGGTTTCTCCTTTCATGTACTTCGCATGATCTAGAGAATATTATTTTTGAGGGCTCATTTGTAGATCCTTTCATGTACCCCATAACTTCATCTTCGTTTAGATTCAAATATGTCATATTCTTCCATGCAGTAAAGTTTGATTACCCGATAAATTTTTTTCTCTCTTTTCAATAAGTCATTTTGTCGAATTCAAAAGAGGTCATAGAAATACTTATCTGAGTAGAGTTACTTCCTCCTTGTATAATATTACTTAATGATGATGATGAAGATGATGCCAGAAATTCCTTAGATTGAATTCTCCAATGTAGGTGACCTTGAATCCTTGATGATAAAGGATGTCTTTAGAATGATGATGTCTTCAAAGGTGTTGGATAATGTTGGATGGTACTTTATGACGTGTCTTTAAAAAATGTCTTCAATGTCATAAATATTTTATGGAAAATATATCTTCTTGATGAGTGGATCCTTTGAATGAGATTGAAGGTCTTCTTGAGATAGACTGAGATTTTTCTTGCAAAATGATTTGACTTTCCAATGAAAAATTTGACCTTGACTTTGATGCTTTCTAGAGAAATGGATTCTTATTCTTTAATCCTTGAGTGTATCCTTTTCAGGTAGCCCTTGTCTTCAACACCTTACCTGTGATACCATGTTGAGAATTTGGTAGGGCTAGGTTTTATTCCAATTCTCTACATGATGAATACGTGTGAACTTACTTATGTTACTTATGTCTTCTGTTATTAGCTTATTTTGTCTTTCATCAAGTCAATTACAAAAATGCAAGAGACAAAAATTTAGGCTCTTCAAGCCAGGGCATAAACCTCTCCCTCTTAAAGATGAAGGCCCACAATAATTTCTTCTTATATACTTTCAGTTGACAATTAGCATGACCATGACAAAAACCCTTCACCCTCATATCCCTCCAAGACCCGTTCACTACTTCTTCCTTGAGTCCTTAAGTTAATCCTTCTTTTATGTGCTGTCATGCACTATCCTACACCTTTCTGCACCCGGACTAGAGAATTGGGTCTCTAGCTATATTATTCCTTCTTTCAGCACTCCTTGACCCTAGGAAATCATGGTTCCTAGATTAACTAATCTCAACCTCCTTTTTGTAGTGTATACTTCATTCTTGTAGCCATTGGTCTATCTAGAATCCAGTGTCTTCTTTGCTCTGTCTTGTAGAACCTACTTCAATCTTATAGCCCTTGGTCTATCTAGAATTTGGCTCCTTCTTCACTCCTTCTTGTTGCACCTACATTAACCCTTACCTCCTCATTGTACCTCTAAACTATGATATTCCACCTAGCATATATATCCAAAGCTTATAGACCCAACACATGAACATAATATTTTTTCTTCTCTTCATTGTTTATACTCCAAATGTAACCCATTTCATTCATTTTCTATTCTGCACCAAACCGCAGACCATGCCACTATAATATAGGCTAGATATATCTGAAAAACTCAAACTAATCTGAATTGTTCTATGTGTTTTATGTGTATTACAATGGGCTATTTATAGTGTTCAAGCCCTGTAGTAAACTGACGTGACCATGAATAGGTGAGATGTTTTATGAGCTGACATGTGCATTGCTTGTAAGACGAATTTTCTTGTTTTTTATAGGGCAATTTGGAGAGGTGTTGCAACTAAGTATAACACTGATTTGGTTAAGGGTGTTAGCACCATTCTTGAATCATGTTGACAAGTTGATTTGAAAGGTATTGAGGTATACATCACTGAATTTAGATGTGTGATAATTCATATAAGTGAATTTAATTAATACATTTATGGCAATATGACAAATCTCTAAAATACATCAATAAGAAGTATTTGACCTGTAATAAAATCCTTGCTCATAAAACCCATGAAACAAGATTAACAAAAATACATTTTATTATCTTTTTCTTCTTCATTACATATATATATATATATAATTACATAGTCAATATGAGGACAGAACCTAGTTACACTTTCGAACACATGCTTTGTTGATCTTGATATGATTCCACAACTGCTTCTTCTTCTTTAAAGTTGTCATAAGGAGGATGCCATACATTATGTTCACCTTCTTTTATTTTTTTATTTTCTTGGTCATGAAATATAACATCTCTTCTTGCAAATACCACGTGAGTACAGGTATCATACATTTTATATGCTTTCTGAAGAGTACAATATCCAATAAAAACACATTTGATAGCTTTAACACCTAGTTTTCTCCTATACTTTTTAGGAATATGAGCAAAGGCCTTATATTAAAACCGTAAAATGCTTCAAATGGTGTTTTTTGTTCAATATATTTTGTAGGACTTGTATTATTAAGGTATACAGTTGTATTAATGGATTTAGCCCAAAAATTATTAAAAATTCCTTTACTTTTTAACATACTATGAGCACATTAGACTAATGTTCTATTCTTTCTCTCAGCTACTTCATTTTACTGAGATATATTTGGTATTGTAAATTGTTGCACAATTGTATTTTTCTTTCAGTATTTGATAAAATTTCCTGAAGTCTACTCACTAGTGTTATTTGATAGAAGAATTTTAATGCTCTATCTTGTTTTGTTTTCAGCCATACTTTTTAATTCTTTAAATTATTCAAACAATTAAAACACATCTGTTTATTTCTTATAAAGTACACCCAAGTGTATCTAGTGCTATCATAAATAAATATAAGAAATTAATATGCTCCTCCAAGTGACCTAGTTTGCATAGGACCACCTATATCGGTACACACTAGTTCAAGTATTTCAAGTATTCTTATATCTTCATGCACAAGAAATACTTTCATGTGTTTCTTTCTTATTGCATAAACTTCACATTCAAAGTGTTCATTGTTAACGTTCAAAAGGCCTTCTACCTCAATTTATTTTGGTAGTAACATTAGATCATTATGATTTATGTGTCTATACCATTGATGCAAAATTTATATAGTTGACATGCTTTTTGATGCCAATGCTTGATGTCCATTCTTTGTAACATCAAACTTGTATAATCCTCCAACTCTCATTATTTTTGCAACAAACTTTTAGTTTTCCTGCATATCCTTTACCAAACAATATGATTTCAAAAATTCAACTTTTAAATGTTTATATGTAATAGTAGAGTCTGAAATTAAGTTTTTCTATAATCCCACAACATACACCACATTTTGAATTTTTTTTTCTTGTCCATTACGCATAATAATAGCTATATCACAATATCCTTTAATTTCATGTGATCTATTATCTCCTAAATATATATGTGCACCATTATTGACTTCATGATATGTATCAGACAAATCTCTTTTGCATAAAATGTGGATTGATGCACCAAAATCTATGAAACATGAATTATCATCATGATTGTATGTTCATAAAGTGGCATTTGACACAAAAAATTTAAGATTGCTAAAATATTAACTCATTGTCTCACCTCCATCAACATAATTTCATGTATGGATTCTTTGTTTAAATTGACCAAACCTTATTTTCATGCAATTCTTAGCAAAATTACCAGGTTTTCACAGTAATAACACACATCATGTCTACTTGAATTTGATTTTGGCGATGGTGTATTTTGAAATGATTTTACTTGTGGCATTTTCCTTTTATTTCTTCCATTGTTTTCCCAGTTGAAGGATTTCTTCCCTTTTTCCATCAATTTTAAATATAAATTGGGAAATTTCCAATTAATACTTCTTCTCCACTTTTATTCCTGCATAAGTATACCTACCAGCTCATTAAGGAAATTTTTAAAATATAACATTCACTGCCATCGTGGCTCCTTGACTTAATTAATTCTTTAAAAAAATTCATAGAGTAAAACATTATCAATTTCCATAAAGTTAAAGACCACAAAATATTCTTCTCAAATCACAAAAAACCACCACTAATATTTTTATCCAATTATAAAAAACAGCCATCACAACTACTTTTCACAAATTTGAAACTTGAAGCTTGGTATTAATAAATATGAAACATGAACTTATTTAACCCTTGAAATATTTAATAAAAAATATATGAGCACCACTAGAAGATGCAATCATTCACAATATATGCATTCGAATTCATAGGAAATATATCCCCTCCTTTTTGTTTCAACATCTGCAGTTTCGGTGGGAAAGAGGAGCTGCAACTGGAAACTCTTGGTTATAGGTCCCTTCAACTATCACTATGCACAAAAAAAAAACTTAAATATTCCTTCAAATTAAGAATCATACATGGGGTCTCATATGTGGCGACGCAACACTATCAACATTCATAAATTTCTCTCATTGACTTCACACCAATTTCTCTCCAACACACCCTCTCCTCAACACAATGATTTCTCAAACTCACATAACGGTCTCTCTGATAATTCTCCAAAACATAATAATATCTCAAACTCACACAACGATATATTATAATGTTCATAAAAAACCCTCACACTCCCAACGCTCAACCTCCCTCTGATACCAAATCGGAGAATGTGAACTGAAAAACTCAATATTTTCATTGACAATGAAGGATGTTTATAGATGGTTATGAAGCTTCTAAACCATGTGGATTTTTGGAGGCAGTGGCTTCTTAATGAAGCTATTTCAACTCTCTAGAAGCCATAATAATTCCTACCTAACACATTTATTGCAGGAAGTTAGTTGGAATTAATGTTTTCAAACAGTTGTGATGTTGGAGGGATTTGAAGGGTGGTTCTATGTTAAAGGTAGGCAAGTAAGGGGTGGAGCCATCAGCACCGTGTAAAAAGTTGACATGCTAGATATTCGTTAAATAGATTAGGGTAAAATGGTATACAGACAGTGTCCCAATAAATCTCAGCATTGTTCTTGTTATAAATGTTGTGTCAATAGTAAATGTTGGGATATCTCAGTGATTGAGGCAAGACATTAATTACTCGAGTTGAAGCGAAAATAATTCCGATGCACCAGAATTAGTACAAATCATTAATTGTTTCCTTTATGATGAATACCCTCAAAACCAAATGAGACACTAACTTGGATTCACAACAAGACTATACATTGTTTCATGTTTGAAACATGGTCTCCCATCGTTTCTTTATAGAGAGGCTACAGGGGGTTTCTAGGAAGTTAGTTGCACAAGTACCTTGGTTGTATGTTGTAATGAGAACAATCGTATCTATAACAGCCCTAGTTTTATATTTTTCAAGTTAGGAAATTGAACTTCAATCCAAAGGGGAGTGGACCCCAATGGATAATTATTGTGTGGATGTAATTAATTATTTAATTATGAAAAATAAATAAAATATTTCTGTGCATATTGACCAAATGAGAATTTTGAGATCACTTGCCAAATCCATGAGGTATGGAAAGAGGCTAAGAATTTCCCCAAAAATCTTTCAAAAATCCTTGAAAGAATTTATTTCTAATTTAGATTTTTGATGAAAAATCTAGATTTCCCCAATGAGGTGGAGAGTAGTTGGGAAGAGGTAAAAAGCTGGAAAAGTAGAAAGTAGCTTTAAAAGTCCCTAAATAATGGAAGCCTAGGCAAACAAGAATAAAAGCATCCTGTAATTCTGGACACAGAATTAGAAACAGGCTTTGGGGAGCATAAGCTTAAATAAGATATTTTAGAACAGATTGAGGCTGGTCTGTTCTGGGAGAGGATCTTAGCTCGGGGGTGAGTTCTGTGGATAAAATAACTCTAAGGTTGGGAGAATTGGTCATCACAGAAGTGGTATGCACACAAGTTTTATTAATAATTAAATTAGATGTTGTTAGACAGTAGTGAAAAATTTTGTAGTGGCTAGGCTAAGTTTAATTGTTGTGTTATGAAATTTTCTTACTTTTGACAGAATTGAATAGAAGAAATAACTCTTCTAAATTTCTGTATGGTAGTAGGAATGAATTCTAGGGAACACAATCAACCAGAATCTCTAAACCATTGGGTGGCTTAAATCTAGAGATAGTATAAATAATTCCCTAGAATGAGTACAATGTAAATTTAATATGCTTCTATATTAAATAAGTAAATGAACAGAAAAATATGTTTTTGACCTTTCTAGTCAACTGCAATGAATGAAATCCAGAAATAAGAAAAGATCTAGCTCAAGAAAATGGTAGTCTCAATCAGGAATAAAAAATTATGTGGGAATAATACCGGAAACTCTCAGTCAATACAAGTAAATTGAAATATAACTCTATAAAGAAAATTTCTCCTACCAAATAGGTACTAGAGAAATATGAAATAAATCTACTGCTCTTATTACTGGTTCTATTAACTGCATCTGGTATAATACACAAATCCATAAAACATGCAGATACACTTTCTGAAGATAGAAATAGAAGATACTAAGATTCATTGCATGTGACAGAAGGATCATACAAGTTATTAAACCTTTGTAGGGGGACAAAATCTTAAACTGCAAAGAGTTAAGTGGAGGGGTGAATATACCGCATCACTTAGTTAATAGATAGAGGATACCTAGAAAATATGCTTGAAAACAATCTATAACCAGTAAATAAGTTATTCTCATTAATAGTATTTCCAAATTTTATAGACTGATATGAAAATGGGATGTACAGGAAGCTAGCCCTTATAAAATTACATTGAAACAAAATTAAAGTTCTATGGTTGAGAAGTCAACATGTTCTTGATAATTTATCCCTGGATAGGTGATTATAATTATCAAATGTGAGAATTCCTACATATTACTTTGACATACATGTATTTTTTGAATATTTAGAAATCTGGTAGTAAAAGAAAGAAATTTTATTAGACCTAAGATTTTGAAAAAAATATATTAAAAATACATATATTCAATTTATCAAATAAATTCGATAAACTTGACATAAATCAACTTACTGATGGGCGGAAACGTGAAGCTGGGTTACACTTTTGTGAGAATCGGGGGCAAAAAAAAATTTTCGGCAATAGTTCGGCCGAACATTTTATAAAGTTCGGCTGAACAATATAATAGTTCGGCCGAACTGTCTTAGTATGTTCGGCCGAACTTTTGAGTCCGTTTAGATTGACGGCACAGTGACGGCGCAGCAAACAGAATTTTTGCCGGAGGTTTGGAAAACCGGCAATGGTAGTTCAGCCGAACTCAGTTAAAAGTTCGGCCGAACTATGAGTTCGGCCGAACTTTGAAGTTCGGCCGAACTATGTTTTTATAAATAAATCGACCGCGAAAGGAGTAAGGTTACTGTTTTCGTTGTTGGCGCGCGACTTTTTCTGCTCTGTTGTTGATTGCGTTGGGCGAGTTGCTGGTCGAGGTTCTGTTGGTCTGATTGCCTCAACTGGTCGAGGTTCTGCTGGTATGTTCTGTTACGTCCGCCATCGTTAGCCAGTTTTTGAATGTTTTTTGCTCGCGAGGATTTCTATTGAAAACGCTGCTTTTCTTCTGTCTATCTCATGGATTTCTATTGCAAACGCCGCTGTTCTTCTGTCTATTGTAAATGCTGATGGCTTTTATATTTAAGGGTTCGGTTCTTGTTACAGGTTCTTGGGTGAGTTGCTGGTCGAGGTTCTGCTGGTTGAGGTTATGCTGGTCTGATTGCCGCAACTGGTCGAGGTTCTGCTGGTCGTTGTTACGGGCGCCATCGTTAAAATCTGCCGGGTACGTTCTGTTACGTCTGCCATCGTTAAAATCTGTCGGGTATGTTCTGTTACGTCCGCCATCGTTAGCCAGTTTTTGGATGTTTTTTGCTTGCGAGGATTTTTATTGCAAACGCTGTTGTTGCTAGCCAGTTCTTCTGTTTTTATCTGCTCTATATTGAGTCACGGTCATGCGTGAAATTAATAGAATCAATCAAATCGAACCGATGTTTATACATTCACGTAGGCATAAAATTAATCAATATAGAAGAACGTATATATATCGATCGCTATGAATATATATACACAGATATGAGTTAACGTAAATCTCGGCTAGTACAAAATAAACCAAATCGTATAGTAGAGAATAGAAAGGAACTAGAAAGTCTAGTCAACATGGTTCCTTGTCCGAATTAAATATTTAACAGCCCGAGTCGAAACTCTATAACGAAGAACTAGAAAGTTAATATATGTTCTCAATACACAATAAAATGTGATATCCGAGTAGGCTAGCACTCATAACAATAGCAGAAAAATTCAAGCAACATAAGATCCTCAGAGTTGACAGTTGAAGAGTGACATTTTGCCAACCTGTAAATGGAAAATGTAACCCTGAATTAATATGGGAATACAAATCGAGCTATAAACCATAGCTAATGGAAACTCAACGGAAGAACAAGAATACCTGCAATCAAAATAATTAGGAATTTAATTAGTTACAGGGGAAATGTCAAACTCAAAACGTATCCATAAGTTCAATGAAGAAACTCGGCGTAGTGATATTTCATATGAGTCGAAGGATAAGCTCAATGAAGTAACTCGGCATAATGATGTTTCATATGGGTCGAATGGTGATACTTACCATTCAGGACTTGCATCGTCGAGATGGAACAAACCAAATTAGTCGTTCTAACCGAGACAAAATGAAAAACTAAGTTAAGTTTTGTGGGTTTGCAACAAATAAATATCCTCTGTTCAAGAAGTACAAAGGTAGAACTATGGAAACGATACTTATAAATACTTAATTTTCCCCAAAAGCAACATAAATCTCTGAGAGGAAGAAAATAGAAATTACTAGGATATAGTGTTTGTAAATAGACAAAAGTTACTATGCATTATTGTCCAGAACAAATCTCGTTTTCAACCTACAAAGTAGGAGAAGGACGCTCAGGAAAATTCAAAGTAGAAGCCAACTTCAATTTCATAGATAACATAAAATTTTATGACGAGAACACAGGGAGTTACCTGGGGTGATGGAAATTCCTTGTGTCCAAGTAGTAAAATGTTGGAATTCGTTTGGATAGTGCCTCACCGCTGGAGTTCGAGCCAAGAAACGATTTCTGGAAGGGAAAAGGCCTCGAAGAAGCATGAACAGGAAATTCGAAGGGTTTTAATAGAAACGTATATGATAAACCCTAAACATCTCAGATGCTACACTTGTCAATCATCGGGCGATTGTCACAAGGATCGACAAACGAAAATCCATAAGTCAGAAACCCTAAATCTTATCGCACGATTTAGTACACATACAGATAAGCAAAATAACTCAAGGCACAGAGAAGTCTTGTCTGAGATTAAACACAAGCTATCTTGTGAGGCTCGGGGAGAAGAAATCTCCATTGCATCAATGCTACACGTACCCTTTCGGATTGGCATAGTACACAAAAATGTTTGGAATTAATTATACCAATAGTATCATTGAGCCAACAAGAAAGGCAAACAAAATGTTAACCACAGGTAAGGGAACGACGTTACATGCCAAGTCCATGAAATGAATAACATAATTAAAACATTTTGGCAATGATATTATATATGACGTGGAGTGGTCTTAGTGCCATGAACCAATTTACAAGGATCATAATTTTTAACGTAAGATCATAAATATATATATGTGTGTGTGTGTGTGTGTGTGTGTGTGGACATACGAACAGATAGTATAAAAGTGGGAATTTGTTAAGTACAATTATGGGGTACATACTTTATGTTATCAAAGTGATTAAATGAAGTATGAGGGTAAAGCTAGAAATATAATGATTGTATAACTAGTAAGGAAGTAAGTGGAATTATAAAAAAAAATCTGAGGTTATACTAATCATGGCTAGGTATATATATATATATATATGGGAAAGTATATTAGTAGAAATATGGTTCTAGAGTAAGAGAATATTCAATTGTGGAATCATAAGGTATATGCAGAGATATATACATTAGTTAAGAGGATAGACAAGCCTACTGTAAGTGGAACTATAACTTAGAAAAAAAAAATTGCGGTAGAAGGGACATTACAGTATCTCCATTTATAACACAACGAACAAAGAGCAAGTTTGTTATTTCTCATATTTCTAAAGTAATAGTGACCTTGTTCAAGTACATATTCGAGGGTAGGTTCCAATACTGTATGACATTTTCAGCTGAGAAAATGACAGAAAATTCTCTACAATAGACATGGGAGTTTTAGAGTTGTTCATCAAACAAAGGATGAAACGAAGTGTTGAGATGCATTCTATAGAGGTTAGATCAACACTACAATTTTTGTGTAGGGAGTATCCTATGGATAAGATTTTATATGTAATGTAGAAGGTGGTTACTCTATTATCATGCAAAAATTGAGGAAGTTGATTGTCGATGAAGATCGAGTTCAAAACTCAAAGATTAGTGATGACGGGAGTGTATTGTTGATGATAAAGAGCACATCATCAAAGAAGAGGTTGCCAAAGGGAGTGTTCTTAGAAATGATGATTGGAAATATGTAATAAAGGACGAGACCATGGAAAATATAATTGAAGATTCATAAGAACGAGACTTCTGTGATTGTTAAAATCATCACCCATTGTAAAGTGAAATATGTTTTTTTAATTACTTTAATGTTTGTAAAATAAACACACACACACACACACACACATATAGATATATATAATTTTTACTATTTTTAATGAAAATAAATTTTGTATTAGTTTAATTTAGTATTAGTTTAAATATAAAGAGTCATAGTACTAAATTTTGTATGTTTACAATAATCCAAATTATTATATTATAAATACAAGAGAATTAGTTTAGAAAGATTCCTGGTAGTACCTTACGTTAATATTAGTTTAGTGTAGTCTAGTAAAAAGTAAATTTTTTAAATATATATATATGTGTGTGTGTGTGTGTGCAAGGAAAATATTACAAGTTGATATAAACAATTTTTAAATGTAATTATTTTTGGTATATTTTTGCTTAAATATTATACACACACAAAGTTAAATGTCAAAATGAATTAGAAATCTCCAAAAAAAAATAGGGATTAATAAAATAAGAATTTTGTCTCTTTATATAAATGCAATTCATATTAAACATTTTTAAGTACTTTTGTTTTATTTAGTGTATATATATAACTGACATTGAAATAATTTATGTTTCATTCGCTTCCACATTAAAATATTAATACATGGGACAATTATATTTGTATGTAGAAAATATATGTCCAAATGACTCTTTTTATATATTTAGTCTTTTTATAAATATTTATTAAAATTTTACATGTTATTTTATCTCTCTATGTAAAGTAATTTTTTATTAACTTTTAAAATATTAAATCTCAATTATATGTTAAAAAGTAAATCAATTATAAATTTCTCTAAAAAACTTTATCAAAAAAATTCAGATTCCCTATAATTGACATTGAATATTTTATTGATGGTTCACATTTTACACATTAAAATGTTATGTTCCAACTATATTTGAAAGTAGAATCCTATATCAATAGAACTCTATATAAAATTATTTTTATTATAAATATTTTTTTAAATATTATGCTTTTATTTGCAAACATTATTAATAATTAAAATATTACATGTTAACTTTATATTATATTAAGAAATGAATGAATTGCAAACTTATCCCAAAAACAAATAATTAATAAAATTATATATATATATAGAAATGAAGATTGAAAAAATTAATTTTATTTATGATTGGCAGTTTACAAGGTCAATCATATATATATATATATATATATATATATATATATATATATATATATATATATTGAATCAATAATCAGTCCGTCTGCTAACCTGCCCGGATTTTTAAAAGTAATATTTCATCAATTATGCTCCCAAAAAATAATAATTAGTTGAATTATATATATATATATATATATATATATATATATATATATATATATATATATATATAAATTAATTCTATTTATGATTCACAGTGTACAAGGCCAAACATATATCAATATGTGTATATACAATATTATTTGAATGAATAATCAGTTCGTCTTGTAGCCTGCCTAGATTTTTAAGTAATATTTCATCAATGGTTGAAAAAAAAATCGAATTTCGCCCAACAATACGCATTCGTATAGAACCGGTTAATATTCGTCTTTTTATTGGCCCAATCCGGGCGGACTTGGCAACTATGATCTAAACGTTAAAATAAATATTTACTTGATATACTTATCATTACAATTTTTAACACACATTTGTCTATATAAGCATGCCGCAATTGTTCATTCTATCATATAAAATCACACGCATTTGTCCATATAAGCGTGTCCATGATTCTTCATTCTATCACATAAAATCGCACGAATGGAAAAGTGTAGTAGTTGTGTTATAGGTGAGACTTGTGAATCTGTTGTTTCCACTGAATTTTTCGTCCCTCAACGCACTGCCAATTACCATGGAAACGTGTGGGACAATGACTTCATACTATCTCTCAACTCGCCCTATGGGGTTCTATGCATCTGTAGCTTAATTGCCTTGTGCTCTTTCTTTGTTTGATTTTAGCTCTTTCTTTTTTAAAACGAGGGGGAATTTTTTGGATTTATTTTCTGTTAAGTTTTATCCTTGATTTTCCAAGTAAAAAATCCAAACAAATATCATTCCATGTCGAAAATCCAAACTCTTTATCTGGAAAATCTGCAATCTTCAATTTTAGTTTTCTATTTGTTATTAGCTATCACTAGTCTATAATAGCGCGCCTATCTCTATATATAATATTTGAATTGCATTGCACTGGAAGCAGGCACCTGAATATTATGAACGTGTTGGGAAGCTTATTGAGAAGATGAAGCATTTACTTTTTTTCAAACAGAAAAAAACTATGGCGTATATTATGTGCCAGTTCATACTTAATAACATGAGAAACCACAATAGTCATTTTCTAGAAAACATTGAGTTACATTAAATCCTTCTCCATCTCTGAGAAAAAAAAAACTGATAACAAGAACTGATAAGCCTATAATCTGCACGGGCCTTACATCCACACATGCCCAAGTATTCCTATCGGAACAAAAATAAACCCAAAATTACCAGTAGCAGAAAGCAAAAAAACTTTTATATGTGCAGCCACCTAAAAAGCATACTATATTAGTGTAATTACAAAAACATATACCCATCTCGGTAAGAAAAGTCTGGGTTGATCACAATGAGAAGCATAGTTTAGATGAAATCAATCGAGCTAAGAGCTCCATGCCCGTCATTGTCCATCATCTCATAATTCATAGTCCCAAAAAAACCTTGCAGACCCATTTTTGAAATTCTAACCGCTTGTGAGTTTTTTTCCCTGTAGATGTGTTGTAGTTTTACTCCATTGAAATATCTCATCACCATCTTTATGCGCTCCATCCACGAAGTTAGATGTCCTGGGGAGAAAATTTTTTCCTTGTTTAGGTGGTCAATCAATACCTTTGAGTCACCATACACCCAAAGGTCTTCAATATAGAAGCAAACCAAAGTAGTCCCCACAGTTCAATGACTTCCACCCTTGTGTTCGTCCCATCTCCCCCATTTCAAAAAATCTTGTAGTGGCATTGAGGCAAAATCCTCAACCAAACTCCGCACCCGCATCTGGAGTGTTGAGAAGCCCCATAAAAAAATCTGGTAAGATAATGCATTTCTACCGGTCTCATGTGTCTAGAGAGGTCATCCGGACTCTTCTGTGCACTCTTAGTCATGTCCCATGAATTAATGATTTGTTTGCTAGTCTCCTCGGGACAGCTTCTTATCTCTTCGAAGATCCATCGATTTCGATTTGTCCAAATGAACCAGTGAAACAAGAATGGAATGCTTCTCATGTTTTTATTTCTCTTAAGACCCCAGCTGATGAAATTTGAAGTGTTTTCTAGCCGAGGGAAGTCAGTTCTGAAAAAATACAAATTCCTTGAATAACATTCTTGGCAAAAGACAATCTATAGAAAAGATGTTGGTTATCTTAATCCACCTTCATACATAGTCTACACACTCTAGGGCCTATTTTCGTTGTTCTCCTCAAATTGTCCCATGTTAAGTTTCTATCCTTCAGCACAAGCCATAAGAACAGTTTCATTTTCAACTGTGCATTATTACCCCAAATTCCCATATAAACTCTGCCCTCATGTTCCTGTGTTCAATTGGAAACAAGTTTTCCATAAATATCTTCAACAATCAGCATGCCATTTTTCATCGGTCCATTCCAAATCACCCTGTCTCCTCCTTGATTACGCATGAGTCCTCTTCTCCTCAGATCCAGAGTGTAATCATTCCAATTATGGACCAAATGATCCAAAATCTATAAGGCCTCCACAGTACTCCAGCATGGGATGCCATTGATCATATCTTCAACAATTTGACACATGAAGAAAATACCCTTCGTGTTAAGGAAATCAATCAGCTGCACACCACAAGTTTCCAACCCTCCCAAAAGGTTTGGTTGACCAATGAGGATCTTCCCCCCATCCCCGAATTTACATGATAAGAAAACATTTAATTTTGGCCAAATCTGTTTAAAACCATTCTAGGTGATGGACACACCCTTTTGATTGTTCCAACCCATCATCAGCAGTTCTTCTAAACCATTCTCCTTTAAATACTTAAACCTTATGATCTCTCTACAAATTCCGCCAGACATGATACCCCTCGAGAGGGAGTTAATCAAGAGTGCTTTCCTGAAATCAAGTACATCTTTCAATCCCCAGCCTCCAAAAATCTTGGGCTTCATGATCGATGACCAACTAGTGAAATGATACTTTCCTTTCGAATCATTTCCAGTCCATAAAAAATTCATCATAACTCTTCTAATACTGTGCAAGATCTTCTTTGGAATAACGAAGATATGAGTCGAGTAGACCATAAGTTGCTGAAGTACTTCCTGAATCAGAATGATTCTACCACCTTTGGATAATCATTTGATGGACCAACCCCTTATCCTTTTTTCTGTTTTTTCAACCATCCATTGCTAGTCCTTAGCAGAATAATTTTTTGGTTTTATCATGAAGCCCGGGTATTTAAACCCCTCTCCCAATGGTGCATTTTGAAAATTGAAAACTTCATAAATCTCCTTGAATAGTTCTGAGACCTCATTATCCCCTTCTTTCTCATAGTAGATGCACGATTTAGTGTAGTTTTCCATCATACACGTGGCCGCACATAACTTGTTAAATAAATCATGGAATGCAATCCATATAGCCCTGTGAATCATGCCAAAAATAAATATGTCATCAACAAACAGATTGTCACCGATTTCCCTTACCTTAGATATTGCAATGCCTCTAAATTGGCCTAAGACAACATCATGTCTAATTATCATACTAAGAGAGTCCATGACCAAGATGAACAATAAAGGTGACAGAGCACAACCCTGTCTTAGGCTGTGCCCAAGTTTGAAAAATCAAGAAGCCACCCCATTGATGATCACTGCCATAGAAGAATTTTTCAAGTATCCCATAATCCAATTGACCGGTGCCCTATTTAGACCTATCTTGTACAACAACAACCTTAGGAAACCCAAATCCATAACATCATAGGCTAGGCTCAAATCAATCTTCATGACCAAAGCTTTTAACCACTTGGAATGTATGTAATGGGTAACTTCTTGCGCCGAAGCCACAGTGTCATGAATGCATCGTCCTTTTAGAAACCCTGACTATTCAGGCAAGATAAATTCAGCCAGCACTCCTTTAAGTCTCTCTGCAATGGTCTTAGTGATAAATTTATACAGCGTGTTGCAGAGAGAAATCGGTCTATAATCCTTAAGAGATTTAGGACCAGATTTTTTGGGAATGAGCACCAAAAAAGTAGAATTTAAAGTTCCACTGATCGAACTAGTCCTCCTGGCATCATTCACCATCTCTGAAATTATGGGCACAAAAAATTCAGCAAAATGAAAAAAAAAAATCCGGGGTCCAGCCATCTGGCCCCGAACTTTTGTCAACTACAAGGGATTCATAACAGAGAGAATATCAGCTTCACATATATGCCTCAAAAATGCCTTCAGCCTGTTATCATCAAACATCACGGGTATGTTCTCCAGTGCCCACAAATGATCTTGAAAGTGTTCTTCCCCCCTTTCCTTAAATAGGCCTTCAAAATATCGAACAACAACCTTGTGTATGTCTTCAATGGAGTCTAACGACATACCAGCCTGCTCAATCTGCCAAATGGCATTGGAGCTTTTCCCCTTGTTCGCAAAAGCATGAAAGAACTTAGAGTTCTTATCCCTCTCCCTGAGCTAAACCGTCCTGCTCTTCAATCTCCAGAATCGTTCTTCAACAAGGAGGATGTCTCGTTTCTCTCTTTCTAACCTCTTAAGGTTATCCCAAATATTAGCATCGGGAATGTCTTCTTCGAGACACTTCATCAGTCAGGTAGATTCCACCTCCAGATTTACTAATTTTTCTTTAAGAAGAGTCTTATTCCTGTGTTCCCAACTCTTAACATTTTTCTTAAGCCCTCTCATCAGACCCATAATGTAGCTCATCGCCGAAGAGTGTTTAGTCTTGGGGTTCAAACTCAAATGTTCGTGAACCAAAGTTATAAAATCTGGGTCCTTTAACCAGGTTTGGTTGAACTTGAAGGGTACCCCTCCGATAGCCTTAGAAAATTTCCATCTCAGGATAATTGGCCTGTGATAAAAAAAAAGAACATCCCCAATCGATGCCTTCTAATTCCCTATCTGAGGTAACAGTTAATAGTTCACCACAAACTTGTCAATTTGTTCACAAATATATTCTCTGCCCTGCCTACCATTGAACCAAGTAGGGCCCTTCACCTCCATCTTAAGGTCATAGAGATTTTCCGATTTCAATAAATCTATCAGCATATCCTTTAATGGGTCAGAGTGCCCATAACATCCCCAGATCTCCCCATCGTTCATAGTCGCATTGAAATCACCAGCCACTATTAAATTTTCAAGAGACAAGATGCCACAGGAAGCCATCTTATTCCAAAAAGTTTCGCTCTCTTGATACGGAGCATATAAATTAATAATGTGAAGTTTGTGCTTGAACCCTTTAAGTGTCTAGAAAGCATGATTCCCCCACAAAACCCAAAAGCTTTAAAAGAGCCCACGTCTGGGTTCCATAGGATCACCTCCCCTCCAAAGCAACCAGAAGTAGCCCGAGCCACAATGTGCTAGTCTGGGAACATTTTCTGGAAACAAGCAATAGCCTTGTCAGCTCTAGTCATAGATTCTTGTATGCAAATGATTTCAGGATTACACTTAATAAAAGAATCCTTCATGGAAAGGAATTTGGCCCTGCCCCCCAACCCCCTGATATTAACATAAATTAAAAGGATCATGGATCAGGCTTCAAGGGCTCAAGTGCTCTTAGAACCCTGTTGAGTGCCATGGTAACCAGAACATCTTTGAAATTTCCCCCCTCCAAATCAACAACAACATCTTCGGATGAAATAAACCGTTTCTTAACCCTCGGGCGACCCTTCCTGTGCCAAATGGTAACATTAGAAAGATTAGCTGGACTGATGAGGATGGGAGGTGTAGGAGGCCTCCCTTTATCCACAGTCATAGGTTGTAATTATGCCTTAGGCCCAAGAAAAGAAAGATCGATGTCACTACCCAACAAATTCCAAGGTGACTAGGCATGACCATGAAGGATCGACAAGCAGGGAGACATCTCCTGGGAACAGGCCACCTTCGCATCCTTAACTCGGGGCAGTGACAGATCAGAAGGGGCCGACTTAGTCACGGGATGAAAATGTTCACGATTAACAGAAACCCAGGGATTGGAAACGTTTAGGGAAGAGAAAAGTGCCTCACTAGACCCCCCCGACCCATTAAAATTACCATGATCATTCGACCCGAGATCCCCACAATTACCACTCCCCACAAGAACTGCCCCATCTTGACCGAAAACATAAGAAACCGAAACTGAGTAGGTAGGGAGCTTACCCGGAAAGGGATTGAAAGGGTCATGTTGCATCCCGTTCATAGAGAGAGCATGATTTGAGGCTTGATTAAACTTCACTCTGGCATCACAAGCACCCGACATAGACGCCGGTTTCAATTGATCATGGATGACATAATCCATGGGAATGGAGACGATATGGGATGAGATTGGCATCTCAGTAAACCCCCCTAACACATTAAATTGACTAGGAGCATCCGACCCGAATTCCCGAAAATTACCACTCCCCACTAAAACCACCCCATCATGACTCGACACATCAGAATTCAAAACAGAGTCGATAGTGAGCTTACGTGAAAAGGAGCGAGCGGATCATGCCGCACCATGTTCTTCGAAAGTGCATGATGCGAGGCTTGATTTTTCTTCGCTCTATCTTACGACCATCTTGCATAAGACCTCATTAAGTGCCCAGTTTCCTTACAAAGGTGGCAACAGAACGACATGTTCCAATAATTTTGCGTGTGAACAACACCGCCCCACTCCAAATCAATATCCTTCGGGAGGCCTCTAGCGAAAGATATTTCAACTAACACCCAAGCAATTCTTTTGTCGAAAATGCCAGAGGCTTTAGGGTCCACGAATTTGCAAGTCCCCATAGTGTTTCCGATAGAGTGGAGAACAGATGGCACCCAAAACTGGATGGGCAAGCATCCAGACCATATGCGAATTCGAAGCGCTTTCCACCGGTTGGAAATTTACCGTCCAACGAAATAGAGGCAAGAACGATCTGCCATGAACCCAAGATCGCAGCAAAATCTCGGTGACGTCCTCATCCTTTCGCAAATGGAAAACAAACCAACCATTCGGTAGTTTGCTTGTTCTGGGTTCATATCCTATTAATTTTCTCTAAGCTACCATGATCTACCCCTCTAGATCCTCAGAACTCTGACTAGCAAAATTCCACTTACCAACCACTGCTCGTTTTAATAGGCTATCCGCCCTTTCCCAGAGGACGTCACTCCCGAAACTTAAAAGCCTCGGTGAGACAGTTGGTTTATATGGCTTCTGCACTCTGGATTCCTCCGGGACCCTTGACAACTTAACCGCATCCCCTTAACCATCCCATCCCCCACCTCCTTCGAGCCTCCAAGATCCCCGTCATTTACGGCTGTCCGATGGCCAAGCGGCCGATGCGATTTCAATGAAACCTTCAGTTGCCGATGCAAAAGCTTAATGCTAGAAGAGGAATCGAGAGCTTCAACTTCTTCCCTCTCAATAGCTTTGACAAACTCATAGTCCAGCAAGACAAACTCGTGCTCAGATTGAATGCCAGCCGTCGCCATAATCCCTTAACGTGGATTCCAAAACAATCCCAGCACCCACCAGCACCTATGCTATAAATGAATAGGACGTAAATAAAAATGGACTTAAGAAAAAAATTATGGGGATGAGTCTCAAAAAAAGACCTTAACCCACCCCGGAGTCGATCGCATACAACTGGCACCTCAAAAGTACTAGCTTAACAACCACCACCTGCCAGTGCCTTAAATGATGGTAGCCCCAATACGAAAAAGACGACAGCAACGGGACTATGGGAGTGGTCCCATACCCATCCGGCGACCCCTACGAACGCCCATCACCTTCTTCCGCCGCGATTCAAAAATTTAACATGGACTGACCCGAAAGCTGTCTAAGAAAAGAAAAGAAACCAACTCCCAGAAAAACCAGAGAGGACCAGAGGTTCTCTTTGGATGAAGCCAAAGACAAAATCTCACGGAGAAGACAAAGACTGAAACCTCAATTTTGAGGACAACAACATAAGAAATCAAGATTCCACCATTTGTTCCATAATTGAACTTTTAAGCTACGGAAAGGCCTATACATCGACCAACTGAAAACATAACTATCCCGACTGGCGTCGCTAGTCTCCGCAGGTTCCTCCTCTATCACAGAAACTGAGCTTCAAAATATTCATAAGTTCAAAGAGCACCCTCGGTAATCACAAAAAAACATGAACAAAAAACAGTCTAGCCCGAAACACATGCTCAGATACCGATTCTCAATACAGAGTTTTCTGAGAGTCCTGATGGGCTCTGATAATCCGACATCCCCAAAAAACTTGGACAAATCAAAGGAGCATAATAACTGCATGCATCACTATTGGTGTGGTAGTCTCACATGTAAGTGCCCCTGCATCACCTTCGGCCTGAACAACTCAACTTCCCCCTCTACTACTCAGACAGAAAGAGAAAGAGAGAGGGGGGCAAAGCCTCAAATATTGTGAGCGAAATGGCCGAAGATAGAAATTACGATTTAATCAAACGTCTCGAGATTGTCGACGCATTGGAATGCCTTGGAATTGATCGTCATTTTCAACATGAAATAAAAACAGCTGCTCTAGATTACGTTTACAGGTTAGTCATAATTTCTGCACACGACATGAGGAATTTAATTTAGCGTTTATATATATATATATGCACATCGATTTAGACCTGACTGTTTGTTTGAGGTGAGTAGATATTGGAACGAAAAGGGTATCGCGGTGGGATCAAGAGATTTTACCAGCAAAGATGTCAACACGACAGCTTTAGGTTTTCGGGCTCCCCGTCTGCATCGATATAACAACGTAGATTCAGGTGGTATATTATTAACAGCAATGGAATATTTTTTAAGCTACAAGATACGTCCCTCTTAATGTGGTCGGAAAGTACCAAGTGAAATAGTTGAATATTTTAATGGTTAACTTGGTTGGTTCAGATCATGTACTAATTAATCTTGTAGGGATTTTGTTAATGGATCATGACATTCGTACTGCATTAAATAGGTGATATCATTTACTAAAGCATCTTTGAATTTATCTATAGATTTTCTCAATTTAGTTCAGTTCTTATATTAATCCTAAACCTCGAACAGAAGCGATCAGCAAGCAAGCACTCTTCTTTATTTCCTGAAACTTTATTTTCCATGATTTAATTCAGCCAGTGCTTATTAATTACTAAGCTCCCTGCAAGCAGGTGTGTTGGAGAATTTCAAAGATGGGAACGGGAAATTCTTCTGCAATTACAGTGGGGGGATAAACAAGCTGTGAGAAGCATGCTGTCGTTACTTCGAGCTTCAGAAATTTCATTTCCGGGAGAAAAAGTGATGGAAGAGGCGAAGGCATTGTTAAGGAAGACCGTGGAGATTTAATATCATTTTATTAAAAAAAATTAATGTTTTCTAGTTAATAAGAGCCTGGTGATTCAATATGACGTTCACTAAAAAGTTTTAAGAAAAATGGTTTTACAATATTTGTTTTAATTATAAAGTTAGAGAAAGCATGTATATATAAACTTTTTTAAATTATATTTTCTTAGTTTTACTACTAATGGCTAGTTTACAAAAACAATTTATTTTATTAAATAATATTATTTAATTTATTTATTTTGAAAATTATTAAACAATATATTTTATTTCTATTTTTCTTAACTTATTTTCTATTTTTAAAGTTAATTAAAATACAAATTATTTTTCTATTTATTATTATTATTATTTTTAATGTAATAATATTTTAAATTTTTTATTATTTTACAAAACAATATTTTCAAATAATAATTAAATATATTCCAAATACATAATTATAATTACTTTGTCTTTAATGCAACTTTTTTAAATAATCCTCACTTCTTGATATATATTATTAATAAAATAAAATATAATATAATAGGTGGTGGACAGATTCAGAAGTTGCACAGCTAAATTTCTATAGGAGGCTTCACGTGGAACTTTACTTTTGGGGGTTTATATGCATTTCCACCCCTAGTTTTCTCAAAGCAGAGTCGCCTTCACAAAAGTTACTTCCGTCAGAACTATTCTGGATAATCTCTATGATACTTAAGGAATGTTAGACGAACTCAAAACCATCACAGACGGAGTGAGACGGTAATTTCATATTATATGGAAATCGACATTTGATTTCCTCAAAGCTTCTCCCTCCCTATTTATATATATATGATCTTAAAGGTTTTAATTTCTATAACTCTTTGTGGCTTTTTTTAGATGGGATGTATTGTTAACAGATGATCTTGCAGAAAAAATAAAAATTGCAGTCTAGTTTTTCTTCAATACAGCAAATGAACTCACCGCAGAAGTCGTAACCAAGCAAGGGTAGGACATGACATCCATATTAAAAGATACCATACGCATGTGTTTTTTTTCAAAATGTTAGCTTACAGTGTACTTACTACTCGAGTGAATATTAGATTAGATGTATTAACAATATTAAAATTAAATTAATAATATTTAAATGACCAAAGTTTTTTTTTTTTTTTATATGTGTGTGTTTTTTTTCACTAAATTAGACAACGTTAACCATCAATGTATATTATTTTACTCCCTCTATGCCCTTACAGTGGCTGCAATACCTTGATGCTTATCTTCAAGAAGCGGAATAGATAGGAACTCGTTATGTGCCAACGTTTAATGAGTACATAAAGAATTTCCACGCTAGCTCAGGGATGCACATTGTCAATTTGATTACGCTTCTCTTGATGGGTCAACTTCTACCAAACAACATTATAGAGCAAATAAATTCTCCATCTAAGATCCAGGAGCTCTCAAAATTGACCATCGGACTCATCGACGACTTAAGATATTTGGCATCTAAAATTACATTTATTTATTCATTTTAGGAGAATTTAATTAACAACATTGGAATCTGTATAATTACATTCTAAGCAAGTTAATCCTTTGACATGATTTTCTTTCACAATCTCTCTGGCAATGCAATGAATTAGGATGAGAAGGAATGCGGGGAGATGACTTCAATCATACAGTGTTACATAAAAGAAAATCCTCATTCTACCATGGAAAAAGCTTTGAATCAAATCAAGGGCATCCTTCATCTCTCCCTTGAGGAAATGAATCAAGAGTTTCTTAAGGAGGACAATGTACCATTGTGTTGTAAGAAGTTCACTTTCAATATAACACGAGGCCTTCAATTCCTCTACAAATACGAAGATGGCATATCCATTTCTGACAAGGAAGTGAAAGAACAGATATTCAAAATTGTCGTCTAGCAAGTACCTATTTAAGAATAATAATGACGACAACTATAACTGGGTTAGCGGTTGCATCGCCATATATTGTATTTTTAATGTCTTAATGTATTTTTCTTTAGCATGAATTAAATAAATTTGATTGCGAAATTGTTTCCAAAGTTCACCAATTCTTTATTTCCACTTAAATCTTATCAATAATAGTGACAATAATAGTGTTGATTGATAGAAAATATGAATAATATCAATTTAGTCAATTACAAATATTATTCATTGTCATCAATCTAAAACTATTTTTCTTCTACCGTTCTTATTGTCACTCATGTTAGTTTTGTCATCTTTTAATATTGATTATATGAAAAGGAAAGTTTGAATCATAAACCATTTAAACATTTAGCTTGAGACGAGAGATTGTAGTAAACATCATACATTGTCTCTCTTTATCTCGAATATTAATAGGTTTAATTACTATAAGACAAAATTCAATGTACATTGTCAATATTTGTTTTTTCTTGAACTGAAATTAATGCACATTGTTAATACAATCACTTTGACATTAATGTACCATCATACATCCAATTACATCAAATTAAAAATCAACATCTACACTAAAAGCATTGTGGTCAATCTCAAACTATTTTATTCTACCATTCTTATTGTCACACATGTTAGTTTTGTCATCTTTTAATATTGATTATATGAAAATGAAAGTTGGAATTTTAAACCATTTAAACATTTATCTTGGGAGGAGAGTTTGTAGTAAGAATCATACATTGTCTCTCTTGATCTCGAATATTAATAGGTTGAATTACTATAACACAAAAATCAATGTACATTGTCAATATTTGTTTGTGCTTGCACTGAAGTTAATGTGCATTGTTAATCCAATCACTTTTAAATTAATTCACCATCATAAATCCAATTACATCAAATAAGAAATCAACATCTACACTAAAATCATTGTGGTCAATCTCAATCTATTTTCTTCTACCATTCTCATTGTCACACATGTTAGTTTTGTCATATTTTAGTATTGATTGTGATACAAATTTATGCAGGAACACAACATAATACACATTGTTACACAGTAATTTGTCACCGTCCCTGCAATTCCCCATCCCGCACATTGGAGGGCTCATTCCGTGACCTGTGAGCAGTGACATAACTTGAAAACACTTTCATGGCATTCCCCTAGACATGTACTTTCATTGCCCTGAAGACAACTCCTTGTGAAAAACCCTAAAAATGGCCCTTTTTGCATTGGCGTAGGTACACAGTTCAGCCCTCGCGCTAAGGGGGCAAATCCTCCAAAGAGGGCGCGCCAATTGGCGCTCTGTCTCAGAGCCGCACCTGCGCCAGGCTTAATAAAGGGTGTTTTTTAAAAATAAATGGCGGAAGATTGACCCCAACCAATTCTTAAACTGGTCTCTAATTTGAGTGGGGAGGTTGGCTTTGAATTTCCATGTAGAGGAAGTAGTTTTCCACCTCTCATGGAAGCTTCCTTGAGGATAGGGCCAATCCCATGATTGTAGGGATCCCAACTCCTCTTCCACCATCTATATAAGCTTGCCATTTCCCTTTGCAAGCTAATCTCCAAGAGCCTCCATAGCCTAAAGAATGCTGCAAGAGCTATGATAGTCCTTATAGTGCCAAATCCATAGCAAGGAGATTGATGATCAAAGAGAGAGGCTTGTTCTCATTCCCGACAAGCTTTACCAAGACGTATTCCGCTGACGACCCGCCGAAGGAAGATTCAGCGTCAGAGCCAGGTTGTACCTTCCTTTGTATGAATTAATGATAAGCGACTATTGGTTATGGTTCCACTTGTATTGTTCATTATGATCATGAGATGTGTCTTCTTTGACTGACACATAATTTCATATGTCGAGTTTTACGCTTGTGTTTGTCGTGTTTCTTGTGTGTGCAGGTGTTCGATCGCGACGAGCGAGAGGATTGTGATCTGTTGGAGAAAGGAAACGGGAGTGACATCTTCTCTACAAACAACAGTGTTGGACTTGAGGTAGGCCTTCATTGCAAGTTGGTTTATTGTAATTAGGAACCTGCGCCTTAGCATGATACGATTGTTGCTAGACCCGATTTGGGCTAGTAGGGATCGCCTCTGTCTACAGACGGGATTTACCTCCACAACAAATTGGCGACTCCGCTGGGGAATTAGCCTGTTGTTTGCTTTATAAACTACAGACGGAGCCTGAAGTTAGCCAGATAGCCTTCGAAACGCTCTTGCTCTGCATTAGCAAAGTAGATCAATGTTGCTTTAGTCAATCTCCGGTTTAGTTTATGAACTGAACACTTGGAATATTGTCTTGTCTTTCGGTTGATTCTTGACTTTGCTTGCTTGATCAGCTCTTTTGGCTGGCTCTTTTCGTGAGTTTGGCTTTTCGTTTAAGCTCCACCATCACTGGTCTGCTTCTTGGATTTCTTATTTTTTATTTTTCCTTAGAAAACTCGGCTGGTGCGCTTTTCAGTGTGACAGTCGTGCCCACTGGCGCATGTTGTCAGTGTATTACTCGCGCCAATTCCATTCTGGTGCTAGTTTAAGCCTTACAGTCACGCCAATCCTGTAAGGTACGGTTTACTGGCTTTTGAGCCTTCTGAGACTGATCTGGGTGTTTGGTCTTGGTTTTTCGACTGCTTGAGTGTTCTGGGGCCTTGTTTGACTGACTGTGACCTTCTTCCTTTGGTTGTTTGCCCATTTCTATCGATTTTACGTTTTAGCCCTAGGGCATCTAGGTGCTATTGTGCGTCGAGCCTCCCTTGGGAGTTTTTGGTTTCTGTATGTTCAGTCAGCTTTGTGATTGCTTCTCTGCACTCGTTTGGTGGTTCTCTATCGTTTTATTGCGTTATTTGAGTGATCGGCTTCTTCTTCATTCGAATTCCTCTTTGTCTCATTTTGGGCCTAGATTACATGGTTCAATTGAGTCTTTGGGTGCCTTTTGAATTGGGGAACTTTTTATCGATTTGAGATCTGATTGTAGGCTTGCATCGAGTGAAATTTGATTTTTTTTCTCTTTTTCTTTTGCTTCTCAATTGCTTGTCTCATTTTTTTTCATCTTGTTTAGTGCTCTTGCTCTTAAACATTGAAAATAAAAAAATCTCTTTTGCATTGAATTAGTTGGTGTGAATTAGATCTTTTCGGTGTTATTAGTGATTAGTAACTTTGAACGAAAAGCTTTTAGTTTCCATTAGCTGCATTAGAGATATCATTAGTTGTTGTCTGATCATTTTGTTATTGTTTGAAAAGCTCTTAACTCTCCTGTAACTAGCTTTCATCGAATGAAATGATATATTGTGGCATGTAGTGTGCATTTAGGAGATTTTGAGAAATTACATTTGTTAGGGCCTGAAAACTGAAACATAATTGAAGATAAACATTAAAATTCATTCAATTTACACTAAAGCAGCATTGAAACATTAACGAAATTTTTAGAGGTCTAGGCTAGAGACGTGTTCCGGCGTCTTTAAACCTAGTAGCTGTCGTTCGCCTCTTGGCTTTAGACAGTGCTAGTATGGACTTGTGCTCCCCGTACTGTCGTGTATATAAAGGGAGACCCCATTAGGTTTCTATCCTTTACCCATAGGAAGCCGAGTCTGCCGCCCTATACCCGTGATACACCGGACACAACATTCGGGGAGATTGCCTGCATGTACGTCAAGTCCTTGGTTGATTTCTCTTTCATTTTGAAACCAAGGTGTATATTGCAGTTCATGGTTATTTGGTACACCCTTTGCCTAGTATTCCTGAGCAGTCATTTTGATCTTATCTGACTCTTTAAATTTGAAAATATCACCAAGCGCTTGTCCTTTCACGCTTGCGTCAAAACTGAAAGAGATAGAGTCATCTTTCATCTGTTTCTCGACTCTTAAAACATGAAATGGTGAAGTTTCTAAGTTTCAATGTCGTAAAATAAATCACCAGCGATCACACTCCCTGTTAGATTTTGCTTGTTGGACGTTTGATTGTGTGCCTTGGTTCTTTTTCAGCCCATGTTTGTGTTTGATCTTTTTCTCTTGTCATTACTACCACAGTGGCGGAACCCTCAGTTTCGTCTACTGGTAGTCCATATACGGACGATTCATCAGAGGTTTCTCAATCCTCTGCTGAACCTCAGCAGCCCATCATTTCTGAGTTTCCCGACGGGGAACCGGTTCTGTCTAAGCTTCCCTTTGGAGGACCAGTTGAATTCAATTGGCCCTTATCCGACCCTTGGTCCGGATTTGGAGTAGGGGAACATTTCCCTCCTCTTACATTGGGTTCACCCTTTTTAGCTATTGTTATTCCTCCTAGTCCTCACCGTCTATTACGAGATCTAGCGGTAGGTTCAAATATGAGTGAATCCAGTCATTCTGCTAGCGAGGAAATCCCCACGTCTGGTGAAGATTACCAGTTATTCCCAGAAGTAACTCGGAATTTATTCCCAGAAGACAATGTTGAATCATCTATTATGTCTTCGCTGGTCCCTCACTGCCAGCAGGGTATAGATCCTTAGGTTAGATTATTGCCGTCGCTGCCTCTATGGGGGTATCAGCTCCTTCTACGAGGCCGGTTGTTCCTTCATTAGGGATGTCTCCACGGACACCTGCCACGTCATCCCCTCAGGTCACTTCTGTACCTTTCAGGCCCACTGTTTGTGTCGCTGCATCTACACCTGCTGTTACCACTCAGTCCGTAAGGACCACATCGCTTCCCAAAGACGTCTATATAGATTCTGCTATGCCAGAGAACATCTCTCCTGAGGAGTATCGATTTTCCTTACAACAATCGAACCTCGAGGTCGGAAAACCCTCTCAAGATCCCAATCGCTCATATTTTTCGCATTATGCACAGGATGGTACACCCGTGTACGTTTTTCCATATCAGTACGATGAGCACGGGAACCCTTTACGTTTAACCGCTCTTGAGGCTCAAATTCATGCTTAGGGTTTACCGTATAACCAGGCTAGGCAGACTTATAACCCGCAAGGACAACCTTTTCAAGGCCAACCTTCAAGCCAGCCTGGCTATCCTTACGACCTGCAGGGTTACCCTGTGGGCCAGCAAGGGCCGCTATACAGTCCGCAAGGACAGTATTACAACCCTTCAGGTTAACTCATGTAGCCTCTTCCTGGAGTCCAACTGGGGCAACCTCAAAGACTCACAGGTCAACCGGGGTACCAACCCGGGCCGGTATACGGTCCTGGGGGGCAAGTCTAACCGTCGCAACCCATGCAACCCATGCAACCTCAGTATCCTATTGCTCCAAATGTTGCACATCAGCCAGGACCATCTTATGGTCCCGCTGTAGGTCAAACCGGTTACCAGCCACCACCGAGCTCCATTCCTCCACCAGGCCAACCGGTTCATCCGACACAACCCGGTGTTCCACCACCAGGCCAACCGGCCCATCCGGTACAACATGGTGCTCCTCAATAGTCAGGTCAACCTGTGCAACCAGCACAACCTATTTATCTGGGTCAACGTGTTCAACCAGGGCAACCCTTTCAGCCATGTCAGCCTGTCCAACCGGGCTAGCCTGCACACTCTATCAACCCTACCAAACAGCCAATTTATTCGATGCCACAAATGAATCAACCGGTGCACCCTAATTATCAGGCTCAGCAGGGTCCCACCTATCAGCAGCCCGCTCAACCTCAAGGCGGTTATTACCATCACGGTCAATCTCGACCGACTTATAACCCACCCCAAGGTTCCCATTATTACACTTGACAACTCGACTACACCTATTCTCAGCAGCCAAATCCATAGGCTGCCCAAATGGGGCCCACATATAACCAGGATCCATACTCTGGCTATCAAGCCCCGCACACTGGTTACCAGCAACCGAATCAGACTGGTTATACACCCTATACCCCCTACGGTCAGAATCCTGTCGGACAGAACCCATGGGGGCAAGGATATTCTCAACCAGTGTGGAGTATAGGTACCGGTCCTTATCGAGGACCTGGCATGCCATTCAATCCGCAATTGTCGTTCTTGGCTACCTTGGAATTACCGGATGTTTCTAAATTAACCAATGATCCAATTCTTCATAATCCTTATTGGCCTCCGGTTCCGACCAAGGTACCCAGCGACTACCCTAAGTTTGAAGGTAAAGCTGGTGAAGACCCCCAAGCTCATGTAATGACCTACCATTTGTGGTGTTCATCTAATTCTTGGGTCGATGATTCAATTCGTCTACGTCTCCTCCAATGCACTCTTACCGGTGCTGCCGCTAAGTGGTATATTGAACTACCCCATGGCATCTTTCAATATTTCAATACTTTAGCAATGGCTTTTCTGACCCACTTTCAGTTACTGGTTCGCTATGAAGCCGGGACGCATCTCCTGACTTCCTTGAAGCAAGATAAAGCCACCCACATATCTGATCATATTCATGAGTGGCGACATCATCGTAGGTTGATCAAGTTTGATATACCTGATCAACTACTAACTCATTGGTTCACCACATCCTTCATTAACAAAATCGCTCAAAATATTGCTATGGGGGCATGTGGTAGACGTGGAGCTATTGCGTGGTGACTTCACTGATACTCTCGATACAGTATCATCATTCCGCTTCTTGTATGATATTTTGACTGATGCTCCACACCCAGGAACCTCTAAAGCTCCACCTACCTTGGCGGTGGATGGTGTTATTGGTTCCGTGTCTCAAAATTCTCGGAAATCTTCGAATGGGAAGCAAAAGTCCAATTCGTCCAATAATTCTGCTCTTCCCACCCCTCCAGATTCTAGAAAAACTGCGAAGGTTAATGCCATTCAGACTAATCCTATGGAAAAAGCCTCCAAAGGGAAAAAGAAGGGCAAAGGAAAATCCAAACCCGACGCCCCAAAGTCATAGTCTTCTAAACCTCATATTGATGACGGTTCCCAACGTAAACCGAAGTACCCCTGCCTTATTTGTGAAGGAGATAATTATACCAAGGATTGTCCCAGACGATATGAAATTAGTCAACTTCTCAAAGGCTCTAAAGGGACTCTGGCAGTTCTTAAAGAACCGTTTCCGACTCAATAGACCCAGATGGTTGAACAACCGTCACCATCTGCACCATTTGGGTCCCAGGTCTTTATGATGAATGGTGTTGCACTTGTTTCAATTGCTACGCGTTCGAAGGATTACGCTGGATCGCGTCAGGCAGCTGGAAAGGAAGTTGTGGATGGCCCACCTCCTCCACCTGTCTCTGGTTCTTTCGAAATTGAGAATCCTACTGCTGAACCTGTTGTGAGGCCACCCTCTAAAGGTGTTCTACGAAGGTCTTCCTACAATCCAAATGCCCGTGTCGTTCAGCACTACAGTATTGTTGAGGATTTGGCTCAGGCGCCTTCTGCTATGTCCGCATTGGAAGTCCTTCAAATTTTCCCTTCGCGACGGAAAGCCCTGTTGTCTGCAATCGGTGGAATCAATCCCGCCGATTCTAGTCTTCTCACCTTCGACTTAGAAAACTTTACCCCCCGACTTCCGCATCAAATTGCTCTTGTTATTCAAGTCGGGATAAACGGTCTTAATATCCATAGGGCCGTTGTGGATGAGGGTGCTTCTACCTGTGTCATGTCATCCACCTGCTGGAAGGCCATTGGCTCTCCAACTCTTTCATCATCTCCCAATGCCTTAGAGGCATTCGATGGTCAGGAATCTAAACCCCTGGGTGTTCTCGAGAGTTTGCCAATTACGTTATAGGGGAAGACAGTCAATGTAGAAGTAGAAGTGGTTGACGCCAAGATTAACTATAATCTGCTTCTCGGCCACAGTTGGACTCACGCTATGCTATGCGTGACATCCATCCTCTTTCAACTTCTTAAGTTCCCTCATGAGGGAAAAATTGTTACTGTGGATCAGTTGTCTTTCTTCACCTCCACCTCTGAGAACAACGTTCCTTACGTGGATAAGATCCTCAATCCCCCTGACAGTGTAGGACCCCGGTCTCTTCAAGGACCCTGTCCTCATGGGTATTTTTCCCGCACCACCACCACACACCGTTAAAGTTAATATGATCTCTAGGTCTGACGACCCATGGATCATCCCTTCGCCTGAACAGGTGACTGATTTTGGAGAATCGATGCCCTTAACTCTAGTAGATATTAATTACTGCGAAATCATTGCCGCATTTGATCCTCCCCCTCCTCAACATGCTCCCTTGAGCATGGCTTTAGATATCTATTCTCAATCCCCCTAGCTCGGTGAGGCCAACTCGCCTGATCCTCTTAAAGAGACTTTTCCTTCTGACGAAGCCATTGTTGAAAAAATGTCTCTTGAGGAGCTGCCTAGGGCTGAAGTGATTCCTACACTAGCCACCAACGGTAAGACAGTTGCCCAGTTTATTTTCAACCACATTATCGCATGTTTCGGGGTCCCTCAGGCCATTGTAACCGATCATGGCACTCACTTTCGAGATTACATGATGGCCGAGCTGACATCAAGATTGGGCTTACGACACGATAGCTCAACGCCATATTACCCCCAGGAAAATGGCCAGGTTGAGGCTGTGAACAAATTTTTGGTCACAATGCTTCAACGAAAATTTGGTATTCATAAGTCCAATTGGCACCTCCAATTGTTCTCATCTCTATGGGCCTACCGGACGTCAGCAAAGAATGCGACTGGATTCACACCATTCGAATTGGTGTATGGTTTGGAAGCAACTCTTCCGGTTGAGTGCGAAATTCCTTCGTTAAAGTTGGCTGTGGAACTTTTGCCCGATACTTCTCCTGAAGAAGAGTGTCTCTTGTATTTGGAATGGTTGGATGAAACTCGCCGCTTGGCTGCTTTAGTCATTGAGGCACAAAAGAAGCGGGTAAAAGCTCGCTTTGATCAATCAGTCTCTCCGCGTTCCTTTATCGAAGGGGATCTTGTCCTCCTATACGACCAAGCGCATGACAAACTTGGAGCAAGAAAGTTCCAACCCATGTGGCATGGGCCCTACATAGTAAAAAGAGTATTGAAGAATGGGGCTTATGAGCTCATTGATTATGAAGGAGTTCCATTGGCGCAGCCTAGAAATGGGTTGTACCTTAAAAAATACTACGCTTGAAGTTTTCTTTTGGTGTGGTGTGTACATAGGTGTGTATATTCATTTATGTGCATGTGTGGTGTGGTGTGCGATGTAAGCATCTTTCTACTGATCGGGTCTTCCTGATTGTGCAGATGTCTATTACTCCGTTTGTGGGTTTTGCGGATGGTGCCTCCCGCAGTACCATGAATCTGTCCCCGGCAGCCTGGGTAATCCATGATCCTGCTGGTGAATTGGTTAACCTGCAAGGTGTGTGTCTGCGTCCTGCTACAAATAATATTGCGGAATATAGTGTCGTGTTGGAATTATTAACCGAGGCTGTGGACGTCGGCATTCATGAATTACTTGTGTATCTAGACTCGCAACTTGTAGTATTACAACTTAAGGGTCACTATTCAATTAGAAACCCATCCATTTTACGTATGTATCTACGTATTCGTTTACTGGAAAGGAATTTTGATTATATCACATATCAACATATACCCAGGCATATGAATACATTAACAGATGCAGTAGCAAATATGGTTTTAGATAGACATTTGCGCAATTTATAAAACAAAAATATCATCACATGTAAAGAGATCCATGCATAAATAGGTATATATATATGTGTGTCAAAATGTTTACATAATGTGCATCACATAAGATCAAAAAATATACATGTTCGTCTTAATATAGCCGGAGACGACATGTCTCTCAAAAAATATGCAGGAAAAGCCCTAATGTCTAATCTGCATGGTGCTCATGGTAACAAGCCACCGCACGCACTAAGTGTCTCAGTAGTCGATGGAGGCGACTAGGCACCCCCACAGTGTGTCGCTGGTATGCTAGCGGAAGATCTACTAGCCGTGCATAGTCCGGGATCCCCCGGGCGATGCCCTCTAGGTTCTGAATCAGTTCACCTCCCTCGCCACCCTCAGCCTGAGGGTCATGTTCGACATGGGTTATCCGCGCAATGGGCGACATGCCCGCGGGCCTCTCTGGGCCGACGTCTGCATACACATAAAAAATGTTATTAGAATGAACATTTATTACCAAAAAAATCATAAATACATAAAAATCAAAAAGAGAGTATCGTACCCAACTCCTTATCCCAATCCTCCCCCTCCGGGAGCGAAAGGTCGGGATCTCCGGTGAAATCGGTCCCAGCATAGGGCCAATCTTCAACCACGATTAACTATCGCCGTAACCACCCAAAAAACTCGGGCCTCCAAGACATCTGTTGGCCTCCCCCTGACCTGGGCATAAGTGCTGCCCAGCGAGCCATCCTCGGCTCTCGTGGTACCGACTCAGCAACTATGGCCCCTTGGCCCTAGAAAATAGGTAGTCATTCCAGGATGAACGACACAAAAATGGAACCGTAGCCAAACTTCTTTAGTTTGACTTGCTTGCATCTTGTCAGCTGCCTCTTGATATTGACCGTCACTGCAGTAGCCCAATCGAACAATGTGGGGTTCATACACTTGGAGGCTAGTATGAGTTGGGCTTTCGTTGCCTCATGCAGAGCTTGCGATCCTGCAGCCCGCGTAATGGTGTGTAGCACTACTCTGAGTGCGATATCATGGACAGTGTGGATGTCCACCTTCCCGCTTCCCGATCTGGTTCGTGCCCCTGGGTACACCCTCGCCATTACTTGTTCCATCTTTTCCCGGAAGGTCTGCTGCCTGTCAAAATGGGTACTGGGCCTCTCTGCGACAGCCCGGTGATGAAATATACGTCGGAAACCTCAAGTTCCAACACTTGGTCCCGATGTTTAAATACTTCTTCATTTTCGTCCCATATACTGACCAAGTATTGTAGGAGCTCAGGTTGAGCTCGTAGACATGGAGTAAGAAAGAATTTCTTGAGTCCACAGTTCTTGAGTGCATTCATACAGGCTTCATTTTCCATAGCCATTTCATCTTCCTCCCCATGTTCCCTCTCCTTCCATTCAATAACCATTGTGCTTGGTTACCTGCATCAACATGATCAAAAACCCTTATTAGATCTCTGTCATGCTTAAAAATCCATATGGATGGCTCATTGTATAAAAATTTAAAGCGGAAAATTATGTCGCGCCATTGGCACGACCCCTTTGTGAGCAAAAGTCCATTGGCACGGGTCTGTGCCCAATACCTGCGCCAATGGCGGAGCCCTAAAATTTTAAAATGTCTCCTCCAGAGATCGACTGTGAAATTAAAACTCATAAAAAATGGATTAAAATGGAGCTTAAGGGAACGCCTTTTACCTGGAACAAACAAGGAGCTGAATGACGTCCCAGATCAGTCGCAATCACCGCCGCAAGTTTGCACACAACTGGACCACTTTTGCTCTCCAAGCAAGGTAAAAAGTAAAAGTAACTTTGTTTTACCATTTGAAGCCTATTTATAACTTTTTAAGTCAAAAATTAGGTTTTAAGTGTCATTTTTTCCAATATTTTAATATATTTTGTCAAAAATGGATTTTACACTTGCTTCTATGTGCAGCGATAGGTTTTTACGCAACTTGGGCAATGATACGAGTTGTATTTTATACTTTTTCGGACTCGGTAAAAACATGAAAAAGTCATTTTGGAGTCATATTTCAGCTCTTTTCTAACTCTCTAAACATGAAAAGATTGCCGATTCCCTTGTCGTTTTCGAACTCGTTAAAGTGGACACGAAACGACATCTACCCAATATACGTTTACCCCTTTTTCGGGCTGGGATAGATTACTTACGAAAAAGGAATACCCTAGCCTATCGCGACTAGGAGGTTTTCTCAGATATTGTTTTCTACCTTTTCAGGTCTGAGGAACTATTTACGAAAAGGCACCATTGGAGTTTACTTTTCCGTCGTCTTTTCAAACTCTCTAAACATGAAAATACGTCGAGTTCTTCCTTTTTCAGACTCGTTAAACCCTGATGACATTGGATTCAGTCATAATGACGATATTCGAGTTCCTCCTTCCTAGGGCTCGTTAAATGTACTAGGATGGACTTATATTACAAGCATATGGTATCCTCTTCAAGCTTGTATAAAAATAAAGAGGTACTCGCCAGAAATGGTGGGGAAAATGGAACCAGCATCATTGTCGTGTCAGCAGTATGTCGCTCTTGAACATGGCACTTGTCTGCATTCGTGTCAGGTTGGGGACATCTCATCTTGTTTTTTCACTTGCCTCTGTGGGTTTGGGTGAACCCTTTTGACCTCTCATATTCTCTTTGCCTTATCATCATGACCCTTGATCTTTTGATGTCAAATACTGCCAAATCCACTGTCGTGTCACCGATATGTTCAAGAGAAGTTGACCTTTGCAGATTTCAACCTTCCTCTGATTCTCATCTAAATCCTGATTCACAAATACATTATGCTCCTTTGCCTCGTGTCGATGATGTGGGAAATACTATGGCCCACCTTCGATCAAGGTCACTTCCTGTCGACTTCAGCTCATTATCTAGGAAGCTGATCTAGAGACTCCCTTCTGGTACCTTGGAGCCTGCATGCCTCAATGGCAGCTTCTTCGCGTTCGACGTGAGGTTTCCATCATTGGCCTCCGATCGAGTGAATCTACGGGTGTTTGATGCCAGCTCACTGATTCACATGCCGTAGATTGTACCTATAGTACCTTGAGGGCCATTTTCATTATTGGTGGTACCTCTCGTGTCTATTAACAGCTTTCATCATTGGCTGGTAGTCAGATGATGTTCTTGCACGTTCAAATTCAGCTCACATATTCGCATGCTTGAAATTGTACTTTGTTCGAGTCAAGATGGAGCGCAAGACGCTAGATTCCTGTCTGTTATAATCTAGGCTGTGACTTTTTGGATTATCAGGATTAGTTACATGACTCACTGATTGGATTGCTGCGACCATACCTGAGTCTATTTATCGATCCTTACTGGGTGGCTATGTCCATGCCTTGGATCTAGATTATTGTATACTCTGTTATGGATGGCTGCGCCCATACCACATATATATCGTGTATCTGAGATATCAGTTGTACTTCTCTACGCAGGTTTTTCGACGACGGTGTTTTCAGTTGGACACGTTCTCGTAAAGCATTTCACCCCTCTCTCTCTTTCAGGCCTCATGCTTTAGGGGGCATCTGTTACACAGCAATTTGTCACCGTCCCTACAATTCCCCATCCTACACATTGGAGGGCTCATTCCGTGACCTGTGAGCAGTGACATAACTTGAAAAAACTTTCATGGCATTCCCCTAGACATGTACTTTCATTGTCCTCAAGACAACTCCTTTTGAAAAACCCTAAAAATGGCCCTTTTTGCATTGGTGTAGGTACACAGTTCAGCCCTCGCACCAAGGGGGCAAATGAAAAACAGCTCAGGAAGTTCAAAACATCGTTTAGTGCCTCAAAACAGCTCAGGAAGTTCAAGACCCAAAAAATTGCTAAAAATAGTAAGTTGTGCTGAAACTGAAAAATTGACATAACTAATGGTGGGGGTCCAAATGGAATAGGTGGGTGGCCACCAATATCCACCTGAATCATTCCTCCCCCCTTAGGAAGCAATATTCCCCATTGCGTTGAGTTCTTCCATGATATGAGACAAAATCTGCAGAACTTGGTATTGTATTTGCGAAGATGTCATGGACCTGCTAGGAGAAGTGCTCCATGCAATCAATAATTTTGGTTGCTTTATCAGCCTCAGACAGTATAGGTGTGGATTTTTTCTATGTGGTGGCATGAGATATGGAAACATCAGTAAGTGGTGTGCATGGGGTTAGATCAATGGACTGCTTGACCTGACAATGTAGAGGAACCTCTGTTAGTGAGGAGAAAATGTCTTTGTATTCCTCCACGACTTTTTCCATTTTCTATTGTTGTGCATGGGAGCCTTGTTTCAAGGTTGTGGCCACACTCTTATTCTTTCCTTGCAGACAAATTTTTAATGAAAATAAATTTCTAGTTTGGAAAACAAGCTTACTGCATTGTTTTGCAGTAGTCAAAGAGATGACAGGAAGAACTACTACCTCCAGTATCCTGTACAATTTATTTCCCAAAGTAATAACAAAAGAACAAGGCCTAGAATCATATACATCATGTCCCTTCCACAAGTATGGTTGGCCCAATAATACATCAGACACTTCAAGAGGAGCAACATTATACAATACCTCATTTTTGAATGCCTTGCTGATGCATGGAAGGCAGCACTGCTGATGGACACAGAGATATATTCCTTGGTGAAGCCACCTGATGGTATACAGCTGCAAGTGTGCTATGGTCGATAGGTCGAGCCATTTCAGGACCTATAATGAAATGAGTTTCTTTTGGCTTTCGCTATCGATCAAGAATTGCAGTCGAGAGCACCTCACCACCATGTGTGAATGGAAGAGGTGCTCCCCCTCCTGTTGATCCTCGTGATCCTCCCTATAGATCTTGGTGGTGGCAAAAATGGCACTGGGATCTGCGTCAATGATTTTCTTCCCTTTGTCATCGCCCTTGTATCGTTCTCACTCAGGATCAGAACATGCATCTGATTCAGGTGCCTTTAGTTTGGCCACCAACGATTGTTTGGCTCGACACTCGTTTGTGATATGAGTGGGGATGTTATGAAATTAACACCACTTCCCCATGTCCTTATTTGGATTTTTGGTGTTTTTCTTAGTCGCCTCAGTGTGGCTTTTCCCCTTGTTCAATGGTTCGGGGGCGCGTTTCCCTAGATTGAGATTAACGGATCCAAAGTCTCGCTTCTTGTGTTTAAATTTCTGCTTGATATTGCCATCATAGTGATATGCCGTGCCAAGCGAGGTTATGTCGAGGAGATCCATTTCCTCTTGAATGTATCTTTGAAGACAAGTGCAGTACTTCAACACCAAATGTTTCTCCAAATATTTGATACCCAAATTTGTGCGCAGGCTATGGAATAGATTCATCACGTCATGCACATCTTGATCCATTTGTTGCTACAACGTAGTCCATTGTATGTACTTTTTCTCATAGCTCCCCATGAGATAATAGTGTTCCTTGATGGCATCTTGGAAAGAGTTACTAGTGGGTACAACCAAGAACATAGAGGGCTCCCCCTCATCCTTTTTCTCATAATAGGCTTACAACTAGTCCTTGACCTGGGAGGTGGCTTTTAGGAGTGCCAAATTAATCTTCTCTTGGTCGAAAAACTCATGAACCAAGAAATATCCTTCTAATAGATTCAACCATATATCTACAACATTTGCATCTATCTAGCTATCGAATATGAGAATGTCAAAGTTTACTTGTACCTTAAAAGGTGTTGTGCCTCCAGTGTGGTTGTTATATGTAGATGCGCCGCCAGTGGATAGTCGTTGAAGGATCTGGGAAAAGTTATCCATCATCACGTTCCTTTTTTTCGTTGGCCTCATTGAGCAATATTGTGATAGGATCTCCTGCTTCCACATATTTCTTTTCGTCCCCCATGGGTGGTTTTTGGGGTTTGCGAGGCTGATCTTTCAAAGGTTCAACCAAATTGAGCCCTAACTCCTTATACCCTGACCTCTTTGGGGACATGTAAAGAAGGATTGAGAAAGAGCAGACCACTTTAATACCAGTGATCCGAATTTATGCAGGAATGAAAAAAAATACACATATAACCATAAGTATAAATATGCAACAGAAATAACACTTCATTTCATTAATATCAAAGAATCGAAATTTGTTTACAAACTGAATGTAAATAAACTAGCTAGGGTGCTGGTAGCTTATCTCTTTGAAGAGATGTGGAAGCTACAGGTGTCTGAACTATGATAGAATGAGGCTCGAAGGCCTACTTGTTGTTGAGAAATAATGGAAAACCCTAAACATCTAGAAACCTAACCCTAAGAGATGAAGCGCCAAAATTGTGTGCCCCATTTGGGTAAATTGGTAAATCAATCTTCCCGGGGGCATAAATTTGGCATATGATCTCTGTTTGACACACTCAATACCTCGTTAGAAAGATCTATCCGAGGACCAAAACTTTTGAAATGAAAAATTCAATTTAGCTTCCATTTTTCTATCGAGTTTCCAAAAAACATCATTTACGGCATCAAAACGGCTTCAAAAGTTCATGACTCGAAAAAATGCTAAAAGTAGTAAGTTGTGTTGAAACTGAAAAACTAACAGAACCGATGGTGGGGATCCAAATGGAATATGTAGGTGGCCACCAATATCCATGTGGATTAGATTATATTAAAAGTACAGTTGGAGTTTTAAACCATTTAAATCTTTAGCTCGAGAGTTTGTAGTAAACGTCATACATTGTCTATCTTGCTCTCCAATATTAATAGGATGAATTACTATAACAAAAAAATAAATCTACATTGTCAATATTTATTTCTTTTTGCAATGAAATTAATGCACATTGTTAGTCCAATCACTTTGACATTAATTTACCATCATACATCCAATTACACTGAAATCAATGCATCTAATGTAAGAAATCAAATAGGATTAGAACTCATCATGTACACTGAAATCTATGCATGTAGTGCAAGTAAGAAAATAGGATGATGAACCAACATTTACACTGAAATCGATGCATTTAGTGAAAGAAATAAAATAGGATAATAAATCACCATCTAAACTAAAACCAATGCATTTAGTGCAAGCAATAAAATAGTATTAGAAGTTGTCTACATTGAAATCAATGCATCTAGTGTCATTAATCGAGGGAGATTAGAAAAACAGGCCCGAAAGGGACTCGGCCGAGGTTACGAGGTCGAGGAGAGGAATCAAACTCTCGATATAATGAAATATATATTTGGATATTCTTCGTACAAGCATTCAACCTTCCGCCTTCGTCACCAGCCATGCCAAGTCCAACAGAAGCCAGAAGCCAGATGCCTTATGCCCTAAGCCATGATGATTGAACCAAGCGATGGCGGCCTGTTGTCGAGAGTTCGGCAGGCTCACCCTCAGAACCAAGCAATCAAATATGATTAGAAATAAAATTCTACACTCAAATACATGCATCTAGTGCAAGTAATAAATAGGATTAAAATCCAACATCTACACTGAAATCAATGGATTTAGCGCAAGCAATCAAAAAGAATTAGAAATCATAATCTACATTGAAATCTATGCATTTAGTGCAAGAAAACAAATAGGAAGTGCAAGAAATCAAATATAATTAGAAATCAACATCTACATTGAATTCAATGCATATAGTTCAAGAAATCAAATAGGATTATAAATCACTATCTACATTGAAATCAATGTAGTTAGTGCACGAAATCAAATATGATTAGAAATGATGTACATTGAAATAAATACATCTAGTGCAATCAATCAAATATCATTAGAAATCAACATTTACGCTAAAAATAATCCATCTAGTGCAAGAACTCAAATAGGATTGGAAATCACCATTTACACAGAAACCAATGCATCTAGTACAAAAAATATTCTTCCCTCACTCCTCCCTCCATATATATCTATATCTCCATCCATCTATCCTTCTTTTTCTCTCTATCTCACCCCCCAAAAACACATTCTCTCTCACTCCATATCTAGCAATATCTTTATCCCTCCCTCCCTCTCTCCATCTCTCTCGTCTTCCATCTCTCTCTCTCTCTCTCTCTCTCTCTCTCTCTCTCTCTCTATATATATATATATATATATATATATATATATATATATATATATATCTACCACTTCTCTCCCTCTCCCTCACTCTTATCTCTCTTTCCTTAGGTTGTCCTCTCCCCCTCTCTCTCCATCTTCCTTATCACTCCCTTTGTATCTCTCTTCACCTTTCTCTCTCTATTCCATTTTTCTTACCTCCCTCTCTGCCCCCCTCCAACTCCATCTCTCTTTCCCTCCCTCTCTCCACTCTCTCACATCCTCTCAATTTCTTCCTCTCTCTCCGTTTCTCTCCAACCTCTCTCTCTCTTTCTCTTCACCCTACAACTTTGTTACCATATCCATCCCTATCTCCTTCTCTATTCTTATCTCCCCCCGTCCCATGTCTCCATATCTCATTATTTGTCTCTTTATATCACCCCCAAACATACATACACACTTTCCATCTCTCCCTTGTCACTACCTCTCTCTCTCCATCTCTCCTTGTTTTTCTCTTTATCTCACGACTAAACATACATGCTCTCTCTCAATATCTCCGTATCACACCCTCTCCCTCTCCACTTCTCACTCTCTATGTATTTCTTCTTCCCTCCCTCTCTCCCCCTCCAAATTCATCTCTATATCCCTCCCTCTCCTTTCATCTCTCTCTCCATTCCCCTCTCTCCTTTTCTCACCTACCTCCCTCTCTCCCCCCACCCCCCCCAACACACACACACACACACACACACACACACACACACACACACACATATATATCCCATCCAATCCTCTCACTATCTCCCTTACTCTCTCCTTATTTCTCCCCCCGCTCCATATTTGTGTATGCCTCCCCCTCTCTTACCATTCTATACCTCTCTTAATCCTCTCCCTCTCTCTCTCTCTTCATTCCTCCTCTCCCCTCTCATTTAGATTATCTCCATCTCTCCTTGTCACTGCCCATATCTCTCCACCTGTATCAATATATGTATTTCTTCTCCCCTCCCATATATCTAGAGTTATATATATATCACGATATTTTAATATATATTATAGTATAAAAATTTAATATTGTATTAATCCAAAGTTAATAAATGTAATAATATTAATACTAGCAATTGCACCATCAGCAGATGTTGCAAAGGAAACATTGTAAGATTCTTAAAGAGATCCAATAGTTGCTAAGCAATATATCTATAATGATTTTGGTCAATTTTAGTAAAGGCAGAAAAACATTGTGCCCTGTCCCAATTTTTATTTTGATAATAAGGCATTTGAATCTATTTTTTTTAAATATTCTTCCATGGATTGCAGTCGAAACTAGTATAATTACACGCACTTTTGTTGGTGGATGTTCATTCATTTAAAGCAGACCATTCACCTTTTATAACTTTAGCTGTAATTAAACCTATAATTTTCATTTATGTCCAGCCAAGAAAATTCAAAACAGAGGTTATGGTCCCAAAGAGTAGAGAAATCATTGTAGTGGACAAAAACCGCACAACATTATAGTGTGTATTCCTCCAATATAACCAATGTTGATTCCAAAGGCATGCAAGGAACTGAACCTTGAAAAACAGTGCATACTGAGTTGGAAAAATCAGATCCTGCGAGTCAGGAGCAGGGGTGCTTAACTTTTGAATAAGGGCTCAGTTCCATCTGAAAGCAGAACAACGTAGTAGTCAAATAAGGATTTAAATAAATTACATCTCCCTTGGAGAAATTATGTTAGCAAAGATAAGGTAACAAAATTAGATATGCATAATAAAAAAGGGCTCTTTCTCAAACAAATTCCTACAATTATATTAGACATACTCATAGAGTGTTGATTTTCTGTAGATCTTAGCAAAGTCTAGACCAATTTTTTCCTCAAAAACTACGGAACTCACTTCCAACACCCATATAATTGGATTTTATCCTTCTCTAATATATGGTATTCCTTGAACAACCAGGTCAAACAAACAAGAATCAGACAAGATCATTATTTTCAACGATGGATTGATAATGACAAGCACAATCGATTACTAAATAGATTATAGAACACAAAATAAAAATTAACTTATACCTCAAAATACTCAATGATTTTATGAGAATAATGACCCAAAGGACCCGCATAGATGGTTTTTCCACCCCATTTCAGGAGCAAGAGCTGCATTTCAACAAAGAAATAAAACTAAAAATTTAGCAATTATTGGTTTTGTGGAGCCATGCCTTATTTTAGCCCTTTGCACCCCTTAATTTTTTTAAGCCAAGCAAAGAAACATAAAATAGGCCTTTTGTTTCACATTGCATAGATTGATCGTGAAAGTGTTTGAATTCACCTCATCAAAAGCTTCAAAGATATCAATGTTGATTTTGTGGGTGGTACAAACAACAGTTCGACTTGTATTTACTATGTTGTGAATAGTAGACATAACAATGGATGCAGCACGGGAATATAGTCTTGAAGTTGGCTCGTCCATAAAAATAATAGAAGGATTGGAAACTAGTTCCACTACAATGGTAAGTCTCTTCCTTTTCTCTCTAGAAATACCTATCACTCCAGGAAGCCCTACAAGAGCATCTCTCAGAGGAGTGAGCTCTACAAGCTCTATGACTTCTGCCAAAAACATCTCCATTTATTGTAACAACAAAAATATATGACTAAAATCTTCTTGCATAGTCTATTTAATAATAAATATCTTAACTCTGAAGAACTTCATGCAAAGGGAAGAAATGTATACCAACAATTCTAGTTTTCTCTTCAGCCTCGCAAGGAAGATAGTGCCATGCTGAATACACCAGTGATTCAAAGACGTGACATTTGGAGAGTCGATATAATTATTTTCACAGTACCCCGAGATCCAAGAAAATGTTTCTTGCTTCTTAAGGAATCTAGAGATGCTTATATTTCCTTCTATATAGCCCCTTGTTTATTTTTCCAGCCAAGACATCCATTAGGGTAGTTTTTCCATCACTGCTAACTCCCATCAAGGCTGTAAGCACCATTGGTCTAAAGGATGCTCTTACATTCGAAAGGAGTTGTAACCTTTCTTGACCCAACCATTCACTTTTCATCTCCTGTTACGAAACTAAACATTAGTTCCAGATATTTGATTGAAGAGAACTACTGACATATTACTAATTCAATTGAATGACTTGTAGATACACATACCTCTGGCATGTCAACATAATATTTTATGTTCTCAAAAGCCATTGACAATGGCCTGAAAGGAAGGTTCATTCCTTTCTTCTGTTGTGTCGAGACTTAAGTGATACTGACTTCTCCATCGCGTGTAGAATTATCCTTAGAGGCTAGATTATCTCTCCTCTCTAACAAGTAAACATGATTGAAAAAACTATTAAATCTATGAAAGAATAGTGCCTATTTTTTTCATATACTTTCAAAGCTTTAAATGTGACCAGGTTACATAGTTTTATAGATTGCAATATTTGTAGTTCAATCGTTTCATATTTTCTTTCAAGAAAAATAAAAAATAGTGCTTTTGAGTCTCATTCAAGATCAACACAAAGGCTTTCTAATGTCTCTCATTCAGTTGTCTGAGACAAGGTGCTACAGAGAAGCTATGTAGTTCATTCGAGTTTCTCACTCAAAATCCTAATTTCTAATCAGTTACAATATCCACTTACAATGCACTTCAAGATGTGAGGAATAGATTAAAATATTCACATTACTAAAATTATTTTTGGAGAGTTCATACCTTACCACTGGACTTTTTTTGAGATGTCAGTTGAACATAATTGTTTCTTTCCGCAATTCTGTTTACTTGCTTACGGTCATATTATTGTAAAAGAATCAATCTGGTGATGTTGTCTAGCCATGTGGTTCTTGGAATCACCTTTACAAAGAAAACTGCATACATTATAAGAAAGTAAAACCTAAACATATAAATACAGCAAGGAAGAATCAGATTCTTAGCTTGAGAGGCTAGTTGATTTCTATGAACTAAATACCATTGTGACCATTAGTTTCCTAATATTATATATATTAAAACCAATAGATTTCCATCCCTGAACACTCTTTGAGTCACCAACCATTAGAATATTCTCAAAATTCTATCTCTGAGCCCACTTTAAATCAACCACTTTGATTCATTGACATTTAGAACATTTTCATTGGGACCCCATAGTGACACCACCTCTTCTTTGCAATTTGAACCATTATTTATAGATCAGTAGCATCGGAAATCATGAGTTGACTCTTCGGGGCACCCCATAGTGCCACAACCTCTTCCCTTCAATTTGAACCAAGTTCCCCAGACCAGTAGAAGTCGAAAGCATGATATGGCTTAAGTTTTATATGGAAACCACAGCCACACTGGCCACAAATGAAGCCCCATAAAAATACCCTGTGGAAAAAATGATTCCCCATATCCTTAAAGGAAACACAATGCAAATGGGACAATCATAATCTTTTCAATGGGACTCCTATGTTGCAGAACCCTGGCAGCTTGAATTTTTGTGCAAAAATATATGGATAAGGAAGCCTCTTCTCCGTCCAAGGCTATGGGGTCTTCATCAACAGACACATTGGCAATCAAAAAATCTGGAATGATAACTATGGGTGGGGTCAAGAGGATTCGAACCTAAGACGAGGGTGAGCTTTCGAATTTAGTCCCACCTCATCTCCAAACTCTGCCATTTAGAGCCTTCAGAGATCAAAGGAGACTTCAAAATCGACCTAATATCAAATCCAAATTCACCAAATAAATTAATAATAAAAAAATAGATTACAAAAGGGGACAATATTGATTCATGAAAGGGATTTTTTCTTCAACTAAGACCATAGAGGGCCTGTCCGATTTTTCCTGCTATTAGATAAATCTCAAAAATTATCACAAGAACTATGAAATCTTTCAAGAAAAATAAATAACAAAGAAATTACTTATCCGAAGTTAATATAGGAAATAAGCATGAATCCTTATCCCATGAGATTGTTAGGGGGGGACAATTTTGAGGAAAAAGGTATTGAAGTAAAGGAATTTAATGTGTATGACGAGCACCTGCGCAGCATTAATGCCTGTAATTTCTACAATGCACCCATTGTTGAGATCCATATTTTTTTTCAATGTTTTCATTCCATGAAGAGCTTCTACTTCCGAAAGTGGCCACTATAAAATAAAGGATCTGTTGCCGTTGTCTAGCAAGATCGTTATTGGAATCACCTTTACAAAGAAAATCGCATAGATTTTAAAAAAGAAAAATTAAAACATATAAATACAGCAAAAAAGAATCAGATTCTTAGCTAAATTCTTGATCAAACAGATTACCAAGACTCGCAAACAAAATTTTTAAAAAATTATGATCAAACAGATTACAAAGACTCACAATGGGACTCCTATGTTGTAGGGAAGTTTGAGTGGACGAGCGACTCTAAACAAACAAGAAGAAGCCCTAGAAACCCTCCAGTAACTAATGAGCTATCATAACTACACTTTAAAAAAAATATTTGCAACAACCTTTTCCTTTTCATCCAACAGTTGGATATTTTTTAATTGTCTAACATATAATCTAATAGTTTCAGGTTATGACACGATGCACACAAGAGAGTTGTTTTCAAATAGTGACGCCTTACGACGTAATTATAATATACTAATATGAATATTAGATTTAATAATAATATTAGTATTTTAATATTAATATTATGTTTAATAAAATTTTTTATGGTATTAATAATAATTTGGCCCATGGTATTTGGACCATAGGCTTCACCTAAATAAAACCTCCTTTTTGAGTGTTCATAAATATAAAGTAGATTGTGGAGTAAATATGAAAACACGTTTTATTTATTTACAATACCTCTAGTTTATTTATATTTTTATTTATTTACCTAGGCTTGGAAGATAATTAGATGTTTATTTCTATTACTAATCGATATATTAGTATTTTTCTATCATACCTCTTGATTATGTTTCTATTTTTACCATCTCAAAGAAAAAGATGAACATCTGTAAAATTAGAACTGATTCTCATGAGCTTTGAAGTGAAACCGGAGGTGGGCTACTCCCGATAATCCATGGGACAATATAATTTTTGCTATGCTAAGAGGGTGGATGATGAAAACCACTTTCTCTTAGATTTTATGTCACACATCCACTCTTCTTGAATTGTTAAGTCAACCCAACTATCGTGATCTTGGTGTGCTTATTTCCCCAACTATAGTTATCCTGGTGCTCTTATTTTCCTTCTTTTTGAGCATAGAAATAATATTCTAAATAATTGCGATTAGATTATTCTTCTTCTTAAGGTCTTATTGGATGTTAACCATCATCATATTTAGTGATTTACCATACTTTGTTTATAAATATGGTGTTTGGCTCGTGTTATTTAGCCGATGGTATTAATAATAATTTGTCCCATAATATTTGGCCCATAGGATTCACGTAAATAGAACCTATTTTTTGAGTTCTAGTAAATAGTAGCATAGATCCATCTTAATTCTTGATCTATCAAGTGCCGAGAGTGATCAAATCTCTCAAGGTGCAAACCTATTTTTTGAGTGCTAAACTTGACAAAAGGTTTGTACCTCAAGAGCTTTGATCCCTCTCGATGCTTGATAGATCCTAGATTAAGATATATCTATGCTAGTTTCATTAGTGTGCAATCAAGGAAAATCTATCAAAGATATTATTATTTTATCAATAATATGTAAATACATCTAATATTAATATAACCATTTTAAATATGCTAAATATTTTTGAGATTTATCTGGCCATTTTAATTTTAAATTTTATTAGTTACCTCAGTTTGTTGAGATGATAAATATTGTTAATATATTTTATGATGAAAAATGATGAAATAAAAATTTTAAATGCAAAGTGACAATGTAATGCTGATGAATGATAGAAGATGTCAATAATAAGAATGTAGTCAATTACAACTACTCTTCCTTGAGATAAATCTCAAACTATTTTTTGATACTATTCTTATTTTCACCCTTGTTAGTATTGTCAACTCTTCATATCGATTATATGAAAATGAAAATTGAAGTCATAAACCATTTAAATATTTTGCTCGAGTTGGTGTAGTAAGCATCATACCTTATCACTTTTTCTCTCGAATATTATTAGGTTGAATTACTATATCACAAAAATCAATATACATTGTCAATATTTTTTTGTACTTACACTGAAATCAATCTACATTATTAATCCAATCACTTCAAAATTAATGCACCATCATACATAAAATTACATCAAATTAAGAATCAAAATATACACTAAAATCAACGCATCTAATGCAAGAAATTAAATAATATTAGAAAACAATATGTACACTGAAATAAATGCATCTAATGCAAGTAATAAAATAGGATGAGAAATCAACATCTACACTCAAATAAATGCATCTAGTGTAAGTAAGCAGCTAGGATTGGAAACCAACATATACGCTGAAATCAATGTATCTAGTGCAAGCAATCAAATAGGATTACATATCACCATCTGCACTAAAATCAATGCACTACAATGCATTTAGTGCAATCAATAAAATATGATTAAAAAACGTATACATTGAAATCAATGCATCTAGTGCCAGCAAGAAATGTAATTAGAAATCAACATCTACATTGAAACTAATGCATATAGTGCACGCAATCAAATAAGATTAGAAATTACCATCTACACTAAAATCAATGCATTTAGTGCAAGAAATCAAATAGTATTAGAAATAATCTACATTGAAATAAATGCATCTAGTTATTTAGTAATAAAATATCATTAGAAATCAACATCTACGTTAAAATCAATGCATATTTACATATATCTCATATTTCACTTTACCTTACATCTGTCTCTTATTTATTTTCACCTTCCATACATATCTCTATCTCCCTCTACCTCTCTATATCACCCCAAAAAAAATACACTCTCCTTCTCCAATCTATCTATTTATCACTCCCTCCTCCTCCTCCTCCTCCTCCTCTCTCTCTCTCTCTCTCTCCCTCTCTATTCCCCTTATTGCCCTCTCCCTTGCTTTTATATCTCTTCCCTCCTATTGTTCTCTCTCCCTCTCTCTCCATATTCCTTATCACTCTCTCTCTCTCTCTCTCTCTCTCTCTCTCTCTCTCTCTCCACCTTTCTCTCTCTATGTCTTTCTACTTACCTCCCTCTATCTCTCCCTAATTGTCCATCTATTTTTCCCTACCTCTCTCCACTCTCTCACATCTCCACACTCTTCCTTTCTCTCCCACATCTCTCTCTCTCCCTCTTCACCTTACAAAAATGTTACTATATGCCTCTCTCTCCACCCTTCACACCATATCTCCTTCTTTTCCTCTTTATCTCACCCTCAAACATACACACTCTCTCTCTCCATCTCTTTGTTCCCACTCCCTATCTCTCTCTGGTTCGCACTGTCTATGTCTTTCTTCTTCCCTACCTCTCTCCCCCTCTAGCTCCATCTCTCTATCCCTCTCTCTCTCCTCCTCTCTCTCAAGTCATTTATCTATCCCTTCCTCTATCTCCTATTCTCTCCTACCTCACTCTCTCTTTCCCCATCACTCTCACTCTCCCCCCGCCTTCCCCCCTCTTGCAACATCTCTCTCTCTCTCTTTTTTCCATACAATCCTCTCTCTCTATATATATTTTCCCTCCAATCCTCTCTTTTCCCCCATCACTCTCTATCTCTATAACTATGTTACTATATCCCTCCCTTTCTCCTTCTCTCCCCCCTTGTCTCCATCTCTGCTTTTATTCCTCTTTATGTATTTCCTAAAAATACACAGTCTCTCACCATCTCTCCCCTATCATTCCCTCTCTCTCCACTTTTGACTCTCTTTGTATTTATTCTTCCCTCCCTCTCACATCCTTATTATCTCTCCCTTTCTCTCCTACCTCCCTCTACCTTCCTCTGTCTCTCTCTCTCTCTCCCACCTCCATCTTTATATCTCCCTCTCCCTCTCTTATCCTTATCTACCTCTCTCACTCCACTCCCTCTTTCTCTCTCCATTCCTCCTCTCCTCTCTCCTTTAGTTTATCTCCATCTCTACCTTGTAACTTTCCCTATTTCCTGACCTCTATCACTATATGTCTGTGTTCTTCCCTCCCATATATATCTAGAGTTAATATATATATCATGATATATTAATCTATATTATAATAAAACAAAATTTATATTCTATTAATCCAAATTTATTAGATTTAATAATATTAATATTAATTTTTTATTATTAATATTAGGGTTAATAATGTTTTTTTTGGATGGTATTAATAATAATTTGCTCCATGGTATTTGGCCCATAGGATTCACGTAAATAAAACCTCCTTTTTGAGTTTTTGTAAATATAAAGAGGAGGTTTTATTTATTTACCATACCTCTAGTTTATTTATATTTATTTTTATGTATTATACCTATGGAGTAAGTATAAAAAGGGGTTTTATTTATTTACCATACTTATCATTTATTTATATTTTATTTATTTACCAAGTGTTCTTAAACCTCTTCACATTTTAAATTTTTTTTGTTTTCCTCATGCAAATAGGAATCTACCAATCTAGCTAGTGCCTTGAATATAGAAAGAATTTTGTTTTGTTAATGAATTTTAAATTATTTACTTATATGGTTATGTAAATTATTTTTCAAGTCAACATTATTTACATTTTAGTTTTTACATTTTATTCTTGTTTTTTTTTTTTAACTCTAGCAAACATTAGTGAAATTTCATCAGTACACACATTGGGTTGTAGAATGTGCCTCTAATAGGTTTTATTTATTTACCATACCTATATTTTATTTATATTTTTATATATTTACCATTCCTGTGGATTAAGTATAAAAAGAAGTGTTTATTTGTACTTTTATTTATTTCTCGTATCTCTTTTTTTAGTTTTCATAAATATAACTTCCAGTTACGAGGAAAGGAGAAATATTATAAATATATTGATTATAATTGGGCCAAAATTTAAAATATTTACTTACATTACATCTACACATGTACCTTATATTGGGTTGTAGAGTGTCGCTAGACATAACAACAAGATTAGAATATATATATATATATATATATATATATATATATATATATATATATATATATATATATATATATATATATATATATATATATATATATATATTAAATAGATATTCTAAATAAATAAATAGGTTCAAAGGGGGAGTTTATCTTGAGTCTTATCAGCAAGAAGCTGAGTGGATAGCAACTGCACATGTGCCTACGTTTAATGAATACATAAATAATTCTCATGGTAACACGAGGATGTGTATTATAAATTTGATTTTGGTTCTCTTGATGGGAGAACTTCTCCCGAATTTGTTTTTGGAGAAAATACATTATCCTTCTAAGATCCAGAAGCTCATCGAATTCACCTCCAAAATTATTGACAACTTAAGAGATTTTGAGGTATTTTTCATCTAAATTTACATTTATTTTAGAAGGTTTTAAACGAAATCGGATACAATACACTCACTCACACTTTTTGCACTTTCTTTCACTATTGCAATGAAGGATGAGAAGGAATGCGAGGAGATGGCTTCAAGTATAGGTTGTAACCACCCTATTAGCCACTGACTAACGGTTACGCTTTATTGATTAAGGATGAATTAATTAAAATATCTGAACAAAACTATTTTTGATTTTTGAATAAAAGATTTACTATGGAATTAGTTTTCATGAGTAAAAATTGATGGTAAAAAGAAATATAACTCAAGATTTGCAATTAGTTAAAAAAAACTGTTCCCACAGTTACCCAAAAAAGAAACTCTGGAATAAAGAAGGATTCCAAGGAGTTTTTGGGGTTCTTGGCTATGAGGAGAAAAGACTCTATGAAACTGGAAAAAGAATTCCAGAACAGACTGTCTGCTGGGTTGGAGATTTGGACCGGATTGTCCCGAGATCTCCCAAGAATTCTGCTCCACTGGAATAGGAGGGTTGGACCGGATTGTCACGAATCTCTCCTACAGAACAGCGTATAACGCTCCAGACTTGAAGCTAGGGGGAGAGCAGTGGGACGTAATTGCCCAGCTCATGGTAGGGAGGCAACAGGTACCATCAGTCAGATTTAAATTTAAATGAGTAAGATGCAGATAACCCTTGTCTTTTGTAAAGTAGGAAAAGAAGTTGTTTTCTGGCTGTTCCTACTCTACTGTTATAATAAGACTGTTGGTAAAATAGTTTTTTTTTTATTTTGTCTTTCTGTCTTATTGAAACTGTTGGAAGAACTGATAGAATCTAGAAGGAAACTGTGATATATTTCTGAGGTTTTATTATAGAAACTAGTGAAGTAATCCTGGAAACCCTGAAACCCATTCTTTCTTTCCTGAGTTATTCCTCGTGAGTAGGAGGCATTTAAAGAAAAAAAAAATACTGAATAGTAAACTTTCGGAAAGACTGTTAACCCAAAACCTGTAGACCAGAGTTATGGGTTGGTCGCCTTTTCCTCCTATGATAATTACATGGACAGATAGGCGGTCCGGTCGCCGTATCGCATAACAATAGATATTAAACAGGAAAACTAAGAAGATTCTGTAGAGTCAAATTTTTAGATAAACCCCAGTAGTAAACAAACAATTCATCATTCTTATAAGGTTGAACCAGCCTCACAGAAACGAAATATGATATCGACATTTCAGAATAATAGCACTGAGCAAAGAAGCCGTAAGAAAATTGAGATTACCATCAAATGCACAGAACCATTATCCGAAATGGAAAAACGGAAAATCACCCACAGCATTGTATAATTATGAAATTAATTCTTGAGTACAGGAACTTTTAGAAACAAAAATAGATCAAACTGTAAGGAAAACACAACGCCATACACACAATCATCGGATAGGTATGTGGTAAACATTTAACGGTGAAAATATATGGGAAACCCCAATTTTCCAGAGGTGATACAATACATAGTTAAGAGTTCGGGCAAGTATAACCCCAGCCCTTCAGCAACAGTATGAATTTTACATACAAAAGTTTGAGAAATGAAACTCTGAAGATAAAAACCCTTTCGAGAGTTTGATACACCACATCCTGTCGGCGTGAGGCCGTAAACATGGGTTAACTGCCATTAAATCCTGAAATGTTACATAACAGCTTGGTTATACATTCATTCTCAAGCCTTTCTGACTCCACACTCTCGCTAATAATAAAGTAAGCCGAGGAGGGTGTAAGGGTTCAATCCCTACACGATAAATACCTGTAATTACGCGCCAGGAGTTCGGCCGTTGCCGCGAAGAACTTGAATAAGACTGGGAATTACCAAGTGGGTATAGGAAGTTACAATCCATACCTTCCACACCAAGAAAACCTTAGCAAATGGAAAGAACAGAAACGCGAAAATTATAAATTCAACATTCTTCCGCCAGCAAACCCAACAAGATTGTAACGAAGGATAATAATGGAGAAGACCGAAACGAAACCTACCCAGAGGACAACCCAGAAGTAAAATAAATAATGTCACCAGATATCCATTCCTCTCTGGAAGGGAAAACAAACGAAGTTTTCTATGTATGAACGTTGTAAAAACAAAATTAGGATACCTATTATGGGAAGGAGGCCGCCTGGAGATCGCCTTGCAACGTTTACCAAGGAAGGCAGTCGAAACCCTGTGATTTTCTCCCAACCGCACCCCCTCCAGAACCATCGAACAGAGGCGCCAATGAATGGTGGAAACGGTTAGGACCCCAAGGTCATAGCAAACCCTAGACAACATTCACCATGGGATCGAATTCCATCAACGGGAGATCAAGTGCCACGTATGGGCGGTAAGTTCGAGCTAAGTGGCCAGGAGTTCCGGTCATCCAGATTAATTACGCAATAAACATATTAAAAACTGAGAATAAAGGTATGCCAAAAATGCTAAGGGTTCGGATAAGGCCTGTGGAAACAGGCGGTATCAACAAACCCAGGGACCTGGTGTTTAAAAGAAGATTAAGTGATATATTTAATCATTAGACTCGAAAACCGTAGCATCGATTAAAAACAAATTAAGTCCAGGATTAACCCTGTAGTACGTAAGGACCAATTACAGTACCGCAGCCAGGATTCGTATATAATGAATCTAGTTTAATGTTTAATTGAATCTATCAACACATGATGACTTCATTCGTATCATTCGAAATTCGAATTAGAGTAAACCTTATGCCTTGTTTATTTTGTGACTATGGTCTAGTTGGTAATTTTTTTTAAATTTTTAGTGTGATGACTGTTACAAGTGGTATCAGAGCAGTGTTACAACGCTGGGCCCTATTGGGTCGACTGACGTTACAAATTGTATGATTTCATGCACAGTCAGATAATTAATGGAACGACAACCAAGACGGACACCTTCACAACAGCAACAGCGAAATGCCGGAGAGATTCAACCCACACCAGAAGGAAACCCCAAAATGTGGGTTCAGCTGGGAATAGAGCAGTATCAGCGGTCTAACAGACTGATTGAAGAACAACAACATCAGACTCGCATTTTGTTACACACAGTACAACAGTTACATGAAGAGATGGAAAGAGTACGCAAGGATAATGCAAGGATGATGCAGGATCAGGAGAGGATCTTAAAGAGCCTCTCCGATAAACAAAATCAAAGGGTTGAAAAGCCCAGTGCTGACAGAGAGTTTCAAGAAAGAGACGAACAACAATCAGAGGAACAAGATACAGGCCGAAGAGAAAGAAGTGTGTCACAGCAAAGTCATCCAAACAGAAATTTTAATGAGGCTGAATCTGAAAATGAAGCTGAACGGAAGGAAAACAAAAAGCAGAAGGTGGAGCTGCACGAAGAATTCAGAAAGATAAAGCCACCTACGTTCGATGGCGAAAAGGAGGAAGTGGCAGAAGCATGGTTGATTAATATGAACAAATACTTTCAGGTGTATGATTATGACAGTGGTCTTAAGGCACGGTTAGCCATTTACCAGCTGAAAGATAAAGCCACCCTATGGTGGGAAGAAGTGAAGAATGTGCGGGGAATAGAGGATCAGGAAGTGACATGGGATAAGTTCCAACAGTACTTCAAAGACAAGTACTTGACTGAGCGTTTCTATGATGAAAAGGCTCGAGAATTCCATGATTTAAGGCTAGGACAATTGACCATGGACGAGTTCATCACTAAGTTTACATCATTACTGCGCTATGTACCGTACTTAAGAGATGAGAAGGCCAAGGTTCAGAGATTTCTGAGCAGTTTACCTGCCCATATGAAGGAGCGTATCGAGTTTGTTAACCCTAAGACAATGGATGAGGCCATCAGAAAGGCAAGGCTGTGTTATCAACAAGCAAAAAATAAAGTGGACCAAGGTAAAGGGTGGCAATCAAAGAAGGAAAATAGAAACAGTGCTGGTTTCAAAAGGGGCAAAACCAGTAACTTCAGAAGCTCATCCAGGAGTTCAGTTAATAAGCAATTCGGTAGGAACCATCAGAGGATTAGATGGCTGGGGGAAGACAAGACGGTGGAAGTTTCAAATAAACCTGAGCAACCTCACAACCAGAGGCCACCTCTGCAGTGTTGGGGCTGCGGGGTAGCACATTACTATCGAGATTGCCCACAGCGGGGTAAAGCTGAAGCAGTAACCAATTTGCAGGAGGCCTCTACTGTGGGAGATATTGCCAGAAGCATACCCAGAATTAACGCAACATTGGAGGACCGGCAAGCTGACTTTCAACCCACCATGATAGAGCTGGAAGGTAAATTGTCATCCCAAACTGTTTCTGTTTTGGTAGATCCAGGCGCAAGTCTAAGTTATATAAGTCCTAAATTAGTGGAAATCTGTAAACTATCAAGTCAAAAATTTAAAAAGAGCTGGTTGGTTCAGTTATCGACAGGAGCTAAAAGAAGAGTTAGTGCCAAAATATCAGATTGTGCATTGCAAATCGGTGGACAGCAGTTAAGGGTAGATTTAAATATTCTTCCTTTGGGATCCTATGACGTATTGTTGGGTATGGATTGGTTAGAGAAACATTGGACTCTCATCGACTGCAAGGAAAAGATAGTTTACTACAGAGATCAGAATGGTAATCGCCAAGAAATTCAGGGCATAAAGAAGCCTGTACGTCTGCGTCCAATTACCGCTTCCCAAATGGCAAAATGCATGAGAAAGGGATGCCAGCTGTACGCCATACAAGTTGGACTATCTGAGTCTAAGGATAAAGCAGCTGTGTTAGAAAACATACCTGTAGTACAGCAATTCAAGGATGTATTTCCTGAAGAAATACCAGGATTACCACCTAAAAGAGATGTTGATTTCACAATAGAGTTGCTACCAGGAGCTTCTCCAATTTCGCGAACTCCCTACCGTATGAGTGTGCCAGAATTGACTGAGCTAAAAATGCAGCTTCAGGAATTATTAGATAAGGGGTATATACGACCCAGTGTGTCACCTTGGGGAGCACCAGTATTGTTTGTTAGGAAAAAGGATGGAACCATGCGCATGTGCATGGATTACCGACAGTTAAATAAGCTGACTGTTAAGAACAGGTATCCCCTACCCCGTATTGATGACCTGTTTGACCAGGTAAAGGGAGCTACTATGTTCTCAAAAATTGATTTGCAGTCCGGATACCACCATATCAGAATTAAGGATGAAGATATACACAAAACTGCTTTTCGCACCAGGTATGGCCACTATGAATTCGTGGTATTACCTTTTGGGCTAACTAATGCACCAGCCACCTTTATGAGACTGATGCATAGTATTTTCCACCCTTATTTGGATAAATTTTTGTTAATTTTCATTGATGACATACTGATTTATTCTAAGAATGCGGAGGAACATGAAAAGCATCTGCGTATGGTACTGGAGATGTTAAGGAAACATCAGTTGTATGAAAAATTCAGTAAATGTGATTTCTTCAAAGAAGAAATACAGTATCTTGGACATGTAATATCAAAGAAAGGTATAGCGGTAGACTCGGAGAAAATTAAAACTATCATGGAATGGAAGGTGCCACAGAATGTGGCAGATATACGATCATTTATGGGCCTCGCTGGCTACTACCGGCGATTTATAAAAGGGTTTTCGAAGATAGCTTTTCCCATTACTACTTTACAAAGAAAAGGGAAAATATTTAAATGGACAAAAGAATGTCAGGAGAGCTTTGAAAGATTGAAGCAGTTGTTGACGACAGCACCTGTGTTAAGTGTAGCAGATCCGGATAAGGAATTCGAGATTTGTACAGATGCATGCAAGGAAGGATTTGGGGCTGTATTATCACAAGAAGGGAAGGTAATTGCATATGAATCCCGCAAGCTAAAATATCATGAGCAGCGATATTCAGCTTATGATTTAGAGCTGACTGCAGTTGTGCATCCTCTCCGAGTATGGAGACATTACTTACTTGGGAAGAGGTTTGTGTTGAAGACTGATCATAGTAGTTTAACCAGCTATTTTAAACAAGCTGACTTAAATTCCCGGCAAGCAAGATGGAACGCTTTGTTGAGCGAATTTGATATTGATCTACAGCACGTGAAAGGAAAAGAGAACAAAGTTGCGGATGCATTAAGCAGGAAACTGCATAACCTTTATGAGTTATATGTCAACCAAATTGAAACCATATTTTTGGAACAAATCAGAAAAGAAGCAGACAAGGATCCTGAGTATAAATACTTGTGGAAGCAGACACAAGAATCTGAAGGAAAAGGTGGACAAGGGGATTATGAGATTAACCAGGACAGTTTGTTGATCTTCAAGAAAAGGATCGTCATTCCAAACAGAGTGGAACTAAAAACCAAGTTGCTGGACGAATATCACAGAAGCAATTATGCGGGGCACCCATGATATCAAAAGATGCTGACAGCTATAAGAAAGGACTACTGTTGGCCAGGCATGAGGAAGGATATAGAAAGCTATCTAACCAAGTGTTTAGAGTGCCAACAAGTGAAAGTAGAACATCGGCACCCAGCGGGCTTAATGCAGCCTATACCCATTCCCGAATGGAAATGGGAGGTGATCTCATTAGATTTTATCACCGGGTTACCAAAATCAAAACGAGGTAATGATTCCATAATGGTAGTTGTGGATAGACTAAGTAAGTCGGCACATTTCATACCTGTCCAATCCACCTATAAGACAGTACAGATAGCAGATCTATTTATGCGTGAGATCTTCAGACTGCATGGTATTCCTAAGACCGTTATCTCAGACAGAGATGTAAAATTCACATCAGCTTTTTGGAAAGTGCTGTTTACAGGATTAGGAACGCAAGTACATTTTAGTACTGCATACCACCCGCAAACAGACGGTCAGACTGAGCGAGTGAATCAAGCACTGGAAGAAATACTGAGAATGTATGTCATGCAACAACCAGTTAAATGGGAGGAGTACATACACTTGATAGAGTTTGCATACAACAATGGTTACCAAGAATTGTTAAAGATGAGTCCATTTGAGGCGCTATATGGGTGGCAATGCAGAACTCCCATTAATTGGAGCAGCCCAGAGAATAGACTCATGCTAGGACCAGACATGCTAGTAGAAATGGAAGCAGAGGTGAAGAAAATTCGACAGAATTTGAAAGTAGCACAGGACAGGCAAAAGGTGTACGCGGACAAAAGAAGGTCATACCGTGAGTATGAGGTTGGCGATCATGTGTATGTTAGAATTAAGCCAAAGAAGAGTACACTAAGATGGGCCTCTTGTGCAAAATTGGCACCTCGATTTTGTGGTCCTTTCCAGATACTGGAATGAGTAGGACCAGTAGCGTATCTCTTAGCCCTTCCTAGCCATATTCGGGTGCATAACGTCTTTCATGTATCATTATTGAAACGATATGTTCATGATCCAAGACACATAATCCATTGGTAGAACATTCAGGTAGAGGGTAAGCATAGTGGTTCAAATAATAACATGATGATAAAGACGTATTTGATTAATCTAAGTTTATTGTGTGCAGGTAGAACCGGACGGAGAATTTCTGGTCGAGCCCCACAGTATAATAGACCGGAGGGAAATCATGCTCCGGAAACGAGCCATCGCCCAGGTTAAAGTGCAGTGGAAGCACTTTGGACCAGAGGAGGCTACCTGGGAAGACGAGAGTTTCGTCCGTGAAGCTTATCCTGAACTTTTTTCTGAGCTAGAATAAGAACACCGGGGACGGTGTTCTCTCCCAGAGGGGGAAAACTGTAACCACCCTATTAGCCGCTGACTAATGGTTACGCTTTATTGATTAAGGATGAATTAATTAAAATATCTGAACAAAACTATTTTTGATTTTTGAATAAAAGATTTACTATGGAATTAGTTTTCATGAGTAAAAATTGATGGTAAAAAGAAATATAACTCAAGATCTAGAATTAGTTAAAAAAAATGTTCCCACAGTTACCCAAAAAAGAAACTCTGGAATAAATAAGGATTCCAAGGAGTTTTGGGGTTCTTGGATATGAGGAGAAAAGACTCTGTGAAACTGGAAAAAGAATTCCAGAACAGACTGTCTGTTGGGTTGGAGATTTGGACCGGATTGTCCCGAGATCTCCCCAGAATTCTATTCCACTGGAATAGGAGGGTTGGACCGGATTGTCACGAATCTCTCCTACAGAATAGCGTATAACGCTCCAGACTTGAAGCTATGGGGAGAGCAGTGGGACGTAATTCCCCAGCTCGTGGTAGGGAGGCAACAGGTACCATCAGTCATATTTAAATTTAAATGAGTAAGATGCAGATAACCCTTGTCTTTTGTAAAGTAGGAAAAGAAGTTGTTTTCTGGCTGTTCCTACTCTACTGTTATAATAAGACTGTTGGTAAAATAGTGTTGTTTTATTTTGTCTTTCTGTCTTATTGAAACTGTTGGAAGAACTGATAGAATCTAGAAGGAAACTGTGATATATTTCTGAGTTTTTATTATAGAAGCTAGTGAATTAATCCTGGAAACCCTGAAACCCATTCTTTCTTTCTTGAGTTATTCCTCGTGAGTAGGAGGCATTTAAAGAAAAAAATACTGGATAGTAAACTTTCGGAAAGACTGTTAACCCAAAACCTGTAGACCAGAGTTATGGGTTGGTTGCCTTTTCCTCCTATGATAATTACACGGACAGATAGGCGGTCCGGTCGCCGTATCGCATAACAATAGATATTAAACAGGAAAACTAAGAAGATTCTGTAGAGTCAAATTTGTAGATAAACCCCAGTAGTAAATAAACAATTCATCATTCTTATAAGGTTGAACCAGCCTCACATAAACGAAATATGATATCGACATTTCAGAATAATAGCACTGAGAAAAGAAGCCGAAAAGACCACCAATACCTTCAACTAACACAGTAAGAAAATTGATATTACCATCAAATGCACAGAACCATTATCCGAAATGGAAAAACGGTGAATCACCCACAGCATTGTATAATTATGAAATTAATTCTTGAGTACAGGAACTTTTAGAAACAAAAATAGATCAAACTGTAAGGAAAACACAACGCCATACACACAGTCATTGGATAGGTATGTGGTAAACATTTAACGGTGAAAATATATGGGAAACCCCAATTGTCCAGAGGTGATACAATACATAGTTAAGAGTTTGGGCGAGTATAACCCCAGCCCTTCAGCAACAGTATGAATTTTACATACAAAAGTCTGAGAAATGAAACTCTGAAGATAAAAACCCTTTCGAGAGTTTGATACACCACATCCTGTCGGCGTGAGGCCGTAAACATGGGTTAACTGCCATTAAATCCTGAAATGTTACATAACAACTTGGTTATACATTCATTCTCAAGCCTTTCTGACTCCACACTCTCGCTAACAATAAAGTAAGTCGAGGAGGGTGTAAGGGTTCAATCCCTACACGATAAATACCTATAATTACGCGCCAAGTGGTGGAAAATATTTCTAGAGTGATCAATTTTCTTTCGTATCTTTGGAAAAGGTTCGATAGAAAACAAGGCTTCTATCCTACTTTTATTGATGAGCATCTTCACGTTATAGATGAAATGAAAATTAATGTAAGATACTTGTTGCATGTTCACATGAGGGAGGTCGGGAGAAAATAAAGAAGGGATTTATATTAAAGCATTAAGTATCGTGATCATTATCCTATGATTTTAATTGGTATTCCTTTTGTTGTCGGTCTAGTTGTGTTCTGCAAGAGGCTATTTGATAAATGACTTTTGATAGAGAGTTTCAAGTCCATTTTTGTAGTGGGATTTTTTGATGTGAAGATAACAAGAAATATATGTTAATTTAAATGTTATTTCTTTGGTTGCACTGATGGTGGAATTGAATATAACTTTAGTTTATTAACTCATTCGATTTATAATATTAACATTCAGTAAGGTTGCTTGATCACTTGGGGTTTATAATATTAATAATCATGTGACTTTATGAACCCTTCATGTTTAAAATATTAAGTCTTAGGATTTATTAAGCTCTTTTGTTTTTAATATTGATCCCTTGGCCTTATTGATCACTTAGGTTATTAATATTTATCCCGTGGGTTCACCAATTCCTTTGGTTTATAATATTAAACCGTTAGGTTTATCAATTCTTTTGGTTTATAATATCAATAATCCCTTATGTTTATTAATCCCTTGAGTTTAAAATATTAATTCTTTGTGTTTATTAATTTCTTTGGTTTTTTATATTTTTTTATTAATTTTATTGATCCTTCAACTTTATTAATCAGTTGAGTTTATTAATAGTTTTTATTTATAATATTAATCTGTCACGTTCATAATATTAATAATCTCTTTCGTTTATCGATGTTTTTTTTTTATAATATTAATAATCCCTTTGGCTTATTGATGTTTTATGTTTATAATATTAATATTTCCCTGTATTTTTTTATCCATTCGGTTTATAACATTGATCCCTTAAGTTTTCTAATTATTTCGGTTTGTAATATTATTGCCTTCAGTTTATTATATCCAAATATTATGGGTTAAATATTAATCCTACATTTTAATATTAATGCATGGTCCAATGTCACATTATGAAAAACATTTTCTCAATATGAAAATAAACCATGGGAAACATTGTTAATCAGCTTTAGCCATAGTCGATCAATGTCTTCAATGGTCGAATGTCACATTGTGACAAATATTACCTCAATATGAGAATCAATCATGGCCCACCATGGTCATACTTGGTCCAACATCGCATTGTGACAACAATTGTCTTAATGTTTAATTCAAGACAACAATAGGAGCAACAATTGTCTTAATGTCGTACTTTGGGTTTATAATATTAATCTCTTTGGTTTATTATTATTCCTCTCGGTTTATAATAGTAATAATCATGTGAATTTATCAATCCTTTTTATTTAAAAAATTAATTCCAAAGATTTATTAATCTCTTTATTAACCATGCGAGTTTCTCATTCATTTGTATTTAAAATATTTATTCCTAGGCTTTACTAATCTCTTGTGTTTTTAATATGGATCTCTTGGCCTTATTGATCTCTTATGTTTTTAATATTTTTCCCTTGGGTTTACTAATTCCTTTGGTTTATAATATTAAGCCCTTGGGTTTATTAGCTATTTTTGTTTATAATATTAATAATCCCTTGGGTTTATTAATTTCTTGATTTTAAAATATTTATTCTTATGGTTTATTAATTTCTTAGGGCTTTAGTTTTGAAATATTTGTTCCTAGGGTTTGTTAATCTCTCTTATTTTTAAACATGATCCCTTGGCCTTATTGATCCCTTAGATTTTTAATATTTTCTCCTTGGGTTCACCAATTCCTTTGGTTTATAATTTTAAACACTTGGGTTTATTAGTTCTTTTGGTTTATATTATCAATAATCCATTATGTTTATTAATCTCTTTAGTTTAAAATATTAAATCTTATGTTTTATTAAATTCTTAGGTTTTTTGGTTTAAACTATTAATTCTTAGAGTATATTAATTTCTTGACTTTAAAATATTTGTTCATAGTTTTTATTAATATCTTCGTTTATTAAAATCTATTGTTTTTAATATTGAGTCCTTGGCCTTATTGATCCCTTACTCTTTTAATTTTATCCATTGGGTTCACAGATTCCTTTCATTTCTAATATTAAACCGTTGGGTTTATTAGTCCTTCTGGTTTATAATGTTAATAATCTCTTGTGTTTACTAATATCTTAAGTTTAAAATATTGATTCGTATGTTTTATTAATTTATTATGTTTTTTAGTTTAAAATATTAAGTATTATGGTTTATTAATCTCTTGCGTTTTTAATATTGATGCCTTGGCCTTATTGATCCCTTATGTTTTTAATATTTATCCCTCGGATTCACAAATTCCTTTGGTTTATAATATTTAAACCTTGGGTTTATTAGTTTTTTTTCATTGTATTATTAATAATATCTTGGGTTTATTAATCTTTTGAGTTTAAAATATTAATTATTAGACTTTATTAGTTTCTTAAGTTTTTGGGTTTTAAATATTAATTCTTATGGTTTATTAATCTCTTAAATTTAAAATATTAATTCTTAGGGCTTTTAATCTCTTGAGTTTAAAATATTTATTCTCAGGTTTTTTTAATTTCTTGGTTTACAATATTGATATTTATCTTTTGCTTCACCAATTCCTTGGGTTTATAATATTAAACCCCTAGGTTTATTAGTTCTTTTAGTTTGTAATATTAATAATCCCTTGGGATATCGGTAAGAGATATATACTTGTTATAAATAACAATATAATACTTTTATTTTGCTATTTTTGAATTATATTATAGTTTGATTTAAAACTATTAATATATTGAAAAACATAAATAATATATTATTATTATACATTTTATTATTAAATATTATATATATATATATATATATATATATATTAGGTTAATATATAATATGCATATAGTTAAAATACATGTGGTGGGTGGTGAATATAGGTCTATCGAGGTATATTAACCAATGTGGTTGTAAATCTATTTTATATATCAACCACATTGGTAAATATGATTGTACTAATATTAAAGACAATCACACTTTTCACACCTTCTTTCACTATTATTTTGAGTGTTGCAATGAAGAATGAGAAAGAAAAGGGAGATGGCTGCAAGTATAAGTTGTTATATTAAAGACAATCCTGATTCTACCGTGGAAAATGCTTATAATAAAATCGAGGGAATCCTTCATCTCGCCCTTGAGGAATTGAATTGGGAGTTTCACAATGAGGACAGTGTACCATTGTGTTGCAAAAAATTAACTTTCAATATAATACGAGGCGTTCAATTTGTTTTCAGATACCGTGATGGCCTATCTGTATCGAACAAGTAAAGGATCGGATATTCAAACTTTTCGTCGACCAAGTGCCTATTTAAGTCGAGTAATAATGACCCTATTAGTAAATGCAAGTATGTTTTTAATGTCTTATGTTTTGAAATTTTTGTGCGGATTGATTAAATAGGTTGCTCAGGATGAGAGTAACAAGGTTTGTGCGAGTGTTTATAGCCCTAGTTTTTCGTAGTTATGCCATGTGAACTATTGAGTTGTTTTCCAGTTAAATCAAATGAAAAATGATAAGTGAAATGGAAACACATTGAAAATAAGTTCAATGTCGTGAAAAATATTTTGAAATGGAAATTTAATATATATAATGGTCAAGACAGTGAAGTATTATTCCATAGAGACAATGATATCTAGCAGAACCACTACTATGGGTTGTTTCATCTCTCTTTAGTATTATATGACTCTTAATGTATAAAATTAGTAAGAGATTGTTTCATCTTCTTATTTAGTATTATATAACTCCTAATTTAATACGAGTTAATCAATTTCTTATTTAGTATTATATAAATTTTAGTTGAATATGATTTGATTGAAAATTCAATTTATAGCTGTCAAACTTCAATATTTTGGGTGCCCCATAGATTGTTGATGGTGCTGAGGCTATTTCCACCATTTAAAACATGATTCATACACTAATACTCCAATATTTTGTTATTTTGTTTTACCTAGATTCCTGCCACTTTTAAATGTTCACACAATTCCTCTGTCTCAACAAACTTCTCCTCCTTCAAAATTATAAATAAAAATGAATTATAAAAAAATAAATATATTTCTATAATATATTAAATTGTTTCCTTGAATATAATTATAGTCATAAATTCATGTCAATCATTTTACACTTTCTTACTAAATAACATCATCACTTTAAAAAATATCAATTAAATCATACTTATATTTCAAATAAATCTACTTTTATATATAAATAATGTCATTGCATTCAATATATACAACTTCTATGCAAGGCTATGAATATAATATATTAATTGCAAAGAAATGTCGATACCTTTTCTTGAGCTAATATCATTAAACCTAAATTTCATAGAATTTTGCATACATCTTTTCACATATTGTAGTATTATTATGGTTTATATAATCATATGATCTAAAGAATTGTCTAACCAAACCATTTTTTATGGACAAGGTGAGAATGAAATACATGAAAAGTTGCAAAAATTAAAAACTCTACGATGGTAATCTTATAACTAGTTGGAAAAGTAAAAATATTTAGTAACAATATATGTAATTTAAATTATTATTAAATTGCTAAATTTTATAATTTATTTTCATTAACCAAAAGTGATGGATATATGAAGAGTTCATCACATGTTATATACACTCAAAGATTAGTTATGCTCTAGTGTGAATTGACATTTAATTTTTTTTTATAGAAGGTAAAAGATATTTGGACTTGTACACAAGGCATAATATCATATAATAACATTGTTGAAGTCTTCAAAATTATTCAGGTTATTATATACATTGTTTTTCTAGATTACTTCTTTGGCATTATACCTATAATAAGGTATACTAATAAAAAAGATCGATATATTATATATAATGGTAGAATGTGTAATAAATTTTAATATTTTAATAATTTTATTGGATACTAGAAATGATAAAAATAAATTATATAATTATGAAAAACACAAATTATTATTAATTATGGATTTATTGAATACAATTTAATTACATTTTTATCTAGGTTGGAGAAGGATTAAATTTGGGGAGGTGAAAATTTTTTTAACAAAGAAAACTAGAGTAAGAAAAACTTGAATGTTTTATTTTTGTTATTTCATAAAATCATTTTAAACCCTTTCTGTATTATGCATGGAGAAGAGAGATAAGAAATAAATATCCATCTCTTCCTTTGAGAGATAGATACCACCATTCTAGCTAAGTCTTGTTATACAATATTCTGCTATTCATTTATTAATAGAAGTTGGGTTTTCACCATAATTCTACTATATTTATTTTTGTGTCTATTTCATTTCCTGCCCTACATTTTATTTGATTTAGTGTATTAATGGAGTGGTATGAGAAATATGCTCTTTGTTATTTATATATGCATGTTCCTGACCAAGTGAGGGTACAAAGGGTCGGGTCTTTCACTAATTTACTTGGGAATGATTGATGTTTCCAACTCAAGTGACCTTTATGAAAGAAGAAAATAAGATGAGCAACAAACCCAATTGATTTGTTTCTCATGGTAAACTATTCAGAAAATGGATTTTTTTACCAAGATCCTTTAATCACATCCAACAACATCTGAAGCACGATCAATGAACTACAATCTCAAAGGTCAGAAACTCATATTAGCATTGATATTTACTTATTTGAAGGCTAAATCAATGAGCAATAATTTAAAAGATGGGAAAATCATATTAACATTGATATTTCATTATTTGAAGGCTAAATCGATAAGTATGGTTTAGAAAAATGATCCATGCCATTGATGAAAAAACTGTGACTTGGGAAGATTTTCAAGTCAAGTTTAAAAACCGTTATTTGAACGAACGTTATTATGATGATAAAGCAAAGGAATTCCATGAACTTAGACTGGGATAGCTCACTATTGATGATTTTTTCACCAAGTTTACAAATCTGTTAAGATATGTCCCTTACATTCGGGAAGAGAAGGCAAAGGTGCAAAGTTTTTTGAACTGTTTTCCTGTCGTGTAAAAAGAGAAGATCGAGTTTGATAACCCAAAAACTATGAACGAAGCAGTGAGGAAAGCTAGATTATGCTACCAGCAGTTTAAAGGAAAGGGTGAGCATGGAAAAGGATGGATAAACAAAGGTGAAATCAAAGGAAAGAAACAGAAACTAGCTTACTTAAATAATTTTGGTAGGGATCATCAGCGGAAAAAGTTTAATAAACCAAAAGAAATCCAAACTGCTCAGTCCCAAGTTGGTTCCAAACAACTAGATGGAGAAAGTAAGAAGGAAGGCACAGTTAAAATGAGGGATCCTTTGAAATGTTGGGGTTGTGTAGAACCTCATCTCTTGAGGGATTGTCCCCACCGAAATATTCAGATGATTATGAGGGATCGAGAAGGTACCACCATAAATGATATAGCAAGAAATATACCCACTATCAGTGCAGCCTTGGAGAATTGACAAGTAGAACACCAAGCTACCATGGTTGAAATGGAAGGTAAGATTGCTGACCAATCTGTTACTTTTTTAATTGATCCAGGTGCTTCTTTGAGTTACATTAGCCCCCAAGTGGTAGAAAAATGCAATCTCAAAGCTGAAAATTTTCAGCAGTCTTGGTTGGTCCAGTTATCCACTGGCACTAAGAGGAAAGTAACTCATAAGTTACCTCAAACAACAATTAAATTAAATGATTTTCAGACAGAAGTAAATTTCAACATTCTTCCCTTAGGCTCATATGACTTGCTGATAGGAATGGACTGGCTGGAAAAGAGAAAGGCTATGATGAACTGTTGGGATAAAACTCTGCATTGCATAGATGAAGAAGGGAAACCTTTTATTCTCAAGGAAAAACCAAAACCCATCTCTGTAAGACAAATATTAGCACTACAACTTAAAAGAACAGCTAGGAAAGGATATCAAGTATATGCAATACATGTCGAAGAATTAGAACATCAACCTAAAGAAAACCTGCTGGACACTTTGCCAGTAATAAGAGATTTTAAGGAAGTTTTTCCGGATGAGATTCCTCATCTCCCCCAAAAAAGAGAGATTGACTTTTCAATCGATTTGATGCTGGGAGCAACACTTGTTTCTGGAGCCCTTATAGAATGAGTCCCCTTGAACTCATGGAGCTGAAAATGCAATTGCAAGAATTGTTGGATAAAGGTTATATTATACCAAGTGTGTCTCCTTGGGGAGCACCGGTGCTGTTCGTGAAAAAGAAGGATGGAACCTTTAGAATGTGCATTGACTATCGTCAACTGAATAAGTCGAAAATTAAAAACAGATACCCTTTGCCCCGAATTGATGATATTTTTGATCAAGTAAGAGGAGCTTTAGTATTTTCTAAGATTGATTTAAGGACTGGGTATCACCAACTCAGAATTAAAGAGGAAGACATTAGTAAAACAACTTTTCGAACCAGGTATGGTCACTACGAATTTGTAGTCCTACCTTTCGGCTTGACAAATGCCCCTGCCACCTTTATGTGCTTAATGAACAGTGTTTTAAATAATTACTTGGATAAATTTGTACTAGTGTTCATAGAGGATATTTTAGTTTATTAAAAAAGTGAGGAGGAGCACAAAGAGCACTTGAGGATAGTGTTGCAAACTTTGAAAGAAAACTAGTTATATGCCAAATTCAGTAAATGTGAATTCTATAAGGACAAGATCCAATACTTGGGTCATATTATTTCTGAACAAGGGTTGGTTGTTGACCCTGAAAAGATAAAAGCTATTAGAGAATGGTTGGTGCCAATTGATGTTTCAGCAGTGAGATCATTCATGGGGATTGCAGGTTATTATCATAGATTTTTGGAAAGATTTTCTACCATAGCATATCCCATAACCTCACTACAAAGAAAGGGTGTCAAATTTGAGTGGACTGAAAAATGCCAAAATAGTTTTGAAAAATTAAACTTAAAACTCACTACAGCCCCTATACTAAAGATTGCAGATCTCGATAAAAAATTTGTTGTGTGTACGGATGCCTGTAGAGAGGGGTTGGGAGGAGTCATGTTGCAAGAAAATTCGGTTATTGCATATGAGTCTAGGAAACTTAAAACACATGAACAGAACTATAGTGCATATGATTTGGAACTGGCTGCTGTAATTCATGCCTTGAAGATGTGGTGACACTATCTTCTTGGAAACAAATTTACATTGATGACTAATCATATTAGTCTTAAATATTTCTTTTCCCAAACTAATTTGAATGCTAGACAAGCCAGATGGCTATATTTTCTGAGTGAATTTGATATGGACATAAAACATATCAGAGGGAAAGAAAATAAAATTGTTGATGCTCTGAGCAGAAATGCTTGTCAAAACATAAACAGTATTGGAAGCAGTGCTAATTTTGAATTAGAAGAATTAGTGAAAAAGGTAGCAGAATAGGATCCAAATTATGAGAATCTACAGGTGAAAATACTAAAGGAGAGGGCTGAATACACTCAAAACCAAAAAGGGCTGATCTACTACAAAAATAGATTGTATATCCCCAATGTGGAAACTTTGAAAAAATAAATCCTAGATGAATATCGCAAACAGTCATATGCAGGGCATCCTGGATATCAGAAAATGCTAACAGCTTTGAAAAAGAAGTTTTTTTGGCCAGGAATGAAAAGAGATGTAGCAGAATATTTAGCTAGGTGCATGGAGTGTCAACTAGTTAAAGTTGAGCATCAGAATCCTGCTGGTCTTCTAAATCCTTTGCCGATTGCAGAATGGAAATGGGACACCGTCTCTATAGATTTCATAACACGGCTACCCAAAACCAAATACCAACACGACTCAGTGATGGTGGTAGTAGACACTTTAACAAAATCTGCACACTTCATAACTATGAAATCTACTTTTGGGATAGCCCAAGTAGCGGATGTGTTCCTGAAGGAGGTAGTACGACTCCATGGGGTCCCAAAGATGATTGTTTCGGACAGAGATGCTAAGTTCATAGCAGCATTTTGGAAAGGTCTATTTGGGGGCATGGGCACTAAGTTGAATTTTAGTACTGCCTATCACCCTCAGACCGATGGTCAGAAAGAGAGAACCAATCAGATTTTAGAGGATATGCTGAGAATGTATGTGATGGACATACCATCAAAATGGGAAGACTACTTGCACTTAGCTGAATTTGCCTATAATAACAGCTATCAATCCTCTATCAAAATGAGTCTGTTTGAAGCACTCTATGGGAGGAAATGTTGTACTCCTTTGAGCTGGAGTCAACCTGAGGATAAGCTAATGTTGGGACCAGATGCTTTACAAGAGATGGAAAGAATTGTTAAACAAATACAAAGAAACATCAAGACAGCACAAGATCGACAAAAAAACTATGCGGATAAGAAAAGAGTACATCGAGAATTAAAAGTGGGGGAGCATGTGTATTTGCGTATTAAATCCAAAAAGAGCACACTTTATGCTGGAAGTTGTGCAAAATTGGCTCCTAGATATTGTGGGCCTTTTGAAGTGTTAGAAAGGGTGGGACCAGTGGCTTATAAGCTGGCCTTGCCACCCCATGTTAAAGTTCATGATGTGTTTCATGTTTCATTATTAAAAAGATATGTACATGATGCTTCTCACATTGTTGATTGGAATGTGATATAGGTGGAACCAGAAGGGGAGTTCCATCTAGAGCCGCTTCAAATATTGTAGCGGGAAGAAATTGAATTGAGGAATAAAATGGTAGCAAGAGTAAAGGTGCAGTGGAAGCACTTTACTGCTGAAGAAGCTACTTGGGAAAGAGAAGCTGAGATGATGGAAAAATATCTATTTTTGTTTGAAAAATGAACTCTAGTAGTTAGTTATCAACACCGAGGACAATGTTTTCTTTCAAAGGGGGAATATGTAACACCCCTAGTTCTATGTTTCTTTCAAAGTTAGACATTTTAACTTTAATCCAAACGGGAGTGGATCCCAATGGATAAGAATTTTGTGTATGTAATTAAAAATTTAACTATGGAAATTAAATAAAATAATTCTGTGCAGATTGACCAAATGAGAATTATGAGATCACTTGCTAAATCCATGAGAATGGAAAGAGGCAAATACTTTCCCCAAAAATATTTCAAAAATCCTTGAAAGAATTTATTTCCAAATTAGATTTTGAGGAAAATATAGTTTCCCCAATGATGTGGAGAGTAGTTGGGAAGAGGTAAAAGGCTGGGAAAAGCAGAAAGCAGCTTTCAAAATCCCTAAATAAGGGAAGCCTAGGCAAACAGGAAGAAAAGCATCCTAATATTCTGGACGCAGAATTAGAAACAGGCTTTGGGGAGAAAAAGCTTAAATAAGTTATTCCTGAACAGATTAGAGGTTGGTTTGTTCTAGGATATGATCTCAGCTCGGGGGTGAGTTCTGTGGATAAAAGAACTCTAAGGCTGGGAGGATTGGTGAAGAGCAGAAGTGGTATGTCTAACATGCTTATGGATGGTTGAATTTGGTTGTTACTGTGTAGTGTGATTTAAGGCATTAGATGTTATTTTATTAAATGTTGAAACTGGTAGCCATAAATTTACAGAATTGTTTATATGAAATTAATCCTCTCATTCTGTGTAGTTGTATGGACAAGAGTTAAGGGAAAAAATAACCAGAAGTTCTAAACCTGCTAAAGGTTTAAATCTGGAGATTTATTTTACTCCCTTAACTTTATTATTGTATAGCTGTACTAAAATTCTGTAGAAAATGAAATCAAACTCTGTATTGAAATAGGAAATCTGAGGCAGAAAAACCAGCTATTAATATAAAAGAGACAGAAATCAATTATTATTATTGCACTAGGAAATGAATAATTTTGGTTGCATGAGTCCAAATATGATATAGAATTGTACAACAGTGAAGAAAGAAGAAAGCAGAAATGATAGGTTAAGTCCAGCGCAAGACTGATATGAAAAGTATAATTAATTAATACTAGGCAAAGAATGAAATTTTGGTCTAATACATTCTCATATCATGAAACTATCTAGGAGGTATATATATATATATATATATATATATATATATATATAGAACTAAATTTTTGTGTTAGAAATGAAAGTTTCACAACAGAAATATAGATGTCATCGATATGTCCTCAATAAGAAAAATTTTATTATATTCTACTTACTTGACAGGAAAGGTAAAACAAACCATGAACACCGAAATACTGTCATCTAAAATTATGTAATGGATTTCAGTTTAAATAGATTTCATTTTGTTACAACAAATGTAAACCATGTATTCGAATAAAGTATTCACTTAAACTTTGTTAAGAGTTTTACTGATCTATTTCCACTATTCTAATTGTACTCATAATGATAAGAAACACTAAGAACAGTAAACCCTTGTAATCCAGGAGTTAAATGAATAAGCACTCAGATAGATATTATTACCTCTCCTAATATTATACTGAAAGGAAAATTTTACTGGCCAGAATGTTATACCTAACTAGAAGCTAGTACACTCATCAAAAATATACAATGGTATAGATATTACTCAGAGAAAAGATATAAGTCGTAAGGTAGCATATAGAGACCATGGCAGAAAACAAAACAATTAGCAGAAAGAGGACTCAAACCCTATGCTTACATGTAGCCATGGAGAACATTAAAAATACCATAATTTAATATGTGTATAATTATTAAATGAAAACGCAGATTCGATTTGGAAATAAATAACCAGTGCGTGGCGACCATGGTGAACATGAGAAAATCCTACCTACTAATACACAATAAATAAACTGAGCCTTAAAAATTGAGCTCGATAGGTCTCACCGAGTGAGGAAAATCCATGCGCATGAGCTCTAAAGGGAAAAGAATACGGTATGACCAGACTATTGCATAGAATATCCATAGTATAAAAAAATTTAGACAGTCCCAATTACATTTATATGCACGACGAGGGTTATCAACTCCGCGCCACAATCAAACAACTTGAAGAGAAGTCTCAGATAGAAAAATAAACTAGAGCTAAAGCCAACCCATGCATATGGGAGGAGAGTACTAGAGAAACCGAAATTCTCTACGACGAGAAGGAGAACCAACCTGAATACACACACGAATACAAACACCTTAGAGCACAATGGAAATGGTTGATGAGAGCTGGGGACAGAGAGACAATTGTGATGGCAGGAAGTAGTTAAGTTACTTGTGGATATAAGAAACCCAACGCAAGGTTAGTATGGCAAAGACGAGGCCAGTATAAACTATGAACAAAAATTTCTAAACGCCATAACTGTATCAGAAATTACCTTGGAAAAGAGGACGTAGTATGGGCAAGTCCCAACCTTGAAATGGAAAGGAACCTAGGATAGTTAAATAAAAACAAAGACTTAGGCGGCTCAATGATAGTCAACCACAATGAAAAAAAAAATTTGAAGCCTGAACACGAAATATGGCATTACCTCACAGGAAGAATTAAATCAAATCACTGTGAAGGGTTCGATATAGTATGAATACGCTCAGTCCGTGAAGCTAATCACCAATGTGGCAGAGGATCAATAGTCCAAACTTATTCTGTAGAGAAAATAAAATAAAATAAAATCGTGAATATAGTAAGAGATGTATACAACGAAGAGCATGAGTAAATTCAAGCTAGAGGTGACGTTCTAAGAAGAACAATTGACCTATGACCCTTTCCTCTGTGTGCCAAACGAGTAACGGTGTATCTCCAGAGGTTCGATAGCATGTTTGTCGATACCCTGTGCAGAAAAATCGAGCCGTGAAACTGTCAAGAACCAAATGGAGATAGCAACAAGAGAAAATTCTCCATTAAGTAGATGTTAAACCCTAACGCATCCAAACCATACATATGGCACGATCTGGGAGATGCATACTGGAAACTAGGGTTAGGTCAATAAAAAAAATCGGAGGTTGTAATGGCGTATTGATAACCTTTACGCATCTGAGCCCGGGAAATAAATGTGAAAATGACTTCTATGTACAAATATTCGGCTCGAGAAGGGGTAGCAGATGCGAGGTAAGGTAACAAAGAGCTGGCGTTCAACAACAGTAACCAAAAAGGTACATAATAACAATTAAATATATTTTAGAGTGAGACAAAATCTCCACGGGAGTCGACGCCTTAAATGAAATCGTGCTCTGGGTAAATATCTTGGGATCGTTACAATTCAATTCCAGATTGCATATACCATCTCACGCAAGCCAGATGTGACAATCCAATATATGTATCGATTTAATGCGGTTGCAAATAATAACCATATGTGTACACCATATATTCATACAGTCCACGTAATAATTCCATAAAACATTCCTATCGAACTTTAATGAAAATCGATCTCGACATAGGAGTTCGAATAATAAAAGGGAATGCATGACAATTCGAAAGAAGTGATGAGTTTTATTAACATAGGTAAAGGTGGTAAACCATCGTTTAAATACCTGCAACCAACTTACAACGCAAAGAATGATATAGGTGTACCCTCATGCCGAGGTGATATGTACTTAAAATGGGGCAAATCAAATTAGGGTGGATGTGTATATATGATGATATACAACAGAAAAAAAGAAAAAGAAAAAAAAACAATTTTATAACAATCATATATCAAGCAAGAAAATCAATTTCATCATAGGTGCAGATTGTAGTAAAGGTTGTGGTAGAGAAGTGATTATTCAAGAAAATAGGAATATGCATTTCTATTATTAGTGTAAGAAAAAAAAAAAAATTGGGGTCAAGTTGGGAGACATGACATTAGTATAAAAATAAGTTTGATTTGGTTACCATACATCTAGTTTATTTGTACTTTTATTTATTTCTCGTATCTCTTTTTTTAGCTTTCATAAATATAACTTCCGGTTATGAGGAAAGGATAAATATTATAAATATATTGATTATAATTGGGCGAGAATTTAAAATATTTACTTACATTACATCTACACATGTACCTTATCTTGAGGTTGTAGAAGTGAAAACATACAACAACAAGAAATGGAAAATGGTTGAGAAATATATATATATATATATATATATATATATATATATATATATATATATATATATATATATATTAAATGAGACATTCACAACGGTTAGGTTCAGTGGGAGCGATTCCTTGAGTCTTATCAGCAAGAAGCTGAGTGGATAGCAAATTCACATGTGCCTACGTGTGCCTACGTTTAATGAATACATAAACAATTCTCATGGTAACACGGGGATGTGTATTATAAATTTTATTTTGGTTCTCTTGATGGGTGAAATTCTCCGGAAAAAAATTCTGGAGCAAATACATTATCCTTCTAAGATCCAGAAGCTCATCGAATTCATCTCCAAAATTATTGATGACTTAAGAGATTTTGAGGTATTTTGCATATAAATTTACATTTATTTTGGAAGGTTTTAAACGAGATCAAATACAAAACACTCACTCACATTTTTTGCACTTGCTTTCACTATTGAAATGAAGGATGAGAAGGAATGCGGGGAGATGGCTTCAATTATATGTTGTTATATTAAAGACAATCACACTTTTCACAATTGCTTTCACTCTTGAAATTAAGGATGAGAAGGAACACGGGGAGATGACTTCAAGTATAGGTTGCTATATTAAAGACAATCACACTTTTCACACTTGCTTTCACTGTTGACATGTAATTTGTGGGTTGAATATTGTTTTGTGAATGGTGCACTTGGTTATGTGAAGGAAATATTTTAATGCCTACCTCTAAGCCACCTCAGCTTCCGATGTTCACAACTATTTTTTTTGATAAGTATGTTGGTGTTCCATTTGATGCAAGCAATCCAAAAATTTTACATATCACACCGGTGATAAGAGGAAAATGAAAACAAATTCCTTTAAAGATGGCATGGGCTCTTACAATCCACAAGTCACAGGGCTTGACTTTAGAATGAGCATCAATTGATATCGGGAATAAATAACAGTAAGGTCTGACCTTCACAGCCATATCAAGAGTGCGATCAATTGATGGTTTACGCATTGCACCGCCTTTCACTTTTTAGAATTATTGCATGATGAAAGATACTACATATGTTTCAACCAAGAAGAGAGAAGAGGAGTGATTGAATTCCATATCGCTATGACATGCAACTATTAATACTCTTAACTCTTTATAGAATTCTTTTTGAATTTCTTTTATTGTCCTCTTTATTTACTTTTAATATATTATGATAAATTAATAAGATGGATACATTCATCATATTCATAGTAATATTTTGGAAAGTTCTTTACATCGTTTTTCATGTTGTTCAATTTACTTATTTCTTTTAAGTGGTTTTTGTTATTTTTTTTACAATGAACCATTCAGCGATAAAAAATGAGTTATATGATCCAATAATTAAAAATAAAGAATTGATTCCATATCTATAAGACATGTAACTAATAATATTGTGACATATTTATAGATTTTTATTTATTTATTTATTTTTTACTCTTTATTTACATTTACTGTAATAATGATTTTCATGTACTAATGAAATAAATAAATTCATCATATGTGAGAAAGTTGTTACATCATTTTTCATGTTGTTTAATTTAACTCCTTTTTTTAAGTCACTATCGTTCTTTTGTTTACAATGGACCATTCAAACATATACAACCAGCTATATGAGCGAGTCATTAAAAATCAAGGTTGAAGTGCATATTCCTACGACATGCAACTAATAATATTTATGAATGCAGTTTGCTAAATATGTTGTGGTTTGGTTCAATGGAAACATATTTATATTTCATATTTATATTAAAATAGCATTAATATACACATTAACATTAATTTAAATATAAATATATAACTACTAACATTATTAATATTTGATTTTAAACATTAGGTTAAAACAATTGTGATTTCTTGTTGATTATTGTAATAAGGGCCATATCACTCATTTAATTTTATCACTCATTTCATGTGCCAATATGTATTTCTAATTAGGTTTATATTTGTAGAAATTTTATATAATTTGGTTGATGTAGCGTTACGTTATTTTATAGCATGACGTTTTTAAGATTAAGTTTTTTAACAATAATAAAAATGGGGTGTTATGTGTGTGTGTGTGTGTGTGTGTGTGTGTGTTCTTAGATGATTATGTGTATGTGTGTATTAATTTTAATTTTGTCATTTTTCCTTTCAAACTCATATGTGTAAAATAATTATGGCATCTATTATAATTAAGTGGTGCAAAATATTTCTAGAGTGATCAATTTTCTTTCATATCTTCGGAAAAAGTTCGATAGAAAATGTGGCTTCTATCCTGCTTTTATTGATGAGCATCTTCACGTTCTAGATGAAATGAAAATTAATGTAAGATAATTGTTGCATGTTCACATGAGGGAGGTTAGGAGAAAAATAAGAAGGGATTTATTTGAAATCATTAAGTATCGTGATCATTATCATATTGATTTTAATTAGTATTCCTTTTGTCGTCGGTCTAGTTGTGTTCTTCAAGAGGCTATTTGATAAATGACTTTTGATGGAGAGTTTCAAGTCCATTTTTGTAGTGGGATTTTTTGATGTGAAGATAACAAGAAATATATGTTAATTTCAATGTTATTTCTTTGGTTGCACTGATGGTGGAATTGAATATAAATTTAGTTTATTAACTCATTTGATTTACAATATTAACAATCAGTAAGGTTGATTGATCACTTGGGGTTTATAATATTAATAATCCTGTGACTTTATCAATCCTTCATGTTTAAAATATTAAGTATTAGGATTTATTAAGCTCTTTTGTTTTCAATATTGATCCCTTGGCCTTATTAATCGCTTAGGTTATTAATATTTATCCCGTGGGTTCACCAATTCCTTTGGTTTATAATATTAAACCCTTGGGTTTATCAATTCTTTTGATTTATAATATGAATAATCCCTTATGTTTATTAATCCCTTGGGTTTAAAATATTAATTCTTTGTGTTTATTAATTTCTTTGGTTTTTTATATTTTTTTATTAATTTTATTGATCCTTCGACTTTATTAATCAGTTGATTTTATTAATAGTTTTTATTTAGAATATTAATCTGTCAGGTTTATAATATTAATAATCTCTTCGGTTATTGATGTTTTTTTTTATAATATTAATAATCCCTTTGGCTTATTTATGTTTTATGTTTATAATATTAATATTTCCCTGTATTTTTTTATCCATTCGGTTTATAACATTGATCCCTTAAGTTTTCTAATTATTTCGGTTCGTAACATTATTCCCTTCAGTTTATTAATCCAAATATTATGGGTTAAATATTAGTCCTACATTTAATATGAATGCATGGTCCAATGTCACATTATGAAAAACATTTTCCCAATATGAAAATAAACAATGGGAAGCCATTGTTAATGAGCTTTAGCCATAGTCGATCAATGTCTTCCATGGTCGAATGTCACATTGTGACAAATATTATCTCAATATGAAAATCAATCATGGCCCACCATGTTCATACTTGGTCCAACATCGCATTGTGACAACAATTGTCTTAATGTTTAATTCAAGACAACAACAAGAGAAACAATTGTCTTGATGTCTTACTTTGGGTTTATAATATTAATCTCTTTGGTTTAATACTATTCCTCTCGGTTTATAATAGTAATAATCATGTGACTTTATCAATCCTTTTTATTTAAAAAATTAATTCCGAAGATTTATTAATCTCTTTATTAACCATGGGAGTTTCTCATTCATTTGTATTTAAAATATTTATTCCTAGGCTTTACTAATCTCTTGTGTTTTTAATATGGATCTCTTGGCCTCGTTGATCTCTTATGTTTTTAATATTTTTCCCTTGGGTTCACCAATTCCTTTGGTTTATAATATTAAGCCCTTGGGTTTATTAGTTATTTTTGTTTATAATATTAATAATCCCTTGGGATATTAATTTGTTGATTTTAAAATATTTATTCTTATGGTTTATTAATTTGTTAGGGCTTTTAGTTTAAAATATTTGTTCCTAGGGTATGTTAATCTCTCTTATTTTTAAACATGATCCCTTGGCCTTATTCATCCCTTAGATTTTTAATATTTTCCCCTTGGGTTCACCAATTCCTTTGGTTTATAATTTTAAACACTTGGGTTTATTATTTCTTTTGGTTTATATTATCAATAATCCATCTAGTTTATTAATCTCTTTAGTTTAAAATATTAAATCCTATGTTTTATTAAATTCTTAGGTTTTTTGGTTTAAACTATTAATTCTTAGAGTATATTAGTTTCTTAACTTTAAAATATTAGTTCATAGCGTTTATTAATATCTTGGTTTATAATACTAATATTTATCACTTAGGTTTATAAAATATTTCCATTCGGTTAAAAATTGTAATTCCTTCAATGTCTAATATGAAGCTGATATGAATAATTTTATCTGTGGAAGGTAATAGGTTGAGCTAAGAACATTGGCTCGACGCTAGGGTTTATGCGCGACTTCGCCCCTGCGCCGACACCTGAATCTCTCCCAGGCGCCCCCCCCCCTGTCTGTCCCTACTGCTCTGCTTGAGGACGGACGCTGGTCCGCCTGCCATGGCAGGCCCGCCGGGGGGAAGTGCTGGCGCTTCCCCCTCACAAAACGACAATCAAGAACTTGAGGACCAAACAGTCCATTCGACCCCCATCACCATCAATCTGGAATCAGAAGATAAAAGCCGCTCTGAGGAAAAAGCTGGTGCCCCTGACATGCAGAAAGAGGTACAGGAAGAAGCTTCAGGAAAAAAGGAGATACCCCAAGCTACATCGGCCACATGCAAGCCGATTGCTGCAGAAAGGCCCAAAATCGAGCTGCCTAGCCACAGAATCAATGGCAAGATACAGTACATGAAAGACCACGCCTTAATCGGCAAATTTATAGGTTTCTGGCCCACGGAAAAAGCTCTGCACGGTTGGATTGCAGCCAAGTGGAAACCAAAAGGGCAAGTCATCCTCCAACTTGGCCCAAAGGGCTTCTTCACTGCTATCTTCATCTGCATAGAGGACAGAAACAGAGTCATGGATGAAGGACCCTATTTTTTCAATTCTGCAGGCCTCTACCTGAGAGACTGGGTCGAGAGATTCAACCCAGACAAGGAGGACTTCAGCTGGGCCCCTGTTTGGATTAGACTCTACTCGCTCCCCCTAGAATACTGGGACGAGGATTCCCTCACTGAAATTGCCAAGGGTTTGGGAGAGTTTATAAAAATCGCAGAGGAGACAAAGCTAAGCCGTTATACTTCTTATGCACGAATATGTGTCTTCATGCGGCTGGATCAACCTCTCCCGGATGCGGTAAGTCTCTTTCACGATGACTTTGAGTGGATTCAACCCCTGGATTTTGAACATGTCCCCTTCCGCTGTCGTAAATGTCATGTCCATGGACACCTCTTCCGAGATTGCCCTCTCAATGCCAAGTCACAAGCCCCCACCCCCCCTACGGCTTCTGATTCAGATGGATTTACAAAAGTTACCAACCGTCGAAGATCCCAGAAGAAGCACGCCTCCGGAAAAAAGCCAGTGGCGCAGACCGCATCCATGCCCTCCACCAGTAACAGCTTTGAAGACCTTACAACCGACTCTAAAAACCCTCCCCCTGATACTCAAAAAGCCCCACTCCAAGACCACAACGCCCCGACTCCTCCTCTGCCTAAATCCAATCTCACTCCCGAGGCTACAAAGGAACAAGGTTTTACATCAGAAGATACACCTATAGATCCAGAATGGAAGCCGAATGGCATGGATGTGGATTGCATTCCAACTCAGGACCCGGAGGGTAGCAGTCAAGCGCAAAATATGGAAGTCGAACCTGAGAGCATTGACCTCACAGGGCTGGACATCCTGGAACTTGAACAGGCCTGCAAAAGAAAAGAATTTGATAAGATACCAGATCAACAGTTAGACAGGCTGGAAGTCATAATCTCCAAAGCTTTTCGAAAAAAAGAGCTCGGAATCCAGCCAGGAAGCAAATGGGATGGTCAACAATCAACCAAGGACTCCAAGAAGCGAGGCCGGAAAACCGATTTGGAGCGAACAATCACAGTAGGGAAGATCCTGGTTGACTCGGGCAGGTATGCAAAATTGACGAAATACTACAAACCCCTCCCCCAAAGTGAACTATGAAGCTAAGCTCATGGAATATAAGAGGACTGAACAGTCCAGGGAAATCAAGAATGATAAAAAACATGATAAAGTTGGAGAATCCACAAATCCTTTTTCTACAGGAAACCAAATGTAACAGTAGCACTCTTGGCAAAATTCTCACTAGCGCCTGGCCGAATTGTCAATCTGTGGCGGTTGACGCCTCGGGCGCCTCAGGAGGGCTTGCCATCGCATGGAACACCCAAGCCATCACGCTCTCGGACTTCCACGCCTCTCATCACCTCATTCAAGCCACTTTCCACATCATAGGTACCAACGTCCATGGACTTCTCTCGAACGTCTACTTCCCCCAGGAAGCGGGCAGGAAAATGGCTCTCCTGGACACTTTGGATGCTTTAAACAATGCACGGTCTTACCCCCTCTGGATTCTAGGAGGCGACTTCAACATGATTACCAGCCTGGGGGAGAAGAAGGGAGGCCGGGCCAAGATTGAACCAGAAAGCGAGCACTTCAAGGATTTCATTCAAAACAACCAGCTAATCGACCTACAGTTCAGCAATGGTACCCACACCTGGAGCAACCGCAGAACGGGAAGCCACCTTATCTCATCCAAGCTGGATAGATTTCTAATCTCTGACAATGCAATACACTTAGGGGGTGATATTGCCGCCTCAATCCTACCCCATTCAGGATCGGACCACTGGCCTATTTCCTTACAGTGGCTGCGACTGGGCGACACTAGAAATCGACCCTTTAGATTTGAGGCTTGTTGGCTCACCCATCCCGCCTTCAAGGAACTCATCAACACCTGGTGGAGAAACATAACTCCGCCTGAGGGATCCAAAATGTACCAATTCCAGAGTAAGCTCAAATGTCTCAAACAGCACATCAAGCAATGGAACCATTATACCTTTGGCAACATTTTCAAAGCTCAACAAGATCTCAACAGGGAGATGGGAACCCTCCAGCAAAAGATCATCAATAATGGCTACACGGATGAGTCAATGAAGCAGGAGCAACAGCTCAAAGCCCAATTGGAGGAACGATCAAAGCAAGAGGAAATTCTCTGGCGACAAAAATCCAGGGTCAGATGGCTAAAAGAAGGCGAGAGAAACACTAAATTCTTCCACAGGACCACTATTCAGAGGCGCATGCACAACTCCATCACTGCTATCAGAACTCTGGAAGGGGAGAAAGTGGAGGATCATGCTGAGATTGAGAAAGCTTTTCTAACTCATTTTCAAACTGTGCACAAAGAACCTCCCGTGGACAGAAGCGCAGCCATCACCAAAATCACTCAAAACATTCCTAAAATCATCACAAATGAACACAATCAACTGCTCCTCCGCCCAGTGTCCAGGCAGGAAGTTGATGTGGCCATGAAGCAGCTCAAAGGGGGCAAAGCCCCTGGACCGGATGGTTTCTCAACCACTTTCTATCATCAATTTTGGGACCTCCTCGGGGAAGAAGTCTGGATGGTTGTGGAAGAATCTCGGGCGATGCATTGGCTACTCCCTTCTTTAAATGCTACATTCATAGCTCTCATTCCAAAAGAAGAAGATGCCAGTACTCCGGACAAATATCGCCCCATTGCGTTATGCAATGTCATCTATAAAGTCATCTCCAAGGTTATAGCCAACAGGTTAAAGCCTCTCCTGCCTCTGCTGATCTCACCGGAGCAGTCTGGTTATGTCGAAGGAAGGCAGATTCTTGATGGAATTATACACACTCATGAAATCATCCATTCGCTCAAGCAGCTCAAACAGGAAGGTATGATTCTTAAAATCGATCTCTCCAAAGCATTTGACAAATTAAGCTGGAATTTCATTCAAAAAATGCTGTTAGCCTATGGCTTCTCTCCCACTTGGGTTCGTTGGATACACAGTCTCATCTCCTCCTCGTTTTTCTCTATTCTCATCAATGGGAATCCTTCCCGCACTTTTACTCCCACCCGAGGCATCCGCCAAGGCGACCCTCTCTCCCCTTTCCTGTTCGTCCTCATGGCGGAGGGTTTGGGTCGTCTTCTCTCTTCTGCTCTCAATTCCCAGCTCATCCAAGGTATCTCTGTCCACAATGCACCGGCTGTAACCCACCAACAATTTGTGGATGATAACATGGTGTTCGGATACCCCTCTGTTCAAGAAGCCTCCATGTTACATTCCCTGCTGCAGGACTTCTCCAATGCTTCAGGAGCCAGTGTCAACAACCTCAAATCTCAGATTTTCTTCTTCCACACCCCCCCTCAAACTCAATCAGCCATTGCCCGTATTCTAGGCTTCTCTCAAGCCTTCCTTCCCTCCACCTACCTGGGCGCTCCTCTTATTGCTTCCCCGCTTAAACATGCCTCTTGGAGCAAGCTCTTGGACAAATTGGAAACACGTCTCTCCTCCTGGACCTTCCGCACCCTTAACATTGCTGGACGACTGGTTCTTATCAAATCTGTCCTCCAATCCATGCCCCTTTATCTCTTCTCCATTTTGGCGGCTCCCAAATGGGCGCTCAACAGAATTAAAGCTCTTCAAAGGAATTTTCTCTGGGGATCAAAAGGAACCAATCGAAAATGGGCCTTGGTACAATGGTCCACCGTCTGCAAACCTAAAGAGCAAGGGGGAATTGGCCTTCGTGATCCTATCCAAAGCAATGCTATTATGAATGCCAAGATCTGGTGGAACTGGTTAACAGCCCCGGAAAAGCCTTGGGCCATACTCTGGAAGGCCAAATATGCTCAGAATCGCCCTCAGGCAGACCTTGTTAGATTCACGCCGGAGGAAAATGGTTCAATAATCTGGAACTCTGCCAAGCAGCACCACCTTCTCATTCAACAGCACAGTTTCTGGGAGATAAGGAATGGCTCTTCTGCAAGGTTCTGGACTGATTCCTGGGAACAGCTTCCAAAACTCACAAACACCTTCAATCCTTCAATGGAACCTGACTGGGAAAATAGACAACATGAGACAGTTAGGCAATACTAGGATGATACCGACAGGCAGGGTTATAGGCAATGGAAGCAGGTTGACAGAATAACCAGGAACGCCACCGAGCAAGAAAATCAAGCCATCACCGATGAGCTTAAAATTCGATGCATTAGAGTGTCGCAAGAACAGGACATTTTAAGATGGGGGTACACTCCCAAGGGCTCCTTCTCCACCAGAGAAGCTCATAAGATCCTCAATGTGGATCCCGAGCCCAAAAATCCGCTCTGGGGCAATATCTGGAATTTAGGAGTTTGGCCCAAAGTGGCTCTATTCCTCTGGCTACTCGGACACCAACGCATCCTTACCTGGGACAATCTTCGCAAGAGGCACTTCCATGGCCCTTCTATTTGTCCCAATTGTGGGGCCAATGAAGAAACTCAGCAGCATCTCCTTCAAGCTTGTCCCCTGGCTGCACAGATGTGGGAGAAAGTCAGCTTCAGATGCCAAAGAAATTGCAAACCTGACCTGGATATCCAAGGAGCTCTGCGGGATTGGCATCGTCAACCCTTCAAGAGCGGCATCCTCAATTATCTATGGAGAATCATCCCTGGCCTTCTCCTCTGGACCATTTGGAAAGAGAGAAACAAGCGCATTTTTAAGGACCAAAGGACCCCAGCAGAAATCATCTGGAGTAACTATTGTCTTAATCTCATGGAAACCCTTGATATGCAGTCCTGGAGCATCGAAGACTTCCCCACTCTTGACAAGGAGAAAGCCATATGGGAGAATTGGGGAATCATACTTAAACCCAAATCTCAGAAGCAATCTGCTCGCAATAATGATAGAGTACCCCATTCATGGCCTCCCCCCTTCAGAAACACTTTTAAACTCAACTTTGATGGGGCCTCAAAAGGCAATCCCGGCAAAGCAGGCTTCGGGGGTATCATTCGGGACCATGACGGTGCTCCGCTTGTCATTTACATGGGAAGTATTGGATGGGATACTAACAATTCGGCGGAGCTCGAAGGAATGTGGCAAGGTCTTCTTCTCTCACAGCAGAAGGGGATGCACCCCATCGAGATTGAAGGCGACTCACAGATTCTCATCACCATTGCCACCCAACTTCTCAATGGGGCCCGGGCGCGTCAGATCGCCAGCAGTTGGAGACTGGAAGCCAGACTGGAAATAATGGAAGGATGGCTACAGGAAAATAGGGCCCTCCTTTTCAAGCACACTAGACGAGAAGGCAATAAGGTGGCGGACTTATTGGCCAATTTAGGGGTCGACTGTGGAAGCAATCTAATCACAGGGGCACTGGATATTATTCAGAAAGAAGATCAAAGAAGGATTTTCCACAATCTAATTCAGAGAGAGGCAAACCTCCCGGATGCGGGTGCTTCGGTGGCAAATGAATGTGAAAGGACAGGCGCCACCGGACGGGAGGCCACATGCCCTCCCTCGCGGCAGCATTCACTACACCTGTCCGACCGCAAACGTTAAGCCTGTTATCTCTGCTCGCAGTTAATACATTCCAGATTGTGTTTAATGGAGTTAGCTCTGATGGCGAAACTCATTTTCGGTGAGGCGATACGTTGCTGCCTCGACTGCAGAACCCACATCACGCACAGGATTTGCGAGATTGGCAATTCAATGCTGCCTATGAAGAGTTGCAGTCTTTGTTCTTTAAGAGCCATGGAGACGTTCGCCCCCATCCGCTGTATGCGCATTGCAATTCTGCTCTGAACAGAGCCACCGATCGCACCTCAACTGGTAAGCGAAGTCGGCTCACTTGCTGTCTGCAAGCTGACGACAGCTTACACATTTCTGTTGTTGGCTCCTGTCGCCTCGCGACTGTTGTGCTGGGCATCCCTCCTGTTTCGAGTTCTCAGATTCCTTCGAACTCCAATCCTGCGAATTCTGCAACTATGCCAAGGTTAAGGCAGCGTATGAGGTGCAGGAGGGGGTCTTCGCGCTCTACCAGAAGGCCGTCCCCCTCTCCCTCCTCTTCACCCTCGGACGACTCCTCTCACTCTGACTGTCTCCCTCGCCTCCTCCGGGGGCGTCTGCTGCGTTCTGGTCGAAGATTGGATTCCCCTTCAGGTGATGAGCTGCCCGCTCAGTCGCATACTGCTCTTTTCTCGTTTGATTGTGCATTGAACAGGCCTTGTGTGACGGTGGCCATCTCCGTGGTCTTCTTGGAGGAGCCTATTCCGGAGACTCCGCCTGAGGAGCCCGTTCCTCACGCCGGTACTCACATGAACCAGATGCAGCAAAGCGTGGGGAGTCAGCCTGAGGCTTCCGGGGCGGCTCTGCAGACGGACTCTGTTCGTGTTCATGCTTCGGCTGCTGAGGCTGCTCACCATAATGACGATTTCCCCCATGATCACAGCAATCCAGAAGATTACAGCTGCAGGATTGAAGAGGTCCCGCCGGATGAGTAACTCGTCTCTTCTTGCTGGTTGCTTCTGTTTTTTCGCTACCCTCGTGGAGGGCTTGTCTTGCTATATCAATGTCAATCTCAATACTGGTACACTTTTTGTAAATTTCAGTTCCAGTCTGTTTCATAGTCTAGTCATGTTTCAGTTTCAGTTTCCAGTCTGGGTCTTAGCAAAATGTATGGTTACAAACCCAAGTTTTTCTAGCTCGATCCCTTGCGTGGGATTTTTCCATGTTCTGGGTTCTTCAAGTTGGCGCCCCTTGCAGGGCTGCCCTATTCCAGTCAATGTCAGTCTAATTGCCTCTCTGAAGGCACAGTAATGGCCTCGGCCAGTTGTACATTATTTTCCTACTGATAATAGATTAATTTAACTTAGCAAAAAAAAAAAAAAATATTTCCATTGGGTTTACTAATTTATTGAATTTATAATATTAAATGCTTATGTTTATTTGTTCCTTAACTTTTTATCTTTAATAATTCCTTTGGTTTACAATATTAAAAGAACTTGGGCTTATTACTTATTTTGGTTTACAACATTGATAATCCCTTGCATTTATTAATCGCTTCAATTTAAAGTATTAATTCTTAGGGTTTATTAATCTCTTATGTTTTTAATATTGATCTGTTGGCCTTATTGATCCCTTAGGTTTTTAATATTTATTCTTGGGTTCACCAATTCCTTTGGTTTATAATATTAAACCCTTGGGTTTACTAGTTATTTTGTTTTAGTAATAAACCCTTAGGTTTATTAATTTCTTGAGTTAAAAATATTAATTCTTAGGGTTCATTAATTTCTTGGTTTATAATACTAATATTTATCCCTTAGGTTTATAAAATGTTACCGTTGGGTTTACTAATTTCTTGGGTTTACAATATTAAATGCTTCTCTTTATTTGTTCCTTAGCTTTATAACTTTAATAATTCCTTTGTTTTACAATATTAAGCACTTGGGCTTATTACTTATTTTGGTTTAAAACATTAATAATCCATTGTGTTTATTAATCTCTTGAGTTTAAAGTATTAATTCTTAGGGTTTATCAATCTCTTATGTTTTTGATATTTATTTGTTGGCCTTATTGATCCCTTAGGTTTTTAATATTTATTCTTGGGTTCACCAATTCCTTTGGTTTATAATATTAATAAACCCTTGGGTTTATTAATGTCTTAAGTTTAAATTATTAATTCTTAGGCTTTATTAATTCTTAGGTTTTTCAGTTTAAAATATTAATTCTTAGGGTTTATTAATCTCTATTGTTTTTAATATTGAGTCCTTGGCCTTACTTATCCCTTACATTTTTAAGTTTATCCCTTGGGTTCACCGATTCCTTTCATTTCTAATATTAAACCCTTGGGTTTATTAGTCCTTCTGGTTTATAATGTTAATAATCCCTTGGGTTTATTAATATCTTAAGTTTAAAATATTGATTCTTATTTTTTATTAATTTATTAGGTTTTTTATTTTAAAATATTAATTATTATGGTTTATTAATCTCTTGTGCTTTTAATATTGATCCCTTAGCCTTATTAATCCCTTAGGTTTTTATTATTTATCCCTTGTGTTTACCAATTAATTTGATTTATAATATTTAAGCCTTAGCTTTATTAGTTCTTTTTCATTGTATTATTAATAATCTCTTGGCTTTATTAATCTCTTGAGTTTAAAATATTAATTATTAGGGTTTATTAGTTTTTTTAGGTTTTTGGGTTCTAAATATTAATTATTATAGTTTATTAATCTCTTAAATTTAAAACATTAACTCTTAGGGTTTTTTAATCTCTTGAGTTTAAAATATTTATTCTTAGTTTTTTTTAATTTCTTGATTTATAATATTGATATTTATCGTGTGCTTCACAGATTCCTTGGGTTTATAATATTAAACCCTTAGGTTTATTAGTTCTTTTGGTTTGTAATATTAAAAATCCCTTGGGATATTGATAAGAGATATGTACTTGTTATAAATAATAATAGAATACTTTTATTTTTCTATTTTTAAATTATATTATAGTTTGAGTTAAAACTATTAATATATTGAAAAAATTTAATAATATATTATTATTATACATTTTATTATTAAATAATATAATATTATATTTTTTAATATATATATATATATTAGGTTAATATATAGTATGCATATAGTTAAAATACATGTGGTGGGTGGTGGATATAGGCTTATGGAGATATATTAACCAATGTGGTTGTAAATCTATTTCATATATCAACCACATTAGTAAATGTGATTGTGCTAATATTAAATACATTCTCACTTTTCACACTTTATTTCACTCTTACTTTTGAGTGTTGCAACGAAGAATGAGAAGGAACCCGGGGAGATGGCTTCAAGTATAAGTTGTTATATTAAAGAAAATCCTAATTCTACTGTGGAAAATGCCTATAATAAAATCGAGGGAATCTTTCATCTCGCCCTTGAGGAATTGATTTGGGAGTTTCACAATGAGGACAGTGTATCATTGTGTTGTAAAAAATTAACTTTCAATATAATATGAGGCTTTCAATTTATTTTCAGACACCGTAATGGCCTATCTGTTTCGAACAAGGAAGTAAAGGATCAGATATTCAAACTTTCCATCGACCAAGTGCCTATTAAAGCTGAGTAATGACGACCCTGTTAGTAGATGAAAGTACGTTTTCAATGTCTTATGCTCTTTAAATTTGTGTGTGGGTAGATTAAATTGGTTGCTCAGGATGAGAATAACAAGGTTTGTGTGAGTGTTTATTGCCCTAGTTTGTCATAGTTCTTCCATGTGAACTACTGAGTTTTTTTCCAATTAAATCGAATGAAAAATGATAAGTGAAATGGAAATAAATTTACAATAAGTTCAATGTCAGGAAAAACATTTTCAAATGGAAATTTAACATATAAAATGGTCAACACACTGAAGTATTATTCCATATAGACAATGATATCTTGTAGAACCACTACACTAGGTTGTTTCATCTCTCTCTCTAGTATTATATAACTCTTAATGTATAAAAGTAAAAGTAGTAAGAGATTAATTCATTTTCTTGTTTATTATTATATAAATCCTAATTGAATATAAGTTAATTATTTTTTTATTCAGTATTATATAACTTTTAGTTGAATATGAGTTGATTAAAAATTCAAGTTATAGCTGTCAAACTTCAATATTTTGGGTGCCTCATAGATTGTTGATGGTGCTGAATCTATTTCCACCATTAAAAACATGATTCAAACACTAATACTACAATATTTTTTTTATCTTTTTTACGTGGATTCAAGACACTTTTAACTGTTTACACAATTCCTCTGTCTCAATAAACTTCTCATATTTCAAAATGATAACTAAAAATGAATTATAAAAAATAAATATATTTCTATAATATATTAAACCTTTTCCTTGAATATAATTATAGTCATAAATTCATGTCAATCATTTTACATTTTCTTACTAAAGAACATCATCTCCTTAAAATATATCAATTAAATCATACTTATATTTCAAAGAACTCTAATTTTATATATAAAGAATGTCATTGCATTCAATATATACAACTTCTATGCAAGGATATGAATATAATATATTAATTGCAAAGCAATGTTGATACCTTTTATTGAGCTAATATCATTAAACCTAAAGTTCATAGAATTGCTCATACATCTTTTCATACATTGTAGTATTATTATGGTCTATATAATCATATGAGCTAAAGAATTTTCTAACCAAACCAATTTTTATGGGCAATGTGAGAATTAAATATATGAAAAGTTGGAAAATGAAAAACTATAAGATGGTAATCTTATAACTAGTTGGAAAAATAAAAATATTAAGTAACAATATATGTAATTTAAAGTATTATTAAATTGCTAAATTTTATAATTTATTTTCATTAACCAAAAGCAATGGATATATGAAGAGTTCATAACATGTTATATACACTCAAAGATTAGCTATGCTCTAGTGTGAATTGACATTTAATTTTTTATATTGAGGGTAAAAGATCTTTGGACTTGTACACAAGGCATAACATCATATAATAACATTGTTGAAGTCTTCAAAATTATTCAAGTTATTATATACATTGTTTCGCTAGATTAATTCTTTGGCATTAAACCTACAATAAGGTATACTAATAAAAAATATCGATATATTATATATAATGGTAGAATGTGTAATAAATTTTAATATTTTAATAATTTTATTGTATATTAGAAATGATAAAAATACAATATATAATTATGAAAAACACAAATTCTTATTAATTATGGAATTATTGAATACAATTTAATTACATTTTTATGTAGGTTGGAGAAGGATTAAATTTGGGGAGGTGCAAAATTTTTTAACAAAGAAAACTGGAGTAAGAAAAACTTGAAGGTTCTATTTTTGGTATTTGATAAAATCATTTTCAACCCTTTCTGTATTATGCATGGAGAAGAGATATAAGAAATAAATCTCCATCTCTTCCTTGAGAGATAGATACTACCATTCCAGCTAAGTCTTGTTATACAACATTCTAGTATTCATTTATTAATAGAAGTTGGGTTTTCACCATAATTCTACTATATTTATTTTTGTGTCTATTTCATTTCTTGCCCTACATTTTATTTGATTCATTGTATTAATGGAGTGGTATGAGAAATATTCTCCTTGTTCTTTCTATATGCATGTTCCTGACAAGGTGAGGGTACAAAGGGTTGGGTCTTTCAATAATTTACTTGGGAATGATTGATGTTTCCAACTCGAGTGACCTTGATGAAAGAAGAAAATAAAGATGAGCAAGAAACCCAATTGATTTGTTTCTCATGGTAAACTAATCAGAAAATGGATATTTTTACCAAGATCCTTTAATCACATCCAACAACATCCGAAACACCATCAATGAACTACAACCTCAAAGGTCGGAAACTCATATTAGCATTAATATTTACTTATTTGAAGGCTAAATCAATGAGCAATAATTTAAAATATGGGAAACTCATATTAGCATTGATATTTCCTTATTTGAAGGCTAAATCGATAAGTCTGGTTTAGAAAAAGAATTAAGTCTATTAGGAAAATGGTTAATTTCAAAGGTGGGAAACTCATATTAGCATTGATATTACCTTATTTGAAGGCTAAATTGATTCATATGTTTTGGAAAAAGAATTAAGTGTATTAGGAAAATGGATAATTTTATTATAGAGATGTCACATCCATTATACATTGAGCACTTTTGGTAATTTGTTTCTCACGGTAATGGGATAATGGATAATTTTACTAAAATATTTTAATCACAACTGAAAAACCATTAATGAGGTACAATTTAAAAGATGGGAAATCCATGTTAGCATTGATATTGCCTTATTTGAAGGCTAAATAGACATGTATGGTTTAGAAAAGTAGTTATGTCTACTAGGAAAATGGTTAAATAGATGTGTATGGTTTAGAATAATAGTTATGTCTATTAGGAAAATGGTTAATTCTATTATTTTAAGGCTAAATAGACGTGCATGGTATATAAAAATAGTTATGTCTATTTTGAAAATGGTTAATTTTATTAGATGTATGTCACTCCCATTATAATCATTTACTGTGATATTTAATGGTATCCTATGTAGTGAGAGGGATGGTCACTAAGCGAGGGGATTATTTAATTTGTAGAATTAAATATATACAACTTCTATGCAAGACTATGAATATAATATATTAATTGCAAAGAAATGTTGATACCTTTTCTTGAGCTAATATCATTAAACTTAAAGTTCACAGAATTGTTCATACATCTTTTCATACATTGTAGTATTATTATGGTTTATATAATCATATGGTCCAAAGAATTGTCTAACCAAACCAATTTTTATGGGCAAGGTGAGAATTAAATAGATGACAAGTTGGAAAATGAAAAACTATAAGATGGAAATCCTATAACTAGTTGGAAAAGTAAAAATATTTAGTAACAATATATGTAATTTAAAGTATTATTAAATTGCTAAATTTTATAATTTATTTTCATTAACCAAAAGTAATGGATATATGAAAATTTCATCACATGTAATATACACTCAAAGGTTAGTTATGCTCTAGTGTGAACTGACATTTAATTTTTTTTTATTGAAGGTAAAAGATCATTGGACTTGTACAAAAGGCATAATATCAGATAATAACATTGTTGAAGTTTTCAAAATTATTCAAGTTTTAAAAATTAGTATGTACATTGTTTCGCTAGATTACTTCTTTGCCATTATACCTACAATAAGGTATAATAATAAAAAAGATCGATATATTATATATAATTGTAGAATGCGTAATAAATTTTAATATTTTAATAATTTTATTGTATGTTATAAATGATAAAAAGTTAGTATATAATTATGAAAAACACAAATCCTTATTAATTATGGATTTATTGAATACAAGTTAATAAATTTTTTATCAAGGTTGGAGAAGGATTAAATTTGAGGAGATGCAAAAAAAATTAACCAAGAAAACTAGAGTAAGAAAAATTTGAAGGTTTTATTTTTGTTATTTGATAAAATCATATTCAACCCCTTCTATATTATGCATGGAGAAGAGAGATAAGAAATAACTCTCCATATCTTCTTTGAGAGATAAATACCACCATTCTAGCAAATTCTTGTTATACAACATTCTACTATTTCATTTATTAATAGAAGTTGGATTTTCACCATAATTCTACTATATTTATTTCAGTGTCTATTTCATTTCCCGCCCTACATTTTATTTGATTCATTGTATTAATGGAGTGGTATAAGAAATATGCTCCTTGTTGTTTCTATGTGCATGTTCCTCACAAGGTGAGTGTAAAAAGGGTTGGGTCTTTCACTAATTTACTTGGGAATGATTGATCTTTCCAACTCAAGTGGCCTTGATGAAAGAAGAAAAGAAAGATGAGCAAGAAACCAAATTGATTTGTTTCTCATGGTAAAATAATGGGATAATGGATATTTTTCCCAAGATCCTTTAATCACATCCAACAACATCCGAAACACCATCAATAAACTACAATTTCAAAGATGAGAAACTCATATTAGGATTAATATTTACTTATTTGAAGGCTAAATCAATGAGCTACAATTTCAAAAATGGGAAAATCATATTAGCATTGATATTTACTTATTTCAAGGCTAAATCGATAAGTATGGTTTAGAAAAATAATTAATTCTATTAGGAAAATGGTTAATTTCAAAGCTGGGAAACTCATATTAGCATTGATATTTCCTTATTTGAAGGTTAAATCAACATGTATGCTTTAGAAAAAGAATTAAGTGTATTAGGAAAATGGTTAATTTTATTATAAAGATGTCACATCCATTATACATTGAGCGCTTTTGGTAATTTGCTTCTCACTGTAATGGGATAATGGATAATTTTCCTAAAATATCTTAATCATAACCGAAACACCATTAAGGAGGTACTGTTGTGAAACAAGCTCCAAAAATAAAATAAAAGAGATATCAATGCCTTAGAAATAAGCCACTTCGAGGGGGAAACCTCCAATAAATTACATGAATGAACAATTCTTGGATGATACAAATTACAAAACCTCTTTTCTATATATAGGAGTCCATGGGGCCACAATGTAATCCTAGTGGGCCATAATGTAATCCTAGCCGACATAACAATAATAATTTAAGGGCACAATAATAACAATATGGGGGTTACAAGGGTACAATAATAACAATAAGGGGGTTACACTAACAATAATAAGGGACTATACTAGTAATATAAGGACCTAACATGCCCCTCCCCTTCAGAAAGTGTTGTCCTCAACGCTTGAGTAGCTTTGGGTAATTCTGTATAAAATTCTCATCCTCCCATGTAGAATCTTGAGTTTGTAAGTTCTTCCACTTGATGAGATACTCTGAAATTGATCGATTATGTAGCTGTCGAGTTCTTGTTTCTATGACCGCTTCAGGTTCCAATATGATTTTTCCTTCCTCATCAAGTTCGGGCAATATTGTTTGAAATGGAATATTTTCACCTATAACCTTCTTTAAGCATGAAACATGGAAAATTGGATGCACTCGTGAAGAAGCAGAAAGCTCCAATTTGTATGCCATAGTACCAATCTTTTGCAACCCCTTTTAAGGACCATAGTACTTTGGCGATAATTTATTATCCTTCTTAGCTTTCTTGAGAGACATTTTTTTGTATGGTTGTAGCTGTAAAAATACCCAATCTCCTACATCAAAACTTCTCTCGTTGCGATGCTGATCTGCCTGTTGTTTCATTCTATTTTGTGCCAAATTCAAGTTATCCTTTGGAGAACTTCTTGTTGATATGATGTGATCTTCCCTTTGCTTGAACCTTCGAATTTTCTCTTAAAGATGATGTGATGGACAGTGGATGATATCCATAAAGTGCCATAAATGGTGTCATTTTTGCTGCAGTATGGAAGGAAGTGTTATACCACCATTCAGCGAGAGGTAACCACTTGACCCATTGTGTTTTATTATCAGATACAAAACAATGAAGATATCCTTCCACACATTTATTCACTATCTAAGTTTGACCATCGGATTGAGGATGATAAGATGAGCCATGAGCTAGTTGATTACCCAAACAAGAAAATAAGTATGTCCAAAAATTCCCAGTAAAAATGGGATCTCTATCACTTACAATAATCTTTGGGTTTCCATGTAGCTTTTGAATTGTTTCCATAAATACAGTAGAAGCTATTGCTAACAAATGGATGAGATAATGCAAAAAAGTGTGCATACTTTGTAAGTCTATCAACTACCACCATGATGACACTCTGTCCTTCGGACTTAGGTAAACCTTTGATAAAATCCATTGAAATATCCTCCCAACGTTTACTTGGAAGGATAAATTTTGTAGAAGACACGTGGTCTTAATTGTATCAAATTTATTTTGCTGGAAGACTAAGAATTCCACCACAAACTTTTGAATATCATATTTAAGGCCATGCCAAAAAAAAAATTTCTTCACCCTGTGGTAAGTTTCTAAAAATACTGAGTGTCATACTAAGGGATAAGTGTGCAATTCCAAAAGAATCTTTGTTTTAGTTGGGAATCTTACAAAGATATAAGTAATATTTGTACCATAAGGAATAATTTTTCCAACTCATGTATCAGATGTACTAGGATCTTGCTACAACTTTTGAATGAGTGTCCACACTACTTCGCCCTTCTTTCATTCATCCCTTGCTTCGGTTATCCAATATGGTTGGATAATAGAAATGGAATAAAGCAATGCTTCCACCTCTTCATTCTTTCTTGAGAGTGCATCTGCAACAACATTTAGCTTCCCTTTTTTGTAGATTATCAAAGTCATAACCCAAAATCTTTGTGACCCATTTTTGTTGCTCTTCTAAAGATAGTCTTTGTTCCAAAAAGTGTTTATGACTATCATGATCAATTTTTACCTTGAAGTGTCTTCCCATTAGGTAAATTCGCCATTTCTTCAGTGCATGCAGTATTGCTAACATTTCCTTCTCATAAATAGCTTTCTGTAAATACTTTGCTTTGATTGGATGACTTTCAATTCTTGCATTAAAACAACACCAATTCCATTTCTTGAGGCATCACATTCCAAAATAAAGGTTTTTTTTGATGCGGTGCTTTAACAAGACCGGTCATGGCACATTGCCTCTTTCGAGATGTTCAAGAAGGCCTTGATTGTGGAGTCCATGCAATGCATCTTTATTCAATAATGTTGTTAGAAGGTGCTACTATTCTCCCCATAATTTTTAACAAACTTGCGATAATACCATGTTAACCCGAAATCCTCGTAGCGCTTAATGGTTGTGGGGAATTTTCATTCCTTAATGGATTTAATTACATTAGGGTCTACCTTAACACCCTCATGAATACAATATGACCCAGCTATTCCACCTCTTGTACTCCAAAGAAACATTTGGATGTTTTTACATACAATTTTTTCTCTTGCAATAGTTTGAGCACCCTATCAACATGTTGAACATGATCCTTCCAAGACCTGCTGTAGATTATTATATCATCAAAAAATACTAGCACAAATTTCCTAGGGAAGGGTTTGAAAATGGATTTCATCAATCCTTGAAATGTAGAAGGTGCATTGGTAAGGCCAAAAGGCATGACCAAAAATTCATAATGACCCTCATGAGTTCGAAATGCTATTTTCGGAATATCTTCAGTCTTCATTCTAATTTGATGATATCCTGAACGAAGATCCAACTTGGTAAAATAAATTTCTCCATATAATTCATCAATCACAGGAATGGGAAATTTATCTTTAATGGTGAGCTTATTGAGCTCCCTATAATCCAGACACATGCGCCATGATCCATCCTTCTTGTGTACCAATACTACAGGAGCAGAGAAATAACTTTGACTAGGTTGAATTATACCAGCCTCTAACATTTCTGCAATCATACATTCAATTTCGCTCTTTTGGACATTAGGATATCTATAAGGCCTGATGTTTGGAGGAACACTTCCAGGAATCGAATGAATAGCATGATCATGCTCACAAATAGGTGGGAGTCCTTTGGGAGTTTCAAACACCTTAGAATGATTTTCCAAGACTTTTTGGAGATGTGCAGAAATAGATGATTTTGATGTTGGAACTTCTAGTGAGCATAATTGTGCACTTACGCCTCATTTTTCTTTCTTTAGAAGCTTTGTGATGACATTAGATATTATTATATTTCCTGGCTTCCCTACAATACCCCGTAATTCAACTTCCTTACCTTCTGAAAAAAATTCCAAGAAAAGTTCTTGAAAATTAAAAGCTATTGTCCCCAAAGATTGTAACCATTGTACTCCTAGTACAACATCAGCACCTCCCACAGGAATCAAAAGCATTGGACTATTAAATACATATTCCCCCATGGTTAGCTTTATATTATGGAATTTTCTAGAGAAATTTATATTTTCTCAATTTGCAACCATCACTTGACATTCTGGTGCTGGGTATAGGAAACAATTAAATTCCTTGGATAGCTTACAATGAATAGAACTATGGGTACTACCTGAATCAATCAACACTATTACCTTTTTCTTCTTGATATGTCCTTCTATATTAAGAGTTTGAGGAGTGGTAATTGCTGCCAATGCATTACATGATATGGTCAGACTCATTTCTTCCTCTTCTAGGGTTGGTTCCTGGTGTATACCCTCTTCTTTTAAAAATTCTTGTTCATTTTCTTCTTCCTCTTCACAATCTATGTAAAATAATTTTCTTCCCAACAAACTTATGACCTTTAGTGTATTTTCTATCACAACTATAGCAAAGCCCTTTTTCTCTTTTTTATTCCAATTGTTGTGGTGTCAACCTTGTAGGTTGTGGAAATCTAGGAGTAGAAACACTTCCTTCTTTATAGAAGTGAGTAGTATGATTCCTTGTCGCCATAATTTTACATTCAATTTTTCTTGCCATCCTGAATTCCTTCTCCAATGAATCAGGTTCCAAAACATGAACTTCATGTTGGATGTTACCCTTTAATGTACCTATGAAGAGATCAATCATGTTTTCCTCTGAAATATCAGTTACCCTTATATTCAATTTTTGGAAGTCCTCAATGTGCTCCCCCACTGAAAACTTTTGTTTGAGATTTATCAATTGGCTAAAGAATTTGTTGCTCTTGGTATCTTCATAATGTGCTATCATTTCCTCCGTAAAAATTGACCAAGTGACAATTCTTTTTATGGGAGCAAAGCCATCGATACCATACAAATGTATTTTGTTCTAAATGCAAAGTTGTGATGCGTACCTTTTGTGTGTTTTGCACATTGTTGAGATCAAAATATTGCTCCATATGTAGTATCCCTGTTACAGGATCCTTTCCATCAAATTTTCTCATATCCATTTTTGGAATATGGTGGTTCTTCCTTCCAGCATTAGAGTTTATGAAATCATGATTAACATTTTTTTTTTCTCATCATGAGTTTCCTCTACTATCTTTTCACCATTAGGAAACATTTCTTGTATCAACTTTTTCAAACCTTCCATGTCTGCTTTTAGATCATTCTTCATGTTTTCCATTTTTTCATCGATCTTAGCTTCCATGTCATCAATCTTAGATTCCATGCAGCTTCCATGCCATCCATGCCATTCTTCAAACCATCCATCTTATATTCCATGCCTTTCTTGAAACCATTCATCTTAGCTTCCACACCTTTCTTCAAAACCTCCATGTCATTTTTTGTTGCTCTTTGTGAGAGCGAAATTTGTTGCACTTGCTCTTGTAATTTTGATATGTCATGTTGCGATTCTTCGTCTTCATAAGTCATAGTGGAGCCTTATAAAGGCTTAATGGGTGTTGAATTATTTTTAGGGCCATTTTATAATCCAATACTAATATCTATTCTACAATATGCCCTTGGAATCAATTCAACTTGATTCTTAAAACAAGACTTATGCAGTTCGGAAAAAAAAATACACACCTTTTACTTGCTTTGGAGGAGTTTGATATTGAAATTGAATTATCTCTACAATTATGGATTCTCAATATCTGAAATGTGACAGTGTAGTAGCCCTCTGAAGCTTCTTTCCAATGCCACAAGTCTGATCTAATTTGGATTCTTCAAGGAAAATTTATGTCCAATCTCCCACAACGGCCCAATTATGGACTAGTTCAGTGGAGTGAACTTTTATGACTTGCCACGTGTCACTGTTTCCTCCTTTGGCTCTGAAATAGATAGAAAAAAAACTACAGCTCGTGTACTTGTGGTAACCTTTTACAGCATTCCAATCCGATGCTCAGAGAGAGAGTTATGAATATTTTCCCATGGTCACCTCTTTGCGATGAAATTTAGAAGCCTGAAAAAAGCCCTAAATTCCATAGATCATATCTCCTACAATATTGCAAACCAAGATCTGAAATTTTGCGATGATGTTCCTCAGGATTTCTGCTTTACACTCTAAAAATTCTAGCTTTTGCACCTTCATAGAAACAAAGTGATAGCGAAAATTCCATGATGACCTATTTAGGTTAAATTCAGGAGCCTACAAAATGACCTACCTTCCACAGATCATATCTCCAAAAATATTGCGAACCAAACTTTGAAATTTTGCGACGATGTTCCTCAATATTTTTACTTCGCACTCTGAAAATTTCAACTTCTAAACCTTTGTAGAGAAAAAAATTATAGCGAAAATGCCACGATGACCTGTTTGGAGCAGCAAAACCCTATAATCCCAAAGCTCTAATACCAAATGTTGTGAAACCAACTCCAAAAATAGAAGAAAAGAGATATCAAATCCTTATAAATAAGCCACTTTGAGGGGGCGACCTCCAATACATTACATGAATGAACAATTATTGGATGATACAAATTACAAAACCTCCTTTCTATATATAGGAGTCCATGGGGCCACAATGTAATCCTAGCCGACCTAACAATAATAATTTAAGGGCACAATAATAACAATATGGGGGTTATATGGGTACAATAATAACAATAAGGGGGTTCCACTCACAATAATACGGGACTATACTAGTAATATTGGGACCCAACATGTACAATTTCAAAGATGGGAAATCCATGTTAGCATTGATATTGCCTTATTTGAAGGCTAAATAGATGTGTATGGTTTAGAAAAATAGTTATGTCTATTAGGAAAATGGTTAAATAGACATGTATGGTTAGAAAAATAGTTATGTATATTAGGAAAATGGTTAATTCTATTAGATGGATGTCACGCCCATTATCATTTGAGTACTTCTTCTACATTTACCATGATATTTAATGGTATCCTATGTCATGAGGAGGATAGTCACTAAGCGAGGGGATTATTTAATTCGTAGGATTTTTCGTTGTATGGAAATGTCGGTTTAGAGTGTCAATTTCATATTCCATGAGAAATGAATGTTGTTCAGGAGAGGAACCAGGTATATACTTCCAACAAGTATATGTAGAACTGACTCAGTTAATACTAAATTTAATCATATTGTAGCGAACACTACCATGATTCAGTCAATGTTTTTATGGGTGGCCAATCATAAGGCCCTTTAAAACTAAATATTAGAAAAATTCGTTGTCCACCCATCTTGTCCGAGGATGTGAAAGGGGGGAATTAAGTATTAATAAATTTTATGTCAAATAAAAATTCAAGAGACAATGCACGAAAGTTCAGGTCGATTTTATCATGCCATCTAAAAGCCCCACCAATTTTTATTTATTTTATTAATTTTCATTAATCGAGTATTTAAAGAAATATAAAATAAAATAAAATAATTTATTTATGTCATTTACATATCACAATAATACAAAACATTACATTATGAATATGAATATGAAAAATTCATATTTTATCTATATAAATTTTTAAATTTCAAATATTTATTTTGATTGTTCATTATACATATTTAAATTTACATTACAATATAATACCATATGAATATAAAAATTTAATATTTTATTTATATAAATTTTCAAATTTCAAATAATTATTTTTATTTCTTTGGTCTTAAATTTTAGTAATTTTTAAATGTAACTTAAAAATGTAGTTAATATATAGAATTCGATATATTAAACATCAAATTTTAAAATTTGAAATTTGAAATTAAATAAATGTAAATGTAAAGGTATCGAATATTAAAATTTTGAAATATGATTTAACTAATTTCATTGGTCTAAAAACTGTGTTTGTATAAATTTTCAATTCTAAAATATCAATATATGTATCAAATGTTAACGTGATTAAATTGTAAGGAGTTATCAAATATTGAAAATTTTAAATGTAATTTTATATATACCATAGGCATTTAAATGTTGATGTGACACAAATCAAATTTTAGAATGTTAAATTTGAAAACATTAATGTTAAGATGTGAATGTTAAATTTGATTTTTTTCTTATTTACATTTTTAACTAAAAATATCTAAAATAAAATTGTTTGAATATAAGCATTCTCTAGGAGCTCACTTGGCAAGTCGAGGACAATTTACCGAGATCTATGTTCAAATATGTCATTTCCAACTCATGGTTCTTTGTTTCCCCTCAAAATTATAGTTATACTAAATTTGAAAATATTACTTAACCATGTTGTGTAATTTATTAATTTTTTTTAATGGAATTGAGATGTAACATTTTAACTATTAATAACAAAAATATTATATACAAATAGAAAAAGAGAGGTAGAACGTAAAATGTAAAAAAATAACTATAATAAAAATAATTATATATAAAGGGTTTTATAGATATATGTTTTCTAGTTTCGAATATAATTGCAACATGTACTAACATTTTAATGTATAAAATTTGAATTATAAATAAAATATTTTAATGTTACACACATATATAGTTAGAAAATTTTAAGATGGATCATACATATAAAAAGGGAGAATTCTTATTTCATTAATAATTATTTTGAGAGAAATTTGTAATTCATTCATTTTCGTGTTAAGGAAATGATTTGTAACATTTTGAATATTACTAACAGAAATAACCCATGCACACACACATAGATAAATATATAAACATGTAACATTTTACAATTTTTTTTTTATAATTCATATTATACAAATTAAAATATTAATACATGCTTCAATTATTTTTGAAAGAAAAAAAACATATACCATACAACTTTATTTAAATAAACTTATATTGTAGCATTCCCCATCTCAATTTTTTTTTTTAGTTATTTACACTTACAAGAAGAAAATCCTAACAAGTTCCCTAATCTGCATATAAAAGATTACAACTTTCTTTCATTGATACCCGTATCGGAAGGTAGCTCATAGGTCAAATAAAATTTTGTATTTTAACTATTGTTAAATAATAAAATTTCTCAATTGTTCACCCTTCTTAATCTACAATATGACCTAGATCAACATGCCATTATCGATCGAAAGGGGTGCACACTTTTATTGGAAAATTCGGCTTTGGACTAGGGATCACTTGTACATCAAACTTAGATCTCAACATTTATTAAATCATTCCCTACGGATATTCTCGAGACTTATAACTAAAATCCACTTCTCTAATTGAGGCTAGATCAATGGTCACAAGATTATGGTTTTTAATCCAATGGTGAGGATGGAAGATGGGCAGTTTTAGTACCTTCCTCTCTTTTGTCATGCGACCATCTTTAGTTTTCCTTCCACTGGTGAGGGTAGGGACCTGTAACTATGATGCCAAGTTCCTTTGTTTACTAGATCCATGAACGTAAGGTAATTAACAATATTTTTCTTTCCTGATGTAATACTATTATTGGTAGTTTTTATAGTAGGCACATAATTCAGCATCATGATGGTAGGGCATGTGAGGTAACAGAGCTAGATATTGGAGGCTTACTAGCACAATATGGGTAAATCCAGGGCATCGCTCCATTCCACCATTAATTGGAAGGTAATTTAACCCTCTTTCCCTTCTAGCATGAGGACAATAGAGTTTTCCACTTCTTTAAGCCCTATTGTCATCTAATTTCCACAAATTTGCAATGATGACCATACACTTAGGATCCCAGCTAACTATGCAATAGTGTTTCATACGTTTTGTCTTCAATCTCACTCTGAGTAAATTTTTACTTGCCACTTCTCCTTTGAAGTTATGTTTATATCTATATATTCTAAGTTTATATGCAGTACTATAATTTATTGTTATTTTCATAGGTTCAAATTTGTAATCGAGGTTCCCATTCCCACTCGTGGCATTCTTGCTTCTTATCCAGCTTCTGGAGTCAGTATTATGGTTAATCGAGTTTGGCTTATCGACAAAAAATGTGTTTAGTTCAAAATTATGTCAACAGGGTACTTTTGCACCAGGTAATCAACTCTCATGTTTCCAGGGTTATTTTTTCCTCTTTTATGTATGCTCCTTCGAGCTACAAACTTGTTTCATGTACTTATCTTGAGGGTTTGTCACTGAGCCAAAACCATTGTACATCAGAGAAAATGACCTACATAAATAACCTATCTTTGGCAAGGGAGACCTTCAGTGATATGGTATGAGAAATTAATTAGATAGAAATGTCTTGGTTGAAGCTTACTGTTAAAAACATTCTTATCTCATACATTCTCATATTTTCATTTTCTAGGATTCTTGGATTTGTCGAGAGGGTGGCGGTAAGTTGTCGACAAAAATTTCTCCTAATATTTTTTATCTATATGTATGTATTATTATTTTATCTTACCTCACTTTCTCAGTCATAGAGCTCATCGTGTATTTTGTTTTTCTCATAATGAACATAGTAAAGGTTTTCAAGGGTTAGAAATCCCACTGGAGTAGGTATCTCTTTAGGATGCGAGGATCGTTTCAACATGGGTCATACAGGTGTTTGATCACTTTTTATTACCACCTTTATAATTTTCATACAAGCAGAAATACCTAGGGTTTAATTAAATACCCCTCCATATATTTATTTATAAAATTTCTAGAAGAGTAGGTTGTTGTGGCACTCAAGTAGACAAATTTGAAAAGGGTTTAATTATTTCTTCCGTTGTTGTTCAGATGTATATGTTGTATCTATTAATTACCATTTTATAAACTACTATTTAATTCCAGATTCCAGTTATGATTTTACCATTGTGTGCACCTAATTTTGGGTTTATTTTTGAAAATTTTAAACAATTTATATGCACTGTTCCAACTCCTTGAAGTTTCTTCCATGAAATTTAGTTGTTAGTTATAGATTGTCTTTACTGCATTTCCTCTTTTGAAATGTACAACTTATAGCAATAGCTATTGTATTATCTATCTTCCGAAATTCCTGTTTTGCTATATAAATAAGCCAAGACCCTAGGACTATTAATAAGGTTGATCATTATGGATTTTTTATAATGATTAAGGTTATTTTATTACATGTTTGTGCTACCTATAGCAATATTTTTAGATAAGTCAATAATACTTTCTATTATATTATCTTGGTTATTGATTGAAAGATCTAACCAATAACCAAGAGAATATTAGTCAGCTCAGAGGAATCCTTATTAGAGGTTCATTGCACTATGGATTACCTTCTCATATTCTTCTTCTCCATGGAGTTCCTTCATCATTTCTTTTTGGACTTTGGATTCTTCATGTGTGTTTTGGAATGTCGATGTTGTTGATAATTTGGTAGGGATAGGTTTTCATTCAAATTATCAACTTGATAATTACTTGTCAACTTACTTATGTTACTTATGTCTTCTCTTCTTATCTTATTATGTGTTTCATCAATTCAATTATCAAAACACAAGAGACACAAATTTAGGCTCTTTGAGCCAAGACCAAAACCTCTCCCTCTTGGAGAGGAAAACCCACATGCATTCTTTCTATATAATTTCAGTTGACAAGTACCATGACCATGACACAGACTGTCGACCCTTGTATGTATCCAAGACCTTGTCACTAATTCTTCCTTGACTCCTTAAGTTGATCATTATTTTCTACATCATCATGCACCTTTCTGCACCAGGACTAGAGAGCTCAGTCTCTAACTCTATTCTTCCTTATTTCTGCACTCCTTAACATTAGGAAAACTCAGTTCCTAGATGAAATATTCTTGACCTCCTTGCCATAGCATATACTTCATTCTTCTAGCCCTTGGTATATCTAGAATATATTTCCTTATTCCCTCCTTCTTGTAGCACCCACTTCATTATTATAGCCCTTGGTCTATCTAGAATCAACTTCCTTCTTCACTCCTTCTTGTAGCACCTGCGTTAACCCTTACCTCCTTGGTGTGCCTCCGAACTATGATATGCCAAATATCAAAGATATCCAAAGCTTATAGAGCCAACACAATAACATAATATTTTTCCATATTTTCGTTGTTTATACTCCAACTATAACTCCTTTCCTTTAGTGTCTATTCTCCACCAAACCACAAACCACGTCATTATAATATAGCCTTAGATATGTCCGAAAAATGGAGACTAATCCGAACTGTTCTATGTGTTTTTTGCACAGTCCAGTGGGCTATTTATATTGGTCAGGCCCTGTAATAAGCTGACCTGACCATGAATAGGTGCGACAGTTCATGATCTCACATGTGCAGTCGGTGTAAGCTGACTTTGATTGGTTTTTATAGGTTGAATTAGATATGTACTCCAACTGAGTATAATGTTGATTTGGTGAGGGTTTTTAGCACCATTCTCTAGTCATGTTTACAAGCTATTTTGACAAGGTCTTGAGGCATACATCACTAAATTTAGATGTGTGACACTTCATATACATGACTCTATTTAATACATTTATGACAAGATGAAAAATCCCTAAAATACGTCAAGAATAATTCTTTAACCTATAATAAAATCCTTTCTCTTGAAACCCATGAAGCAAGCTTAAAACAAAATACATTTTATTATCTTTGTATTCTTCATTACATAAATACATAATTACATAGTGAATATGAATACTGAACCTAGATACAATTTCCAACACTCCCTCTTAACTAGGGATGTATTCATAATGGTAGATGGTTACTTTCATACTTAATAATCTCATAAGAAGAATCATATTGGTAATTACATATATATAGAATCATATCAACCAACATTTTCCAAGTGCAAGGCCTTGACTAAAAACCCCATCTCTCAATGAGACAACGGGATACAATGCTAGTGAGACACATGACTTATAGACACCATTGTCATTATCTCTCAAAGGTACATACTCCACCTGGGTACTCCCAAAGTATGTCCTTCTTGGACTATTCTTCTCTTAGGTAGCTAGCCCTCAAAAAATACCAGTTCATGACTACTCTTATCTTGAATGCCCTATCTCATTCTCAAAGAGTATCGGACGCCAATTGATTACCCAATCCTCCATTTTTTCTTCCAAGTTGAAGACCAGCATAATGTGTCTATCTCTCCCTTTAAGCTGGAGAGGACCTATTCCACGAGGTAATGTACTCATTTGTGTACGAGAAATTTACCTAAGCTCATTAATAGGAATTACCCAGTTTCTTCCATGTAAGAAACTTACCACCAGGATCCCTCTTAATAAAGGACCTATAGCAGCAATGGTGAGACACCCAGATGCTCATTAAAAATTCCTCCCCTTGATTTCATGGATTTCCATCTTGAGGAGTCTTCAACATTAGCTTCATAGGGCACAGATCATCCATCACTTTCATCCATGAGTCGTGTAATCTACCAAGAAGTGATTCATCCATCTTTCTCATCTGTTAAATTTTATTCCATGCTACTTTCCTAAGAACCATCTCCAAAGTATCTTACATCCTTCCACATGGTTGGCAGCCCTACATAAACCTATCCACATAAACATATACATATGAAATTTTAAATCAAAACTTACCTCAGTGATGATATTTTACCATGACATCTTCCTGAAGGCATCAACATCATTTATTTAGATTGATGCCTCTCCTAAAGATATGTATTATCAAGGATCTTATTATTTACCAGACTTCTATCAGAGTCTACATATCTTCCCATGAGATATTCTAGTCACATATTCTTAGCTTTCGGATGATAACTTCCCCTTGACATGGTTGCACTTCATGATCTCTTCCTTTATTTACAATTTCATTTATTCCCAGGAACTTCCACCATACAGTTCTGTGTTTGTATATAACCAACTCATATTCTATATGAGGATATATTTGATTTCATCTAGTTAATGACAACCTGTGTATGAGAAGAGATCCTCCTTCATTTGATTATACTTCTAAAGATATAATTCCATCACCTGTAACAATATGACATAACTTCACATCATCCAGTGTTAGCAGATACATACCTTATCTTATCCATTTGACTCATCCTGCAACAATTTCCTTATAATGAATAACTTAATTCCCTTGACATGCTTCATCAAAATGCCATCTAATCCCAAAATTATACAAGATAGAATTCTCGATGAAGCCTTTTTGTTTTCTTTCTAACCAGTTAATCCAAGGAGGAATCCATTAAAAAGTATTAGGATTTGTTTCATATATGACCCTTGATCTAGATGACTATCTTCCATCATTGTTTTATCAGTGAGGTTCCCAGGAGCCACTTCTTCTAAGACAAGTTCTCCTCCCATGCTTCTATCATGATGCTATTAAAATACAATGCTTCCTATCATATTATTTTACAAACCAACATAAATCACTTAAAGAGGAAGATGATATTGATCATAATAGATATCTTTCACTTCTTATTTCTTGGATTTCTTTGCATCAGGTTCTTCCCTTTCATATGTGACATGGGCTTCTTCCTTTATCATTTTTTCCTTTCCCTAATTAGGACAATCCCTTTTATAATTCCCAATTTCATTAAACGCAAAGCATTGTACTTTTTCCATATTTCTTCTTTTATTCCGAGGAACAAATTTACCAAATATTCCTTTCTTCTTGGACATGACCGCAAAGGCTTGATTCCCTTAACTTGATCATGTATCATCTTTGCCTTTCAATATTGTTTCCTCCATTTTACATAAATACCATAGATCCTGGAATAGTGTTTCTTCTTTATTCTGATATAATCTTGAATTGATGTTTCCCCATTCTTTATGTAGAGAATTCAACACAACTGTAGTCATCTCACTATCAGACATTACTTCTCCCAATTCCTGTAGCTGGTCTCATATTTCAGAAATCATAATAAAATATGAAGTGATTCCTTACTCTCTTGAAAATTTCAACTTGTATATTTATTCTCTCAGAGATATTACATTTCTTGTAATACTCACGGAGAATAGCTCCACCAATTTCTCATATATTTCTTTTGCAGTTTGTAGTTTTTATACATTTGGTATCAATGGGTCCTCAATGGATTATATGAGAATCCTCTAGGCTCACGTTTCTCCTTTGATGTACTTGGCATGAGCTGGAGCATATTCCTTTTGAGGGATGAGTTTTAGATCCTTTCATGTACCCCATAACTTCATCATCAATTAGATTCAAATATATCCTCTTCTTCCATGCACTAAAGTTTGATGACCTGAGATATTTGTTGCTCTCTTTGCAATAAGTCATTTCGTTAGAATTAGAATAGGTCATAGAAATAGTTACTTGAGTAGAGTTACTTCCTCCTTCTATCATATTACTTAATGATGATTACGAAGATGATAACAAAAACTCCTTAGATTTAATTATCCAATGTAGGTGTGCTTGAATCCTTGATGATAAAGGATGACTTCGGAATGATGATGCCTTAAAAGGTGTTCGATAATGTTGGATGGTACTTGATGGCATGTCTTGCAAAAATTTCTTCAATGTCATAAATCTTTGATGGAAAATATTATCTTCTTGATGAGTGGATCCTTTGAGTGAGATTGAAGGTCTTCTTTAGATATCTTGATATTTTTCTTGCAAAATTATTTGAATTTCCAATGCAAACTTTGACCTTGAATTTCATGGTTTCTAGAGAGATCAATTCTTTTTCTTTCATCCCTGAGTGTCTCCTTGTCAAGTAGCCCCTGTATTCACTAGCTTAGCTCTGATACCATGTTGAGAATTTGGTAGGGATAGGTTTATTTCAAATTATCTAGATGATCATTACGTGTGAACTTACCTATGTTACTTACATATTCTCTTCTTATCTTATTTTTTCTTTCATCAAGTCAATTACAAAAACAAAAGATAAAAAAAATTAGGCTCTTCAAGCCAGGGTCAAAACCTCTCCCTCTTGGAGAGGAAAACCCACAATAAATTATTATTATATACTTTAAGTTGACAAGTACCATGACCATGATAGAAACCCTTCACCCTTGTATGTCTCCAAGACCTTGTCACTACTTCTCCCTAGACTCCTTAAGTTCATCCTTCCTTTATGTGTCATCCTGCACTGTCCTCCACCTTTCTGCACCGGGACTATAGAGTTGGGTATCTAATTGTATTCTTCCTTATTTCTTCACTCCTTGACCCTAGGAAATCCTGGTTCCTAGATGAACTAATGTTGACCTCCTTATTGTAGCATATACTTCATTCTTCTAGCCCTTGGTCTATTTATAATCTAGTTCCTTCTTTTCTCTGTCTTGTAGCACCTACTTCATTCTTCTAGCCCTTGGTCTATCTAGAATACAATTCGTTCTTCCCTCCTTCTTGTTTCACCTACGTTAACCTTTACCTCCTCAGTGTAAATATGAACTATGATATTCCACCTAACATAGATATCCAAAGCTTATAGACCCAACACAGGAGCATAATACTTTTCCTTCTCTTCATTTTTTATACTCCAACTATAACTATATTCCTTCATTGTATATTCCGCACCAAACCAAAGACCATTTCACTGTAATAGAGCCTCATATATGTTTGAAAAAAATTAGACTGATCCGAACTATTCTATGTGTTTTCTACGCAGTATAGTGGACTATTCATAGTGGCCAGGCCATGTAATAAACTAACTTGACCATGAATAGGTGAGACGGTTTATGAGCTGACATGTTCATTTCTTGTAAGATGACCTTGTTTTTTGTTTATATGCCAACTTGGAGAGGAATTGCAACTGCATATATCACTGATTTGATCAAGGGTGAAAGCACCATTCTTGAGTCATGTTTACAAGCTGGTTTGACAAGGTCTTGATGAATACACCACTGACTTTACGTGTGTGATAATTTTTATACATGACTCTAATTAAGACATTTATTACAATATGACAAATCCCTAAAAGACATCAAGAAGAAGTATTTGACCAATAATAAAATCCTTTCCCATGAAACCCATTAAACAAGATTAACAAAAATACATTTTATTATCTTTGTCTTCTTCACTGCATAAATATATAATTACATAGTCAATATGAAGACCGAACCTAGTTACACTTTCAAACACATGCTTTCTTCATCTTGACATGATTCCACAACTACTTCTTCTTATTTAAAGTTGTCATATGGAGGATGCCATAAATTATGTTCATATTATTTTATTTGTGTATTTGTTTTCTCATGAAATATAACATCTCTTCCTACAAAGACCTTGTGAGTACGTGGGTCATACATTTAATAAGCTTTTTTATCAGTACAATATCCAATAAAAACAAATTTGATAGCTTTAACACCTAATTTTCTCCTATCCTTTTTAGAAATATGGGAAAATTACGTGCATCAAACTATCCTTAAATGACTACCTTTCGATTTAAAACAATAAAATGCTTCAAATGGTGTTTTGTATTTAGGATATTTTTCACAACCTCTATTATTGAGGTATACAGTTATATTAATGGCTTTAGCCCAAAAATTATTGCATAGTCCTTTGCTTTTTAACATACTACGAGCACATTACACAAATGTTCTATTCTTTCTCTCAGCTAATCCATTTTACTGATATGTATGTGGTACTATAAATTGTTGCACAATTGCATTTTTCTTTCAGTATTTCATAAAATATCCTGAAGTGTACTCACTAATGTTATTTGATAGAATAATTTCAATGCTCCTTCATGTTTTCCTTGAACCATATTTTTTAATTCTTTAAAGTATTCAAACACTTCAAACTCATCATTTTATTTCTTATAAAGTACACCCAAGTGTATCTAGTACTACCATCAATAAATATAAGAAAGTAAAATGCTCCTCCAAGTGACCTAGTTTTCATAGGACCACATAGATCGGTATGCACTGGTTCAATTATTTAAAGTTTTCTTCTATCTTCATGCACAAGAAATTCTTCCCTATGTTTCTTTATTAGTGCACAACATTCACATTTGAATTATTATCCCATAACGTTTGGAAGGCCTTCTACCATAAATTTCTATTGTAGTAACATCAGATCATTATGATTTAAGTATCCATACCATTGATGCCAAATTTCTATAGTTTACATGCTCAATGCCAATTCTTGACGTCCATTCTTTCTAACATCAAACTTGTATAATCTTCCAACTCCCATTCCTTTTTCAACAACCTTGTAGTTGTCTTGCATATCCTTTACCAAACAATATGATTTCGCAAATTCAACTATTAAATGTTTATTTGTAATAGTATATTTTGAAATTAATTTTTTCTTTAATCTTCGAATATACACAACATTTTGAAATTTTTTTCTTGTCCATTATGCATAGTAACAATTATATCACCATATCCTTTAATTTAATGTGATCTATTATATCCTAAATAAATATGTGCACCATTATTGCCTTCATGATATGTATCAAACCAATCTCTTTTCCATGGCATGTGGATTGATGCACCAGAATCTATGAACCAGGCATCATCATCATCATTTTTTCTGATAAAGTAGAATTTGACCCAAATAATTTAAGATTGCTAAAACCTTAACTGATTTCCTCATCTCCATCAACATAATTTCATGTATGGATTCATTGTTTAAATTGATCAGACCTTCTTTTCATGCAATTATTAACAAAATGACCATGTTTTCACAATAATAACACACATCAGGTCTACTTGAATTTGATTTTTGTGATGGTGTATTTTGAAATTATTTTACTTGCTACATTTTGATTTTATTTTTCTCCCATTGTTTTCCTAGTTGAAGGGTTTCTTCCCTTTAGCCATCAATGTTAAATTTGAATTGGGAGATTTCCAATTAAGACTTCCTCTCCGCTTTTCTTCCTATATAAGTATACCTTCCATCTCATCAAAGATATGAAAATTCTCTAAAGATGTGATACAGTGATAAATATTTTAGATTAATAAAGCATTCCATTTAATGTTACAGTAACCAAATATGTGCTTGATATTTTTTCACCAATGTCACCCAATTTATATTTTTGATCCTTAATTTTGGAAATAAAATTAACGATAGCTTCATTTTCTTCAATCTTAATCGAAATAATCTTAATATTCAAATAAATACTTAGTTTGTAGTCTTCATCTCATACAAACCTTTCATAGTGTCCCATTTACCCTTCGGTCTTTTTCACTCTCTAATGTGTGGAGTAATATTGTCCTTAACGGGCACCAGCAAAAGCACCTTTATTTTATTTTCCTGTCACTCCAAACCTTGAATTGTAGAAACTATGGCTTGAGGGGACTCTAGCTTCATCAAAGTCTACAACTTAAACTTCGAGTTTGTATGGTTTTAACCATCTATCTTGTTAGAGTAAGATAAATAAGATTATGTCAATACATTAGCCATGGTACTAAACTTATGAGTAGTCAAATATTAACCACCAAAAATACTAATCACAACTTTAATAACTAATTTCCTTAATCCTTAATCATGAATATAAATCTTCAAGCACAAGTCATAAAATTTTATTAAGTTTCACAACTCAAATATCATTGGAAAATATGTCTCTCTCATATTTTGTGCTTTTCCATAAACTTAAAAACCACAAAATATTCTTCTCAAATAAAAAGAAACCACCACAAACAATTTTATCCAATCAAAGACAAACATCACAACTACTTTTCACAACTTTGAAACTTGAAGCTTGGGATTAATAAAGATGAAACTCCATCTTATTCAACTCTTAAAAGATTTAAAAATATATATATGAGAACCACTATAAGATGGAATCATTCACAATATATGCATTTAGCTTCATAGGAAATGTATCCCCTCCTTTTTGTTTCAACGTCTATAGTTTGGAAATGTGTTATCACTCCACTGGATCTCCAAAGGCTAAGAAGGAGACCAGCAAGGGTAACCATAGACCAATATTTTTCGAGGTAGCTAGACCTACTAGGCAGGAGAGGGATCTCTCCATGATATCACAACCAAGATGATTGGATAATGAGGTTTTTAGGCTAGTTATAGTAGAAATAGGGTTTGATTGATTGATTTTGAGTGCTTGATGGTGAGTGGAATATCACAGGGGCATCCAGTGGCATATCACAATGAGACATTGTCCGACACAGTTCACAAGTATCCCACTTATGACAAAGAAATGTATTCCATCGTGCAGGCTTGTTGACAATGGAACCATTACATTTTGGGGAATGAAACAATCATCTCCACAGATCACCAACCCCTGTAATTCATACTAACATAAGGGAAGTTGCAGAATGATCGCCATCAGAAGTGGTCCACATATCTGCAACAATTTCATTTGAACATCAAGTACAAGAAGGGTAATACCAATAACGTTGCAGACTGCCTCAGCCGACCACCGATCGTGGCCATAACCATCGTTCTAAACTCTTGTCGGCATGAGACTTCTGATTGGCCAATTATCTACAAGAGCAATCTAGAATTTAGGCACACATACAAGGCACTCTTTGGCGGTACGCACATTCCAAATTTTCACCTCCAAGATGCACTGTTATGTCACCTGGGACACCTTTTTGTTCATTCAAGTGAGAGTGCCAAGATGATATGGGAAACGCACTATAGTCGAGTCGCTAGTCATTTTGGGGTCGAGAAAACAGTGGTAGTATTGTAGAAGCATTTCTATTGGCTAAACCTTCGACAGGATGTCGGGAAGTACATCAGATCCTACACTACTTGAACCATTGCCAAACCGACCATCAAGAAGCAAGGGCTCTATACTCTGCTACCTACCCCTATTCAACCATGGGAATCCATCTCCATGGATTACATTTCAGGCCTTCCTTCTACTATGCATGGAAGTGACTATGTTTTCGTGGTCATCAAGAAAATTCTCGAAGATGGCCATTATGGCGGCCTGCAAGAAGAATATCACAACAGAAGCCACTGCTAAACTCTTCTTTGAACGAGTGTGGGTGCACTTTGGGATCCCACAGTCTATCATATTAGATCGCGACAGTAGGTTCCTCAGCACATTTTTGTCTATCCTCTGGACAATGTTGGACACCAAGCTCACCAAGTCCACAACTTTCCATCCTCAAACTGGTGGCTAGATAGAGGTCGTCAACAAGATGATTGTACACATTCTGCACATGTACAATTCAAAGCATCCATGCACATGGGATGAGAGACTCCCCTATGTACAACACAGTTATAACTGAGCTCTCCACAGCTCAACCGGCCACAACCCCTTTAAGGTGGGCTTGGGATTCCAGCCACTATGTCCCACTAACTTAGTCATGCCATTTGCGGCTACTCGAGCTGATTTGGCTCATGTCGAGTCTAAAGCTGACAAAGTGAAAAACTTCATCGAGTGCATTCAGCACATCCACCAACAGGTTCATGACATATTGGATAGAGCCAATTCTAGGTACAACCAATGACATAATCAACATCGGGTGCCACACAACTTCCAGGTGGGCAATAAAGTGTGGCTACATTTACAGAAGGAGTGCCTCACTGGACCCCACCGCAAGCTTTGCCCACTTCGATATGGCACGTACACCATCACCAAGACTATAGGGAATAATGCCTTCTAGCTCAGTATTCCACCATTCCTTGGTCTGCACCCTGTATTCAATGTAGACTGCCTCCATCCCTACTTCCCACCTCTACTAGACACCACTAACATTGCAAAAGAAATCACACCAAAAGAGTTAAACCTGGACTACATGGAATAGGCCACCACAAATTGTATCATCGACATGAAAATCAAGAACACTCACCAACAGAAGATCCAACTGTATCAAGTTGTAAAAGCTAGCCAATTCCTGCACCAAGGCAAGTGGTTCACCAGGGACCCAGTTTAGAAGAAATTTCCTCATCTCATGAAGGAACTCAACGCAATGGGGACAATTGCTTCCTAAGGGGGGAGGAATGATCCAGGTATATATTAGTGGCCACTCGTATATTCCACTTGGGGCCCCACCATTTTCTCTTTTATTTTTTTAGTTTCGGCACAACTTACTATTTTTAGCATTTTTTTTAGGTCCTAAACTTCCGAAGCCGTTTTGAGGCCCTAAATAATGTTTTTTGGGAAAACCGGGAGAAACATGGGTCCATAGACCAATGTTGGTCACATCAAAAGTTTTAGCCCTTGGATAAATATTTATAATGAGGTATGGTTCGCGTTAAATGGAGATTTTATGTCAAAGTTACATCCCTAGGAAGTTGAAACACCAATTTACCCAAATGGGGCCCATAGTTTTGGCACTTCATCTCCTAGGGTTAGGGTTTTGGATTTTTAGGGTTGTTAATTGTTTCTAAATAATAAATAGGCCCTCAAGCCTCATTTTAACATAGTTCAGAGGCCTGTAGCTGCCACATCTCTTCTTAGAGATAAGCTACTAGCGCCATAGTTAATTTATTTCCATTGTTTCTGTAAGCAAATTTCTGTTCTTTGATATTAATGAAATGAAGTGTTATTTCCACTGTATCTTTGTATTTATGGTTATATGTGTATTCTATTGTGTTCTTGCATAAATCCAGACCATAACAAGACATGATTAGAGTCCATTTGATCACTGATGATAGGATAAAATACCGACACTAACATTGATTTCACTATGATTTCACATTGATTTCACATTGATTTCATCATTCACTGCCTTCATGGTTCCTTGACTTCATTAGTTCTTTAAAAAATTTCATAGAGTAAAAAAATATAATTTTCCATAAACTTAAAAACCACAAAATTTTCTTCTCAAATAAAAAAAAAACCACCACAAACTACTTTATCTAGTCAAAAACAAACATCACAACTACTTTTCACAAATTTGAAACTTGAAGCTTGGGATTAATATCCACCTGGAGGAATGATCCAGGTGGATATTAGTGGCCACTCGTCTATTCCACTTGGGGCCCCACCATTGTCTCTTTTATTTTTTTAGTTTCGGCACAACTTACTATTTTTAGCAGTTTTTTTAGGTCCTGAACTTCCGGAGCCGTTTTGAGGCCCTAAATGATGTTTTTTGGGAAAACCGGGAGAAACATGGGTTGATAGACCAATTTTGGTCACATCAAAAGTTTTAGCCCTTGGATAAATATTTCTAACGAGGTATGGTTCGCGTTAAATGGAGATTGTATGCCAAAGTTACGTCCCTGGGAAGTTGAAACACCAATATACCCAAAACGGGGCCCATAGTTTTGGCACTTCATCTCCTAGGGTTAGGTTTTTGGATGTTTAGGTTTGTTAATTGTTTCTAAATAATAAATAGGCCCTCAAGCCTCATTGTAATGCAGTTCAGAGGCCTGTAGCTACCACATCTCTTCTTAGAGATAAGCTACTAGCGCCATAGCTAATTTATTTCCATTGTTTCTGTAAGCAAATTTCTGTTCTTTGATATTAATGAAATCAAGTGTTATTGCCACTGCATCTTTGTATTTATGGTTATATGTGTATTCTGTTGTGTTCTTGCATAAATCCAGACCGTAACAAGACATGATTAGAGTCCATTTGATCACTGATGACAGGATAAAATACCGACACTAACATTGATTTCACTATGATTTCACATTGATTTCACATTGATTTCATCATTCACTGCCTTCATGGTTCCTTGACTTCATTAGTTCTTTAAAAAATTTCATAGAGTAAAAAAATATCGTTTTCCATAAACTTAAAAACCACAAAATTTTCTTCTCAAATAAAAAAAAAACCACCACAAACTACTTTATCTAGTCAAAAACAAACATCACAACTACTTTTCACAAATTTGAAACTTGAAGCTTGGGATTAATATCCACCTGGAGGAATGATCCAGGTGGATATTAGTGGCCACTCGTCTATTCTACTTGGGGCCCCACCATTGTCTCTTTTATTTTTTTAGTTTCGGAACAACTTACTATTTTTAGCAGTTTTTTTAGGTCCTGAACTTCCGGAGCCGTTTTGAGGCCCTAAATGATGTTTTTTGGGAAAACCGGGAGAAACATGGGTCGATAGACCAATTTTGGTCACATCAAAAGTTTTAGCCCTTGGATAAATATTTCTAACAAGGCATGGTTCGTGTTAAATGGAGATTGTATGCCAAAGTTACGTCCCTGGGAAGTTGAAACACCAATTTACCCAAAACGGGGCCCATAGTTTTGGCACTTCATCTCCTAGGGTTAGGTTTTTGGATGTTTAGGTTTGTTAATTGTTTCTAAATAATAAATAGGCCCTCAAGCCTCATTGTAATGCAGTTCAAAGGCCTGTAGCTGCCACATCTCTTCTTAGAGATAAGCTACTAGCGCCATAGCTAATTTATTTCCATTGTTTCTGTACGCATATTTTTGTTCTTTGATATTAATGAAATCAAGTGTTATTGCCACTGCATCTTTGTATTTATGGTTATATGTGTATTCTGTTGTGTTCTTGCATAAATTCAGACCATAACAAGACATGATTAGAGTCCATTTGATCACTGATGACAGGATAAAATACCGACACTAACATTGATTTCACATTGATTTCACATTGATTTCATCATTCACTGCCATCATGGCTCCTTGACTTCATTAGTTCTTTAAAAAATTTCATAGAGTAAAAAAATATTGTTTTTCATAAACTTAAAAACCACAAAATTATCTTCTCAAATAAAAAAAAAACTCCACAAACTACTTTATCCAATCAAAAAAAAACATCACAACTACTTTTCACAAATTTGAAACTTGAAGCTTGGGATTAATAAAGATGAAACTCCATCTTATTCAACCCTTAAAAGATATATATATATATATAAGCACCACTATAATATGGAATCATTCACAATATATGCATTCAGCTTCATAGGAAATATATCCCCTCCTTTTTGTTTCAACATCTACAGTTTCGGTTGGTGTTATCACTCCACTGGATCTCTAAGGGCTGAGAAGAAGACCAACAAAGGTAACCATAGACCAATATTTTTCGAGGCAGCTAGACCTACTAGGAAGGAGAGGGCTCGCTCCATGATATCATAGCCAATATGACTAGATAACAAGGGTTTTAGGCTATTTATAGTAGCATTAGGGTTTGATTGATTGATTTTGAGTGCTTGATGGTGAGTAGGTCAGGGAAGATCTAGAGATCTTATGGGGCAACATAGGAATATTATTTAACACATTCAGGGATCAATATGGTTATGATAGAGTTCTATGGTTTCAAAAAAGAGCATGGAAATCATGAATTATTTTTAATTAGAAGAAAATCAAACACAACTATAATAATTCCTCCAAAACACAGCATCAAGTAATGAAATATGTCTGTCTAACTTAGGAATCGTTCACATTGAATAAATATGGAAAGCATAATACATTCAAAACACATTATAATAAATATAATAAGAGGGAAAAAACCACACTCGTAAAACACATAATAATAAATATGGAAAGAATAATAACAGGAAAAACTGCTAAAACACATTACCACAGGAATCCCACCAAAATGGCTGCAATTCCGTCTATCAGTTACTACCAAAATGACTGATTACACTAGTGTTCAAAGATAAATTACACATCTAACCACTGGAATGACAAAGAAAATGAAACATATAGACCAAAACAAACTTCTCCCACTCGCAGGGGTCAAATCCATGACTTTTGGAGTTGTTCCCCAAAGTCCTCAACTAGAATCCTAATGACTAGGGAGGTCAACAAAATCATCCCTATCTTTGATGAAACTTATTCACTTGACCCAAAAATACAATTTTACTTGATGTGTCTACCTCTAATGACTATAATAAACATAATTACATTTGATTTTCACATTTACATCAGTAAAAATTCATGGAATTCATCAACCAACTCAGAAAAAGTCAAAATTCTGAAGATGACAGGCAATCTAGAAGAAGCACAGCATGCCCGTCAGAAAGCGCACCACGCCCCTCATAAAGTGCACTGTGACCTTCAAGCTGACTTTTGAATGACTTGCTGAAGTCAAAATTGAGCTCAAGATAGCTCATTGGAAACAGGTTCTTGTATAGATATCCAAACTATCCTGATGCAGTGAAAATGATGGAGTTAAGCCCTTAAAAACCCACTTTTTCCAAAACTAGTCAAAAAGCGCAGCGTGGCCTCAAAAAACAAGGTAGAAATGTGTTTTTTAGGCTGTTTTTGGGCTTTTCCACCCATCAAAACCTCCCCTTTTTTATTTAGAGGAGCCAAAATGTGATTTAGATGCCATTATATTTCCAAACCAAGTGAGGTTTCATCATTTATAGGCCACTTTTGCCACTAAAAAGATCCAAAAGGAGGAACCAAAAGATCTAAAGGAAGCAGAGTGTCTCTTCCACTCCCATATGTGGATTAAGGTTTCCCTGCTACAATTCACTGTCGAAAATGGAATCCAAAAGAACCTCATTTCAGCAGATGTCATGAAACGGTTGGGCTTGCCAACCACATCGCATCCACAACCATACACCATCAGGTGGCTTCACCAAGTATGAGATCTCCGCGTAAGCCAGCAGTGCAGCCTTCCCTATAGCATCAAGCCCTTCACAGATGAGGTATTGTGTGACATTGCTCCTATTGATGTTTCTCATGTATTATTAGTCCAACCATACTTGTGGAAGTGACATGCTATGTATGAGTCCTGGCCTCACCCTATTATTGTTACTTTGGTAAATAAGTTGTACAGAATACCAGAGGTACCACCACCTCCCACTATCTCTTTTGTTACTGCAAAACAATGCAGTAAGCTCATTTCCCAAACCAGGAAATTTGTTTTCCTAATGATCCGCCATGAGGGCAAGAAGAAGATTGTGGCCACGACCTAAGGACATGGCTCCTCTACACGACAAAAAAAAATGGAAAAGGTTGTGGAGGAGTACGAGGACATCTTCACCTCACCCACAGGGGTGCCTCTGTACTGTCAGGTTAAGCCACCCACTGACCTGACCCCGGGTGTGCTACTACCCAATCGACCAATCTATAGGTGCTCTATTATGTAGAATGATGAAATCAAGAGGCAGATTCAGGAGTTGTTGTAGAAAGGTCACATCGGGCTAGGTTCATCACCCTATGGGACGCCGAACGTGTTGGTACAAAATAAGCGTAGGACTTGGAGACTCTGTATTGACTATCAGGCACTGAACAAGATCATTGTACAAAATGGATACCTGATCCCATGGATTGATGACCTTCTAGACCAACTCAAAGGGGAAAAATATTTCAGCAAGATCGACTTGAAGTCTAGGTATCACCAGGTACCAATTGAACCCTCTGATGTGTGGAAGACTTCCTTCAAAGCCAAGGAGGGCCTTTTCAAATGTCTCATCATGCCTCTCGAGTTGAAGAATTCTCCCACAACCTTCATGAGGTTGATGGATGACATCTTGCGTCCATTCACGAACTCATTTGTAGTGGTGTACTTGGATGACATTTTGATCTTCAGCCACACTTGGGAAGAGCACCTCCACCACATCCGAGAACTCCTCCCAACACTACAGCAACATAAGATGTGTGCCAATTTGGAGAAGTGCACTTTTGGCATGACCCAGGCTCAATATCTGGGATACATTATTGATGAAAGGGGGGTGCATGTGGATCCAGCAAAGATCCAAGTCATTCATGATTGGCTAGCCCCAACCACTCTAACAGAGCTTCACAGCTTTCTGGGTCTTGCTAATTTCTATCACAGGTTTGTGTTGGGATTCTCCCATATCACTTGGCCCTTAAGTCAAGTCACCTTGGGAGGAGCGAAAGAAAAATTCTTTTGGTCGGAATCTCAACTGAAGGCATTTGTAGAATTGAAACATCGCCTTTGTTCTGCCCCAGTGCTCACATTACCAGACTTGCAAAAACCATTTGAGATCGAGACAAATGCCTCTGAATATGCTATTGGGGTAGTTATTACTCAACAGGGGCATCGAGTGGCATATCATAGTCAGAAATTGTCTGACACGGTTCGCAAGTATCCCACTTATGAAAAAGAAATGTATTCCATTATGTAGGCTTGTCGAAAATGGAAGCACTACATTTTGGGGAAGGAAACAATCATCCACACAGACCACCGACCCTTGAAATTCATACATATACAAGGGAAATTGTAGAACGATCTCCATCAAAAGTGGTCCACATATCTGCAACAATTTCATTTGAACATCAAGTACAAGAAGGGTAGCACCAATAATGTTGCATATTGCCTCAGCCAATCACCGATCATGGCCATAACCACCATTCTCAACTCTTTTGGGCACGAGAATTTTGATTGGCCGCTTCTCTACAAGAGCAATCCAGAATTCAGCCACACACACAAGGCACTCTTGGGGGGTATGCAAGTTCCAAATTTTCACCTCCAAGATGCACTGTTATGTCACCTAGGACACCTTTGTGTTCCTTCCAGTGAGCGTTCTAAGATAATATGGGAAGCACAGTACAGTCGATTCGTTGGGAATTTTTGGGTCAAGAAAATAGTGGCAGTACTGCAGAAGTATTTCTATTGGTTGAACATTCGACAGGATGTCAGGAAGTACATCAGATCCTGCACTGCTTGCATCATTTCCAAACATACCATCAACAAGAAAGGGCTCTATATCCACTACCTACCCCTAGTCGACCTTGGGAATCCATCTCCATGGATTACATGTTAGGCCTTCCTTCTACTAAGCATGGAAACGACTATGTTTTCGTGGTCGTCGACAGATTCTCGAAGATGGCCATTATGGTGGCCTGTAAGAAGAATATCACAGTAGAATTTGTCGCTAAAATATTCTTTGAACGAGTGTGGATGCACTTTCGGATCCCACTGTCTATCATATCAGATCGCGACAGTAGGTTACTCAGCACATTTTGGTCCAGCATCTGGTCAATGTTGGACACCAAGCTCACCAAGTCCACAACTTTCCATCCCAAAACTGATGGCCAGACAAAGGTCATCAACAGGATGATTGTACACATTCTTCACATGTACAATTCACAGAATCCACGCACATGGGATGAGAGACTCCCCTATGTACAACATAGTTATAACCGAGCTCTCCACAGCTCAACCGGCCACAACCACTTTTAGGTGGGCTTGGGATTCCAGCCACTATGTCCCATTGATGTAGCCATGCCATTTTTGGCTACTTATGCTGATTTGGCTCATGTCCAGTCTAAATTTGAAAAAGCAAACAACTTCATCGAGAGCATTGAGCACATCCCCCAAAAGGTTCATGAATTATTGGACAGAGCCAATGCTAAGTACAAGAAATGACATGATCAACGTCAGGTGCCACACAACTTCTAGGTGGGTGACAAAGTGTGGCTACATTTGCAGAAGGAGGGCCTCAATGGACCCCACCACAAGTTTTGGCCACTTTGATATGGGTCGTACACCATCACCAAGGCTATAGGGAACAATGCCTTTGAGCTCAGTAATCCACCATTCCTTGGTTTGCACCTAGTATTCAATGTAGACCGCATTCTTCCCTACTTCCCACCTCTATTGGACACCTCTGACATTATAGAAGAACTCACACTAAAAGAGTTAAACCCAGACTACATCGAACAGGCCACCATAGATTATATCATGGACATGCAAATCAAGAACACTCGCCAATAGAATATCCAGCTATATCGGCTTGTCAAAGCAGGCCAACTCCTGCACCAAGGCAAGTGGTTCACCAGGGACCAAGTTCAGCAGAAGTTTCCTCATCTTAAGAAGGAACTTAACGCAATGGGGACCATTGCTTCCTAAGGGGGAGGAACGATGCAGGTGGATATTGGTGGCCACCTACCTATTCCACTTGGGGCCCCACCATTTTCTCTTTTAGTTTTTCAGTTTCAGCACAACTTACTATTTTTAGCAATTTTTTCGAGTCCTGAACGTCCAGAGCCATTTGGAGGCCCTAAAAGACGTTTTTTGGGAAAACTGAGAGCAACATGGGTCCATGGAAAAAAATTTCTCACATCAAAAGTTGTATCCCTCGGATAAATCTTTCTAACGAGATATGGTTTGCCTCAAATAGAGATCGTTTGCCAAAGTTACGTCCCCGGGAAGTTGAAACACCAATTTACCCAAATGGGGCCCATAGTTTTGGCGCTTCATCTCCTAGGGTTAGGGTTTTGGATGTTTAGGGTTGTTCATTGTTTCTAAATAATAAATAGGCCCTAAAACCTCATTGTAACTTAGTTCAGAGGCTTGTAGCCGCCACATTTCTTCTCAGAGATAAGCTACCAGCGCCCTAGCTAGTTTATTTCCATTTTGTCTGTAAGAAAAATGTATTTCTTTGATATTAATGAAATGAAGTGTTATTTCCAATACATATTTTTATTTATGGTTATGTGTGTATTATGTTGCGTTCTTGCATAAATCTGGACCATAACAAGACATGATAACATTCCATTTGATCACTGGTGATAGGATGAAAATATTGACACTAACATTGGCTCTAGCTAGGGATGGCAGTTCCTTGGAGGTCTCAAGAACATCATAGACCAGGTAGCCTTATCCATTGGGCATGGAGTCAAAAAAAAATGATGAGACTTGATATTTGAAACTGATTGAAAAAATGGATTGTAGACTAATTGAAAATTTTACTGGAAGATACTTTTTAAAAGAAATTCTAAGAATTCAACTTATTCATCACACCTAATCTAGCTAATACAGACATCACCTAATCCAGTGAAATGGAACAACCAATGCAACCATGTAAGAAGTTTGTGTGCTATTTGAACTCTCCACAAGTGCTTTCTCATGAGAAACAAGGGAAAACTACTGAAAGGAATTCCCATGAAAACTTGTCAACAAATTGAAACTTGATAAAATTGCAAAGCATGATCCCATCGGCTGACCTCAATAATGTTGCAAAAGGATCTTCATAGGAAAACATATTAATTTCCAACCCATATAATACATTACTTCTCTTCAATAGATAGTATTCGTACCTTGATTTTAAAAATTTTCCAACATCCATGCTTTCCGCCCTTGATCAATTCAACAAGTTGACAAAAGGATCCTGAAACTCGTGAATGGCTAATTTTTCCTGATGATAAACAATAAAACAATAATCTTCTTCATTACTCTCTTCATATGACTACAAATATTTGTATGAGATTTGCAATGAGACTCCTTCTAAACAAGACAATGAATCCAAGTGATGGATTGAAGTTTTATCATCTTTGCATTGAAACTCATAACCAACTAATGGAGGAATTTGATTACAGATATCATCCAAAACATCAGCTATTGGATAATTGATAACCTGAGATGATTTTTGCAACCTATCATACATTGGTTCCAATGAGATTAGATGATTTTCTATAGGCTTATGATTTTTTACTTCAAATAAATTATGAAACCTTATCTTCAAAAACTGAAATGAGTCAAAACTTAATGGTAAAGAATCATCATGAATCAATTCATAATATGTTTCAAGTTATAAGATTTCATGTGTGATTTGAAACTCGATGTAACTTAGTGGCTAGGATTCTGGAGCGAAAGAAGCTTACATATCACAAGTGACCTCGTCAACCAATTTATGAGAAGGATGCCCATTTATACTGCTCATAACTCACTTATCAGCTTGCTTAAAGTTTTCTCTCATTTTCACAAATGAGGAGAAACACAAGGGTAAGGTCTCCTAATCGAGAAGTTCATTATGTTATGCATGCTCAATATTAACACATAAAGACTGTTGATTTCCGATCATAGAAAAAGTTTCTATACTGAATTGGAATGAAGTGAAACTTAAGGGAAAGTATCCTTCACTTACTTCAAAATTTTCTTCATTTTCCTCATCATTTTCATCACAGATATACATCATCCGATCACTAAATTTCAGTTGCTGAAACTGAGCTTCCTCCTCCCACAAGCCAACTACTGATTTCTATCCAAAGCTAGCTTCAATTTGGAGAACATAATCATCATCATACTGATCAAACTTGGGTAAATCATCAATATAAGTATGTCATCAAACATACACATTAGGTCAACAGACTGCTTCTCCTCGATTTGATCTACAAGTCCATTTTCATGATTGTCCATAAATTAATACAAACAAAAATCATTTTCTGATCTATGGTAACTGGGATTAGCAGGAAAATGTTTAGGGCCAACAACATCTTCTTCTGCAATAAGTGGGACATGGTGTTTTTTATCAACAAATTCATCTCTCATGGTGATATTTTGCATTAATTTTTCCATGGTACTTACCAAAATGTCGAGCTTTACTTCTGATAAAGTCAAGTATTCCTTTTCTATGTTCTCCCTTTCTTGTGCCTTCAACTTTAACCTTTTTACTAGGAAATTATCTTCCACATCTATTTCATTGTCCTGTATTTCTTCGAGCATTGTAGCAACCAGCAGGTGGTTTTATATTAGCAGGGATTGAATGGTATATTTGATTAAACCTAGATGAAAATTGTTGCACTTTTTCTCCTGTGTGTCTTTTCAAATGATTATATTCTTCTAAAATCATAAAAGGATTCCTCTTGATCACCCATTTATTAAGGAAGACTTTCAGAAAATGATGGAAATAAAAAATTCTTGTAACTGGTAGGTTTTTGAACCATCTCTTGGTTTCACCTTGTAAATATAGAGGAAATATTCTAATACTAACATCATCTTCATCAACCTCAAAAATATAGAGAAAATTTTCAAAACCCTGAATGTGTTTCTCAGTCGCGATGTTACCATATTCTCCGTCAACCATGGGAAGATATTTGTAATAGTTTTCACTAAAATCATGGAGTATAGGAGGTAAGATGAGTGTCTTGTATCTATCTAGAATTTTACAATGTAAAGGAGTATGTACATAAGTTGTAATATTAGTCTTGATCACTTGAGGCTTATTAGGCAGAAGATGATCATCAAAAGATTCAAAAGAAGGCTCTTGATCAAGATCAAATGCGTAAGGAGAATTTGAATGCAGAATTTTCAGAGGGAATGAATCAAATACAAATATGGGATCTTTTATCAAATACAATATACTTCGAAAAAACTTCTTGACATTCTCGGGAAAAGAGAAAAAATAATTCAGGACAAAGAACATGATGTCCTGTATGGAAGCCCAAGTTGAATACATGATCTACCCATGTTGTCTTTCATGTTTCTATTGGCAAGGTTCATTATCTAGTGGAGACTTAGATTTTATTTTAAAACGAATTTTCAGTCGCCAAGTGAACAATTTCAGCCTTTGTGTGTCTAATCACTGTTGACCATCAGCAATCAGATCTTATCATTTTCATTCTTTCCTGGGGAATATCTGTAACCTCGTTCCCTAGTATGTTCACCAACATGTTATCACTCCACCAATTCTCTGAAGGCTGAGAAGGAGACCAGCAAAGGTAACCATAGACGAATATTTTTCCAAGTAGCTAGCACTACTAGGCAGGAGAGAGCTCTCTCCATGATATCAAAACCAAGATGACTTGATAATGAGGATGTTAGTCTAGGTATAGTAGCACTAGGGTTTGGTTGATTGATTTTGAGTGATGGATAGTGAATATGTGAGGGAAGAACTAGGTCAAGGAAAAAAAGGATCAGAATTACAGAGATGTGATGGGGCAAAGTAGTCATATGCTTTAACACATTCAAGCATCAATATGAGTATGAGAGCCTGCTAGGCCTTTAGAAAAGAGAATGGAAATCATGAATTATTTTCAATCAGAAGAAAATGAAACACAATTGTAATAGTCCTCCAAAACATAGCATCAAGTAATGAATTATGTCCATCAAACTTGGGAATCATTAAATTTAAGAGATGGCATGAATATGTAAAGCATAATACATTCAAACATATGTAAACATAGGAGGAAACACTGCTAAAACACATTACCACGGGAATAGCACCAAAATAGTCGCAAATCTCTCTATTAGTTCCTACCAAAATGACTGATTACACTAGTGTTAAAATATCAATTACACCACATCAAACCATTGGAATGGAAAATAAAATGAAATATATAGATGAAAACAAAATTCTCCCACTCTCAGGGGTCGAATCCATGAATTGTGGAGTTGTTCCCCAAATTCCTCAACTACAATCTTGATGACTATGGAGGTCAACAAACTCGTCCCTATCTTTGGTGAAACTGAATTAGTTGACCCAAAATTATAATTTTACTTTATATATCTACCTTTAGTGACTATAATAAACATAATTACATTTTATTTTCAAAATTTTGAACATGACAGACAATCTAGAAAAATGGTAGCGTGCCCATGAGAAAGCCTAGCTTGACCTTCAAGCTGACTTTTGAATGACTTGCTGAAGTCCAAATTGAGCTCAAGATAGCTTATTGGAAAAATGTTCTTGTCTAGCTATCCAAAATTTCCTTCAGAAATGATAATTATGGAGTTAAGCCCCTAAAAATCCACATCTTCAAAGTTTTTCAAAAATCACAATGTGGCCTCAAAAAACAAGGCATAAATGTGTTTTTAGGGTGTTTTTGGGCTTTTCCACCTGTCAAAACCTCAGATTTTTTATTTCCAGGATTCAAAATATGATGTAGAGGCCATTATATTTCAAACCCAAGTGATTTTTTATCAATTAGAGGCCTCCAGAAAAATTAAAGTGTGGCCCACGCTGAGCTTTTTGCAGGCTCACTGTGAAACATTTCTGAGTTTTCTGCAAAAATATGCCTCAGAGATGGAGTGATATCTCCTTAACCATGAACATTTTTTAAAAATTGAGAGAGGTTTTTATCTTTTGGCATGTTAGGAACAAAAAATACTCTAGTTTCTCCATATGCTTCTCTGATTGTTCATAATATTCTCTGCAAAAAGGTGACTTAAACAGGACATTGCACAATCAGAAAAATAGGTTGTGAATATGTGAATGGATCTATCATTCTCTAATTCCTGTGTAAAATATGAATTAGGTTATTGTAGTTTTATATCGTAGTAACAAACACGTCCTCCAACTTCCAAGAATTCATCTTTGTTTGGCCACAATATGTTCTGCAAAAAGATGATTGAATAGGACATTTTTTGAAAATGCGCCTTCGAGGATTTCTTCAAAATTTCCAAAATTTCTCTCAATTTCATCAAAATTTCTCCAAAGATTCCAAATAAGGTGTGTTATTCTATCATGGATGTATCAGCAGGTAGTTCCAACTTATCCTTCTCCTTTTGACAAATCAGGGTTTCCTTTTCACTATGATTTCAAGTAGGGTTTCTACTGCTCAAGGTCTAGGTTCATGCCTTTGAACCAATTCTCACCATGGTTTGGTATCAATATAGCTTCTGCAATAACATCTGTTGAAATGGTGAATGTCACCCATACAATGGTGAGTTCATATTTCTAGAGGTTTGTGATGAAGATTCTAATCAAATCTAGATAATTTTTCACTCTTTGGACCATTTCACAAAACTCAAAACAACCCAGATTTTGGAAGAATTTGTCTGCTAGAGGTGATGACATCAACTTCCTGGTGTCTGATGGATAAAACCTTACGATTCTCTATCCTTTTTTGTAGGTCTTTCTCTCTTCCTCCATGGTGTTTAGTTTACTAGAAACCCTAGGGGAGAGGGGAAAGGAAAAGGGAATAGGATGATAGGATTAAGAAGTTGGGATAGGTGTGGGAAAATTTAGGGAAGGGTGTAGGGGAGTTAGGGACCTTATGGAGGTGGAGGGAAGTTAAAATAACAAGGTAAATGGGCTGGGGAATTTAACTACATGGGTATAGTTTAGCTTCCTAGAAAAGCGCAATGTACGGGTAGGGTTTGGGAATAGGTTTCAGGGAATGAAAGTTTGGTATGGGCTTACGGGTTAACGGATGTATTTAGGTATGTAGGAGGTTATGGAATGATAGTATAGAGTTTATTGGGTTTTCAAATATGAAAAACCATAGTCTTCTAGAAAAGCATAGCATAGGAGGAAATTGACAAATTTTCCACCATAGGAATGAGGACACTGAGTGAAACATGATGTGAAGTGGCTCAAATTAACTGTTTTATCCTTAGGAAAAAATTTAATTTAGTTTTTAGACCTTTTTCTACCCTTTTGAAACTTTTATAGACCAAGTGTAACTTCCCTACAAAAAGCGCAACACCAAGAAAAGCGCAACGTGTCCTTGAGAAAAGCGCAATGTGATATTGCAGACCACTTTTGGAGGCATATCAAACTAGATCCTGAGCTCATGATAGCTCATTGGAAATATCTATCTGTCTACTACACAATGGACCCCTCAAGCACGGGAAATGGTCATGTATAGCCCCTCAAAAGTCAATTCTCCCAAGACTGGTCAAAAAATGCAATGTGTCCCTAGGAAAAGCGCAACGTGAAGCTGCAGGTCACTTTTGGAGGCCTTCCTAAACTCCATATTGAGTGCATGATATCTCATTTGAAATATTTTTCTGTCCAATTATTATTGGACTCATTAAGTAGGTCATTTGGACACTTTATGATAGAGAAAATGCATTTTTACCAAGAGTACTCCAGATGTATAACAACTCTCCTTTAGCAACTATATTTTGGTTATTTCATTGGAACATTGAATCTTTTTGAAACCTTGAACTACATATTTTAAGAACATGAAGTACTTATTACATATAGAAACATAAAATTACAATTTTTAAATCAAACTTTATTGAAGAAAATTGGTTATTACTACTCCTCCAATTGCTGGATTTTATGCATGAAATGAGAGTTTTGGTGACCTTGAAACCCTAATGACCTAGTGGAGACATGGAACTAAATGAAATCATGGTGATGATGACTATAATGATGATGAAAATATTTGAATGATGATACACTCAGATGAGTGATTACATGGACCAACAATTTAAATTTTTCTAAGCAGTGGAAAATAGTCCTAAAGCTAATGACCAGTGACCAAATTTTTTCTTGAAGACCTAGTTAAATGACAAAAATTTAACTATGGGACCCCAACAAGACATGATAAGATTCCATTTAATCACTAGTGATAGGATGAAAATACTGACAATAACTATAGGAAAGAGGAGTTGCAACTACAAACTCTAGGTTATAGGCCCGTTCGACTAGCACTCTGCACAAAAAAAAAATTAAATATTCCTTCAATGTAGGCATCCTATGTGAGGTCTAATACGTGGTGATGCAAAAATACTAACATTCATCGATTTCTCTCACTGACTTCACACCAATTTCTTTGCAACACACCCTTTCCTCAACACAACTATTTCTCAAACTCACACAATAGTCTCTATGATAATTATCTACAACACAATAATATCTCAAACTCACACAATGAAATATCACACTAATTGTAAAAAACCCTCACTTTCTCAATTCTCAACCTCCCTATCATACCAAATTGAAGAATGTGAACTGAAAAACTCGATATTTGCATTGACAACGAAGTATTTTTATACATGGTTATGAAGCTTCTAGACCATGTGGATTGTTGGTGCCAGTGGCTTCTTAAAGAAGTTATTTCAACTCTCCAGAAGCCATAAGAAATCCTATCTAATGCATTTATTGTAGAAGGTTAGCTAGAATTAATATTTTCAAACACTTGTGATGCTGGAGGGATCTGAAGGGTGGTTCTATGTTAAAGGTGGGAAAGTAAGGAGTGGACCCATCATCACCATGTAAACCTTTGACATGATAGATATTCCTTAAATAGATTACGGTAAACTAGTAGATAGACAGTGTCCCAATAAATCTTAGCATTGTTCTTGTTATAAATGTTGTGTTATTAGTGAATGTTGGGATATCTCAATGATTGAGGCAAGACATTAATTACTCGAGTTGAAGTGAAAATCATTCCCCTGCACCAGCATTAGTACAAATCATTAATCATTTCATTTATCATATATACCCTCAAAACCAATCGAGACACTAATTTGGATTTTATCAAGGGTGTTAGCATCATTCTTGAGTCATGTTTACAAGATATTTTGACAACGTATTGAGGCATACATCACTGAATTTACATGTGTGACACTTCATATACATGAATCTAATTAATACATTTATGACAAGATGAAAAATCCCTAAAATACATCAAGAATAAGTCGTTGACCTATAATAAAATCCTTACTCATGAAACCCATGAAGAAAGCTTAAAAAAAACACATTTTATTATCTTTTTCTTCTTCATTACATAAATATATAATTACATAGTAAATATTAAGACGAAACCTAGATACAATTTCCAACACTCCCTCTTAACTAGGGATGTATTCACAATGGTACATGGTTACTTTCAATTTGAATAATCTCATAAGAAGAATCAGATTGGTAATCACATATGTATAGAATCATGTCAACCAGTGTTGTTAGAGTGTAGGGATTTGACTAACAACCCCATCTCTCAAGGAGACAATGGGATAAAATGCTAGCTAGACACATGACTTATAGACACCATTGTCATTGTCTCTCCAAGGTACATACTCCACCCAGGTGTTCCAAAAGTATGTCGTTCTTGGACTATTCTTCTCTTGGGTATCTAGCCCTCAAAAAATATTGGTTCACAACTACCCTTATCTTGAATTCCCTATCTCATTCTCAAATATTATCGAATTCCATATGGTTACCAAATCCTCCATCTTGTCTTCGTATTTGAGGACCAGAATGATGTGTCTATCTCTACCTCTCAGCCAGGGAGGACCTATTCCATAAGGGAATGTACTCATTCCTATACAAGGAATGTACCTAAGCTCATTCTTAAGAACTAGCCAGTTTCTTTCGAGTAAGAAACTTACCACCAGGATCCCTCTTAATGAGGGACCTATAGCATCAATGGTGAGACACCTGACTTATCATGAAAAATTCCTCCCCTCAATTTCATGGATTTCCATCTTGAGGAGTCTTCAACTTTATCTTCATAGAGCATATATCATCCATCACTTTCATCCATGAGTCATTTCATCAACTAGAAAGTGATTCATTATTATTTCTAATCTGGTCAACTCTTATTACATGTTGCTTTCCTTCGAACCATATTCCAAGGATCTTACATCCTGCCACATGGTTGGCAGCCCCAGAAAAACTTATGGAGATAAACATATACATATGACATATACATCCTTTATTTATATTAACAAATCTCCTAAAGATATGTATTATCAAGGGCCTTCTTCTTTACCATTCTTCTATGAGATTCTACATATCTTCCCACGAGATCTCCTAGTCACATCTTCTTGGCTTCCATATGATAACCACCTCTTGACATGGTTGCAATTTATGATCTCTTCCTTTCTTTACAGTTTCATTTATTCCCTGGAACTTCCACCATATAATTCCTTATTTGTATACAACCACCTCATATTCCATATGAGGATATATTTTATTTCATCTAGTTAATGACAACCTGTGTACCAGAAGAGAACCTCCTTTCTTTGATTATACTTCTAAAGATAGAAGTACATCACCTACAACTATATGACATGAATTCACAACATCCAATGTTAGAATATATGTACCTTATCTTATCCATTTGAGTCATCCTAGAGAAATTTACTTATAATGAAGAACTTAATTCCCTTGACCTGTTTCATCAATATGTCATCTAATCCCATAATTCTACAAGATATAATTATTGATCAAACCATCTTTCTTTATTTCTAACTAGTGAATCCAAGGAGGAATTCATTAGAAAGTATTAGGATATGTTTCATAGATTACCCTTGATATATATGACTATCCTCCATCATTGTTGTTATCAGTGAGGTTCCCAGGAGCCACTTCTTCTAAGACAAGTGCTCCTCCCAAGCTTCTATCATGATGCTATTAATATAAAATGCTTCCTATCATACTATTTTACAACCAACAAAAACAACTTAAAGAGCAAGATGATATCAATCATAATAGAGATCTTTCACTTCTTCTTTCTTAGATTTATTTGCACCAGGTCCTTCCCTTTCATCTGTGACATGGGCTTCTTCCTTTATCCTTTTTTTCATTCTAGATTTAGGACAATCCCTTTTATAATTCCCAATTTCATTACATCCAAAGAATTGTAATTTTTCCATATTTCTTATTTTATTCTGAGGAATAGAATTACCGAATCTTCCTTTCTTCGTGGATATGACTGCAAAGGTTTTATTCCCTTAACCTGATCATGTTTTAGCTTTGCCTTTAAATATTATTTCCTTTATTTTACATATAGAACATTGATCCATGAATAACATTTCTTCTTTCTTCCATTATAAGCTTGAATTGAAGTTTCCCCATTCTTTGAGCAGAGCACTCAACACAACTCTAGTCATCTCACTATCATACATTACTTCTCCCAATTCCTAGAGATGATCTTGTATTTTAGAAATCCTAATAAAATATAAAGTGATTCCCTCCTCTCTTGAAAATGTCATCTTTTATATTTCTTTTCTCAAAGAAATTACATGTCTTGCAGTACTCACAGAGAATAGCTCCACCAATTTCTCATATATTTCATTTGCAGTTTCTAGTTTTGATACATATTGTATGACTAAGACCTCAATCGATTCTATGAGAATTCTCTAGGATCAGGCTTCGCATTTCATGTACTTGGCATGACTTAGAGAATATTATTTTTGAGGGTTCATTTGTAGATCCTTTCATGTACCCCATAACTTCATCTTTATTTAGATTCAAATATGTCATATTCTTCGATGCTGTAAAGTTTGATGACATGAGAAATTTGTTGCTCTCTTTCCAATATGTTATTTTTTTGGATTGAAAAGAGGTCATAGAAATACTTACCTGAGTAGATTTACTTCCTCCTTCTATCATATTATGTAATGGTGGTGATGAAGATGATGCCAAAAATTCCTTAGATTGAATTCTCCAATGTAGGTGACCTTGAATCATTGATGATAAAGGATGTCTTCAGAATGATGATGTCTTCAAAGGTGTTCGATAATGTTGGATGGTACTTGATGATGTCATAAATATTTGATGTAAAATATTATCTTCTTGATGAGTGGATTATTTGAATGAGATTGAAGGTCTTCTTGAGATATCTTGAGATTTTTTTTGCAAAATGATTTGAATTTCCAATGAAAACTTTGACCTTGACTTTGATGCTTTCTATAGAAATGGATTCTTCTTCTTTAATCCTTGAGTGTCTCCTTTTTAAGTAGCCCTTGTCTTTAGCACCTTAGCTCTGATATATTTTTGAGAATTTCATAGGGCTACATTTAATTCAAATTATCTGCATGATCATTACGTCTGAACTTACTTATGTTACTTATGTCTTCTCTTCTTAGATAATTATGTCTTTCATCAAGTCAATTACAAAAACACAAGAGACAAAAATTTAGGCTCTTTGAGCCAGGGCCAAAACCTCTCCCTCTTGGAGAGGAAAACCCACAATAAATTATTCTTATATACTTTTAGTTGACAATTAGGATGACCATGACAGAAACTATTCACCCTTGTATTCCTCCAAGACATTGTCAGTACTTCTTCCTTGAGTCCTTAAGCTAATCCTATTTTTGGTGTCGTCCTGCACTATCCTACACCTTTCTACACCAGGACTAGACAATTGGGTCTCTAACTATATTCTTCCTTCTTTCGACACTCCTTGACCCTAGGAAAACCTGGTTCCTAGATGAACTAATGTCAATCTCCTTGTTGTAACATATACTTCATTCTTCTAGCCCTTGGTCTATCTATAAACCAGTGCCTTATTTTCTCTATCTTGTAGCACCTACTTCGTTCTTCTAGCCCTTGGTCTATCTAGAATCTAGTTCCTTCTTGGCTCCTTCTTGTTGCACCTACATTAACCCTTACCTCCTCATTGTACCTTTAAACTATGATATGCCACCTAGCATAGATATCCAAAGCTTATAGACCCAACACAGGAACATAATATTTTTCCTTGTCTTCATTTTTTATACTCCAACTGTAACTCCTTTCCTTCATTGTCCATTCTGCACCAAACCGCATACCATGTCACAATAATATAACCTCAAATGTGTCTGAAAAACTCAAACTGATCCAAATTTTTCTGTGTGTTTTATGTGCAGTACAGTGGGCTATTTATGGTTTTCAAGTCCTATATAAATTGATGTTATCATGAATAGGTGAGATGTTTTATGAACCGACACGTGCATTTCTTGTAAGATGAATTTGTTTGTTTTTTATAGGCCAACTTGGAGAGGTATTGCGACTGAGTATAACACTGATTTGGTCAAGGGTATTAGCACCATTATCGAATCATGTTGAAAAGATAGTTTGATAAGGCCTTGAGGCATACATCACTGACTTTACATGTGTGCTAATTAATATACATAACTATAATTAATACATTTATGACAAGATGAAAAATATCTAAAAGACATCAAGGAGAAGTATTTGACGTATAATAAAATCCTTGCTCATGAAAACCATGAAACAAGATTAAAAAAATACATTTTATTATCTTTTTCTTCTTCATTACATAAATATATAATTACATAGTCAATAAGAACACAAAACCTAGCTACACTTTCGAACACATTCTTTCTTGATCTTGAGATGATTCCACAACTTCTTCTTCTTCTTCTTTAAAGTTTTCATAAGGAGGATGCCATACATTATGTTCATCTGCTTTTATTTTTGTATCTGCTTGCTCATGAAATATAACATATCTTCTTGGGAAGACCTTGTGTCTACGTGGATCATACATTTTATATGTTTTTTTATCAGTACAATATCCAATAAAAACGCATTTGATAGCTTTAACACCTAATTTTCTCCTATCCTTTTTAGGAATATGAGCAAAGGCCTGACATTAAAATATCCTTAAATGACTAACTTTCAGTTTAAAACCATAAAATGATTCAAATGGTGTTTTTTGTTCAATATATTTTGTAGGACCTCTATTATTGAGGTATACAGTTGTATTAATATATTTAGCACAAAAATTATTCGAAATTCCTTTCATTTTTAACATACTACAAGAACATTAGACTAATGTTCTATTCTTTCTCTCAACTACTCCATTTTACTGAGATATATGTGCTATTGTAAATTTTTTCACAATTACATTTTTCTTTCAGTATTTGATAAAATTTCCTAAAGTGTACTCACTAGTGTTATTTGATAGAATAATTTTAATGCTTTATCATGTTTTCTTTTTAACCATATTTTTTAATTCTTTAAATTATTCAAACACTTAAAACAAAACAATTTATTTCTTATAAAGTACACCCAAGTGTATCTAGTGCTATCATCAATAAATATAAGAAATTAATATGCTCCTCCAAGTGACCTAGTTTGCATAAGACCACATATATTGGTATGCTCTAGTTCAAGTATTACAAGTATTCTTATATCATCTTGCACAAGAAATTCTTCCGTGTGTTTCTTTCTTAGTGCACAACCTTCACATTCAAAGTTTTCACCGTTAATGTTCAAAAGGCCTTCTACCTCAATTTATTTTGTAGTAGCATTAGATCGTTATGATTTAAGTGTCTATACCATTGATGCAAAATTTATATAGTTGCAATGCTTTTCGATGCCAATGCTTGATGTCCATTCTTTGTAACATCAAACTTGTATAATCCTCCAACTCTCATTCCTTTTGCAACAACCTTTTAGTTGTCCTGTATATCCTTTACCAAACAATATGATTTTGAAAATTAAACTTTTAAATGTTGATATGTAATAGTAGAGTCTGAAATAAAGTTTTTCTATAATCCCAGAACATACACCACATTTTGATTTTTTTTTCTTGTTTGTTACACAGAGTAATAGTTATATCACCATATCCTTTAATTTCACGTGACCTATTATCTCCTAAATAGATATGTGCACAATTATTGACTTCATGATATGTATCAGACCAATCTATTTGTCATGACATGTGGATGGATGCACCAGAATCTATGAACCAAGCATTATCATCATGATTTTCTATTCATAAAGTGGCATTTGACACAAATAGTTTAAGATTGCTAAAACCTTAATTAATTGTCTCATCTCCATCAACATAATTTCATGTATAGATTCTTTGTTTAAATTGAACAAACCTTATTTTCATGCAATTATTAGCAACATTACTAGGTTTTCATAGTAATAACACACATCATGTCTACTTGAATTTGATTTCGATGATGGTGTATTTTGAAATGATTTTACTTATGGCATTTTTCTTTTATTTTTCTCCCATTGTTCTCTGAGTTGGAGCAATTCTTCCCTTTTTCCATCAATGTTAAATCTGAATTGGGAGATTTCCAATTAAGACTTCTTCTCCACTGTTCTTCCTACATAATTATAGCTGCCATCCCATTAAAGAAATTTTTAAAAAATAACATTCACTGCCATCATGGCTCATTGACTTCATTAATTGTTTAAAAAATTTCATAGAGTAAAAAATTATCGATTTCCATAAACTTAAAGACCACAAAATATTCTTCTCAAATCACAAAAAAAACCACAAAATTTTTTATCCAATCAAAAACAAAGATTGCAACTACTTTTCACAAATTTGAAACTTGAAGCTTGGGATTAATAAATATGAAACACTAGCTTATTTAACCCTTAAAATATTGAATAAAAAACATATGAGCACCACTAGAATATGGAATCATTCACAATATATGCATTCAAATTCATAGGAAATATATTATGTCCTTTTTGTTTCAACATTTGCAGTTTCTGTAGGGAAGAGGAGCTGCAACTACAAACTCTTGGCTATAGGCCCCTTCAACTATCCCTCTGCACAACAAACAAACTTAAATATTCCTTCAACTTAGGAATCCTACATGGGCTCTCATATGTGGCGACGCAACAACATTCATCAAGTTCTCTCATTGACTTCACACCAATTTCTCTCCAACACACCCTCTCCTCAACACAACAATTTCTCAAGCTCACACAACTGTCTCTCTAATAATTTTCCAAAACAAAATAATATATCAAACTCACACAATGATATATCAGACTGATCAGAAAAACCCTCACACTCTCAACAATCAATCTCTTTTCTGACTTCCTCCTCCCTGAGCATTTTTAGATCTGCTGCTCTACTCGCATGTCATTATGTTTCAATAGCAAGGAGTCAGACCCCCTCCCGAGGCAACCGCCATGCTACCCTCAATGCTATTCAGTCTTTTGTTGCTTGCACTTGTGTTCTTCCTGGTTCAACAAGGCACTGAAAGTCCGCCCAGCTCAACCGTTAGGAAGTACCTGTTGTTTCTTGGAGCTCCCTTTATCATTGAGTATGAACTCGATAATGAATATAAATTTTGTGTGTTTACAATAATGAGAATTATTATATTGTAAAATACAAGAGTATTAATTTAGAAAGAGTAATATTTAGCTTAAGCTAGTATTAATTTAAATACAAAGAGTCCTAGTACTAAATTTTGTGTGTTTACAATAATCTAAATTATTAATTTATAAATACAAGAGCATTAGTTTAGTAAGAGTCCTAGTAGTAGCTTAATTTAATATTAGTTTAGTGTAGTCTAGTAAAAAGTAAATTTTTTTAAACAGATATATATATATATATGGAAAATATTACAAGTTGATATAAACAATTTTTAAATATAATTATTTTTGGCATATTTTTTCTTAAATATTATACACACACAAAGTTAAATGTCAAAATGAATTAGAAATCTAAAAAAAAATTAGGGATTAATAAAATAAGAATTTTTTCTCTTTATATAAATGCAATTCATATTAAACATTTTTAAGTACTTTTGTTTTATTTACTATATATATATATATATATATATATATATATATATATATATATATATATATATATATATATATATATATATAATTGACATATCAAAATAAATAATTTATGCTTGATTCTCTTCCACATTAAAATATTAATACATGGGACAATTATATTTGCATGTAGAAAATATATGTCCAAATGACTCTTTTTATATATTTAGTCTTTTTATAAATTTTTATTTAAATGTTACATGTTGTTTTATTTCTCTATGTAAAGTATTTTTCTTATCAATTTTTAAAATATTACATCTCAATTATGTGTTAAAAAGTAAATCAATTATAAATTTCTCAAAAAAAACTTACCAATAAAATTCAAATTCCCTATAATTGGCATTGAAATATTATATTGATGATTCACATTTTACACGTTAAAATGTTATGCTCCAATTATTTTTTGGAAGTAGAATCATATACCCATAGAACTCTCTATATAAAATTATTTTTGTTATAAATATTTTTGAAATATTATGTTTTTATTTGCAAACATTATTAATATTTAAAATATTACATGTTAACTTTATATTATATTAAGAAATAAATGAATTACAAACTTACCAAAAAAATTTAATAATTAATGGAATTATATATAAAAAAACAAACATTGAAAAATTATTTTATTTATGATTCACAGTTTACAAGCTCAATCATATATATATATATGAAAAATAAGTCAGTCTGGTAACTTGCCCAGAATTTAAAGTAATATTTCATCAATTATGCCCAAAAAAATAAAAAAATTAATAGAATTATATATATAAGTAAACATTAAAAAAAAATTAATTTTATTTATGATCCAGAGTGTACAAGGTCAATTATATTTGAAAATGTGTATATACAATATTATTTGAATGAATAATTAGTCCGTCTGGTAACATGCCCAGATTTTTAAGTAATATGTCATCAATGGTTGAAAAACAAATCGAATTTCGCCCATTAATACACATTGGTATCGAATAAGCTAATATTCTTCTTTTTCTTGGCCCGATTCGGGCGATATGATCTAAATGTTAAAAAGAATATTTACATGATATAATTATCATTACAATTTTTAACACACATTTGTCTATACAAGTATGTCACGATTCTTCATTCTATCACATAAAACCACACTCATTTGTCTATATACGTGTGTCTTTGATTGTTAATTCTATCACATAAAATCGCACGCATGGAAAAGTGTAGTAGTTGTGTTATGGGTGAGACTTGTGAATCTGTTGTTTCCACTAAATTTTCCATCCCTCGACGCACTACCAATTACCATGGAAACATGTGGGACGATGAGTTCATACTATCTCTCAACTCACCCTATGGGGTACTATGCTCATGTAGCTTAATTTCTCTTTCCTTGTTTGCTTTTAGCTCTTTCTTTTTTAAAACGAGGAGGAGGAGGAGTTTTTTGGATTTATTTTCTATTAACTTTTATCCTTGATTTTCCAATTCAAAAATCCAAACAGATCTCTTTTCATCTCAAAAATTCAAACTCTTTACCAAACAAGTGTATCTAGTGCTATCATTAATAAATATAAGAAATTAATATGCTCCTCCAAGTGAACTAGTTTGCATAGGACCACATATATCGGTACACACTAGTTCAAGTATTTCAAGTATTCTTATATCTTCATGCACAAGAAATTATTCCTTGTGTTTGTTTCTTAGTGTATAACCTTCACATTCAAAGTGTTCACCGTTAACGTTCAAAAGGCTCTCTACCTCAATTTATTTTTTAGTAACATCAAATCCTTATGATTTAAGTGTCTATACCATTGATGCAAAAGTTATATAGTTTCCATGCTTTTCTATGCCAATGCTCGATGTTGATTGTTTGTAACATCAAACTTTTATAATCCTCGAAATCTCATTCCTTTTGCAACAACCTTTTAGTTGTCCTACATATCCTTTATCAAACAATATGATTTCGAAAATTAAACTTTTAACTGTTGATATGTAATAATAGAGTCTGAAATTGAGTTTTTCTATAATCCTGGAACATACACCGCATTTCGAATTTTTTTTTCTTGTCCATTACGCATAGTAATAGTTATATCACCATATCCTTTAATTTCATGTGATCTATTATCTCCTAAATAGATATGTGCACCATTATTGACTTCATGATATGTATCATACCAATCTCTTTTGCATAACATGTGGATTGATGCACCAAAATCTATGAACCAGGAATTATCATCATGATTTTCTATTCATAAAGTGGCATTTGACACAAATAATTTAAGATTGCTAAAATATTAACTGATTGTCTCATCTCCATCAACATAATTTCATGTATGGACTCTTTCTTTAAATTGACCAAACCTTATTTTCATGCAATTCTTAGCAAAATTACCAGGTTTTCACACTAATAACACACATCATGTCTACTTGAATTTGATTTTGGTGATGGTGTATTTTGAAATGATTTTGCTTGTGGCATTTTTATTTTATTTTTCTCCCATTATTTTCCGAGTTGAAAGATTTCTTCCCTTTTTCCATCAATTTTAAATCTGAATAGGGAGATTTCCAATTAAAAATTCTTCTCCATTGTTATTCCTGCATAAGTATACCTGCCAGCTCATTAAAGAAATTTTTAAAGTATAACATTCACTGCCATCGTGGCTCCTTGACTTCATTAATTCTTCAAAAATATTCATAGAGTAAAAAATTATCGAGTTCCATAAACTTAAAGACCACAAAATATTCTTCTCAAATCACAAAAAACCACTCCAAACTTTTTTATCCAATCAAAAACAACCATCGCAACTACTTTTCACAAATTTGAAACTTGAAGCTGAGTATTAATAAATATGAAACACGAGCTTATTTAACCCTTAAAATATTTAATAAAAAATATATGAGGACCACTAGAAGATGGAATCATTCACAATATATGCATTCAAATTCATAGGAAATATATCCCCTCCTTTTTGTTTCAACATCTGTAGTTTCAGTAGGAAAGAGGAGCTGCAACTACAAACTCTTGGTTATAGGCCCCTTCAACTAGCACTCTGCACAACAAACAAACTTAAATATTTCTTCAACTTAGGCATCCTACGCGGGTTCTCATACATGGCGACGCAACAACATTCATTGATTTTTCTCATTGACTTCACACCAATTTCTCTCCAACACACCCCCTCCTCAACACAACGATTTCTCAAACTCACACAACTGTCTCTCTGATAATTCTCCAAAACACAATAATATCTCAAACTCACACAATGATATATCAGACTGATAAAAAAAAACCCTCACACTCTCAACGCTCAACCTCCTTTCTGACTTCCTCCTCCCTGAGCATTTTTAGATCTGCTACTTTGCTCACCCGTCATTATGTTTCAATAGCAGGGAGTCGCCCCCCCTCCCGAGGCAGCCGCCATGCCACCCTCAATGCTATTCAGTCTGTTGCTGCCTGCACTCGCGTTCTTCCTAGTTCAACAAGGCATTGAAACTCCACCCAGCTCGACCGTTAGAAAGTACCTGTTGCTTCTTGGAGCTCCCTGTATCATTGAGTATGAACTCGATAATGAATATAAATTTTCTGTGTTTACAATAATCAGAATTATTATATTGTAAAATACAAGAGTATTAATTCAATAAGAGTAATAGTTAAATATAATTATTTCTGGCATATTTTTTCTTAATATTATACACACACAAAGCTAAATGTCAAAATGAATTAGAAATCTCCAAAAAAAAAATAGGCATTAATAAAATAAGAATTTTGTCTCTTTATATAAATGCAATTCATATTGAACATTTTAAGTACTTTTGTTTTATTTAGTGTATATATATAATTGACATTGAAATAATTTATGTTTGATTCCCTTCCACATTAAAATAATAATACATGGGGCAATTATATTTGCATGTAGAAAATATATGTCCAAATGACTCTTTTTATATATTTAGTCTTTTTATCAATATTTATTAAAATGTTACATGTTGTTTTATCTCTCTATTTAAATTATTTTTGTTATTAATTTTTAAAATATTACATCTCAATTATGTATTAAAAAGTAAATCAATTATAAATTACTCCAAAAAAAACTTATCAGTAAAATTCAAATTCTTTATAATTGGCATTGAAATATTTTATTGATGATTCACATTTTACACATTAAAATGTTATGTTCCAATTATATTTGGAAGTAGAATCATATACCCATAGAACTCTCTATATAAAATTATTTTTGTTATAAATATTTTTTTAAATATTATGTTTTTATTTGCAAACATTATTAATATTTAAAATATTACATGTTAACTATATATTATATTAAGAAATAAATGAATTACAAACTTATAAAAAAATAATAATAATTAATGGAATTATATATATATAAATAAACATTGAAAAAATTAATTTTATTTATGATTCACAGTTTACAAGGTCAATCATATTTGAATATATATATATATTTGAATGAATAATCAGTTAGTACGGTAACCTACACAAAATTTTAAGTAATATTTCATCAATTATGCTAAAAAAATATAATAATTAATAGAAGTATATATATATATAAGTAAACATTGAAAAAATTAATTTTATTTATGATTCAAAGTGTACAAGGTCAACCATTTTTGAAAATGTGTATATATAATATTATTTGAATGAATAATCAGTCCTTCTGGTAACCTGCCCAGATTTTTAAGTAATATTTCATCAATGGTTGAAAAACAAATCGAATTTCCCCTAATAATATGCATCCGTATTGAACCGAGTAATATTCGACTTTTTATTGGCCCGATTCGGGCGAACTTGGTAACTATGATCTAAACGTTAAAATGAATATTTACTTGATATAATTATCATTGCAATTTTTAACATGCATTTGCCTATATAAGCGTGTCACGATTGTTCATTCTATCACATAAAATCACACACATTTGTCTATATAAGTGTGTCCGCAATTGTTAATTCTATCACATAAAATCGCACAGATGGAAAAGTGTAATAGTTGTGTTATGGGTGAGACTTGTCAATCTGTTGTTTCCACTAACTTTTTCGTCCCTCGACGCACTGCCAGTTACCATGGAAACATGTGGGACTATGAGTTCATATTATCTCTCAACTCACCCTACGTGGTACTATGCTTCTGTAGCTTAATTGATGTTTCTTTGTTTTCTTTTAGCTCTTTCTTTTTTAAAACAAGGAGGAGGAGGAGGAGTTTTTTGGATTTATTTTCTATTAAGTTTTATCCTTGATTTTCCAAGTCGAAAATCCAAACAGATCTCTTTCCATCTCAAAAATCCAAACTCTTTACCAAACAAGTGTATCTAGTGCTATCATCAATAAATATAAGAAATTAATATGCTCCTCCAAGTGACCTAGTTTGCATAGGACCACATATATCGGTACACACTAGTTCAAGTATTTCAAGTATTCTTATATCTTCATGCACAAGAAATTATTCCCTATTTTTCTTTCTTAGTGCACAACCTTCACATTCAAAGTGTTCACCATTAACGTTCAAAAGGACTTCTATCTCAATTTATTTTGTAGTAACATTAGATCATATGATTTAAGTGTCTATACCATTGATGCAAAAGCTATATAGTTGCAATGCTTTTCAATCCCAATGCTTGATGTCCATTCTTTGTAACATCAAACTTGTATAATCCTCCAACTCTCATTCCTTTTGCAACAACATTTTAATTGTCCTGCATATCCTTTACCAAAAAATATGATTTCGAAAATTCAACTTTTAAATGTTGATATGTAATAGTAGAGTCTGAAATTAAGTTTTTCTATAATCCCGGAACATACAACACATTTTGAAAAAAAAAATTCTTGTCCATTACGCATAGTAATAGTTATATCACCATATCCTTTAATTTCATGTGATCTATTATCTCCTAAATAAATATGTGCGCCATTATTGACTTCATGATATGTATGAGACCAATCTCTTTTGCATGACATGTGGATTGATGCACGCGAATCTATGAACCACGCATTATCATCATGATTTTCTATTCATAAAGTGGCATTTGACACAAATAATTTAAGGTTGCTAAAATCTTAACTGATTGTCTCATCTCCATCAACTGACCAAACCTTATTTTCATGCAATTCTTAGCAAAATTACCAGGTTTTCACAATAATAACACACATCATGTTTACGTGAATTTGATTATGGTGATGGTTTATTTTGAAATTATTTTACTCGTGGTATTTTTCTTTTATTTTTCTCCCATTGTCTTCCGAGTTGAAGGATTTCTTCCCTTTTTCCATCAATGTTAAATTTGAATTGGGAGATTTCCAATTAAGACTTCTTCTCCATTGTTTTTCCTGCATAGGTATACCTGATAGCTCATTAAAGAAATTTTTAAAGTATAACGTTCATTGCCATCATGGCTCCTTGACTTCATTAATTCTTTCAAAAATTTTATAAAGTAAAAAATTATCGATTTCCATAAACTTAAAGACCACAAAATATTCTTCTCAAATAAAAAAAAAACCACCACAAACTTTTTTATCCAATCAAAAATAACCATCGCAACTACTTTTCACAAATTTGAAACTTGAAGCTTGGGATTAATAAATATGAAACACTAGCTTATTTAACCCTTAAAATATTGAATAAAAAATATATGAGCACCACTAGAAGATGGAATCATTCACAATATATGCATTAAAATTCATAGGAAATATATCACGTTCTTTTTGTTTCAACATCTACAGTTTCGGTAGGAAAGAGGAGCTGCAACTACAAACTCTTGGTTATAGGCCCCTTCAACTATCCGTCTGCACAACAAATAAAATTAAATATTCCTTCAACTTAGGCATCCTATGCAGGGTGTCATACGTGGTGATGTAACAACATCCATCGATTTCTCTCATTGAATTCACACCAATTTCTCTCCAACACACCCTCTCCTCAACACAACAATTTCTCAAACTCACACAACTTTCTCTCGGATAATTTTCCAAAAAAAAGTAATATATCAAACTCACACAATGATATATCAGACTGATCAGAAAAACCTTCACACTCTCAACACTCAACTTCTTTTCTGACTTCCTCCTCCCTAAGCATTTTTAGATCTGCTGCTCTGCTCACCTGTCGTGGAGTCGGCCCCCCTCCTGAGGCAGCCGCCATGTTTCCCTCAATGCTATTCAGTCTGCTACTACCTGCACTCGCATCCTTCCTGGTTCAACATGGTACTGAAACTCCACCCAGCTTGACCGTTACGAAGTACCTGTTGTTTCTTGGAGCTCCCCGTATCATTGAGTATGAACTCGATAATGAATAAAAATTTTGTGTTTACAATAATCAGAATTATTATATTGTAAAATACAAGAGTATTAATTCAATAAGAGTAATAGTTAGTTTAAGTTAGTATTAGTTTAAATACAAAGAGTCCTAGTACTAAATTTTGTGTGTTTACAATAATATAAATTATTAATTTATAAATACAAGAGCATTAGTTTAGTAAGAGTCGTAGTAGTAGCTTAAGTTAATATTAGTTTAGTGTAGTCTAGTAAAAATTAAATGTTTATATATATATATATATATATATATACATGTTGATATAAACAACTTTTAAATATGATTATTTTTGGCATATTTTTTCTTAAATATTATACACACACAAAGTTAAATGTCAAAATGAATAGAAATCTCAAAAAAAAAAAAATTAGGGATTAATAAAATAAGAATTTTTTCTCTTTATATAAATGCAATTCATATTAAACATTTTTAAGCAGTTTTGTTTTATTTAGTGTGTCTATATATATATATATATATATATATATATATATATATATATATATATATGTATGTATGTATGTATGTATGTATGTATGTATGTATGACATTGAAATAATCTATGTTTGATTCCCTTCTACATTAAAATATTAATACATGGGAGAATTATATTTTCATGTAGAAACATATGTCCAAATGACTTTTTATTATATATTTAGTCCTTTTATAAATATTTATTAAAATGTTAGCTTGCCCAGATTTTTAAGTAATATTTCATCAATGGTTGAAAAACAAATCGAATTTTTCCCAATAGTACGCATTCGTATCAAACCGACTAATATTCGTCTTTTTATTGGCCGGATTCGGGCGAACTTGGTAACTATGATCTAAACATTAAAATGAATATTTACTTGATATAATTATCATTGCAATTTTTAACACACATTTGTCTATATAAGTGTGTCACGATTGTTCATTCTATCACATAAAATTGCATGCATTTGTCTATATAAGCGTGTCCGCAATTGTTAATTCTATCACATAAAATCGCACAGATGGCAAAGTGTAATAGCTGTGTTATGGGTGAGACTTGTGAATCTGTTGTTTCCACTAACTTTTTCGTCCCTCGACACACTACCAGTTATGATGGAAACATGTAGGATGAAGAGTTCATATTATCTCTCAACTCACCCTATGTGGTACTATGCTTCTGTAGCTTAATTGCTCTTTCTTTGTTTTCTTTTAGCTGTTTCTTTTTTAAAACAAGGAGGAGGAGGAGTTTTTTGGATTTATTTTCTATTAAGTTTTATCCTTGATTTTCCAAGTCGAAAATCCAAACAGATCTCTTTCCATCTCAAAAATCCAAACTCTTTACCAAACAAGTGTATCTAGTGCTATCATCAATAAATAGGAGAAATTAATATGCTCCTCCAAGTGACCTAGTTTGCATAGGACCACATATATCGGTACACACTAGTTCAAGTATTTCAAGCATTCTTATATCTTCATGCACAAGAAATTCTTCCATGTTTTTCTTTCTTAGTGCACAACCTTCACATTCAAAGTGTTCACCATTAACGTTCAAAAGGATTTCTACCTCAATTTATTTTGTAGTAACATTAGATCATATGATTTAAGTGTCTATACCATTGATGCAAAAGATATATAGTTGCAATGCTTTTCAATCCCAATGCTTGATGTCCATTCTTTGTAACATCAAACTTGTATAATCCTCCAACTCTCATTCATTTTGCAACTTGTATAAACATTTTTAAGAAGTTTTGTTTTATTTAGTGTGTATATATATATATATATATAATTGACATTGAAATAATCTATGTTTGATTCCCTTCCACATTAAAATATTAATACATGGGAGAATTATATTTGCATGTAGAAATATATGTCCAAATGACTTTTTTTATATATTTAGTCCTTTTATAAATATTTATTAAAATGTAACATGTTGTGAAATAAACACACACATATATATATATAATTTTTACTATTGTTAATGAATATAAATTTTGTGTTTACAATAATTTGAATTATTATATTATAAAATACAAGAGTATTAATTCAATAAGAGTACTAGTTAGTTTAAGTTAGTATTAGTTTAAATACAAAGAGTTGTAGTACTAAATTTTGTGTGTTTACAATAATCCAAATTATTATATTATAAATACAAGTGCATTAGTTTAGTAAGATTCGTAGTAGTAGCTTAAGTTAATATTAGTTTAGTGTAGTCTAGTAAAAAATAAATGTTTTTAAATATTTTAATATATATATATATATATATATATATATATATATATATATGTGGATGGAAAATATTACAAGTTGATATAAACAATTTTTAAAAATATTTATTTTTGGCATTTTTTTTTTTAATATTATACACACACAAAGTTAAATGTCAAAATGAATTAGAAATCTCCCCAAAAAAAATAGGGATTAATAAAATAAGAATTTTGTCTCTTTATATAAATGCAATTCATATTAAACATTTTTAAGTACTTTTGTTTTATTTAGTGTGTGTGTCTATATATATATATATATATATATATATATATATATATATATATATATATATATATATATATATATATAATTGACATTGAAATAATTTATGTTGGATTCCTTTCCACCTTAAAATATTAATACATGGGACAATTATATTTGAATGTAGAAAATATATGTCCAAATGACTCTTTTTATATATTTAGTCTTTTTATAAATATTTATTAAAATGTTACATGTTGTGAAATAAACACACACATATATAATTTTTATTATTGTTAATGAATATAAATTTTGTGTGTTTACAATAATCTGAATTATTATATTATAAAATACAAGAGTATTAATTCAATAAGAGTACTAGTTAGTTTATGTTAATATTAGTTTAAATACAAAGAGTCGTAGTACTAAATTTTGTATATTTACAATAATCCAAATTATTATATTATAGATACAAGGGCATTAGTTTACAATTTTTAACAAGCATTTGTCTATATAAGCGTGTCGCGATTGTTCATTCTATCACATAAAATCGCACGCATTTGTCCATATAAGCGTGTCCGCGATTGTACATTCTATCACATAAAATCGCACGAATGGCAAAGTGTAGTCGCTGTGTTATTGTTGAGACTTGTGAATCTATTGTTTCCACTGAAATTTCAGTCCCTCGACGCACTGCCAATTACCATGGAAACGTGTGGGACGATGACTTCATACTATCTCTCAACTCAGCCTATGGGGTACTATGCATCTGTAGCTTAATTGCCTTGTGCTCTTTCTTTGTTTGCTTTTAGCTCGTTCTTTTTTAAAACAACGAGGAGGACTTTTTTGGATTTATTTTCTGTTAAGTTTTATCCTTGATTTTCCAAGTCGAAAATCCAAACAGATATCTTTCCATGTCGAAAATCCAAACTCTTTATCTGGAAAATCTGCAATCTACAATTTTAGTTTTCTGTTTGTTATTAGCTATCACTAGTCTATAACAGCACGCCTATCTCTACATAAAATATTTTAATTGCATTGCACTGGAAGCAGGCACCTGAATATTATGAACGTGTTGGGAAGCTTATTGAGGAGATGAAGCATTTACTTGTGACCGAAATGGCCGAAGATAGCAATTACGATTTAATCAAACGTCTGGAGATTCTCGACGCATTGGAATGCCTTGGAATTGATCGTCATTTTCAACATGAAATAAAAACAGCTGCTCTAGATTACGTTTACAGGTTAGTCATAATTTCTGCACACGCCAACAGAATTTAATTTGGAGTTGTCTATCCAGGCAACAGAATAGCCTGGACAGCAGTTTTTTGTTGGAATTCGATCAATTAAAAATCAATAAATCAGGTGGTTGGAGTGTTTGGAATCCATTTTTGTTAGTGGAAATGGATTCAGCACTATCAAAAACTTTTAGGGCACTCAAAATACTAAAATTTAACAACTGTAAACAAAATTCTGATAAAATTTTTGCCAGATTTTTGCAAAATCTTTGCCTGAGTCTGGGCCAAAACGTTGCCTGGGAAGACTACGGCATTAGCGTTTATATGCATATATGCACATCGATTTAGACCTGACTGTTTGTTTGAGGTGAGTAGATATTGGAATGAAAAGGGTATCGTGGTGGGATCAAGAGATTTTGTCAGCAAAGATCTCAACACTACAGCTTTAGGTTTTCGGGCTCTCTGACTGCATCGATATAACAACGTAGATTCAGCTTTAGGTTTTCGGGCTCTACACCAACCTTTGTTTAGTATAATGAGATATTTAAATATGTCCAAGAGAGTGTTGGTTGTAAATAGATAGCTCAAGGTAAGAGAGTAATTACTTGAGGAAAATTTTCATACAGCAGAATGGTATTCATCAATTAAAAAGGCATCAGAACCTACTGTAAGTGGAATTATAAATGAATCCTACTGTATATGAACTTACTGTGAGTGGAATTAAAGGAGGTAAAAAAAAAACATATAAAATAAAAATAAATAAATAAAAATAAAATAAAAAAATGGTAGGAGAGACGTTATAGCTGCGATGGAATTCATTCAGTATTAACCCTTTTAGAGTTATACGATTAGGCACATATATTCTTCATCGGAAGGTCAACACCTGATCCTTGTTTCTTCCATACTCAGATGTCTTGCCTTGTTTCTTATCTTCTTCAATTTGTTGCCATAGGAATTTGTATTTCGGATCTTTTTGTGCCTCTTCCTTTAGTTGTTCCAAGAATTGGCTTTCTAACTGATTATAATATAATGCATAAATGCCATGTAGTTTTCTACTCAACGCATCAGCTACACGATTTTCCTTTCCCTTCACATGTTGTATGTCCATGTCAAATTCACTTAGAAAATCATTCCATCTTGCTTGTCTAGAATATAAATCTGCTTGCTTAAAATAATTAGTTAAGCTGCTATGGTATGTTTTAAGTAAAAACCTTTTACCTAGCAGGTAGCGTCTCCACACCTGGAGAGCATGTACCACAGCTGTCAACTCCAAATCATAAGCGGAATATTTCTGTTCATGGTCCTTTAGTTTTCTAGACTCATATGCCACCACTTTGCCTTCCTGGGTCAATACAGCTCCAACACCCTCTTTACTAGCATCAGTACAAACCTCATAATCTTTAGCAGGGTCTGCTACCCTCAAAACTGGTACTGTAGTTAAGAGTTGCTTCAGCTTTTCAAAGCTGTCCTGGCACTCTTTTATCCATTTGAATAGCTTTCCCTTCTTCTGCAAAGATGTAATAGGGAAAGAAATTTTAGAAAATCCTTCTATAAATCTTCTATAATACCGTGCTAATCCCATAAATGATCTAATATCAGCCACATTTTTGGGTACTTTCCATTCCATGATAGTTTGGATCTTTTCTAGATAAACAGCGATTCCTTCCGCTGATATCACATGTCCTAGATATTGGATTTATGTTTCAAATAAATCGCATTTACTAAACTTGGCGTAAATTTGATGCTTTCTTAACATCTCCAAAACTATCCTCAAATGCTCTTTGTGTTCCTCCTCACTTTTAGAATACATCAGTATGTCATCTATGAAGATAAGTACAAAGTTATCCAGAAATTGATGGAAAATACCGTGCATCAATCTCATAAAGGTTGCTGGTGCATTTGTCAATCCAAAGGGTAGCACCACAAATTCGTAATGCCCATAGCGGGTACGAAAGGTTGTCTTGGAAATATCTTCATCTTTAATCCGAATCTAATGGTATCCAGATCTTAATTCTATTTTAGAGAACACCTTGGCCCCTCTTACTTGATCGAATAAATCATCAGTTCTTGGTAAGGGGTATTTATTCTTAACAGTTAGCTTATTAAGCTACCTGTAATCTATGCACATATGTAATGTTCCGTCTTTATTTTTAACAAAAAGGACTGGTGCTCCCCATGGAGACACACTTGGGTGGATATAGCCTTCATCTAGCAAATCTTGCAGCTACATTTTCAGTTCTGTTAAGTCTGGCACGCTCATTCTATACGAAGCTCTCAACACAGGGGAGGCTACTAGCAATAATTCTATGGTGAAGTCGATATCCCTTTTAGGCGGTAAACCAGTAATGTTTTCTGGGAAAACATCCAGAAATTATTGTACCACTGGAATCTCTTCCATCATTGGTTCTTTTTCCTTGGAGTCTGTACACCCCACCTGAATTGCACACAGACGACATCCTTTTCTGATGCATTTACCCATTTGGGATGTTGTGATTGGTCATAGTTGTACTGGATTTTTAATTCCTTGAATCTCTTTTCGTGTGCCATCTTGCATTCTATAATAAATGACCTTTTCCTTGCAGTCCACTAAGGTCTAGTGTCTTTCCAGCCAATCCATACCCAATAACACATCATAAGATCCTAGTGGTAAGATATTTAGATCTACTTGTAACTGTTGTTCTGCCACTTCCAACACACAGTTAGGAACTTTTGCAGTTACCTTTCATTTTGCCTCAGTAGCTAGCTGTACTAACTAGGAATTCTTAAATTTTTGTTCCTTCAATTTACACATTTCCACTAACTTGGGACTTATATAACTCAAACTTGCTCCAGGATCTACCAAAATTGAAACAAGTTTAGTTAGTAAAGTACCTTCTAGTTCAATCATTGTGCGCTTAAAATCAGCCTGTCGATCTTCCAAGGCTGCATTAATACGAGGTATGTTACATGCCACATCCCCCACCGTAGATGCTTCCTGCAGATTTGCTACAGTTTCACTTTTATTTCGTTGTGGACAGTTTTTATAATAATGAGCCTCTCCACAGCCCCAACATTGCAAAGGAGGTTTTGTAATTTTCCCTTGCTCCGGCTTGCTAGATGCTTCTGTGGGCTTCACTTCCCTTGGCTATTTGGTTCTTTAGTGATTTCTACCAAATTTCTTACTGGTGGAGTTTCGTGTTGCGCCCTTAAAATTTCCACTTTTACTGCTTTTAAAGTTGGAATTATTATTCTAGTTTCTCTTTGGCTGCCAGCTTTTTCCTCCTTCACCTTTGGCCTTGGACTACTGATAGCACATCTGGGCTTTACGAATGGCTTCATCCATGGTTTTTGGATTAAAAAATTCGATGCATTCCCTCATATGAGTAGGTAGACTACTCAGGAACCTCTTCACTTTGGCCTTTTCCTCTCGAAGATAAGGAACGTAGCATAGCAGGGAAGTGAATTTAGTGACATAATCATCCATGGTCATCTGCCCCAACTGTAGATCATGAAATTCCTTAGCCTTGTCATCATAAAACCTTTCTTTCAAATACTTGTCTTTAAATTACTGCTAAAACAGCTCCCAAGTAATGTCATGTTCGTCAATGTCGCGTACGTTTTTCACTTCTTCCCACCACAGGGTGGCTTTTTCTCGTAGCTGGTATATAGCCAATCTAGCCTTCAGATTGCTGCTATATTCATATACCCGAAGGTACTTTTTTATTTTAATCAACCAGGATTCAACCACCTCCTTTGCCTCACCATCAAATGTTGGTGGTTTAATTTTGCGAAATTCCCCCTGCAGTTCTACTTTATGTCTCTTAGTGTCTTACTGGTCAGATAAATGGCCTGACTCTGCCTCATTGTAATTCTTGTTTCTGCTTCTCTAGGAGGGTCTTTTTTCAGATCTACCAGTATTATTATTTCTGTTTTGCTGGTCTTCTTCCTCTTCTGCTGATAATTCTCTTTCAGCATTTGGATCCCCCATCTCTTGATTTTTCTTATCTGATAAACTTTTTAATATTTTCTCCTGATCTTGTAATAGTCATTCATTATCCTTCCTAAGTCTCAGCATTTCTACTTGCAATTGTTGTACCGTGTTCAACAAAAAACCAGTTTGATGTTGTTGTTCTTCAAGTAATCAACTGGTCTTTTGATGCCATTCTACAGTTAATTGTACCCACATCTCTGGATTCATGACTATGGGTGTTTGAGTTTCCTCTGGTTGTGTTTTCGGTTCCATCGCTCTTTTCATTGTCTCCCTGCCTCTCTCTCTCTCTGTGCACTCACATATACACAGCTTCACGGTTATTAGACCTTTAGGGTCCCAGCGTAATAACTAGACTCTGATACCACTTGAAACATCCATTCCTAGATTTTTACCAAGTAATTACAAAATGACTATAATATGATAGCCATATAACCATAACATAAAAAAATTTAAATATTTATTCACACCACTTACCTCACATATAAAAATCATTTATATATACACAAAATTTATAACCACACCTTTGAAATTCATTTCATAACTTATTCTCTAATGTTAACAACAGTGGTCCATAATATGGTGTATTCGTAGCGCATCGTGTGAACTTTGGCTTTGAGTTGTGTGTGCTGGTTCACCAGCTGGCTGACGTGCTTGCCATCTATACCACCTTGTAATTCTGGCAGGGAATTGACGTTGGTTATTAATCACAATGCAAATCATAACTACAGTCTCATTAAGCTGATATATTTGTTCTAATATAGAGGTTATGTAAATTTATTACGGCAGTCATCTCGGCCCTCCACTTGGCGTTACTGATGTTGCGCCGTACAGATTTTTCAATATGACCATACTTGGTAAGCACGCAGCACAATCTCCATGATACTATGGATTATTGCAGAAGATTTTGTTTCGTTCTCATCCATTTTTTGAGGGAAAATCACCCGGTGCCTCTCCAGTTAGCTGAGAATGAAGGGGACAGTCGATGAGTTGATTAGTGTTCTCCGAGTCTCAGACCTTCCTGGAAAACTCCGCCTCAACCCTTAAAGGTAACTTCTTTTATATTGCATGGCTACGTTGTCCTGCATCATTCTTAGTTTTGTATTTCGTTTCCTCAGTTTTTCCTTCTTTTCATTTATAGGATCATCTGTTCGCCGGCGTTTCCAACTGAGCATATGTTATGTTGATTAACTGTTCTCAGAAACAATGGGTGCATTAGCGTGCGCCGGCGGTGGCTGGGTCTTGGAGATTTTCTTATCGCTCCTTTACAAGCTTCAAAGGTAATATGAAGGATTACTTATTTCTTTGCGGAGTTTAGCTTTCACCGACAATTTCAATTTTAGTTTAAGGGTTTAAAATTTTGTACTCAATGTTTGCAAAACGGTCAATGGAAGCCAACTACCTCTTCAGGTATCTCTTCCTCTAAGAAATATTTTATGAGTTTTAAACCTTAACTCGCCCATAGCCTAGTCGCAGGAAGCTGCTAACAGCTCGGTTTATGCTATGTTGGATGCAGGTTTGCGGTGCAAACTCGTTAAAATTCAACCTCTAGCTTTTATTTATTTTTGTGATGTGGATACCCTAGCCGAACTAACTATCCTTATTTGTTTCCCAGATATCCTATAGCCTTCGGCGAAAGGCCCATGTTCTTGATTTTCCATACAATGAATCCGGTTGTTATATTTATAGAGTTTCTGCCTTCATTTTGGCATTGTATATTTTTTTTTAAGGATGAGGGTTTTAAAACCCCACCCTAGGTTTTTCCATTGATATTCACTCTTATTTTATAAGGATAGTGCTAGGGTTTTGACCCGATTTCTCTTCTCTTAAATTTTCTTTGAAGAAGTACAGAGCACCGACTTCCAATATTAGTAGTAAACATATATTTATTTGTATGTATGGAACTAATTTTGCCTTGGTTAATTATGTTTACTCTCTGGAGCTTATTTATTATAAGGAAGAAACTATTATGTTTTTTGTTCTTCGAATGAGATAATTTATAAGCTTTTGTATATATGCAAGAAGGCTTTTCCGCCCAGTTCTCAGTTTAGTTCGTTTCACATGCAAATTATTGGTTGAATGTGAATGAAAAATAGTTCTGGTTGCACCTTTTATTTAAGGATAATGTTTCATTATTTATATCCCACAATTACACATGTTTTTCTATTATTTCCCTTGCATCATTTATTCTCTCTGTTAATGGAACCAGTAGTCACTTTTTACTGGTATTGCATGCCTCGGTTCTCTCCCTACGGTGTTCGGGTCTCCGAAAATAAATGCCCATGTATAGAGAGTGGATCTCTAAACCACAGACAACGTACCCTGTTTGGGGTTTATACTCTGCTCTGGAGTCGACGGTCTGTCGGTTCGAATCCCTGGTTCCAGTTTAATTGATTCAAACAGGAAGGGTTCTCTTATGAATCTTACTTATATTTTCCCCCAAACCTGTAAAGATAGTTTATACTCGTGTGTTTCCACAGCAACGAAAAAGATAACTCATGGTTACGGTTCCTTATTTTTACTATGAAATGTGTCACAATCTATTTCAGCAACACTATCTTGTTATAGCTTCTCTACTGTTCTTTGAATCGTATTATAAGATTTTCTTTTCAGTGCTCTAATTCCATTCAGCGATTAGACAGTAACTCTTTCATAATAAGTTCATAAAATAAAAGAAGTAGCACACCAATATCTACTACTACTTTTCTTATAGTACAAGAGATTAAATCATCTCCAAACTTCTCTGCCTGAACCAAGTATGTATAAAAACCATATGTATATACTTAGGTACTCAAAATAGAACAGTAACCAATCATATTAATTTCCTGTGAAACAATCTTTCAAACCTATTATTAATTTGCTCAAATTTCACAGTAAACACTTATCTGGATTATGTAATTTTAAGCTGTGGTCCTCCCAACCATCAAGGGAGGCTATTACGTCCTCCGCTTGCCCCCTTGCTTCAGAATCTAGACGGTGCCACGGGTTAACAGTGGATTCTTCTGTTGTGACCTCTGGATGGCCAATCCAATCACACTCAGATATTCTGGCTTTACAAGGTTTGTTGGAAGCCATTTTCAACTGGTCCCAACCAGCTCTAGAAAATACTCCCCCTTTACCAAATTTCACAGAACCCCTACTCCTCTCCTGGGATTCAGCTTTATCCTCAGAGGAGTAGGTAACTATTTCCAACTATTCCCCAACCACCTCCTATTCTTGGAAACATTTCTTTACCATCAGCTTTATGTATATTTCATATTAAAATATTTTCTTCTTTTAATTTTATTAACTACTTCTCATTAATAAATCAACAACTAAAATAGTGTTGCTAAATTAATAGTAATTTTTTTAATTTTTTCTTGCTAGATAAAAGAAACTAAACTAATTGTCTTTAACTAGTTAACACTAGTTAAGTTTAATGAAGCTGTCACAATCAATAAATATAAGAAATTAATATGCTCCTCCAAGTGAACTAGTTTTCATAGGACCACATATATCGGTACGCACTATTTCAAGTATTTCAAGTATTCTTATATCTTCATGCACAAGAAATTCTTCCTTGTGTTTGTTTCTTAGTGTATAACCTTCATATTCAAAGTGTTCACCGTTAACGTTCAGAAGGCCCTCTACCTCAATTTATTTTTTAGTAACATCAGATCATCACGATTTAAGTGTCTATACCATTGATGCAAAAGTTATATATTTTCCATGCTTTTCGATGCCAATTCTTGATGTCGATTGTTTGTAACATAAAACTTTTATAATCCTCCAAATCTCATTCTTTTTTCAACAACCCTTTAGTTGTCCTACATATCCTTTATCAAAGAATATGATTTCGAAAATTCAACTTTTAACTTTTGATATGTAATAATAGAGTCTGAAACTAAGTTTTTCTATAATCCTAGAACATACACGACGTTTTGATTTTTTTTCTTGTCCATTACGCATAGTAATAGTTATATCACCATATCCTTTAATTTCATGTGATCTATTATCTCCTAAATAGATATGTGCACCATTATTGACTTCATGATATGTATCAGACCAATCTCTTTTGCATAACATGTGGATTGATGCACCAAAATCTATGAACCAGGCGTTATCATCATGATTTTCTATTCATAAAGTGGCATTTGACACAAATAATTTAAGATTGCTAAAATATTAACTGATTGTCTCATCTCAATCAACATAATTTCATGTATGGACTCTTTGTTTAAATTGACCAAACCTTATTTTCATGCAATTATTAGCGAAATTACCAGGTTTTCACGCTAATAACACACATCATGTCTACTTGAATTTGATTTTGGTGATGGTGTATTTTGAAATGATTTTACTTGTGGCATTTTTCTTTTATTTTTCTCGCATTATTTTCCAAGTTGAAAGATTTCTTCCCTTTTTCCATCAATTTTAAATCTGAATTGGGAGATTTCCAATTAAGAATTCTTCTCCATTGTTCTTCCTGCATAAGTATACCTGCGAGCTCATTAAAGAAATTTTTGAAGTATATCATTCACTGCCATCATGGCTCCTTGACTTCATTAATTCTTTAAAAAAATTCATAGAGTAAAAAATTATCGATTTCCATAAACTTGAAAACCAAAAAATATTCTTCTCAAATCACAAAAAACCACCCCAAACTTTTTTATCCAATCAAAAAGAACCATCGCAACTACTTTTCACAAATTTGAAACTTGAAGCTTGGTATTAATAAATATGAAACACGAGCTTATTTAATCGTTAAAATATTTAATAAAAAATATATGAGGACCACTAGAAGATGGAATCATTCACAATATATGCATTCAAATTCATAGGAAATATATCCCCTCCTTTTTGTTTCAACATCTGTAGTTTCGGTAGGAAAGAGGAGCTGCAACTACAAACTCTTGGTTATAGGCCCTTTCAACTAGCGCTCTGCACAACAAACAAACTTAAATATTTCTTCAACTTAGGAATCCTACACGGGTTCTCATACGTGGTGAGGTAACCACATTCATTGATTTCTCTCATTGACTTCACACCAATTTCTCTCCAAAACACCCCCTCCTCAACACAACGATTTCTCAAACTCACACAACTGTCTCTCTGATAATTCTCCAAAACACAATAATATCTCAAACTCAGACAATGATATATCAAACTGATCAGAAAAACCCTCACACTCTCAACGCTCAACCTCCTTTCTGACTTCCTCCTCCCTAAGCATTTTTAGATCTTCTACTCTGCTCGCCCGTCGTTATGTTTCAATAGCAGGGAGTCGCCCCCCCTCCCAAGGCAGCTGCCATGCTGTCCTCAATGCTATTCAGCCTACTGCTACCTGCACTCGCATTCTTCCTGGTTCAACAAGGCACTGAAACTCCACCCAGATCGACCATCAGAAACTACCTGTTGTTTCTTGGAGCTCCCCATATCATTGAGTATGAACTCGATAATGAATATAAATTTTATGTGTTTACAATAATCAGAATTATTATATTGTAAAATACAAGAGTGGGAGGCACAGCAGTGGGAGGCGGTGTGGATTGCAGTGAATGCATCGCACCCTCCATCACCAACAAGGCACTGTTCCTGTGGGGACCACGGGGTTTATAAAAAAACACTCGCTCAAAAAAATGTTCACTATGTTTTTAAAACAAAAGTACTATGTTTTTCCCAAAATAGACTGTCCCTGAACAAAATAAAAAGACTTCGTTTTTTTCAAAAATGCAGAGAACTGCGCCGATTTAAACAAAATTGAATCTAACTGTTCACTCCATTTGGAAAGCAGTTGGAGGACATAAACCTGATAATCAAAATTGGAAAGTGGCTCTGCACAAGAATGTTGAAAGTAACATTTCAACACGAATGGCAAAGTGTAGTCGCTGTGTTATTGTTGAGGCTTGTGAATCTGTTGTTTCCACTGAAATTTCAGTCCCTCGACGCACTGCCAATTACCATGGAAACGTGTGGGACGATGACTTCGTACTATCTCTCAACTCGCCCTATGGGGTACTATGCATCTGTAGATTAATTGCCTTGTGCTCTTTCTTTGTTTGCTTTTAGCTCTTTCTTTTTTAAAACAAGGAGGAGGACTTTTTTGGATTTATTTTCTGTTAAGTTTTATCCTTGATTTTCCAAGTTGAAAATCCAAACAGATATCTTTCCATGTCGAAAATCCAAACTCTTTATCTGGAAAATCTGCAATCTGCAATTTTAGTTTTCTGTTTGTTATTAGCTATCACTAGTCTATAACAACGCGCCTATCTCTATATATAATATTTGAATTGCACTGCACTGGAAGCAGGCACCTGAATATTATGAACGTGTTGGGAAGCTTATTGAGGAGATTAAGCATTTACTTGTGACCGAAATGTGTTGGAATTTTGCTGAATTCCAAAACAATAAACAGTCCCTCTTCAACACAGAGAATAATTTAAAAAAAATTCACTCACAGACAGAGTTTTCAACTCAGAAAAATTTATATTTCATATATAAAAAAAACTGCTGTTACAGACTTCCTCAAAAGAGGGATTTACAAACAAAATTCTGACTGCTGCAAACACAGTTCAGAAATATCACTCTGTCATTTGCAAATGACACTCTGTCTCACTAAAACCATTCACTGCTGGAATACTCTGTTTTTCAAAAATGCACTCTGCTGTGCATAAAAGTCTGCGCTCTGTGTTTTTCAATACGCTGCTGTGTATTAAAAACATTACATAACAAATAATGGCTCTGTCTCTACATATTACAAAACAGAAATATCTTCAGCCATAAATTTACACAACCACTAAATTATCACCGCTTGACAATCTTTAATGGTCTCAATAACTTCTGTCAGCACCGCTTCAATTCTCATTGATGGCGCCTAGATCTTTTTCTTTCCAGCACTGCTGTGCTTTCATAAACTCTGTTCTGTGTATTAAAAATAATACAGCAACCCTTTGCTTTCTTCCGCACTGCTGTGCATTGCAATTAAAATTTACTGTGCTGTGTAATAATAAAAAAAACATTCACCTTACGGCTTTTTACAATGTGCTGGGAAATTAAAAATAAACCCAAATTTAAACATATAACATTACAACATTTAAAAAAATATTGTTTTAAACGTGCGATGGGCAAATAACAATTAAACCCAAAGTAACATGGACGCATATTATGTGGGGCCGGCTGATGACATCAGCAAGTCCGATGGGGTATGCTGCCCCGCCGGCTCTCCCTTATCGACCCCCTCGGAATTCTTTGTGACTCCAAGATTTGGGCCCAGCTCCGATGGGGTTTAATACCCCCTTGGCCTGTCTCGCCGAACCCTCGCGGACTTGCTGCCGCCTCCATTCCTACGATAGCTCGGCAGTTGGAATTAATTCCAACACTCCCCCTTAATTTCAACTGCTGGGTTTTCCTGCATACCCATGCATCTTCTGAAATATTCAAAGCTTTTATGTTGTAGTGGCTTTGTGAGAATATCTGCAAATTGATCCTCTGTTCTGCAATGCTGCAAAACAATCTCGCCATTGCTTACCAATTCCCGTATGAAATGAAACTTGGTGTCAATGTGCTTTGTCCTTTTATGAAAAACAGAATTTTTAGACAGTGCAATAGCTGAACTATTGTCACAAAAAATCACTGTCCCTTTTACCTGTTCTTGACATAAGCTTCTCAACATTTTTCGCATCCAAACTGCTTGACACGCTGCTGCTGTAGCTGCCACATATTCCGCCTCTGCTGTAGACAACGCTACAACGGGCTGTTTCTTAGAAGCCCATGAAATGGCTCCTGAACCCATGTGAAAAACATAGCCGGAAGTGCTCTTCCGATCATCAACACTTCCAGCCCAATCACTATCCGTGTATCCAACTAAATCTGAACTCTCTGAAGTAGTATAAAAAATACCAAACCTTTTAGTACCTTTAACATACCTCAAAATTCTTTTTGCTGCCTGCCAATGTGCATCTTTTGGCTTTTCCATGAACCTGGAAATCAAACTAACAGCATGCATTATGTCCGGCCTAGTTGCAGTCAAATACATGAGGCTGCCAACTATGCTCTTGTATAAACTAGGATCAAAATCCTTGCTGCTGTCCTCTCTGCTGAGCTTTAATCCCATCACCGTGGGAGTGATCGCTGCTTTGCATTCCTGCATGTTAAATCTTTCAAGAACTTCATTAACATACTTTGCCTGTGAGATAAAAATCCCATTTTCATCTTGTTCTACTTCTATTCCCAAGAAGTATCTCAGCAAACCCATATCAGTCATTTCAAATTCCTCCTTCATGACTGTTTTAAAATGTTCAATAAGGCAATCATCATTACCTGTAAAAATAACATCATCAACATACAAGACTACAATCAAAATTTTACCATCTTGTTCCTTGATGTAGAGGGTGGGTTCTCCCTCACACTTCTCAAAACCATTTTCCAGTAGATATGAATCTATCCTACTGTACCACGCTCTAGGCGCTTGCTTCAGCCCATAAAGAGTTTTCTTCAACTTACACACTTTGTGCTCTTGGCCTTTCTTCTCATAGCCGAGAGGTTGTTCAATGTAAACCTCTCCCATTAACACTCCATTCAAGAATGCTGACTTTACGTCCATTTGGTAAACTTTCCACTTGCTTTGTGCTGCAATAGACAACACTGCTCTCACGGTTTCCATTCTGGCAACCGGTGCGAAAGTTTCCTCATAATCTATGCCATGCTTCTGCTTATAGCCTTTGACAACAAGCCTTGCCTTGTGTCTCTCTATCTTGCCTTCAGCATTACTCTTGGTCTTGTAGACCCATTTAACACCTATGACATCTTTGCCTTTTGGGAGTTCAACCAAATCCCAAGTTTTGTTCCTCTCTATGGCATTTATTTCCTCATCCATAGCTTCTATCCATTTCCTATCCTTGATAGCTTCTTCGAAATGAACAGGATCATCAACATGACAATATAAAGCAAACAAAGAATTGATACCTTCATTAGCTAAATCTTGCTCATAAATTTCTTTCAAACTTCTGAATTTCTTACCTCTTTCAGTAGGTGTACAAGTACTTGAAGAAGCACTTGAATTTCCTCCTTGTGGTGTGCTTGGAGAAGCACTTTCATTTCTCCTCAAGGGTGTACTTTGCTGCCCTTGTATTGGTGCTGATGTTTGGGGATGTATTTCAGCCACCTCATCATCATTCTCATCATGAGATAAACAATGTTTTACATTCACTGTTTTCTCTATGCTTCCATCCCAAGCTTCCTCTTCAATGAACTGAACATCTCTGCTCACAAGAAACTTCTTGGTGGATGGGTTATATAACCTGTAAGCCTTGGATTCCTCACTGTATCCAATGAAAATACACTTCTCCCCCTTGCTGTCCAACTTCTTCCTGAGCTGATCCGGAATGTGTGCATAAGCCACACATCCGAAAACCTTCATGTGTGTGACACTTTGCTTTGCGCCACTCCATGCCTCTTCCGGCACTTTGTTCATAACTGCCTTTGTAGGACACCTGTTCAAAATATACGCTGCACAATGTACAGCTTCAGCCCAATAATCATTAGGCAAGTGCTTTGCCTTTAACATACTCCTCGCCATGTCCATTATGGTTTGGTTCTTCCTTTCGGCCACTCCATTTTGCTGTGGAGTATATCTAGTTGTAAACTGTTTATGAATACCATTTTCTCTACAAAACCGTAGAAAAACTTTAGATATATACTCACCTCCTCTATCAGTCCTAAGACTTTGATATGCAGCCCACTCTGATTCTCAACAAGTGCTTTGAAATTGCAAAATTTTTCAAACACTTCACTTTTCTTTTTCAAAAAGTAAACCCAAGTTTTTCTTGTAAAATCATCTATGAATGTTAAGATATAGTGGCTGCTAGCAAGTGATGGAGTTTGCATCGGTCCACACACATCCGAGTGGACAATCTCTAAGGGTGCTTTTGCCCTTATGCTTTTCCCGGAAGGAAAACTTTCTCTGTGTTGTTTCCCAAGAATACAACCTTCACAAAGGTTGTCCGGTTTCTCTATCAATGGTAAACCACTTACCATCCCTTTTCTGTTCAACAGATTAAGACCTCCAAAGTTGAGATGACCAAATCTCAAGTGCCATAACCAATTATCATCCTTTGGTTCGCTTTGGTAAGTCTCCTGTGCAACTGCTGCTTTCTCTTCACCATTCTTCAAGTCTGCTCTCATTCTGAGAGGGAACATCCCGTTCCTTGTCATCTTCACTTCAGCAATACACTGTTTGCTGGGTGGTTTATCCATGATGGTACAAACATCATTATCAAAGAAAACATTATACCCCTTATGGACAAGCTGTCCAACACTTAAGAGGTTACACTTCATTCCTGGAACATAATAAACATCCGCTATGGTTTTCTTTGCACCTAATCTTGTTAAAACATTTACATCTCCTTTTCCCATAACAGAAACTTTGCTATCAGTTCCTAGTGTGACTTGTGACTGCACACTTTCATCTAACATAGAAAACATTACTAAGTTTCCTGTCATATGGTTACTACAACCGGAGTCTAGAAACCATAAGTCTTCACTCTTTTCTTCAGCCATATTACAAGCTAAAAACAAATTACTTTGGCTGCTATTTTCTTTTGTGAAATTTGCACTAGTTTCACTTCTCATATCATTCTGCTTCTTCTTTCTACATTCATTAGCATAATGACCATATTTTTTACAATTGTAACATTGGACATTGGACTTATCATACCTTTGCCCTTGAGCATTCTGCTGACCATTCTGCTGGCTGCTGCCTTGGCCTTGATGCTGATTTGGATTGCTGCCCCTTCCTTGAGCATTTGCTGGACTGTTCCTTCCACCTCTGTTTTGGCTTCTGCCTCTTCCTCTTCCTTTGCCTTGCCCTCTTCCTCTACCGAAAGACATTTGGGACTTAAAAGCATGTTCAAGAGATGAGTTCTCACTCCTACCCAATCTCTGTTCATGGGTAATCAGTGATGCATGTAATTCATCCACTGAAAACTTTGTGAGATCTCTTGTCTCTTCTATGGTGGTGACAATCACATCGAATCTTGAGGGTAAAATTCTCAAGAGTTTTTCCACAATCCTCTTTTCTTCAAGAGTCTCTCCATGAGATCTGATTTGTGTGACCATTCCAATCACATGAGTGAATAATGAGTCAATATTATCTGACTCTTTCATGCAGAGAGTCTCAAAGTCTCTCCTCAGCAATTGAAGTTTTGCTGTCTTCACTCTCTCCATACCTTGATAGGCTGTCTTGAGAGTTTCCCATGCTTCACTGGATTTCTTAGCTGCTGCTATCCTTGGAAACACACTCTCATGCACTGCTTGATACAAGAAGAAAAGAGTCTTGGCATCTCTCTTCTTATTGTTCTTCAACTGTTCTCTTCCTGCTTGATTTAACATTAAAAACTCTGCTTCATCTTTTGGCTCTTCAAAGCCATCCTTAACTAATTCCCATAATTCTTGTGAGGTAAATAAAGCTTTCATAGTTATTGACCAGTAATCATAATTTTTTCCATTGAATTGTGGGAGATGGACATTTCCCAAACTCATACCTGTGCTAGAACCAGCCATTCTGCACTTCTAACTATGATTTAAAAACACTTGACTGTGTATTAAAATAGCTCATTGTTCTGCAACAGTAACAGAAAAATTATATAGAGAAATACCTTAAATTCTTTATGGCTGAGTCTTCACACTGCTGGAGAAGCTACTGCAACAAAGAATTCGTTTCCTTCAGCTTATTTGACCTTCAAATAGCCTGGATTGGCTCCGATACCATGTTGGAATTTTGCTGAATTCCAAAACAATAAACAGTCCCTCTTCAACACAGAGAATAATTTAAAAAAAATTCACTCACAGACAGAGTTTTCAACTCAGAAAAATTTATATTTCATATATAAAAAAAACTGCTGTTACAGACTTCCTCAAAAGAGGGATTTACAAACAAAATTCGACCGTTGCAAACACAATGTAGTTATCAATTGCCATTTGCAAATGACACTCGTCTCACTAAAACCATTCACTCGCCGAAATACTCTCGTTTTTCAAAAAATGATGCACTGCTGTGCATAAAACTCTGCTCTCTGTTTTAAAATACGCTGCTGTGTATTAAAACATTACACTACAATTAACAACTCTGTCCTATGTATTACAAAACAAATATCTGCATCATAAATTGCTCAACCACTAAACTTCACCGCTTCAGAAATCTTTAATGGTCTCAATAACTTCTGTCAGCACCGCTTGGAACCGCATTGAAGTTTAATTGACTTTCTGGCACTGTGATATTTATCCCAGCACTGTTGTGCTTCACAAACTCTGTTCTGTGTATTAAAAAATAATACAGCAACCCTTTGCTTTCTTCCGCACTGCTGTGCATTGCAATTAAAAATTTACTGTGCTGTGTAATAAAAAAACATTCACCTTACGGCTTTTTACAATGTGCTGGGCAATTAAAAATAAACCCAAATTTAAACATATAACATTACAACATTTAAAAAAATATTGTTTTAAACGTGCGATGGGCAAATAACAATTAAACCCAAAGTAACATGGACGCATATTATGTGGGGCCGGCTGATGACATCAGCAAGTCCGATGGGGTATGCTGCCCCGCCGGCTCTCCCTTATCGACCCCCTCGGAATTCTTTGTGACTCCAAGATGTGGGCCCAGCTCCGATGGGGTTTAATACCCCCTTGGCCTGTCTCGCCGAACCCTCGCGGACTTGCTGCCGCCTCCATTCCTGCGATAGCTCGGCAGTTGGAATTAATTCCAACAAAATGGCCGAAGATAGCAATTACGATTTAATCAAACGTGTGGAGATTGTGGACGCATTGGAATGCCTTGGAATTGATCGTCATTTTCAACATGAAATAAAAACCGCTGCTCTAGATTACGTTTACAGGTTAGTCATAATTTCTGCACACGCCAACGTAATTTAATTTGGAGTTGTCTACCCAGGCAACGGAAGAGCCTGGACAGCATTTTTTTTTGCTGGAATTTGGGCAATTAAAATTCAAGAAATCAGGTGGTTGGAGTGTTAGGAATCCGTTTTTGTTAGTGGAAATGGATTCAGCACTATCAAACACTTTTAGGGCACTCAAAAAACTAAAATTTAACAACTGTAAACAAAATTCTGATAAAATTTTTGCCAGAATTTTGCAAAATCTTTGCCTAAGTCTGGGCCAAAACGTTGCCTGGGAAGACTACGGCATTAGCGTTTATATGCATATATGCACATCGATTTAGACCTGACTGTTTGTTTGAGGTGAGTAGATATTGGAACGAAAAGGGTATCGCGGTGGGATCAAGAGATTTTGTGAGCAAAGATCTCAACACTACAGCTTTAGGTTTTCGGGCTCTCCGACTGCATCGATATAACAACGTAGATTCAGGTGGTATATTATTAACAACAATGGAATATTTTTTAACCTAGAAGATACGTCCCTCTTAATGTGGTCGAGAAGTACCAAGTGAAATCGCTGAATATTTTAACGGTTAACTTGGTTGGTTCAGATCATGTACTAATTAATCTTGTAGGGATTTTGTTAATGGATCATGACATTCGTACTGCATTAAATAGGTGATACCATTTACTAAAGCATATTTGAATTTATCTATAAATTTTCTCAATTTAGTTCAGTTCTTATATTAATCCTAAACCTCGAACAGAAGCTATCGGCAAGCAAGCACTCTTCTTTATTTCCTGAAATTTTATTTTCCATGATTTAATTCAGTCAGTGCTTATTAATTACTAAGCTCCCCGCAAGCAGGTGTGTTGGAGAATTTCAAAGATGGGAACGGGAAATTCTTCTGCAATTACAGTGGGGAGGATAAACAAGCTGTGAGAAGCATGCTGTCGTTACTTCGAGCTTCAGAAATTTCATTTCCCGGAGAAAACGTGATGGAAGAAACGAAGGCATTCACAAGAGAATATCTAAATCAACTTTTAGCTGGCGGGGAAGTGACCTGCATAGATCAAAGCCTTCTAGAAGAGGTCTTACCTTAAATTAAAATTAAAAGAAATAATAGGATGGTCTTACCTTTACCTTAAATTAAAAATAAAAAATAGGATGGTTTTACCTTTACCTTAATTAAAAATAAAAAATAGGATGGTCTTACCTTTACCTTAAATTAAAAATAAAAGATAGGATGGTCTTACCTTATTTTGAAGGCCTTACCTTAAATCAAAAATAGGATAGGATGGTGTTGATGGTTTATAAGGGATTTGACCTCATTACTATTGTGTTGTTTAGGTGAAATATGCATTGGAGTTCCCATGGTATTGCAGTGCGCCTAGATGGGAAGATCGGAGCTTTATTGAAATATATGGACAAAATCATTCGTGGCTCAAGTACATTCCTCGTTGACTAAATATAATTGCTTTTATTTATTTTCGAATTTCAAAGATGGTTATACCATACTAAATCACTTTGTCACTTTTTTTCTAAAGGTCGAATTTCAACCAAAAAGTTCTGCAGTTAGCCAAATTGGACTTCAATATTCTGCAATGTGTACATCAGAAAGAGATACAGTTTATTACAAGGTAGTGATCGCTACTTTACGATTTCCATTTTCATCGTAGATGGTATGGTGATGCTTTACTTATCCTTCTTTTTAATTTTTAGTTTAGGGATATAGTAAATGGTGACGTAGAGGGCAATTGATAATTTTCCTTTTTTACTTTACAAGTATAGTTAATAATATTATGATGAATTTTTTTTGGGTTGGTAAAATTGATTTTATTTAATTAAAAAATATATATATATATATATTTTTAGGTAAATTTGATTTTATTCAATTTTAAAAAATGAAAAAAAACTTTAATGGATTTCATTCAATTTAAAAAAATAAAAAAATAAAAATAAATAAAAATAAAAAATCTAATACTAGTAAAAAACAATTTAAATTTAATACTAGTAAAAACAGTTTTACAATATTTGTTTTAGTTATAAAGTTAGAGAGAGTATGTATATATAAACTTTTTTAAATTATATTTTCATAGTTTTACTAGTTTACAAAAAAAAAAAAAAAAAAAAATTATTATTAAATAATATTATTTAATTTATTTATTTTGAAAATTATTAAATTATATATTTTATTTCTAATTTTCTTTAATTATTTTGTATTTTTAAATTTAATTAAAATACAAATTATTTTTCTATTTTTTATTATTATTATTATTATAATAATGTTTTGAATTTTTTATAATTTTACAAAACAATATTTTCAAATAATAATTAAATATATTCCAAATATACAATTATAATTACTTTGTCTATAATGAAACTTTTTTAAATAATTCTCACTTTTTAATATATATATTAATAAAATAAAATATAATAGGTGGTGGAGAGACTTAGAAGTTGCACAGCTAAATTTCTATAGGAGGCGTCATGTGGAACTTTACTTTTGAGGGGTTATATGCATTTTCGGGCCCGAGTTTTCTCAAATTAGAGTCGCCTTCGCAAAAGTTACTACCATTGGAACCATTCTGGATGATCTCTATGATACTTACGGAATGTTAGACGAACTCAAAACCATCACAGAGGGAGTGAGACGGTAATTTCATATTATACAAAAATCACCATTTGATTTCCTCAAAACTTCTCCCTCCCGCTTTATATATATATGATCTTAAAGGTTTTAATTTCTATAACACTTTTTGGCTTTTTTTCAGATGGGATGTATCGTTAACAAATGACCTTGCAGAAAAAATAAAAATTGCAGTCCAATTTTTCTTCAATACAGCAAATGAACTCGTCGCTGAAGTCGTAATCACGCAAGGGCAGGACATGACAACCATATTAAAAGATACTGTACGTATGCATTTTTTTTCAAAATGTTAGGTTACAGTGTACTTACTACTCGAGTGAATATTAGATTAGATGTATTAACAATATTAAAATTAAATAAATAATATTTAAATGGCTAGAGTATTTTTTTGTATATATATATATATATATATATCTGTGTTTTTTTTTTCACTAAATCAGACAACGTTAACCATCCATGTATATTATTTTACTCCCTCTATGCCCTTACAGTGGTTGTGATACCTTGAGGCTTATCTTCAAGAAGCAGAATGGATAGCAACTCGTTATGTGCCCACGTTTAATCAGTACATAAAGAATTCCCACGCTAGCTCAGGGATGTGCATTGTAAATTTGATTCTGCTTCTCTTGATGGGTCAACTTCTCCCAAACAACATTCTAGAGAAAATACATTCCCCATCTAAGATCCAGGAGCTCTCAGAATTGACCATCAGACTCATCGACGACTTAAGAGATTTCGAGGTATTTGGCATCTAAAATTACATTTATTTATTTATTTTAGGAGAATTTAACTAACAACATCGGAATCTGTATAATTACATTCTAAGCAAGTTATCCCTTTGACATGATTTTCTTTCATAATCTCTCTTGCAATTCAATGAATTAGGATGAGAAGGAACGCGGGGAGATGGATTCAATCATAGAGTGTTATATAAAAGAAAATCCTCATTCTACCGTGGAAAAAGCTTTGAATCAAATCAAGGGAATCCTTCATCTTTCCCTTGAGGAAATGAATCAGGAGTTTCTTAAGCACGACAATGTACCATTGTGTTGTAAGAAGTTCACTTTCAATATAACACGAGGCCTTCAATTCCTCTACAAATACGGAGATGGCATATCCATTTCTGACAAGGAAGTGAAAGACCAGATATTAAAAATTCTCGTCCAGCAAGTACCTATTGAAGAATAATAATGACGACATCTACAACTGGGTTAGCGGTTAAGTCGTCGTATATTATATTCTTAATGTCTTAATGTATTTTTCTTTAACATGAATTAAATAAATTTAGTTGTAATTGTTTCCAAAGTTTGCCAATTATTTGTTTCCACTTAAGTCGTATCAATAATAGTGACAATAATAGTATTGATTGATAGAAACTATGAATAATATCAATGTAAACAATTACAAATATTCTTCATTGTGATCAATCTCAAACTATTTTCTTCTACCATTCTTATTGTCACTCGTGTTAGTTTTGTCATCTTTTAATATTTATTATATGAAAAGGAAAGTTGGAATCGTAAACCATTTAAATATTTAGCTCCAGACGAGAGGTTGTAGTAAACATCATACATTGTCTCTCTTTATCTCAAATATTAATAGGTTTAATTACTATAACACAAAAGTCAATGTACATTGTCAATATTTGTTTGTTCTTGCACTGAAATTAATGTACATTGTTAATACAATCACTTTGACATTAATGTACCATCATATATCCAATTACATCAAATCATAAATCAACATCTACACTAAAAGCATTGTGGTCAATCTCAAAATATTTTATTCTACCATTCTTATTGTCACACATGTTAGTTTTGTCATCTTTTCATATTGATTATATGAAAAGGAAAGTTGGAATCGTAAACCATTTAAACATTCATCTTGAGAGGAGAGGTTGTAGTAAACATCATACATTGTCTCTCTTGATCTCAAATATTAATAGGTTGAATTACTATAAGACAAAAATCAATGTACATTGTCAGTATTTGTTTGTGCTTGCAGTGAAGTCAATGCACATTTTTAATCCAATCACTTTGACATTAATGTACCATCATACATCCAATTACATCAAATCATAAATAAACATCTACACTAAAAGCATTGTGGTCTATCTCAAACTATTTTCTTCTACGATTCTTATTGTCACACGTGTTAGTTTTGATATCTTTTAATTTTGATTATATGAAAAGGAAAGTTGGAATCGTAAACCATTTAAATATTTATCTCGAGAGGGGAGGTTGTAGTAAACATCATACATTGTCTCTCTTTATCTCGAATATTAATAGGTTGAATTAGTATAACACAAGAATCAATGTACATTATCAATATTTTTTTGTGCTTGCACTGAAATTAAAGCACATTGTTAATCTAATCACTTTTAAATTAATTCACCATCATAAATCCAATTACATCAAATAAGAAATCGACATCTACATTAATGTCATTGTAGTCAATCTCAATCTATTTTCTTTTACCATTCTTATTGAAACACATGTTTTTTTTTTTTTTTTTTTTTTTTTGAATAATGCTAATTCTATTATATAACATACTAGTACAAAACTGTCTCATATTCAGCTATGTGAGCCTGAAAGCTGGGCTTGATAGCCATGATTAACAAAAAATTTGGACTGCCTTGAGTGGGAAACCAGTCCTTTAGGAAGAACTTTAGCCGCCCTTGTAAGGGAAACTAACCTATTGTCCATAAAATTCAACAAAGTAGAAATAAGCATATGATAATAGCATTCAACTTTTTCAGCTGAGGAGTGATACAAAAGAACAAAAAATCTCCCAAGATGATTGAGCAACAGTATCGATGTAAACCGAGGGTCACGAGGGTCACTGGTCATGAGTTGGAGATGGAGGCTCCTCCACAATTCTGCACCAATACTCGTCCCTTCTGTCATCATTTTCTTTAGTGGGCACGCTATCCTTGTTGATGACATCCACCTGCATGTTTTCCTTGCCCTGGTCGAAACGCACGATCCCTGCCGGTGCCTCAGAGTTCAGAGCTTCATCCTTTACTGGAGAGGGATGAGGGCAGGGGCCAGGGGAGGGGGTAGGGTTAACCGACTCTTCTCTGACGGTGACAGTGACAAAAATGGTGATAACAGGCCTGTCAAGAGAGAATTCGAAGTGGAATCCCGCTCGCTAGGAGGATTGGCGGAGGGGAAGGCTGGCAGATGCACGGGAGGCAGGGGAAACGACTAGCATGGGAGGCACAGCAGTGGGAGGCGGTGTGGATTGGGAAAATTGCACATGCCTAGCATGATGGGCTCGGCCTCTCAGAGTACGAGTTTCCAGGTAATGACCCCAGCAAACGTCCTCAGAGGAGGAGTCAGAGTCAGAGATGGTGGAAGGCCGAGAGCGGGTTTCACGACCTCTGCTAGCACTGTGACGGCACCTCATCCTGTGGCAAAGCCTTGGCATGGATGCAGATGCAAGTTGGTAAGGCCGAAGACAGGGAGAAGAAGTAGAAAGAAAAGGTGACCAACAGGAATCGACAGACTGAGCACACCAATGGGAATTCGAACAGCAAAAAGCACTCTGGGAGAAGTGATGGCCCGGTAGCATCTCCAGACAACTAAGAAGCGTGCAGCGCCGCCCTGCTTGAGTGCGAGCGCTCAGCTCAGCACAGGCAGGAGGGAAGACACCACACAGTGGCAGAGGAGAGCTACAAGCGGCACATGAGCAAGCCAAGAAATCATGCACAAACGCCATCGTAAACCAAATGAGCAGAGCAGGGTGGTGAAAAATTCAGGCAAGCGAAATTAATGGCGTGCAAGTTGGCGGATTAATAGTAGCGTTAATGGAGTTACAGGTGGCCATATGGCCACCCCATGTGAACTCCATCGGGAGTCACCAAGGGACTGACGTCCCATCACTCTTAATGACCATCCGCATCTTGAATTGTGCTATCTTTTTGCACCAGCATGGTGCCATTTTGAAAAATGTCTCTCTCATGGATAATGTTAAGGGGGCCATGATTGAGAGTGTTGGTACTATCTGCTCCAAGATTGGCCAAGAAATCTGCAACTTTTTTACCTACCCGCTTTACATGAGTAAGTGAGACTGCCTAGTTATTTTTTAACGAGTTTCCTATCAGATCAATTCTAGTTGCCATACGCTAGCTAGTGGCCACCTTAGCTGTGTTGGTGCCCCAAAGGAGTTTATTGGCCATGTTGATGAGACTTTGAGAATCCCCTTCAATTATGATGGGGTAAAAATTATACAGTTTAATAAGATGTAATCCTTGCCAAAGCCCTTCCAGCTCGGCCGAATTATTACTGCCCCATCCTATTGTGCCATAATAGATAGCCAGGGTGTTGCCCTTAGAGTTTCTGAAGATGCCTCTGAACCCTGCTTATCCTGGATTGCCTCTTGAAGCTCCGTCGAAATTTAATTTTACCAGCCCTGTTAGTGGAGGAGACCAATGAAGAGGAATTTCAGGAGTGCTCTTGCATTTGGTGGTTGGAGTAGGCGTGATTTTGAGTTGCCAGTTCTCCCAAATGGTGATTTCCTTTGCTTGTTTGGGGAGATCTTATTCCTGCCAAGAATGGAGTGCAAGGGATTCTTGGAGATTTTTGCTGAAGGTGCTTCAAATATTCTCCAGAGGAGTGGTTTGGCTTTTGAATATTCTCTTATTTCTCTCCTTCCAAAGAGTCGATAGGAGCAGACCTTGGATGAATTGCCAAAGGGTGTTGAGAAGGGCACTGCTGTAAGGATGCTTGGGCCAGTTTCAAATGATATTAGTTATGTCCCCAACTAGTTTACTTCTTTGGCAACGGAAACTGATTTTCTCCCAGAGAGAATTGGCCAAAGAACAAGAGACCATGAGGTGTTGAATAGTTTCATTGCTATGGTTACAATTGGAACACTGTGAGAGTCCAAATAACCCCCTTTTAATCAAGTTTTGCCATGTGAGGATTCTTATGTGACTAAGTAGCCAAAGGAAGGTGGAGACTTTTGGCCAAATACCTGGGGCCCAAATTAGATGCCAAAGCAGATCATGGGGGAGAGGCATCGGATGCATCAGAGAATAGGCCTCCTTAGTTGAGAACATTCCTCTTGTTGCATATCCCCATCTGAGAATTTCTGGCTCCTCCGAACATCTGATTTTCTTTTGTTGAAGCTCTTCACTGAGGGCTTCCCAAGTAGCTTCCTGAGCTTGGGGGGCTATATGATGTGAGTGTTTCCATTGCCTGAACTCATTGCAACTTGTGGGTAGCCAAAACTAACTCACCTTGTCTTCCACAGAATCGGTAATATTACCAATGTTAATTTGATTGAGAGTGTTAGCTAGTTTTAGGTTCTGCTACCAAGATTCCATCCAGAATCTAGCCGTGTTACCATTTTGAATTTCCTAGAAGTTGTGTTGTTGAATTAGCGCACAATTTTGTTTGGTCGCATTCCAAACTAGTGAGCCTATGTTCTCGGGCGAGAGCCTTATCAAATCCTCAAGAGGTTTGTTGTTGGCGTACTTAGCTGTCCATAATCTTGCCCATGGCGTGTGTGGATTTGATAGCCATTTCCACCATATGTGAGCTCCCATGACTTCATTGTTGTGGGTTGGGTTTCTGATTCCAAGTGCCCCCGCTTCTTTTGGAGTGCAGACCGTGTTTTAGTTGACCAGTGCCAATTTTTTATTCTGACCAGAGGATCCCCAAAGGAACTTGCTTTGTAAAGTTTTTATCTATTTGAGGACCCATTTCGGAGTAGCTAGAGCTGAGAAGAGATAAAGAGGCATGGATTGCAGCACCGCTTGGATGAGAGTTAGCCTACTCGCCAAATTGAGGGCACTAAAGGTCCAAGAGGAGAGCCGGGCCTCCAATTTTTCTAAGAGAAGGTTCGAGGAAGAGTGCTTGATAGCAGAGTCAAGGAGGGGAGCACCCAGATACTTAGCCTGAAGAGACGTGATGGAGAACCCCAAAATAATCGCAATATTTGCTTGGGTCTGGGGAGGGGTATTGAAAAATAAAATTTGGGATTTGGTATCATTGTTGGAAATACCAAAGGCTTTAGAGAAGAGGTTTAAGATTGATTTGAAGGAACGAGCTTCTTGGATGGATGGATGGCCAAAGAGCATATTATCATCCACGAATTGCTGGTGGGTGGTAGAAGGGGAGTCATAAAGGGAGATGCCTCGCAATTGCTGGGTGTGGATGGCATTATGAATCAACATGCTGAGGCCTTTAGCCATGAGAATAAAGAGGAAGGGGGAAAGAGGGTCCCCTTGCCTAATACCTCTCAAAGGAGAGAATGGAGGAGAGGGAACCCCATATATTGACACACATGTTAGTTTTGTCATATTTTATTATTGATTGTGATCCAAATTTATGCAGGAGCACAACAGAATATGCATATAACCATAAATACAAATATGCTGTAGAAATAACACTTCATTTATTTAATATCAAAGAACTGAATTTTTTTTACAAACAAAATGGAAATAAACTAGCTAGGGCGCTAGTAGCTTATCTCCAAGAAGATATGTGGCAGCTACAAGCCTCTGAACTGTGTTACAGTGAGGCTCGAAGGCCTATTTATTGTTGGAAAACAATGGAAAACCCTAAACATCCAAAAACATAGACCTATGAGATGAAGCACCAAAATTACAGGCCTCATTTAGGTAAATTGGTACATCAATCTTCCTAGGGATAGCTCAATACCTCGTTAGAAAGATGTATCCGAGGAATACAACTTTTTATGTGAGAAACATCAAATTAACTTCCATGTTTCTCTTGGTTTTCCTAAAAAACCTCATTTAGTGCCTCAAAATGGCTCAGGAAGTTCAAGACCCAAAAAACTGCTAAAAACTGTAAGTTGTGCTGAAACTAAAAAATTGACATAACCGATGGTGGGGGTCCAAATGGAATATGTGGGTGGCCACCAATATCCACCTGGATCATTCCTCCCCCCCTTAGAAAGTAATAGTCCCCATTGCGTTGAGTTCCTCCATAAGATGAGACAAATTCTGCTCAATTTGGTATTGTATTTGTCGAAGATGTCATGGACCTGCTAGGAGAAGTGCTCCATGCATTCAATAAATTTGGTTGCTTTATCAGCCTCAGATAGCATATGTGTAGATTTTTTCTATGTGGTGGCATGATGTATGGCAACATCAAGAAGTGGCGCTCATGGGGTTAGATCAATGGAGTGCTTGACTTGACAGTGTAGAGGAACCTCTGTCAGTGAGGAGAAAATGTCCTCGTATTCCTCTGACTTTGTCCATCTGCTACTGTCGTGCATGGAAGCCTTGTTTCGAGGTTGTTTCCACACTCTTATTCTTTCCTTGCGGACAAATTTGTAATGCAAATAAATTTCCTAGTTTGGAAAACAAGCTTACTGCATTGTTTTGCAATAGTCAAAGAGATGACAAGAGGCACTGCTACCTTTAGTATCCTGTACAATTTATTTCCCAAAGTAATAACAAAAGAACAAGGCCTAGACTCATACACATCATTCCCCTTCCACAAGTATGGTTGGCCCAATAATACATCAGACACTTCAAGAGGAGAAACATTATACAATACCTCATTTTTGAATGCCTTGCTGATGCATGGAAGGCAGCACTGCTGGCGGACACAGAGATATCTTCCTTGGTGAAGCCACCTGATGGTATATGGTTGCAGGTGTGATATGGTCGGTAGGCCAAGATGCTTCATTACCTCTAATGAAATGAGGTTCTTTTGGATTTTGCTATCGATCAAGAATTGCAGTGTAGAGCACCTCACTGACATGTGTGAATGGAAGAGGCGCTCCCCCTCCTGTTGATCCTCGTGATCCTCCCTCTGGAGCTTGGTGGTGGTAACAATGGCACTGGGATCTGTGTTAATGATTTTCTTCCCTTTTTCATCGCGCTTGTATGGTTCTCACTCAGGATCAAAACATGCATTTGATTCAGGTGCCTTTAGTTTGGCCACCAATGATTGTTTGGCCCGACACTTGTTTGTGCTATGAGTGGGGTTGTTATGAAATTCACACCACTTCCCCGTGTCCTTATTTGGATTTTTGGTGTTTTTCTTAGTCGCCTCACTATGGCTTTTCCCCTTGTTCAATGGTTTGGGGGCACGTTTCCCTAGCTTCAGATTCACGGATCCAAAGTCTTGCTTCTTGTGCTTAAATTTCTGCTTCATATTGGCAGCATAGCGATATGTCGTGCCAAGCGAGGTTATGTCGAGGAGCTCCATTTTATCTTAAATGTATCTTTGAAGACAAGTGTGGTACTTCAACACCAAATGTTTCTCCAAATATTTAATACCTAACTTTGTGCGCAGGGTATGGAATAGATTCGTCACTTCATGCACATCTTGATTCCTTTGCTGCTGCTGCATAGTCTATTGTATGTACTTTTCCTCATAGCTCCCCATGGGATAATAGTGTTCCTTGATGGCATCTTGGAAAGAGTTACTAGTGGGTACAACCAAGAACATAGAGGGCTCCCCCTCGTCCTTTTCTCACAATAGGTTTACAACCAGTCCTTGACCTGGGAGGTGGCTTTCAGGAGTGCCAAAATAATCTTCTCCTGGCCGGAAAAATCATCAACCAAGAAATATCCTTCTAATAGATTCAACCATCTATCTATGATATTTGCATCTATCTAGTTATCGAATATGGGAATTGTTAGAGTCGGTCCTTGCAGCCCTCCGTCAGTGATCATTTCGTCTTTTGCATATTCATTATTAGGTGTCTCGCTTGTTCCACTTCGTTGCATTTCACTAGGATCATGCCATGAACTGACAAAGGGGTCTGTCGTCCTATGTTTCCTCATGTTTATACCTGCAGCGCTATTTTAAAATTTTCCTCAAAAAATTATTCATAGTCATTGTCATTACATATATGGTCATTAAAAATGTCAATAAGTGTCCTAGGTCTTGGTGTCTAGGGTTTTTGAGTCATTTATATACTAGTCATAAAGCCTGCAAGGTGAGGAAAGTCCAGCACTTGTGATTTTTATTTTATTATCATCATCATTTTAAAAAAAATATATATTTCTAGTCCAAAACTCTGTTTTGGAACTAGAAATTTGTCATTATCATTTTGTAATAAATTGTAATTGTTCCGCCATGAAGACATTGTCAAAAGCAGACCCCTGGTCTTTTCTCTAGCCAAGATAGCCATATCCCTGCAAGAAGACAGCAAAATCATTAGTATCGACCTCAAAAAAGCCAAAGGAATTTTTTATTTGAAAAAGCCAAAAGTGAAAATTACAAAAACATTTGTAATATGGGTTTGAAATTAGATTTGAAATAAAATCTAATTGTGAAGATATTTGTGACATGTATAAAAGCCAAACAAGTTTCATTTGAACCAATTCATAGCTCCCAAATCGTGTTTGCAAAGTGGAGGGCCAATTTCAGAGTTTTGAAGTGCGTGGACAGAGTTTTGGGGCTGCGCGACCCACGTGGAGGCAGAGCGACCCACCTGGGCAGCGCGACCCACGCAGAGTCAGTTCAGCAGTGTAAGTTTGCAAGGTGCGCGACCCACCTCGGCCGAGCGACCCACGCAGAGGCTGCGCGACCCACGCAGACACAGGGTTTCGAAATTTAGTTTGAGCGCCCAGTTTGGCTTGGAATCGACTCAAGCTGCCTTCAAACAGGTTTCTATCCATTGTTTGATGTTTTTGAACGCATTTGTGGCATCATTGGTGATTTCAAATATTCAGATGGAGGATTTAAAACCCCACAGTCATAGTATTATTGGTTTCAGGGTTTGAAATGAAAATGAATGGTGGAAAGAATGTGTTTGCTATCTTAAAGCAGCGATATGTCCAGCCTTCCATATAACATTAAAATCATATTGCTCTCATGCCCATTTAGCCATATTAACCATTGCTATTATTATACCATGATAAAACCCTTTGTGCCATGTTGACTGTGTTTGTAATGAGTCTCACTGCCCAATGTAAAAATATGCTCATAACTTTGTTTCAAATTTCCCATTGAAACCTTTATGATCATTACTCATAGACAAACATATTACTATTAATGCCATGCTCTCCTTTGACTAGATGTGTTCAAACTTTTGAAGGTTGCCTGCTCCTATTTGGTCAAAATTTAGTTTGCATTCAAAACAGAGATTGTGCCTTTTCCAATCCATTTAAAGCTGAGATTTTATCCATGATTTGATTCCTTGATGGTGCTTTGACGGTGGGAATATTGGTTGGGAGTTAAAACATACATCCTAATTTTGCTTTCACTGCATTCATATCAGTATACACATTGCCAAAAGCTTGATCAGAGATATGTCAGAGACAGAGTCAGAATATGAGCCAGGGTCAGGTAGTGATTCGGTGGCTGAAGGTAATGTGCCACGGGGTTCCCACAGAGAAAATAGAAGTGGTGATCATCGCAGAGAGGAGCCTACTTCTTTGGCTCGGTTGCAGGCATGTCCATTAGCTATGGATTGTTTTCGGTTCTTGTCATGTTTCAGATTTTGTGAGATGGTTGTACAAACCCGGCCTCATCGTGAATTAGCACGTCTGTTCGTTCTTCATTTACGGGGTGATCGGGTAAGCCTTGCTGGGGTTGATTTCATTGTATCATCTTTGACTATTGCTCAATCCACTGGCATACCGAACATAGGCGAGGAATGGAGCAAGGGTAAGCAGTTAGAGAAATTTCACTATGAGCCATACATTAAAACTGGATATGTGGCTTACTTAAGCAGAGTTTTTCCATTCAGATTCTTGAGAGATGAGTATGCACCACTCATGAGACTCATCATTCAGTATTTTAGTTGTGAGGGAAGGTATGCTCGTCTTTTCTCATATCATGTTCGTTTGCTGATGCACTTCACAAGGGTGCGTATGATGAATATTCCGTATTTCATACACCGCAACATAGAGAGGATGGTGACATTTGTGCAGAAGAAGACGAGCCCAGTGCAGCAGTACAGGAGTATATACCATTTCACTTTGATCAAAATCTTGGTGTTACATCAGTTGGCGGAGCAGGGCATCACTTGGGAGGATTTCATTTCCAGAGACTTTTTCAGAGTGCCACAACAGCCTCCCGAGGCAGTTCATGATGCAGGAGAGCCCTCACACCAGCCGGACATCCTTGAGGTTGAGCATATCATTACTCCTTTGGTTCAGACATATCAGCGAGGCCACAGGGCCTTATTTGCAGCGACACGGCGGTACTATCTCCACGTGAGGTGGAAGGGGTCCTGCCGACTTCATCGACACGACGAGTATTATCTCCACGTGATGTGGAAAGGGTCTCGCTTTCTTCTTCAGTGCAGGTACAGGTACAAGACAGGGGCAAGAGGCCCATGCATGATGAGGGCCCATCAGGAGGCCGGGGCACCGATATGACAGTCATTGATGTTGATACGGGCTCTCCTAGCTCGAAGCTGAGGGAAGTCATCCAGGAGCAAAGGGCCGAGAATGACCAGCTGAAAGACCAATTGCAGAAGGCTCAGTGGGTGATTAACTATTTGGAGCGGCGCAACAAACAGCTCGAGGATGAGCTCACATTTTATGAGGTGCGCCAAATCCGTGAGGACAGACAGTGGAATCGAAAGAGGCCCGGTGACATGACACCAGCTGACCGAGATACTGTACTCACTCGGGTAAATATACATCTGGAGAAGCTGTTGGCAAAGGCCAATCGAGACAAATACATGCTTCGCCACATGAAAGGCCATTATTGGGCTCGCATGCATGTTTGCAAAGCGAGGATGAGGATCATGAAGAGGAGGTTGCGCAAGGCACTTCGACGGCGGAAAAGGCCTAATCCACTTCGGATTTTGGCCGAGGCTTCATTGACTGGGCAAGACACATGATGGAGGACCTCCGCTCCGAATTTGGGCAAATTTGGAGAAAATTTTGTTATTTTCAAATTTTATGGTCTAAAAAACAGGTTTTGCAGCTACGTGGGTCGCGCGCTCATGCGCTCGCATTTTTTTGAGACACTTGCTGGAGGAGATTTTTACATTTTTGGATTTTTCATGGTTAATTATGCATCCTCTGAAGTCAACTTAGCATTTCAACAAAATTTGGATGGTCAAACAGCTCAAAAACACCATGAAAACCACCTTGCTGCCACCTTTTGCACCAGCAGGGAGTACCTCTGGGAGAATGAGGTTTTGGAGGGTCAAATCAACTCCAAATTCAGAAATTTCACTTGGGTTGGAAAGTAGACATCCAGGGCTTTCCAACGAGCTATCATGAGCTCAATTTGGATGTCGGGAGCTACCTCACAATCAGCCTGGAACATGAGCGACCCACGCAGTTCAGGAGCGACCCACCTAGAGATTTTTTTGAGTTTTTAGCTGCCAGCTCAGTATTTCGCCTATTTTGGACCAGTTTTGCCTATGGATAGAATTCTTGGGTTTTTATGATGTAAATTCATGTTTGGCATGTAACTTTGGCTTGTTTTTATCTCTTCTATAAGATTCACTCTCAAATGAGTAAAAAATCATGTAATGGATCAGTTTCCACTCTTTTAGAGGCAAGTTGTTAGCTGCCTAGATTGTAGTTCCATGATTAGAATTGGTTGAAACTGATCCCCGAAGAGGGAATTCGACCCCTAGAGGTGGGGAAAGGGGTTAGAGTGATCTATATATTGTAATTTCTGAGGCATTCTACAGGTTGGACTCTTGGGATACTTTTGATACCATTGTACATATTTTTCATATTTTGGCTAAGGAAAGATCATGGGTTTTGCGGCACTTGTTGGGATCCTTGTGGTGTTCTGTTCTTGATGATGTTTCTCCTTTGTTTACTGTAAGTTTCTTCATGTTTAATGTATGCCATCCTTTCATTATGCTTCTGAACTAAATTGAATGAGTGATTAAGGTTGAATCCATTGTTTACAATGCTTAGCCTTTGAATTCAGTTAGTTCTATATGTTTTCAGCTGTTTGGAGAGGATCCAAGTTCTTCTTTGCCCTCTTCAGCTCCTCGTCGGTCTAATCTATCCATATATCCAATTCAAAGCATCAAGATCATCACCTACCTCGCCCCAGCTTGAACTCTGTAAAGGTCTGACCTTATCCCCGGACCCAAAATTTGTTTTCCCATTACTCCAGCGAAAACCCAAAAACCAAAAATCAAACATTCCTATCTCTTTACTAGCCTAAAATCAGTTCTTATTGTAAGTCATCTCGCATCCTATTGCTTATTTTCTCGAGATTGACGGAGAGAGCCCTCTCCTGTCCTCGTAGGGCTAGCTACGAGGCTGAGCGTGGTTTGATGTAGCCTTGAGTTTTACTTGATTTCAGCCTGAGGTAGATTTGAGTGCTAACATAGTGGCGACCATACTGGGGAAAAAAAATCTCAATGGTTTGCTTGTTGATGTGTTTGTTCCACGAGTCTTAGACGGAGTCTGAAGTCACGCCAGGTAGCTTTCGAAACGCTTTTGTTATGCATAAGCGGAAGTAGATAAACGCTGCTTCAGTCGATCTCCAGTAAGCTTGTGTGTTCAGTACTTGATTTGTAAATCACCCCAGTGTACTTATTCGTTCTAGACCTTTTGGATGATTGAGTCTAGAAGTCGAAAGGCTGAAAATAATTGATTGTGTTCCTTGTAATTTTTGTTTTCCGAGAAGATCAATACACTCGCTTCAAGAAGAAATACTAGGGCGAATCCTGACCCTGATCCACCAACAATCTTCGAAAATCCGAATCTGATTCCAAGGACCCTTAGAAAACAAGGCAGTCAAGAGAGTTCTGAAAGAGAAAGCCAATTGAGTTTTGAGAGTTCCAGAGTGCTTACCCGATCTGCATCCTGTCCTGTCAAAATCATATATGTTGATGAAATCCCCTTTGATGCACGGTTTGAAACATCCTTGTTTGTGAATTTTTCCGAAACTGAATTGTCAAGATTAGTCCCAGATCCATTGTTTACTAAAGATTTGCAATATAGATTTGTTTCACAGTACTTGGATAGACAGCTGCAAAGTTCTATTGAGGATACTAACACTTTTGAATTTACTGAATCTGCTTCACAAGTTCTTGACCCATCTGAAATTGCATCAAGTTCACGGATCCCTACTGAACCTCCTTTTGTCCCTACCATTCCGGTTCAGCCTGAGTTTTCTGATCAACAATCAATAGTAATTTCTCCGTTTCCATTGAATACATCTCATAGACCTACTGCTCCTACTCCTCCTGTATCTCCTCGACAACAGATTGTTTTCAATCCACCAAGAGCTATGGCTGCTCGTTTTGCACCTCTTGTGTTACCCCAGCAGTTGAATGATATGCCCGCAGACTATGAGAGCAAGATCCCTACATTTGATGGCACTCCACAGAGTCTTCCTGCACAACAACATGTAGACAATATGGCAGATTTCTTTGATCGTTTCGAGATTGATGAAGAAAATGTGACTATGAGGCTTTTGTGCAAACCTTTGGAGGAGAGGTAAGGAAATGGTTTAGAGCCTTGCCGCAAAGAAGCATCGATACATTGGCAGAACTTCAGAGGCAGTTTTTAGACCGATGGGAGATGAAAAAGGATCCGCTGCAGATTACTTCAGAATATACAAACCTCAGACGTAATCCTGGTGAGTCTGTTCAGGATTATATCATTAGATTCAATACAGTGTATAATGCTATTCCAGATGACTTGAGACCCTCCAAAAAGTCTGCTCTCCTTAAATTCCCGGATGGCTTTGATCCGGAAATGGCTTATTCCCTTCGTGACAGAGATCCACCTACTTTAGAAGATATGCAGAAGGTCGCTATTAGTGTTGAGGCAAATTTGAATGATAAAAGAGCACGGTTGAAAGCAGAGAAAAGAGTGACAATAAAGGAAGAGCCTTCTACATCTATATCAGAACAGCACTTAGCTCGTGAGTTGGAAAAGGCTTTAAGAAGAATAAATCTTGACAAGGCAGAGACACAGTTTCGAAATCCAAATTTCCGTGGCCAGCAGTAGCCACAATTCAGAATTAAGCAGCGTGAACAAAGAGCTCAAGAGCCAGCAGCCCAACAGCAGATTAAGACCCCTCTTTTGCAGAATTTTGTGAGTCATGATTCCGATGATGATGATGATGTGTCAGGTGAGCAAAATCATTTCTTCACTCCCGATGATTTGCCTATTTATATTACTGAGGATGAGGAGTATGGTGAAAGTTCAGTTGTTCAGAAAGATGAGGATTTTATCCTAACAAATGATGTTGATTTAGAGGAAGAGTCAGATGAATACCAAAGAGGATATTTGAATGCATTGACTGCCCAGCAGAAGCAGTATTCATTGAGAAATCGAGATGTGCCTATAAATCCCATTCAGAAAAGAAAGGAAGCTTCATCACCGAAGACAGATTCACCAATACCACAGAAAAGAGGGAAAGAGACAATTGACCCCGCAGCAAGTAAAGTATCATCAGCTGAGAAGGTAAATCAGTCAAGTATAGTGAAAGACAAGGCCGAAAGGAAGGAAATTCCAGTTAAAGAGGTCGAGAAGGTTTCAGCATTTAGCTTGGAAAATGAAATTTCCAAACTGAAAATATCCATTCCTTTGACGGAGATTATGAAGAACAGCAGCTACCGTAGTCAAGTCACCAAAATTCTGAACTTTGATCCAATGATTGACACGGTAAATGTTGAGGATGATCAGCCGTAATTGATTTTTGGGCCTGCATTAAATGGTGAGTCTCCTGACAGTAATGCTCCTCCTTTTTACATCAGTTTGAGGTTGCATGAATATATATTGCATAATGCTATGCTCGATTCGGGTGCTTCACACAATTTGATGCCAAAGGCAATCATGGAAAAGTTGGGATTAGACATTACAAGAGAGTATCATGATTTGTATTCATTCGATTCCAGCCGGGTAAAGTGTATAGGACTCATCAAAGATTTGGTGGTAAGTTTAGATCAAATTCCAGCGAAGAATGTTTTGATGGATGTGGTGGTTGCCGACATTCCTCCACGTTTCGGGATGCTCCTTGCAAGATCTTGGGGGGCAAAGTTGAAAGGTACACTTCAATTAGATTTCTCTTATGCTACAATTCCAGTCTTTGGTCAAATGAGAAAGTTGTATCGTGAGCAGAAGATGAAATACATGATAACTAGCAAAGAGAAGCCAGTCAATCATCCTGTGAATTATGTACATACTGATTTAGAGTCGTTTGTGTTGCTTGTTGATAGTTTTAATGATATAGAAAGTCAATTAGTTCAGGCAGAAGACATACCGCAAATAAATGAGAATTTTAGAGAAGTTTTGCAAAAAGAAAGAAGAGAAAAACAAGTTGTTTTGGAGCAATCAGCTGAAGACAATGGGCAGCAAACAGGAAAAACAGAGCCGACACAGTTTCAGCATTTAGAGGACGATGAAGATGGTCTTTGGACCATGGATTTTGATGGTGCATTGGGCAGCGATGGTGCTGGGATTGGTGTGTGGATTCGTAGTCCATTTTTCGCTCCTGATAAAGTTCCGAGCAATGTGAGAGTGTGTTCTTACAAGCTTGCATTCGATTGTTCTAATAATGAAGCGGAATACGAGGCTCTTATTGCTGGTCTTAAGATTCTCAAGAAGCTGAATGCGAAAAGGATTGCGGTATATGGTGATTCAGAATTAGTGATAAAGCAAGTTAAAGGTGAGTTTCAGGCTAAGCATCCTCGCATGAGGGCTTACCGAAATGTAGTTTTGGATATTCTGAAGTTATTTTCTGATTATACTTTGACATGTGTGCCCCGCATACAAAATGGTGTTGCTGATGGACTTGCTAAGGCAGCAAGCAATCTTAAAATTCCAATGAATTCCAGCAACAAGTTTGAGATACATGTGAAACACCGGCCCACCGTTCCAGACAATCAGCGATGTTGGCAAGTTTTTGAGAATGATGAGGAGATTAGTGAATTTCTGCAGAATAAGGGTAAGTTTAAAGATACCTCCATAGATACAGAATTTGATGATGGTATTGATGACATACAGATAAATCAAATGGATGTGTTGCAACTGAAGGATAACATCATTCCTAAGGGATTGATTCCATTGGAAGAGTTGTTTGATCAAGATGATGTAGCTCGTAAGCCTACATTGAGGCCAACAGAGAAAGGTGTCGAAGAGGTAAATATTGGGACAGCTGAGAATCCCAAGAGGGTGAAATTGTCAAAGTCATTGTCACCAAAGGTAAGAGCAGAATATGTGAAATTTTTATCTTCATTTTCTGATGTGTTTGCGTGGGATTATTCAGATCTTAAAACATATGATACCAATATCATCCAGCATACTATTCCCATCAAACCAAATCAGAAGCATTTTCGTCAAAAGTTGAGGAGGATCAATCCAAAGCTGCTACCATCGATCGAGAAAGAGGTAAATAGGTTGTATAAGTCAGGAATTATTGTACCTATTCATTTTTCAGATTGGATATCAAACTTGGTGCCCGTGAGAAAGAAGACAGGTGAGATCCGTTTATGTATTGACTTCAGAAATCTGAATAAGGTATCATTAAAGGACAATTATCCGCTGCCAAAGATGGATCACATATTGCAACGAGTAGTTGGAGCATCAAGCATGTCACTACTCGACGGATACTCAGGTTATAATCAGATTTTAGTGCAGGAAGATGATCGTGACAAGACTGCGTTCACCACTCCTTGGGGAACATTTCATTACGCAAATATGTCGTTCGGTTTAAAGAATGCAGGCGCTACCTTTCAGCGTGCTATGGACATGGCTTTTGCCAATGAGAAAGATGTGTTTTTGGTTGTTTACCTTGATGATCTAACTGTATTTTCTAATTCTGATGAGGAACACTTATATCATCTGAAAATTGTTTTCCAGAAGTGCAGAAAATATGGCATTTCGCCGAATCCAAAGAAGAGCCTTTTCGCCATGGATGAAGGAAAGCTCCTTGGCCACATCATCTCGAAAGATGGCATTCGAGTTGATCCTGCACGTGTTGAAGCCATACAGCAGATTGAACAGCCCCGGAACAAGAAAGAGATACAGTCTTTTAATGGTAAAATGAATTTTCTGCGTCTTTTCATTCCCAATCTTGCAGAACACCTTAGAGAAATCACGAACATGCTGAAAAAGGACAGTCAGGTAAGATGGACAGAAGAGGCAGTAAAGTCATTCAATTTGGTAAAGATAGCTCTTTCTTCAGCCCCTATTTTAATCAGCCCCGATTACACACAAGACTTCATTTTATTTTCTTTCGCTTCTGAGCATACATTGGCAGCTGTTTTGATGCAAAAAGGGGATGGAGTTGAGAAGCCCATCGCTTTTTTCAGTCGGATCATAAGAGATGGAGCATTGAAGTATAATATCATTGAGAAACAAGCACTTGCGCTTGTAAAGGCTTTGAAGGATTTCCGTGTGTACATATTGCATTCCCATATTACAACATATGTTCCTAACGCAGCAGTTAAAGATGTTTTGGTACAGGCAGATCCAGAAGGAAGAAGAGGTAAGTGGATCGCTGCGTTGTTAGAGTACGATGTGGAGATTAAACCGACCAAGCTGATCAAAGGACAAGGACTCGCCAAGCTCATGCCTGAAACAAATCTGCATGCTCTAGACATGAATTTGATTGCTGCCATGTCTGATGAAGATGAGGAAAGTACGTCAGTTCAGGTATCCGATATTTTTGTTTCTTCTCCTTGGTATGCTGACATTTTATATGTGCTTCAGAATTTGTCTACACCGCCTGGTATGCCTCGAAATAAGAGTAGAACATTGAAGTTAAGAGCTACTAAATTCTGCATTTTGAATTCTGCATTGTATTGGAAAGACCCCGGGGGTATGTTGTTGAATTGTTTGGTAGAGGAGGAAGCTCAAAGAGTTTTGGAGGATTTTCACAAAGGTGACTGTGGAGGTCATTTGTTTTGGAAGACCACAACAAATAAGATCCTAAGGGCAGGGTATTATTGGCCTTCTTTGTTTTCTGATGTGTTCAAGGTTGTGAAAAATTGTCATGAGTGTCAAATATTCGAAGGGAAGCAGAAACTACAGCCCTTGCCTCTAAAACCAATCGAAGTTAATGCACCATTCCAGTAGTGGGGATTGGATTTTATCGGAGAAATCCACCCAGCATCTTCCGGACAGCATAGATGGATCTTGAAAGCTACAGACTACTTCACGAAGTGGATTGAGGCGATTCCCACTCGACAGGCCACTGATGCGGTAATTATCTCTTTCCTTGAAAACAATATTTTGTCACGCTTTGGGTGTCCTAGTAAAATAATCACAGATAATGCAGCAGCTTTTAAGTCTAAGAGGATGGTTGATTTTTGTTTTAAGTACAATATTACCTTGGGACATTCAACCGCATACCATCCGCAAGGGAATGGCTTGGCGAAATCTTCAAACAAATCCTTGGTGAATATCATTAAGAAATTGCTGGAAATCAACAAGAAGGCTTGGCACAAAAAGTTGGTGAATGCATTATGGGCTGATAGGGTAAGTCAGAAAAAGTCTATTGGCATGTCTCCTTTCGAGTTGGTGTATGGGACGGATACAATTTTTCCTACTTCACTTGCTGTCCCGGTGGTCAAATTGCTTCAGGAGGCTGGAAGTGAAGAGGATCCTATGCAGCGGAGGATTAATGAGATGATTCATTTACATCAGACACGAGAGGAGGTATTTCAAAATACTTTCAAGTTGCAGGAGCGCATTAAGAAGATCTACGACAGAAAGGCAAAATCAGATAAGTTTCAGTTGGATGAAGTAGTTTTGAAATGGGATGCTCGGAATGACGATAAGGGAAAGCATGGTAAATTTGAGAATTTGTGTAAGGGACCGTTTAAGATTGCAGCGTATCGGGGGCAGAATGCATTTCTTCTCAAAGAAATGAATGGAGATGATTGTCCTGGTGGACCGATCAATGGTCGGTTGCTGAAGCGCTATTATTTCTGAGTACTTGCTGCTGATCTCATTGTCATTGTATATATCATTTTACTTTTGTTTCATTGCAAGTGTGCACTGATCTCTCATTTTCAGTCGGGGGCCCGGAGCGAAGGCTATAATTCTGGAAATAGAGGTTGGTTGGTTTGAGATTGTAAAGTTAAGTTTTATCAGTCTTCTTGTTTAAAGTCATGTCAGTTTGAGTCTAGTCAGTTTTGGTCAAATTGCAGTCTATCATTAGTTAAATCTGCAGTCAATAAAATTATCCAAAGTTTGTCTTGTCAGTTGAAATAATGATTCCATCGCCCAATGGATGAGAGGCACTGTCTGACTCCCCCAGAGATTTGCTGTTCTTGGCATCTCCATGGAGCCACCATCCCCATTGGAGCCAATGTTAGAGTCGGTCCGTGCAGCCCTCCGTCAGTGATCATTTCGTCTTTTGCATATTCATTATTAGGTGTCTCGCTTGTTCCACTTCGTTGCATTTCACTAGGATCATGCCATGAACTGACGTGGGGGTCTGTCGTCTTTTGTTTCCTCATATTATACCTGCAGCGCTATTTTAAAAATTTTCTTCAAAAAATTATTCATAGTTATTGTCATGATATATGAGGTCTTTGAAAATGTCAATAAGTGTCCTAGGTCTTGGTTTCTAGGGTTTTTGAGTCATTTATACACTAGTCATAAAGTCTGCAAGGTGAGGAAAGTCCAGTACTTGGATTTCTATTTTTATTATCATCAGCATTTTAAAAAAAATACATTTCTAGTCCAAAACTCTGTTTTGGAACTAGAAATTTGTCATTGTCATTTTGTAATAAATTGTAATTGTTCCGCCATGAAAACATTGTCAAAAGCAGACCCCTGGTCTTTTCTCTAGCCAAGACAGCCATATCCCTGCAAGAAGACAGCAAAATCATTAGTATCGACCTCAAAGAAGCCAAAGCAAGTTTGTATTTGAAAAAGCCAAAGTGAAAATTACAAAAACATTTGTAATATGGGTTTGAAATTAGATTTGGAATAAAATCTGATGGTGAAGATATTTGTGAAGTGTATAAAGGCCAAACAAGTTCATTTGAACCGATTTCATTGCTCCCAAATCGTGTTTGCAAAGTTGAGGGCCGATTTCAGACTTTTGAAGGGCGTAGACAGAGTTTTAGGGCTGCGCGACCCACGTTGAGGGAGAGCGACCCACCTGGGCTGCGCGACCCACGCAGAGTCACTTCAGCACTGTAGGTTTGCAGGTGCGCGACCCACCTGGGCTGCGTGACCCACGCAGAGCCTGCGCGACCCACGCAGACACAGAGTTTTGGAATTCAGTTTGCGCGCCCGGATTGGCTTGGAATCGACTCAAGCTACCATCAAAAAGGTTTCTATCCATTATTTGATATTTTTCAACGCATTTGTGGCATCATGGGTGGTTTCCAATATTCAAATGGAGGTTTTAAAATCCCACAGTCATAATATCATTGTTTTCAGGGTTTGAAATGAAAATGAATGGTGGAAAGAATGTGTTTGCTATCTTAAGGCAGTGATATGGCCAGCCTTCCATATAACATCAAAATCAATTTGCTCTCATACCCATTATACCACTGCAACCATTGCTATTGTTATACCATGTTTAAACCCTTTGAGTCACATTGCCCATGTTTGTAATGAGTCACATTGCCCAATGTAAAAATATGCTCATGTCTTTGTTTCAAATTGCCCATTGAAACCTTTATGGTCATTACTCATAGACAAACATATTACTATTAATGCCATGCTCTCCTTTGACTAGATGTGTTCAAACTTTTGAAGGTTGCCTGCTCCTATTTGGTCAAAATTTAGTTTGCATTCAAAACAGAGATTGTGCCTTTTCCAATCCATTTAAAGCTGAGATTTTATCCATGATTTGATTCCTTGATGGTGCTTTGACGGTGGGAATATTGGTTGGGTGTTAAAACATACATCCTAATTTTGCTTTCACTGCATTCATATCAGTGTACACATTGCCAAAAACTTGATCAGAGATATGTCAGAGACAGAGTCAGAATATGAGCCAGGGTCAGGCAGTGATTCGGTGGCTGAAGGTAATGTGCCACGGGGTTCCCGCAGAGAAAATGGAAGTGGTGATCATCGCAGAGAGGAGCCTACTTCTTTGGCTCGGTTGCAGGCATGTCCATTAGCTATGGATTGTTTTCGATTCTTGTCATGTTTCAGATTTTGTGAGATGGTTGTACAAACCCGACCTCATCGTGAATTAGCACGTCTGTTTGTTCTTCATTTACGGGGTGATCGGGTAAACCTTGCCGGGGTTGATTTCATTGTATCACCTTTGACTATTGCTCAAGCCACTGGCATACCGAACATAGGCGAGGAATGGAGCAAGGGTAAGCAGTTAGAGAAATTTCACTATGAGCCATACATTAAAACTAGATATGTGGCTTACTTAAGCAGAGTTTTTCCATTCAGATTCTTGAGAGATGAGTATGCACCACTCATGAGGCTCATCATTCAGTATTTTAGTTGTGAGGGCAGGTATGCTCGTCTTTTCTCATATCATGTTCGTTTGCTGATGCACTTCACAAGGGTGCGTATGATGAATATTCCGTATTTCATACACCGCAACATAGAGAGGATGGTGACATTTGTGCAGAAAAAGACGAGCCCAGTGCAGCAGTACAGGAGTATATACCATTTCACTTTGATCAAAATCTTGGTGTTACATCAGTTGGCAGAGCAGGGCATCACTTGGGAGGATTTCATTTCTAGAGACTTTTTCAGAGTGCCACAACAGCCTCCCGAGGCAGTTCATGATGCAGGAGAGCCCTCACACTAGCCGGACATGCTTGAGGTTGAGCATATCATCACTCCTTTGGTTCAGACATATCAGCGAGGTCACAGGGCCTTATTTGCAGCGACACGGCGGGTACTATCTCCACGTGAGGTGGAAGGGGTCCTGCCGACTTCATCGACACGACGAGTATTATCTCCACGTGATGTGGAAAGGGTCTCGTTTTCTTCTCCAGTGCAGGTACAGGTACAAGACAGGGGCAAGAGGCCCATGCATGATGAGGGCCCATCAGGAGGCCGGGACACCGATATGACAGTCATTGATGTTGATACGGGCTCTCCTAGCTCGAAGCTGAGGGAAGTCATCCAGGAGCAAAGGGCCGAGAATGACCAACTGAAAGACCAATTGTAGAAGGCTCAGTGGGTGATTAACTATTTGGAGCAGCGCAACAAACAGCTCGAGGATGAGCTCACATTTTATGAGGTGCGCCAAATCCGTGAGGACAGACAGTGGAATCGAAAGAGACCCGGTGACATGACACCAGCTGACAGAGATACTGTACTCACGTGGGTGAATATACATCTGGAGAAGTTGTTGGCGAAGGCCAATCGAGACAAATACATGCTTCGCCACATGAAAGGCCATTACTGGGCTCGCATGCATGTTTGCAAAGCGAGGATGAAGATCATGAAGAGGAGGTTGCGCAAGGCACTTCGACGGCGGAAAAGGCCTAATCCACTTCGGATTTTGGCCGAGGCTTCATTGAATGGGAAAGACACATGATGGAGGACCTCCGCTCCGAATTTGGGCAAATTCGGAGAAAATTTTGTCATTTCCAAATTTTTGGTCTTAAAAACAGGTTTTGTAGCTAGGTGGGTCGCGCGCTCATGCGCTCGCATTTTTTTTGAGGCACTTGCTGGAGGAGATTTTTACATTTTTGGATTTTTCATGGTTAATTATGCATCCTCTGAAGTCAACTTAGCATTTCAACAAAATCTGGATGGTCAAACAACTCAAAAACACCATGAAAATCACCTTGCTGCCACCTTTTGCACCAGCAGGAAGTACCTCTGGGAGAATGAGGTTTTGGAGGGTCAAATAAACTCCAAATTCAGAAATTCCACTTGGGTTGGAAATTAGACATCCAGGGCTTTCCAACGAGCTATCATGAGCTCAATTTGGATGTCGGGAGCTACCTCAAACTCAGCCTGGAACATGAGCGACCCACGCAGTTCAGGAGCGACCCACCTAGAGATTTTTCTGAGTTTTCAGCTGCCAGCTCAGTATTTCGCCTATTATGGACCAGTTTTGCTTATGGGTAGAATTTTTGGGTTGTTATGATGTAAATTCATGTTTGGCATGTAACTTTGGCTTGTTTTTATCCCTTCTAGAAGATTCACTCTCAAATGAGTAAAAAATCATGTAATGGATCAGTTTCCACTCTTTTAGAGGCAAGTTGTTAGCTGCCTAGATTGTAGTTCCATGATTAGAATTGGTTGAAACTGATCCCTGAAGAGGGAATTCGAACCCTAGAGGTGGGGAAAGGTGTTAGAGTGATCTATATATTGTAATTTCTGAGGCATTCTACAGGTTGGACTCTTGGGATACTTTTGATATCATTGTACATACTTTTCATATTTTGGCTAAGGAAAGATCAGGGTTTTGCGGCACTTGTTGGGATCCTTGTGGTGTTCTGTTCTTGATGGTGTTTCTTCTTTGTTTACTGTAAGTTTCTTCATGTTTAATGTTGCCATCCTTTCATTATGCTTCTGAACTAAATTGAATGAGTGAAATAAGGTTAAATCCATTGTTTACAGTGCTTAGCCTTTGAATTCAGTTAGTTCTATATGTTTTCAGCTGTTTGGAGAGGATCCAAGTTCTTCTTTGCCCTCTTCAGCTCCTCGTCAGTCTAATCTATCCATATATCCAATTCAAAGCATCAATATCATCACCTACCTCGCCCCAGCTTGAACTCTGCAAAGGTCTGACCTTATCCCCGGACCCAAAATTTGTTTTCCCATTACTCCAGCGAAAACCCAAAAAACAAAAAATCAAACATACCTATCTCTTTACTAGCCTAAAATCATTTCCTATTGTAAGTCATCTCGCATCCTATTGCTCATTTTCTCGAGATTGACGGAGAGAGCCCTCTCCTGTCCTCGTAGGGCTAGCTACGAGGCTGAGCGTGGTTTGATGTAGCCTTGAGTTTTACTTCATTTCAGCCTGAGGTAGATTTGAGTGCTAACAGGAATGTCAAATTTTACTTGTACCTTAAAAGGTGTTGTGCCTCCAATGTGGTTGTTAGATGTAGATGCGCCGCCAGTGGGTAGTCGTTGAAGGATCTGGGAAAAGTTATCCATCATCGCGTTCCTTTTTTTTTGTGGGCCTCCTCAAGCAATATTTTGATAGGATCTCCTACTCCCACATCTTTCTTTTCATCCCCCATGGGTGGTCGTCGGGGTTTACGAGGCTGATCTTTCAATGGTTCAACCAGATTGAGCCCTAACTCCTTATACCCTGACCTCGTTGGGGACATGCAAAGAAGGGTCGAGAAAGTGCAGACCACTCTGATACCAGTGATCCAAATTTATTAAAGAATGCAAAAAAATACACATATAACCATAAGTTCAAATATGCAACAAAAATAACACTTCATTTCATTAATATCAAAGCGCTGAAATTTGTTTACAAACTGAATGTAAATAAACTAGCTAGGGCGTTTGTAGCTTATCTCTTTGAAGAGATGTGGCAGTTACAGGCCTCTGAAATATGATAGAATGGGGCTTGAAGGCCTACTTATTGTTGAGAAACAATGGAAAACCCTAAACATCTAGAAACCTAACCCTAGGAGATGAAGCGCCAAAACTGTGTGCCCCATTTGGGTAAATTGGTACATCAATCTCCCCGGGGGCATAACTTTGGCATATGATCTCTGTTTGACACAATCAATACCTCGTTAGAAATATCTATCCAAGGACTAGAACTTTTGATGTGAGAAATTCAATTTAGCTTCCATGTTTCTGTTGATTTTCCAAAAAAACATCGTTTGGGCCTCAAAACAGCTCCGAACGTTCAAGACCCAAAAAAATGCTAAAAGTAGTAAGTTGTGTTGAAACTGAAAAACTGACAGAACCGGTGGTGGGGATCCAAATGGAATATGTAGGTGGCCACCAATATCCACGTGGATTAGATTATATGAAAAGTACAATTGAAATTTTAAACCATTTAAATCTTTACCTCGAGAGGTTGTAGTAAACATCATACATTGTCTATCTTTCTCTCCAATATGAATAGGATGAATTACTATAACAAAAAAATCAATCTACATTGTCATTATCTATTTCTTCTTGCATTGAAATTAATGCACATTGTTAGTCCAATCACTTTGACATTAATGTACCATCATACATCCAATTACACTGAAATCAATGCATCTAATGTAAGAAATCAAATAGGATTAGAACTCATCATGTACACTCAAATCTATGCATCTAGTGCAAGTAAGAAAATAGGATGATGAACCAACATTTACACTAAAATCGATGCATTTAGTGAAAGAAATCAAATAGGATAAGAAATCACCATCTACACTGAAACCAATGCATTTAGTGCAAGCAATAAAATAGGATTAGAATTTGTCTACATTGAAATCAATGCATCTAGTGTCAGTAATCGAGGGAGGTTAGAAAAAAACTTCTACACTGGAATCAATGCATGTAATGCAAGCGATAAAATAGGATTAGAAATAAAATTCTACACTCAAATAAATACATCTAGTGCAAGTAAGTAAATAGGATTAAAAGCCAACATCTACACTAAAATCAATAGATTTAGTGCAAGAAATCAAATAGAATTAGAAATCACCATCTACATTGAAATCTATGCATTTAGTGAAAGAAATCAAATATAATTAGAAATCAACATCTACATTGAATTCAATGCATATAGTGCAAGAAATCAAATAGGATTATAAATCACTATCTACATTGACATCAATGTAGTTAGTGCACGAAATCAAATATGATTAGAAACGATGTACATTGAAATAAACACATCTAGTGCAATCAATCAAATATCATTAGAAATCAAAATTTACGCTAAAAATAATCCATCTAGTGCAAGAACTCAAACAAGATTAGAAATCACCATTTACACGGAAAGCAATGCATCTAGTACAATAAATATTCTTCCCTCACTCCTCCCTCCATCTATATCTATATATCCATCCATCTCTCCTTCTTTTTCTAGACTCTATCTCACCCCCCAAAAACACATTCTCTCTCACTCCATATCTAGCAATCTCTTTATCCTCCCTCCCTCTCTCCATCTCTCTCGTCTTCCATCTCTTCACCTTCCATCTATGTGTGTGTGTGTATATATATATATATATGCCACTTCTCTCCCTCTCCCTCACTCCTATCTCTCTTTCCTTGGGTTTTCCTCTCCCCCTCTCTCTCCATCTTCCTTATCACTCCCTTTGTATATCTCTTCACCTTTCTCTCTCTATTCCCTTTTCCTTACCTCCCTTCCTGCCCCCCTCCAACTCCATCTCTATTTCCCTCCCTCTCTCCACTCTCTCACATCCTCTCACTTTCTTCCTCTCTCTCCGTTTATCTCCTACCACTCTCTCTCTCTCTCTCTTCACCCTACAAATCTGTTACCATAATGATCCCTCTCTCCTTCTATATTCTTCTCTCCCCCCCATCCCATGTCTCCATCACTCCTTATTTGTATCTTTATATCACCCCCAAACATACATACACACTTTCCATCTCTCCCTTGTCACTACTTCTCTCTCTCCATCTCTATTTGTTTTTCTCTTTATCTCACGACTAAACATACATGCTCTCTCTCTATCTCTCCTTATCACACCATCTCCCTCTCCACTTCTCATTCTCTATGTCTTTCTTCTTCCCTCCCTCTCTCCCCCTCCAAATTCGTCTCTATATCTCTCCCTCTCTTTTCATCTCTCTCGCCATTCCCCTCTCTCCTTTTCTCACCTACCTCCCTCTCTCCACCCCCCCCCCCCCCACACACACACACACACACATATATATATATCTCACCATTCCCCTCTCTCCTTTTCTCACCTACCTCCCTCTCTCCACCCCCCCCCCCATATATATATATATATATATATATATATATATATATACATCTCTCTCACCATTCCCCTCTCTCCACCCCCCCCCCCATATATATATATATATATATATATATATATATATACATCTCTCTCACCATTCCCCTCTCTCCACCCCCCCCCCCCCCCACACACACACACACACACACACATATATATATAGATACATCTCTCTCACTCACCTCTCTCTCTCCTTTCTCACCTACCTCCCTCCCTCCACCCACCCCCCCCCCCCCCCCCCCCCCCACACACACACACATATATATATATATATACATCTCTCTCACCATTCCCCTCTCTCCTTTTCTCACCTACCTCCCTCTCTCCACCCACCCCCCCCCCCCCCCCCCCCCACACACACACACACACACATATATATATATATATCCCATCCAATCCTCTCACTATCTCCCTTCTCCTCTCCTTCTCTCTCCTCCCCCTCCATATTTTTGTATGCCTCCCCCTCTCTTACCATTCTATACCTCTCCTAATCCTCTCCCCCTCTCTCTCTCTTCATTCTTCCTCTCCCCTCTCATTTAGATTATCTCCATCCCTGCCTTGTCACTGCCGATATCTCTCCACCTGTACCAATATATGTATTTTTTCTCCCCTCCCATATGTCTAGAGTTATATATATCATCATATTTTGATATGTATTATAATATAAAAAATTAATATCGTATTAATCCAAAGTTATTAAATGTAATAATATTAATACTAGCAATTGCATCATCACCATATTTTGCAAAGGAAACATTGTAAGATTCTTAAAGAGATCCAATATTTGCTAAGAAATATATATGTAGTGATTTTGGTCAATTTTAGTAAAGGCAGGAAAACATTGTGCCCTGTCCCAATTTTTATTTTGATAATAAGGCATTTGAATCAAGTTTTTTAAAATATTCTTCCATGGCTCGCAGTCAGAACCACTATAATTACATGCACTTATGTTGGTGGCTATTCATTCATTTAAAGTAGACCATTCACCTTTTATAAATTTAGTTGTAATTAAACCTATAATTTGCATTGATGTCCAGCCAAGAAAATTCAAAACAGAGGTTATGGTCCCAAAGAGTAGAGAAACCATTGTAGTGGACGAAAACCACACAAAATTATAGTGTGGATTCCTCCAATATGACCAATGTTGCTTCCAAAGGCATGCAAGGAACTGAACCTTGAAGAACAGTGCATACTAAGTTGGAAAAAACAGATCCTGTGAGCCAGGAGCAGGGGCACCTAGCTCCTGAATAAGGGCTCGATTCCATCTGAAATCAGAACAACGTAACAGTCAAATAAGGATTTAAATAAAGTACATCTCCTTGGGAGAAACTATGTTAGCAAAGATAATGTAACAAAATTAGAGATGCATAATAAAAAATGGCTCTTTCTCAAAAAAATTCCTACAATTATATTAGACATACTCATAGAGTGTTGATTTTCTATAGATCTCAGCAAAGTCTAGACCAAGTTTTTCCTAAGAAACTATGGAACTCACTTCCAACACCCATGTCTTTGGATTTTATCCTTCTCTAATCTATGGTATTCCTTGAACAACCAGGTCAAATAAACAAGAATCAGACAAGATCATTCTTTCCAATGATGGATTGATAATGACAAGCACAATTGATTACTAAATAGATTATAAAACACGAAATAAAAATTCACTTATACCTCAAAATACTCAACGATTTTATGAGAACAATGACCCAAAGGACCCGCATAGATGGTTTTGCCAACCCATTTCAGGAGCAAGATCTTCATTTCAACAAAGAAATAAAACTAAAAATTTAGCAATTATTGGTTTTGTGGAGCCATGCCTTGTTTTAGCCCTTTGCACCCCTTCTTTTTTTTAAGCCTAGAAAAGAAACATAAAATAGGCCTTTTGTTTCACATTGCATATATTGATCGTGAAAGTGTTTGAATTCACCTCATCAAAAGCTTCAAAGATATCAATGTTGATTTTGTGGGTGGTACAAACAATAGTTCGACCTGTATTTACTATGTTGTGAACAATAGACATAACAAAGGATGCAGCACGGGAATATATTCTTGAAGTTGGCTCATCCATGAAAATAATAGAAGGATTGGAAACTAGTTCCACTGCAATGGTAAGTCTCTTCCTTTTCTCTGTAGAAAGACCTGTCACTCCAGGAAGCCCTACAAGAGCATCTCTCATATGAGTGAGCTCTACAAGCTCCATGACTTCTGCCACAAACATCTCCACTTATTTTAACAAAAAAAATATATGACTAAAATCTTCTTGCATAGTCTCATTAACAATAAAGATCTTAACTCTGAAGAACTTCATGCAAAGGGAAGAAATGTGCACCAACAATTCTAGTTTTCTCTTCAACCTCGCAAGGAAAATAGAGCCATGTTGAATACTCCAGTGATTCAAAGACTATGACATTTGGAGAGTTGATATAATTATTTTCACAGTACCCCGAGATCCGAGAAAAATTTTCTTTCTTCTTAGGGAATCGAAATATTCTTATATTTCCTTCTATATATCCCCTTTTTTATTTTTCCAGCGAAGACATCCATTAGGGTATTTTTTCCATCACCGCTAACTCCCATCAAGGTTGTAAGCACTGTTGGTCTAAAGGATGCACTTACATTCGAAAGGAGTTGTAACCTTTCTTGACCCAACCCTTCACTTTTTATCTCCCGTTACAAAACTAAACATTAGTTCCAGATATTCGATTGAAGATAACTACTAACATATTACCAATTCAATTGAATGACCTGTAGATACACATACCTATGGCATGTCAACATAATAGTTTATGTTCTCAAAAGCCATCGACAATGGCCTTAAAGGAAGGTTCATTCCTTTCTTCTGTTGTGTCGATACTTAAGTGATACTGACTTCTCCATCACGTGTAGAATTATCTTTAGAGGTTATATTATCTCTCCTCTCTGACAAGTAAACATTATTGACAAAACTATTAAATCTACGAAAGAATAGTGCCTATTTTTTTCATATACTTTCAAAGCTTTAAATGTGACTAGGTTACATAGTTTTATAGATTGCAATATTTGTAGTTCAATCGTTTCATCTTTTCTTTCAAGCAAAATAAAAAATAGTGCTTTTGGTCTCATTCAAGATCAACACAAAGGCTTTTTAATGTCTCTCATTCAGTTGTCTGAGAAAAGGTGCTACAGAGAAGCTATGTAGTTCATTCAAGTTTCACACTCAAGATCCTTATTTCTAATCAGTTAGAATATCCACTTACAATGCACTTCAAGATGTGAGGAATAGATTAAAATATTCACATTACTAAAATTATTTCTGGAGAGTTCATGCCTTACCATTGGACTTCTTTTGAGATGTCAGTTGAACATAATTGTTTCTTTCCACAATTTTGTTTACTTGCTTACGGTCATATTATTGTAAAAGCATCAATATGGTGATTTTGTCTAGCCATGTGGTTCTTGGAATCGCCTTTACAAATAAAACTACATACATTATAAGCAAGAAAAACCAAAACATATAAATACAGCAAGGAAGAATCGGATTCTTAGCTTGACAGGCTAGTTGATTTCTATGAACTGAATACCATTGTGACCATTTTTTTCCTAATATTATATATATTAAAATCAATAGAGTTCCATCCCTGAACCCACATTGAGTCACCAACCATTAGAATATTCTCAAAATTCTATCTCTGAACCCACTTTAAATCACCCACTTTGATTCACCGACAATTAGAACATTTTCACTGGGACCCCATAGTGCCACCACCTATCCTCTGTAATTTCAACCATTATTTCTAGATCAGTAGCATCGGAAAGCATGATTTGACTCTCTGGGGCACCCCATAGTGCCACAACCTCTTCCCTTCAATTTGAACCAAGTTCCCCATACTAGTAGAAGTGGAAAGCATGAGATGGATTAAGTTTTATATGGAAACCACAGCCCAACTGGCCACATACGAAGCCCCATAAAAATACCCTGTGGAAAAAATGATTCCCCATATCCTTAAAGGAAACACAATGTAAATGGGATAATCATAATCTTTTCAATGGGACTCGTATGTTGCAGAACCCTGGAAGTTTGAATTTTTGTGCAAAAATCTATGGATAAGGAAGCCTCTTCTCCGTCCAAGGCTATGGGGTCTTCATCAACAGACACAGTGACAATCAGAAAATCTAGAATGATAACTATGGGTGGGGTGAAGAGGATTCGAACCCAAGACGATGGTGAGATTTCGAATTTAGTGTCACCTCATCTTCAAACTCTGCCATTTAGAGCCTTGGGAGATCAAAGGAGACTTTCAATCGACCTAATATCAAATCCAAATTCACCAAATAAATTAATAATAAAAAAATAGATTACAAAAGGGGACAATATTGATTCATGAAAGGGATCATTGCTTCAACTAAGACCATAGAGGGCCTGTCCGATTTTTCCTGCTATTAGATAAATCTGAAAAATTAGCACAAGAACTGCGAAATATTTCAAGAAAAATAAATAATAGAGAAATTACTTAACCTAAGTTAATATAGGAAATAGGCATGAATCCTTATCCCATGAGATTGTTAGGGGGGACAATTCTGAGGCAAAAATTATTGAAGTAAAGGAATTTAATGTGTATGACGAGCACCTGCGCAGCATTAATGCCTGCAATTTCTACAATGCACCCATTGTTGAGATCCATATTCTATTTCAATGTTTTCATTCCATGAAGAGCTTCTACTTCCGAAAGTGGCCACTGTAAAACCAAGGATCTGGTGACATTGTCTAGCAAGATCGTTATTGGAATCACCTTTACAAAGAAAACGGCATAGATTATAAACAAGAAAAACTAAAACATATAAATATAGCAAGGAAGAATTAGATTCTTAGCTAAATTCTTGATCAAATAGATTACCAAGACTCGCAAACAAAATTTTAAAAAAATCTGATCAAACAGATTACGAGGACTCACAATGGGACTCCTATGTCATAGGGAATTTTGAATGGACGAGTGACTCTAAACGAACAAGAAGAAGCCCTAGAAACCCTCCAGTAACTAATGAGCTATCATAACTACATTTTAAACTAAATATTTGCAACAACCTTTTCCTTTTCATCCAACAGTTGAATATTTTTTAATCATCTAACATATAATCTAATAGTTTCAGGTTATGACACGATGCACACAAGAGAGTTGGTTTCAAATAGTGACGCCTTATGGCTTAATTATAATATACTAATATGAATATTCGATTTAATAATAATATTAGTATTTTAATATTAATATTATGTTTAATAATTGTTTTTTTCATGGTATTAATAATAATTTGGCCCATGGTATTTGGACCATAGGATTCACCTAAATAAAACCTCTTTTTTTAATTCATAAATATAAGGTAGATTATGGAGTAAATATGAAAATAGGTTTCATTTATTTACAAGACCTCTAGTTTACTTATATTTTTATTTATTTACCTAGGCTTGGAAGATAATTAGATGTTTATTTCTAATCCTAATTGATATATTAGTAATTTTCTACCATACCTCTTAATTATATTTCTACTTTTACCATCTCAAAGAAAAAGATGAACATTTGTAAAATTAGAACTGATTCTCATGAGCTTCGAAGTGAAACCGGAGGTGGTCTACTCCCAAGAATCCATGGGACAATATAATTTGTGCTATGCTAATTTTCTACCATACCTCTTAATTATCTTTCTACTTTTACCATCTCAAAGAAAAAGATGAACATTTGTAAAATTAGAACTGATTCTCATGAGCTTCGAAGTGAAACCGGAGGTGGTCTACTCCCAAGAATCCATGGGACAATATAATTTGTGCTATGCTAAGAGGGCGGATGATGAAAAGCACTTTATCTTAGATTTTATGTCACACATCCAATATTCTTGAATTGTTAAGTCAACCCAACTATAGTGATCTTGGTGTGCTTCTTTCCCCAACTATAGTGATCCTGGGGCTCTTATTTTCCTTCTTTTTTAGCATAGTAATAATATTCTAAATAATTTCAATTAGATTCTTCTTCTTCTTAAGGTATTATTGGATGTTAACCATCATCATATTTAGTGATTTACCATACCTTGTTTATAAATATGGTGTTTCGCTCGTGGTATTTATCCCATGGTATTAATAATAATTTTTCCCATGGTGTTTGGCCCATAGGATTCACGTAAATAGAACCTATTTTTTGAGTTCCAGTAAATAGTAGCGTAGATCCATCTTAGTTCTTGATCTATCAAGTGCCTAGAGCAATCAAATCTCTCAAGGTGCAAACCTATTTTTTGAGTGCTAAACTTGACAAAAGGTTTGTACCTCGAGAGCTTTGATCCCTCTTGATGCTTGATAGATCCCAGATTAAGATATATCTAAGTTGGTTTCATTAGTGTGCAATGAAGGAAAATCTATCAAAGATATTATTATTTTATCAATAATATGTAAATACATCTAATATTAATATAACCATTTTAAATATGTTAAATATTTTTGAGATTTATTTGGCCATTTTAATTTTAAATTTTCTTAGTTACCTCAGTTTGTTGAGATGATAAATATTTTTAATAAATTTAATGATGAAAAATGATGAAATAAAAATTTTAAATGCAAAGCGACAATGTAACGCTGTTGAATGATAGAAAATGTCAATAATAAGAATGTAGTCAATTACAACTACTCTTCCTTGAGATAAATCTCAAACTATTTTCTGATACTATTCTTATTTTCACCCTTGTTAGTATTGTCATCTCTTTATATCAATTATATGAAAAGGAAAATTGAAGTCATAAACCATTTAAATATTTTGCTCGAGTTGGTGTAGTAAGCATCATACCTTATCATGTTTTCTCTCCAATATTATTAGGTTGAATTACTATATCACAAAATCAATATACAATGTCAATATTTTTTTGTACTTACACTGAAATCAATCTACATTATTAATCTAATCACTTTAAAATTAATGCACCATCATACATAAAATTACATCAAATCAAGAATCAACATATACGCTAAAATCAACGCATATAATGAAAGAAATTAAATAATATTAGAAAACAATATGTAAACTGAAATAAATGTATCTAATGCAAGTAATAAAATAGGATGAGAAATCAACATCTACACTCAAATAAATGCATCTAGTGCAAGTAAGCAGCTAGGATTAGAAACCAACATATACGCTGAAATCAATGTATCTAGTGCAAGCAATAAAATAGGATTAGATATCACCATCTACACTGAAATCAATACACTACAATGCATTTAGTGCAATCAATAAAATATGATTAAGAAACGTATACATTGAAATCAATGCATCTAGTGCCAGCAAGCAATGTAATTAGAGATCAACATATACATTGACATTAATTCATATAGTGCAAGCAATCAAATAAGATTAGAAATTACCATCTACACTAAAATCAATGCATTTAGTGCAAGAAATCAAATAGGATTAGAAATAATCTACATTGAAATAAATTCATCTAGTTAAAGTAATAAAATATCATTAGAAATCAACATCTACGCTAAAATCAATGCATCTTTACATATATCTCATATTTCTCTTCACCTTACATCTGTCTCTTATTTATTTTCACCTTCCATACATATCTCTATCTCCCTCTACCTCTCTATATCACCCCCAAAACATACACTCTCTTTCTCCAATCTATCTATTTATCACTCCCTCCTCCTCCTCCTCTCTCTCTCGCTCTCTCTCTCTCTATTCCCCTTATCGCCCTCTCCCTTGCTTTTATATCTCTTCCCTCCTGTTGTTATCTCCCCTCTCTCTCCATCTTCCTTATCACTCCCTCTTTCTCTCTCTATGTCTTTCTACTTACCTCCCTCTCTCTCTCCCTACTTCTCCATCTATTTTTCCCTACCTCTCTCCACTCTCTCACATCTCCACACTCTTCCTTTATCTCCCACATCTCTCTCTCCCTCTTCACCTTCCAAAAATGTTACTATATTCCTCTCTCTCCACCCTTCACACCATATCTCCTTCTTTTCCTCTTTATCTCACCCTCAAACATACACACGCTCTCTCTCCATCTCTTTTTTCCCACTCCTTATCTCTCTACAATTCTCACTGTCTATGTCTTTCTTCTTCCCTACCTCTCTCCCCCTCCATCTCCAACTCTCCATCCCTCTCTCTCTCCTCCTCTCTCTCAAGTAATTTATCTATCCCTTCCTCTATTTTTTATTCTCTCCTACCTCACTCTCTCTTCCCCCATCACTCTCACTCTCCCCCTGCCTCCCCCCCCCCCTCGCAACATCTCTCTCTCTCTCTCTTTTCCATACAATCTTCTCTCTCTCTCTCTCTCTCTCTCTCTCTCTCTCTCTCTCTCTCTCTCTCTCTCTCTCTATTTTCCCTCCAACCCTCTCTATTCCCCCATCACTCTCTATCTCTATAACTATGTTACTATATCCCTCCCTTTCTCCTTCTCTCCCCCCTTGTCTCCATCTCTGTTTCTATGCCTCTTTATCTCTCGACTAAACATACACACTCTCTCACCATCTCTCCCCTATCATTCCCTGTCTCTCCACTTTTGACTCTATTTGTATTTATTCTTCCCTTCCTCTCACATTTTTCTTCTCTCTCCCTTTCTCTCCTACCTCCCTCTACCTTCCTTCGTCTCTCTCTCTCTCCCACCTCCATCTTTATATCTCCCTCTCCCTCTCTTACCCTTCTCTACCTCTCTCACTCCACTCCCTCTTTCTCTCTCCATTCCTTCTCTCCTCTCTCCTTCAGTTTATCTCCATCTCTACCTTGTCACTCTCCCTATTTCCCGACCTCTATCACTCCATGTCTGTGTTCTTCCCTCCCATATATATCTATAGTTAATATATATATCATGATATATTAATCTATATTATAATAAAACAAAATTTATATTGTATTAATCCAAATTTATTAGATTTAATAATATTAATATTACTTTTTTATTATTAATATTCGGGTTAATAATGTTTTTTTTGGATGGTATTAATAATAATTTGGTCCATGGTATTTGGCCCATAGGATTCACGTAAATAAAACCTCCTTTTTGAGTTTTTGTAAATATAAAGAGGAGGTTTTATTTATCTACCATACCTCTAGTTTATTTATATTTTTATTTATTTATTATACCTATGGAGTAAGTATAAAAAGGGGTTTTATTTATTCACCATACTTCTTGTTTATTTATATTTTATTTATTTACCAAGTGTTCTTAAACCTCTTCACATTTTAAATTTATATTGTTTTCCTCATGCAAATAGGAATTTACTCGGGCAAACATTAGTGAAATTTCATCAGTACACACATTGGGTTGTAGAATGTGCCTCTAATAGGTTTTATTTATTTACCATACCTCTATTTTATTTATATTTTTATATATTTTCCATTCATGATTTAAGTATAAAAATAAGTTTTATTTGTTTACCATACGTCTAGTTTATTTGTACTTTTATTTATTTCTCGTATCTCTTTTTTTAGCTTTCATAAATATAACTTCCGGTTACAAGGAAAGGATAAATACTATAAATATATTGATTATAATTGGGCCAAAATTTAAAATCTTTACTTACATTACATCTACACATGTACCTTATACTGGGTTGTAGAGTGTCGCTAGACATAACAACAAGGCAGGAGAAATGGATTAGAATATATATATATATATATATCAAATGAGACATTCACAACGGTTAGGTTCAGTGGGAGCGATTCCTTGAGTCTTATCAACAAGAAGCTGAGTGGATAGCAAATGCACATGTGCCTACGTGTGCCTACGTTTAATGAATACATAAATAATTCTCATGGTAACATGGGGATGTGTATTATAAATTTGATTTTGGTTCTCTTGATGGGTGAACATCTCCCGAAAAAAAATCTGGAGCAAATACATTATCCTTCTAAGATCCAGAAGCTCATCGAATTCACCTCCAAAATTATTTATGACTTAAGAGATTTTGAGGTATTTTGCATATAAATTTACATTTATTTTGGAAGGTTTTAAATGAGATCGGATACAAAACACTCACTCACACCTTTTTCACTTGCTTTCACTATTGCAATGAAGGATGAGAAGGAATGCGAGGAGATGGCTTCAATTATAGGTTGTTATATTAAAGACAATCACACTTTTCACAATGCTTTCACTCTTGCAATTAAGGATGAGAAGGAACACGAGGAGATGGCTTCAAGTATAGGTTGCTATATTAAAGACAATCACACTTTTCACACTTGCTTTCACTGTTGACATGTAATTTGTGGGTTGAATATTGTTTTGTGAATGGTGCACTTGGTTATGTGAAGGAAATATTTTATATGCCTACCTCTAAGCCACCTCAGCTTCCAATGTTCACAACTATTTTTTTTTATAAGTATGTTGGTGTTCCATTTGATGCAAGCAATCCAAAAATTTTACCTATCACACCGGCGATAAGAGGAAAATGAAAACAAACTCCTTTAAAGATGGCATGGGCTCTTACAATCCACAAGTCACAGGGCTTGACTTTAGAACGAGCATCAATTGATATCGGGAATAAATAACAGCAAGGTCTGACCTTCACAGCCATATCAAGAGTGCAATCAATTGATGGTTTACGCATTGCACTGCCTTTCACTTTTCAGCATTATTGCATGATGAAAGATACTGCATATGTTTCAACAAGGAAGAGAGAAGAGGAGTGATTGAAGTCCATATCGCTATGACATGCAACTATTAATACTTTTAACTCTTTATAGAATTCTTTTTGAATTTCTTTTATTGTCCTCTTTATTTACTTTTAATATATTATGATAAATTAATGAGATGGATACATTCATCATATTCATAGTAATATTTTGGAAAGTTCTTTACATCATTTTTCATGTTGTTCAATTTACTTATTTCTTTTAAGTTGTTTTTGTTATTTTTTTTACAATGAACCATTCAGCAATAAACAACGAGTTATATGATCCAATAATTAAAAATAAAGATTTGACTCCATATCAGTAAGACATGTAACTAATAATATTGTGACATATTTATAGAATTTTTTTAATTTCTTTTTTTTTACTCTTTATTTACATTTACTATAATAATGATTTTCATGTACTAATGAAATAACTAAATTCATCATATGTGAGAAAGTTGTTACATCATTTTTCATGTTGTTTAATTTAACTCATTTTTTTAAGTTGTTGTCGTTATTTTGTTTACAATGGACCATTCAGACATATACAACCAGCTATATGAGCGAGTCATTAAAAATCAAGGTTGAAGTCCATATCCCTATGACATGCAACTAATAATATTTATGAATGCAGTTTGCTAAATATGTTGTGGTTTGGTTCAATGGAAACATATTTACATTTCATATTTATATTAAAATAACATTAATATACACATTAACATTAATTTAAATATAAATATATAACTACTAACATTATTAATATTTGATTTTAAACATTAGGTTAAAAAAATTGTGATTTCTTGTTGATTATTGTAATAAGGGCCATATCACTCATTTAATTTTATCACTCATTTCATGTGCACAATATGTATTTCTAATTAGGTTTATATTTGTAGAAATTTTATATAATTTGGTTCATGTAGCGTTACGTTATTTTATAGCATGACATTTTTAAGATTAAGTTTTTTAACAATAATAAAAATGGGGTGTGTGTGTGTGTGTGTGTGTGTGTTCTTAGATGATTATGTGTATGTGTGTATTAATTTTGATTTTTTCATTTTTCCTTTCAAACTCGTATATGTAAAATAATGATGCCATCTATTATAATTAAGTGGTGGAAAATATTTCTAGAGTGATCAATTTTCTTTCATATCTTCAGAAAAAGTTCGATAGAAAACATGGCTTCTATCCTACTTTTATTGATGAGCATCTTCACGTTCTAGATGAAATGAAAAGTAATGTAAGATACTTGTTGCATGTTCACATGAGGGAGGTCGGGAGAAAAATAAGAAGGGATTTATTTGAAAGAATTAAGTATCGTGATCACTATCCTATTGATTTTAATTAGTATTCCTTTTGTCGTCAATCTAGTTGTGTTTTGCAAGAGGCTATTTGATAAATGACTTTTGATGGAGAGTTTCAAGTCCATTTTTGTAGTGGGATTTTTTGATGTGAAGATAACAAGAAATATATGTTAATTTAAATATTATTTCTTTGGTTGCACTGATGGTGGAATTGAATATAAATTTAGTTTATTAACTCATTCGATTTATAATATTAACAATCAGTAAGGTTGATTGATCACTTGGGGTTTATAATATTAATAATCATGTGACTTTATCAATCCTTCATGTTTAAAATATTAATTCTTAGGATTTATTAAGCTCTTTTTTTCTCAATATTGATCCCTTGGCCTTATTGATCACTTAGTTTATTAATATTTATCCCGTAGGTTCACCAATTCCTTTGGTTTATAATATTAAACCCTTGGGTTTATCAATTCTTTTGGTTTATAATATGAATAATCCCTTATGTTTATTAATCCCTTGAGTTTAAAATATTAATTCTTTGTGTTTATTAATTTCTTTGGTTTTTTATATTTTTTTATTAATTTTATTGATCCTTTGACTTTATTAATCAGTTGAGTTTATTAATAGTTTTTATTTAGAATATTAATCTGTCGGGTTTATAATATTAATAATCTCTTCGGTTTATTGATTTTTTTTTTATAATATTAATAATCCCTTTGGCTTATTTATGTTTTATGTTTATAATATTAATATTTCCCTGTATTTTTTTATCCATTCGATTTATAACATTGATCCCTTAATTTTTCTAATTATGTCGGTTCGTAACATTATTCCCTTCAGTTTATTAATCCAAATATTATGGGTTAAATATTAGTCCTACATTTAATATTAATGCATGGTCCAATGTCACATTATGAAAAACATTTTCCCAATACGAAAATAGACAATGGGAAGCCATTGTTAATGAGCTTTAGCCATAGTCGATCAATGTCTTCCATGGTCGAATGTCACATTGTGACAAATATTATCTCAATATGAGAATCAATCATGGCCCACCATGTTCATACTTGGTCCAACATCGCATTGTGACAACAATTGTCTCAATGTTTAATTCAAGACAACAACGGGAGCAACAATTGTCTTAATGTTAAATTCAAGACAACAATGGGAGCAAAAATTGTCTTAATGTCGTACTTTGGGTTTATAATATTAATCTCTTTGGTTTAATAATATTCCTCTCGGTTTATAATAGTAATAATCATGTGACTTTATGAATCCTTTTTATTTAAAAAATTAATTCCGAAGATTTATTAATCTCTTTATTAACCATGGGAGTTTCTCATTCATTTGTATTTAAAATATTTATTCCTAGGCGTTACTAATCTCTTGTGTTTTTAATATGGATCTCTTGGCCTTGTTGATCTCTTATGTTTTTAATATTTTTCCCTTGGGTTCACCAATTCCTTTGGTTTATAATATTAAGCCCTTGGGTTTATTAGTTATTTTTGTTTATAATATTAATAATCCCTTGGGTTTATTAATTTGTTTATTTTAAAATATTTGTTCTTATGGTTTATTAATTTCTTAGGGCTTTTAGTTTAAAATATTTGTTCCTAGGGTTTGTTAATCTCTCTTATTTTTAAACATGATCCCTTGGCCTTATTCATCCCTTAGATTTTTAATATTTTCCCCTTGGGTTCACCAATTCCTTTGGTTTATAATTTTAAACACTTGGGTTTATTATTTCTTTTGGTTTATATTATCAATAATCCATCTAGTTTATTAATCTCTTTAGTTTAAAATATTAAATCCTATGTTTTATTAAATTCTTATGTTTTTTGGTTTAAAGTATTAATTCTTAGAGTATATTAGTTTCTTGAATTTAAAATATTAGTTCATAGGGTTTATTAATATCTTGGTTTATAATACTAATATTTATCACTTAGGTTTATAAAATATTTCCATTCGGTTTACTAATTTCTTGGGTTTATAATATTAAATGCTTCTGTTTATTTGTTCCTTAACTTTATAACTTTAATAATTCTGTTGGCTTACAATATTAAGTACTTGGTCTTATTACTTTGGTCTTATTAAGTATTAATTCTTCAGATTTATTAATCTCTTTTGTTTTTAATATTGATCTATTGGCCTTAATGATCCCTTAGGTTTTTAATATTTATTCTTGGGTTCACCAATTCCTTTGGTTTATAATATTAAACCCTTGGGTTTACTAGTTATTTTGGTTTTTAGTAATAATAACCCCTTAGGTTTATTAATGTATTGAGTTAAAAATATTAATTCTTAGGGTTTGTTAATTTCTTGGTTTGTAATACTAATATTTATCCCTTAGGTTTGTAAAATGTTTCCCTTAGTTTTACTATTTTCTTGGGTTTATAAAATTAAATGCTTCTCTTTATTTGTTCCTTACCTTTATAGATTTAATAATTCCTTTGGTTTATAGTATTAAGCACTTGGGATTATTACTTATTTTGGTCTACAACATTAATAATCCTTTGCGTTTATTAATCTCTTGAGTTTAAAGTATTAATTCTTAGGGTTTATCAATCTCTTGTGTTTTTAATATTGATCTGTTGGCCTTATTGATCCCTTAGGTTTTTAATATTTATTCTTGGGTTCACCAATTCCTTTGGTTTATATTATTAAACCCTTGGGTTTATTATTTTTTTGGTTTATAATATTAATAAACCCTTGGGTTTATAATATTAATAAACCTTTGGGTTTATTAATGTTTTGAGTTTAAATTATTAATTCTTAGGCTTTATTAATGTCTTAAGTTTTTGAGTTTAAAATATTAATTCTTATGGTTTATTAAAATCTATTGTTTTTAATATTGAGTCCTTGGCCTTATTGATCCCTTACTCTTTTAATTTTATCCCTTGGGTTCACTGATTCCTTTCATTTCTAATATTAAACCCTTGGGTTTATTAGTCCTTCTGGTTTATAATGTTAATAATCTCTTGGGTTTATTAATATCTTAAGTTTAAAATATTGATTCTTATGTTTTATTAATTTATTATGTTTTTGAGTTTAAAATATTAATTATTACGGTTTATTAATCTCTTGTGTTTTTAATATTGATGCCTTGGCCTTATTGATCCCTTAGGTTTTTAATATTTATCCCTTGGGTTCACAAATTCCTTTGGTTGATAATATTTAAACCTTGGGTTTATTAGTTCTTTTTCATTGTATTATTAATAATCTCTTGGGTTTATTAATCTCTTGAGTTTAAAATATTAATTATTAGGGTTTATTAGTTTCTTAAGTTTTTGGGTTTTAAATATTAATTCTTATGGTTTATTAATCTCTTAAATTTAAAATATTAATTCTTAGGGTTTTTTAATCTCTTGAGTTTAAAATATTTATTCTTAGGTTTTTTTAATTTCTTGGTTTACAATATTGATATTTTTCTTTTGCTTCACCGATTTCTTGGGTTTATAATATTAAACCCTTAGCTTCATTAGTTCTTTTGGTTTGTAATATTAATAATCCCTTGGGATATTGGTAAGAGATCTATACTTGCTATAAATAACAATATAATACTTTTATTTTGCTATTTTTAAATTATATTATAGTTTGAGTTAAAACTATTCATATATTGAAAAACATTAACAATATATTATTATTATACATTTTATTATTAAATAATATAATATTATGTATTTTAATATATACATATATATATATGGTTAATATATAATATGCATATAGTTAAAATACATGTGGTGGGTGGTGGATATAGGCCTATTAGAGTATATTAACCAATGTGCTTGTAAATCTATTTAATATATCAACCACATTGGTAAATGTGATTTTGCTAATATTAAGGACAATCACACTTTTCACACTTTCTTTCACTATTATTTTGAGTGTTGCAATGAAGAATGAGAAGGAATGTGGGGAGATGGCTTCAAGTATAAGTTTTTATATTAAAGACAATCCTGATTCTACCGTGGAAAATGCTTATAATAAAATCAAGGGAATCCTTCATCTCTCCCTTGAGGAATTGAATTGGGAGTTTCACAATGAGGACAATGTACCATTATGTTGCAAAAAATTAACTTTCAATATAATATGAGGCGTTCAATTTGTTTTCAGATACCGTGATGGCCTATCTGTATCGAACGAGGAAGTAAAGGATCAGATATTCAAATTTTTCATCGACCAAGTGCCTATTTAAGTCGAGTAATAATAACCCTGTTAGTAAATGCAAGTATGTTTTTAATGTCTTATGCTTTTGAAATTTTTGTGCAGATAGATTAAATAGGTTGCTTAGGATGAGAGTAACAAGGTTTGGGTGAGTGTTTATAGCCCTAGTTTTTCATAGTTATGCTATGTGAACTATTGAGTTTTTTTCCAGTTAAATCAAATGAAAAGTGGTAAGTGAAATGGAAACAAATTTAAAATAATTTCAATGTTGTGAAAAATATTTTGAAATGGAAATTTAATATATATAATGGTCAAGACAGTGAAGTATTATTCCATAGAGACATTGATATCTTGCAGAACCATTACTATGGGTTGTTTCATCCCTCTCTCTAGTATTATATAACTCTTGATGTATAAAATTAGTAAGAGATTGTTTCATCTTCCTATTTAGTATTATATAACTCCTAATTTAATATGAGTTAATCAGTTTCTTATTTAGTATTATATAAATTTTATTTGAATATGATTTGATTGAAAATTCAAGTTATAGTTGTCAAACTTCAAGATTTTGGGTGCCCCATAGATTGCTGATGGTGTTGAGTCTATTTCCACTATTTAAAACATGATTCATACACTAATACTCCAATATTTTGTTATCTTTTTTGACTTGGATTCATGCCACTTTTAAATTTTCACACAATTCCTCTGCCTTAATAAACCTCTCCCCTTTCAAAATGATAAATAAAAATGAATTATAAGAAAGTAAATATATTTCTATAATATATTAAACCTTTTCCTTGAATATAATTATAGTCATAAATTCATGTCAATCATTTTACACTTTCTTACTAAATAACATCATCACTTTAAAAAATATCAATTAAATCATACTTATATTTCAAATAAATATACTTTTATATATAAAGAATGTCATTGCATTCAGTATATACAACTTCTATGCAAGGTTATTAATATAATATATTAATTGCAAAGAAATTTCGATACCTTTTCTTGAGCTAATATCATTAAACCTAAATTTCATAGAATTGTTCATACATATTTTCACACATTGTAGTATTATTATGGTTTATATAATCATATGATCTAAATAATTGTCTAACCAAACTAATTTTTATGGGAAAGGTGAGAATTAAATACATGACAAGTTGGAAAATGAAAAACTATACGATGGTAATCTTATAACTAGTTGGAAAAGTAAAAATATTTAGTAACAATATATGCAACTTAAAGTATTATTAAATTGCTAAATTTTATAATTTATTTTCATTAACCAAAAGTGATGGATATATGAAGAGTTCATAACATGTTATATACACTCAAAGATTAGTTATTCTCTAGTGTGAATTAACATTTATTTTTTTTAATTGAAGGTAAAAGATCTTTGGACTTGTACACAAGGCATAATATCATATAATAACATTGTTGAAGTCTTCAAAATTATTCAGGTTATTATATACATTGTTTCACTAGATTAATGCTTTGGAATTATACCTATAATAAGGTATACTAATAAAAAAGATCGATATATTATATATAATGGTAGAATGTGTAATAAATTTTAATATTTTAATAATTTTATTGTATACTAGAAATGATAAAAATACAGTATATAATTATGAAAAACACAAATTCTTATTAATTATGGAATTATTGAATATAATTTAATTACATTTTTATGTAGGTTGGAGAAGGATTAAATTTGGGGAGGTGCAAAAATTTTTAACAAAGAAAACTAGAGTAAGAAAAACTTGAAGGTTTTATTTTTTTTATTTGATAAAATCATTTTCAACCCTTTATGTATTATGCATGGAGAAGAGAGATAAGAAATAAATCTCCATCTCTTCCTTGAGATATAGATACCACCATTCTAGCTAAGTCTTGTTATACAACATTCTGGTATTCATTTATTAATAGAAGTTGGGTTTTCACCATAATTCTAATATATTTATTTTTGTGTCTATTTCATTTCCTGCCCTACATTTTATTTGATTCATTGTATTAATGGAGTGGTATGAGAAATATGCTCCTTGTTCTTTCTATATGCATGTTCCTGACAAGGTGAGGGTACAAAGGGTTGGGTCTTTCACTAATTTACTTGGGAATGATTGATGTTTACAACTCAAGTGACCTTGACGAAAGAAGAAAATAAAGATGATCAAGAAACCCAATTTATTTTTTTCTCATGGTAAACTAATCGGAAAATGGATATTTTTACCAAGATCCTTTAATCACATCCAACAACATCCGAAACACCATCAATGAACTACAACGTCAAAGGTCGGAAACTCATATTAGCATTGATATTTACTTATTTGAAGGCTAAATCAATGAGCAATAATTTAAAAGATGGGAAACTCATATTAGCATTGATATTTCCTTATTTGAAGGCTAAATCGATAAGTATGGTTTAGAAAAAGAATTAAGTCTATTAGGAAAATGGTTAATTTCAAAGGTGGGAAACTCATACTAGCATTGATATTTCCTTATTTGAAGGCTAAATCGATTCATATGTTTTAGAAAAAGAATTAAGTGTATTAAGAAAATGGTTAATTTTATTATAGAGATGTCACGTCCATTATACATTGAGCACTTTTGGTAATTTGTTTCTCACGGTAATGGGATAATGGATAATTTTACTAAAATATTTTAATCACAACTGAAAAACCATTAATGAGGTACAATTCAAAAGATGGGAAATCCATGTTAGCATTGATATTGCCTTATTTGAAGGCTAAATAGACATGTATGGTTTAGAAAAGTAGTTATGTATACTAGGAAAATGGTTAAATAGATGTGTATGGTTTAGAAAAATAGTTATGTCTATTAGGAAAATGGTTAATTCTATTATTTGAAGGCTAAATAGATGTGTATGGTATATAAAATAGTTATGTATATTAGGAAAATGGTTAATTTTATTAGATGTATGTCACTCCCATTATAATCATTTACTGTGATATTTAATGGTATCCTATGTAGTGAGAGGGATAGTCACTAAGAGAGGGGATTATTTAATTCGTAGAATTAAATATATACAATTTCTATGCAAGACTATGAATATAATATATTAATTGCAAAGAAATGTCGATACCTTTTCTTGAGCTAATATCATTAAACTTAAAGTTCACAGAATTGTTTATACATCTTTTCATACATTGTAGTATTATTATGGTTTATATAATCATATGGTCCAAAGAATTGTCTAACCAAACCAATTTTTATGGGCAAGGTGAGAATTAAATAGATGACAAGTTGGAAAATGAAAAACTATAAGATGGAAATCTTATAACTAGTTGGAAAAGTAAAAATATTTAGTAGCAATATATGTAATTTAAAGTATTATTAAATTGCTAAATTTTATAATTTATTTTCATTAACCAAAAGTAATGGATATATGAAAATTTCATCACATGTAATATACACTCAAAGGTTAGTTATGCTCTAGTGTGAACTGACATTTAATTTTTTTTTATTGAAGGTAAAAGATCTTTGGACTTGTACAAAAGGCATAATATCAGATAATAACATTGTTGAAGTCTTCAAAATTATTCAAGTTTTCAAAATTATTATGTACATTGTTTCGCTAGATTACTTCTTTGCCATTATACCTACAATAAGGTATACTAATAAAAAAGATTGATATATTATATATAATTGTAGAATGCGTAATAAATTTTAATATTTTAATAATTTTATTGTATGTTAGAAATGATAAAAATGTAGTATATAATTATGACAAACACAAATTCTTATTAATTATGGATTTATTGAATACAAGTTAATAAATTTTTTATCAAGGTTGGAGAAGGATTAAATTTGAGGAGATGCAAAAAAATTTAACCAAGAAAACTAGAGTAAGAAAAATTTGAAGGTTTTATTTTTGTTATTTGATAAAATCATATTCAACCCCTTCTATATTATGCATGGAGAAGAGAGATAATAAATAACTCTCCATCTCTTCTTTGAGAGATAAATACCACCATTCTAGCAAATTCTTGTTATACAACATTCAGCTATTTCATTTATTAATAGAAGTTGGATTTTCACCATAATTCTACTATATTTATTTCAGTGTCTATTTCATTTCCCGCCCTAAATTTTATTTGATTCATTGTATTAATGGAGTGGTATAAGAAATATGCTCCTTGTTGTTTCTATGTGCATGTTCCTCACAAGGTGAGTGTAAAAAGGGTTGGGTCTTTCACTAATTTACTTGGGAATGATTGATCTTTCCAACTCAAGTCTCCTTGATGAAAGAAGAAAAGAAAGATGAGCATGAAACCAAATTGATTTGTTTCTCATGGTAAACTAATGGGATAATGGATATTTTTCCCGAGATCCTTTAATCACATCCAACAACATCGGAAACACCATGAATAAACTACAATTTCAAAGATAGGAAACTCATATTAGGATTAATATTTACTTATTTGAAGGCTAAATCAATGAGCTACAATTTCAAAAATGGGAAACTCATATTAGCATTGATAATTACTTATTTGAAGGCTAAATGGATAAGTATGGTTTAGAAAAATAATTAATTCTATTAGGAAAATGGTTAATTTCAAAGTTGGGAAACTCATATTAGCATTGATATTTCCTTATTTGAAGGTTAAATTGACATGTATGCTTTAGAAAAAGAATCAAGTGTATTGGGAAAATGGTTAATTTTATTATAGAGATGTCACATCCATTATACATTGAGCACTTTTGGTAATTTTTTTCTCATTGTAATGGGATAATGGATAATTTTCCTAAAATCTCTTAATCATAACCGAAACACCATTAATGAGGTATTGTTGTGATACAAGCTCCAAAAATAGAAGAAAAGAGATATCAACGCCTTAGAAATAAGCCACTTTGAGGGGGAAACCTCCAATAAATTACATGAATGAACAATTCTTGGATGATACAAATTACAAAACCTCCTTTCTATATATAGGAATCCATGGGGCCACAATGTAATCCTAGTGGGCCATAATGTAATCCTAGCCGACATAACAATAATAATTTAAGGGCACAATAATAACAATATGGGGGTTACATGGGTACAATAATAACAATAAGGGGGTTACACTAACAATAATAAGGGACTATACTAGTAATATAAGGACCTAACTGTAACGTCTCCTACTCTCCATACGATTTTTTTTTTTTCATGCATTCTCAGTTACAATAATAACTCTGCCAAAGGGTATGGTATAATATTTCTCTATTGGGTATATATAGTTACTATCTTTTTTATCATATTTCTTTACCCAATGTGATTATTGTGTATACATGTATCAATATGTCTATAACCAATGCCCATTCGTCTTTATTACCAACCTTATTGGCATGAAGGGTCTTCGTATTATAGTCCGAAATATATTTTCCCTCCTAAGTTAATTCCCATGAAATTTTGTTTTATAGACATACACCTCATTATCGATTTGATACAATTAAATCATTAGTCACTAAGTAACTTACCTTGAACTTAATATTAAGTATATAATGATGTTCTTAAATTATCACATCGGCCATTGCGCCTCTCGAATTTTAATGGTCAACGTCATTCACATACCATAAACCATAGTCCTATACACAATATATGGATGAACGTTGGCTTTGATATTATTCACATCGTGAAATATCCATACATATGTCGATTGCTTTAGCGTTGGAATTCAATATTAATGTTTCGATTTTGGATCATGGTGTAGATATCACATCTACTGACATACGTTACTTGGTTATGGCGCATTGATTTACAGTTGCACACATACATAAATTTCGATCTACGATTCCGTTCCTCGAGCCCATACAATCGTTGTTTATTGTTTGTTTTCCCACTTTCCTGTCATTCGATGTAATTGCAACCATTTGCAATGGTACCATAGCGTTAATGAATTTAGGGTTTCCGTCACCACTTTAAGCCAGTCTTGATCTACGAGAAAGTCGACGATTTTCGCCAGGTGTAGCGCGGGATGTGATTAGGGTTCTTCAGCACCTATCTCTATTAAACATCTCATTGTTGCTTGTTCATTCTTCTCCGAGGGTTTTCTTTCCAGCGTCACATTCTCTGTGCTTACCACGATTGCTACGAGTCTAATCCATAATGTACACCGTGCTCAGCTATCCTAGTTCGACAACATGGCTATGATACAGGTAATTTCGATTTGTTATTTACATTCGTTGAGTTTGGATCTATTGTAATCTCCACTAATTTTCCTTTTCCAGTGATTAATTTCCTTGCGGTTGGACTTAGCCTATATAATAGCCCATCTTCAAATGTTTCCAATGGGTTTCCTTCTGTTGTTTTGTTTCCTTCCTTCACAACTTCCTATTCGTTTTAATAATGGTTTCACTGTCATTACTGGTCATATCGCATAGCTCTCTTTCGTTGTGTTCGAACAGAGGTTTATCTTACAGTATACCCTCGTATTTTCGTTTTGGTAGCTCTTTCACTTATGGCTATCGAGCTTCGAAATTTAACTACCCTGCTTTTCATTATCCATCAGCAAGTCCAACAATTGGTCCTTCTTGTCTCGATGACGTGAGACCAGAATGGGATTCAGCTCCAGCTATTCCCATAGGTAAATTTCTGAGAACATTTTTTTTCGAGTTAGTTTGCCTGACCTCAAATTTTGTTTTTTCTTCTGGCATTAATGAATATCGTACTTCTGTTGTGGTTGCAGGTACTCTCTATGATTCGTATTTTTTTTTTCTGGGAATCTATCCCTTGTTACTCTTCTACAGTATCATATTCGCCTACTAAAAGAATTTATGGCTCCGTTTACAGGTGGGTCACATCTCGCTTCCCATGCTTGGCGACTCTGAAGCTCGTCCCGAACTTGTCAAAATTTGATTTTAAATTCTCATTCTAGCATACTCTGCTACCACTCGTCCAATTGTATTTAGAATGTAGAAGTGCTCTCATGAACATTCGAGAGTTTTTTTTTTGTGGTTGTATAATTTTTTTGTTCGTGACATATTCGAATGGACTTTCCCGACTCGGTTACTCTGCTATAAATTTATATTTGTCTTTTTGGCAATGATTGAGCGTCAACTCAATCGAGATAGTGATAGATATATATCTATATATTCCGCATTCAGATTTTCATTTATTGTGGTTTTATTGCAATATTTTATTCCTATTCCTTTGGGAATATAGAAAAATGGGGTTTAAATTAATTTATCTCCTTGTTTTTAAGGTTTAGTAACTTCCCGTTTAGCCATATGTTTATCGGGCAGATTTTATATGTATATTTATATCAGTCGGTTGTTTTCTGCAAAATGTATGGAACTCTGGTTTGTCCAACATCTCAAGTCATTTGAAAATTCTTTTCACTTACTACACCATTTTTTTCGAGTTCCGAGTTTACGTAATTTCTACTGTAATATATTGGGAATTTTTTTCCAAAGTTGAATATTGGTCAACGATAATAGAGATGAATTATCAGAAGAATGGTCATGCTTAATTCCTAGGGATTTAAAAATCACTTAGCAGATTTCTGAAATACTACTGTTCTCCAAATTATTTTCTTTCCCTATGTAAGACTCTAGAAATGAGTAGTATTATAATATAGTTTGCAATGATTTCAAAAATTGACTTCCTCTGTACACTTCTATAATTTCTTCTAGTTAGCATTTGTATACATATAAGATAATTTAATAGTTGCATGATCCTCCTTTTTCCTTTGCAATAAATTCTAATTTATGCTACTTCTATATGCATAAAATTTACACATATCTTTCTAAAATTTTAATGTACATTTCTCAATTTAAATTCAGTAGAATATTAACTATTAGCTTAATAACAAAGTTCTTTTATTGTTTTAATAGAATTATTCGATAACTGTTTGCAGAAATCAGTTACAGTTGGATTCCATTTTATCACAATCTGCTGCTTTCTTCCTTAAAGTAATTTTTCCAGAATTTAGTGTTTCAAATCCTACTAGATCCAAATTTCTGGATGATAGTTCCTATCTCTAATTACAGAAGCAGATTAAAGTTACATTAACTATATTAGGGAAACAATTACACTTTATCCATATTTAAATCATCTAATGGTTTAGAGGTTCTGGTTGACAGTATTCCCTAATATTCTTTCGTACTACCATACAGAAGTTAGAGGAATTACTTCTTCTATTCAGCTCTGTTAAAAGTAAGGAAATTCATTACACATCAATTTAACTCAACATAGTAACATAGTACCTTTCACTACTATCCAACAATATCAAATCTATTTACTCATCAAAACAGTGTGCATACCACTTTTGCAGTTGACCAACCTCCCAACCAGGGAAAATTTTAGGGGCGAATTTTAGCCCAAAGGCAAATTTTAAAGGGTTTTAAATTTTAGAGGGACGAATTTTTAATATAAACCCATTTTTTATAGTTTTATAAAATTAGCCCTATAATTATTTAAAAAATAATTAATTATTAAATGTTAGTCCAAAAAAATAAGCACGCACAAACCTTCCACCCTACATTCGCCTCCGATTTTCTGGTTTGGAGCGGATTTCGCCCCATTTTTTACTAGTTGTGGCTTGGAAGTTGGAGAAATTCGCCCCATTTTTTACTGGTTGGAGCTTGGGGCTTGGAAGTTGGAGGTGATTTACTGAGCATCTAGTCCATTGGCCTCTCCACCTCAAATTTTTGTACAAATTTTCCAGTTTCAAAGTGTGCTTGCAACATTTCAAACGAATTCCATCGATCCCTCTGACCGGCATCATCATGGAACAAAGGAGCAGGGAAAATTTTAGGGGCGAATTTTAGCCCAAAGGCGAATTTTAAAGGGTTTTAAATTTTAGAGGGATGAATTTTTAATATAAACCCATTTTGTATAGTTTTATAAAATTAGCCCTATAATTATTTAAAAAACAAATAATTATTAAATGTTAGTCCAAAAAAATAAGCGTGCACAAAACTTCCACCCTGCATTCGCCTCCGATTTTCTGGTTTGGAGCGGATTTCACCCCATTTTTTACTAGTTGGGGCTTGGAAGTTGGAGGAATTCGCCCCATTTTTTACTGGTTGGAGCTTGGGGCTTGGAAGTTGGAGGTGATTTACTGAGCATCTAGTCCATTGGCCTCTCCACCTCAAATTTTTGTATAAATTTTCCAGTTTCAAAGTGTGCTTGCAACATTTCAAACGAATTCCATCAATCCCTCTGACCGGCATCATCATGGAACAAAGGAGACGGTTGAGCTCATCTGCCATGCCTGCAAAAATAGTTCAACCTCCGCCTCTTACAGTTAAATTCTTTTACAAATCAATTTCATTATCCATTGCATTTTTTTCCGTTCCGTTGTTGTTATTCTTCACATTCAATCTTCCGGTAGCATCAGAAAACGACAGCGCGGTCTACCTAAACTCGAAAAGACTAAACCGATATTTCTTCAAGCACCGAAACCCTGGCCCTATTGAAGATCCACCTGGCTTCAGAGAGTCCGGTGAATTTATGGTCGGAATGCTGCCTTTCGATCTACCATTTACCGTTTTCATCCCCTCGGAGCAATATTTCCAGCGAATTTTAGAACCAAAAATGGTAAGCGGGGTCAAGGCAATAGACAAAAATTTTACTAAAGAAGTCTCTATGAATTCGACGTCTGATAATATGATAGCCATTGTATCAAGAATATTGGGTTTTAGTGCAGTTCCTTACATTTTCCCTCGAATTCGGTGCCGTTAAACAGTGAGCTAGTTGTGGAGTCTTTGTCTGGATTCAGGTTGCAACTAGGTCGGGATTCTACCAGAGTTATGTTTGTTAATAACATAAGCTGCGAAGCCACTGACATGAGGCGAGGACAAATAATTGTAGCTATTGCAGTAGGACGAGTTATGATCCTTGGCCTTGTATTGCTTGTAGGAGCTGCAGTAGATCATTGTAACTATTGCAGTAACTCTTGGGATACTTTTGTGTATAGCCCACCCGGAACCTTGAATATCACATCAAAGTTCTGGTCAAAATTTCTGAGGGGTGGATAATTTTCTTCATCTTTTCCTATGTGTTGAGTCATTCTGGTTCTAACTGTATCTTATCAGTTTCTATTTGGGGTGTTTGGGAGTTTTTTACTTACTTTGGATGACCTTAATTTGGACGTATGAGGTTCAAATTCTTGCAGTAGCCTATGGAAAATGAAATGAAGTTGAAATGTTATATTTTTTAAAATGGTTTGATCATATCTGATACAAACTGTAAAATATCTTCTGAATTTTTCTTTTCAGCCTCAATTGGCAGCACCAGCTTTGCAAAAACCCTCGACCTAATCCTGATATCAAGACCTTGTTTGTTGACCATGTGTGTGTGCCTTCAAATGAAGCTCGAACTCCTCCTGCAAATAGTTCTCTTGTTGGTTCACTTTCAAAAGGGGGTGCATTTCCTGTTGTTGGTGCACATATTGTAAGTCATGACTTCATTAGTTTAGAAATTAATTCGTATAAACTGTAACTAATTTTTTCAGTTGATAAATTTCTTTATCTTGGAATTAATCATCAGTTTAACATGCATTCAGCTATGTTGCAGAGTTACTATCAATCTAACATGCTCTATAAAATTTTGACTACAGCCATTCCAACCTGCAGCCACTCATCCAAGTGCCCTTGCAGGATGGATGGTGAATTCTTTTCCTCTAGCCCCACATACTGTAGTGGCTGCTGCACCATCTTCTCTGGTTTCACAACCACATCCAGGTGAACTAAGATGACCATATTTCGTGCAGTAGATTAAGTTCCATATTTTTGTTTGCAAATATGTGATAACACGCCTGACTGTAGGTATTGCCCAGGAAGAGAGATGAGAAAAGATAGCATCTTTCTCAAAGATGATGAGCATGCTAATATTTAAATAGGATATAAAATTTTAATTGGTTTTTTTTTAAATGACTTAAGATGCTTTTCTAAAACACCCAAGGATTCCACCCACCAATAGTAATCCTGGATTGGACTATCAATCTACAGATTCTGAACATCTTGTGAAACGGATTCGTCCTAGTCAAACTGATGAGGTATGGACACAGGAGGCAACAATTTACGCTTTGAGATATCATCCTTTCTCAAATTTGTCTCTGGGTAACAGAGGGGTTCAGCAAGTATTGAAATGATGTATAAATTGTTTTCTTCTGGAGCTTCCTTAGCTCTCGTTGTGTCTTGACTAAGATTCTAACCTTATAAAGGTGTTTGTTGGTTACATATGTATTGGAAATATTTGATGTAATGATTGAATACTTGACTGATAGCTTATGCTGGTTGCGAGTCTTTTGCTAAACTAGTTTCAACTTTCAATGAGTAGTGTTGGACTATGGAGATCACTCACCTGTGTGTTAGTGAAGCACATGCACATACACACACTCAGAACTGCTAGATGGGTTTCAGCAGTGTGTTAAGGGTCTTGTGTTGTTATGGAAATCACTCAACTGTGTGGTAGTGCACATGCACACACACATACTCGGAATTGCTTTATGGGTTTCGGCAACGTGTTAAGGGTGTTTTGCTTTTATTCCAAGATATCACAAACTTATTTTCATCTCCATTCTGTAATTATAGGTGTCCTATCCAGCTCCAATTCATCCTCCTAGCATGTACCTTCAATAAATTCCTAAAAAATTTTCATGAACCTGTTGTACTGTACAACAACCCTCCCTTTTTCCGAAGATTTTAGAATAAAATTCATTTAGAAATAGGGTCCCTTTTTGTTTTTTTTTATATATAGGAATAAAAGAATTAGAAATAAAGATTCATTGTTTATCTTTGTTGCCAAGGGTGTACAAACAAATACAACATTCAAAAACTTCTGATCCGATCAAATATAAAGGACTTTATTATAGAAAACAAATCAATTGCAAAAGTCCCATGAACAGTAATCGGAAATCGGAAAACGGAGAAATCTTTGTGAGAAGCTTTACATATATGTTCAAAATCTCCGATGCGATTAGTCTAATCGCAAAGGATTTAAGTTATTTATTCACATATCTCCGATGTGATGCGATCAATCGCAATCGCGTGATCGGGGCGCTTTTAATAAATTCTTTTTGGTCAATTGAAAATTCTCCGATGCGACACGCTTTATTATTAAACATTTTTCAAAAGGAAATAAACGTTTTTTTCGCTTAAAAAAAGAAGAATCTCTATATGGTAGACCCCACCATATCGCAATCGAAAATCGGAGAAATCTATTCATAATTCTTTTCGATTGAAACTCTCCGATGCGATATACCATCATATAATCGGAAATTGGAGAAGTCTACAATCACGATCGGCAATCGGAGAAATCTGTATTGTGACATCTATGTACCATTTTGAATACTTCCAATGCGATTGATATTTAATATACTTGTCACATCGGGAGAGTTCATAATAGGTAATTTAATATTATTTTCACAAGCACTAAAAATCCAATAGTACGATTAACATTGAATAGAAAATCAAACAATATTGGTTTACGATTCTGTTTTGAATACATGAGTGTGACCCAAACAAAATATTTAAGTGTTACACGGATTCAATAAATAATGAATCATGAACCCATAATTCTTATAATCGTTCTTTTTAATTTCTTTTTTATCACGACTAAGAGCTTATTGCCTTGCAGAATCAAAGAACACCAAATCCTTTCATTCGCAGATAGAAGGAAACAATATTAGACACAGAAATGTTGAAGAGAACGAGGAGAACCAAGACTGTTGTTGCCGCTAAGGTTGTTGAGATTCCTACAGTCTCAAAGGAAAAGCCAGCAAAGCTGAGACTAGTCACGGATACATCATGTCAAGGGCTCAGCAAAATGACATGGGAAGGAGTTTATAATCTATTGGAGAGTGAAAACCCTAAAGTCACAATAGCAAAGGTATCAGTTCCTGATGAAGATTCCTCAGATTCCGACTCTGAGATTACTGACAGAACACTTGCAAATTCATTTCTACATCGAATTGCAGCCAGAGCAAACATCATTCCTTATTATGATGTGATTCGATGGGTCATCGATAATGTGGAAATAAAGGACAGAATGTTTATTTCAGCTTCTGGAGCATCTTTTGGATCATTTAAAGCAGAAGACATTAAGGAAATGTATCATCTTCCTGATCCACAGAAAGTTTATAACAAAGAATTTGTCAAAGAGTTTGCTGACAGTTATAAGGTTTAATCTGAACCTATCAAAGAATGGAGGAAAAATCTTGAAAAGCACAAAAATGAATCATCCGGTATGTATTCAGTAGATTCCCTTTCACCCCCATACTGCTATGCCACTGCCATGATGTGTAGATTATTTGGAAATGACAATTTTGCTAGGTTTTCTATACAAATGGTTCCTTTAATCTTAGCTGCTGTCAATTCCGAAATTATGGACTGGGCTGTTATTCTCTTTGATAGGATAGCTAACAGGATTCTCGAGTATAGAAAAGATAAAAACGCCGGAAATGCCACCCCCTTTTTCTTCTGTGCTTATATTCTAGACACTCTTTGTTTTAATTCCGAGTTTCCCTTGTTAGGATGGAAATGGACTACTAAAGATCCCACTCCGATTCATATATACCATAATCTCCTTTGGAAAATTCATTTCAAAGATCATGTTTATAGGATATGTCATGGTTTCCTTATCCCAGTCTTTCAAACCATTTTCAATCGCTTTCCCCCTAGATTCTCCGACAAATATAAAGCTGACTTATCCGCAATAGGAGATTGGTTTGCAGAAGAAAAATTCACATATGTCAGGATTTTCGAGAGTATTGTGGAACCCTACGTTCTCCCTCTTATTGTCCCAGATAAACTTCTAGCCCAGGAAATATCCTATCAATTAACAGTTGAAGGAATGTCCAGAGCTCTGAGCAATAGTAAGAAAATAATGTGGCCTTCTGCTTCATCCAATCAGGATACTCGACTTGACTCCGCCCTCAATCCGCTTTTTTGGCGGAGTTGCTTGCCCGCCATTGGCCACGTTGCCGCCGCCATGCCGGCTTTGACGCTGGCCGCCGCCACTTTCTTCTTCTCCAGCGGCGTCGCTGGCCAGGTTTCAGACAGGCCGCCACCGGTCATCACCACGCAGGTGATGGCCCGCCCCCCCCCCACGCCGTTCGCCCCCCCCCCCCCCCCCCCCGAGAAAGGAAGTCGCTAAATGGTGGTTTTAAAATTTGCAACAATCCTGAGAGGAGGATCCGTTAAAGGAAGCGACAACATTTAGCTTTCGATTGCTCGATTCGAGCACAAACTCGATGAATTTGATGATTGTTTTGTTTCATTAAATGATTTTTCATCACACTTGGCCAACTCAAAGGCCAAATTTAAAGAAGAAATGAATAAATTTATGCTATTTAGAAGTCAAAGATTGTTGAAAGTTCCTCTAGACCAATTGAGAGTTCCTATACAAGGGTCAAAAACAGAGGATACATCTGGCAAAACAGTAGGAGAAACATCCACCAGTAAGGTCACTACACAATCGGCTACTAACCAACCCACTGTACATACTGAAAAGGTGAGCACTGATGGAAAACCTGATGTTCAGAAAGGGAATACTGATGGAAAATCCGATGTAAATACTGATCAGCAGTCCACAGCTCAAACAGAGAAAGAATGCACAAGTACTAATACTAATGTGCATAATCAAAAAAGAGGATCAGACAGCAAAACCATTGAGCAGGAAACAAATACAGAGAAATCAGATACACAACTTGGAGGAAACAAAACTATTGATAAAATTGTAGACTCTACTGATCTTAATGTTTCCTCCCAATTGTTGAAGCAGTATAATCAATTCGCTCACCAACTAGGACTGCATGATAATCCTAAAGAGAAAAATACAGAAGATCAGGATGTTGAAATCATTCCTGAACATCCTACAGGACAAATTGTGTTGAAAATTGAGGAGATCCCTCCTCTAGATTTATTCTACAGCCCCAAACATAAGGCTGTTGTAAGAAAACAGAGGAAAAGAAGGAATATGGATCAGGACACAATTTTTGCTTCACAGGAAGAATTCGTGAATATTGTTTATAAGAATACTGAAGTGAATCCATCTAAGGATCTCACTAAGTTATCCCAATATGCAGGAGCATACAGTATTGCGACAATTGATAAAGCTGCAGAGGTTTCTCAGTTGATAACCCAGAAAGATCTACGTCTAGCTTCACTTGAAGAACAAGATAATTTAAATCAGCAGAAGATTGCTCAATTAGAACAAAAATTACAAGATCAAAATCCCAGGTTTAAAGAGCTAGAAGAGCAGCTTGTCACAGAAAAAAAGAAATTCAATGAAAAAACTTTAAATAATCAGCGATAGTTGAATCAAGAGATTGCAAAGCTACAAAATTTGTTACAAGATGAAAGGAACACAAAGATTGTGCAAGAAAAAAAATTTCAAGCAGCCTTAGATAAATTCAAAGATTTTCCCAAATTGAATGAATTCAAAACAGAAGCTCTTGAAGCCAATAAACTGTTGTTTCAGCAGTTAGATATTTTTTGTACAAAATTAACTCAAACAGAGCCATTTATTGATATAACATCATCTTTGATACAGGGCATAGTTACTCTCAGACAAGAGATTGATGATGCCGATGAAAAGATTTCTGAATTTCTTACTTGGCAAGATACAGAGAAGGGAAAAGAAGCTAATCTACCTCAGATAGAAGAAAGACATAAGGAAATCCTGTTTACAGAGTGGGAGCAACATTTGATGAAAGCCGAAAGAGCTATATCAAGAGCTAGAAGTATGATGGGTAATATAACACAATTTATCAATGACAGCTTATATGCATGTAATCTCATTTCAGATTGTGTTCCAGGCAGTTTACTCAAAGTCAAAGAAATTGATCGCAGATGGAAAGAAGAAATGATGAATAAAAATCAACAGATCAATAAGCTTCAAATAATATCTTGGGATAATATGTGGACCTATCTGATTAAGCCACTCAATCAACAATTAGCTATTAAATTCCTATCAAATGCTATTGATTGTTTGATTCCAGAATTCTCCGATGCCACATACGCTGGACAGTTACATTCCAAGATGAGTCATCCATCAGAAGTACAGGAAATGTTGAAAATTTTCCACCTGGCTACATCGAGCGAGAAGGAAAAGCAATGAATCAGTTCCATTTTAAGATAGTATTTCTATTTTTAATTTGATAGATTGTAGCAGTAGTAGTAGGATTCTGTTTTCATGTAATTTCATATTTAAACCCTTCTCATGCATTGGAGAAGAGGTCCTGAGTTGTAATATTTTTGACTTGGAGATTACATTTTTGTACTCCACTGCCTCTTATATTTTATAAAGGATCACATCTGGTGATTTTATGCGGAATTATCTTTAAAGTGTTGCATTTCTGTACCTTGGATTTGATTTTGCATCTGAATTACTGGATTAGAGTATCAGATTTCATTTGAAAGCTTTCAAGATGGATAAGGTATTTTTATCTATTCACTGTTGATTTCTTTTGTCATATGATATTCGCTTTAAAATTTGCTACCATTTATATATATTTGGTTTTCACAACGTTTCTTTATATATCATTTTTTAGTATAATTGAAATGTTATATTTCATAAGTGTATGTAGATGATATATATTGATGAATACAATATGCTAATATAACTCTGTTTAATTTCTTAAACAGAGTTATCTTTATTTGTTTCTGCACATTTCAATTAAACGATAATACATTTTTATGGTTATTGTTCAATTGGAACAATTTTAAGTTGTATTCACATAAGATACCCGGGTTAACTTTAGAATATTTTTATTAGTATTTAGATTAAATTAGATAGTTTCATTTTAGTTATTTAGTCCCATTTTCACTCATCCAAATCAACCCATCACCAACCCATTAGTTATAAGGAAACTGGTCCTTTCAATCCAGTCGGAGCCACCATACCAAACAGATAAGGAGCTGTCCTAAGGTCCTGACCGGGTGGTTTTCCCCAATGTTTGAAGCAGAGATCTTCTAGGCATCAACATTTTTGGTGCTAGAAGGAGGGCATGAGCTATTAATGGCAAGTGAATCTTTATCCACGGGCCATTCTGAGAGCAAAACACCCTCATTAACTTCTTCAATTTCTTCTGATTTACAAAATCTCGGAGAAGGAATTGAGAAGAATATTCATACACCCACTACCAAAATTTCAAAACAATCGGACAACCAAAATCCTGAGTCTCCTGAAGTACAAGATTTAATTCATAAATTGAAAGGATTCTCATTATCTCTAGATGAGTCTGAAACATCTGAAGGTAGTGTAAGCTCAAAATTTGTTCCTTCAAAACCTCTTACTAGGCTTCAAAGTGAAAAACTTGGTATTTCTCTGAAAGAATTCCCTTTACCTAGTAGAGTCAAGACAAAAAGAACTCAATCGGAATCAGAAAGAAATACAAGTTCTTCATCTCATATTCAATCACCTGTTTCCAAAACCCCAACTCAACAAAGTGCAGTTGTTTCCACATCATCTGCTCAATCGTCATCAATCTCAACATCATATATTCCAACAACTTCTGTTCAGACACCACCAGTCTCTACTACTTCTTCAACAGTTGTTACAATAATGGCACAGAGACCATGGGCAAGTCCAGGGGCTGTCAACATGCCTGCACCTTTACATGATTTACCTGAAAATCCTGGAAAATGGCTTCCAAAATTCAGTCCAGAGCTTAACATTCCAGCCGAAGAACACATCAATAACTTTATGCTGGCTGTAAATTTGAACGGAGTCGTACATGAAGATGTTGTAGTCAGACTATTCCCTTATACTCTTCAAGGGGCAACAGGATCCTGGTACTTTTCATTACCGTCAGGATCCATAACAAGTTGGGCCATTTTTGCAGATCATTTTTTAACCAAATTTGGAGATGACAAATCAATAGCTACTTTAATCAACGATCTCTCAAATTTGAAAGCAGAACCCAAGGAGCCCATTAAAGATTTCAACGCTAGATAACAAACTCTTGAACAAAATTTCTCATTATCTCTGGGATTTTTCCTTCAAACATCCGAAGGTAGTGTAACGAAGCTCAAAATTCTGTTCTTCTAAAACCTCTTACTAGCCTACAAAGTGAAAAACTCGTATTTCTCTCGAAAGAATTCCCTTTACCTATAGAGTCAAGACAAAAAAGAACTCAATCGAATTTAAAGAAATACAAGTTCTCACCATCTCATATTCAATCACCCGTTTCCAAAACCTAACTCAACAAAGTGCAAACTTGTTTCCAATCTTCCACATCATCTCGCTCTTGTTATTTCATCAATCTCAACATCATATATTCCAACAACTTCTCGTTCGTACACCACCAGCCTCTACTACTTTTCAACAGCTTGTTACAATAATGGCACAGAGACCATGGGCAAGTCCAGGGGCTGTCAACATGCCTGCACCTTTACATGATTTACCTGAAAATCCTGGAAAATGGCTTCCAAAATTCAGTCCAGAGCTTAACATTCCAGCCGAAGAACACATCAATAACTTTATGCTGGTCGTAAATTTGAATGGAGTCGTAGAAGAAGATGTTGTAGTCAGACTATTCCCTTATACTCTTCAAGGGGCACCATGATCCCGGTACTTTTCATTACCTTCAGGATCCATAACAAGTTGGGCCATTTTTGCAGATCATTTTTTAACCAAATTTGGAGATGACAGATCAATAGCTACTTTAATCAACGATCTCTCAAATTTGAAAACAGAACCCAAGGAGCCCATTAAAGATTTCAACGCTATTCAACAAACTCTTGAACAAAATCCACACAAATTCAAGGCCTAGTGAACAAGTCAGAAGTGAATGGTACATAACTGCGTTACCCTCAAACATAGCAATTTTTGTAGATAGAGCTGCAAAACCTACGTTAGCCGAGAATATGAAAGAGGCTATTGCAGTAGAGAAACGAATTATTTCTCTAGAAAAGAAAAATGCTATTGAGGAAAGGAAATCCAAGAAGGTCAGCTTCAAAGATGATTTGAGGAAAAAGGCCAAAGACCCATACGACATGGAAGGTTTACAGAAGGTTCTTAAAACCATGTCGAATGAAATGGTTGAAATAAAAAAACAAGTAGCTGAAACTTCTACCAAAAAACCGTTCCGAAATTTCAAAAGAAATCAAGTTGAATCTAAACCTCCCAATTCAATTTCTAATGCAGAATCAGAAGAGGAAGAAGAATAAGATACATCTCTAGTATCAGATGAAGAAGAAGAGAATGAAGAAATAGTTGAATTGCATGGAATGTGGGATTTTATTCTCCCTAATTCTGATAGTGAGGTAGAACAAGAAGCTATGCCTGTAAGTACTAGGAGTAAATCTACATCAGAGCCTGTACAAACAGTTCCTAAAATGAAAACTACAACTCCAAGTACCAAAGACAAATCCCCTGCAAAGAAAACTTCTCCATCACCTACTCAAAATCAGCCATCTTCTTCTAATCCTCCTACATCAATATCAAAGACTTTAGTGGTATCAGATCCTATGGAGTATAACATTGTTGAAGACATGAAAAAGATTAAAGCAAACATTTCATTACATGAACTCAGCAAACTAAAACACCAACAGAAGTTGTTATTAAAAGAATTAAATGCTACACCAATTGCTCCTTTACCAAGTGGTGTAGTTGCAAAAGCAGCTAAAAGAACTGGTAAGCCACCAGACAAAGTAGATGCTACTGATACTGTGCTCATTGGAGAAATATCAAATTCTTAGACTCGTCCTTTTCTTTTGACTTATGAAATGTACAATAAAAATCTACATAATTGTTTAATCGATTCTGGAGCATCCTCTAATATAATGCCTACTTCTATTTGTGCCAAATTGAATATTGAACCACAGAAATCGGCAGTTCATATTGTTCAATTGGATCGCTCTAAAGTTCAAGTTGTAGGAGAAATCAATTCAGTTACTATCAGACTAGCTTCTAATCCTAAGATTGTCCAAAGAATTGATATTTTGATTGCATATATTCCTTAATTCTATGGATTAGTCTTAAGCAGGGACTGGTCTGCAAAACTTAATGGTTATATCGCAACTGATTATTCACATATGTGGCTTCCTTACAAAGGGAAACCAAATCAAATCAAAGTTGAACGAGAAAAACATATGATGCACACTATCACTGAATTTGAGCAATCTAATGAGCCTGTGGCATTCAACAACAATATTCTTGGAGGTTATTCTGCTGAGTCATTTCTTGGAAACTTCAAAGCACCACAATCACCCTTTTCTGTAAATACTTTTTTTTCTCAAATAGAAAATTTTTCACAATCCGATTCTTCCAGAATTGTAAATATTTCTGATGTAATTGTAGATAAGTCAATAGATAAATCTTTATTTTGGTCATTATATTTTGATGGATCAAAATCTAGTGATGGAGCTGGAGCAGGATGCATCTTAATTGATCCAGATGGAGAGAAAACCATACTATCATGTAGGTTAGAATTTGAGTGTACAAACAATACTGCAGAATATGAAGCCTTGATTCAAGGACTTTATAAAGCTATAGGGTTAGATGTTAAATACTTGAAAGTCTTTGGTGATTCCGAAATTGTCATAAAACAAGTTAGGAATACTATCCATTGTCTTTCAGGACATCTTAAACACTATCAAACTCTAGTGCAAGATCTTACCACTCATTTTTTAGCATTCAATATTTCTTCTATTCCTAGGAATCAAAATACATCAGCTGATTTGTTAGCTAATGTTGCATCCAAACTCCTTCCTGCTGAAGATTGCAGTCCTGATAGATTTTCAGTAGAATTGATTTTTCGCCCATCTATCCGAGATAATGTCACAAATTGGAGAGTATTCTATCATAATCAAGACATTTTGAATTTCATGACTTCAGAGAAATCATATGATGAACAAATTATTGATGAGGATGATCATGATTTACAAATTGCCTCAAAAGGTAATGAAAATCCCATTCCAAAATATGTTGTTAAATTGGAGGACTTATATGATATAAAAGACAGATTCAAGAAAGTTACCAATGCTAAACTTCAAAGTTCCACTTTGAAGTTTGAATTAGTAAATCTTGGCTCTGACTCTAATCCTCAAAATGTTAATTTAGGACTCAATTTAACTCCAGAGGAAAGGAATGCTTTCATTAAACTTCTGAACAAATATAAAAATGTTTTTGCTTGGAATTATGATGATTTAAAAACGTATGATACTTCTGTTATTCAACACACAATTCTAATGCTTCCTGATATTAAACCTGTTCAACAGAAGTTAAGAAAGATTCATCCAAATCTCGAAGGTCAAATCAAATCAGAACTTAATAAACTTTTAAAAGCCAAAATCATTTTTCCTGTAAGGCACTCCAATTGGGTTTCCAATATGGTACCTGTAAGGAAGAAGAATGGTGATATAAGAATCTGTATTGATTTTAGAAATTTAAACAAAGCATGTTTAAAAGACAATTTCCCATTGCCAACTATGGAACAGATACTTCAAAAAGTAGCTGGTTCTGAACTCATGTCCTTTCTTGATGGATTTTCAGGCTATAATCAAGTTTTATTTCATCCAGATGACAGATTGAAAACAACTTTCAGAACAAAATGGGGAACCTATGCTTATCATAAAATGCCTTTTGGTCTAATAAATGCTGGAGCAACTTTCCAAAGAGCCATGGATATAGCATTTAAAGGTCTGATCAATAGATCAGTTGTTGTTTATCTTAATGACATAACAGTATTTTCAAAAAAGAGAGCCAATCATCTACATGATCTAAAGCAAATATTTGAAAGATGTAGAAGGTTTGGTATTTCCTTAAATCCAAAGAAATCTTTCTTTGCTTTGGATGAAGGAAAACTCTTAGGATTTTTTGTGTCAAAAGATGGTATATATATTGATCCAGATAGAGTGAAAGAAATTTCTGATATTTCTTTACCTCATAACAAAAAATCCATGCAATCATTTCTTGGGCAAATCAATTTTGTAAAAAGATTTATTCCCGATTTTTCTCAAATTGTTTTACCTATGCAAAATATGATCAAGAAGAATTCAGTATTCAAATGGGGGCATAAAGAAAAAGAAGCCTTTGAGGCAATCAAACAAGCGATTATTAATGCACCAACATTGAATACCCCTGATTTTTCTAAAGATTTTACTTTGCATACTTTGGCCACCGAAACATCTTATGCAGTTGTTTTAACACAGCTCAATGATCAAAAAATTGAAGCACCAATTTCTTTCTTTAGCTCAAATCTGCAAGGAGTTGAGCTTAATTATTCTGATGTTGAAAAACAAGCCTTTGCTATGTTTAAATCAATTAAACATTTCAGAACTTTTCTCTTAAAAACACATACAAAAATCATTGTCCCATTATCTGCAGTGAGACAATTATTAGTTCAAAAAGAAGTAGGAGAAAAGAGAGCTAACTGGGTAACAGCTTTGCAAGAATATGATATTGATATTAAACCAGCTAAGATTGTTAGAGGACAAGGTTTTTGCAGATTATTGGCAGGAGCTCATAACATACCAGAAAATCAAGATCCAAACAATGATATTCAAGTTAGTCAGATAAGTATTACAGATTCTGAATCTCAGTATGCTGATCTCCTCTATTACTTGAAAAATGGGTATGCTCCTTCTAATCTCAGCTATAAGAACAAACATGCTTTAATATTGAAGGCTATTAAATATGAGATCATTGATAATGTGTTATTCAGAAAGAATTATGATTCAATCCTATTAAGATGTCTTGAAAAGACTGAAGCTAAAAAGGTGTTGTAGGAATTGCATGATGGACCAGCAGGAGGTCATTTTGGAGGTGATACCACAGCTCACAAAATAATTCATGCTGGTTATTACTGGCCTACCCTTTTTAAAGATACGCATGATTATGTAAGGAAGTGCAAAGTTTGTCAAACTTCTAGTGGAAGACAAAAGAAACCAGTTTTTCCTTTGCAACCGGTAAATATTGAGCAACCATTTGAGCAATGGGGGCTTGACATTATTGGTGAGATAGTACCTCATTCTTCCAAACAGCACAAATACATCCTTACAGCAACTGATTACTTTACAAAATGGGTAGAAGCAATCCCTTTGAAGGTAGCCAATTCTGATACAATTATTGATTTCATAGATCAATTCATCATAACCAGGTTTGGTGTACCTAACGCTCTTGTCTTTGATAATGCATCTTATTTTTCCGGAAACAGTATAATGGAATTTGCAGTCAAAAGAGGTTTTAAATTGAAATATTCAGCAAATTATTATCCACAAGGTAATGGTTTGGCTGAATCCACTAACAAAAATCTTATCAAAATCATTAAAAGGACCATTGATCAAAATCAAAAGAATTGGCACAAGTCTTTAATCTTTGCACTATGGGCTGATCGTATTACTAAAAAAGATTCAATAGGAACTTCACCTTTCAATTTAGTTTATGGAAAAGAAGCTGTGATACCATCAAATTTAGCTCTTCCATCATTAGCCCTAGTGCAATTTATTGAAGAAAATCCTTCTTCATCCATTCAATTGAGATATGATCAAATCCTTAAATTAGAAGAGGATAGAGATAAAGAAAAAATTATGCATGAAAAACATCAACAGCTTGTAAAATCTTCTTTTGATGCAAGTTCTACCGGCTCAAAGATTTTGTCAATTGGTGATCTTGTTCTGAAATGGGATAAAGCACATGAAGAAAAAGGTAAACATACCAAGTTTCAGAAAATGTGGCTTGGACCATTTCAGATTGCTGAAAAGATAGGCTCAAATACATTCATACTCCAAGATTTAACAGGAAAGAGATAATCTCTTCCTGTAAATGGGCTTGTCTTGAAAAAATTCTTTTCATAAGGAGGTAACCCCTTTTTACTTGTACATATTCCTTTCTGCAAATTTTTTAATTGTTTTGCAAATAAAGGTTGTTAATAAGTCTCTAATTGATTGTTTACTATTTAGAAAATTTCTTAGGAAGAATATTATAAATATTTATTTTGTGTAAATAAGAATTTTTAAAGAAATGATCACAGTCTCTAGATAGTTTAAAATAAGCTGTTAAACTTTGAAAGATTATTCTAATCATTTGCATGATCTTTTGAAAACTTGAGGAAAATTTAAATCATTATAAGTTTATTGAGCCGAGAAAGGAAAGTAAAATTTTTTCAAAGTCTTGGTACTCAAGAAACTCTGAAAATTGTCATCCATTGATTCTTAAGGATAAATCTAATTCACCCCATCCATTTAAGTTGTGATTTTTTAGAATGTAATTCTAAGAAATTATATGAAAATTTTAAGAGATAAGAGGTCTCATCACAAGCCTGCTTACCATGTTCATAAGAAGTAATAAAATTGACATTACCAATACTGCATATCAAAACAGGGTAATGGCTTATAAATGTAAGATAAGGGGTCTCATCACGAGCCAGCTTGTTCAGTTTAATTACAACTAGTGAATGGCATTGTTATTAACTGGCTACCAAACCAGAACAATGGCTCTTAAAAATTAAAAAATATATAAAAGACAAAAACATGAGATAAAATGTCTTATGAATTTATCTTTTAAAAAGTCATAATTTTAGTTGGATGGGACAATGAATACGTTAATGGTTAAAAGGTAACCCTGTCGAGACTATGAACGTTTGCAGGCAGCAGAGGCAATGCCTATGACAATAGAGTATATTATAAAAACCAGACTTCGAGAAATCCACTTACTTCATTATTAACACCAATCAAAGCTTGAGACAACCCAAAGATGTTTTTATTCTCAAGAAAGTAGAGAGAAATTGTAAGTAATTTTTATTCTTTTTCATAGTTAGATTTTATTTTTTATCATCCTAATATATTTTTCATTATCTTTAAAAATCTTTACTTACTAAAAATATAGTATTCATTTTATTTTTTCAGAGATAACTGTTTCTTTCAGTGAATCGCCAATTGTTTTACTGTACAACAACCCTCCCTTTTTCCGAAGATTTTAGAATAAAATTCATTTAGAAATAGGGTCCCTTTTTGTTTTTTTTATATATAGGAATAAAAGAATTAGAAATAAATATTCATTGTTTATCTTTGTTGCCAAGGGTGTACAAACAAATACAACATTCAAAAACTTCCGATCCGATCAAATATAAAAGACTTTATTATAGAAAACAAATCAATTGCAAAAGTCCCATGAACAGTAATCGGAAATCGGAAATCGGAGAAATATTTGTGAGAAGCTTTACATACATGTTCAAAATCTCTGATGCGATTAGTCTAATCGAAAATCTCCAATCGCAAAGGATTTAAGTTATTTATTCACATATCTCCGATGCGATGCGATCAATCGCAATCACGTGATCGGGGCGCTTTTAATAAATTCTTTTTGGTCAATTGAAAATTCTCCGATGCGACGTGCTTTATTATAAAACACTTTTCAAAAGGAAATAAACGTTTGTTTTGCTTAAAAAAGAAGAATCTCTATATGGTAGACCCCACCATATCGCAATCGGAAATCGGAGAAATCTGTTCATAATTCTTTTCGATTGAAACTCTCCGATGCGATATACCACCATATAATCGGAAATTGGAGAAGTTTACAATCGCGATCGGCAATCGGAGAAATATGTATTGTGACATCTATGTACCATTTTGAATACTTCCGATGCGATTGATATTTAATATACTTGTCACATCGGGAGAGTTCATAATAGGTAATTTAATATTATTTTCACAAGCGCTAAAACTCCAATAATATGATTAACATTGAATAGCAAATCAAACAATATTGGTTTACGATTCTGTTTTGAATACGTGAGTGTGACCCAAACGAAATATTTAAGTGTTACACGGATTCAATAAATAATGAATCATGAACCCATAATTCTTATAATCGTTCTTTTTAATTGCTTGTTTATCACGAATGAGAGCTTATTGCCTTGCAAAATCAAAGAACACCAAATCCTTTCATTCGCATACAAAAGGAAACAATATCAGACACAGAAATGTCGAAGAGAACGAGGAGAACCAAGACTGTTGTTGCCGCTAAGGTTGTTGAGATTCCTACAGTCTCAAAGGAAAAGCCAGCAAAGCTGAGACTAGTCACGGATACATCATGTCAAGGGCTCGGCAGAATGACATGGGAAGGAGTTTATAATCTATTGGAGAGTGAAAACCCTAAAGTCACAATAGCAAAGGTATCAGTTCCTGATGAAGATTCCTCATATTCCGACTCTGAGATTACTGACAGAACACTTGCAAATTCATTTCTACATCGAATTGCAGCCAGAGCAAACATCATTCCTTATTATGATGTGATTTGATGGGTCATCGATAATGTGGAAATAAAGGACAGAATGTTTATTTCAGCTTCTGGAGCATCTTTTGGATCATTTAAAGCAGAAGACATTAAGGCAATGTATCATCTTCCTGATCCACAGAAAGTTTATAACAAAGAATTTGTCAAAGAGTTTGCTGACAGTTATAAGGTTCAATCTGAACCTATCAAAGAATGGAGGAAAAATCCTGAAAAGCACAAAAATGAATCATTCGGTATGTATTCAGTAGATTCCCTTTCACCCCCATACTGCTATGTCGCTACCATGATGTGTAGATTATTTGGCAATGACAATTCTGCTAGGTTTTCTATACAAATGGTTCCTTTAATCTTAGCTGCTGTCAATTCCGAAATTATGGACTGGGCTATTATTCTCTCTGATAGGATAGCTAACAGGATTCTCGAGTATAGAAAAGATAAAAACGCCGGAAATGCCACCCCCTTTTTCTTCTGTGCTTATATTCTAGACGCTCTTTGTTTTAATTTTGAGTTTCCCTTGTTAGGATGGAAATGGATTGCTAAAGATCCCACTCTGATTCATATATACCATAATCTCCTTTGGAAAGTTCATTTCAAAGATCATGTTTATAGGATATGTCATGGTTTCCTTATCCCAGTCTTTCAAACCATTTTCAATCGCTTTCCCCCTAGATTCTCCGACAAAGCTAAAGCTGACTTATCCGCAATAGGAGATTGGTTTGGAGAAGAAAAATTCACATATGTCAGGATTTTCAGGAGTATTGTGGAACCCCACGTTCTCCCTCTTATTGTCCCAGATAAACTTCTAGCCCAGGAAATATCCTATCAATTAACAGTTGAAGGAATGTCCAAAGCTCTGAGCAATAGTAAGAAAAGAATGTGGCCTTCGTTTCCATTCAATTGTGGACATTTTACTTTGAATGACTTCAAGCATGCAGAAAGGGAAGTCGCCAAAATAAAGGGTTTTAAATTTTCCACAATCCCGGGGAGACAGTATGATCCGCAAAAGGTAGCTTTTAATGTTACTTCTTCAGTTTTGATTGCTCGATTCGAGCACGAACCTGATGAATTTGATGATTTGTTTGTTTCATTAAATGATTTTTCTCAAGTCTATAATTTGGCCAAGGCCAAATTCCAGAAAGAAGAAATGAATAAATTTACGCTATTTAGAAGTCAAAGATTGTTGAAAGTTCCTCTAGACCAATTGAGAGTTCCTATACAAGGGTCAGAAACAGAGGATACATCTGGCAAAACAGCAGGAGAAACATCCACCAGTAAGGTCACTACACAATCGGCTACTAACCAGCCCACTGTACATACTGAAAAGGTGAGCACTGATGGCAAACCTGATGTTCAGAAAGGGAATACTGATGGCAAATCCGAGTAAATACTGATCAGCAGTCCACATCTCAAACAGAGAAAGAATGCACAAGTACTGATACTAATGTGCATAATCAAAAAAGAGGATTAGACAGCAAAACCATTGAGCAGGAAACAAATACAGAGAAATCAGATACACAACTTGGAGGAAACAAAAATATTGATAAAATTGTAGACTCTACTGATCTTAATGTTTCCTCCCAATTGTTGAAGCAGTATAATCAATTCGCTCACCAACTAGGACTGCAGGATAATCCTAAAGAGAAAAATACAGAAGATCAGGATGTTGAAATCATTCCTGAACATCCTACAGGACAAATTGTGTTGAAAATTGAGGAGATCCCTCCTCTAGATGTATTCTATAGCCCCAAACATAAGGTTGTTGTAAGAAAATAGAGGAAAAGAAGGAAGATGGATCAAGACACAATTTTTGCTTCACAGGAAGAATTCATGAATATTGTTTATAAGAATACTGAAGTGAATCCATCTGAGGATCTCACTAAGTTATCCCAATATGCAGGAGCATACAGTGTTGCGACAATTGATAAAGCTGCAGAGGTTTCTCAGTTGATAACCCAGAAAGATCTACGTCTAACTTCACTTGAAGAACAAAATAATTTAAATCCACAGAAGATTGCTCAATTAGAACAAAAATTACAAGATCAAAATCTCAGGTTTAAAGAGCTAGAAGAGCAGCTTGTCACAGAAAAAAAGAAATTCAATGAACAAACTTTAAATAATCAGCGACAGTTGAATCAAGAGATTGCAAAGCTACAAAATTTGTTACAAGATGAAAGGAACACAAAGATTGTGCAAGAAAAAGAATTTCAAGCAGCCTTAGATAAATTCAAAGATTTTCCCAAATTGAATGAATTCAAAACAGAAGCTCTTGAAGCCAATAAACTGTTGTTTCAGCAGTTAGATATTTTTTGTACAAAATTAACTCAAACAGAGCCATTTATTGATATAACATCATCTTTGATACAGGGCATAGTTACTCTCAGACAAGAGATTGATGATTCCGATGAAAAGATTTCTGAATTTCTTACTTGGAAAGATACAGAGAAGGGAAAAGAAGATAATCTACCTCGGATAGAAGAAAGACATAAGGAAATCCTGTTTACAGAGTGGGAGCAACAGTTGATGAAAGCCGAAAGAGCTATATCAAGAGCTAGAAGTATGATGGGTAATATAACACAATTTATCAATGACAGCTTGTATGCATGTAATCTCATTTCAGATTGTGTTCCAGGCAGTTTAATCAAAGTCAAAGAAATTGATCGCAGATGGAAAGAAGAAATGATGAATAAAATCAACAGATCAATAAGCTTCAAATAATATCTTGGGATAATATGTGGACCTATCTGATTAATCCACTCAATCAACAATCAGCTATTAAATTCCTATCAAATGCTGTTCATTTTTTTATTCCAGAATTCTCCGATGCCACATACGCTGGACAGTTACATTCCAAAATGAGTCATCCATCAGAAGTACAGGAAATGTTGAAAATTTTCCACCTGTATACATCGAGCGAAAGGGAAAAGCAATGAATCAGTTCTACAAAAGATAGCATTTCTGTTTTTAAGTTGATATATTGTAGCAGTAGTAGTAGGATTCTGTTTTCATGTAATTTCATATTTAAACCCTTCTCATGCATTGGAGAAAGGGTCCTGAATTGTAATATTTTTGACTTGGACATTACATTTTTGTACTCCATTCCCTCTTATATTTTATAAAGAATCACATCTGGTGATTTTATGCGGAATTATCTTTAAAGTGTTGCATTTTTGTACCTTGGATTTGATTTTGCATCTGAATTACTGGATTAGAGTATCAGATTTCATTTGAAAGCTTTCAAGATGGATAAGGTATTTTTATCTATTCACTGTTGATTTCTTTTGTCATATGATATTCTCTTTAAAATTTGCTATCATTTATATATATTTGGTTTTCACAACGTTTCTTTATATATCATTTTTTAGTATAATTGAAATGTTATCTTTCATAAGTGTATGTAGATGATATATATTGATGAATACAATATGCTAATATAACTCTGTTTAATTTCTTAAACAGAGTTATCTTTATTTGTTTCTGCACATTTCAATTAAACGATAATACATTTTTATGGTTATTGTTCAATTGGAACAATTTTAAGTTGTATTCACATAAGATACCCGGGTTAACTTTAGAATATTTTTATTATTTAGATTAAATTAGATAGTTTCATTTTAGTTATTTAGTCCCATTTTCACTCATCCAAATCAACCCATCACCAACCCATTAGTTATAAGGAAACTAGTCCTTTCAATCCAGTCAGAGCCACCATACCAAACGGATAAGGAGTTGTCCTAAGGTCCTGACCGGGTGGTTTTCCCCAATGTTTGAAGTAGAGATCTTCTAGGCATCAACAGAACCTTTAACCAGGGTTCAAATGTTATGAGCATGGATTTTCACCCACTGCAACCAACGATACTGCTAGGTGATCTATCTGTAATCTCTGAAATATTTTGTTCAATGTGGCCCCAAATATTCATTATATTGGGTGTGCACATTGATTTATCTATATGTCAAAAGTGTCTCACCTTTTAAAACTTAGGCACCAGGCTTATCTGCTAGTTGGAACAAATGTTGGCGATATTGGAATTTGGGATGTTGGTTCACGTGAAAGATTGGTTGTCAGAGCCTTTAGTGTATGGGATATCTCAGCTTGCTCAATGTCACTGCAGGTATGTCCATCTCTTTTATGGGATTGCATTCTGTTATTTATTAATTTTTAAAATTTATTGTAGAAGCATACTTTCTGGCCTATTGGCTTCTTGGTGCCTTTTGGTGCCATATACTTGATAATTTCCAGGCTTCTGACTAAAGCTCTTATGTACATGCTTTTGGTTCTTGTTAGGCAGCACTTGTCAAAGATCCAGGTCTCTCTGTAAATCGATGTATTTGGTGCCCATATGGGACATTGCTTGGTATGTGATTACACCTTGTTTGTGAGTGTCATGTTATTCATCCTTGAATTTTGCAGATTACCTAGGAAAGTTTGATACGCTTAGCCTCAAAATGTCACTGAATTTGGCTAGTCTTTTTTGCCATGGCCTTGTATTGCTTGTAGGAGCTGCATTTTCCAAGCATATTGTCCACTTATATTCATATACTGGTGGTGGCGAGTTGAGGCAACATCTAGAGGTTCACAGTGCACACCCTGGCTTCACAACCCACTTTCCCTTTTTTTGTGGTCTTTATCTGTGGTGTCCAATATATGAATTCTTCCCTTTTTCTTTGAATCCACACAGATTGATGCCCATGTCGGTGGTGTGAATGATATTTATTTTTCTCACCCGAATGATAAGCAGCTCTATGTTATCACTTGTGGAGATGATAAAGCTATTAAGGTATAAGTTCCAATCCTTTATGCTATAACAGGCAACTAGTGATGCCAATAACAATTTATTACTGAAAGGCCACCATACAGATATTTTCAGATGTGATAGATTGTTCTTAGGAGTGTTCAGTGACTTGAGCAGGTGTGGGATGTTGTAACTGGCACCAAGCAGTACACATTCGAAGGCCATGAAGCTCCTGTATATTCAGTCTGCCCTCATCATAAGGAGAATATCCAGGTCAGTTATGATCTGAGTACCATAATAAAAAAACCCATCAATAATTTTTTTGAGAAGCCTCTCTCTAATTTTGAAGGGTTTCTTTAATTGGGTACTAGTTCATGCTTGTATTTTGTTGGGGCCTATTCTATGCATGTAATTGTATTTTGCACTATCTTGTATTTTTCTATGGTAAATGGCAGTTAATTTTCTCTACGGCTATTGATGGGAAGATCAAAGCTTGGCTTTATGATCTACTGGGATCTAGAGTAAATTATGATGCCCCTAGGCATTGGTGTACTACAATGACTTACAGTGCGGATGGAACACGGTATGATTAAGTTTTCTAAACTATTATGCTTTTCATGGTGAATATTTAGCTATGTCATTTCAAGAACGATAGGGATGCTTCTTTAATTCATTGAATTACATGCGGGATTAGGCTCTTCTCATGTGGAACAAGCAAAGAAGGTGATTCATACTTGGTTGAGTGGAATGAAAGTGAGGGAGCAATCAAGAGAACATATCCTGGATTCCGCAAATGGTCCTTAGGAGTTGTGCAGTTTGATACAACGAGAAACAAGTTTTTGGCAGCTGGTGATGAATTTCAAATTAAGTTCTGGGACATGGATAATACCAACATTTTGACAACTAATGATGTTGAGGTTTGTTTGCCTGTAAGAAGATATTTTCTATTTTGGTTATGATCAAATATCAGATCCAAAACTCTGATTGTTATCCATTTTAGATTAGATATATGCCCATCTGGACTGTTTCTTGTCAAATTTTGCAGGCAAGCCCTCGTCTCTGTTTCAATAAGGAAGGGTCCTTACTTGCTGTGACTACAAATGATAATGGGATCAAGATTTTAGCAAATGTTGATGGGGTTCGCGTGCTTCGTATGCTTGAAAATAGAGTGTTTGAGGGGACAAGGATACCACCAGAGGTGGTGTCAGCAAAGGTACTATGCTGCCCCCACTTCAAATTGAATACATGTGTACCCAAACTTCTACATCTCACTACTATTGTCCTTTTTGTAGGCTCCAATAACAAATGCCACGGCTGCTATGATAAACACGGCTGCTCCACTTCCTGTTCCCATAGAATGGTCAGAAAGGGTTCCTCCTGCTGTATCAATTTCTACTATCGTGAGATTCATTCCACTTGAAGAATTGGATATTTGGCAATTGACCAAACTAATCTATAGGAAAATTGGGCTTTAATTATTACATCATATTCTCCTTTTCAATCTGTTGTAATCACCCTGCTTTACAAGTTGGGGTTTATTTTAGCATTCTTGAATAAAATAAATTAACCATCAACCAATAACCGTGTATACAGAATAATCTTGACAGTAGCCGGGCAGCAGATGTGAAACCTAGGCTTTTGGATGAGGCTACAGATAAGAGTAAGAACTCGAATTTAGCAGAGATAACTGATATCACCCAGTGTAGGTCTCTTAGGTTGCCAGATACGCTACCTGCTGGAAAGGCAGGTTGTGCTAGGGATCTCATTTATACCCCAAAAACCAAGAATTTGTCGCATATCATAGTTGTTGGACCTTATTTTCCGTATCCTAGAAAGTTTTTTGTGCTTGAACTAGATATAATTTTCCATGTGTTTTACAGGTAGCCAGATTCATATATACTAATTTAGGGGTTGTTGTCCTAGCTCTTTTATCCAATGCTGTTCACAAGCTTTGGAAATGGATGCGTAATGATCGCAATCCATCTGGCAAGGTACATCTCTAAAAGTGTCCTAATGTACTGTTTGTTTTTAGTTTTAGAATTCTGCATTTAATAAGCATTTGAAAGATGGCAATTCATTTTCCAATCCACAACAAATACTGCATCACAACTGTGGCAGCCAGTGAGTGTGATCCTTATGAAAAATGATATGAGTGACACAAATCCAGAAGAAGCAGTCTCATGCATAGCTTTTTCAAAGAAAGATTCTTATGTTATGTCTGCTTCTGGTGGGAAGGTGTTACATACCACCTGTTTTGGACGAGTTATGAGATAAAGAGCACAACTTATTGAAATTTTTTTAATATTATGTGTCACAATATCAAACATTTGGTAATGACTTCTATAACATGATTCTTGTTCTAGATTATTTCCTTTGTTGTGATATAATTCTTCTTCTCATGAGGGTAAATTGAAGCATGCCAAACTCAGTTAGATGTACTTTGATCACTAAACAAATTAATCATAGATACATGTTTTCATGAGGGTAAAATGTTTGTTCTCATGATGGTAAATTGAAGCATGCCAAACTAAGTTAGATGTACTTTGATCACTAAAAAAATTAATTATAGATACATCTTTTCATTCAACAATTTCATGATGAGAGGAATAAAGCTGTTAAGAAGCTGCAAGATAATAGAGATTCATGCAAAGAAAATATTTGTGATGTTTTGAAGCTTGGCGGTAGAGCCTGTAACACATTTTATAAATAATTGTGTCTGGCTTTTGGACATTTGTTTTTTGGGTTGTGGTCTACCCTACGTTGTGACATGTCAAACAGTTTTTGAGCTTGCTAAATCTGAACATTGAATGTATTTATTGTGCCTCTGATATCCATAAATCAATCATATTGTTTGTATATTAAACATGTTTTCATTTATTACAGAAATATTTTTTGAATGCCATTTCTGACTTATATCATGCACATATCTAAAGTAATTTTGACAAGCATGGTGTCTCTTCTATTCTACTTCCTTTTAAAGTAAGAATAATTTTTTAGGTAATATGTTTTGAGAGTAAACCTCTGAAAATGCATTTTGGTAATAATGGTCCAAGGGATTAGTCTAATATGATTGGGATACTTTTGTTTATAGCCCACCATTTAGTATGACATTTCGTGTTTAGTGTTTCTTAGATTACTCGCCGACTTACTTGGGAAACACTAAAAAAGCACTACCACTAACTGGTTTTAGACTTTTAGTTACAATTAATCTTAAGAAAATCTTCAACAGGTTTCCCTCTGAAACAAAAATAATATCAATAAACTGTCTTGAATTTACCAGGCATTGGAGTTGCCCAAATTCCTATGCATTGTAACTATTGCAGTAACTCTTGGGATACTTTTGTGTATAGCCCACCCTTTAGTATGACATGTTCATGTTTCGTGTTTAATTTTCGAGGTTGAAATGCATACAAATTATGCTTTGCCTTTAAACCTAAGAAGTTCCTATTGTTCACGGGGTTTGGAATTGTGGTTTGACATGGAAGTAGGCATAGAGGGATATTTTTACAGTCACACCAGCCTGTCAATTAAATCAATGTGCACTGTCTCTGAAGTTTGAACTACTTCTTGGTGAATCAAGGCCACAAATAATGCAAAGCCAACAAAACAGGACCAAAAATATTCTGTTGCCAGTATTTAGTAGACAAAACAAAGTGGTATAGACCTTAGACATTAAAATTATGGCTTGGATTTCATAAAATATGAATGATATAAATGTTGATGATGTATTGCTCAGACTAGATGGAATGGTTAAAATTGAAATTTTCTCTGTAGTTCTATTTACACACGTTGGGTGCAGAGGTAGATACAAGCTGATCTGTATGACTGTCTTTTCTAGTTTATTTAACAAATCTTACTCTGCCAAGAAAATGAATGTCTATTTTAATAGGTTTAATGGATTCTACAAAACCATATTGAGGAAGGTAATGTAATTTAATTTATAGCATTTTGGAAATGGACATATAGTCCTAGCTTAAGTTTGCTAAGAATTGTTGAAATTGGGTAGCTCGGAAGGTATTTCCCCTTGGAAAAACCCTTGGGGTTTTCTGATTTGTTGTTTGGGGTTTTGGACCCAAAGGAGTGGGCTTGGAACCCAAGGAAAGACATTTAATAATCTAATTTAAGTATGAGTTGCTTTAAGGGTCAAGTCATCTCAGTTTGGCCAGCGAGACCAAGAGACAGGACCGTTGGGGTTTCACACCCCTTGGAAAAGTATAAATACAAAGACAAGGAGAAGTAAAGGACAATCTTCTTGTGTGGTGAGCAAAGGTGCTAAAAGGACTTAGCCACATGTAGCAAAAGGAACTGCAACAGATGAACCTGCACAACAGGTCACTGGAATGGTTGAGATTGAAGCAGAATTGCAAGTTGAGCTAGAATACATACAAATGGATTTTCTCCAATCAAATTCAAAGCATCAAAGGAGTAAATTAGGTTCTAGTGAGGTGAGTTTTATGGTGATTCTATACCTTAGATTTATCATGATCCTTTTGGGTTTGAGTAATTCAGTTGATGTCTAGTGTTTTCTAGTTTCCACACATTAAGTAGAATTTTTAATGTCGATTTTCCACTAAGAAAGATAGGTGTCATTAAGGATATGTCTATTTCAGGGATTGTTAGGATGGTATACTAACTTGCAGGCTATTTTAAAAATCCATTTAGCATGTGAATGCCTCTAATGCTGCCTTTTTTCAATAGAAGCTGTAAAAAGATTTTATATTTGCTATCAGAGTGAAATATGCAACGTTTTTCTTCCAGGAAAATGCCCTACTTTCCTTAAGAATTTTGCTTTTTGTTTGCATCACTGAACACCTCCAAACTAAGGGGAACATAATTTGTAAGTTTGCCTCATTGCAATTTTCAATTAAAGTTGGGACTCGTTGAAACTTCAATGTATTTTCCCTTGTTTTATCCTTACCCCCTACACAATTTTGGATAGAGTTTGAACCACCTAAAGCATTTTCCTTTCTTTTATTTACATACCACCTGTTTTGGACGAGTTATTAGATAAAGAGCACAACTTATTGAAATTGTTTTAATCTTATGTGTCATAATATCAAACATTTGGTAATGACTTCTATAACATGATTCTTGTTCTAGATTATTTCCTTTGTTGTGATATAATTCTTCTTCTCATGAGGGTAAATTGAAGCATGCTAAACTTAGTTAGATGTACTTTGATCACTAAACAAATTAATCATAGATACATGTTTTCATGAGGGTAAATTTTTTTTTCTCACGATGGTAAATTGAAGCATGCCAAACTAAGTTAGATGTACTTTGATCACTAAACAAATTAATCATAGATACATGTTTTCATTCAACAGTTTCGTGATGAGAGGAATAAATTTGTTAAGAAGCTACAAGATAATAGAGATTCATGTAAAGAACATATTTGTGATGTTTTGAAGCTTAGCGGTAGAGCCTGTAACACATTTTATAAATAATTGTATCTGGCTTTTGGACATTTGTTTTTTGGGTTGTGGTCTACCCTACGTTGTGACATGTCAAACAGTTTTTGAGCTTGCTAAATCTGAACATTGAATGTATTCATTGTGCCTCTGATATCCATAAATCAATCATATTGTTTGTATATTAAACATGTTTTCATTGATTACAGAAATATTTTTTGAGCCATTTCTGACTTATATCATGCACATATCTAAAATAATTTTGACATGCATGGTGTCTCTTCTATTCTACTTCCTTTTAAAGTAAGAAGACTTTTTGTAGTAAAATGTTTTGAGAGCAAACCTCTGAAAATTCATTTTGGTAATAATGGTCCAAGGGATTAGTCTAATACGATTGGGCATGAACGGTTTCTCCTAGCATTGTCTTGAACAATCTATGCTCTGCTACCATTTAATCAACTGTTTCCCAGATATGAAGGTTGAATAATGGCCGAAAGGACAAAGTTTTATTATCCGATGCTGAACTGTTTAACTTAAATACATGTTTAATAAGTCTATCATAACATTGTAGCAGGCATATATATGAAGTATCTGGCCTAGTAAATATTTTAATCCTCCTCTGCTTGGTTTGATATTTTGCAGTTCACAAATTCCTCCGTTGAATTGGTGGAGGGAGAGCTTTGTGCAGATGGGCTTCCAGGTCAATGGAGTTCTGCAGACAAGACTCCCTTGGAACACTTATATATTTCTCATGTTGATGACTATGGGGTGTCACCATATGAGTTAGGATAAGCGTATATGTGATCTATTGGAGAAACAACAAGAAGAAAGTTTTAGAGCTTAGGGTGGAGGCAGAAGTCCAGGCAGAGATTAAACTGCGCTAAAGAAGAGAACCCAAACATTGGAAGGAATGAGTTTGATGTCTTGTTGAGCTTTCATTTGGATCCAATTCAAGCATTTCCTCTCTTACTCATTATGCTCTTTTATATTTTTGAACCGTGTTCACTTGCACATCACATGATAATGCACACACTCACAAAGTTCAAGAGTTAGCTCAACCTGGTTATTTGCCAATATTCTTTGGACATTTAGCTGGGTTTGTGCAGAGAAATGAGTGCCTGGTTTAAGAATTTTAAATTACTCTAGGTGAGGTGCACTAGTCTACATTGAAACGAGGTTCATGGGGATGTTGTCCACAACAATGTGGGAAACATCATGAGCTTCATGAGGTTTTCCTTGGAAACAAAATATGTTTGCTATCACATTTGTAATACCAAACCCTCGCGAAGTTGCATCTTTCGGAGACTTGAAATCTTATGTATATTCATACTTGATCAAAGCCTCATTTAGAGTGCTTGTTGTGTGCATGTTTAAATTGAGTTGTGATTTGGGTGACAATTACGCATCTGTTGGAAATGTCCAAATAATTTTGATGGAAAAAGACATCACAAAACCTGAAGGAGTTACGTGTACAGGTCAATTAACAACTCGAGACGGAGGAATTACGTGTTCCACGCTATGGTCATTTAGCCATTGTACGGAGGGCCCTCTGAGGTCCCATGGACTCTGCGGATCAACTTAATTCTGAGGAGGAAAAATGAGTAGAGCTTTGTACGCATTCCCAGCGACTTAGATTATTTTGAAGATATAGTGCAAATAGGATGGGTGCACGATTTTGAGATTCCATGATGGAACTTTGCCTTAGTTTTGTAAAGCATGTTACGATGTTGGGTCTGTGTCTTTGTGAAATCAATAGTACCTCGAACACACGGGATTGGGTAGAGGTGGTGATATGCACGAGAACAAATGTGAATAAGCCACTTGCATGCTCGGTTTTTTGGACATGAATTACATGAGACATAGTAGTAATGTTCTTTTTGTTGGGGCTTTGGGCTGTCACCTTTGAATTTTACCCCTTCTTATGTATGATATTGTAAGTGTATATAAACATGGGCGAGCCTTTATTAAAGTACGTTTATGTGCTTTTTCGATTCATCTAATGAGTGTTTGTTTCTACATGCACATTTGTAACCATAGCCTTTGTTGGATGAACGAACTCATGTTTGGGCTTCACTCGGCCATTAATGTGACTGGCGAGATGTGGTTTGGTGTAAATTTCAAAAATATTCGACAAGTTTCTCTCGGGGAAATTTTGGTGACCAATCCAAACTTATTATACATGAGATTCTTGGTTTAGTTTGTCATGATGAAATGACATAAAATGACCATACCAATCGTATATGAGGCAGAGGAAATTGAAGGCAAGCAATTAAACTTTTTGATGATTCCATGGAAAATCTTTTACTTGTGTTCATGAGATATAATATTTGAGTATCTGAAATCTTGCTAACTCATTGTCGGTATCTAGGAAATCAAGCACAAGTGATATTTGTATTTTTCTTGGAGTCTATACATTTAAGTTAGACATATAAATACTACATTTTATTATAAAAAGTGGGATGAGGACAGTGTAATTTACCTTAGCTTCAATGTATAATCCTTACAGATTATCTTCTGTGATTACAAGCAATTTTAAAAGCTTGTTAATGGTTAGCATTGTTTCTTAAATTTAGAAACAATAATATTATGTTTCTTCAAATTGATGCTCTTGATTGTCATTTGCACATCCCGAAACAAAAATTATGTGCTTCTATAGCCTTATGGAAGAAATTCAAGTTCCTCTCTCCTTATTTTTCAAGTTTAGTGCCCACTAATAAAAAAAATTTCAAGATAATGATTAGCATACTTTGGTTTGAGTAAGTTATGTTTTTTAATGACACCAACCCTTGAAACAGAAATTTGTACTGAGAAACAAATAGCAGCAATATCGTTTTCACTAATCAGCTAGTCCAGAAAGCAATAGGTAGAGGTGCTAACCCAAAGATTCCAAGAATAGAAACAAACTCTACAATTTCAGGCCCATTTAGCAAAACTAGAAGAACACGTTTCAAGCTGCCAGAACTGCTCCCTCACGAGTCACCATGTGCTTGGTCTCGGTGGTTCTCTTCCTTCTACTCCTAGTTCAACTACCATATCTTCATTGGAACCAACACCCGAACTCCACTGAACAGCGATTCACCATTTTGTAGTAGTGATTATTCATTTGTCTTGATGATTCACAGTTTTACAAAGATAATATAATCTCGTGAGAGATTAGCCCAAGTATATATACATATTATATTATTAATAAAATGGCAACACCATTTTTCCCTATGTATCATGAGATTATTGTTATTATATATAAATTTAGGGGGGTTCTTAAAATTTACCAAAGGAGATGGTGAAGCCCTCATACGCATGCACATAAAAAGCAGTTCTTCCTCCACCTCTTATAGGTTAAATTCTTTTACAAATCAATTTCATTATCCATTGCATTTTCCGTTCTGTTGTTGCTATTCTTACGAGTCAATCTTCACGCATCAGAAAACGGCGGTCACGAATCTACCTAAACAGAAAAGACTAAGCAGGCTTATTTCTTGACAAAACCTTGGCCCTATCAATGATCCACAGCTTCGGAGATTGATAGAATTTATGGTTGGAATGCTGCCTTTTTGATATGCCATTACCATTTTCGTCCCCTTGGAGCAATATTTCAGCCAATTTTGGAACCAAAAAATGGTAGCGGGGTCAAGGCAATAGACGGAAATTTTACTAAAGAGAAGTCTCTATGAATTCAACGTATGATAATACAATAGACATTGTATCAAGAATATTGGGTTTACCGGTCACGGTTCTTCACATTTCCCTTGAAGTCGGTGTCGTTAGCGAGCGAAACTCGTTGTGGAGTCTTTATTACCGGATTCGGGTTGCAGCTAGGTCGGGATTCTCTAGGGTTATGTGCATTAATAACATAGGCTGAAGCCAGCAGCCTTGACGAGGACAAATAATTGTAGCTATTTACGGTAGGACGAGTTATGAGCCTTGGCCTTGTATTGCTTGTAGGAGCTACGATGATCATTGTAACTATTGCGATAACTCTTGGGATACTTTTGTAGTATAGCCCACCGAACCCTTGAATATCACATCAAATTTCTAGTCAAAATTTACGAGGGGTGGATAATTTTCTTCATCTTGTCTGTGTGTTGAGTCATTACGGTTCTAACTTTGTCTTATCGATTTCTATTTGGGGTGTTTGGGAGTTTTTTACTTTTACATTGTATGACCTTAATTTGGATGTATGAGGTTCAAATTCTTGCGGTAGCCTATGGAAAATGAAATGAAGTTGAAATGTTATATTTTTTAAAAGAGGCTTGATCATATCGAAGAAGTACAAGCTGTAAAATATCTTACGATTTTCTTTTCAGCCTCGATTGGCAACCTGATTTACGAAAGAAAACCCTCAACCTAATCCTGATATCAAGACCACATTTGTTGACCATGTGTGTGTGCCTTGAATGAAGCTCGAACTCCTCACCTGCAAATAGTTCTCTTGTTGGTGCACTTTCAAGGGTGCATTTCTGTATTGGTGCACATATTGTAAGTCATGACTTCATGGTTAAATTAATTCGTATAAAATGCAACTAATTTTTTCAGTCGATAATTTCTTTATCTTGGAATTAATCATCGGTTAGCATGCATTGACTGTATTTGCGGTTCTTATCAATCTAACATGCTCTATAAGAGTACATTCTTGACCATTCCAACTATGACCATACAGTACACTTACGGGATGGATGGTGAATTATTTTCCTCCATTACATGCGCCAGTCATTTGCTTCTTTTCTATCTTCCTACGGTTTCACAATCACATCAATTGGAATTGAGATGACCATGTTCGTGTAGTAGATTAAGTTCCATATTTTGGTTTGCTACGTATGTGATAACACCCTTTATTTGTAGAGTCTTGCCAAGGAAGAGAATGAAAATATAGCATCTTTCTCAAAGATGATGAGCATGTAATATTTAAATAGGATATAAAATTTTAATTGGTTTTTTGTTAAATGACTTGATTCTTTGCTAAAACACTTAAGGACTCCACCCCACCAATAGTAATCCTGAAGTTGGATTATCAATCTGCAGTTCACAAACATCTTGGCAAACAGTTCTATCCTGAGTCCAAGCCCGATGGTATGGACCTTGAGGGAGGCAGTTTGCGCTTTGAGATATCATCCTTTCTCAAATTTTTCTCTTGGGTAACGAGATGGGGTTCCATAGTATTGAAATGATGTATAAATTATTTTCTTAGACTGTCGCTCTCGTTGTGTCTTGACTAAGATTCTAACCTTATAAAGGTGTTTGTTGGTTACATTTGTATTGGAAATATTTGATGTAATGATTGAATGCTTGTTGATAGCTTATCTTGAGCTGAGTCTTTTTGCTAAACTAGTTTCAACTCAATGAGTAGTGTTGGACTATGGAGATCACTCACGTGTGTTAGTGAAACACATGCACTACACACTCGGAAGCTGCTAGATGGGTTTCGACGGTGTGTTAGGGTCTTGTGTTATTATGGAAATCACTCAATAATTTGTGTGGTAGTGCACATGCACACACACATACTGGAATTGCTTTATGGGTTTGACAACGTGTTAAAGGTGTTTTTCTTTTATTCCAAGATATCACAAACTTGCTTTCATCTCCATTATGTAATTGTAGGTGTCCTATCCGGCTCAATTCATCCTCCTAGCATGTGCACGTAAGAAATTCCTAAAATTGTTTCCAAGAACCTTTAACCGGGGTTCAAATGTGCATGAGCATGGATTTTCACCCACTATGATATGATACTACTGAGAGTGATCCTATCGTAATCTACGAAATATTTTGTTCAATGTGGCCCCAAATATTCATTATATTGGTGTGCACATTGATTTATCTATATGTCAAAAAGTGTCTCACATTTTAAAACTGAGCAGGGGCTTATGCCAGGTTGGAACAAATGTTGGCAATATTATTGGAATTTGGGATGTTGGTTCACGTGAAATGTGTTGTCAGAGACCTTTAGTATGGGGGATATCATCAGCTTGCTCAATGTCACTACGGGTATGTCCGTCTCTTTTATGGGATTGCATTCTATTATTTATTAATTATTAAAATTTGTTAGAAGCATACTTTTTGGCCTATTAGCTTCTGGTGCCTTTTGGTGCCATATACTTGATAATTGCCAGGCTTCGACTAAAGCTCTTATGTACATGCTTTGGTTCTTGCTAGGCGACACTTGTCAAGATCGAGGTCTCTCTGTGTCCGATATTTGGGCCCGGATGGGACATTACTTGGTATGTGATTACACCCTTGTTTGTGAGTGTCATGTTATTCATCCTTGAATTTTGCAGTTACCTAGGAAAGTTTGATACGCTTAGCCTCAAATGTCCTTGAATTTGGCTAATCTTTTTTCCCTTGGCCTTGTATTTCTTGTAGGGCGCATTTTCCAAGAATATTGTCCACTTATATTCATATGCGAGTGGTGGCGAGTTGAGGCAACATCTGAGTTCACGATTACACCTGGCTTCACAACCCACTTTCCTTTTTTTGTGGTCTTTATCTGTGAGTGTCCAATATGAATTCTTCCCTTTTTTCTTTGAATCCTGTGATTGATGCCCATGTGATTGGTGTGAATGATATTGCTTTGCTCACCCGAATAATAAACGGCTACGTATTTATCACTTGTGGAGATGATAAAACTATTAAATTATATATAAGTTCCAATCCTTTATGCTACCATGGGCAACTAGTGATGCCAATAACAATTATTATTGAAAGGCCACCATATAGATATTTTAGGATGTGATAGATTAGTGCTTAGGAGTGTTGGTGACTTGAGCGGTTGTGGGATCATGCCGGCACCCAGTACACATTAGAGAGCCACGAAGCTCTTGTATGTCGGTCTACACCATCATAAGGAAGTGTCGAGTCGGTTGTGATGCGAGTACCATAATAAAAAAACCTGCTCAGTAATTTTTTTGAGAAGCCTCTCTCTAATTTTGAAGGTTTCTTTAATTGAGTACTGGATTCATGCTATTTTTGTTGAGCTATTCCATGTGTGTATTTTACTATCCTGTATTTGTCTATGGTTAATGGCAATTCGGCCATTTTTCTCTCTGACTGATGGGAAGATCAAAGCTTGGCTTTATGATCTCTGGGATCTAGAGTAAATTATAGTGCCCTGGGCATTGGTGTACTACAATGACTTACGGTGCGGATGGAACACGGTATGATTAAGTTTTCTAAACACCTTGCTTTTCATGGTGAATATTTAGCTATATCACATTTCAAGAATGATAAGGATGCTTCTTTAATTCATTTTGAATTACATCAGGATTAGGCTCTTCTCATGTGGAGCAAAGAAAAGAAGGTGATTCATACTTGGTTGAGTGGAATGAAAGTGAAGGGCAATCCGGAAGACATATTACGGATTAGCAAACGGTCATAGGAGTTGTGCGGTTTGATACAACGACGGAGTTTTGGCATTTGGTGATGAATTTCAAATAAAGTTACGGGACATGGATAATACCAACATTTTGTGCTTCTCGATGTTGAGGTTGTGCACGTAAGAAGATATTTTCCTTTTTGGTTATGATCAAATATCAGATCGAAACTCTTATTGTTTTCTATTTAGATTAGATATACCCATACGGATTGTTTCTTGTCAAATTTCACGGGCAGCCCTCGTCTCCATTTCAATAAGGAAGGGTCCTTACTTGTTGTGACTACAAATGATAATGGGATCAAGATTTTTTAGCAAATGTTGATGGAGTTAGCACTTCATATAGCGAAAATAGAGTGTTTGAGGGGGACAAGGATTACCATAGGTGGTGTGACAAAATTGCTATATTTTTAGCTTCAAATTGAATACATGTATACTTCAACATCCTCTATGCATCTTTTAGTCTCAATAACAAATGCCACAATACTACCATAGTAAACTACAGCATCACTTCATGATTAATAGAAGCGGTGAGAAGGGTTCTCTGTGCTACTTAATTCTACTATAAGTGAAGTCATTCCCGCTTGAAGAATTATGGATACAAATTGACCAAACTAATCTATAGGAAAATTGGGCTTTAATTATTACATCAAATTCTCCTTTTTCAATATGTTGTAATCACCACCTTTACAAGTTGGGGTTATTTTAGCATTCTTGAATAAAATAAATTAACCATCAACCAATAACCGTGTATGAGAATAATCTTGACAAATTGTATGGTGCATGAATGTGGAAACCAGGCTTGGATAAGTGCGGGATAAGAGTAAGAACTCAGAAGTTACTTGAGAGATCACTTGAAGTATCACCAGAGTGTAGGTCTTTTACGTTTGCCGAGATCGCTACACTGTTTAGGAAGAGCAATTTGTCTTAGGGATCTCATTTATGCAAACCAAGAATTTAGCCATATCATAGTTGTTGGACCTTATTTTCCGTATCCTAGGATTTTGTGCTTGAACTAGATAACATTTTCCATGTGTTTCACAATTGTGATTAATATATAATAATTTGGGGGTTTTTTTCCTAGCTCTTTTCTCCAATGATTTTCTAGCTTTGGAAATGGATGCGTAATGATCGCAATCCATCGGCAGATCGACTCTAAAAGTGTCCTAATGCTCTTGTTTGTTTTCAATTTTAGAATTACGCATTTAATAAGCATTTGAAAGATGGCAATTCATTTTCAGTCCACGATAAATCTTTTCCCTAAGTTGTGGCAACCCGATTGAGTGCGATCCTTATGACAAATGATATGAGTGACACAAATCCAGGAAAACCAGGTCTCATGCATAGCCTTGTCAAAGAGCGATTCTTATGTTATGTCTACTTAGGTGGAAGATATTTTTGCTCTCTTTGTTTTGAATGATTATGAGATAGAGAGCACAACTTATTGAAATTGTTTTAATATTATGTGTCACAATATCAAACATTTGGTAATGACTTCTATAACATGATTATTGTTCTAGATGATTTCCTTTGTTGTGATATAATTCTTCTTCTCATGAGGGTAAATTGAAGCATGCCAAACTCAGTTAGATGTACTTTGATCACTAAACAAATTAATCATAGACACATGTTTTCATGAGGGGTAAGTTGTTTTGTTCTCATGATGGTAAATTGAAGCATGCCAAACTAAGTTAGATGCACTTTGATCACTAAACAAATTATTTATAGATACATCTTTTCATTTAACGGTTCATGATGATAGAGGAATAAAGTTGTTAAATTTGCAAGATAATAGATATTCACGCAAAGAAAATATTTGTGATGTTTTGAAGCTTGGCGGTAGGCACAGTAACTTACATTATAAATAATTGTGTGGCTTTTTGGACATTTGTTTTTTGGGTTGTGGTCTACCTACGTTGTGACATATTGAAAACGGTTTTTGAGCTTGCTAAATCACGAACATTGAATGTATTTATTGTGCCTCGATATCCATAAATCAATCATATTGTTTGTATATTAAACATGTTTTCATTGATTACGAAATATTCTTTGAATGCCATTTCTGACTTATATCATGCACATATCTAAAGTAATTTTGACATGCATGGTGTCTCTTCTATTCTACTTCCTTTTAAAGTAAGAAGACATTTTGCAATAAAATGTTTTGAGAGTAAACCTTTGAAAATGCATTTTGGTAATAATGGTCCAAGGGATTAGTCTAATATGATTTGGATACTTTTGTTTATAGCCCACCATTTAGTATGACATTTCGTGTTTAGTTTTTTTTAGATTACTCGCCGACTTACTTGGGAAACACTGAAAAAGCACTACCACCAACTGGTTTTAGACTTTTAGTTACAATTAATATTAAGAAAATCTTCAAGAGGTTTCCCTCTGAAACAAAAATAATATCAATAAATTGTCCTGAATTTACCAGGCATTGGAGTTGCCCAAATTCCTATGCATTGTAACTATTGCAGTAACTCTTGGGATACTTTTGTGTATAGCCCACCCTTTAGTATGACATGTTCATGTTTCTTTTTTAATTTGTGAGGTTGAAATGCATACAAATTATGCTTTGCCTTTAAACCTAAGAAGTTCCTATTGTTCACGGGGTTTGGAATTGTGGTTTGACATGGAAGTAGGCATAGAGGGATATTTTTACAGTCACACCAGCCTGTCAATTAAATCAATGTGCACTGTCTCTGAAGTTTGAACTACTCCTTGGTGAATCAAGGCCACAAATAATGCAAAGCCAACATAACAGGACCAAAAATATTTTGTTGCCAGTATTTAGTAGACAAAAAAAAGTGGTATAGACCTTAGACATTAAAATTATGGCTTGGATTTCATAAAAGATGAATGATATAAATGTTGATGATGAAACTAAATAGAATGGTTAAAATTGAAATTTTCTCTGTAGTTATATTTACACACGTTGGGTGCAGAGGTAGATACAGGTTGATCTGTATGACTGTCTTTTCTAATTTATTTAATAAATATTACTCTGCCAAGCAAATGAATGTCTATTTTAATAGGTTTAATGGATTCTACAAAACCATATTGAGGAAGGTAATGTAATTTAATTTATAGCATTTTGGAAATGGACATATAGTCCTAGCTTAAGTGTGCTAAGAATTTTTGAAATTGGGTAGCTCGGAAGGTATTTCCCCTTGGAAAAACCCTTGGGGTTTTCTGGTTTGTTGTTTGGGGTTTTGGACCCAAAGGAGTGGGCTTGGAATCCAAGGAAAGACATTTAATAATCTAATTTAAGTATGAGTTGCTTTAAGATTCAAGTCAGCTCAGGTTGGCCAGCGAGACCAAGAGACAGGACCGTTGGGGTTTCACACCCCTTGGAAAAGTATAAATACAAAGACAAGGAGAAGTAAAGGACAATCTTCTTGTGTGGTGAGAAAAGGTGCTAAAAGGACTTAGCCACATGTAGCAAAAGGAACTGCAACAGATGAACCTGCACAACAGGTCACTGGAATGGTTGAGATTGAAGCAGAATTGCAAGTTGAGCTAGAATACATACAAATGGATTTTCTCCAATCAAATTCAAAGCATCAAAGGAGTACATTAGGTTCTAGTGAGGTGAGTTTTATGGTGATTCTATACCTTGGATTTATCATGATCCTTTTGGGTTTGAGTAATTCAGTTGATGTCTAGTGTTTTCTAGTTTCCACACATTAAGTAGAATTTTTAATGTCGATTTTCCACTAAGAAAGATAGGTGTCATTAAGGATATGTCTATTTCAGGGATTGTTAGGATGGTATACTAACTTGCAGGCTATTTTAAAAATCCATTTAGCATGTGAATGCCTCTAATGCTGCCTTTTTTCAATAGAAGCTGTAAAAAGCTTTTATATTTGCTATCAGAGTGAAATAATGCAACGTTTTTCTTCCAGGAAAATGCCCTAATTTCCTTAAGAATTTTTATTTTTGTTTGCATCACTAAACACCTCCAAACTAAAGGGAACATAATTTGTAAGTTTACCTCATTGCAATTTTCAATTAAAGTTGGGACTCGTTGAAACTTCAATGTATTTGCCCTTGTTTTATCCTTACCCCCTACACAATTTTGGATAGAGTTTGAACCACCTAAAGCATTTTCCTTTATTTTATTTACATACCACCTATTTTGGATGAGTTATTAGATAAAGAGCACAACTTATTGAAATTTTTTTAATCTTATGTGTCACAATATCAAACATTTGGTAATGACTTCTATAACATGATTCTTGTTCTAGATTATTTCCTTTGTTGTGATATAATTCTTCTTCTCCTGAGGGTAAATTGAAGCATGCCAAACTCAGTTAGATGTACTTTGATCACTAAACAAATTAATCATAGATACATGTTTTCATGAGGGTAAATTGTTTGTTCTCATGATGGTAAATTGAAGCATGCCAAACTAAGTTAGATGTACTTTGATCACTAAACAAATTAATTATAGATACATTTTTTCATTCAACAGTTTCATGATGAGAGGAATAAAGTTGTTAAGAAGCTGCAAGATAATAGAGATTCACGCAAAGAAAATATTTGTGATGTTTTGAATCTTAGCGGTAGAGCCTGTAACACATTTTATAAATAATTGTGTATGGCTTTTGGAAATTTGTTTTTTGGGTTGTGGTCTACCCTGCGTTGTGACATGTCAAACAGTTTTTGAGCTTGCTAAATCTGAACATTGAATGTATTTATTGTGCCTCTGATATCCATAAATCAATCATATTGTTTGTATATTAAACATGTTTTCATTGATTACAGAAATATTTTTTGAATGTCATTTCTGACTTATATCATGCACATATCTAAAATAATTTTGACATGCATGGTGTCTCTTCTGTTCTACTTCCTTCTAAATTAAGAAGACTTTTTGCAGTAAAATGTTTTGAGAGTAAACGTCTGAAAATGCATTTTGGTAATAATGGTCCAAGGGATTATTCTAATATGATTGGGCATGAACGGTTGCTCTGCTACCATTTAATCAGCTATTTCTCAGATATGAATGTTGAATAATGGTCGAAAGGACAAAGTTTCATTATCCGATGCTGAACTGTTTAACTTAAATACATGTTTAATAAGTCTATCATAACATTGTAGCAGGCATATATATGAATTATCTGGCCTAGTAAATATTTTAATCCTCCTCGGCTTGGTTTGATATTTTGCAGTTCACAAATTCCTCCATTAAATTGGTGGAGGGAGAGCTTTGTGCAGATGGGCTTCCAGGTCAATGGAGTTCTGCAGACAAGACTCCCTTGGAAAACTTAGATATTTCTCATGTTTATGACTATGGGGTGTCACCATATGAGTTAGATAAGCGTATACGTGATCTATTGGAGAAACAACAAGAAGAAAGGATTTCAGAGCTTGAGGTGGAGCTGAAGTCAACTAAGATTAAGCTACACGCTGAAGAAAGAGAACTTAAACATTGGAAGGAATGAGTTTGATGTCTTGTTGAGCTTTCATTTGGGATCAATTCAAGCATTTCCTCTCTTACTCATTATGCGCTTTTATATTGTTTGAACCGTGTTCACTGCACATCACATGATAATGCACACACTCACAAAGTTCAAGGGTCAGCTCAACTGGTTGTTGCCAATGTTATTGGACATTTGGATAGGTTTGTGCCAGCAGGTGCCTGGTTTAGAATTTTAAATTCCTCTAGGTGAGGTGCAGTAGTCTACATTGACAGGTTTACTGGGGATGTTGTCCACAAATGTGGGAAGCATCCCTTAGGCTTACTCATGAGGTTTTCCTTGGAAAAAAAAGATGTTTGTATGTTTGCAATACACAAACCCTCATGAAGTTTCATCTTTCAGGAGACTTGAAATCTTTCTTGTAACAAATTCATACTTGATCAAAGCCTCATTTAAGTGCTTGTCTAGCTTACTGCATGTTTAAATTGAGTGGTGATTTTCAAGTGACAATTCTGCATCTGTTGAAATGTCAAATAATGATGATGGCAAAAGACATCGCAAAAGGAAGGCTTCTGGAAGGAGTTCTGTAAAGTCAATTAACAACTCAGGACAGGAGGGTAATTCTGTGTTCTCCTTATGGTCATTTAGCCATTGTACAGAGGGCCCTCTAGAGTCCACTGCAGACTCTCTGGATCAACTTAATTACAGAGGAAAAATGGCTGACTTTGGCACGCGTTCCACTGACTTATATTATTTTGAAGATATAGTGCAAATAGGATGGGTGCCTGATTTTCGAGATTCCACTGATGGAACATGCATGGATTTTGTAAAGCATGTTTCTGATGTTGGGTCTGATGCATGCTGTGAAATCAATAGTACCTCCAAACACAGGATTGGGCAGGGAATTGGTGATATGCACGAGAACGGATCTGAGGCAAGCACTGCATGCTCAGTTTTTGGACATGAATTACATGAGACATAGTAGTAATGTTCTTTTGTTGGAAACTTTGGGCTGTCCACAACCTGAAGTTTACCCCTTCTTATGTACGATATTGTAAGTGTATATAAACATGGGCAGGCCTTTATTAAAGTACGTTTATGTGCTTTCGATTCATCTAATGAGTGTTTGTTTCTACATGCACATTTGTAACCATGGCCCCTGATGGATGAACAGAACTCACATTTGGGCTTCACTCAGCCATTAATGTGACCTAAAACTGAGATGTGGTTTGGCTGTAAATTTCCAAAAATATTTATCAAGTTTCTCTCAGGAAATTTTGGTGACCAATCAAACTTATTATACATGAGATTCTTGGTTTGGTTGTCCTGTTGAAGCAGCATAAAATGACCATACCAATACGTATAACCAAGGACAGGGAAATTTGAAGGCAAGCAATTAAACTTTTGATGATTCCATGGAAAATATTTTACTTGTGTTCATGAGATATAATATTTGAGTATCTATTACTGCTAACTCATTGCCGGTATCACAAAATCAATCACAAGTGATATTTTCATTTTGTTGAATTCTCTGTACTGCTGATTGGACATATAAATACTCTGTTTATTATAAAAAGTGGGATGAGGACAGGAGTGTAATTTACCTTAGCTTCAATGTATAATCCTTACCGTTATCTTCTGTGATTACAAGCAATTTTAAAACTGTTAATGGTTAGCGTTGTTTCTTAAATTTAGAAACAATAATATTATGTTTCTTCAAATTGATGCTGCTGATTGTCATTTTCACATCCCAGAAACAAAAATTATGTGCTTCACCATAGCCTTATGGAAGAAATTCAAGTTCCTCTCTCCTTATTTTTCAAGTTCAGTGCCCACTGATAACAAAATTTTCAAGATAATGATTAGCAAACTTTGGTTTGAGTAAGTTATGTTTTTTAATGACACCAACCCCTGAAAAAGAAATTTGTACTGAGAAACAAATAGTAGCAATATATTTTTCACTGATCAGCTAGTCCAGAAAGCAATAGGTAGAGGTGCTAACCCAAATATTCCAAGATAAAGGGAAGAAAACTCTACAATTTCCAGACTGTTTAGCAAAACTAGAAGAACACGTTTTCCAAACTGCACGAGAACTACTTCCCTCACGAGTCACCATGTGCCATGCTTGGTCTCGGTGGTTCTCTTCCTTCTACTCCTTGTTCAACTACCATATCTTCATTGGAACCAACACCCCGAACTCCACTAGACAACGATTCACCATTTTGTAGTAGTGATTCACCATTTGTACTGGTGATTCACCATGATTTTACAAGATAATATAATCTCGTGAGAGATTCGCCAAAAAATTATATATACATATTATATTATTAATAAAATCACATTCCATTTTTCCTATGCATCATGGGGATTCGCCCATTTATTATATATATAAATTTAGGGGGGTTCTTAAAATTTACCCTATATGTGATAGTTTCTACCCAAAAAAGAGTTTAGATTCAGGTTTTATTCGTTAAATCATTCCGTATTTTTAGATTTTGGTTTGGTTCATTAAATCATTTAGTATTTGTGATAGTTATTATGGGAAAATGAAAGAGGTCTAGTGCTTCAAAACAGTTGTACAAAAAACAACCAAAATTAGAAATTGTATCTGACTGTCCATTTTGTAGTCATCCAGGCAACGTGGAATGTGAAATGTGAGTTCTGATTCATGTTTTTCAGTTGATCCCAATTATTAATATTATATATATTAATATTCAATATGCTCTGATATATATAGTTGGCTCTAAATATGAAGTTTTCATGTGATAGGAATCGAAAGAAAATGATCAGAGGATGTGTGTAGCTGCCTACTCCATGACAATCACCCATGAGTTTTCATGTTATTAGGTCACACCATATCCATGTAAGACTTTCAAATTATAACTCTTACATGGATATGGGCTAACCAATAATGCTTTTTTACTTTCTTTTAATGTATTTTTCATATTTAAGCGAGGAAATTGATGTGTAAGTCTTGAGTGATCCAATGAAAACAAATTGTATCTAATAAATAAATAAAAAATTACATTGTTCACATGCTAAATTATTTACATTTTAATGATTGTATTTTATTTTATTTGCAGAGTTATCAACTAGTTAGATGAATGTGAAAAGGAAAAACAATTAGAGATATAAAGTTGAAATCCATATCTATGTGTTAATGTTTGTATATTATTTACTTATTTGAATCCATCTAATTGGAACTGGTATTGATAATTATGGTTTCTCATGTAATTGGAATCATGAATATTCTTATGTCATAATTTGATGATAATAGTAAGCATATTGTCTTAGTATCTTAATGGTATTGACATGGGTTTGTATGTTAGATAGAAAATTTATTTGATTTTATATATAAAATTTATTTATAATAATTATTATTATGAATTAATATTTTCTTGTGGTTCACTTGGGATAGGTGAAAGAAGCATCTGTAGAAACCCTAGGTTATGTGGCCTAAGGTTGTGACCTTGTGTTGCGTGCGGATCTCTGAATCTGAACTAGGAGATCATATTTGGCTGGATTTAACAATGGACCACGTATTCATGGTTTTCCTAGTCCTCGCATTGGTTTGATAGTGGAATACATTGCCTCGTTTCATTCGCAGATTATCTCTTTAGTTCAAGTAAGTTCCTTGGGTTTTTTGGGTTTTTTCTTCAGGCTGGTGACTCATCATGGCCATTTTGGCCTAGGACTCAAAACTATCTCAGGAGGTTGCGAATTTTAACAATCTGGTCAGAAATGGCCCAATTTTCAAAAGGCCCCTTCTTCAGAATTCGTTGAGAAGCTCGATGACATACCTAAAACTCTGATTTCGGCTCCACAAGCCCAATCGAGGGTCCTTAATCTAGTGGATCTGGGTTTGGTTGTCTAGTTCACTAATATGTGGCCTTCTCCTCGATCAGTCAGATGATGTATTGAGACTAATTGGAAACATAAAATGAAAGGGGAAGTGGTCTCTTCCTTTTTCAAAAAAGTTTTCTTCACCTTTTATTTTGAGCTCAAAGAGGATTGGGATCTTATATTCAAAATTGGATCATATTTCATGGGGCCACAGGGGCTTTATTTAGACATATGGAACCCTAACTTCAACCCAAATTGTGATATCCCTATGTAAGTTCCAGTATGGGTAAAGTCACCATACTTTCCTCTCCACTACTAGAATGACACCACCTTCAGGCTCATTGGAAAATCCCTTGGTAAATACATCGAATGTGTTGAACCTGGGAAAGGGTTTTTTTCTTATGCTCAAATTTATGTGGAAGTGGATCTGGATAAGGGACTTCCGGTAGCAATAAATGTATGCATGGATGATTATACGAACATATAGGAAGTATAATATGACCAAATCCCCTTCAAATGTTGGATCTGCCATGAATATGGACATCTTTCCAAAAATTGCACCAAAACCCCATCCAACCAACAAAATCAAGGAGATCAAGGGAATCAATGGCAGCAATCCAAAAGAAGAGGGGGCCCTAATAAAAAGTATCCCCCAAAACAAGGGAAGATTGTTTACCAGACTAAAGATACAAAAAATCCCAATAATACCAGTACCAATAAGGAAGGTGTTAGCCAATCTGAAAGTCACAAATAAGAAAAGAAAAAATATGAAGTGTTGGTGGATCTTAATGAAGAAGAAAGGACTTCTTAGAAATCTGTAGAGCCAAGCCTTCAAAAACATTCTTCTGATATCCCCGAGAAATTTCTTGAAGAGGAAAATAAAACCCCTGAAATATCTCAGAATGTCTTGGCAGATCTATCAGAGGAAGAGGAGGACATTTACCTCTCATAAAATGAAGCCAACGGTCCCTCTATTATGGCTATTTTAGTAGATTAAAAATCAAAAGCTGAAAAAAAAAAATATTTGGAAATGAAAAATAGATGCATAGGAAGGAAAAATAATAGGGAAATTCACACATCACAAACTGAGAAAGATAAAGATTTTGGGTATTAAAGCACCATACCTTTCCAATTAGTTGATCATGGTAAAAAAGAAGGAAAAAATGGTGTAGCGATAGGCCCCTCGAAAGGGGAAACTCAATCTAAAATTAAGTAATGAATACCATCTCCTGGAACTATAGGGCATCAGATCCAATAAGAGAATCACAGAAGGAAAAGCATTGATAATGAGAGAAAATCCAATGGTAGCTCTCTTCCAAGAGACAAAACTTGATGAGAAGGATGTGTCATCCAAGAATAATAAGATATGGAATAAGAGTTTCCAACTTGAGTTCAATTCTCTGGATGCTTCAAGATTTTTATGTACTATATGGGATCTAAAGCAAATGAAATCAATAAGCAACAAGAGAAAAAAACATTGGATTGTACTACTTTACTATTTTGGATCTAAATCATGTATGCACTATAGTAAATCTCTAATATTCCTATCCTTTTTCGTGAAAATCAAAACTGTTAGAAATACCTAATGGAGCTAAAAGATTCATCCTTTAGCATAAATTGCATCATCTACAGAGACTTTAATACGACCCTTCATCAAAAGGAAAAGAGGGCAGGAACGTTGTCATGGATTCCCACTAAGAATATATGGAGGACCCAATTATTTCCCTCCACCTAATTGACAATAAACCCTTTAAGATGTGATTCACTTGGAACAATAAGAGATTTGGACTAGGATACAATGCTCCTTGACTAGATAGATTTTTGGTTGTTGACAAATTAATTTCACTTAACCTCAAGCTCCAATATTTTATTCTTCCCTAAAATAGAACAAACCATTGACCAATCTTGTCGAAAATTAGTATGCCTCAAAATTATGGCCCAATACCCTTCAAAATTTCCACGCTCTAGATCCAATCTCTTGGTTTCTCAGATGTAGTAGCTGATTTTTGGGGTCAGTGGTTGAAGGTAGCCCAATTGGTATTTGGGAGACCAAAGTAAAAAGGCTCAGACAAGAAATCTGTTGATATTGCAACAAGATGATGAGCTTAGTGAAAAGAGTCGCCTTCACTAAGTGGGCCCACAGGCTATTTTTGGCGCAAAGTCTATTTTTAGACTATGTCTATTTTTAGACATGTCGATCATATTCTATGAGTTGCAGGATGCTATTTTTGGATGGTTGGTTAAGTTGGAAAAATAGATGGACTTATATTTTTATACATATTGGGCGGAATCTATTTTTAGATTGCCAGTCTAAAAATAGATATGTCGAATATTATTAGCTCTTAATAATATTTGGACTCTAAACATTATCTTATTCTCTTGGAGCACTTCAGTTAAGTGCACAAATGTGGCACAGGAGCTGACAGAAGGAATTACGCTATTCCTGAGGGTTTAGTGGAGCTATTTCATGGAGACTTCAGTTAGAACTCATGTGACAAAGTTTGGTGGAGTTGTAGAAGTAGTTGGTGGAGTTGTGTTTAGTTTAACTCAGTTAGACATAGTTGATCTATTTGTATCTAGTCTAATTGATTGATACACTAGTGAGAGTGGTGTGAATTAATTATTAATTAATTCACTAAATATTAACTCATTAATCAACTAAATAATACATCAGTTAACTACAGTGCATGGACAGTTTCAATGGAGACCAGCGGAAAGATAGGTGAAAGAGCAAGTTGACTATCAGTTGTGACTATAGTGATGCATTGATTGCATCCAAAACTCAGTGGAGATGCCTATGAGGATTTCGCAGTGCAAGCCAAGGGGATTTGAGTTCATTCAGAGCCCTTCTTCAGCAGGGATTGCGTAGTAGAGGCAGGCTAGCAGGTGGCAAAGATCGGTGCATGGATTTGCAAGATCGGGCTTGATTAGTGTGTAGCGATTGTATTGTACTAAGAGCTTGATATGATCAGCTTTGTATGAGGATTGTTACAAGATCTCTATGACATATATTATATATAGATAGTTGGGGTTTTCAGCTTTAAGCTTTCCCGTTAAAACTATTAGCTCCCTATAATTTCAGCAGATTGGTAAGACCAAAAATGCAAGGAGAACACTTGAACCACTTTGGGATTCTAGGATCTAGCCCTCCTGAATCCAGAGAGGGATCTCTCCAATAAGTGCAAAGATTTATTTATCTTTAAAAGGTTTCCGAGTATGATATTAGGCTAGTTATTAAGAGCAAGGGTTTTTGTTTGTTTTGGATGGTTGAGCATGATTATTAGTTGAGTGGAAAGTCCTAAAATGAAAGAGTTTCAAAGGTGTGAAGTTGCAAGCAATCAGAACAAGATTTGGCTGATAAGATAGACATAACGTTGGTTTTTAGTCCATTAGGCTATGGAGTCATAAAATGGTTTAATTGTGCAACAATTTCAAGAGTGGTCCAAGGGGAAAGTCATCTATATCACAAGATATTTGAGATTAAATGATGGAATGGAAACAATAAAAGTGTTGAAGGGGTGGAAACAGACACTAATTTCAACTAGGATTTAACAGTCTGTCCAAACAAGAAAAGCCTTTTAAGTAACTGTTTAAAACTAACCAAGAATAGGGCTAACCATAGACTTCTTGGACAAGTTCGTATTAAAGCTAACTCAATAGACAAACAATCCAATAATCCACATAATTACCTTCAGAAAGGATGAAAACAAATAAGAAAAATAAATTGCTGCTTAAGATCAGATAAGATACTTTTAAATCTAGCCTGCTTTCAGCATACACTTAGGGAAACTTTCAGAATTACCTTTGGAGAAAGAAGCTAGAAAACATGGCACACCATCACTTTTCTAGTCTAACTTTACTAAGAAGATAATGAAAATAACATTCAAGAATGATGTTTAAAGTAAACAGTAGGACGAGGGAACGCCAGCTTTCCTAACTGCTTGAATCGTATTGAATCATTCTTAAATACACAATTTGGAAAAAAACATTGAGATAAAGCTTATCAATCAGAGAAGGGTACTGGAAACAGTAAATCCTAACTCTATGCTTGTTGTTCTTTATTAGAGAATAATGGACAAAATGGCATACATGAAAGCAAAACAATAACATAGAAAGAAGTACTTCACCAGTGATATAGACCAAGATCCCAAGAATCGGCTTGTATATTAATGTCAAACTAATTACATTCTTCAAGTCCAATGTTTTAGTTCAGAAATCATCTTCACTTCTCAGCCTAACTTATTAGATCACAAATAGAGCTTCAAGAGCCTTTGAACACTATTTACACATAGAAATTTTCAAGCACAAGCATATTTCAAAGTTCTGCAACCAACGTTGTTTCATCTTCTACAGAAGTATTTATAGAATAAATGAGGAGGTGGGATGGGATAAAAGATCTTCAAGGTTCAATTAATACAGGTAAATTCTTCTCGGCCTTTGAGGGGCTCGATGGAGAAGTTTACAGATATTTCATGTGTATTAATTGTTTTACATTAAGAATTAAGCTCGGTGGGGAGATTTTGTTGAATTTAAGGCTCTTAGTCATCTTGTAATAACTCTACTGATAGTTTATATTAGTTTCTTTGATTCATAATAACTATTCAGCTACATTGGGGGAAAATATCTTCTGTTCTGATCATCACTCGGCCTCTTTTGAATGCTTTTGAGGCTACAGGTGGCTTCTGGTTGATGAGAGGATTCAATTAGCCTCTGATGTGGCAGTGGAGGCATTTCGGATTGTTGAATTGATTTGTCCTTCTTTAATCACTATTAGATTTGCTTTAATTCTGTGTGTTAGGCTTAATCCGGCCCAATTCTATCTTATGTTCTTTAAACTGCGTTTAATTTAGTGGATTAGGCTTTTGATTGTTGATCTTAGACGTAATCCACCAAAACTGTGATTCATCCTTTAATTATTCAGTTCTGTTGTGGCTGGGTCTTCGACACTGATACTCTTTGCTTGATTTTAAATTTTATTGTGTCTTGTTGATGTGCAGGTGTGCAGAGGGTTCTTATGGCATCAATGTTCATGATGCACTGATGAAATGTGATATGGAACCCCGTAGAATGATTTCTCTTTGATAAATGAAAGCCTGGAGGATCATCATCCTCGGCTTTTATTTTCTTTTAAATTATTTGAAAAACTATTATAACCTACACAAACAAATAAATATTTAAGAAATCCTGCATATTTTTTGGTTTAACTGCTTCAGAGGTTGCGGTTAGGTCACGGCCGTTGGATGAAAGCATCCAATGGCAGACATTTCTTTGCAAAGATTAAAAGGGAGGCAGTTGGAACCAAACGGTGAGAGATTAAATCTGGGTCGTAGATCTGTGTTGATCGACGGTCGAGATCAACCCAGGAAATACAATGTGAAGGGGTCACATATATTATGAAATGGCGGAAAATACAAAGAAATGGGGTTAAAAACCTCAATCAGCAGTGAAAAAGGCATGGAGGAAAAATGGGGTTTCGCGAATGATCCTGAACCGTTAGATTAGATAGGCCTCAGAGATCAACGGCTGTGTTTGATCATGAAATCACTTGGTGTATGGCAGAGGGCAATAGTTAAAATCTCAGTTTAAACATAGGTTATTGATCTGCAGAGATCAACGGCGGAAGAAGAACGCGATGTAATGCAGTGGAAACAGGGGAAAACAGTTTTGACTTGAGAAACTAGCAGTATCACGCAGAAAAAAGGTAGATGGGCGGTTTTATATTTTTGAACACGATATGCGTCAGAGGACGACACGTGGCTTTTAAAAACCACCTATATCACGTGATTTCTAAGAATTAACGTTAAGGCTTAAACCTGTGCGATATGGAGCATCTGTCGTTAGATCTGGGGTCTTAGATCTGACGGCTGTGGAGAGAGCGCGACAAAGGACATGTGCCCGGAAGATATGAGTGCGGCAGAGCATGAGTGGTTTCAATCTGAGCTATCAGATCAAAAAATGAACGGCGGAGATCAAATCTGGGTGGGTAGGACCCAAAGGAGTTGGGCCTATCACACTTATTATAAGTTTTTGGATGAAACAGATCAACGGTGGAGATTTGATCTGTAGGATGATGAGATAATATATAAGGCAGATAAAGGGTTAATATGGGTCGTTGATCTGCAGAGATCAACGGCTGAGATTTCCCCAAACAACATTACAAAGCGGGGTTCATGATTTTAACGAAGGTTGGGGGGTATAATCTAGACCGTCGGATCTTGACACATGGACGGCCCAGATGCAATCGGAGGTTTTCCATCGGCGGGGGCAAAAGAGGATGGGCACCAATGTGATTAATTGTGGGTCGTCAATCTGCAGATCAGATCAACAATGGAGGATGAATTGGAGGAGTTCTTAGCGGGGAAAAGGGGCTTTGGGAAGGAGTGATAAGGTCCGTCGGATCTGGAACTGGCGAGGGAGATCAACGGCAGAGAACTAATCGGGAGATCGCCAATTGGGGAGGGGGAATAAAACATTTAACGCACCCAATGAAATCTCCTGATGCAAGATTTCGCAGACCATTTGATCATTTCAGATCAACGGTGGAGATTGTTTTAAATCATGAACCAGCAGAACCCATTTTCACATATGAAAATCGAAATTTTGTGAATATACAAAGGATTTTTGGCGTCGGGGCGGATTATTTATAATTCTTAGTGCCCAATTGCAGGCCTTAGGGTATATGGAAAGAAGCAGAGGGATCGAGGGTATATGCATAAGAGAGCCAATCGGAATCGAGACGAAGGAGTGGGCTTTTCAAATGCGCCTAATCAAAAACTCTGATTCGAGACTTTATTGACCGTCGATCGGGGAAAATATCAACGATATTTTTCATTAAAAACATTGAACCGGCAAGTTTAATACAAAGCATAGGAAAGTGGGTTTTATGAATTTACCAAGGAAAAATATGATCGGGAAGGATTTATCCATCAGTTTAAGCACCCGATTGCGGGCTCTTGGGTTATATGAAGCGGCAAAGGGATTGGGGCTTATACAAAAGGGTCAATCACGTCAGGGGACTTAACAAAGAAAATAGACTTACGCGCATCAATTGTTTCGATGCGATAAGCACCTTTGGACTTAGCGCTTGGTTCCAGCACTAAGGCATGTGGTGGGGAAGTGGTTTAAGGTTTAGCCCAAAATGGGCTAAGGCCCATAGTTAAAAACTTTTTTTTATGAATTTTTCAAGGTTTTTCAATGGATTTGGGAGTTTCGTTAAGGTTCAGAAAGGATTTTCAAACCTTATAAAAGGGGTTTTATGAAGGGAAGAAGGGAATAAATGAAAAATAGAGGAATTGTATGAGGAAAAAGGTGATAAAAAGGAGGTTAATGATGAAGGGAAGGAGGAGTGAAAAATGATGAAAAATGGAGTTTTCAGTAGTCTTTTTCTTCAGGGAAAATAGCAGAATTTCAGAGTTTAAAATGGAAACAACAGTGAAGATTAACCAAAGGACATGATGTCTTCATAAGACTTCAAGAATTAACAATTTTTCAATGAAACTTTTTTCGTGAAGGCGTCAAAAATTATTTAGCCACCATTTTATATGACAAATTTTATAGGTGGCTAAAAAAAAAATTGTGTTCATATGTGTGAATTTTTATGGTTTCAATGTGTGCATGCAATTGATTTAATTTTCGCATGTGATGATAAATAGTAGAAGAGATTCTATATTGTGCATGAAGTTAAAATAGTGTGTGATCAGGAGAATCTTGGAGGTATAATGCATTAGTTATATAATTTTTACATGGTATCAGAGCTATATTGATCATTGCAGAAATTTCAATTATTGAAGCGGTTGAGTTTTTGTGCTGGTGGAATTTGAATTTGCAGCAGTGTTTTCTTGGTGTCGAAGTTGAGATCTCTTTCAACGGATTGCGATTGGAGTATGAACTTGAGGGCAGCTTGAATAATATTGCATGGAAGGATAGGATGGAGGTGGTGTTGGAGGATAACGGGTTGAAGGAGTTCATAGATGCAGAAATTCCAAAACCTGCTTCTAGTGATGCTGCCACACTTGACGCATGGAAAAAGAAGATAGCTAAATGTCGAAGGATTCTGTTGGAAGGTGTGAAGGATCACATAGTGTCCAGCCTTCATGGTAAAGCTTCTCCATTCTTGATGTGGAAAGCTTTGACAGACTTGTTCCAAAGCAAGAGCGACCAGAGGAATTTGGCGCTCAAAGATAAACTCAGGAAAATAAAAATGGAGAAAGGCAACAGTATACCCAAGTACCTCACAAAGTTTTTCCAGTGCAAGGATGACCTGGGAAGTGTGGAGGTTACTGTAGATGAAGAGGACTTGGTGAGCTTGGCTCTCCTTGGGCTTCCAAAGAGTTGGCATTCCTATGAGGACTCTGTCAATGGTCGAGAGAAACTGCCCGGATGGGAGCGACTTTGGTCGGATCTTGTGGAGGAGGAGATAAGGCGGAGTACCAGGGATGGATCTTCATTGAAGAATGAAGATGAAGAAAATTGTGCTTTGGATGCCAAAGCAAGGAAGGGGAAGGGAAAGAAAAATCCTTCTCAATCCAGTGTGAAAGGCAAGAAGCAGGACATGTCCAAGGTGAACTGCTTTCACTGTCACCAACACAGACATTACGCCACTAATTGTCCACAGAAGAAGAAAAATAAGCAGGTTGCTGGATCTCCAGCTGGACAGGCCTTAGCCTCGCAGTTTGAGCTTGAATTTTTGTTGATCGCATGCTTGGTCTCAAGTAGGATGGGATCAGTGTGGTTTCTTGACAGTGGTGCATCTTTCCATATGACCAGAGACAAAGATTTGTTTGATGATCTGGATGAGAAGGATATTGGAATGCACATCAAGATGGGCGATGATGGTATATACATTGCGACCAGTATCGAGACCATTTCGTTTGAGAGGGAGTCTATTAAATCCTTCATATTAAAGGATGTCATGCATGTTCCAGGATTGAAGAAGAATCTGATATCTGTGGCAATGTTGGAAGACAAGGGATATGATGTTGTCTTTAGCGAGGGAAAGGCTTTCCTGCACAGTAAGGCAACTGGTGAAACCCGAAGGATAGGGGTTCGAGTTAAGAACCTTTATTAGTTGCAGGTAGATGGTTTCACAACAATGGTAGGTAAAGCAGAAGGAGTGGTGAGCCGGGATGAGGGTGAACTGTGGCACAGGAGATTGGGCCACCTTCACCATGGAACTTTAAAAAATTTTGCAGCAGGTTTCTACTAGGCTTCCCAAGGGTACACTTACGCAGTAAGATCAGTGAAAGGGATATACTTTGGGAAAATTTGTGAAAGCCACCTTTCATGAGAAGGATAGTCCCGCCACGATGATCCTTGAGAGAATTCACACAAACATGTGTGGACCTTTCTCAGTAGCTTCGATAGCAAAGCATAGGTATTATGTGATCTTTGTTGATGATATTTCTCATAAGTGTTGGATCTTATTCATGCAGAAGAAGAGCGATACATACTCAAAGTTCTGTGAGTTCAAGGCACTAGTTGAGAAAGAATCAGGGAAGCAAGTGAAGGCTCTTAGGAGCGATGATGGTGGTGAATTCATCTCTGGTGAATTCAAAGACTTTTGCAGCGCAGAAGGAATTCGAAGAGAGCTCATAATGCCTCATAACCCACAGCAGAATGGGGTCGCGGAGTGAAAGAACAGAACGATCGTGGGTGCTGCACAGGCGATGTTGCATGATCAGGGCCTTCCCATACACTTGTGGGCTGAAGCATGCAACACTACAGTTTATGTGAAAAACTATTGTCCTCATAGAGTACTTGGCATGAGTACACCCGAAGAGGCGTTTTCTGGTAAGAAGGATGATATTTCTCATTTGAAAATTTTTGGCTCACCTGTTTACATTCATGTGACTAAGGATGTCAGGAAGAAGCTGGAGCCAACAGCAGAGGTTGGGATATTTTTTGGGTACACAGAAACACCCCACAACTATCGTGTGTATTTTCCAGACAGTCGGAAGACTGTTGTGCAATGAGATATTAAATTTCATGAGGAGAAAGCCATGAAGTTTTTGCTTGAGCGGGAGCCACACTTACATGCAGATGAGGAGATATTAGTTCTTAAAGATGAGTCTCAGGATGTGGATCAGCCACAAGAGGAGTTTCATGGAATGGAAGAAACCACTCATGCAGCGCCAAACATCAGAGGGCGGAAGCACACTACAGAAGCTGAGCAACTGAATCATGATGCAGTGCAGAATGTAGGAGCCCCTACATCACAGCGTAGATAAAGACAGTCACCTGGCCGATTTACTGGATACATGGCTCTGATGAGCAAGTGTATCGTGACAGAGCCATCCTCTTTCGAGGAAGCTGTGGAGGACCCTGCATGGGTAGATGCCATGGTGGAAGAGTATGATTCGATTGTCAGAAATAGTGCATGGGAGATTGTCCCAAGCCCGGAAAGGAAATCAATGGTAGGTTCGAGATGGATCTACAAAGTGAAGCAAGCAGCTGACAAGAGTGTAGAGAAGTAAAAGGCAAGATTTGTTGCCCGGGGCTTCTCACTGATTGAGGGGATCGACTATGAGGAAACCTTTGCACCTGTCACAAGGTATTCTTCCATACGAACCATCCTTGCTCTCTCAGCGCAGATGTGTTGGCACATTCATTAGATGGATGTGAAGAATGTGTTCCTCAATGGAGTCATTGAGGAGGAGGTGTACATAGAGTAGCCTGAAGGTTTCAAGATCTTCAGCAGCGAGTCGCATGTGTGCAGGCTCAAAAGAGCATTGTATGGGCTGAAACAAGCACCTCGTGCTAGGTACACACGGATAGACAGTTATTTCACCGGACTTGGATTCTCCAAGAGTGAGGCAGATCTGAACCTATACCAGATAGTGGTGGAGGGTAAGTTGTTGATCATTGTAATTTATGTAGATGATTTGATTTTGACGGGTGATGAACTGTTGATACACTCATGCAAGGCTGATTTTGCAAAGGAGTTCGAGATGAAGGACTTGGGCCTTCTTCATTATTTCCTGGGATTGGAAATTTGGCAATGCAGTGATGGATTGTTTGTGTCTCAAGGCAAGTATGCTCGAAAGATACTGGAGAAGTTCAACATGCAAGGCTGCAAGCCTATCAATACTCCTCTTCCTGGTGGTTGGAGGAAAGAGGATGCTACATCGGCAGAGGTAGTGGATGCCATTGTTTATCGACAGTTGGTTGGTTCGCTCATGTATCTAGTCAATACACGACCGGACATATTCTATGCTATTAACCATCTTTCACAAGCTATGGCTAAGCCTACCAAGCTCTTTTCGAGGGCAGGCAAGCATGTATTGAGATATCTCAGAGGCACATCGGGATATGGATTATGGTACAGACAGTCAGATGAGGTGAAGCTGCATGGCTTCACGGATGCAGATTGGGTAGGGAGCCCAAAAAACAGAAAGAGCACATCTGGAGGGATATTCAGTATCGGTTATACAGCAGTCTCTTGGTACAGCAGGCAACAGATATTCGTGGCACTTAGTTCAGTGGAGACCGAGTACATGGCATCAAGTTTGGCTACATGCGAGGCTATATGGATGAGGAAGATCCTGGTTGGATTGTTCGGTTCACACTTAGATCCTACTGTGATTTATTTTGATAATCAAAGTTGCATCAAACTCTCGGTTAATCAATTATTTCATGATAGATCTAAACACATTGACATCTGGTATCATCATATAAGAGATTGTGTGCATCGAAATATCATGTTACTTTCTTACATTCCCATGGAGGATTAAGATGCAGATATCTTGACGAAGGCACTCACCAGGAGAAAATTCGAATACCATGGAGACAGGATCGGGGTGGCAGATAATCCCTATCTTGTTGAGAGGGAGTGTTGAGATTGCAACAAGATGATGAACTTAGTGAAAAGAGTCACCTTCACTAAGTGGGCCCGCAGGATATTTTTGGCGCAAAGTCTATTTTTAGACATGTCGATCATATTCTATGAGTTGCGGGATGCTATTTGTGGATGGTTGGTCAAGTTGGAAAAATAGATGGACTTGTATTTTTAGACATATTGGGCGGAATCTATTTTTAGATTGCCAGTCTAAAAATAGATATGTCGAATATTATTAGCTCTTAATAATATTTGGACTCTAAACATTATCTTATTCTCTTGGAGCACTTCAGTTAAGTGCACAGATGTGGCACAGGAGCTGATAGAAGGAATTACACTATTCCTGAGGGTTCAGTGGAGCTATTGCATGGAGACTTCAGTTAGAACTCATGTGACAAAGTTTGGTGGAGTTGTGTTTAGTTTAACTTAGTTAGACATAGTTGAGCTAGTTGTATCTAGTCTAATTGATTGATACACTAGTGAGAGTGGTGTGAATTAATTATTAATTAATTCACTAAATATTAACTCAGTAATCAACTGAAGAATACATCAGTTGACTACAATGCATGGAAAGTTTCAGTGGAGACTAGTGGAGAGATAGGTGAAAGAGCAAGTTGACTATCAGTTGTGACTATAGTGATGCATTGATTGCATCCAACACTCAGTGGAGATGCCTATGAGGATTTCACAGTGCAAGCCAGGGGGATTCGAGTTCATTCAGAGCCCTTCTTCAGCAGAGATTGCACAGTAGAGGCAGGCTAGCAGGTGGCAAATATCGGTGCATGGATTTGCAAGATCGGGCTTGATTAGTGTGTAGCGATTGTATTGTACTAAGAGCTTGATATGATCAGCTTTGTATGAGGATTGTTACATGATCTCTATGACATATATTATATACAGATAGTTGGGATTTTCAGATTTAATCTTTCCCGCTAAAACTGTTAGCTCCCTGTAATTTCAGCTTATTGGTAAGACCAAAAATGCAAGGAGAACACTTGAACCACTTTGGGATTCTAGGATCTAGCCCTCCTGAATCCAGAGAGGGATCTCTCCAATAAGTGCAAAGATTCATTTATCTTTAAAAGGTTTTCGGGTATGATATTAGGCTAGTTAATAAGAGCAAGGATTTTTGTTTGTTTTGGATGGTTGAGCATGATTATCAATTGAGTGGAAAGTCCTAAAATGAAAGATTTTCAAAGGTGTGAAGTTGCAAGCAATCAGAACAAGATTTGGCTGATAAGATAGATATAACACTGGTTTTTATTCCATTGGGCTATGGAGTCATAAAAGGGTTTAATTACGCAACAATTTCAAGAGTGGTCCAAGGGGCAAGTCATCTATATCACAAGATCTTTGAGATTAAATGATGGAATGGAAACAATAAAAGTGTTGAAGGGGTGGAAACAGACACTAATTTCAACTAGGATTTAACAGTCTGTCCAAACAAGAAAATCCTTTTAAGTAACTATTTAAAACTAACCAAGGACAGGGCTAACCATAGACTTCTTGGACAAGTTCGTATTAAAGCTAACTCAATAGAAAAACAATCCAGTAATCCACATAATTACCTTTAGAAAGGATGAAAACAAATAAGAAAAACAAAGTGCAGCTTAAGATCAGATAATATACTTTTAAATCTAGCCTGCTTTCAGCATACACTTAGGGAAACTTTCAGAATTACGTTTGGAGAAAGAAGCTAGAAAACAGGGCACACCATCACTTTTCTAGTCTAACTTTACTAAGCAGATAATGAAAATAACATTCAAGAACGATGTTTAAAGTAAACAGTAGGACGAGGGAACGCCAGCATTCCTAACTGCTTGAATCATATTGAATCATTCTTAAATACAAAATTTGGAGGAAAACATTGAGATAAAGCTTATCAGTCAGAGAAGGGTACTGTAAACAGTAAATCCTAACTCTATGCTTATTGTTCTTTATCAGATAATAATAGACAAAATGGCATACATGAAAGGAAAACAATAACATAGAAAGAAGCACTTCACTAGTGATATAGACCAGGATCCCAAGAATCAGCTTGTATATTAATGTCAAACCAGTTACATTCTTCAAGTCTAATGTTTTGGTTCAGCAATCATCTTCACTTCTCAGCCTAACTTATTAGATCACAAACAGAGCTTCAAGAGCCTTTGAACACTATTTACACATAGAAAGTTTCGAGCACAAGTATATTTCAAAGTTTTGCAACCAACGTTGTTTCATCTTCTACAGAAGTATTTATAGAATAAATGAGGAGGTGGGATGGGATAAAATATCTTCAACGTTCAATTAATACAAATAAATGCTTCTCGGCCTTTGAGGGGCTCAATGGAGAATTTTACAAATATTTCCTGTGTATTAATTTTTTTACATTAAGAATTAAGCTCGGTGGGGAGATTTTGTTGACTTTAAGGCTCTTAGTCATCTTGTAATAACTCTGCTGATAGTTTATATTAGTTTCTTTGATTCGTAATAACTATTCAGCTGCATTGGGGGAAAATATCTTATGTTCTGATCATCACTCGGCCTCTTTTGAATGCTTTTGAGGCTATAGGTGGCTTCTGGTAGTTGAGAGGATTCAATTAGCCTCTGATGTGGCAGTGGAGGAATTTCGGATTGTTGAATTGCTTTGTCCTTCTTTAATCACTGTTATATTTGATTTAATTATGTGCGTTAGGCTTAATCCAGCCCAATTTTGTCTTCTATTCTTTAAACTGTGTTTAATTTAGTGGATTAGGCTTTTGATTGTCGATCTTAGCCATAATCCACCAAAACTATGATTCATCCTTAATTCTTCAGTTTTGTTGTGGGGTCTTCGACACTTATACGCTTTGCTTGATTTTAAATTTTACTATGTCTTGTTGATGTGCAGGTGCGCAGAGAGTTCTTATGGCATCAATGCTCATGATGCACTGACGAAACGTGGTATGGAACCCCGTAGAATGATTTCTCTTTTATAAATGAAAGCCTGGAGGATCATCATCCTCGGCTTTTATTTTCTTTTAAAATATTTGAAAACTATTATAACCTACAGAAACAAAGAAATATTTAAGAAATCCTACGTATTTTTTGGTTTAACTGCTTCAGAGGTTGCGGTTAGGTCGCGGTCGTTGGATGAAAGCATCCAACGGCAGAGATTGCTTTGCAAAGATTAAAAGGGAGGCGGTTGGAACCAAACGATGGGAGATTAAATCCGAGCCGTAGATCTGTGTTGATCAACGGTCGAGATCAACTTGGGAAATACAATGTGAAGGGGTCACATATATTATGAAATGGTGGAAAATAGAAAGAAATGGGGTTAAAAACCTTAATCAACAGTGAATAACGCATGGAGGAAAAATGGGGTTTCGCGAATGATCCTGAATCGTTAGATCAGATAGGCCTCAGAGATCAACGGCTGTAGTTGATCGTGAAATCCCTTGGTGTATGGTGGAGGGCGATAGTTAAAAGCTTAGTTTAGATCAACGGCGGAAGAAGAACGCGATGTAATGCAGTGGAAACAGGGGAAAACGGTTTTGGCTTGAGAAACCAGCAGTATTGTGCAGCAAAAAGGCGGATGGGCGGTTTTATATTTTTGAACGCGATATGCGTTAGAGGACGACACGTGGCTTTTAAAAACCACCTATATCACGTGATTTCTGAGAATTAACGTTCAGGCTTAAATCTGCGCGATATGGAGCGTCTTCCGTTAGATCTGGGGTCTTAAATCTGACGGCTGTGGAGAGAGCGCGACAAAGGACATGTGCCCAGGAGATACGAGTGGGGAAAAGCATGAGTGGTTTCAATCTGAGCCGTTAGATCAAACAATGAACGGCGGAGATCAAATCTGGGGCGGGTAGGACCCAAAGGATTTGGGCCTATCGCGCTTATTATGAGCCATTGGATGAAACGGATCAACGGTGGAGATTTGATCTATAGGATGATGAGGTAATATATAAGGTGGAGAAAGGGTTAATATGGGCTGTTGATATGCAGAGATAAATAGCTGAGATTTCCAAAAACAACATTACGAAGTGGGGTTCATGATTTTAATGAAGGTTGGGGGGTACAATCTGGACCATCAAATCTTGACACGTGGACAACCCAGATGCAATCGGAGGTTTGCGATCGGCGGGGGAAAAAGAGGATGGGCGCCGATGCGATTGATTGTGGGCCATCGATCTGCAGATTAGATTGACGATGGAGGATGAATCGGAGGAGTTCTCAACGGGGGAAAGGGGCTTTGGGAAGGAGTGATAAGGGCCGTCGGATCTGGAACTGGCGGGGGAGATCAATGGCGTAGAACTCATCGGGAGATTGCCAATCGAGGAGGGGGGAAAAAATATTTAACGCGCCCAATGAAATCTCCCGATGCGAGATTGCGCAGACCATTTGATCATTTCAGATCAACAGTGGAGATTGTTTTAAATCATGAACCGGCAGAACCCATTGTAACATATGAAAATCGGAATTTTGTGAATATACAAAGGATTTTTGGCTTCGGGGCAGATTATTTATAATTCTTAGCGCCTTATTGCAAGCCTTAGGGTATATGGAATGAAGTGGAGGGATCATTGGTTATCTGCATAAGAGAGCCAATCAGAATCGGGACGAAGGAGTGGGCTTTTCAAATGCACCTGATCAAAAACTCCGATTCGAGACTTTATTGACCGTCAATTGGGGAAAAGATCAACGGTCTTTTTCATTAAAAACATTGAACCGGCAAGTTTAATACATAACATAGGAAAGTGGTTTTTATGAATTTACAAAGGAAAAATATGATCGGGAAGGGTTTATTCATCAGTTTAAGCGCCCGATTGCGGGCTCTTGGGTTATATGAAGTAGCAAAGGGATCGAGGCTTATATAAAAGGGCCAATCGCATCGGGGGGCTTAACATAAAAAATAGACTTGCGCGCATCAATTGTTCCGATGCGATAAGCGCCTTTGGACTTAGTGCTTGGTTCTAGCGCTAGGGCATGTGGTGGGGAAGTGGTTTAGGGTTTAGCCCAAAAGGGGCTAAGGCCCATAGTTAAAAACTTATTTTTTATGAATTTTTCAAGGTTTTTCAATGAATTTGGGAGTTTCAGTAAGGTTCAAAAAGGATTTTCAAACCTTATAAAAGGAGTTTTATGAAGGGAAGAAGGGAGTAAATGAAAAATTGAGTAATTTTATGAGGAAAAAGGGGATAAAAAGGAGGTTAATGATGAAGGGAAGGAGGAGTGAAAAATGATGAAAAATGGAATTTTTCAGCAGTCCTTTTCTTCAGGGAAAACAACAGAATTTCAGAGTTTAAAATGGAAACAGCAGTGAAGATTAACCAAAGGACATGATGTCTTCATAAGACTTCAAGAATTAACAATTTTGCAATGAAACTTGTTTCTTGAAGGCTTCAAAAATGATCTAGCCACCATTTGATATGACAAATTTTATAGGTGGCTAACAGTGGCTCCACATGGGGATGGTGCCTTCTTGAAGGCATCAAGAACTTCAGACTTGTATTCTCTGGTGGGTTGATCAGTGCCTTATCCATTGAGCCTATTTTTTCTTCACTTGGATGATCTTATTTTGCTCTGAAAATATTAGTAGCCACGGAAGACAATGGAATAACATCAAACCAAGCTTTCTTCCTACCCAATCCTATTGATCTAACATTTCTTCTTCTTTCAGAGTGCACTTAGATTGGAAAACTCTTTTACAAACATTTTATTCTTTTGAAAGAAAAAAACTAATCTAAGTCTGCTTCTTATTTCTCCATGAACTCAGATTAAACAGTTGAGTCCATAATCTTCTCTACCTAATCTACTAATCTGTTAGGATTAAACAGTCTGACAGATTTTTATTCTCTAATTTTCTAAAACATAAATTTAAAAGCATGCAAGTCAGGATTGAACAGTCTAACTTGTTGTTGATATATAGCATAAAACAAGCTGCACATAGATATTATTTTGCAAAAAATTAAATCAAAACATTGAAGGCTTAAGATCTGAAAATTCAAAGCACGACCTTCTCTTTTCTTCAGCTCTGTTTCTGAGTTCATTCGAGTTGTTTTACATTCCTTTTTGGTTCAATTTTTTGGCTAATTAGAACCAGTTTACTTTTTTTTTGACTCAAAATTTTAAACAGATTGGAGTCATTCTTCTTTTGGAATCTTAGGTTCAGATTTTGAGCTTGTTTGAACCTTAATTTTCTATCCTAATATTCCTAACTGATAAGCCAAGATTAAGCTGTTTGGAAAATCTAATTCACTAACCTATCAGCAGTCAATTTAAAACTAATTAGTCATGATTGGGCTATATGACTAATTAGAAGTGTGTTTTCAGGAGTGGCATTTGAGCTTGCACACTTTCAGATTTGTTTCTCTTTTTTGGTATGGGGTTGTACCTTTATTGTTTTTACAATCTGCCCTCTTTTCTTTCTTTCACTGTTTTTGTATTTTTTATTTTTCTAACTTTGAATGCAATGATGGATGAAATATTTAGAATGAGAAAAAAGACAAAAAGGCTTAAAAAAATGATAGGATTAAGAGAAGTAATGTTTGAGCATCCTGCCATTGACGGGACCCCAAAACAGTTCAGCTCCATTCAACTCCTGCAAAAAATAAGCATTATTACCAGCAGCAGAATGAATGAGATAAGGGCCAAGCCATAAATTATCAAATATCTCATGCTTGCCCTTGTCTTCTCTCCTTGAATCCCACTTTAACACTTTGTCCCTAACATTGAAATTGCTAGCCTTTTTTCTTCTATCAAAAATATTTTTGATGCTTTCTTGCTTTTGTAATGCTTTGTTATAAACCTCCTCTCTGGTTTGCTAAAGATGAATAGTCTGATTAATCCTTCTGATCATGTCATTGTCTTCAGAATAAACCTCTTGAATCAACTTCATAACTGGTACACCAAGGCTAGTTGGAAAAATTGCATCTGTACCATACACAAGCTGGTAGGGTGACATCCCAATAGATTTCTTCAATGTTAATATGTCAGCCCATAGTGCATGAACTAGCTTTGTGTGCCAAGACTTCTTATTTTCCTCCAGTAACTTCTTGATTATGTTTACCAAACTCTTGTTTGAGGATTCTGCTAGCCCATTACCTTGAGGGTAATAAGGAGTGGAATGACCCAATGTAATCTGATATTTGTGACAGAATTCAACCATATTCTTGGATCCAAATGTTGTTGCATTATCAGTGATTATCTTCTTAGGACAGCCAAATCTAGAGAGGATATGAGTCTCCATGAATTTTATGATGACTGAGTCATTGGCTTGCCTAGAAGGGATGGCTTCTATCCACTTGGTGAAGTAATCTGTTGCAGTGAGAATCCATCTATGTTGGGAAGATGAAGGTGGATGGATTTCTCCTATGAAGTCAAGTCCCCACTGTTGAAAATGAGCTTCAACAGTGATTGGATGCAGAGGTAAGGGCAACAACTTTCTTTTGCCTTCAAAAAGTTGGCATTTATGACAGGCAATTATCATCTTGTGTACATCAAGAAAGAGAGTGGGCCAATAGTAACTAGCCCTTAGGATTTTTTTGGCTGTTGTCTTCCAGTAGAGATGACCTCCACACTCTCCTTCATGGAACTCATGCTTAACCTTCTCTGCATCATTCTTAGGAAAACATTTAAGCAATATCCCGCTTGCATTTTTCCAATAAAGACATTTATCTATAATGCAGTAGTTTACAGCTTTTAACTTTAAAAACCTTGCCTTTGTTTTTGATAAACCAGGAGGTGTATTCAAATTAAGCAAAACATATAGAATATCATCATACCAAGAGGAATTCATAAAATGTTCTTCAACACTGGGAGTTGAGAATTCTTCTTGTTCATCTAAAGCATTTATCATATTAATATCAAGAACTTCAAAATTGGATTCAGCCATTAATCTAGCTAGACCTTGGCCTTTAATGAGTTTAGTGGGCTGTGATTTCTAAATCATATTCAAGTATCACAGCTATCCACTTACCTCTCTTACCATCTAGGTCCTGCGTTAGAATGTCTTTCACAACTGAATTTTGGACAAAGACAATGATGTGGGAGTGCAGAATGTATACTCTGAAATCCTTTAAAGCTTTGACCAAAGCAAAAGCTTGCTTTTCCATAATGTTATACTTCAAAGGAGCATCTCTCAATGCCTTGCTAAAGAATGCAATAGGCTGCTCTTGTCCCTGTGGATTTTTCTGCAATAGGACATCAGCTATTGTATGTTCTGATGCAAATGAAAAAATATAAAAATCTTTTGAAAAATCGGGACTTATTAGAACTGGTGTTTTGGTTAACGCTTGTTTCACCAGCTCAAAGGCCTTCTTTGCTTCTAAGGTCCATTTAATCCCTTGCTCCTTTTTCAACATGTTTGTAATGTTTCTAAGGAGCTCAGCCAAGTTGGGTATGAACCTTCTCAAGAAATGAATCTTTCCAATGAAAGATTGTAGTTCCTTGATTTTTTGAGGATGAGATATTTACAATATGGCCTCAATCCTCTTTGGGTCTATCTTAATACCCTCTTCTGAAATAATGTGCCTAAGAAGTTTACCTTCTTGGAGACCGAATAGTGTTTTCTTTGGGTTTAAAGATATCCCAAACTTTTTGCATTTCTCGAAGACTATTCTCAAGTGTTCTAAGTGCTCTTCATTTGTCTTTGAAAAAACAGTGACATCATCAAGATAAATAATGATGAAGTAACCTAATTCTTCCAAGAATGCTATGTCCATGGCTCTCTGAAAAGTAGCACCAGCATTCATTAAACCAAAGGGCATTTTCACATACATGAAAATGCCCCAAGGTGTAGTAAAAGTTGTCTTTAATTAATCATCAGGATGAACTAAAATATGATTGTATCCTGAGTAGCCATCAAGCAAAGAAATTCTTTTAGAACCAACTACCCTTTGTAAAATATGGTCCATCTTGGGTAAAGGGTAGTTGTCCTTCAATGAAGCTTTGTTTAAGTCTCTAAAGTCTATACAAAGCCTAATCTCTCCTATTTTCTTCCTAACTGACACCAGATTAGACACCCATTCAGAATATCTAATAGGGATAATAATACCAGCTTCATACATTTTCTTGATTTCCTTCTCAATCAAAGGAAACTAAACAGGGTTAATTCTGCGCAGCTTTTGTTTAAATGGTTTTTGGTTTTCCTTGAGAGGAATTTTGTGCTGAATTATTTCAGTGTCATAGGATTTTAGATCCTCATAACTCCACGCAAAAACATCTAGAAAATTATTTAAACAGCTCTATGTATTTGAGTTTGATGTGAGTTGGTAAAGTCTTAGGCAGTTTGATCATCATTGGTTTTAGTTCACTGCCTATATTACACTCTTCAACTTCAGTCTCTACAGGCTCCAATTTTGGACTTTTGGCCACATCGTTGAACTCAAACAACTCTTCTAAAGGGGCCAGACCTTTTGGCAAACTCTGATTGTTAGACTGCAGAGTTTCTAAGTCCTTTTTTTCTAACTCTGCAATCATTTATGTTTTATTTTAAAGTTTTTTAGACAACAAATTTACATTAGCTATCTCAGGAGACTTTTCTTCTTCATCAAGACAATTTTCTTCACTAGGGCAGTCTATTTCATAGTCTGAATCCGAACTAGGTAGTTCGAATTCATTTCTGAACTGCATGAAGTCTTCTATTTGTTTGTCTCCATCAAACACTTACCAATATTTCTCGTTATCAGGAACAGTTGGTCTGAATTTAATCTGACTTGTACATTTTTTGGTTTCATATGGCGTTAAGCATGTTCTAGGAGCAAAATCTAAATTGTGGGCCATGATATTCCTTTTTCTTGGGAAAAAAATCAATTGGGATTCCTCAAAAATTTTCAGTAAATCCACGACGTCGTTTCGATAGGCTCTAAGTCTGGGGTGATTAGCAATGTATTCCCTGTTTACTTGCCTAATGATTAACTCTGAATCCCCGTGCACTTTTATTCTTTTGGCACCTAATTTCTTCAACAAATGTAAGCCTAAAAGAAGGTATTCGTATTCCGCTATGTTATTCAAACGCTCAAAGTTTAATCTATAGGAATGGCCTTCTATGTGATTATTTTCAATGTTGCGTATCCAAACCCCTGCACCAGCATTGCTCCTAGTGCAGGACCCATCGAAGTTCATACTCCACAGAGGACTAGTCTTGGGTTCATTAGTTTGACTATCATCCTCTTCAACTAGCGTGCTTTCGAATTGTTCTTGAGTATCAGCACTCTATTGAATTTGTTTTAATTCCTCAGGTTTTGAATTGTGTTGAGGACTATTTTCTTGACTGTCAAGGTTTAAAATCAATGGATACATGATTTTTATCTCAAGACCTGTGTTTGGTTTGCTGGAGTTTTCGGGTTCAGCAAACTATTTTGACACTTATGTGTTGTCTTTCTCCTCCTCTCTATTGGCCATTAACTCAGTCAAGGTCACTTGTTCACTGAAGGTTTCATCGTTAAAAAGGATAAATGAATCAAGGCCCATGTTTACAAAATATAGAGGACCAAATAGGACCAAATATCTTGTTCCCTCTTGATATCTTCCTTCAATCTTAGGACCAAATATGAGCTCTGGTTGGTCATCATTAAGATTGACAGTGTCATTATTCTCTTCTATGTTAAAAGCCTTTAAAATTTGAGATCTATATACATTTTGGGCAGCTAAATCAGTGAGGGGAACGGAGATTTTTATTCTGGAAATTTCCTGCTCCAAACTAAAAGGCATCTGATTCTTTGAAGTGCTTGTTTCAGCCTCATTAATTGCCACTATGTTAGCAAAATCGGTTTGTTGATTTGCTCTATTTACATTTGTCAAAATTGTTTTAATAGGAGTATTAGCTGAGATGCTAACACTACTAAGGTCTGCACTCTATTTTGCATTATTTTGAGTGCCTTTCTCTTTACCTTTATCAAAATTTCCAGCCACTATTTTGTCCTTCTGTTTTACAATTATGGGTTTATTTACAGTGCTGTTTTGTGAAGATTTTTCAGAGGTTTTGGTTTTGGGAGTTTCTTGACTGGTTTTACTTCTAAGGTCATATTCTTTTTGAGATTCTATGATAACATTTTCCATGCCTTGATAATAACTTTCATCCTCATCTCTTTTGTCATCATAGGGTGTGTATAGACCTTGTTTTCTATCATAATGAACTTCAAAGTCATCATTATTTACTCCCAAAATGTTGATATCATCTTCCTCTGTTTGTTCTAAAGTTTATTCAGCCTCACTTACATATTTTTGATGAAAAGGAGGGGTGATCTGTTGATCATCCTCCCTTGGTCTGTTTTGAGGCTGATTTCTCCTAAAATTCTGATTCTGGTTTTGATTTCTATTTTGAGGAGCAGTTTGGTTTTGACTTGCTTGTGCTCTCTCAAGTATGCTCATCTTTTTCATCATCTCCTCCATCATTCTCTCCATATTTGAGCTAGATGTAGAAGGTGTAGATTCCTCTCTAAAGGACACTTTCTTCTCATTCTTCATTCTTGCTCTTTTCTCCATTAAATTAACTTCCACTGCAAGCGCTCCCTTTTGCATATCTTCAAGGGTTAAATGATCTCTCTCTCTCAACTGATAGGCCATCTCACGATCAAATCATTCAGGAAACTTGTTTAACACTGAGCCTTGTGAAGGTTTCAGATCTGGGGGAAGTGCATTATACACACTGTTAAATCTAGTGCAGTAAGCTTGTACACTTTCCCCAGTGTTTCTGTGGAGAATTTTATAATCAGAAATTATTTGAAGAGGATTTTTCCGTACTTCCCATTTGTTTAAGAATGTCTGATGGAAGGATTGGAGATCATTAATACTGTGAGGGGTTAAGCCCTTGAACCATTTTCTTACTTCTCCCCCTAAATTCTAAGCAAATAGTCTAAGTTTGACAGATTCATCATCAATTTCATTTCTGTCAAAGTAGTCATTCATCTTATCCACATGTTGTGAAGCAGTAGTAGTATTACTGGCATCATACAATGGTATTTTGGACTGATATTCTTGTGGAAGATTGACTAATGGTAAAGGAAGGACCAACGGGGCATACCATGTTACGATGATAGGAGGTGGAGGTGGATTTACAAGAGGTGGATTAACAAGAGGAAAAGTGGGTTGGAGTGGAGTGGTTTGGACAGTGGATGTATGAGGAACATCTGTGGATGGACCAGGAATAGATTGTTGAGCCGATCTTGGTTGAGAGACACCTAAATTGTAGAGGAAATGTAAATAAGGTGGTGTTGTTTCTCTACTACCAAGATGTTCACTCGTTTATGGAGATGAAAGTGAAGACTCCGAATCTATCTGATCTAAATCATCAAGTGACCGAGTTCTAAATGATTTCTTAAGTCAACTTGTGATTGTTGTAGAGCTGCAAGGTTTTCAGGAACAGAATTAGCTCTCAAGGGTGATCTGAAAACAGTTGAAAATTTAATCTTACGAGACTTCCTAAGGATACTTTCAGGGTTATCAACTATCTCAGGTGGGTTTGGGTCAGGGTAGGCTCTAGTATGAATCTTTCTAGGAGCCACTATGTTGTATTTTTCGGACCCAAGTAAACAAGAAAAGTTTAACCAGATATGACAGTCTTTAAGAGGTTAACTGATCTATAAAGCAAGAAAAATTTAATCCTAAAGCCTTATAACTGGTTTATATGATGTTATGATGATAATAAGTCTTCCCAGTGGAGTCTTAAGGTTTGTTTAGGATTGTGGAGTCGCCAGGTGGAAATTTTTAGCTCTTTTGGAGGTAAAAGGTTTAATGGTCCACCACCATGTTTATTGAATACCAATCTGAAATATTTTTGGGTTTTTCTAAGTTTTTTTGGTCCTATGGGTTCTAAGAGTGTCCTAAATTTGTTTCAAAACTTAGCTATGGTTATGAGACAGAGACAGTTTACTCTTATGGCTAAGCTAGCTGATCATTCAAGGTTTGATAAGCTCTTATGAGAATCCTAAGGTTTCCTTAGATTGTCACTGATTCAAACAAGTTTTATCATTATTACCATTGCTGGGTAGTGCTTTAAGAGGGATGCTTTTACTCACTGCATAATTTTCTTGAATTTAGGATTTTCCTGAGTCCTAAGGTGTACTTAAACTGTCATTTAACTTAGAAGTTCCCTAGTGGAGTTGCCAGAAATGTTAGCTCCCTATAATTTCAGCAGATTGGTAAGACCAAAAATGCAGGGAGAACACTTGAACCACTTTGGGATTCTAGGATATAGCCCTCCTGAATCCAGAGAGGGATCTCTCCAATAAGTGCAAAGATTGATTTATCTTTAAAGGTTTTCGGGTATGATATTAGGCTAGTTATTAAGAGCAAGGGTTTTTGTTTGTTTTGGATGGTTGAGCATGATTATTAGTTGAGTGGAAAGTCCTAAAATGAAAGAGTTTCAAAGGTGTGAAGTTGCAAGCAATCAGTGTTGGAAAAATACTGAGAGGGGGGGTGAATCAGTATTTTATTGCAGATAATAAAACTTTTTAATTTTCCTTTCTAAAAACCCATACGCGACTTTTATGAAACCAACTAGCGTATATACGCGGAATTCCTTTACAAAACTCGCGTATGCACAGAGATCTACTTATGCATTCAATTCTTAACTCAGATCATTGCATTATTCATTTATCAGATATTTCAGGAAACAGTAAACAGGTGCAGAAAGAACAGAATAATCATCACACATAGGCAACACACATGAACACCGGGATTTTTAGGTGGAAACCCAATTCGGGAGAAAACCACCCCTGTCGTCGTCTCAGTCTTCAATATTTTATTATAAGGAAAAACTTCTTACAATCATGTACTGGTGCAGACTTATACCAGCACGCAGGCACCCACCTGTAGAAGGCTACAACCTCCTCACGTTTACCAGCCTCACCTGGAAGGGAGCTTCAACCCCCTGCTCTCGTTTACCAGCCTCACCTGGAAGGGAGCTATGACCCCCTGATATTAGCACCAGCCTCTGCTGATAGAAAGCTTCTATTATCAAACTGAAGGCTTCAACCCTCAGATCCACTGCAGACCACTTTTCATCAATTTTCAAACTGGATCAAAACAGCTCCAACACAACCCTTCACTTATCAACAAACATACTTTGCCCAATGCTTCCAAACTGAACAGTGAAACCACTGTAATCAGTATATCAAATATTACCCAGACTTCAGAATAAATATGCAGAAACACATTCAACCTTGAGCAACCATTAGTTCAGATATCATACGCGCTTTTCTTTAGACGGATCCGCGTATATACACGCTTTCAATGAAGCCAACCCGCGTATACATTCGTGCAATTATTCAAAAAAACCCTAACAGGTCATACGCGCCTTTATTGAAATATATCTGCGTATACACGCGCCTTCCGTGAAGCGAACCTGCGTATATATCTATAAAAGATAAACTTTGCAGAGCAGACCAGATCTATGAACTTACCCAAATTTCTTCAACTTCTTCAACATATTTTCGTCAGGTCTTTATCACTTCTTTTCAGATCATCCAAGAGATTCACCATTTCAATATCTAGAGATCTTGAACCTTCATTATGTTCATAGATGCATCATAGAATCAGATCTATCAATTAAGAGCAGAGTTCAACCATGCAGATATACTTCAAAAGTGAAGTATTCATTAAAGCCCAGACACATGCACACCCTTTGCACAATGAAATTCTTCTCCTTATATAGATTTAGCCTTTTTCAATACCATGAGTCAAAACCACATTACTTCCGATGGTATTCCTGGACGGGACCACATAGACAACCCAGTGCTCAATACAATGGGTCAATACCATGGTAATGCCCCTTGGTATTCTAATTTTGGAGTGCAAAAGCCCATACGCGACTTGGCACGTACTTTTCGGCGTACATACGCGACTTCCCTTAAGCAAACCCGTGTATGCCTTGTGACATACATTTTTCATCATTCCTTTCATCATTACATCTGAGTTGCTCTGTAGGCACATCATATCACATATTTACATATTTACCAAGTCCATCAAGTCAGGAATAACTTCATCAAGTAGGTTTCCATCCTCTTCATCAAGTGGGTTGCCATCAAGGACAACACATTGCATCATATTGCCAACAATCTCCCCCTTTGGACTTGATGGCAAACCACGATGGTGTTTGATCACCACAACAGAGTCTCCCCTTATTCAAACACCAAACACCATGTCTCTCCCCCTTTTACATCAAGGGAAAAGGGCGGATCAAAACCATCGCAAAGTAATTCTCCTTCATCAAAGCGCTATAGATCTGAAGTGCACTGAAGTTACCATGCTCCCCCTGAATTCATGCTGAAAGTTCAAACATATTTGTCAATGGAGTACATGACTCTATGACCTTCCTATGACCAAGGACTCATACTTACATCAAAGATCCAACCAAGTGGATTTACATATGAGATGCAAATACCCAACCAAGAGGGTTTACACATTTTGACTCAAGTCCTTTCATGACTGAATATTACAAATTTACATCATAGGTCTCATCCATGACCTTTTCAAAAATGTGATCTTTTATGACCAATACCAAAAATATTTCAAGAGAGAGATCATATTACAGAACCAACATAATGCCAACATTGGATTATACTCAGCAAGGCTAATGCTCCCCCTGAAAATGTGCATCCAAGCATCTTTTCTATATGACTAAGGCTCCCCCTTTGCTTATGCATCCTAAACACTTTCAACAACAAATCATCAAGGCATCTTCACCCAAAATCAGAGAATGAAACAGAATATAAGAGATGAAATACCAACAGTGACTCCAAACAGCATCAGAAATACCAATCAGCACTGCAGCTGAGCTGAATAATGCTGACCCCAAACAAAAAAATGCCAGCAACCAACCATACACGGCTTTATGTGATTAAACTAGCGTATATACGCGACTGTCTTTCATGAAACCTGCGTATACAATTTAATCTTCTGAATTTAATCAGATCTGATCTTCTGAGAGGCAGAGACAACACCCAACTTCTGTCTAAGATATTCGAACGCTTCCCTGGGCAGAGGTTTGGTAAATATATCAGCAATTTTTTCTTTGGAGGGAACATACTCCAACTTCACCTTTTGTTCAAGCACTTGTTCACGTAAGAAGTGATACTTGATGGGAATTTGCTTGGTATTTGAATGCATAACTAGATTCTTTGAGATACTGATGGCACTTGTATTATCACACATAATGGAGATTGAAGATGTACATTTGATTTGAAAATCTTGTAAGGTTTGCATCATCCAAAGGAGTTGTGTGCAACAAGACGCGGCAGCCACATATTTTGCTTCTGCTATAGATAATGCAATAGAACTTTGCTTCTTACTGAACCAAGATACCAACCGAGGCCCCATATAGAATGCACCACCACTAGTGCTTTTCCGATCATCAACATTTCCAGCCCAATCTGCATCAGTGTAAGCATGAAGAGTAAGATCAGCATTCTTTGGATACCATAGTCCAAAGTCTTGAGTTCCTTGTAGATATTTGAATATTCTCTTGACAGCCTGAAGATGAGACTCTTTTGGATTGGCTTGGAATCGTCCAACAATCCCGACTGCATGCATAATGTCCGGTCTAGTTCCAGTGAGATAGAGTAGACTTCCTATCATTGATCTGTATTCTGGTTGATTTACCGTGGGAGAATCATCATGATAACTGAGATTACATCCAGTTATCATTTGTGTACTTACAGGTTTGCATTCTTCCATACCATACTTCTTCAGAATTTTCTTAAGATATTTTTCTTGTGATAAGAATATACCATCTGCAGTTTGATGCACTTGCAATCCAAGAAAGAATGTTAGTTCTCCAAGTAAGGACATTTCAAATTCTTTCTGCATGATAGAAGCAAATTTTTGACTCATAGATTCTTCATTACTCCCAAAAATGATATCATCAACATATACAACTACAATTAATAGTTTATCATTTTCAATTTTTGTGTATAAGTTTCTATCAGCAGACCCCTTTGAAAAACCTTGTTGATGAAGATATTTGTCAAGGCGATAATACCATGCCCTTGGAGCTTGTTTGAGACCATATAGAGCCTTTTTAAGTCTACAAACAAGATTTTTATTATTTCCCAAAATGAATCCTTCTGGTTGTTCTATATAAACTTCTTCTTCTAGATCACCATTGAGAAATGTAGATTTAACATCCATTTGATAAACTTCGATCTGTTGAAAACTTGAAAAAGCCAAAAACATCCTTATGGCTTCAAGTCTAGCTACAGGAGCAAAAGTTTCTTCAAAGTCTATTCCTTCTTGTTGAGTATACCCTTGCAAACCAATCTAGCTTTGTTTCTTATAAAATCCCCATTCTCATTTAACTTGTTCTTGAATATCCATTTAGTTCCAATGACATTTTTATCATGTGGTCTTGGTACCAATTCCCAAGTGTCATTCTTTTCAATTTGGTCAAGCTCTTCATTCATGGCTTGAATCCAACATTCATCTTTGCTAGCTTGATTGACATTGTGTGGTTCAATTGTGGATAGAAATTCCAGATAGCTAGAAGATCCCACAAGAGTCCTCCTTGTTTGTACACCTGATTCCTTGTTTCCCAAAATTTGAGATTCAGGATGATTCTTTTGAACATATCTGGATGGAGCTTTTTCAGATAAATCATCTTCTGGTTCTTCATGGGATCCATTGTCTATATCATTTCTATTTGATGCAGAAGGACAAAAGTCACCATCATCTTCATCTGTTGTGTGTTTTTCTTCTTTAGGAGCTGCAGGAAACTCATCAATAACAACATCAATACATTCAACAATCTTTTGAAGCCTTTTATTGTAACATTTGTATGCTCTGCTTGTAGATGAGTAACCAAGAAATATTCCTTCATCTGATCTGGGTTCAAACTTTCCAAGCTTTTCATCATTATTTTTGATAAAGCATTTACTTCCAAAAACTCTAAAATGCTTCACAGAAGGAGGATTACCATACCATAGTTCATACGGAGTTTTATCACTATTTACCCGAACATGTGCCTTGTTAAGAATATTTGCTGCTGTGTGAGTTGCTTCTCCCCAAAAAGTGTCAAGTGTTCCGAAATCATCAAGCATGGCTCTAGCCATTTGTTGAATTGTTCATTCATTCTTTCTGCTACGCCATTTTTTTGTGGAGTGCCTGCTACATAAAACTGTCTTTTTATGCCATGTTGTTCACAAAAATCAAAGAATTCATTTGATGTATATTCTCCTCCTCGATCAAATCTAAGACACTTGATTTTTAGATCTAATTCATTTTCCACCCGTGCTTTGAAGATCTGAAAATTTTCAAATGCTTCATCTTTGTGTTTGATCAACCCAATCCAACACATTCTAGAGAAATCATCAATAAATAAGATATAGTATTCTTCCCCACGTGGGGACTTTTTCCTCATAGGTCCACATATGTCAGTATGAATGAGTTCAAGAGGCCTACTTGATGATCCTTCCTTGGCTTTAAATTGTACTCTGGTTTTCTTACCGAATTGACAGGATTTGCATATGGTACTTTCAGGCAGAGTAATATTGGGAAGACCACGGACAGCATTAAGTCTGCTAGATTTGTTGATTTGAGAGAAGCTTAGATGCCCCAACCTTCTATGCCATAGCCAATTTTCTAAAGATTTACTCATGTAACATTGTTCTTTGCAATTCTTCAATACATACAGGTTTTTTGGAGTTCTTTTTCCTTTTATAATTGTTTTACATGTATCAAGATCACGAACCACACATTCTTTTGAACTAAAGACAACTTCAGTTCCTTGATCACACATTTGACTTACGCTTAACAGGTTATGCCTTAATCCATCCACATACATGACATCATTAGCCTTCACCTTTTCTTTTAAAAACACAGACCCTTTTCCTTTAATTACAGCAGGAGAATCATTTCCAAAAGTAACTTTCTTTTCCTTTTCTAGAGCACTATATGCACGAAGTTTGTGTTTATCACCTGTCATGTGTCTTGAGCATCCGCTATCAATGTACCATTGATTTTCTTCACCTTCCGAAAATAACGCTATGCCACAATTTTCAACCTGTGGTTCCTTCTTTTTCCATATTTTGGATTTTGAGGGAAGATGCTCTCTTGGCTGCATTTTGCTCCTGCACTCAGAATCTTCATGGCCAAAGTTATTGCAATAAGCACATTCTACTTCATTTAGAAGAGGAGAAACGTTTTTATAGGTATTCTTCTTTGTTTCAGCATCAATCCTTTTCTTTCTTGCTTCTCTTGTCATGATGGTTTTATATGAAACACATTGAGCAGCTTTATGACCAAAATTGTGACATGAGAAACATTGTCCATTGAAGAAGAAATTTCTGCGATCATGAAATCTTCTATTTGAATTTACCTGTTGATTGGTGCCCTTTTGAAAGATATTCCTGTTAGTGTTCCTTGTATTAGGATGATCATGCTTTACCTATAAAGATTCTTTATTCCCTGGCTGAGTGGCAGAATTTTGTAAACCAGTTGTAGCTGCTTTTAGATAATTTGGTGCTGAAGCTTGAGAGGACTCTCTAGTGTATCCAAGACCTGTCTTTATAAGAGGAGAACGTTGAACCTTGATAATCTCATCTAAGGTTTCAGATCCTTTAGCAAATCTAAAATTCAGAGTCTTTACTTTCTCAAATTATTTTCTTACACTCATCACTTCACATTCTAATTTCTCATTGTGTTTCTTTGCTTCTTCAACCTGCTTTTCCAGAGTCTCGATGGTTATTTTTCTTTCTTCTAAGAGAATTTTATATTCTTCTAAGCGTCTTTTGAGTTGGTTGTTTTCTTCAAGGAAATCATTGTCCTCTAGAGCATCCACAAAAGTATCATTTTCTTCTTTAGATTCAAATTCCATGAGAAGTCTAAGATCTTGTTCACATTCTTCCTCACTATCAGATACTCCATCACTGTCATCATGAGTATAGTAACTTCTTCTAGTGCTAGACCGGTTCTTATTTCTAGCTACTTCCTTTCCTTTTGCAGGTGTCTCTTTGTAAGGACACTTAGCAGCATAATGACCAACTCTTCCACAATTAAAACATTTGAAAGGAAGCTTACCTCTAAACCGTCCTATACCAAGTTGAAGTTTCTTTACAAAATTTGCCTCATCTTCTTCCGAAATATATCCTGATCCTTCTGCTTCTTGTACTTCTTTCCCTTTTGTAGAAGCTCTAAAAACAGCTTCTTTGACTTCAGATGGTCCTCCTCTTCTCATTTCATATGCAGTCAGTATGCCATGAAGTTGCACCACGGAAAGATTTTGAATATCCTGTTTTTCTTCAAGGGCAGAAACTTTTGATTCAAATTTTTCCGTTAGCGATCGTAAAATTTTCTCAACCAAAGTAGTGTCGGATATTGTTTCACCCAGATTTCTCATACGATTTACAACATCATCAATACATAAAAATAAACTGGCAATACTCTCATCACTATGCATCTTTAAATTTTCATATTCAATTCTGAGAGTTTGGAGTTTTGTACTTTTTACCTTTGCATCGCCTTCATAACTTAGAATGATTTTGTCCCATATTTCCTTTGCTGTATTCAGCTGCATGAATTTGACAAATTCTAATTCAGTTAGACTTCCTATTATAGCATTGACCGCTTTTGCATTTGATTCATAATTCTTCCTTTCAGTTGGATCTGTTGGTGTAGCAGCTGGATATTGATATCCTTGTTCAACAATGGCCCATACATCAGCTCCCATAGACTGAAGATAGGATCTCATCCTCATTTTCCAGAAGATTAAATTGCTTCCGTTGAAGAGCGGGGGCTTGATAGATGTTTTTCCCTCATGATTGCTCATCTTGCTTGATCTTCCTTCTAGCGGCTAAGCTTTTTCAGAAGGACCTGCTCCGATACCAATTGTTGGAAAAATACTGAGAGGGGGGGTGAATCAGTATTTAATGCAGACAATAAAACTTTTTACTTTTCCTTTCTAAAAACCCATACGCGACTTTTCAGAAGCCAACTAGCGTATATACGCGGATATCCTTTACAGAACTCGCGTATGCACAGAGATCTAATTATGCATTCAATTCTTAACTCAGATCATTGCATTATTCATTTATCAGATATTTCAGGAAACAGTAAACAGGTGCAGAAAGAATAGAATAATCATCACACATAGGCAACACACATGAACACCAGGATTTTTAGGTGGAAACCCAATTCGGGAGAAAACCACCGCTGTCGTCGTCTCAATCTTCAATATTTTATTATAAGGAAAAACTTCTTACAATCATGTACTGGTGCAGACTTATACCAGCACGCAGGCACCCACCTGCAGAAGGCTACAACCTCTTCACGTTTACCAGCCTCACCTGGAAGGGAGCTTCAACCCCCTGCTCTCGTTTACCATCCTCACCTGGAAGGGAGCTACGACCCCCTGATATTAGCACCAGCCTCTGCTGATAGAAAGCTTCTATTATCAGACTGAAGGCTTCAACCCTCAGATCCATTGCAGACCACGTTTCATCAATTTTCAAACTGGATCAAAACAGCTCCAACACAACCCTTCACTTATCAACAAACATACTTTGCCCAATGCTTCCAAACTGAACAGTGAAACCATTGTAATCAGTATATCAGAGATTACCCAGACTTCAGAATAAATATGCAGAAACACATTCAACCTTGAGCAACCATTAGTTCAGATATCATACGCGCTTTTCTTTAGACGGATCCGCGTATATACGCGCTTTCAATGAAGCCAACCCGCGTATACATTCGTGCAATTATTCAGAAAAACCCTAATAGGTCATACGCGCCTTTATTGAAATATATCTGTGTATATACATGCCTTCCGTGAAGCGAACCTGCGTATATATCTATAAAAGATAAACTTTGCAGAGTAGACTAGATCTATGAACTTACCTAGATTTCTTCAACTTCTTCAATAGATTTGTGCCAGGTCTTTATCACTTCTTTTCAAATCATCCAAGAGATTCACCATTTCAAGATCTAGAGATCTTGAACCTTCATTATGTTCATAGATGCATCATAGAATCAGATCTATCAATTAAGAGCAGAGTTCAACCATGCAGATATATTTCAAAGTGAAGTATTCATTAAAGCCCAGACATATGCACACTTTGCACAATGGAATTCTTCTCCTTATATAGATTTAGCCTTTTTCAATACCATGAGTCAAAACCACATTACTTCCGATGGTATTCCTGGACGGGACCACATAGAAAACCCATCGCTCAATACAATGGGTCAATACCATGGTAATGCCCCTTGGTATTCTAATTTTGGAGCGCAAAATCCCATACGCGACTTTGAACGTAATTTTCCGTGTGCATACGCGACTTCCCTTAAGCTAACCCGTGTATTACTTGTGACATACATTTTTCATCATTCCTTTCATCATTACATCTGAGTTTCTCTGTAGGCACACCATATCACATAATTACATCTTTACCAAGTCCATCAAGTCAGGAATAATTTCATCAAGAAGGTTTCCATCCTCTTCATCAAGTGGGTTGCCATCAAGGACAAAATATTGCATCATATTGCCAACATCAACGTATCGATGACGATAAAAAACCCTGAGTGCTGCACCGGATTTCTGAACAAACTACTCGCCCCAGGGCAGATAGTTTCTTCAGTGCACCAACCTCTTGGCATCATTATGCAGTTAACAGTGCATTGGTTTAACCAACTGCACTGTTGACTATGTACCAATATCGAGAGGGTGGTGTGCTAACCAAACTATGTGCTGCATGGCATATAGTTTAGTGAGTGCACCGCCCTCCTGACATTAGTACATGGTCACCTGTGTAGTCGTTTAAATGACTACACCATAAAATGTGTATCAGTATCTAGAGGGTGGTGCATTCACTAAACTATCCACCTTGGGGCGCATATTTTGGTTAGCGCACGGCCCTGCGGTACGTGGACATAGTCAATGGTGCGGTCTGTTAACCAACCGCACAGCCATTTATGTATTTAAAAAAAAAACATGGCACACATTTTTGCTACTGCACCAAAATGAGTGTGGTTTCTATTAACAACACTTGTGGTGCTGCCCATAAATTTAGAGAAAGCACTACCAATCAGTGCAAGCCAAATGGCTCAAGCACACCACGTAGGAATATATTTTTTTTAAAGGGTAAATTTTAAGTTTTTTTAGAAATATAATCTGCTAAAAAGTTTAATTATGGAGAAACAAGTAAAATACCTGTACATTTTTGCGTCGAGGAGGCATATTTTCTAAATAACTTTCAAAATTAAATTTTCTCACCATTTTCCAAAATTTAAAATTGAGATGGTGGACAATGAATGAGAGCAGTGCATGCAATGGGAACACCGATGGCAGGGCACCTAACACAAGGGAAATTCACACCAGTTCTTGGGAGATATGAAGCACTAAAGAAGTGAAAATGCGATTTTTTTTGTCGTAATTTTTTTTTATTTAAACCTGTTTCAGTGGGTGGGATTTTTAGGTGCACTGGGTGGTTTCTTCCAAGTGTAAAGAGGTTGTTCTAGTTTAACATAGGTTTCTATGACGTGCACAACTTGAATCTTTGTAGCGCACCGGTGCGCTACCATAATGAGATGCACTGGGAGGGTTTGTACATATATCACAGTGTCTCGGTGTGCAGATTTCTAATACGCACCAGTGCTTTTATAGTTTAATGCATTGGTGTGGTGTAGGATGAGCAACACATTGGACAAAAAGCATCCGCAAAAAACTCCACCTGCCAACCTGCTCTAGAAACCTCTGCCTCAAACTGATATATGGGTTATTTTTATAAGGGGTTCCTCAAAAACATCTACAAGACAATCTTTTCCTTGTAATGCTAGTGCCAGGGAGACAATTTTGTTAGGTGCATTCCAAAACTATGATGAGAAAGGGGATTATTCTCATATCTCTATTACCTTTTTCAAAATTCTTAAATTTGATTCCACACCCCTCTATTTGGACATGAGGTAATTGACCATCAAATCCCTTATACTTTGAGAAATCTTGTCACACACTTAACATTACAAATGGTCAATTTTATTAACTTTAATAATTATTGAAACTAATGTACATTTAATATCGTCCATGACCAACTACAATTTATTCAAAGATAAGGTTGTTCTGAGTGATAATGTCTTTCCCAATAGCTGCGCAGAGGTAAATAAATTATTGAAAATGTTGGGTTTTGAGTACATATCATATCATGCATTTCCAAATGATTGTATTCTATATAAAGGAGAATATGTAGATAAAAAGATATGTCTGACTGTGGGTAAGACGAGTATGATAAATAAAAAACGAACGGTAAATCATGTGGTCCTCCTTTTAAGATATTGAGGCACATGCCTTTAATCCCAAGGATTCAAAGGCTCTTTCGTTATAAAAAATTATCTATGTTTCATGAATGGCATGCCTCAGGGAGAAGTGAGTTGGGAGTAATGCCAACCCCAACATATTCAATAGCCATGAACCATATAGAGGATAAATTTCCCAAAATATTTAAGGATGAAGTACAAATTCTATGACTCAACATATATATGGATGGAGTCAACCCATATTCCCTCTATAACACCAACTATTATCTTTGGCCTGTAGTAGTGATCAATAAAAATATCCCCCCATGGCTTTTTGTGAATATGAACATATTATGTTGGCTCTCATAGTCCCTGGTAGAAGACAACTGAAGAACATGGATGTCTACTTACAACCACTGGTAGATGAATTGAAGGAATTATGGGATGGGATAAATGTATATGATGTATTAATACCCATCAAACGAGAGAGGATTTTTATGTTGTATGGTAGATGTGCTTACACGACGCATGGTTATCCAGGCTTAGGAGTTTTCTCTCATAAATTACATGTTTATTGATCGGTTTATATACATAACAATATTATTTTGCATATTTATTACTTAAGTTGTTGTAATTTTTATGATATTCATGATATTTTTTAACGTGCCATGTATATTGTATATAATAATTTCATAGGTATTGTAATGAAAGGGTATTATGGATGTAAATGTTGTGGACTTTCTCTGAAATTTAGATGTTCCAAAAACCTACAAAATCCAGTGTATAAATGCTCTAGGGTATTCCTACGAGAAGAACACCCTTACAAAAGAGCAACATTCCCTTTCGATGGTAAACAAGATAGAACCCAAAAGCATGTAATAACAACACTAGATGAATGGCTTAGAGCATATGACAGAGAGAAGGAGAAGTAGTTCATAGACATGTTCGATTCAAATTGGGAGCCTATGCTCGATGATCCACAACTCTTCGACACCTATTTTTAGAAATTTCCCATTGGGAGGAAAAGAAAATCAAAATTTATAACCTCCCATATTGGGAGCATCGTAAGATTACCGACTTATTGGATCCCGTGCATATATTTAAAAAAAAATCATATTCTTTATGGAGGCAAATATCATCAAAACAAAGTGACACATTGGCTGTTAGAAATATCTTATTACTTTAAAAACTAAAAAGAAACATTCACCAAGACAATTAGAAAATACAGGATCATAGGTTGGTCCCTCTAATTGATATTTTAAAGAAGGTGATGTCTGATGGATTTCAAAAAAATATGATATTTAGTTTGCAAAGGAACTTATAATGGGTGTGAGGGTGCCATCATCATATGGGTCTTCACTACGATGCTTCTTCACCATGGAAGACCATTTTTCAGCGTTGAAAACTCATGATGATGATTTGAATCTTATAAGAGTACATATAATGTCAAAACCATGATTCTATTATTTTTTCTATTAGTAAATTTTATCCCATGGTATCATAAAACATAGCTAATTTTGTATATTATTGTATGTGTTTACAAATTTGCAGTTTCATTATTCTTTGATCATATGTGGGTTTGTTAAACATCACTTCCCCCAAGACCTAGCACATGCAATATCTAAATTATCTAAATTTGTACATTGGATCACGTCAAAGGAGATTCATGTGGCTAGCATTCCACGATGGTGTCAAGAGATAGTTGAGATTGTGTGTATGTTAGAGAAGGAACTATCGATGAGTTTCATTGACTTGCATCTTCATCTTCTAATCCACCTAGTACATGAGGTTGAATTAGCTGTGTTGGTTACTTGTCATAGGATTTTCTTCTTAGAGAGGTACATGAAGAAATTGAAAGTTTTTTTCCATCAAAGGGAAAAACTCGAGGGTTTTATGGAAGAGGGGTACATATCGTATGATTCTTTATATTATACCATTGAGTACATCAATCATATCAACAAAAAACCAGGTGTAGTGATTCCTAACAATGAAAGGGATGAAGACAAAAGAGAGGGGGAGCTTCTCCAAATGGATGGAAAATGGCACTTGATAAAGAGTAAGCGAATTATAAATTTTCAAATTTACACAAAGTAAATATGCATGTTTAAATTTGATATAACATATATTTTGATATCATATTTACTATATGTCGGTTTTAATTCATCAACTAATGCATAAATTGAAGCAATCAATAAATTTTTTCTTTACAATTCCAAAGCGAGACAATTGTGGATCGCATTGTACGAACAAAGGAGGATGAAATGGGATAGTGATAGGAAATAATTTAGATGGTTTAATGGTATAAGTGTGCCTTATCCCAATCATTTAAAATAAAATATGCCAATTATATGCCCCAATAGTTTGGTTGCTGACAAAGTGAGAAAGAAGTATGGTGAAACTTGTTGTTACCCATGTGATGAAGAGGATGAGCTAAATGTAGCTATTGGGTGTAGCAACTCAGTAATAATCTATCTATGTACATATTGAACTTAATAATGCACCTTTGAAATGTAACATCTATATTTTATATTTTAACAATTGGGTTATTAGGCACATGATACTATGATTTTTTAACTTTTTATAGGTGCATTTGTTCCCATCTATGTGGGCATATGGACACCATTTTCGCACATAAAATGTCGATGATTTACACATGACACAAGATGGTGGAGTGGAATTCATGTTCGATCAATCTAGACGTGGTAGCCACTGTGATTAAAAACTAGTATGAGGGACGTTATGTTATGTCCAAAAGATACAAGAGATCATTGAGTTGGACTTCTCTTGTTTCCAACGTGTTATTTTTAGGTGAAAGTGGTAGGACAACTTTGACCAGAATAATGTAAAGGAATATCACGATAGTAGGTTGATCTGTATCAACTCTAGAAAGATGTGGGATGAAGCTAAGGAGCCTTATGTTTCCCCCAAAGACTGAAACCAGTTTTTTTTTTTTACCTAGATGTTTTGGATAGGTATTGGTGGTTCATATTGAGACACAACCCTAGATCAAAACATATTTTTGAGAAAAATAGTTTTATCATGCCAAGCGAGTTGGAAGATAATGAGGGTGATCGTGACAATAGAGAGTGATATGGCAGATTTTTTATTTCATCATTTATACTATTTAAGATGGGTTTTTATAAAGAAGAGGACTTAATATTATAAATAAGGCTCATTTCTTCGAAACATTATAAAATGTATTTTGAATTAATTGGTTTTCAGTGTGTTAATGTTAAAATAATTTCGCTTGATAATTTGCAATTATGTGGATCTCGAAAATAATGCACTGTGTCAAGTTATTTTTTTATGTCAATTCCTAAAATAATACAACTACTTGATTTCTTTAAATGAGTTTTCACTATATCATTACTTGAGTAAATTCACCCTATATATGTGTGTGTGTATGTGATATCTTCAAAATCTAAAAAAAAAATATTAATGTATATTTTTATATTTTGTATATAAGATCATAATAAAATAATGAAAATTCTAAAAATGAATTTATTTGCATTATTTTCTAGGCTTTATTATGTTAAAAAAATCATATTATTCTGGATCTATTATTTTACAATTATTTGTATTCATAAAAATTTACAAATTTATAGTTATGGTAATTTAAAAATATGTATGGTATACATTTTATTTATGTTAGTTATGGTTCAAAATTGACAATTAATTTACAATCTTACAAATTTACAAATTTACATATTTTACAATTTTAATAAAATTGAATCATGACATACAATTTTACAATTTTACATACAATTACAATTATAATTAAAATTACAATCATTTCACAATACAATCACAATTACAATTACAATTTCACAATTTTACAATTTTACTAAAATTGAATCATGACAATACATACAATTACAATTACAATTTTACAATTTTACGAAAAATTAAAATTTCAATTTCAATTACAATTAAAATTACAATTACAGTTACCATTGTATAATATTTAATAAATATCATGATTTAATATTAAAAATAAACATCACAATCATGATAACCATCGTACAAACATCATATTATAAAATACACATTCAAATTCGCTAACATAATCTAATCATTGTGATCATGATCATCTAACAAAACACAAGAATTATATAAGATCATCACAACACAAACATCAAATATACACCTCCTGTCAAATAACTGCTATCACATACACATCAATTTGCAAGCACATTAAATGAACGTATCTGACATGACCTAACAATATACACATCATAATGAACACCAATATGTAAATTAAGTACATCAACATGAACATAAAATGCATGAACCACATATATATATATATATATATATATATATATATATATATAACTTTTTAATGTAAAAAATATACATATGTAATATAACTGCATATAAATGTCAAATATCTGGTGGTACAATATTAATACTATAACTAGTAGTCGAGGCCTTGTTTGTCGATGGTGCGGCCTCATGCTCAGATAGATGACGTGGTTGTTGAGGAGGTGCCTACTCATTATATGATGTCTACTCGAGAGGTGCTTGCTGATGATTTGATTCTACATCTTGCTCAGTGGATGAAGCCTACTTAGGATTAGGTGCTTGCTCAGTCGATGGTCGTGTCTTCTCAAGATTAGGTTCTTGTTGAGATCGTTCCTACTCAGAAGATGCCTGCTAATCAGGACTCGATGTTGGTTTCTCATCTCTAACATGAGGTGAAGGAGGAGGAGCTGGAGTACTATAATTATTATCACTCCCCTTGTGACCATGGTCATCCGATGAGCTACTCTATCACATATCTCCACGACGCCTATCCCTCCTAGACACTAGTAGCCTGGAAGCTCCAATGATATAACGCATAAGGGTCATCATATTGTTGGGCATGTATCTGAAGACCACTGTGAGCCTACAGTCAGCCTGGATATCTTTGATCGTAGTAGGGTAGACTCCCTCATCAACAAGGAGTCAACACAGTCGGTCGCCTAACTCCTTCCTGAATCAGATGTTCACCCTATGCCTCATTCCCACGGGTATTTGCACCTGAGGATCAGGTCTGTCACACTGATCCACACCCCTGCCGTCTTCTCGTCATGATCTATAGGATAATCTAGTGGGGGTGGAATCATGTACCTAATGAATGTGCCAATATCTAAAACATATATAGTATACAACAATAATTACAAAATTTCATTAAACAATTTAGTAAAACAAGTTAAATATCATGTTATTAAAAATTTTATTCTAATTAATTAATTAAGACAATAAAATGAAACTATATAAATTTAAATAAAACACTAATATTACCTCTAGCATCTGATGTCTCATCCTCACCAATCCAAACCCGCGTATGGACATGACACCATCATGAACATGTGATCATAAACACTAGCTTGTAGCTCCAATGCATCACTAGATATCCTGACCGAATATTTGGACATGCCCCTCTTGGGCATCATTTGGCCCTATATCTGCATTCGTACATGTAACATCGGCCTATGAGGCTACCAGAAAAAAGTAGGCCTCGCCTCCAGAAACTTCTCAAAAAATAAACAAAATAACTCTGAAGAAAAATGGAAGGTCAACCTCCCATGTGCTTGAGAATTAAATCTATCTAATGTTATACAAAACTACCGCAAACAAATGGAAAACCATCTCACAAGTTGTCGGGTCTCAAATAAATAGTGAACAAAAAATAAAATAGGGAAAATAATGTGTTTCTCGTCACTAGTATAATGTGTAATGGTTGTCACCTGTATTGAGAGGCACCTAACCTCCTTTGGACGAAATGAAGTAATGCGCACATGACCACTGGACACTTGATAATATGCAGGAGAAATTATATCATCCATAATGTATCTCTGGGAGTACACCAACTAACTCCCTTATGCATAACTAACGGGGACATCTGGGAACTCGGGAAAATCATGCCCTCTCCTAGATAACCAATTGATAAAAAAAATTGTCCTCATTGGGCTCATACCACTAGTCAGGACCAACCCGGAAATCTTGTCGGTGTGCATCCCATCTGTAGATTAGCTATCCCAATAACCTACTATGCCCCTTAAGAGTTGTAGTCTCCTCGTAGAACTTAAGGAGGCCTACCTCCCTTAAGATAAACTGGGTGGGTGTCGTAATAGCGTGAGGGAAATTAACTCTCTCCCTCTCTTGTGCCTCCAACTGTTGAATCATGTTATAATAGTTCTCCATATTCTCTTGTTTTTTACTTTCCTCTCTCTATTGACGTTGCTGAATGATTCACATATTAAATATGTTTTTTTTAAATGAAAAATGTACTTAAAAATATATCTATATCTATATATATATATATATATTATTTTTATTTAAAAAAAAAACATTTGATAGGCCAAAAAAAACAGTCACGCACTGCTACTGGTGTGTACATATTTATCATGTACTACCCATGGTGTGCATGAAAAAACTTCGTGTACCATGCCAACGAGAAATATTTTTTGTGTGGTGCATTAACCAAACTATCCACCACGGGGCCATTAGTTTGGTTAACGCACCATCCGAGAACCATACATAATTCTCGATGTAGTCTGGTAAACAACCACACCATCGTCCATCCATACATAGTGTGTTATTTTTAAAGATTTTATATGGTCAGCCCAACCTGTAAATTTACAAGAAGTGCCACGAATGGTGCAATTTGAACGGCTTGAATGCACCCCACAATTGTTTCTTTTAAATGGTAAATTTTAAGTCAATTTGATAAATTAATCTGCTAAAATATTATGTTATTGAGAAACAAGTAGATAACCTCCACATTTTCACATCGAGGAGGCATATTTGATGAGGAATACTAAAAAACAAATTTCCCCACTTTTTTCAAAAATTCGAACTCCACACAGTGAGTAACGGATGGAAGCAATGAAAGCAATGGGAGCACTGATGTCAGGGTGCCTTAGAGAATAAAAAATCACACTAGTGCTTGAGAGCTCTGGAATACCCAACATGTAAAAATGAATTCTTTTACGACTGGTAATTTTTTTAAAATTGACCTTTTTTTGGTGCACTCGATTATGAGATGCACCAGGTGGTTTTATCAATGTTGCATTTTAATTCTTTACGATGCGTTGGATTACTAATATGCACCAAGACAGTTTGTAAGGAGATCGTAGTGTCAAAGTGTGCCATTTGAGAGTACGCCTCGGTGCACTGGATTAGTAACATGCACTGGGTTGGTTTGTACGAATACATTGTGTATTGATGTGCCATTTGATAGTATGAAGCAGTGTGCTTTATATAAAATGCATCAGTGCATGTTATGATTAGAAATTCACTACAAAAAAAAATCTGCAAAAACCTCCACCTACCAATTTCCTCTAGTGACCTCTGCTACAAATGGATATATGGGCTATTTTTATAAGGGCTTCCTGAAAAGAATCCACTAGAGGGTATTTTCCTTGTAGTGGGGGGATTATGGAGGGTAAATCTTTCTCATTTCAAGGAAAATGCTTCTCCATCAATTTTTATATGTAAGAATTCAAATTTTCCTTTGGATACATGTATTCTTTAGTCTTCTTGTAGGGAAAAATTGTTATTTAGCAGCTCCATTTTAATTTCTAGCATGGATGTACTTGGATTGATTCAAATAATGAATTTTGGTGCCATTTTGAACTTCTAAAGCTTATTTTATTTATACGAATATGATTTTTCTTGGGTTTTTCCATTATAGGAGACTCAGATCCCTCTTTTACAATTTATTTATTTCCTTTGAATGTATTTTTCACTTGCATCTCCTATTTATTCGTTTGCTATTCATGTTTATTTTGTTGTAGGTTACACTCGTTAAATCATTTAAGAGAGGTTTTTTTTAAGGTTATTTACGTATTGAAAAAAATGATTCATCCTTAGAGAAACTTTTAAAATTCGTATTCATCATTGAGCGGCTTGGATTTTTATAGTAGTTCGCAAATCTAGAATTTCTTGAAATCGCTTGTAGCAAAATAATAGTATTTTTCTTCTATTTCTTTGAACATGTTAATGTGCTTCATTGTAGTTTTTTCATTTTTTATTTTGTCATAAAAATAAATCAATTTAATAATTATATTCACCCCATATAATTTTTACTTGACTAATTTATGCATTTGGTAGGCTAACTATCTCACTAATTCTTGAATTTCAATTTTTAGAGTAGTAATTTTTTTCTATATTTTAGCATGTGTTAACAAGGGTATTTTGGAGTGATTCCACTTGGAATGGATTATAATAAATCATAATTTATAATAATAATAATAATATCTCATCCCATTTTCATTTTATTTAGATGGGAATTGAGCAAGTTTTCTCCTCATGTAGCAAAACATATCCTCCTGTAGCACCTCATGTAGCACTCATGTAGATCGTGTAAACTTGACTATACTTCCTCCAAAATCTGCGTTTTTATCCTTCAGGCTTGAATAATGACCTCTAGTGTTTAAAAAATGATTTAGTAACACCAAAATACCCGTTAATCGTTGCATTTTCTCCATTGCAATTCACACCTACAGTTATGGTTAGTGGACATATTCATGACTTGGAGAGCATAATGATGATTTTAATAATTACTTCGTGAACTACCTTATGAGATTTTTTGGAAAAAAATATTTTTAATGCAGTGATTGAATTATGATTTAATGTTTAGGTTTTTTTTCATACATAGCAATCTAGGGTTCACATTTCCAACATTGGTATTTCTATTACATGCACTAGGTTTCCTTTTGATGCAATATTTACGTTTTTCAAATAGAATAGCATTTATACTCCTGCAAGTAGGTTAACCATTTCATTTATGAAACGTAGAGTAACATTTCCATTCCTAGAAATATGTAATAATTTCCATTTATGCAATTAGTTTAGGCTTTATTCCATGATATTCACTTCATTGCATCAGATCAATGAAATAAGGACACATTGCATGCTGCTCATATAGTGTCGATGCCTCTTAAGTTTGTATGAACCCCAAGTTGATAATTTAAGTTGGTAGCCTTGGGAGTTGCAAATTTCTTGTTTTAGTACTAGGGCTCATCAAAAATATTGAGTGTTTATACTACTTCCATATCTTTTTCATCCTAACCCATGCCCACTTGAACCTTAAATGGGTTTTCACCAATGTGCATGTTCGCATTGTCATGCATTGTATTTCTTTAAATGGTTTTCATTCACAACAAAATCGAATAGATTTCATTCATGATTTCCTAACTAATATTATCCTAGAAAAATCGTACATTTAAACCCTTTTACTTAATTTTTCTATCGTAACATTCCTTCTATTATTTCTTTTAATATTGTTGATGATGGATTGACTGCACTTGATCTTCTTCCAATTTATGCAGCTCGTAGGTATGTTCATTTTCTACTTTTCAATGTCATATTTCAATACATATGACACCCAAGCTATATTTTTATGAAATGAAGTGGAATTATAGCTTCCTAACCATATATCATATTAAATAAATTATGGCTAGTTAATCACTTCTAAGCATCATGATATTCCCATAAAATTGTTGGTACATAGTCATCCTAGTCATCTCTATTAACTATGCATATTTTTCTTAACTCCTTTATGAATTGTTTTTATAACGAATCTACCATGCCATTCACCTACGAGTAGTATGTTATTTTATTTCTATGGTTGAACAGAAATCTTTGCATAAATTGTTTTGTAGTGTCATTGAAAAATTTTGTGCCCCGGTCATGGATAATAGTTGGTGGGTATCTAGATGTTGTCACTATATTTCGATAAATAAACCTAAAATTTACTTGGTGCCAAGCTTGACTAGATCTCATTTTAATGACTTTATTAAATACTTTAATACATTAATCACATAATTTACAACAGTCCTTTTTTTCTCTATTAGAGAAGGATCTTAAAAATTTAATGGCCAAAATTTCAAAGGAAAGAGTAGGGTTAATTGACTATATGGAAATTTTATTTTTCCAAATTGGTTAACCCATTCTCTGGAATTTATCACAATTTTTTATATATATAAAAATATTTGAATCATTTTTTCCACCATAATCCTACTTGGAGGATCTTCCTTTCTTTCATGTCACTCTCAAAGTTCCCACTAGTTGGGTCCTTATTGGTTTCATCAATTATACCCCGTTGTTGATGTTGTAAAGTGCATTTTTGAAGTACTTATTTTACTCCTAGCTTATATGATTATCCATTGGTTAATGCAAGGTGGAATAATTTTAATTAGTTAATTTTTCTCTTGTTTTAGGGAGGTGTTCTCATGATTTTCCCAAATGTAGAAACTGTAAAATCTCCAAAAAATCCACATGAGTGGTTTCAACATGAAAAATGCATTATTGGGTAGATCATTTTAATGCATGTTGGGTCATCCCTTCTGTCCTATCAACAAATTTGATCTATCTTGACATTTTTTCTCCCTAGTCATAATAATACTTCAAATTCAAATTATTTTAATAATGGAAACGAAAAAAAATACTCCCCTCATGTATTTTCTTTTGTTAGACCGAATATTACACTGTGGAGGGTGGTGAATTAGTTTAATTGAAAATTCATCATTTCAAAACCATTTCAATAATAATTGAGTATGTAGCAATGCATCAATAAATAACACATGTCATAACAATGAATATAATCTTGCATTAGTTAGAAATCATGAAATGAAGAAATGAGAAAACCAGCTCCTATGTGGAAACAATTATGGGAGAAAAATAGAAATTATTTTGTCTTCCTTAATTTAATTACATAGATTTGCAAGCACCTATCCACTACAGGCATCAACCCTTAAATGAAAATTTTTAGGAAAAAACCACTTTGGGCCACCAGCCTCCAAATCATGTAAGCACCCATTTGTAATAGGATATAACCTAGTTCAAGCACCAACCTCAATAATGTGGAAGTGTTAGCTTTATCTAGTATTAAACATAATTGAGCCACCAACATAGGTGTAGGAACCCATCCCCATCTTCAACTTGGTGTGGACCACCTTTCACAATATTACAGGTCTGATCCATGAGCACAAGTCATAACTAAATCAACTTGAATTTTTTTCACTCATGGAAAACATATTCATGTACTCATATTGAAAATAATCATGGCCTACCATATCTAGACAAATATATTTAGCTTCTATTTTCAAATTCCAAAAGAATATAACAAGAAATCCTTTTGAAAAAATAAATATGCACTAAATTTGACCGAAAAAACATTAGAAATACTATTTTTTCTATAGAATGAATATTTTAAACTCACATTCCACCAAATTGACAAATTGTGGTAGTCATTCTACAAAATGACCACATTTTGTCTACTTAGTCATTTGATAAATTGGCTCTTCATACAAGAAAGAAAATAATTCAAATTAGTCAACATTCCACCCAATCTCAAACTCTTAACATTATGAGGATATTGTTATACACTAGACCACCTATGATACAACATACTTCATACAAGATAGAAACATAAAATTTATTTGAACTTGCCTCCAAGTTCTTGCCTAATGATATTCTGATGTCAAACTAATCTCACCAAGTCACAACGAGGGCTAGATTTGTCAACCAACATGTGTTTTCCACATCATAACAAGAGCTAGGCATGTTAGCCATTTTTTTATTTCAAGATCATAATAATCACCATATCTATCAAGCAATATGTTCTCTCCATGTCAGATGAGGGGCCATATCTTCCAACAGACTAGTCAAGATAAATTGCACTCTCCATGTAAATCTAACTAATTTTTTTCATTGTTGGAATCATCACTAGGGTTTATTCAACCAACATACTAGCACCTTAATTCTTCTCTCCACATCAAGCAAATGAATTTATTTATATTATACTCATCCCTACACCCTCCACATTATTCTAATAAAAATGTTTTCCATTTCAAAGATGGAAGAAAATCAAACTAAATTATCTCTCAAAATCAATACCTTCAAGTCTTTATGTTGTCATGTTACAACTAGGAGCCAAATCAACCAAAAACCAATCAGACCTTTTTCACTTTCCACACCGAGTCGAAATTTTTTTTTTTTTTGGTATCCACAGTCTTCACTCTCCATGTCAGACCACCAGTATCCATAAATTTTCGACCCTACAGCCACCCAAGTACCATTTTGTCATACTATCCGTGAATTCCAAGCCTTAACTTGGTTCTTCACACTCATTACTAATGCTCTTAAGGAATTATCTATTCAACTAATATATACACAAACACGAGCCCCATTTAGGGGAATGACTCAAGTTTTGAAAGCCTCATGGGACCATATCAAATGATCAGTACCTCGGGGTCATTATACGCTAAAATTTTGATGTTACCACGGTATCATACCTTCCACATGGCACATTATAGGGGGGCGACATGTCACTAAAATTTCCCTTATTGGCTAACTAGAAGTACCATATCAGCATGCCACATGGGAACATGAAAAAATTCCATGTCATTCTTATCTCACAACATCATTATCAATTTCCATGTCATCCTTGACTTCCACTTCACCATTTTAGGCCAACCATAAATCACCATGCATCAATATCACCACCTCTCCTCACATGATTTTTACAACTTAACATCCACATCAATACTATCCATACCATATTAATCGGTACATGGGATGCCCATGGAATCTAACCATGGGGTCTAACAAACTCTTTACACATGTTTTTATGGGGCTAGACTAGTTTGGAGGCCCAACCCTTATTAAAATTCAAACATATTAGCACTTCATCTACCATTCATTAGAATTGAAATGGTTAGATTATCCAAAATATGTTTTAACCTTAACTAATAAAGCAATGAAAAATTTTCTATGGAAGCCATCATATATTTCACCACAACATAATAGATCCACTCTAAAGACATGTGATTTTTAACAAATTTGGTGTTTTTTATCATTATTGCAGCTTCCAAGTTTAAGTGATCATGAATTCTTATCTGGGAGGAGTTTTTCAAAGTGTGATATACCATTGGAAATATCTCATAGAGTTATAATTGACCATATGATATATATATTCATTTCTCCATCACAACTTTGAAAAAAATTTAATAAAATCCAAACCACTTTGAATTTATTTGATAAAGTCATGAAAGAAATACAACTATAATATTTCCTCTTTTGATCCATGAATGACATTCATACTTCCATATAATTCCCCTCTGAAACCAATGACATTGATAATAATATATGGAAATAGAGTAAATATCCCCTTACATGTTGTTGGGAACTCCCCCTAACCGGTTTTGAAGATTATCCATACCGCATCTTGCTTTCTCTCCTTCAACATCTTATTTTTCTCCCAAAACCTCCGACTACTTCAATGTTGTCTTTGTACACCTCTATGACATCAATGGAAATGGGCCATGTTTGTTTATCAATTCTTAATAGAAATTACTAAAGTTTATTGTGCAACTAATCATTTTATAAACGAAATCTCCCCCGGAGAACATGTTTTTTTTTCATATAAATCTCCCCCTGTCTGTAAATTCATTTCTTGCAAATACTTCATATTATATTTATCTTCCTCATACATAATATCGCTTCTTAATTTTTTATTACAAAAAATTATAATATTTAAGAAGCCTTCACCAATGGATTAGATTTAAGGGTAGTATCTAACCTTTTTTTCTTATTTTTTCTTTCTCCATTCCTTTAATTTCACTCTTGATTTATTATAGAGTCCTTCTCCATTGTATATACTAAAATTGATCATATAGTCATCTGTTGTTTCCTTCACTATGGAAATTTTAACACTATATATTAGCATGTTATATCTCCTAACTTGATTTATATATCAAAGCCAAAGAATTTGATCATATCCTCTATATCTGACACAATCATCATGGATTCTACAATCCCTTTCTCTGAGTCCAAATTTTTTACATTAGTAACAATTACCAAAGACCATATTTTGGTACATGGTGACATGAGGTTCATTTCATGTGAAATATTTTCTGAAGATATTTCTTGGTGGAGTTTCATCCCTTTGTTGATTTATGACTCTTGTTCCATTGTTTCTTGTGGATCCTTTCAGAATATTTTCTCTCGTTGGGGGATTCATACTTTCATCTCGGCCACTATTATTATATGGGCTGGATGCATCTTTTTAATTCATGGTATCTTCCTAAGAGTCACCTAAAATTTTGAAATGGACATGCTTGGAATGATTCATCACCTCCTTTGAATATTAAAATGAATTGTTGCTGGACCGAATGAATTTTTGTACATTACTCTTGGGTTTTTCTTCACCTTATGTTTTTCATAGAGATTTATCTTTGGTTGTTTCATAGTATTTTCTATAAAAAATGTCTTCTTTGATAAGAGGATATATTTGAATGCTAAGGATGTGATCCAGAGACATGGATCTTATGAGAATATTTAATTATTGTTTGAGTTGTTCTAATTATTATTTGAAAAGAAAAAATTCTAATTTTTCACAAATTTCTTCCACTTTTTTAGATACTCTAACATAAACTACTTTCTCCTCTTAGTTTCTTCTAGTTCAGCATTTAGAGAAACAATGGAAATCCAATCTTGGTATTTTTCTTGCAATTTTTGTTCTAGATGATGCACCATATTTCTAAGACATTTTATTTATTTCAATGCATTTTTTATTTCTCCTTCATAGTATAATCCTACTTCGATTCCTTATTCTTCAGCTAAGAACAACATATCAACTCCTTCATCATGAGTCACACATTCATTACTTACGTAACAACTTTATTCCTTTGTGAAGGATATTTTATTTTTTTCTTCTCAACTTTTATTATGATCCTTATACTTGAATTTCACTTCATCATCACTATAATTTGTTTTTTCATAAGGAAATTTATAACCATAATTTCCTATTATTCCAAATTCAAAACGTTTAAAATGGAGTTTACCCTAAAATTTTCTAGAACCCTCTTTTAGGTTTCTGACAAATTTGCTTCTTGTTCATCTGATTTGTGACTAGATTCCTCTTGATTCCATGGATTACTTCTTTCCTTGGATTCTTCAAAATATTCTTCTTTTATTTCTCATTGTTCCTTCCCTATCCTTAGCTCATACGCAGTGAATGTTCCATGAAGCATGTCCATACTTAGTTTTTTTATATCTCACAATTCTTCAAGAGGAGATACTTTGGGTGTGACTATTGAAGCAATGCTATTATTTTTTATCAAAAAAAATCAAATCATTTGAATTATTTAGTAAGACATATCATAGAGTTGGAAATTTTTTCTTCTTGAACAAAACATGAAGCAATGTTCTCATCCTCTTCCATTTTCAAACTTTCAAACTAAGCCCTGAAAGTTTGTAGCTCAACTTCCTTCACTTTCTTTTCACCTTCATATCAACTCTTGAGATTCTTCCATAGATTATGGGATGAATTACAATACATTACTTTGAAAAAATCAGCGTTTTATATACCACTCAAAATAACATGTTTACCTATTTCATTAGAGCAATATGTGTCCTTACCAATTGCATTAGTGGGTGGAGTGTTAGAAACTTGATAATAATTCTCTACAACTTCCCATCCATCAACTCCAAAGGATATGATGTAGGTTTCCATTCTTATCTTTCAAAAGGAATAGTGGGTCCCATAAAATTTAGACGACTTTCCCGATGGTCTGATGGAGACCATATTCCCTAACATCATCCTTCTTGTGATTAAATTTTCCTGAGGGAACTCTCTCTAATTCTTCTTGCTAGAACAAATATTACATTGACAGGGGGGTGTGAATTATCATTATGGAAAATTGATCATTTCGAAACCATTTCTAGAATAACTAAATATGTAGAAATGCATCCATAAATGGAATAAAACATAACATTAAATAGAACCATGCATCAAATAAAAATCACCATATCAACAAATGAGAACATAAACATATACGTCGACACCCTCGCAAGAGAAAAATAAAAATTATTGTCTTCTTACATATGATTACAATGATTTGGAGGAACCAACCCCAAAAATGTGCAACCACAAATGTGGATAGGGTTGGCTCTTTCGAAATTCATGGGGTATCCCTGATACATGGTCCCAATCATACCTCACACCACTTGGGATAGGAGCGCCATCTGCAATACAGTCAAGTTATCATTATCTTAAATATTTTCCTTCACTTTAACTATTAGAAAGAGAGATAAATACACATGTACCTTTGGAAAGTAAGAGATTTTGTCTAGTGAGTGTTAAATTGTAGGTGTGTCAAATTTCTTCTACTCTAGAGGGAAAAGAAAATGATCTTCTATGAAAGGTGTAATATTACCATTCTAGTAGAAACACTTGAAAATAGGAAGGATTTGTCTAACATCCAATGGAATAGTCCACAAATATGTGATGATTATTGTAGCCATTACATCACATTATCAATATGATGAGAACTAAAATAACCAAAATAGTTCAACTACTTTAGTACAAGTGCAAAAAAAAAATTTGAAAACATTCATAGAAAATTGTTACAAGTATTTATAATCCATGCATGAAAAACATATTGGCCATCTGGATTATTTATTAAGTAAAAGTTCCCAGACATATGTATACAATGAACACAACTAGCTCCAATAGTGGAGCATCATAGCCACTACTTCTCCCCAAAATAACTATCATATCTCTATAATTCCATCTAGAAGGATCCAAAGTGAACATTTCATTGCTAACACAATGAGGATGTATATATAACCAACGCGGTGATGGTTCACCCCCCTTATGACTCTTTGACTACCCTCATGACAGTTTCACTTCGTATGAATTTTCAACTTTACATGACTCTTCCTATTATGTATGTATCCTTTAGACTTCCACTTTACAACACATTTTTGAGTAACTAATTAGATAATCTGCATGAACGATGTGGCATATAATGAGTCATGACATGACATGACATGACATGATACTGCTAACATGGACTACATGATGACATTCAAATTTCAAGCCCTTCTTTATGCTTATGACTATGTATCTTATTGAGTAAGATATTTTTTCTACCTCCATATGGCTTAGAGGTCAACAGTATTCAACGATATCAATTCTTGACCCATGGTCACAACTGGTTTCCCCTTTATATTTCTTAATTGATCATCTGACATAATTAGTTGAAAATATGTCTTTTCGCATGCTCCTCTTCTCCATCTCTTTCTTCGTAATCCTGGCATGGTATGATGGAATATGATAAACACCTACTATAAAATGTTGCCTTTTGATCCACTATCTAAGCTAGAAATGGGTGACATGCTAAGGGAGAGGCTCATTGGTTGCAAAATTGTGAAGATTATAGATTCATGGGTGAATTTTGAGACTTAGTTTGTGCAATGTGTAGTTCAGGCTGGACCGAGAAAGAGAATTGTGCAGTTTGGGTGCTTAGTGAGCGTGGTTGAGGGGTTTGGTACTAATTCATCCTACTACATAGTTATATAAGGCAGAGGAGGTTGGGTCACAAAAATTTCCTAGCTCAAGAGCTCAATGGTTGGGCTCAAGGTCTCAGACTCTATAATGCATAGTTGAGGCTAGGTTGGAGGACTTGATTACGTAGTTTTGGAGGTCAAGGGTCAGTATTGAGCACTTGGACTATGTAATTCAAAACCCTAGGAGGAAATAACTGTTCATTACATAGTTTCAAGAAGAAGGGAAACAATTAGAGGGCTATGGTTATGCAATGTGCAGTTCAGGAGGGCCATATGAGCTCAAGTTGTTGGAAATTTTGTGGAATTTGGCTAAGTGTGGGAACAATGAACCTGATGTGAATGGTGATATGAGTTGACTATGATAACACAATTAGAACACTTTCATACACAAAAAATAGGTCATCCAGGACACATGAGAAACATATTTCCCTCAGTGTGACCATTTTTTTAGGACTTACGAAAAGTGTGACAATAAAGATACACATTGCAACGACTGGGACGACAGTTCTGCTACAGTGCTTAAGACATTGGAAATGAGTGAAATGGATGTCTACATCATAGGATAAACTAACTGACACCAATATAACCCCTTTTAATTACCAAAACAATCTTATATGCATTGTGTGACACTTAACATGCCAAAAAACAAAAAAAAATCCTTTCTAGTGAAAGGGACCAAAATGCTTAGAGAAAACACATATGATGCGTCTTAGTTTTTGTGGTGAGAGTATACAGGACCAAGGTAGGATCTGAAATTGAGTGTAGGAAAAGAAATTGTAGGGTGTTGTAGCAGTGACAACACTTGGCAACACACTCGTAGAATTACAACTTCTCTGTCTTGGGTAACTTCTTCTGTGAAGCGTCTTAGTTCTTGAAGGAGTATTCATGCATCGTGAAGATAAATTTTGGCCTCCCCTCTTATCCTATGAATAAAAATGGTTCCATTTTTTCCTTCTCAGTTAAACAAACTAACATAAGGTTCAACAATATTTCAATTTTTCGGATCAGAATGGGTAGTGTAGTTCACGATATTTAGATTTACAGAGTATAATTTCTCATCTATGGTGTTGCTCCATAATTGATAGGACTCAACAGTACTCTGACAGAGTCACTACATGAACACACAAATTTCTCCACTTCCAGAGAGCCTTGAAAATACCCCAACGAAGTTGATTTATTCACCTATCTTTGCAAGAAGCCTTTCTCTTCTTTTTATCTTATTTATATATTTAAAGAGGGTTCTATATGAATTTATTGATTTTATGGGAAGAATATGGAACCCAACTTATTGAGAGTAGGATAGGTTGTTATTTCATGGAAGCATATAAATACCTTTTATTTTGGTTTTCTCGTTCAACATTTTTCCCTATTTTCCTCCTCTACTAATTGGATAAGACTGAAAACATTGAAACATAAAGAACCAAGTGTGGGCGTAAGGTTTTCTAGTTTAGAAATAGATATCATGGTTCAACAAAAAAATATCCTTATAGACAAATCCTATATTTCATCAGAACTTCCTCGACCAAAATATGTAACCAACACAAAGGAGTACTAAAGGTTAGCAAAATGCTATGGCGTCACAAGATTATTTTCAACTTAGCCATTCAAAAAGAAGCGTAAACACATATTCACACTTGATGCTTATTTACATAAAGGAAAAACAAAACAACAGACTAAAAAACAAGAAAATAAGAAAAAAAACTATGTACATAAAGCAAGACATAGCCCCATATCATAATCGAAAATATTGTTTTAAGTCTTGGCCATTGATAGGAAGAGTGCCAATATTCTTGTCTAGTGATTGAAGGAGATACGTTTTTTGGCCAATATTTTCATGTACAGTGAATAGTCTGATCCATAGTGATTGTAACTTAGTGTTTTTTCCTTTTTCATCGTGTGTTTTGGCCCACTTTTAGACAAGATCATCCACACTAAATTCATTCTTCCCTATAGGCTTCTTGTCGACCCACCTCTTGCTACAACCCTTGTGAAGACAAAATTTTTTATTTTTATTTTTTCCTGTCTTCCTTTACCTTGCGAAGGGTGTCTATCCTAATATAAACAAATAAGAAATTCTTGCCCTGGGATTCCTGTGAAAGTTGAAGGCTGGGTATGTAGGTTTTCAAGGATAGGATGACTTCTTCTCCATACACTGCGAAGTAAGGAAACATATTATGAGATTATTTTTGTATTACATGGTCATCCCATAATGAATTCCCCAAATTGTAGTTCTAGTTTAGTTTTTCATAGAATATGGTCTTCTAAATGATACAAATGAGGTTCTTATTTGTAGACTCAACAAGGCCACTTCCCCACGGATAATAATTAACTAAAATTTTCAATAAAATTTGATTTTCCAATGTATAATCATAAAATTTAATGATGAAAAATACATTTCATTGTCAAAAACAAGTGAAGACGGAATATCAAACCCTGAAATGATATTCTACATGAGGGAGTTCATGACTTCATATTCATTCACTTGTTTTAGTGGAACTTCTTCTACCCATTACATGAAGTATTATATGGTAGTGAGACTGTAGTGGTGCAGCTTTGATGAGTGTGGAAAAATATCACCAATTACATCAAAGCCCCATTTTTGAAATGGTTCATGCACTCCAATGGCCTGAAACAGGGTGGTTTATTTCCTACTTCGGTTGGCACACTTTTGATAGACCAATCACTTGCGAGCATATGTGTGAGCATATTTGAATAATGTGGACCAATAGAAACCACCCCACATAACTTTGTGCATATTTTTTTCACACACAAAATGCCCCTAGCTGGTCCATCATTGATATCATGTAATACTCCCTTTGAATCGTGCACTTCCAAGCATCTGAGAAATACTCCATTCTGGTGCTTTCTAAAAATCATCCCATGCACCAATTTCTAAGATAATTCTGTTAATATTACTTCCCTCTTCTTTCATGCAGATAAGTTAGCGGAAAATGTTCCATGCTCATGATACTAGCACACATCCACATACCAAGGGTCTGCAATTGTACTAGGTGGAGCTCGCTCAACATATACATTTTTATTTCCAGCTCCCATCCAGACTGATCTTCCTCATTTCTATCCACTGCTTCTACTACGAGCCAAAATATACCATGGCCTTTTATCATGTGAACTGGTTTAAATTATAATTCATACTCTTGTAGGGATTCATCCAGATTTATCTTCTCTCAAATAGGTCTTGTTGAACAAATAATGATCGTACTGTTGGGTGTAGGAAAAAGTTGTTGCAATGATATTTAAAGAGATATTGTCAGAATTTATTTACCTCCTTGTAAAATACATACACATGCTTATTAATGGAGGGAAATTTAAACTTAGGTCCTTGTAGGCTGGCACTCATGAAAGATATTTTTTGCTCTTTTTTTGATCATCCTTTTGCGTAATCACAACGGTAAGAGAAGTATCAGAAGGGAAAGTATAGAGTATAAAATATTTACCAAAATATGGTTTTTACAAAGCAGGTGCTTTTGCAACAGCTTGCTTGATACGAGAAAATTTTTCCTTTTCCCTTTGTCCCATTTGTATATCACATCCTTCTTTACCATATCCTTCACCGGTTTCACAATATTAGCATAATCATAGATCAAATACGGATGAAATTTGATCTACCCCGAGAAATACTTCAAAGATTTATTAGTCATTGGGAAGGGAATATGCGTAATTTATTTGACCGTCTCCAAGCATAATTTAATAAAACATCCATAATAATGTGGCCCAATATATTACCCTCTGACACTGCAAAAATACTCTTCTTGGGAAAAAGGGATATCCCGTACTTGCAACATTGGTCGAAGATTTTCTTTAAATGGAGTAAGTGGTCGAATATATTGTTGGAAAAAACTATGACATCATCCATATAAACCGCTACGCTTTGTCTAATCATTCCATGGAATGTGATGTCCATTTCAGACTAAAATGTCACACCAGCATTGGCCATCCCAAATGGAATTCTTCGGAATGAAAACGTGCCCCACTTCATGTGGAAAGTTATTTTTAGTTTATCAGGATCTGAGACCAAAACTGTTCTGTAACCTGAACAACGATCCAGTAAAGAGGGAATTTATGACCCTAATACTATCCGCAATATATGTTCCATAGTTGAAAAAAGGTAGTCATGTTTGTGTAAGTCGCGGTTCAAGTTTCAGAAATCAACACACAAGTGGATTTTCTTGGAATTCTTTCTTACTAGGAGTAGATTTGATATCCATGTTTAATGTCACTATTTTTATATGATCCTATCATCCAAAAACTTCCTCAAATTTTTTCAATAAGGGAATCAAGCATCGGATGTACCTTTCGCAAATTTTGTTGAAAAGGATTAGCCCCTTCCTTTATAAGGATAACATGTTGTATTATTCATGTGTCGTAAGTTTTGAGATTTTTATATGTCCATGTGAAAAAATCGCGGTATTTATTGAATAAGAGGATCAAAGATCGCAACTCTTGTGAAATGCAACAAGTACTAAGATTAACAAACTTTGGATATTTATTTGTTCCAATATTTATCTGTTCATGTGACAATGTGGAGCTATGGGCCTTAGCATTTACTAGATCTCAGAAATTATTTTGCAAGTCATACATATTTTCCAATTATATCAAACCTTTCGACATGGGTTTTTGCTTGTTTTCATGAGATTCATATTGCAACACCCTTTCATGTGCGTCTTCATTGATAAATGCATCCTTGAATACATAAATGTTCATCATAAAGTGAGCTATATTCTAGTCACCATTGAAAGCACATAAATTACTAATGTAATCATGGATGGGTGGATTATAAATAATATCAAAAGAAAAAACATCCCTAAGAAATGATAACCAACAACAACATTTGCTAATGCATCTGCAATTGCATTACACATTCTATGAACATATATAATATTAAAATCTTATAAACGAGAAATCAAATGCCATAAATATTTTTGATAACCTTTCAAATGATGTGACACATAATGCATAATACAACGCACCTATTCTACGACAATTTATGAGTCACCTACTACTTTGAGAATACCAACATTGAACTCAATTACCCTCTATAATATGTAGATGAGTGCTTCATATTTTGCGGTGTTATTTGTGCACTTGAATTGAAAGTGATTGGAGATAATATTTTTTCTATGGCATGGGTCTACTAAAACACAACTAGCCTAAGTGCCTTCTTGCATCTTCTAACAGTCAAAATACAATGTCCAAATATCATATTTATAAGGACTATGCACTAGCCTAGTAATACTACTACTACTACTATCTACTGTAAAAACATCATTTCTTCCAATTATCCTAGGAAGGAGTTCCAAGTGTGTGTTAGGTGGGGTTGGGAAAGGATGAGAAATATAGCACCTCCAACCAGTTTATAAAAATAAATTTCGAAAGATAATATATTTGAAAGAAACTAGTTAGTTTTTTTCCTTTGAAGGGAGTGATAGTATGCTTCATCTAAGGCTCTGTGTTCACCCATGTTTGCTTTTTTATTCCATTATACTAAAACCATAAATGTGACTAGTCCATAGAAAAATGCCCTATATCTTTCTAGATCAATCTTTGCTTAAAAAATACCTTATGTTTCCATAATGTCCAATTACTATATTTATACACCAATGAACTCGTTGGTTAGATGATAAGTCAATAAGAACATTTCTAAGTTCACTATAACATGGAAAATATTCATGTCTAGCTGGATGATCTGTGCATTTGGTTTATCCAATTTTTCATTGATTTTATTTGCTGCAGATAAAGGCATTACATTTACATATGCACTGGAGTCAACTAAGAAATTGTGTACATTATAATTTAAAGTTTCAAATTTAAATATAAATAGACGGCAGAGTGTATTCACATATAATTTGAAGGACTTGATCACATACTCAAGAGGACGAGAGGACTTACCAGGCCCATTCTGTGAAGAATCATTATTACCTTAGGTAGACTATTTGAGAGCGCGAACAAGAAATTATCATTGGCTAGTGATCCTCGTATGTTCAAAGCATGAAACTTGTTACGAGCTTTCTTCATGTCATAAAATATGTTATAGTATAGAGCAAGATACATTCTTGAAGTGTCTAGAGGATTAAATTGGTACAATACTTCTATAATTGTGGACTTAGCTTTGATGTTCATGGAAGTACTATTCATTGGAGCATTATTTCTAGAATTAATATGAGAGTTTTGTGATGAGTTGATGGAAAGTTTAATCTTCCTTAACAAATGATCTTTCAATTTCTAACTTGTCAACTCTCGTTCATATCCTAGCCCTTTCCTTCTAAAGTTGTATTTATTTTTTTACTTTTGGGTCGGGATCTCAGTCAGTCATTTCTCTTCAACACTTTTATTTTCAGTTCCATAAACACAACTGAGTGTATTTACTGGGTGTATAACACTCCCAGTTTCATCAACTGCTATAATGTCTTCCTTCTCTTCCATCGGCTGAGTCTTCTCATCAGAAAGTATTGTATCAATGATGTGTGTAACAAGAGAATTCATGCTATGATTCCATTATGGGCATGTCTTTTCTCAATTATACTCTTCATGAAGTGAACAATATTTATCCATGCCCATACACTCAACATTCATGTTAAGGACCTATATTAGTAGTGTAGTACCTTATTCTTGTTAGTGTACCCAACTTATTTTTATTGTTGTACCCTTGTAGTCCCCATATATCACTTTATTGTGCCTCATAATAACCCACTATTGTTATTGTTGTGCGCTTACTTTATTATTTTTACATTGGCTAGGATTATATTGCGACCCCTTGGACTCCTATATATTGAAAGGAGGTTGTGTCATTTGTATCAACTAATAATTGTTCATTTATGTAATGTAAAGGAGGTTTCCCCCTTGAATTGTTTGATTTCTTAGTCGGTGATCCCTCTTTTCTTCTATTTTTTGAGATGGTTTAATAAAATTTTGTATCACTACTTTGGATTGTAGGGTTTCTGTAGTTCAAAGGCTTTGTCATGACATTTTTTCTAGAACTTGTTTTCTACAAAGGTTTAGAAGCTCAAAAAAAAATCCATTTGCACCGAATCAAGGATGGATTTTGTGGAAATTTTCAAATATTGGTTGGGAATATTTTCAAAGATATGATCTATGCAAGTTAGGGTTTTTGTAGGCTCCCGAATTTCATCTAAAAGAGGTGACCTTGGGAAAATCATCATTACTTTGCCTTTGAGCATCATATTGGAATTATATAAAAGGTGAATGAAATGACACAGATGGTAGTTTCCTTTTTATAGATTTCAGAGCAAAAGGAGGAAACAGTGACATGTGGAATGTTGTACAAGTTCTCTCTACTGAACTAGTCCATAATTAGGTCATTGCGGTAGATTGGGAATAACTTTTCCTTGAAGAATCCAAATCATGTGGAACATGTGGCATTTAAAGAAGATTCAAAGGCTATTTAAGGATTTAATATATAAGATCTCTGCTCCCAAATTATAGAGATACATTAGTTTACATATTGAGCTCCTGAAAAGCAAGAAAAAGGTGTGTATTTGTTTTTAAATTGCATAAGTCTTGTTTGAAAAATAAGTTTGAAGTGATTCTAAGGGAATTTTGAAGAATATATATTAGTATTGGGTTATAAAATCCCCCCTAAAAATAATTCGACACCCATTAAGGCCTCATAAAGCTATACTCTTACTCGTGAAGAGGAAGAATTGAAACATGACATATCAAAATAACAAGACCAATTGCAACAAATTCCTCTCTCGCAAAGAGTAACAAAAAATGAAATGGAATCTAAGATGGATGGTTTGAAGAAAGGCATGGAATATAATATGGGTGGTTTGAAGAAATATGTGGAAGCTGTTAGCACTCCACTAGATCTTCGAGGCTGAAGAAAAGATCGTCAAACTCAACGACAGACCAATCTTTTGCCAAGTAGCTAGCCCTACTATGAAAGAGAGGGCTATCTCCAAGATATCACACCCAAGGTGAATGTATAATAAGGAATTTAATCTAGGTATAGTAGGACTAGGGTTTGGTTGATTCATTTTGAGTATTGGATGGTGAATATTTCAGGAAAGAACTAGGCCAGGTAAAAAAGGATCAGAATTGTAGAGATTTGATGGGGCTAGGTAGGCATATACTTTAAAACAATTAGGTGTCTTTTTGGAGTGGTTTAGAATGCTACTATTTCAGAAATGACTATGGGAAACATGAATTATTTTCAATTAGAAGAAAATGAAATAGAAAATGTTATAATTCCTCCAAAACAGAGCATCGACCAGTGAATTATTCCTATCTCACTTAGGAATCAATTACATTAAGAGATGGCATGAATAAGAAAATATTAATAAATTAAAAAATTTCTAAAAATTAGAGGCAACAATGATAAAACACATTTCCATATGAATCCCACCTAAATAGTTGCAAATTTATCTATTAGTTCCTGCAAAAATGTCTGATTACACTAGTGTTCAATGATCAACTACACATCATCCAAACCTTGCAATGAAAAAATAATTAAAAGATATAGACTGAAAACTACTTATCACACTCTCAGAGGTCAAATGCATGACTTGTGGAGCTGATCCCCAAAGTCCTCAACTGGAACACTAATGACTACGGAGGTCAACAAACTCATCCCTATATCAATGAAACTGATTCAATTGACCTAAAATTACACATTTACCTGATGTATCTACCTCTAGTAACTATTAATGAAATAATTACATTTAATTTTTACAATTACATTAGTAAATATCCTTATAATCCATCAACCAACTGAGAAAATTTGAAAATTATGAATGAATCAGTCAACTGTAAAAAGAGAAGCGTGCCTAGTAAAAAGTGCAGCATGGGCATTCAAATCCGCTTTTTAATTACTTCCTGAAGTCACAATTGGGCCCAAGATGTCTCTTTGGAAATCTCTTCTAGTTTAGTTTTCCAAAATGTGTTCAAGCTATGAAAATGGTTGAGTGAAGCTCCTCAACATTGCAATCTACCAAAATGGGTCAAAATGCATAGCTTGAGGCTAAAAATTGAGGCAGAAAGGTGTTTTTTGAGAGGTTTTTGACCTTTTCCACCTATCAAAAGCTCCGTTTTTGGTGTTAAACTAGTCAGATGATTATCTAGACATCATTATATATCCAAATATGTACATTTTTTCTCATTTTGAGGTCTTCACAAAAATTACAGCATGGTCCACGCTGCGCTTTTTGTAGGCTGACTATGCAAAACATGTGTTAAATTTCATAAAAATGCCCAAACACTAAAACACTTTCCCAAAAATATTCAAAAATTTTGAATGAAGTGTTCATGAAGTCTCTCTAACAACCAAAAAGGCATCGACAAGTAACTCAAGTTTTCACTTCTCCTTTTAGCTGATTAAGGTTTCCTTGAGTGTGTCCTTCAATTGCTTCATCTTGATATTACAAATGTTATTTTTGGTGTTGTTTCAATCATCCATGTGTCTGAGCATTTGATTATCCTTGTTGGCCTTATGAAATAGATTCTTAAGGTGTATGTTCACTCTATCAAGCCAAACTTGTTTGTCATCATTTATTTCTCTTGCAATTCTCTCCTCAAAGGTGAGTCCTTCTCCCTCATGTTCCTCTTGCTCTAATGCACTCTCAGGACCTCTTGTTTTTGTCTCTTGTTGGTGATCTAAGCCTCATCATGGTAAAAATCATCAGGTTCTATCACTATTTTTCCTTTGGTGTCTTGCTTCCTGGCCTTCAACAACTCAAATTACAGGAGTACTTGTTTGTCTTTCAGGTGCTTGTTTTGTTGCTCAACGAAGGAGATGACAAATTGCGCTAATTCCCAATTTTCTTGCAGCTCTATGATTGTGGAATATTTCTCTTTTATGATCAAGTTTGAGGTTTCATGGCCATCTTGGACATACAAGTCCACCAGGTGAAACCCTTTTTCTTCCGCATGGTGAAGGTCTTCCTTCTCTTGAACAACTTCCTCTTGCTACTTTTGATATCCCTGTTTTTCTGATCTAGAAGGAAAGGCCCCTTCCACAATCTATGGAGAAAACACTTTCCTATATCCTCTCTGGTATGTTTCTACCTATTTTTCCTCTTTGTTCTCTTTGGTTTTCTTCAATGTAGCCCTGCTAGATAACCTATTTTTCTTGTGTGAAAGTGATGCTAGTAGTGGAATAGGTCTACAGGCTGATTTTGTGGTGCAGTGAAGACATCTGCCTCAATGAAAGACTCCCATGCAATGTTTAGCTTCTTGAGGTGGTGAAGGACAATGATTTAAATGAGTGAATGATGAAAGAGGTTATTCATTTGAATCTCATACTCTCTGTTTTGCACTATGGAGGCCATTTTTTCAATGCTTTTGTATAAATAGTAGGGAAGGTTGAGTAATTTTACCCTAGTGAAATGCATGAGAAACCTAATGTGATAGTTTTACAACTTGGAAATTATGCCCCACAGGTGAATTATTTCATGATGATTTTTTTCATGGGGGCAGATCTTTTCAAAAATTGACCGAAAGGAAATATCTTCTAGATGCTATATTTATAAGGTGCCTTGAGGTAAGTTTCATATAGTTGGGCGTCCAAATTTTTAGTCTTGAACCATTTTTGACCGAAATTCAGTATCCATGTTGCTGCTACAATGATGTCAGTAGAAATGGTGAATGCCACCCCTGAAATATTTACTTGGTATTTTTGTAGCTTGTTAATGAAAACCTTGGTCAAATTAGGATGGCTCTCCACTCTTTGTAGCATCTCAAAAAATGCAAAGCAAGCTACATGTTGGAAACATTTCACTGCCATGGGTGATGGCATCAATTCAATAGTGTCAGATGGATCTAGTATCAAAATTCTCCCTCCTTTATTTTGTGTTTTATTTTCTTCTTGTGTGGTGTTTCTTTACTCATCCATGATGCTTCTCTCCTCCACCATTATGTCCAGTTTTGTCTTGAAACCCTAGGGAAGAAGGGGAAGGGAAAGGGAGTAGGATTGTAGGGATATGGGGTTGGGATTGTTACACTGAAATTTGTCACCATGAAATTTTAGTACTCCCTTAGAAGTCTATAACATCAAAGTTCCTAGATTCAAGCCTTGAAATTAAGAGAAAAACTCATAAAAGTCTTAAAAACACTTGTACCACATTTTCTCTTAACATTGCCTACAGTTCCTCACTTTATTTGCAAATATTTAAAAAACTTTTGTTGATAAGCTTGGAATTTCACTTAAAAAACCAAAATTGGATGTTTTTTGAGTTCTTTCTGATTCAAGCAAATAATTTCTTAGTTAGATTAAAAGCTAAGCAAGACATCCTCAAAATATTTGAAATTTTAATTCAGATTTAGTCTTTAGAATTTTTAGATCTCAAAAATAGTGGTTTTAGCTTTGAGTGTTATTTCTCAAAATTGTAGTGTTCTTTTGAAGAAAAATATGGTTTGTAGTTTCGATCATGAATAAAATGGTTTTCTTATTGAGAAATAGATCATTCTGAGTTCTCATTGAAATTATATTTCTTTCCATTTATTCTTGTTTGAAGGAAAGATTTTTTTTTAAAAGATTGCATTTATCAACTCTTCCGTTAGATAGAATTCATTGAAAGAACAAGATTTACTTCTTGTAATAGATGCATTTTTAGTGTGTTTTGAGTCTGGTCACTACATATCATCAGTTTCACTTTCACACCTATTTTCGTAAGAAACAGCCCATTAAAATCAACTCTTAAATTAAAATCAATCTAGTAATTTTTATATTTCTAGGGCTCTTTTCACCAATATAGCTTAGGCTAGTGTCTTGGAGTAGGGAGTAATTAACTCTCCAAGACAATTAAAACAAACAAGTAGTTGATCTTGCGGTAGGAAAAAAATCCAATAGTCGCTTGTATGCTCTGGGAAGCTCCTCTTAAAGGAGTCAAGCACGAGGTCATATTTGAACCAGTGGGATAATCAATTCTATCTCATTGGGAACGATAGTAGATGCATGTATTAACAATGGTAAACCTCAGATAGACCATTGTCGAGGAGCCTGGGGTCACTTGTCGGTATACCTTGGATTATGTCAAGGAGCCTTCAAGAGGATTGAGCTTTGTTACTCTACCCTTGCGCATGTGTCGGATCATAGATTGTTCCCCCAGGTATATTAGTTCATGTTGATAACCATAATGACCATTATCTTTACATTTTTTTCCTAAGGTTACGGTGGAGGAAAGATCCCACTGTACCTGGAGTAGACGTCGACTAGACTCACTCGGACTCTCTAGTGGGTTATCTTCACTCGAGATGGTTTAAGTGGAGAAACTTGCACCAGTCTGTTTCGTTAAGCAGGTTGTTGGGGTACCTGTTCCAACCACCCTTTCTACATTAAAATACTATGATTTTGGATTTCATCGCCAACTAGTGTTTTTAGTGTGGGAGGTTACTGTTTGTGTGTGGTTTGATCTCCTAGATTTTTAGGCGTGTGATTCATTTGTTTGTTTCCTTAGCGACTCTAGGAGTTTTCATTGAATTTTTCTTTAATTGCATGTGATTAATAATTTTTAATCGTTGCTAAATTACCAAGACAATTACGTAGAGTCGAGGGGAAGCCCCCTAAGTATACACCAAGCCAACTTGAAGGGCTACGAGCTCTAGTATTGCCTAGTGATAGTAGAATTAGATAATAATAAAAAAAGAGAAACATCTATATTTATTCATCTTGATTATCAATCACAAATAACAGAACATATTCAAGAGCCAAATTCAATTTCCAAAGTTACTAGTAGTATTTCTCCTTCTAGTGAATTAGTTGAAGGACCTGAAATTTCTGAGCCTGACACTGAACCTGCTATATTGGAACCATCTTCATGATTTGTTACTCTGACTTCTAGTGATCCTAGTTCACCTAGGGTAAGACATCGCATTACTGAAAATATTCTTTCTAACCTCATATCTATTGAAGAGCTTGTTGGTCTAGACAAGGATGTAACTCTTCCCAAAACCCAAAAAACTTTGAATCATAGGGAGCGTGAATCAATATTCTATAGTCCTTTTAGAACTGACCCTTGTTATTTATCATTGACATATTTTTCAGAGAACCCGGGTCTTAGTTATTCACCACCCTAAATTCCTTTTCATCCTACACCAAGAGGTTATTATCCTTCATCAATTATTTCACGTGAGTCATCTATGTTTTCCCAATATCCAGAAACATTTTTATATGATGGTCCTTCTGTTCCTTTGGGGTACCAGTCACTCTCTGGTACTTTCTTAGGAGAAACTCCTTGACCAATTGAACAAGTGTTATCATCTGGTACAAATGGAACTAAAACTGAAACATTGAACACGGAGAAAATTTTTATGATGTATGGTAATATTCCAAATCCTCAACCTCAAGGTAGTCAGTTACCGCCTGGGGGGAAACCTCAAGGTAGTCAATTACCGCCTGGGAGGCAACCTCAAGGTAGTCAGTTACCGCCTGGAGGGAAACCTCAAGGTAATTTTTTACCAGGACAAAATTTATTACAATATTATTTACCTAGAGAAGAACCTCAAGGTTATCAACCTCAAGGACATTACATACCCCAAGGTCAACCCCAAACTCAGTATATTCCTCGGGGTCCTTATCAACCCCAGATTCAGTACATGCGTTAAGGTTATCAATCTCAAGGTCCATACCCAACTCAAAGTTTCCAACCTCCTTCTGGTCAACCATTATTACAATGAGTTGGAAATTTACCAGTTAATTATCAACCCTACTTTCAACCAGGTTATGGTCCTTCATATGCACAACCTTCTATAGGTCAATACCCCAGAATGAACATGGTCTGGAATCCATCTCAAATTCAACAAACTATGCAACCTAATGTGCAGTTACCTAATCAACCTGGACAGCCTATAGTTTTTGGTCCAACCCAGAAACCTGTCCAGCCTACTGTTCAAGTCCCTACACCTGGTTCTGTTCAACAGCCCGGGCTTAGTACACCTCAAACTCTGCCTCAGACTGCTGCAACTACTGCAACTTCTGTTCAACCCACAACACCTGTTTTTGGAGTATCTATAGCTCTGATTTCTTCTATCCCTATATCAGTGCAAATTCCTCAAGTATCTGTACGACAGTCAGGACCTACAATTCATACTACGGTCCAGATTCCTACAAGACAAGATGGTACTAGTATGATTGTCTCTAGTCAACCATAGCTTACTTATCAACCGTACCAGGGACAGTATCAATTTGGTCAGGCTACAAAAAATCTAGTATATCAGTATTAGCCGTACCCTGGGTATACTTATCAAGTACCTCAACAACCCCAGTATGGTTCGGTTAATCCTGGTTACCCAGGAGGTTTTATGATTCCAAATGTGCATCCAATTCCAAGGTATCCTGGATATCCTCCTTCGGCCACTAGTTTGATCACACAAGGTTATCAAGTCTCTAGCCATCGGTTACCATTCATACCAACTTTAGGTTTACCGGATCTATATGCCACAAGGGCTCGAATTTACCGACACCTAATTTATCATGTTCTTGATCATAAACCAATACTAGGTAATGTTCTGAATATGATCGAGGATTTACATTTTGATCAAAATCTGCCTTAACCCATTTCTTATGAGCCTTATTAGCTAGTGAAATCTCACGATGACTCTCATCTAGTCCTGCTAAGTATAAAAAACTTTCCTGCTCTGCAGAAGTGGCTCGTAGTAATTATATTTATAGTTTCAAATATGGGATTTCACATTCAATAATCAAGACTACTTCGAGACCGTAAACCAACGGGAAGGGAGTAAAACCGATCGAATTTTTTGTTGAGGTATGGTATACCAATAAGGTTGGAAAAATAATCATATGCAAATTTCATTTATTAATTTCAAAAATCTGTTTAATCATGGTAGTCAAAACCTTGTTTGAAACTTCTCTTTAGTCATTCTCTTGTAGGAAATATGGAGCTAAATTGTCATGATGCAAGCCTAGCTTTGCAGAAATTTCTGTCATCATAGCGTTTTGAAAATTTTTACCATTGTTTGTGATGATGGCTTGTGAAACTCAAAATATATAAATCACATGAATGAATATGAAAATGCTTGTATTTTGGTGATCATCCTCATATTCATGCATCGTCTCATCCCATTTTGTGAAATAATCCACAACTAGGATAATATACCTATGGCCCCCATCCGAGTCAGGATTTCATGTAATGAAATTGATGCCCCATATGGAGAAAGGACCACCAAAAATGATTGGATGAAGAGGAGATGTAGTTTCATGCATTTTGCGATGGTAAATTTGGGAATTGTGGCACTTCTAGACCACAGTTATACAATAATTGAACATCGAAGGAAAGAAATTTTGAGTGCGCAATATTTTTTGGGAACTGGAAAAACCTAAGATATTACCATGATAGGCTCCAAAATGACAGTAATTTAATTCATTTTTTACTTCCTCATGAGTCAAATATCGTCTAAATATGGAACTAACACCATGAAAATAAAGTGTATTTCGAACAATAGTGTATTGTTGAGATTGGTATAGAATACAAAGAGGGTTAGTTTAAGATAATTCTGGCCGAAAAGTCTGGGTTTGACAATACGTAATAATATATCCATACCAAGGGTGTAAATTACTGATAAGAAAGAGTGATTCATATGGAAGATAATCCTCTATGATGGTTCTAAGTATAGGGAAAATCGCATAATAATTTTGCAAACACCAATGATTTCTAAAACTTGGATTTTTCAAATTATAAATAAAAGGCATGTAGGATAATGTTAGCCTCGCTCTCACATAAAACAATAAAAAAATTGAAAACAATTAAAATCTTAAAAATTGGATTTATTCCTACCTCTGTATTCGACAATGTGACTGTTCCTCAAACTTGCGAGTTTGTTTAGGTCTAGTTGGTTGAGAGATTCTCTCCAACTATTTAGGCTCTTAGATTAGTGTGTGGCTGAGATATTTACTCAACCAGAGTGATTGTGTGTCCAAGATAGAAACATTATCTTGAGACATATTCTTGATGTATTTATATGTTGTATTATTATCATTATTGCGTGAGAAATCAAATACATTCAGGCTTGAGAAGCATTTTCTGTGAAATTTTATGTCTCTGCTATTATTTCGTTTTTATTTAATTATTATTTATTTCCTATCATATCCATGTATTGAAGCTATGCGCTATTGCATACTTAAGTTTTATTCGTCTAGAGGAGGCAGTGACCTCCACTGGTGTCTATATTCAATATGAGTAACCTATAAAATAGTTGAAAGGGAGGTTATTTATCAAATATAATTGTGCCATGTGCCTATTTTCCACAATTTTTTGGTTTGGTTTATCTAAAACACTCATATTCTGGGAAACTGGTGATCTACATATGATCTAGTGCACATTTTCTCACCGATAATCTTGCCATGTCATTCCCTAAGTATTGTTTGATATGAAATGTTGTGAAGAGATAATCCAAATCCTTGATATATGTGAAGGCCCGAGAGGCACATGAATCCCCATTTGGTGAATTCTTGTGTCACAACTTGGTTAGAATATATTGCATTTACCCTTTACTTTTGAGACTTTCTTCGTTCATTTCTATGGGTAGAATAGTAGAGTTTCATCAATAAGAGTCAGAAATTGCCAGAAATTATCGGTTTTATGGATATACTAATGAGTTTATCCCTTTCTTCAACCTCGCGATTTCCATTTTGATGTTTTTGATGATCAATTTTCTCTTACTAATGAGGCTACAAGATTTTTATGAATGTTGGAGAGAAAGTTCTAGATTAAGAACTTGTGCCGAGAGGGAATATTCTCATCTTATGTTGTATAATTTAGGTTGTTCATGTGAAAATAAGACCAGATATAGGTTCCATTTTTCAGGTAGTAATAATTTCATAGGCTTGCTAGCAGAAGATATTGGTAATATCCAAAAAATTTGGATTTCGCACAAGCTAGAAGGAAGAGGAAGATTCAGAATAGCCTCAACCTTGAGTGGACTGACACTGATGCCTTCCCTTGACACTTTTATCACTCAACAATTTCCTAGGATAAGGAATAAATCGAATGAGGTAACTTTAGACCTCTTTTGGCTTGTTATCTAGCCCTACCAAGCTCATAGAGGGCTCTCTCCAGTGAAAAATCTCAATCAAAGCAGATGATTGGAGTATGAAATGTATTTTAGGGTAGGTATGATAGGCTTTATGGTTTATGGGTTGAAGCAATAGGAGATAAATTACCATTGGGAAATGGAGTCAAGGTTGGTTTCTTTCTACAAATTTTAGGCAAAGTAGATTTTATGTTTAACTAGATAAATTACATCAAATGACACATGGAAAAGGGAAGAAAGCCCACTACACTACAAGAATCAATCAATGGAGGAATATCTAGTGCATATTTAGAAGAAAGGACACCAAAATTAATTACTAAACAGAGCATCAAATGAAGATGAATTCTCTAAAAGTAACATTTAACACATAAGAAGCATCATTAGTGTGAAAGGAGCTTCTAACATGGATAAATTCCAACCACTTACTCTTAGACAATACTTAGCAGAAAAATGTAATAAGGGAAATGATATACAGGAAAAACATATTGAACATAAAAACCGTGATGAATCTCAAATTTCAAAAGAAAATCACTGTTTCATTTAGCTCATAAATATATCAATAAAATATACACGGTCAAATAGCCTCTCTGGCTGAAAATTTGAACCTTTTTTTAAGTATTTACAAATGATAATTTATAAAAGAAGAGGCTCGATGAGCCTCAAATTCCAATTCAAATTAACAACTTAATAATACTTGAAACCGACCCTAATAATTTTTTCATTAAAACTCAAATGAGCTTTCTCCACCTAAAGACATCCAGATTATTTGAGCTACAAAAAAACATAATGCTGACATATCGATGAGGAGAAAAAATTATGTTTGAACAAAGAGACTTGGAAGGCTGTGAATGCTAAAAATATACTAACTGGAGCTACATTTTTCATTGATCTAGGTGGATCGAATAGGTCAAAGTACAAGTTGCTTAAGTACAAAGGCTCAAAAATCATAGTGTCATAAATATAAAAAACATAGTTTCAGGTCAAATATCTCGCCTTTATGATTTCAACAACATAGATGACACTCAATTCTGAGTCCGTATGAAGGAGTTAGGAGAAGTAAAAGTTGAGGGTTAACTTGGTAACTTGGTAGGCTTAAGGAAGGCACATTTCTGACCTTTTCCAGCCATGAAATTCTGGCCAGCTACGACTAGATTCCAAGAAAATTTTTTGCCTCTTTATTTTGACTCCTACGATCAAATTTGAATTTTTTTAAAAGTGACTTGGTTGTTAAAAAAACAAAAAAAATTAAAAAAATGGGGTGGCTGGCCACCACCCCCGCCACCCCACTATTAAAACAACATATATACACATTATATATATTAAATTTTTGCAAGCCATGACTTGTGTCGCCCGCCACACATCTAGACGACAGATAAAATAAGATTTTGACAGGTTGTGACCACCACGGACCCCGTACCCACTGCATACATATCCCAACACCACACTGAATGGGTGGGCGGGGCTTTTTAACCCCACAGCCCAACCTACACTCTATATTTGGATATTGTGCTGGTGGAGGGTTCGTGCGGGCTTCCCCATGCAAGCCCCCCCCCCCCTCCCCCCCATAACATACCAAACCTACTGTTAGCACTCTGCCAGATTCCCAAGGCCGAAGAAGGAATCCCAACAGAGGTAACCACAGACCAAAATTTTTACTTGATAGTTATCCCTATAAAGCTGGAGAGGGCTCTCTCCAAAAGGATCATAGCTAGGAGGGATGGAGCAATTAGGGTTTGGGCTAGATATATAGTGCAGGGGGTTTCTTGAATTTGATTTGGTTGGGGAATCACTAGATGAAGGAATTGGTTAAAGGAAAGCTAGGTCAGGGAAAATGAGATAGTGTTGCATGGATCAATGGGGCAAGGTAGGCACAAGGCTTATCACTTAAATATTATTGTGATTGAATGGTTTTCAGACTGAGGAGAAGCTAGGTAGAGCATGGGAGATGTATTCTTCCTTGGTAGAGGAAAATAGACAAACTATGATCAATTCCCCAAAACAAAGAATAAGCAAGGATGCATTCTGAAAATCAAACATAAAAATATCATAGAAATGAAGTGAAAAAGAATACAATAAAATCTAACATATGAAACTGAATAAAAGGAAATGATAAACATCAATACCACAAGTTTCCCAAAAATTTACTCTTTCATCATCCATTCCATCATCATCGCAACTTCCCCATCAAGGACCTTCTCAGACTAATCCATCCCTCATTCCACCCCCTCCACCACATTCAACATGAATTATGGCTCTTTTTGGACCTTTCTTTCTCCCTAGTAATCTTGATGACCTACCTCAAGGATATGGCCAAGGGCTTCCCCTGTTCGATGAAAACTCTGAAATTATTGCCCATCAACACATGGCCAAAATCACAACCTTCATAGATCTTGAGGAGTTAGATGCAGATGATGCCAAGATCCAAATCATCACATCATTTTTTTTTCGGTGAAGTTAAAGTTTGGTTTCGTGCCCTAGCAGTTAATTCTATAGGGACTCCTGACAAACAAACTGATGCTTTCCTAGCCATGTGTGATGAGAAGAAAAACCCTTTACAAATCCTTGGTGAATATGATTCCTTGAAGCGCAATCCTAATGAATCAGTGCCTGATTACAATTCTCTGTACCTAAGAATCTACAATTCCATCCAAAATGAAATGAAACAACCTCCTGGATTAGCCCTTCTGTTTTTTTGTGATGCTTTTGACCCAGATATGGCCTAATCATTGAGAGAAAGAAATCCCACTACCCTTGAAGAGATGATCAAAAATTCAGTGAGTGTTGAGGCTAATATTTTGATCAAAAAGACAAAACTTAAAACTGAATGCAAAGTAACTATCATAGAGGAACCTTCCACTTCATCAGATACTAAATTTGATGCTTTTCTTAAAACCATGGAGAGAATGGTCGATAAGATGTCTATTTCAAATAGACAGACAAAGCCAAAAAACAGAAATCCGAACTTTCAAGGACATCACCAGCAACCTCGGTTTTGAATAAAGAAGAGAGAGTAAAGAGATCCTTAAATAAAGAAACAACATCGAATAATAATGCTACTTCAAGATAAATGTGCTTAGAGTGATGAAGGGGAAGAACCAACATCAGAGGAGAACCTTATTTCACAGCCGATGGTCAACCCATCTTTCTCACTGAGGTAGAGGAATATGTGGAAAAAACAAGTTCACCTAATGATAAAAATTTCATAATGGAAAATGATCATGAGTTAGAATTAGAATCTGATGACTATTAGGGAGGATACCTCAATGCATTGAGTTCCTAGCAAAGGAAGTATACCTTAAGACTTTGTGATGTTCCAATAAATCCACCTCTGAAGAAGACAATTTAGCCAAAAGAAGCACCACCAAAACAATTTCAAAATAAGGGTAAAGACATTTTAGCTTTGAATCAGAATAGAAGTGATCAACCTTATACAAGTGCATGTGTCAAAGAGAGAGATATTCATAGAAAAGAAGCTGCACCAAAACATCATGTTTAGAAAAGGGATGTTATCATAAAAGAGGTAGATAAAACTATGCCTTTTAATTTAGAGTCAGAAATTTTGATGTTAAAGGTGTCTATTTCTCTTATTGAATTGGTATAAATTGATAAATACAAATCCCATGAAGATAGTGAGGTCCCACCATTTTACTTGAGTCTTAAAGTTCATCAATTCATCCTTCATAACACTATTTTAGACACCGAGGCCTCCCACAACCTCATACCTAAAGCTATCATGGAGAAGTTGTTGATCAGTGGTTGTCATTGATGTCAACCTAAACAGCACCAGGGGCTAACCCAATATTCCATGGGAATTTTCACCTACTAAATTAATATGTTCTGGGTCAATAATGTTTTTGATGGTTTCTACTTGTCGATATTTTTCCGTTGATATATAGCACGCCATGTAATTCTTCACGGTTTGAGAGATATTCATGTTTGAAGTTTGTACCCCAAGTTAGTGGGCTAAAACCCCATGGGGTTGGGGCATGGGTCATTGAAAAGTCATAATTAATATTTTTTAAGCTCCTAAAATCCCTCCCACGTTCACATGTTGAAGCCCCTCTCAACTTAATCATTTATATGAATTGTGATCTTCATTTCCTCCTTAGGAAAGGGATTCCACCATATGAAACAGGTCATCGTGGAATTTGTGCTCTAACATTTTTTCTACAAAGGTTAAAAAGCTGAAATTTTTATGAGGTGAAGCCGAAATCCTAAGGAAGCTGTTGTAAAAATTTTAGATCAAGGTGCGAAATATTTGTGGAGATATCATCTGTGGAATTTATGGTTTTTGAAAGCTCCTGAAATTCATCTCAAAGAAGTGACCTTGGTAAAGTCGTCATAACTCTGTCTCTTGGTATTGGATTGGAATTCCATAAAAAGTGGTGGATAGTGCACAGTCTATGATTTTCGGTCTATCAATTTCAGAGCCAAATGAAGAAACAATGACACGTGGTATGTCGTACAAGTGCGCTTTGATGAAATAATCCATAATTAGGGCATTGTTAGATATTGGGTATAAATATCTCTTGAAGAATCCAAATTGGGTCAGACCTATGGCATTGGAAAGACGAATAAGAGGAATATTGCAGGACCGAAAATCAGATATTGAGGATATGAAATAATAAAGATACACCAAATTCAATATCAAGCTCCTAAAAGGCAAGAAAAAGCTATATCATGTGTTGTCAAGGGTTGCAATGGACCAGAATTTCTACGGAAAAAAATCAAAGCAAGGTGTAGAAGAGGGTAGCATGACAAGAGAAGCAACCAAGGTTCATAATAGCAGCAAGAATTTCATCATGTGAAGGCTTCAAGTGGGCAGCACTGCATACAATCATAGTAAAGGTATCATTGTACTAAGTCATTGTAAATACATTATTGTAAAAATTGTACTAGTGTCTATCTTCCAAGGGTTGAAGAGGCTATGTTGGGAGGTCTAGGATAATCATTAGGTGGTTATGTCAAATTTGGGGTTATGGTCTAGGATATATTTTTCTTCTACATCATTCTATATCATTGTAAAGTGGACAATTTTTCCTGGTATGGGAGTCCATTCTTATTTTATTCTTCTATAGGGTGGTAGGGTGGTGCTAGGGTGAGTTGTAGCTCATTGGGTTATGGGGCATCCATTCATTCGACTACTGAAGAATCTCGGGTGTTGGAGCGTCCATATAGTGGGAGCTGGAGAAGAATTCTTTTCTAGATTCTAGGAAGTTGGAGCTTTATTTTCAATTGGAGTTGAATATTAAGAATTATTAGAAAAGCATTAGGTGGTTTTTGTCCCATAGTGGGTGTCCACCTTAAAAACTGTGTGCATTTGTGTTCCTCTTGTTTGGTGCTATCATTGTACAAACACTGATAATAATTGAAGATTAACTAATGCTCTAATTGAAAGGAATATTGATTCACCCCCCTCCCCCCCCTCTCAGTATTTACAACAATTGGTATCAGAGCTTGGTTCCTTCAATAGAAGTTTAATAGCTGGAAGGAGGTCATGGAGCAAATTAAGAATGGTGTACCTCTATTCAATGAAAATAATTATGCACTCTGGAAAGGAATAATGGAGGTCTATCTCTTGGCGCAAGGTTACGAAGTATGGGACATTGTTTTAAATAGATTTACATCAACTACGGACGAACAAGGTAAGAAGAATTTGGTAAATGATGCAAAAGAAAATAATATTATTATCAGTGGACTTATTGAATATTCTTATCATAAGGTTTTGAGTTATAAATCTAACAAAAATGTACGGGAAAAGCTTGAGAATATATATGCAGGTGACTCAAATGTCAAAGAAGCAAAAATTCAAATCTATAGAGCAAAATTTGAGCAACTCAAAATGAAAGAAGATTGCAACATTGCTGCATACTTTCAATACGTTGATGAAATAACCAATACTCTAGAAGGATTGGGAGAGCTAGTTGACGAGAACACTATTATACGGAAGATTCTTAGAACATTACCAGGGAGATTCAACCCAAAGGTATCTATCTTAGAATACATTGAAAATATGGACAAACTCAGCAAGGAAGAATTACATGGAGTTCTCATAGAATATGAAATGAGACTTGATGAAGAAAAGGGTACTTCAAATCTCAAAACTATGTTCGTTGCATCTAAGAAAACCAATAAGGACAAACAACCTTCAATTGAAATTACATGCACCTGCAAGTGTGAAGAAAAGGGAGATGATGGAGAAGGTATTTCAGATGAAGAATATGCTTACTTCACTATAAAACTAAAAATTGGTAAGGGACAATTCAAAGGTAAACTTCCATTCATATGTTTCAGCTGTAATGAGGTTGGGAATTTTGTAGCAAAATGTCCAAACAGAAGTAATGGAAACTCAAAAGGAAAGAAAGGCTTTAATAAATTCAATGAGCAAGGATCCAAAAGGAACTTTCTCTCTAAAGAAGAAAGCTCATCATCCAATGAAGACCATGACAGTGAAGAAGAAGGCAATGAGAGAGTATTATTGTTTATGGCCAAGAAAAATAAACCCAAGCATAGTAAACAAGAGGTATCAAACAACGAAGAATAAGGATGGAACATAGAAGAATTTTATGAGGAAGCAATCAAGCTTATAAAATATCTCAAGGCGGAGAAGATCCGTTCCAATACTCTAAAAGATCAAGTTCAAGGTCTCAAAATTGAAGTTGAAGAACACAAATGCATTGAAGATTCACTTCAAAATAATTTGGAAGAAAGAAACGAAGAAAGTGAAGAATTAGAAGCCGAAGTAGTCTCGCTGAATGAGGAATTGAAGAAAGGAAAACTATCCAAAACTATGCCAACATCTCAAGCGCATTGGAAGAACTCATCAACAATCAATGATCTTACAATGAAAAAACTGGAATTGGTTACAAAGAAGAAGAAGCAAGACCTTCCACAACAAAATACAATGAAGCTATGAGATATGACATGCATGTAGACTTCATTGGACAAAATTTGCAAGAACAGCCTTGGAAGACAATTCCTCGATGAAAATTTCCATCCAAGTACCAAAATATTTTTTATGGCTACTGTTATTCATGTGGAAAATTTGGTCATAAAGTTATAGAATGTCGCACGTACCCTAGGAACAAATACAATTCCAGGAGATCTGTTAAATATGAACCTCCCAGGGCTCAGCGAAACATCAATAGATTTGAACATTTAAGAAGTAATATTGAATGTTACAAATGTCGAAACTTTGGACACATAGCCAAAGACTGCAGACTTGAAAATCCTCCAGAAGAATCTTTGAAGCCATAGAATGAACGAACATGGAAGAAGAAGAAAAATGATAATTGTGCTCTCACTTTCAAGGCTCAAAAGAAAAAATATATGTGGTATGTTGATAGTGGTTGCTCAACGTATATAACTGGAGATAGAAATAAATTTGTATCTCTGAAAGAGAAGAAGGATGGAACCCATATCCTTTTGGAAATGATCTTCAAATGTTATATGATCAGGTACCGTCACTCTTGGCAGCAAAGATGTTAGAAAGCCAAGAATGTTCGTCAATGAACATAGACCATTACAATTCCAGCTCAACAGTTGGACAAATGTGTGATCAAGGACACACAATGCTATTCAACCTGTAAAGGAACTGTGAAAGGTATGGTAAAATTGTGGCTACAGTAAAGTTTGTAGCCCAAAACGACATATATGTTTCTGATGAAGCAACTAAAGCATGTCTACTAGCTAAAGAAGATGAAAGTTGGTTATGGCACAAACGAATGGTCATATGAAATCTCTATAACTTAGATGATAAGCAAAAAGGAAGGCATTTAAGAAAATGCCAAAATCTCAAACCTTCCAACACACTATGTGAGGCATGTCGACATGGCAAGCAAGACAAAAGTTCAATTTAAAACAAAAGAACACTTTTCATCACATCCATTGGAATTGACATATTGGATTCATGTGGTCCCGTGAGAACAAAAAGGCGAATGGAGAATTATATTCAGGAAAGAGATGATAGATGACTATACCCGGATGACAAATGTCAAGCTTAAAGAAAAATCAAGCATTTCAAAGGCGAAGATCTACAAGGAGTTGGCTGAAAATGAAACCATTTGAAAATAAAGTGTTTAAGATCGTATAATGGTGGAGAATTCACTTCAAATTATTTCAGCAATACCGTGATGAAAATGGAATAAAAAGGCAATTTTCAACAAAGATTTAACACCTCAAATAAAATGGAGTTGCCGAAAGAAAGAATAGAATTGCATGAGAATAGGTAGAACAATGTTGAAGGACCCGAAAATTGATGGAAAATTTGGGTTCAAGCAATTGATACGACAATCTTCATTATCAACCAAAGCCTTCTTAAATAAACCAGCTAATGTAAAAATATTTCAGAATCTTCAAGCAAATGTTATAATGTGAGAAGATCAAAAATTTGGGTAAGTTTTAAATCACGTGTTGGATGAAGGTATTCTTATTGGTTACTCACGCAAAGAAAGGCCTCTCATAAATGCTATAATCAAGACTAAAACGATAGGAGAGCATAAATGTTACATTTGACGAAGATGGTGTTCGAGCAGTAATGATGAGGATCTAGAAATCTTTGAAACTTGAGACAGAGGGTCGTAAAGACACAAATAAAATTATAGAACAAGAAGCAACTATCAACGAGGAAGAAGTAAACAATGATCATCAAGATATACGAACAACAACAAGAAGCTCCTCCAAGGAGAACAAAAGAATGATTCTAAGAACCATCCATCAAATCAAATCATTGGTGACATAAATGAAGGTCGGCGTTTCGTTCATCACAACAAGCTCACGTTGCTTTTCTAGCAACCCTTGAGCCTAGTAGTTTTGAGTGGAAGCCAGCCCAAATGAACATTGGGTAACAACTATGAATGAAGAATTGGATCAAATTGAGAAGAATACACTGCACTAGTCTGACCAAAAGATAAAAATGTCATTGGGACTAAATGGGTGTTCATGAATAAAATTGAATGAAGATGTAAGGTGTTACTTAAACAAAATGAAGATTATTAAAAAAGGCTATACAAGTAGAAGGAATTAGATTGACGAAACATTTGCACTGGCTTGTTGAATGGAAGCCATCCGAATGTTTCTCGCCTATGAACACTAAGAAATCAAAGTCTACCAAATGGATGTTAAGTCAGCATTTTTGAATGGAGAATTAGAAGAAGAAGCTATACCGAACAACCCGAAGGTTTTCTTACTATCACAAAAAATAAGACTATGTCCGTTATGTTAAAGAAGGCTCTATATGGTCTCAAGCAGTGCTCCAAAGCATGGTATGCTCGTCTTGATGGATATCTATTACAACAAGGGTTCACAGGTAGTATCATGTTGATAGCACCTGCAGGGCACAAACAGATAAAGATACGAACAATTGTTGAGGTATATGTGGATGATATAATATTTGGTAGCAATGATGATCGACTTCAAGTGTTAAATTTTCTTACAAAGATGCAAAGTGAGTTTGAGATGTCTTTACCAGGACACATACTTAGGCTTTCTAAATATTCAAGAAGAGAAAGGAAATATTTATATGTCAAGCCAAGTACATCAAGGAAAACAACAAGAAATTCAAAATGGAAGATTGCAAACCTCATTCCTTACTCAATGGTACTGTGTTGCAAATTGAGTATAGACGACTATCTAAGGATGTGACCAAGTTGCACAGACTATGATTGGTAGTCTTCTATATGTAACAACCTCTTGGCCAGATGTTATGCAAGCAAATTGGACAAGTAGCAAGATTCCACAGCACTAAAAGAATCACATATTATTGCCATCAAAAGAATTTTTCGATATTCAAAGGGCACACATATGGTTTGTGGTGTATCCATAACAATCTCATTATTCAAGCCTTTATAGATGCAGCATTGGTGAAGCGTTGACGATCGTAAGAGTACTAGTGGAGCAGCATTCTATCTAGGGTTATCCCGTATCATGGTTGAGAAAAAACAAACTTCACCCTAAGTATTCAGCTGAAGTGACACATTGTGCAAAGACTAAGGTTAAATTTAAGTCCTTGGATGAAACAAACTTTGCAAGATCTTCACATAACCATGAGTCATTCCCATATTCGTGATAAACATTAGTGCTATCAACATCTCCAAGAACTCTTCATTAAGTGCATTCAAAAACAAACACATTCCAATCAAATATCATTTTGTTAGAGAATGTTTTCGCTGAAAAGAATATCAACGATATGTTTGTACAAAAGAACAAATTGCTGATATCTTCACTAAAACCTTTACCTCGTGAAGCATTTGAATATTCGTCAAAGCTTGGGATTTTCCCAAGTTCTCAATAATAGATTTTCCTTTTCAAGAATATAAAGCGGGGAGGGAAGTGTGCATGGTGTCACAGGACGATTGTGGGGCCACAGGAGGAATGTGTACAGTCCGTGTGATGGTTGTCTTTCGTGGGGAGTTACCCTTTTGCAATTGATGTCAGGGAGAGAATGTTGTAGGTAGGGGAGGTGCCATGATTGCAAGGGGGAGTACTGAAGTACATCACTGAAAGGGAAGATTGTTGATTAGTGGTTGTCATTGATGTCAACCTGTTAAAGACCAGAGCTAACCCAATATTGCATGGGAATTTTGACTTACCAAATTAATATAATTTATCAACAATGCTTTTCGATGGTTTCTACTTGCTCTAGGATGTTTCCGTTTATTATATAAACAAGGTAATTCTTCAATGCAGTTGAGAGATATTCATAAGTCAGTTTGTACCCCCAAAGCAGGGCTAAACCCATGGGGTTGGGGCACTTGTCATTGAAAAGTCATAATTACATTTTTGTGCTCCTAAAATCCCTCCCACGTTCACTGCTGAAGCCCCTCTCAACTTAAGCATTCATATAAATTGTGATCTTCATTTCCTCCTTATGCAAGGAATTCACCATCCGAAACAGTCATCTTGGAATTTTCGCTCTAACTTTTTTTTCTACGAAGGTTCAGTGTTTAAAGTTTTATGAGGTGAAGTTTCTAAATCTCGATGAAGTTTTAACAAAATTTCAGATCAAGGTGCTAATATTTGTGGGAGATATGATCCGTGTAAGTCGTGTTTTGCAGTTCTCGAAATTCATCTCAAAGAAGTGACTGAAAATTCGTCAATTTCGAGTATCGGATTGGAATTCGTAAAAGTGATTGAGCAAGGCACGCCTTACTTTTCGCTCTATCAATTTCAAAAAACAAAACAAGAAACAAAGGACACGGGTACGCCGCACAAGCAGCTCGCGGAACACCATAATTAGGCATTGTGAGAGATTGGGGTTAACTCTCTTCAAGAATCCAAATTGGGCCGACTTCAGGAAGAAATATGACTGTGAGGACTACAACAGGACTTAAAATCAGATATTGAGGATCTGAAATGACAAGAGATACACCAAATTTAATATCGAGTTTATAGAAGGCAAGAAACAAAGCTAGATCATGGGTTATCAAGGGTTGCAAAGGACCGTACTTTTGGCCAGAGTAGAAAGCAAAGCAAGGTAAAAGTAGACAGACACATAAGAGAGTGAAGAAGAAGGTGCATAAATGAAGAACAGGAAGTTCATCGTATGAAGTTTTCATGGGCAACACCGCATACAATCATTGTAAAGGTATCATTGTACTTAGTCATTGTAAATACATTATTGTACAAATCTTCAGTGTCTATCGTCAAGGGTTGAAGAGGCATGTTGTTGGAGGTCTAGGATCATCATTAGGTGGTTGTATCAAAGTTGGGGTTATGGTCTAGTATATATTTTTCTCTTTCTCTACATCATTCCCATATCATTGTGCGAACCATTTTCCCGGTACTAGAGTCCATTCTTCTTTTATTCTTCTATAGGTAGTAGGGTGGTGCTAGTGAGTTGTAGCTCATCGGTGTTGGGGCATCCGTTCGCCGATCATCACAACTTCGTTAGAGCTTTCCATCCTGGGAGCCTCGGAGAAGAATGCTTTTCTAGATTCTAGGAAGTTGGAGTTTTATTTTCAATTGAGTTGAATATTAAAGAATTATTAGAAAAGAATTAGGGTGGTTTTTGTCTCAGGTTTTCAATTTTTAAAATCTGTGTATTTGTGTTCCTCTTATTTTACCGGCTATCATTGTACAAACACCGATAATAATTAAAGATTAACTAATGCCTCTATCTGAAAGGAATACCGATTCACCCCCCCCCCTCTCGCATTTCCAACACCTTAATGGTGTCGCATCCACTTGTTCAAATTTTGAGCACCGTCGATAAAGTGCTTGAGGTCGTGCTCACGAGAAGGAAGAATATCCTTGTTCTCTAGATTACATAGTTGGAGTCACCCTCCAACCGACCTTGGTCACGCAATTTGCCGGTGGCCATCTCACCCAACCGCTCGTCGATACGCCGCCCTCTCACCCTCTGCGAGTCGGCTTACGCTCCTTGTGGACTGCCGTCAAATCGCTTTCTATTGTGACGCGGGAATCCGAGTTTCTTGGGGAAGAAAACTCACCGGAGGTTAGAAATCCCAAACTCGTGTTTCCGCCTACTCTTCCCGGGACGCTTCCACTAGCAATCACCGTTGTGCTCAACTCGTCCCTCTTGTTGTCATTCAGACAGATCTGCTATGCTGCTCCTTCGCCTTGGACAAACAATTCGACAATCCTACCTCTCTCGTCGACTCACTCATAGAGAGACGCAGCAAGTCTAGCCCTCCCGGCTTGGACTCGCGCAATCAACCGGGAGATCGATCTCGCTACTTATGCAACTCTTTGATCCCAACTTCACCAATGCTTCGAATCATGGATTTGTTCTTGCTTCTCGTACCGCCTTGGAACAAGCTCTAATACCACGTGAAAATTCCGTTAACTCGTAATCCTGTTGCAGCAAATCGGAAGATATTCACCTAATGTTAATTTTCACCCTTAATATATATTTGCGCTACTATGGAAAACACCGAATGCATCGTTAATCGCAACCTACATAAATAAACCGCTAATAAACACAAGAGCGTAAACAAATCACAAGCATAAATCACAATGTTCATTTGGACAAAGTTATTTTTGGACCAACGTCCCTTTAAATACCCAATGTGCGGGAAAAAATCTAAAACAGAGTCCGAGGTTTATATAATATGAATTTTTTCCAGACACAAATTACGTTTTCCGTTATCCTTACAGATTATGACCGACAAAAAGTCGGTGAGATTACCTCACACCCCGACACTAGCGCAATCGGCCAAAACCCCGACAGCAAGCCCCTCACCGCCCGCGCACCACCGCGTACCGTGTGGGGACCGGTGGCTTCTCGTGTTATGCTCTTCGCCGTCGGGACCGACCGGCCCCTTGTCCACACACCCCGCCTTTCGCACGCATCCGACTCATCCGCCTGATCAATGAACTCCCGGGGACCACGCTGTTGCCTTTGCGTGGCTTTGCGTTGTCTTCCGCGTAGCCGCTATGCCGTTTCCGCCGAGCCGCTTTTCTATGTTGTGTGCGTGCGTGCGTGGCTCCTCCAACTCGCTTTAGACTATTCAACCGGAATTACCGCCTCTCGCAAAAGATTCCTAGATTGGTGCCTCATAACTACTCACTAAAGAAATCGATCACTTGATCTCTCCCATGGGAAATTTTTTGAATCTCAATTACAAAAATTCACCTGTAATGAGTTATACTTCTCCTACTTGTGTATTTAAATTAACATGTTATTTTCGTAAATATTCATGAAAACATCAAGTAAACACAATCGTACTCACACAATTATACATATCGGAACTAAAGAATAAGCACACGTACAAAGGGATATAATAATTTTTGGACAAATGTCCCCGGAAAAACCCAACACAGAACCATGTGCACAACTCCCGAGGGTTTTTATTATTATGTATTTCGAATACAAACTAGGGTGCCATAAATGGCTCACCCAACAGAGAATTTGTAAATTTTCGTAGATGTTCTATGCTTGATGCAATCTTTTCTTTATTCCCAATATAAAACAACAATCACATGTTACAGGCAAAATGTTGATAGAACATACCAACAAGATCGACAAAAGATAAGCCAAAAATACACTTAATCTGATCAACAAAATATATGTGTTGTAAAAAAGTGCTATGTCAGTCAACAATAGATATTTAACCAACAAAGTCTTCAAGGTTCGACAATTCTAGCCTCTATGGTTGCTTATAGCTCCGAGAACCATCTCAGTCCCCCCAGAGTCTCGTACTCATCATCCAACAAGACCCTTACATAGGGTCGTTCCACGATTCCAAGACTTCTCAAGGTTAGGTCCCCACCTTCCCCAAGGGCTTCTCAGGAGAATATCCGTGACCTTCTATTAGTTCCTATATGATCGAGCTTTACGACGCCGTTGCACCATCCCTGGACAAAGTGGTACCCGATATCATGCTTGACCCATTGTGGAACACTTCCGGATCTTTGACAACCGAATCCCACTCGGTTATCGCAGTATCACGGTGGTATTCAGCACATGCCCGAACAACTCACCGAAGAGATTTTGTAACCAAATTGTTTCGTCAAATGTGCCACTGCCGCAATGTATTCGGCCCCGCCGGTGTCGCTAAAGTCAACGATTTCTCGCTTCCTCGCTCATCCATGATATCGAAGCAGACCTGCGGTGAAGCAACATCCCGATGCTCTTGTGATCCACCACACCGCTAACCCAATTGGCATCGCATATCCATGGAGTGTCACGCTCCCGATAGTGTATCTAGCCCATGGTTTATCGTGCCCCCGAAGATATCTTAACAGATTCTTAGCACCAACCTGTGTTGAATGGGACATGAGGTTCAACCATATGTTGACTCAAAGTGTTCAACAAAACATACATCCTGGACAGTGTTCACTAAGAACACTGTGGTGGCCCCCAAGTGTTGACGATACTTAGTAAATGGTATACACGGGCTCAAATAACGCTCGCCACCAAATTCTTAAAGTTGAGCTCTATTCGCACATACTCGACTAAGGTACCCACCATTCCAAATCTTTTCCAAATACTTTCCGTCAAATATATTCTTTAAGAAAGAAAAATCTTGCGAGGTCTTTGCCGTACCTCCACGCCTAGGAAGTAATGCATCAGCTTTCAGGTCCTTCATCTCGAACTCGAAGCGAGCTCCCTCTTACACCGATGAATGAGAGGGTCAACACCGTCAGGAAGAGGTCGTCCACATACAACAACGTTCTAATGAGAGGCTTTTCTATATCAACCTGAAGTAAAGGCCTTGACTTCAAAGATTACTACAGTGAAGCCCAACTTCACTGTGCAGCTATATATCCTCTCGTACCAAGCCCCGGGGGCTTCTGCTTCAACCCATGTAGGCTTTCTTCAACCCGGCAAACATAAAAAACTTCATTCCCACTTAAACCCCGCAGGTTGCTCCACACACACCCTTCCTTTATCGCATAATGCGAAAGGCGGTCTTCAAATTCATCCGATGAAGATTCACCTCGGTATAGCAAGGGCTATGATAGATCTGATGGTATATTGGGCCACGGTGTGCAAATATATCATCATAGTCTACGCCTTCCGTTTGAGAGAAGCGACGGCAATGAATCTTGCCTTGAACTTCTTCAACACTACCATCGATCCATGCTTGATCTGCGAGCCGCCTTTATGTGATAAATCGCTGTTCTACTGGGAACCATCCCGTACATCATTCTTCATAATGACCCATATTCTTCGTGGCATAGCATCCTTCGTACTGCAGATGCTTACTTAATTTCCTCAAAAGATCTGTACGATTGTATGATTGTACTATGGTTGCTAGATAATTCTCATATCATATTCAAATTTTCTCGTTTTACGAATGTCTCCTTGGAAGCCATGTCTCGGGACCTCGAGAGTGTCCGTGCTTCTGCTATGTCTTCTTCATTGAAGGAGGTGGATCAATAGAGTCCATCGGTCCTTGAACATAGAGCATCGCCTCATCTCTTCTGCCTCTTCCTCGATTTTCGCATCTACTTCATGATCTTCCTTAGGAGTTTGAAGATTGATTACTTCCCGAGGGAAGCATCTTCATCAGCGTAACATCGTGGCATATCTCCGCTTCTCTTGGTCTGTGCACATAGACTCTATAAGCGTTCGTTTCACCGTAGCCCACAAACATTCCTTCTTCGAAGCATCAAGCTTGCTCCTCTTCTCTTTGGCACATGGAAATAAACGACAACCAAAAACTCTAAATGTGAGACGTTTTCAGGTTTCTTACCGAGAAAACTTTCAGAGTTTTGGAGTTTGCAGAGAATGCTACATCGCTTTGTATGTACACAAATGTTGTTCGCTGCAGCTTCTCCTCACGTAAACTTCTAAGATTCCTTTGGTCACATAGCATGCTACCGTGCGCCTTCCACAATGGTCCCGTTCTTTCCTTTCAGCGAATGCCTTTTGCTCAGATTATATATGGTTGTGGTCTCCCTCTTGATGCCGCCTTCTCTTCAAAGTTGTTGAACCTGCTCGGCTCTATTCAAAGTGGCCATTATCGCGTCCTCAAAATTCGATCTTCTTCTCTATTGATTTTTACCAGAAGGCTTTGAAGGTACCAACCACATGAAAGCCTCATCTTTTTCTTTGCTGAAGCATCCAGGTGTTTGTGAGAGAAGTCATCTATGAACGTCATATAATATCCTCCCAAGGATGTCAAATATGCGCATACCGTACAACCGACGTATCAATTGCAAGACATCAGATGTCTTTCTCGACACTTGAGGAAAGGTCCCCTTATATGCTTTCCTTTGGCACAACCCCTCGACATACACCTTCATGATCATTTTTGAACTCAGCATTCCCGTCACTACCTTCTTGTTGCGGGAAGGGCTTTGTACCAAGGGTATCCAAACCTCCAATGCCATAGTTCAGTTTTGTCGGATAGTATCACATGTCATCGCTCCCGTGGACTTCCTCCAACTTGGTAGAGTGTATCAACTCTAAACCAAATCGATAGCTTCCTTGAAACTCTTCTTCAGATGCGCACCTTCCCATCAACGAATGCCACATTGAAACCTTGTCTTCCATGGTTGGAAATAGACAAGTTTTTTCTTCGCATCAGCATATGGGGTACATCTTGCAAATGTGGAGGACTTAGACCTTGAGATAAGTTGAGGGTCATACCCAATCCCTTTTCATCAGATATGTGGCATTATCTCCAAGGATAATTTTCAGATTAACATCCTCTCAACCAAATCAAAAAGTGCTTCCTTAAACCCAAGAGGTGCCTGAGGCATCACTATCAATCCGTACATCCTATATGTTTATGGAGATGTAGTAGAGAGGGTGACACAAGAATGAATTCATTTCTTTTATCATCAACAACATTAGATTCCTCATACCTAGAATTTCTCGACCTTTTAGCACACCATTTCCACCTATATGTGTTTCCTCCTCTTCCCCTTGACCCATTGCCTTTGATTGCCATTCTCCGTGCTATATATTAAGATCATCGGAGAATTCTTTTTGAAAGGGCATTTTCTAGCATAGTCGCCGCCTTTCCTGGCTATGCAACATTTGCCTTTCTTTCCTCGGGGCCCTCGCTCTTCCTTTGTTCCTCGGACCACCATTGTTTTTCTTCTGGGCATGAGCAAAGAAGGCAACATTTCCTCATTTTCATATTCCTTCATCCTTGTCTTCGTATGCATCTCAACAATACTTCGTCAAAAATCGGTATCACATTTTTATTGAGAATGGTAGTATTGAATACATGCTATTCAGACTCGCGCGGTGAGAACCATTTCTCGATCAGCAATTGCCTCAATGGCCGAAGATTATTACCGATTTAGATCAACTTCAGAAAATATGATTGGATGGATTCATCCCCGCCTTTCTTCAAATTCTTCGCTGGTTCGAAGAAAATTACTTAGATTTGGTATCATACCTTGGAATAAGTGATTCAACTTATCATACATCTCCTTGGATGCCTAGCCCAAATGTAGGCTACTGCATCTCTTATGAATTGAATATCGCATCATCAACTTTGCTTTTGATCTCCCCCTTCTTATATTTTGACTTGTAAGTGTACAGTGCGTGATGGAGTGCTCTTAGATTTTACCTCCCCGCACATAGTCCATGACATTTTTTGGTCTTCCAACATAAGATCCAAAGTCATCTTCTGAAAAGAAGTAAAGTTTCAACAATTTGTCATCAACTTTGAAGCCATTATAGTTTGAGGTACCCATGGGTCCTTGACAAATGCTCCTTCTTTGATTGTTTTAATACAAACTTAGTTTGGTTCTTCAATTGCTAACCTTCATCCCCATGTAAATTTTTGTAGATGTTCTATGCTTGATGCAACTTTACTTTTTATTCAATAAACAACAATCACATAAACAAGAAAGTAAAATGTTGATAGAACATACCAATAGACGTAAAAGACAAGCCAAAAATACACTTAACTTCGATCAACAAAATATATGTGTTGTGGTGCATTATGACGGCCGGTCAGATGCTTCACCAAAGAAAGTCTCTACACTGTCAACCAAATCAGAATGTGTCACACAACCCTCTCTTGGACACTTTCTATATCGCCCAACCCAAAGTCAACAAAAGTCAATACCGTCCCCAAATAACTAACGCAAAAACAACAAAGAAAGAATAAATAACGCCAACTAGGTCAAAGTCAAACATCCGTCGATGTCCTGTGCTTAAATAAATGCGTACCGCAAAATGGGAAATTTGGGAGAGTTTGAGGTCGCTTGACCATGCATCGACCAAAGTCAACGCCGGTCAAATTCATTTAAAACTTAGTCAAAACAAAAAATTCCTTGGTTGCGTTTTCCCATGTGTGAGAGAAGAAGAGCCTCCAGGTGATCGAACCAATCAAGATGAGAGAGGAATGTGTGATGAGTGATGGATGAAAATGACCTCCAATGTTGACCTAGAGACCGATCGTTGAGGGTGTGTGACACATTTGTTGGGGCTTCAAGCTCACATTTCATTTCTCGGCCGACCTTGCACATAAGTGGATTTAATTCAAATAAATGTTCGGGCCTACTCTGATCAAGATGACCTTAGATTGATCTTTGCACCTCTCCGAAAGAGGAATCCAATAAAAATATTGGCATATTCATTTGAGTATCAGAACATGGAAGCCAGAATTTGGTTGTCCAAAATTAACAACAAATTTCCTTGGTAGAAGTACCTTTATTCGGAGATAGATATTATGGTCGTATCCAACGTTAGGAATGGACGAACCCCACAAAAATAAGGATAGTCCCCAACAAGCTTTGCGCCGGAACTACGCCACCCTTCCTAGTGGCCGTGTCACCCTTTCTTGATCAGCAACCGAGAGTCCTGGAGGGCCCCACAAAATCCCAACATTGTAGCTTTTGGCTCCGTGTCACCTTCTTCTTGATTACATCACTCCGGGCCCCAAGCTTTAGTTTCGAAGGTGAGCCCGGGGCTGGGCCTCGTTACCCTCTCAAGGGTCAAGCTATCTTCCGGGTAGATCTCGCTCTTTTGCAATTGTATTCTCGCCTTGGATCCAAAATCCCATTGTTGAATCGGCCGCCGCACCGCATGCTCAATGGCAAAATTTTCAGCAAACCGTGCTCCTTAATATTGACTTGTCTCGAGTTCCTCGCCACTCGTGTTCTCAACCGACTCCAAGCGTTCTTTAATACTTTTCCCGCTGAGGAATCAACGACCGTGATCTAATTCTCTTAACGACGACTAAGATTAGAAAGAACTGATCCCTCGTCACTAGAACTTTCACCCACATGTTTAAATTAATTCACTTTAATTATTTAATTTCCCTAAGTAGACTTAGGTCTCCATTAAAATAATTAATTATTTAAACAACTTAAGCTTTGGGTGTAGGGAATTTTCCAAATGATTTCGGTTTTGGAGATCTCATGTGTTACAGCCCTCCGTAAAAGTTTTCGAGCTAGAGCACATCCGATGCTACCCAAAAAAAAATCGTCACGCCAAATGTGTTTTCAATGACCCTTCAAGCCATTCTTATCAATGTTGCGAATATCGGCATTGGGACAAAAATCGCCAATGATCCTGTGAAACCAAAAAATCGTAAAAACTTTAGAAAATATCGGTAAAAAATTCCGCAAACATCGCGCTAGGCCAAAAAATCTTGATTTTGGGGACAAAATCGGGTGTTACTTCCAGATGCTCAGCAATGGTCGATTTCTTATAGTCTTCTGAGACTTTAAATAACCCGTATAGGATCTCTAATCAACGATCAAGATTAACTTTTTGACTCGATCTATTTTGTTCTAGATCATTCTCACTCATATTCTATTAATTCACTTTTAATTATTTATTTTCCTAAGTTTAGACTAGTAATATCCCGTTGATCGCTTCTCCTCGTCGCCACACCTGTGGCGTCGTTGAAAACCTTCAACCCCCACAAGGCGGGCCGGTGGCAAGGATCTCGTAGAAGGGGCCGGCCACATTGATCCCGACTCTCTTCGCGAGCTCTCTCCTAGGCCGCCTAAGGGGGGTAGTCCCTAAAGGAAATCTAAGTTAAAGATTTGAGTTTCTAGGGAGAATATTAGAGTGGAATAAGATTACTTAAAGATTCATGAGCATTTTCTATGTGAGCAAATTTGAAATAATAATGACAACTATTAAACTAGTGCCTTTACAAATAACGTGCTCAAAAGTAAAAGAAATGCTCAAAGAGATGAAAACATAGTAATCCCGAATTGAAACAAAAGATTGTTATCACAAGATATCGTAAATGTCACAAGATAAACGAATTTATGAATAAACATGAAGCTATCTTGTTCACAAGGAAACAATTAGTGATCTAAATCATAAAGGCTTAAATTAAACCACGTGCATTTAGCTCGCAACATGAAATAAGAGTACTTGAAAATAGAAAATGAGATTCCATGATGAACATTAAACATGAAAGGAACTTTCTAAAGTAGATAATGTCCAAGTACAAGAAATTGCTAAACTTGTTGCAAAAGAGACTTACAATACTTGGTATGAAAGGAAATGTTTCTTGAAAAGGGAAATGATATTTCATGTGAGATCTAACCATCTAGAAAGAAAAAAATTCAAGAACTTGTAAGTAAGGTAAATGTGATGAAAAAAATGCTTTTGGTTTATTTTATTAATTAGTTCTAAAGCAAGGTTACAATTCAACTTTAATCCCCACCTCACCTCGCTCAAAGACATGGATCCCATGTTGAGGAGTCAAGAGAGGAGTAGAGGGTCCCTAAAAACGTCTATTCAACCAACTTATGTTGCAAAATTTTAGTGATTGCTTGGGGCATGTAAGTAAATTAATGAAAATTGACTTTTTAAACTTGAGATGTACTTGCATGTCACAAGCAGAACGCTACTTTATGGAGAAATTTTTTCAAATAGTTATTGCATGGAAAGATACTAATGCAGTTTAAAAGTGGTTTTGGAACAAAATTCATGACAAATTTATATGCATGCATGCAAAAGTTTTCTGAACCCACTATGAAAGTAAAAAGACTAAAATCGTAGCAAATTAGTTTTAGGTGCAAATGTAATGCATATGATTGTGTTAATTCTTCAACTAAATGATGTGCATGCAAGTGAAAAATATCAAAGATCAAACCACAAAGTCTCTCCAAAAAAAGTGGAGAGATAGGGATACCAATGGGTAAAACCCACACTCCCAAAACCAAGAATTTTATTAGTTATTAAGTACAAGTGAGAAACTATGAAGTCTTCTTCAAAATCCAAGGAAAGTCTTCACAATGTTGGCTTGAGCCATAGATCTTTCTGTTGAAAATTTTGCAGACTTGGAGGCCCACAAAAGCTCAACAAAAATACAAACATTTTTCGTGGAAGAAGAAGCAGGCAAAGCCTCTTTGAGTTACACAACCAAGAGAGAGAGATAGAGACCCCAAGTGAACCTTGCCTCCCTAAGAAAAACTCGCCGTCCAATAAATGTCCCTCTAATGCTCACGGCCAAGGGAAAGAAATAATCTAGAAGTTGGAGCCTCAAGGTCCTCGTACATGCAAATTTAAAGAAGTTTTTGAAATGAATTCAAGTAGTCATAAGACAAATGCTATAGAAAATCTACAACAACAAATGTTAAATTTCTCATAAAAAAAAAATTTCAAAGTAATATTACAAAAGTAATTCACAAGAGGCTAGGCCAAAGAGTGGCTATAAACTTCTTGAATAGCCATAGCTTGGATCTTTGAAAACAGCTAGATATTAAAGAAATGAAGAGAAATACTTGAAAGTAAATTATTTTAAGTTTGATTTTTTTTTTTTTTTTTAAATGCAAAAAAATAAGAGCTTTGACTTTGAATATTTTCGTGCTATCAGAAGGGTTCCTCCGAGAACTTCCCTCACGTTTGAAAAGCTTGACCAAAGACGGATCCTTCTACACAATCTCACCACAATATATAAACTAATATTAAATTAAATAAAAGAAATGGAAAGAACTCCTATAGACATATTTGACATCAAATAGAAGATTTCTTATCCTAAATACTGCAGCAAATTTTATGCTAATAAGGAGATAGCCGCATACTAACATAACTTGAAAACAAGCATGAAGTGAAACAATAGCATGATGAAATAAATAGAAGCATAACAATAAGTGAAGAATTTTACCATATATACAAGGAGAAGAACACTACCCCAAGTTATCCCAAAGACTTTTGTATTATATTGCAATTACGGGCATAATCCGACAACGCGTCTTTCAAGCTCAATAGCTCATATTACATGATACAAGATGAGAATCCATGCCCATTGTATATGAAGTTGGGAGCAAATCCCATGACGCAATGCATGAGAAGTTAACTTGGAGAAAATCCCAAGTAAAGATAAGCCAAGTTCCACATGGAGAAGACCGAGACACCCGCAGAAAAATCGAATTTCTTTGTGCACACCAAGGAAATCGACTCCTCCATGATCTAGTGAACTCATCCATAAGCCAAAGTCCCTTGCCACACTAAGTCCACCACTCGAAACGCGAACTAACGGAAATCGTAGATTTCGTAGACCCCAAGGATCTGCCAGGTAAGTCCTTGAGAACCCGTGCTTCTCCGAGTGCGGACTACGTCTAAGCTCAAGGAATAGTAAACTTCTATGTGAGTGAAGTGTCGAGTGTTGCTGGCGCTTCCATAGCTCGTGAGAAGTCGCTCCTACTTGGTCTACAAAATAACCCATCTCTGAGATGACTTCTTGCGCCAGAATCGCCTTTAATAAATTCGATACTTTTCCTTTAAAATTAAGTCTTTTCTTCCGGGAAATTCAATTTTGAATAAATAAATGATGAATTAACGATGTAGTGTTCTGTAATTATCCTCCACATGTTCGTTGACTCAACTCTTGACTTAGAATAATTTCCAAGTCATTTTGTCACATGGAATGATTTATTTTTCTTCATTTTATTTAATTTTAGCTAATTTAAATGTCACAATTTCCATCAAACTTAAAATGTGGGTTTGAGGGTCCAAAACTCATTATTGAAATCCTCTCAAAGTGTGTCATAGTAGAAAGTTGAGAGTGAGAGGTGTACCTTTGATTACTTATATCCCATACAACTTCTCTAGACAACACTATTACAATCCAATTACAAATTTTATTGTAATTTTTGACGTGCTGAAATTAAAAAAATTAAAAATTTGCAATGCTACCTAGACCTAACCAAATCACAATTTTTTTGTTGTGATCTAGTATGGTAATATACATTGACTCTATACACTAGGACTCACCCAAGGTCTCTCACCTTTCAAGCCGTATTTCGGCCGGTGGGGGTAAAATTGGAGAAAAAAACTCAATTAATTAGTAAGTCCCGGTAGGGAGATGATAATTAACCAAGTAAAAGACCTCCCAGAGTAATACTTACTTGTTGGAAAGGTCCCAAGCTACCTAGGCCTATTACGTACTCAATATTGACTCGAATTCAACATTGTTAGCATCACTTATTACAATTCCCCGTAGGGCGTGGAATCGGGTACAAGACAAAGATGATGAGAAATAGAAGTAGAGTTCAAAAAATCTCAAGGATATGGATGATATCCTAGTTACATGTGATGTCTTCACCATCCTTGGGCATGGAGTCTTCTCATTATCCTCAAAGCAATTTAGTATCAATAGTCCCTTTAAAAATAATCATGAATTATTTTCATAGAACACAATCAAGTGGAATTTCACCAAACTATTTCTCCGGACATTTAATGGACATGTGTCTAAGCCTCTCCACAAAATTTGAGACTTAGATCACATCCAATGCTACCTCAAATCAACACAAAAAATCTTACTTCAACAATAAAGAATCTTTTATGGATATTTGTGCTAAATGATAATAGTAGGTATATTATAGAGAGTTTCTCTTTTATCGAGAGAAGCCACTTCAATCAATATTAATCAAGACATCAACCCGTCTATCATACTACCTGGCCATGCATCAACAAAACTAATAAATCAAACTATACAGATTCTAGACATATAGTCATAACAAATCAACATTAGCTACTTCATCACATATGAACATGACATCAAACTTTCAACAAGGGTTAGAGTCATATAATTAGGGTAGCCGACAAGTGCTTCATCATACTTCAAGGATCATAATCACTACATTACTTCTTTTACATTATTCAATCATCAAGTTAGAACATTCAATTCTTGTCACATCAACAAAAATGCATTAACTTATCAAAACTTAATTGCAGGTTAACACGAAGATACCTAATATCAATTTTATTGTTATACTTTTTATCATCGTGGTTACTATGCTTATCACAAGCATTATCAATAATATCAAGTTACCTATACCAAAAATCAATGTTTCTAGGTAGCTTTGTTATGACTTGGTAGAATGTAAGATACTTGTCCAATACTAAGGGCACCAACTCATCACATGTATCATGAATCACAATTACTTTCATATGCATATATATGAGTCATTTATGAAGGTGATATTCCCATCATACCTTTAGGGATTACCTTTGCCATCCAATATTGCATGAAACAATATACTATACATACCTTATAACAATGCCAAATTCCTTTGCACTTTGTATCACTTGGTTACAATCGTAACTCTTCTCTCTTTGCACTAGCTATTCTTTCCTACACCTCGATGATCCTCAAGAAGTATCCACTTATCATATCTCATCAGAGGTTAGAAGTATCCAAATACTCAAATATACATGCAAAAGAAGCATAATTAATGATCAAATCAATAAATTTAAACAAAAAGTAAAGACACAAAGAAGTAAATATAAATTGGAAAAGGTACTTATCTTCTCAATGAGAGGCTAATTACTTTGAATCAAACCTTAAAAAGTCATTACTATCCATCATCCATATATCTGCCTCATATTTCAACCAACTTCATCAACAACCAAAGCTAATTTAGACTATCTCATCTATGGTTACACTATTAATCGTCACAAGTGCTAGAGCATCTTCACTTTGATCATGCTAGGGTTTCTAGATTGCACATCTCAAATCTTTGTCATAATCCAAGATTTCTTACAACCCTAACCTCATAATGTCCATCAAACTCCATAATTAAAATTGGCTAGGGCTTCCTTCTAAACTCCCAGCCTTCTTTAGGGTCTCCTCCATATTCTCTTGCTTCCATCAATGGTGTTCTCATAGGGGTGATCTTCAATGACTTTTATTCACCCCCAACTCTAAAACCATGTTAGTTTTTCTTAGGTATATTGGTCATGTTTTAGATAATTGCATTTCTTTTTCATTTGCATATTAAATTCACCCTAAATAAACATCATATTTCCATATTCAATTTTACTACATTATTTGCAACATATGCAATTATATAGAAAGAACAATATCATCATCAATGCAACAAAATATAAAAGAACAATAGAAGAAACATTCATGATCAGAATATCCCGTTTCTCGGATATCTCTTAAACACTAAGTATCAGCTCCAACCGTAGATGGACTGAGGGCGTTTACCAGATATGCCGTATCCGAAAGAGAATAACTGAGGCTACTTGGCTTCCTTCCATCCGTATAAGAGTATGAGACAAACACACCAAGTGGTAGAAATCAGAATGCCCGAAAATATATATATATATAATAAAGGCAAAGAAACATACAATAGCATAGAAGAATGTTTAGCAACTATCCGTAAATATAGAAAGAGAATGCTAAGCCATTTTATACTAACGGAGAAATATAATGAGTACAATAGGTGATCGCAGTGATGTCACCTAAACTTGCTCAAGGCAAGTGAAGAACACTTTCTAATACACGGAAATGGCCGTTCTCATGAATCGCATCCTGGCCTGAAAACCGCCGTGTAGTCGGCGACCACCGGAATGAACGGATGACTAGGGGTTGTCTCTTGCCTAATGAGCTGAAAATCTCGAATCCTCCTCTACTCACTAATCCCGACAAAACCCGTAAACCATATCGAAATGGCCGACCTCCGAAAACACCCCTCGGGGACTACGCCGCCCTCCAAGGCTCGCGCAGGCTAAATAGGAATAACTCATCATCGTCTCAAACTCCCACCAAAATCCTCCCAAAGGCAAAGGATGATCCTCTCCGCTTCGAAAATCTTGGCTCAAAACTCGCAAAAATCCCAATCAACACCTCCTAGATGAACTACCTCTCCAGGACTGGGCAAGAAGCCACTGCTCGGCTCCGCAAGAAACCCAAACACCAACCTCCCACAAAATGTCAAGAAATAACCTGGCCTGAGGCACACTGAAGTCCCCCCGCAGCTAAGGGTGAAATCTCCGACCGGAGACACCTCAATGCACTAAATGTGTTGTCACAGACAAAGCAAACAACCGCCGTGCTCAAGAAGTCGAAATGACTAGCTCAACATTTCTACCATCAACTAATGAATTGAAATGAGGAGGCTCCTCCCCTCTTTTATAACGTTGGCCTTCTCCTCAACGTAGCCTCTCTCTCTCTTGCCAGCCTTTGCTCATCCTCATCCGCGTAGTAGCTTTCCTAGAGCATACGTAGGCCTCTCTCTACGTGGTGCTTGGCCCCCTCTTTGGCTTCCTTTAAGTCACAACGTTGTGCTACTTTTCAGGGGAGTGTGCTTTATTCCACTAAGTGAGTTAGACTTCACTCACCTTATTCATTAATAAACTATAGATTAACAAAATTGAGCTAAAATCGAATATTCCAATTAGCCATCACACTTGGAATATTACAGCCTTCCCCCGGCAAAATGCTTTGTCCCTGCTAAATCAAGTGATGGATGTCGTAAAATCTTCTCACTCTCCTTCAAAGTGGCATTCTCATCCGGCAAATTCTTCCACTCACCAAGAATTCCTTGACCGTCCCGCTCGTAGCCGCCTCCTCAGAATACACAGCCTCCGTCGCAACACCAAATGCCCCTCATCATCCGTGGGTGGTAGTCATCTATCATTGTCACCCTCGCTGCCCCAGTTGCCTTCTTCGTGCATGATACATGAAAAACGCAGGATCTTGTCGCCTTGGGGCAAACTTCCGGGACTCATACGCAACCCGTCCAATCCCCGCGTATCACCCCGTATGGCACGTAAAAGTGGGGCTTCTTGAGCTGGGCCTCTCTTCTCCGGCCTGCTGACGACCGGCCGAGATGGCTGCAACGTAGGTAGACCAAGTCCCCTACCTCAAATTGTCTTTCCACCCGACCTCTATCAACATTACAACTTCGCCGGTTTTGTGCCGTAGCCATATTATCCTTATAGAGCCTATATTCCACTTTGGATCACCCTATCAGGAGCCATAGCAACCTATCATCGTACTCAAATAAAAGATAAAGAAATTCATACCCATACAAAGCATAAAATGGTGACATACCAATGGACATGTGATGTATCGTGTTATAGCAAGATTCCCTGCATGCAACCACTTCTGGCCTATGCTCGTCGTCGCCCACCGACATAGTTACGCGCAGCCCTCACGAACAAGGACCGTATCTCCGTCCGTCCATCCGTCCGTGGGCATCAATGGTACTGTCAACGTCTTCACTAATCGGAAAAGCTCTCACAACCGCCTTAAGGAAGCGCCTGCCTCGCCATCGATGATGGTCTTAGAAGACCATGTAGCCTAAAACTTCACAATGCCTGCCACCGTGCCGCCTGTAGTGTGCGGATATGGCGAAAAATGCGTGATACTTTGTCACTATCAACGACGATAAAGATATAATCTTACTCATCATGGCGCAACTTCAGATGAAGTCCATCGGAGGATATCTTCCATTTCTCCCAATGTGGGAAGAGGTCAGAACAACTGCAAGGGCCTCATTTCTCCTTGTTCCTTCCGGCAAACATCGTGACTTCCGATGTGCCGGAGTACGTCTCTTGAGGCCCTTCCATGAGAACCTCTCTTCTAATGGCCCCCGTAAGTTTCTATAAACCCCTCGATGGCCGACCAATGGTGAATCATGGATGCCCGAAGTATCTTCTTGAGCCGAGATCCTCGTGCTCAAGAAGATCCCCGTCCCCCGTAATAGATGATCTCATCGACCACCCCCGTACCCGTCATCACCACCCGCCCATCCGTAACCTCACATGCAAATCGTCTCTGAGTACTCCACTAAAAGTCGAGCCTCCAACTGCATCCAAGCCATAAGAGATAACATGGCCTTCTGCCTACGTGAGGCATTCCATGGTCATGTTGTTCTTTTACCTTGACATGGCTTCCATGCTTGCATCACAGCCAGATTCACTAATCCACTTCGTTGCCTTCCCCGTAGTTGCTTCTCGCTCCAAAAAGAACTTGAGGCCGTTGTGATCGGCCCCGAACTCGTTTCACCAACATGCTTTTGCCTGAATTGGCTAATGCGTGTATGGAATGGCCAACATTCCTCGCTGAGAGAAAATACAATCCTTCCGTGCTGAGCCCGTTCAAAAGCTATGGGGTGTCCTCCTCGCATCAACACCGCGCCGATCCCCTCGATGCATCACACTCCAAAACAAATGGTCATGTGAAATCCAAAATGCAAGTTTGAAATGCATTTCATCACCTCCTGAGCCCATCAAAGGCTCGGGGCCGCACCGTATCCGACCAATTGAATGCCCCCTTCTTCGTCAAATTCAGAAGTAGTAACAAGAGCTGCAGAGAAACTCTTGACGAACTTCCCGTAATAAGTACATATGCCAATGAATCCTTGAAGTTCCGTCACGTTTCTTACTCCCGCCCACCCCGATGGCCCCGATCTTCTCCTCGTGACTCTCACTCCGTCCACTCCAATAATGTGCCCCAAATACAACATCTCTGCCATCCTTGAAACTGCCATCATGAGAGCTAGCATAACTGTTGTTTTCCGGATAGCAAAAAGTATCACCAGAGGTCAGAGAGGCTCTCCCAAGTCCCTGCTATACATGAGTATATCATCAAAAAAGACTGAATACAAACTTCCCTGGGGATGACTGCGGAAGATATGGTTCATGCAAGACCGAAAAGTAGTTTGGGCATTGGTTAGCCTTGAAGGCATAACTAAAAATCAAAGTGTCCAGAAGGACACTTGACACAGTCCCCAGTCATCCTGCTCCCTCACGCGAATCCGATGGTACCTCGATCTCAAATCAATCTTCGAGAAGAACTTACCTCCTCTCACCATCCATCAACTCATCGATCCCGGGTATAGGGTACCCGTTCTTCGGTGGTCTTCTGTCAGTATTCCGTAGTCACTTGACATCCTCAAGGTGCCGTCCTTCTTCTTCACCAACACCATGGAAGCAGTTTAATGGCCTTCGTGCTTTCTATTCAGGCGTGCCGAAGAGTCAAACAACTCTTGAATGGCCCGCTTCTCAATCTCATCCCGATAGGCTTTAGGATGCCTATAGGGGGTAGTAATCATCGCCTTTATACTCGCTTTCAAGCCTTTCCAATGGTGCTTGAACTTTTGTCCGGTGGCCATCCTCGTGTTATATCCCCAAACACTACTCATACCGTCAAGGACACCAGATATCGGATAACCGCCCTGGACCAACTGCCCCCATGTCCAACTGTGAACCGCCCACCTGGCAGCCTCCTTCCGGAAATCATTTCCTCCATCTGCAGCTTGGGCCAGCTGAGGTGGGTATGTGCATCCCGCTATCTTCTCGTGCTTCCCGTCTTCTTATCATCCCACTCCATCTCCAAGGCTCCAACTGTGGTGACTCTCTCCCGTAGTAATCAACCACCGAACACCCAATACCACATTGGTATCCGGTATGTTGACCAAAGTGGTCCACATATAGGTACCCATCGTCACCGCAACTCGGAATGACACCTGTACACCGCATCGTCCGGGCTCCCGGGACTAGAACCGAAAATCCATTGAAGCTCTTGGTCTGCATACCTCCTCTCGACCATCCGTGCATCGATGAAGCTGTGGGTTGCCCCACCGGCTCCACCAAACCGACACGCCTGTCACGCATCGTCTTCAGACGGCGGCGTCGGGCTGATTGGGAACCCTCAAGGCCGTGGGCATCCCTCCGGGTGGCAAGGCCGGCATCTTCCTCCGTCCCCTCAGAGGGAGGTGGCAACCCATCCCCGGCTGCCCGACTATCTCCTCGCCTCCTCGACATCCCCATCATCTTCCCCCGCCATCATCTGAGTAGTCATCTTCACTGTAGGCGGCAGCGTGCTACAGACATCTGCAGCCCCGGTGCCGCCCGCCCTGGCCAAGGAAGCACAGCCTCCTCTTTCCTGCCTCCTCCTGTGATTGTTGTTCATTCCGTGTCGTCCTCGGTTTCCTGAGGGAAATCCTCATATCCTTCCTCTGGGCCGGAAACCCCATCTCTGGGAATATGTGTATAAGTCTCAAATGCATCTCAGAATCCCGGTCCTGCCATTAGCATCTCCGGAGGTAGTCAGTCTAGTAGATCTCACTAACCTTCGAAGTGGATCCACTAACCCCCTCCACAAACATATAGATCATTCGATTACGTGATAATTTAAGTACCATCAATTAAAACCTCAAGAAATCTACAGTAAAACTGGGTTCAGCAGTTTGTTTTGTCAGCCAATAAATACATCTAATTTTCCTACTAAATTCATCATCAACCTCTGGTAAACTCGCATGTGTCGTCACTATGAATGTCCGAGTGTAACTATCCCATGGAACCACCAGTCTTGGGCCTCACCATCCAAATGTAGTGTCGCCACCGATGTCTTCCTGCCTCAGACATCTGTTGTCGGGAAATAAATGTCCAAATTTTCTCCACCCAAGACTTCGCCTTTCGAACCTGCTTAGGCAGAACCACTGCAAACGTAGGCAAATGGAATCGTTAGATGTGCTAGTGGGGAATCTCCATCATGATAATGCCAAGAACCCCTATGATGGTCGTGGCCTACCGCCCGCCGGAGAGCCGAACAAAATCTTTGAACGTGAGAGCATCCCCGAACCCCTCGCCCGTAGGCTTGATACTCGCAAAATAATCGCTATGTGTTCGGGCTCGCTCCCCGGCTCTCGCCCCCGTGTCTCGCCCCCAAGAAATGGGCACAGGTAGGAGCGCGGTAGGTGTGTGAAGCCATCACTGAGGCGACCACGCCAGCAAAGACTGCTGCCTGCAACAGGTGGATGTACCCCATCTGCTCAACCCCAAAACTCGGGTCCACGCCTGCCTAGCCTCAGCCACTTGGTGGAATTTCGCTTCATCATCTCAATTCCGCCATGATCCCCGCATCACTGAGACATGTCTGCAAATCTTCCCATCTCTGGCTTGCCATCAAATCCCCCAGTCCTCGCCTACCACACTTCGTCTTCTCCCAGGTCTCACCACGGTGCCTTCCCGTTCTCGTGTCCACCACCCGAACACAAGCCTCCTCTCCATAGGTGTTCTTCAACCTACGCCGAGATCCTCGCACTTCCTACCTCTCAGAAAGTGCATGTAGGGCTTCTCCCCCGGTGTCATAGACCACTAGCTCCCCGTGTCAGTCAATTATGCTCAGCTACTAATGCAATATCCCTGCTTCTAGAGATTTCAAAAATACGCATTGGGCCTCTGGAAACGGGAGATGGACTCGGAGGTGTGCCACGTATGGCATGCTCGAAAGAGGACGAAATCGGGAGGCGATTCCTCGGCCCTTTCCGTACCGCTTCCAAGAGTATGAGACAAACACACCAAGTGGTATAGAACTAGAATGCCCGAAAATATATATATAACAAAGGCAACAAACATACAATAGCATAGAAAGAATGTACTACAACTCATCCGTAAATATAGAAAGAGAATGCTATTGTCTTTATTGAACCGGGTAGAAGGAGGCAACAGGTGATCGTAGTGATGGCACCTAAACTTGCTCAAGGCAAGTGAAGAAATACTCTCGAATACACCGAAATGGTCAGCCATGAATCGCTGGCCCCACTGGAAAACCGCCGTGTAGTCGCTACCACCGGAATGAACTCGATGACTAGGCTAACCTCTTGCCGGAATGAGCTAGAAATTCGGGAATCCTCCTCTACCACCAACTCCGACAAAACCCGTAAACCATATCGAAATGGCCGACCTCCGAAAAACACCCCCTTGGGGAATTACGTTGGCTCAAGGCTTAAGTGCCAGGCTAAATAGGAATAACTGCACACGCTTCCTCAAACTCCACCAAAATCCTCCCAAAGGCAAACGCCGATCCTCTCGCTCAAAATCTTGGCTCAAACTCCTACAAAAATTCCGATCCGAACACCTCCTAGATGAATCGTTGCCCTTCCCTCTTAGTGATCGCGTTACTCTCTATGAATGCTCGTCTGCAAAGAAACCCTAAACACCAAAACCTCCCACAAAATGCTAAAGAAATAACTCCGTTCAGCAAAGTACCTAAGTCTCATGAAGAGAAGAGATTCTACCTGAGACACTAATGTGATTAAAAGTGTCAGGCAGAGAAGCAACAATCTGATGCTCAAGGTAGTCAAATGACCACTCAATATCATCAACAACGAATGAATGAAATGAGGAGGCTCCTCCCTCTTTTATAACGTTGGCCTTCCTCCAAAATCCTACGCGCCATCTCCTCAACGTAGCTTCCTTCTCTTGCCACGTGCTCATCCTCATTTGCAAAGAGCTCTCAGAGCATACGTAGGCCCCCTCTCTACATGGTGCTTAATTTTGCCTTTAAGTCACACAGTTGTTTGTATGTGTTTTATCTATTAAGTGAGTTAGACTCCAGTTCTGACCTTTTATTCATTAATAAACCAGATGCAAAAATTGAGCAAATCGAATATTCCAATTAGCCATCGCTAATTAGGAATATTACACACACATAGAGACACTAGGATTGGTCGAGACCAGGCAAAATCCACTATGTAAAACTGTCATAAATTCTTCTTTCTTATTAGATTGTCATCGAATGATTCAACAAAAGAGAGTACAATTATCCATTCCTTCAACTAGTAAAACTATTCCAACAAAAATTAACTAAACCATTTCCAACAAATGAAACCAACAATACTCTTAATCAAAAACCCCTGATTAGAAGTCATACTAACTTCCGAACTCATGTCAAGTCCACAAACTCTGTGGTCAATCACAAAATTCCAACCTTAGTTTCCAATCGAAGGCAGAAGAGGGTGTAGACAGTGGTTGAAACTCTCCAACCGCACGCATGAGCCCGTGTTACCGTGGTTGTGACTGAAAATACCGTAGCATCCCCGTGTTGGCACCAAAACTGGATTTCAATGCATGAAGCCTGACTTCGCAATTTCACCCACAGCAAACTTCGTGGACCATCTCTGCACTGTACAACTAAACCAAAGAAAGAAGAATGATCATGATGATGTCCAATTGAGGGTCACTTGAGTTGTATTTATAGTTATCCATGGTGTTCCACCTTTCTTTAAATGACTGATCTTTTGTGCACATGGGTTTTTCTTCATGAAATGATAATTTTCCTTTTCCACTGGAGGCCATAATAGTCACTGAATCCTCTCAAAGTGGAATCTAGTCCCATGATTGAAATTGTCACCTAGGCTGCCAAATTAACAAGGAATTAGTAAGCATGTGGCTAAACTTAGCATGAGCTTCTAATTTCTCATTAGCCATCACACAAAGGCTCCTTTATTTCATGATCCATCTAAAAAGGAACTCTTGAATGACCCACCCTTGATGAGCAAGAAACTGCTACATCTGTATGCTGCCATCTGATAGATAAATGTGCACATATTCCAAGATGATCAGCACACTGAAAACTCAGGCTCAGGTTGTCGGAAAACAGTCAAGAATGAGGGTAAGTTCAAATGATAATTCTGTGTTGGTTGGGATTAGATTCCAGAGTTATGTGTAACAAGGAAATGATGACTGTGAGATTGAGCTAAACTTCCCTTTACACTTATAATCCAAGAAATTCTCTGCATCATAGTGAACAATAGATGGCAGGCTACCATCCAAGTCAAAATGTATTTGAGTTTAAGTTCAAATCTTATAACCTTGAAATTCAAAAAATTCAATAATAGAAAATAACATTAAACAAATTTAATTAATAAGTTTGACACATATATATATATATATATATATATATATATATATATATAATATTTTAAATTATATTTTTATTATATAATATAGTATTCATAATGTAATAAAAATATTAAATAATTTTAATATTAATTATATATTATAATTCAAATTTTTAACATTTATAACTTAATTTTATAAATATATTAAAATTTATATATGATAGTATACAAGTATATAGTGATGAATAAATAAATTATATACAATTAACATGATTATATAATTTATGTAATAAAAGTATGATATCTAAATATATTATAATTTATATACTATTATATAACTGTAGTGAGAAATGTACTAAATTATATTAATTTAAGTTACATTATTAAAAACTTTATAAATACATTTTTGTATACATTCTACAGTTTCCATTTCAACTACACAACAGAGGTTTCAAGAATTAATGCCTGGTTTAAAAAAAAGGGATTAAACCCTTGCTGAACCCATTTGAATATAATTTGAGGATTCATGTTTGTGTTCAATTTGAATTTTTCCAACAAATTTAAACAAACAAATTTTAAATAGGATTAATCATTAAACCTTCACTGAACCCATTTGAATATTATTTTCAGGTTTGTGTTTGTGTTCAATTTGTAGTGTTTTCAGCGAATTTAAATGAACAAATTCGATTTGATTTGGTTTTATGTCTACATAAACTTCAATTTCCACCAAAGAATTTAAGTGAACTCGGTGATTTAGGCTCCCATTGAATTTCTTGCTTGCTGTGGAAGTGCTTGTCAGAGTTTCGTGGGTGATAGAAAGAACAACTCCTGCTACAACTCCAGAATCCAGATAAAATTATCCAACAACTTCGTTTCTGAAACCTTAATATATAGAACTTCATTCTCCTCCAAACAAGTGGACCCAACGCATTGAATTTTTTAGTAAAATAGGAAGCCGTACCTTTCTGCATGCAGGTTTTTACACCTCACAAAGGCGGCTAGATTAATTATTACTTAATCTGTTGGCAGGCAGCCTTTTGACCTTTTAACTGCTGGATGAAGGATGGTCGAACAGCTGTAATGCATGATGTTTGACTGCTGTTATTGAGTAAAAGCTAAACCAAGTTTAGTGGAAAAATTGGCGGATAAGTTGAAGGCATAGGTTGACTGTTGCTTTTGCTTTATACCCCCACTGTTTCCAGCAGCCTACTGAAATACAATGGTGCTGCTGCTGTAGTTCGACCTATTTTTTATTCTTTTTTCGCTAATTATGCTTTTTTAGCCTGTAGCCAGTTTTTTAAAAACAGCTTTGTAACCTCTCTAAAAACAAAATATAACTAAAGTTAAGGTAAAAGCTGTAGGTCTTTAGCCTTTTCAGTCTTTATTCTCTTGACCAAGAGGTCTAATCATATCCTTTCTCCAGGCAGCTGCCACAACACAGAATGAGTAACCTCTAGAGTCTAAACAGTTTACACTACTCTTTGTCCAATAAATCTCACCCATTTAAACTCCTGATCTTGTAGTATGTACAACCACTGTTGTCGTAGAATCGTGATACTTACTTGTATTTGTTATACATAGAAATTGCTAATTATATTCCCAAAAGCAGTCCTTTCGATAAAACAAGCTGCTTATATATCAAGTTGAAAAGTTATCACTAATGCTGTTTGATTTAAGGCCAGTTGTTAACAGATTATTGTATCTGCTTTTTTAGAGACCATGTACTCCCTATAATCTTGAATCTTTATTTTCTTAGGCATCTAATGTAAATTCACATGAATGTTATGTTTTTGTTTAGTTTGTCAGTCTGACTTAGACATACATGCAATCTTATCTTTCAAATGCTATATCCTGGTGAACTTGTGATGATGACCTCAAGGGTCCCTTTGTTGAGATATTGAAACTGGATGCTAAAATTTTGAGATAAAGAGTTCATTCAACTCTGGATTTTTTTATTTTATTTTTTATAAAACATGCCCAGTTGCTATAAATAGATTAAAGAATAATACAAAATAGCTGAATAGAAATTTGTTCGTAGACAACTTGAAAGCCATTCTTCTCAATCTTTGTTTTTTCTGTGAAAATTCTCTGAATGTTATTTATGTGCAGAAATTCTATTGTTAGATTTGGTTATACATCTCCTACTTAAACAAGTTATTAATGCTGAAATATTCAGATTAACATCGAAGTAAGTATAATGCATTTTCACCGATTCGATCTAAAACAGAAATACATGCACACATAGACAAAGTGACACACGATTTTTGGACAACTGCCCTCGGAAAAATCCAATGCGGGAAAACCGGTCTTCTTGCCGCCGGAGGAATATATTATTAACAGTTTCGAATACAACAAATTTGGGCACCTTAATCGGTTAACCCGACAAGAGAAAAAGATAGATCAGAGCTGTCTGGAGTTGTTCGAGACCAAAAGACCTAATCGATCCACACCCTCAAACGGGATTTACAAGACTCAACAATTTCTCGCCTTAGAAATCCCAACGCCGCCCTTGAAGCCCCCGCGTCGACTCCTTTCAGCCTCTCGCGTGCCTCTCCATTGGCCCCCGGAGAGGGCCGGGCAGAATTGCACGGGTGATGCGGTGCCCTACGCTACCCAGAAGGGTCTCTCGCATAACCCCGGGAGGGTCCCTTGCTGCTCCAGCGATCGCCTCTCTAGAAGGGCCTCGCATAGCACTTGCGTAGCCGAAACTGCTCTGCGCCGCGCAACCGGCCGCGGTAACCACCGTTGCCGCCTCTACTTCGCGCCGCCTCCGGTTGTCGCTCTTTGCCTCTTGTTGATTCTTGGCACTCGGGATCATACCATCCTTAGCCAATACTACCTTCCGTTCCCAAGTACCGAAACACTTCTGGAAATCTGCAGTCCCACCCTAGAATTCTAGCTTAGTCTCATGTCTCGCTCCGTGTGTGTGTTCTCCAACCGACCCCAAGCCTTTCCTTTATACTTTCTCGTTGGGAAACCAACAACCATGATCTAATCTTGAATCGATGGCTAAGATTAAAAGAAAGCTTGATCCGTGTGACTTGAGTCAGTTTCCATCACATGTTGTCTCCATCATCTTTAATATTTCAATTTTCCTAGGTTAGACTTAGGGTCCTTAATTAAAAATATTAATTAATTAATTTTCTCCCAAACTGATGAATTTCCTTAAATCCCTTTCCGGGTCTTAGTGTAATATCTTTTTTTGGTGTCACCCATGACAGGCTAGAGGGACTTCCGCAGTTAGAGCACAAATCACATGTACGATTGGTGTTATCAAAGTGGGTCAGAGCTTTTCTGAGGAGTTTTGAGGAAAGCCATGGGACTGAGGCATTCGATTGATATACTCCATCATCCGAGCAACAGCTTTCTTTGGCTTTCGTTCCGATGCATTCAATAAATCTTCGTAAATTTGAGTTTATTTATGGGCTTAACTCCACTGATTATGCTCAAGGTGGCATTCCGGAGGAATACATGATGGAACACCTTGAAGGTAATAGCTCATTGGAACCGACAAGAATACCTACATGGTGGAACAGCTAGACACAGTATTTCGCCACGGGAGGAGGCGTGTAGGCCGATTTACCCTTTTCTCGCATTAAAAAGGAATATTTTAATAAAAGGAAAAGTGCTCCATGAATAAAAATAATAATAAAATAATGCTCTAGAAGGCTCCAAGGGATCTATAAAAGAAAAAGGGAGGAGGCCATTGCGTATATCTTTAGAGTAGATCATTTGTTTGTGTATGAGAGGTTTGGAGGACGTGGTTCTCTATCACTCGTAGCCCCAGACGGAAACCCTTAGGTGATTTGTGAGTGTTGGACGAAAACCCAACTCTCTGAGGAGGCTTCACTTAGAAGTTTTACAAGAGGCCGCAGTTTGGTGAGGATCATTCGTACTTGAACTTGGGCTTCATCATTTTTAGTGGGTTTAGTGACAATGGCTGCCGCAGGGAGAGGCAAATAGCTTCGCCTTTTGTATTACTACTGCTCAATGCTTTCTTTATCTTGGTGGCTGCTTTTCTATCTCACTTCTTCTGTCGATCTATATGTAAACCCCTTTACATTTATATTGCCGAGTTTATTCCGGCTCTATGTGGTATTGGATTGCGTATTTTGCGTTTAATTTTACATGGCAATCTTCCGTTAGATACATGTTGAATTTGTGGCATATTTTGAGGTATAAGTCGATTTAGGTATCTGCAGAAATATCCCATTTGGGGATATTGTTGTTGGTATCAAAGCCTTGGTCTTGGCTCAACTTGCTGGGTTTCAAACTTGAATATTTCCGATTTGATTGTAGACCGCCTTAGAGGGAGTTCAAAGGGTCTTATTTTTGAAGAAATTTGACGTTGGTTGCTCATTGTGATAATTGAGAAATTGTCTTATCCGTTCTACGAATTTTTTGCTGCATAAGAGTAACAACATTTTGTTTAGCCTCCAAATACAATGAGTTAATCTCAGTGGGGCCGTATTCCATGTTTCTCGAGCAAACTATTCGTGGAGATCGTAAATATTAGGAGGGACAAATTTAACATTTGGGCATAATAGGGGAAGCCGCTCGCGGTGACAGAGACGGTTTTCTAAGCAACACCGCCACGAGTTTTGCAAAAATTTCACAATAAGAGATGGAGGGTGACGACATTCTTCGTATATGAGCCGTGGGTTATTTCCTCACAGGGGCTGCTCATCCTCCTAATTAGACGGGAGATCTGGAGCGATTATACCAATTTATGTCGATCAACTTTTGTTTTCATGAGAATGAAGCAAGAATGAAACTTTCCTCCAATACTCGTAGATCCGAGTTTGTGATAATCGGTTACGGTGTTGCTATTGCCAGGCATGACGCGATGTGTTTAGACAGCTGAGACAACAAAATCGTATTAATTGCCTTGACAAAATTGATTTCAAAGGTGCCGAAAGAGAATGTATTGAATACATTGTATTACAGATGAGATTGATGAAAAATGCATTGATCGTATGAGCGGTGTGACGGCGTGTATACGACGATCGTTGATCTCGCGAATGAGAGGCTTAATCCGTATATCAAAGTTTTGAGTCGACGGGGATCTTGTCGAATTTCCACCACGACAATGCTAATCAAAGCCGACGACTCCAAGTAACGTATTTTTCTCATAACAAGAGTAATGTGTTAAAGAGATCACAAAAATGCTCTGGCTGGAAGGTGACTATGCATAGTGAATTGAAGACTAGATCCACATCGGGAAGAAGAAGGTGCAATAGTTTGGTGCGTGTTGGATCAAAGGGTGTTGACCATGATCCGATTTGAACATGAAGGGGTGATGATACCAGAGACGGATCGTCCAATCCGTGGTTTGGAAATTAAGTCAATAGTGTGTGACTAGTGTAGGGAAAGCCGCCAGAGTCGTGTTAAGCAAAGGAGCACGAATGAGATTGTTACTATGCAAACATAACCTCAAAAAGTCTCCCGCGTCTGCCGAGATTAGTTGTGGGATTTTTTACTTATGACCGTGCGTATCCATATTGTTGGAAGTTGTGGACATAAATCTCCGTCGGATAACACCGGGATTAGTGTCATCTGCGTTGATGATGTATCACATGCGGGGTCACAAGTACTTGATGATTGATTAGTAACTAAATGGAGGAGTTATGCAATGTGAAAGTTCGAGCCGTTAGATCGGTTGTTGGGCATGTACACCGGCCGGGCGTGGGCAAGAAGCTGTGGGACAAGATATAGAGACTATGTGACTTCTCTCGTGCGCCGGGACTTGCCGGGACGGTGAGTGTCATTCTCATGGAGGCGAAGTATCTCGTAGGCAATAACCGACTTCGTGAGATAAAAAGAGAGGTGTCATGCTCATATTTCTTACTCTAAATCTTGTATTAGCACTAAAATGCGTTTCTCGAATCCTTACAAATCACCTCCGATGAGCCGAAGCATCAACTTGAACCATATTGCTCACTCGTATATGTCCATTTCGTATTAAAACGACAGTGTTTTATGCGTCCAAGGCAGAATTTAAGTATGTTATTTGGGTACGTTGAGGAGGGTTGAGAGAGGAGGCCGTCTTATTGAGCCGATTTACCAAAGGGAGCTATGGGCTATTTACGCGAAATGTTGGGAATACTTAGAAGAGCCGTATAACTAAATATCATGAGAATCTCACTATATTTTGAGTGAATTTCTTATTTTAGTTGCCGGGATGTGAGATATTTGCATTCGATTTCGTACTTCTGCCAGCAGAACAGCCGGTGCCAAAAGACAACACAATATTACCCGTGCAACTCACTCAGAGCATGAAGCAATTCTTTGAGTATTGGGGACAACTTGTGTCAAAGCTACTAAGTTGTATGTTATCTGATTTTGAAGTATTTACGTTCGATTTTGAGTATTTAACAAACTTTTATATTTATCAAGACTATCTCATGTTGTCAGCTAGATTAATCTCATTTCATATCAAATTATCATAGTGGAGGTCGAGTCTTGAGCTATCAAGAATATCTATACTTGTCATCTATTTTCATATACCAAAGACAGATAATTGTTTGAGCATGTAATGTATGAATGGGAGGAAGCATTCCTTGCTTCATTACAGATGTAGAACCGAGTTGTACAGTCTTCGAAGTGAAATACTAAGTTGAGACAACTCAAAATTGCACATGAAACATTGTGCAAGCAACTGCTGCATAAAACACTTGCCGGGAAATATAGAAAACTCTAAAAACAATGATCTTTCATTGGTTGAACCATGGAGGGATTCTAAATGGTTTGATGAAAAATAAAAAGAAGTTGTTTCCTTAAATCACCATGCATCGAAGACCAAAATCCAAGGTAACAACACCATTTTCAAGGGGAATTTATGCCATCCTTCAAAAGGGACAACAAAAAGATTTGGCAAGAAGAATTGGGGGGTCGTCACAAAATCCTGCACTTGGGACAAATTTGAAACACATGAAGATGACATGGAGAGTTCGGTCCAAACTTGATGAACTTTAATGAACTTCCGTCCAAAATAAACCAAGAAGAAGGGAAGAAATCGATTTGGGCTCTAGAACCACTATGCTTGCTCTTATACGTACCCCAAATTCTTGGAGGAACCTGTGAAGGGGTCACACTTCCAAGCTATGTACTATGTCTCGTAACATCATGAAGTTGACCGCACCTATAGCCCATACAATGATGATCTTATGAGGAGGATTATGAGATTGATTGTAGAGACTTTTCGTGATTTGACAACAATACGTGTGCTCTACTTTCTAGAAGAAGCTTGAGATTTTATGGGGTATGGCCACATTCAAGACTGATGTCATCATGTTTGACCTTGAGTGCGATGACTTGATTTGCAGATGTTCCAATGCTTCTTCGCATTAGGAGACATCATCCTAACACCGTCATAGCACACACAAAATTCATCTGTCATCATGTATGAGAGACCATGAGACCATTGGCCGAGAGTTGCAGCACTGCTGCTGGAGAATTTGGAGGAGAGAGCGCTACCACCTATTGCTTACCACCAGCCCAAGCGCCGGTTGAGCACACAAGGCTCAGAGAGCAATGGACTAGGGACAGAGCCGCTTCCTGCTTGGTGGATCATGTGGTAGAAATGAGCCGAGAAGGAAGGGACTTTGTTGGTCCCAAGAAGCAGACCTGAAGCTTGATCACCTGCGTTTGAGAGATGCGTATGATGTGGCTGAGACAGACAAGAGGGTGGCCTTCCGTATGCCGGGGGATGAGGACTCTCCTCTCTGCATGAGTCCAAAGGGTGGGACTAATTGAGGACGCAGTCAGACAGAGCTGCCATGCGCAGATGATGACAAAGAGACCGGAGCTGTGTTCAGCAGGTGAGTAGTCACGAGACTTCAAGGGAGATACACGGGTGAAGAGTTACTTGTGACGATTCAAACTCAGAAAAGAAATATGTGACTTCCGAGCTCGAGCTGGCAGAGGAGGACACTATTCACACTGTGCATGATATTCCTTTGAGCTAGATGTTTCCACATTGAGTCAGAAGAGGGACAGGCCAACATTGGGGTCTACCATTGAGGTGGAGCGCTCATATGCATTGGACATCGAGTGCGTGATCATGAACTTGCAGCATCCATATCCTCTGGAGGTGTTGGAGGTTGATGGGATAATTCTCGTTAGGGGGCTAGTAGACAAGAAAGAGTAAGACATTCCCGATCGTGGATCAGAGGAGCCGATGGAGATGGTGGAGCATCCATCTATGGTCAGACACAGACAGAGGTGGGCAGACAGAGGTACACGCAGCCGTAGGAGCCTACAAAAGATTTTCATATAGCACTTCAGAGTACATCATGGGCTGCAGAGATTTCTACTCACTTTGGGTCTGCTTATAGAGAGGGCTTTCACAGTGCCTTTCATTAAGTATGTGGCAGAGTGTGCTGGGAGTTGATTATATCAGCAGCCATCTCAGTAATGTTCCATATGCAATACTGCTATGGCTGGATTCTTCTTCCCAGATGACTACGGGAGATCATGAGTTGTATCTCTGATGGTAGAGATTCTTCGTAGGGAGCACAAAGAAAGGGCCCTTAGACATGACAGAGGATACAGATTCCGCTGAGTATAAAGGCATTCTTCAACATCCATCCCTTGCTTTAGGAGAACAATTATTTGATTTAGTCGGGGATTGACTCGGAGAGGTGATGAGTTGGTACACAAATTGATGGGGCATCTTACACCGTCATAGAGATAGCACACAGACAGACACACACCTCTCGCAGCATCGCCTACAGCTAGAGGCAGGCAGGCAACCTGTGCCGTGGGACTTGGGCGATGATTGGCCATGGTGGCATAGACCCGGGAGGCATTGTTTGTCACTGCAGAAGGAGAGATTAGTTTGGGATCCCGACAGGATGGAGGGGTCTGTCTGAGTTGTAGCTGACACAAGTGCATAGCATCTTGGTTTGGGTGAACTGTGGTGATTGGTCTCAGCTTGCGGCGAGCCACCGCAGTGGCTTGATAAATTTCGATTAAGCTGAGGAAAGTGAATTTGGGTGCTTTTTAAGGTCTAATATTCTTTTTTGGTATCACCATGATGTGCATAGCAGGGACTTCCAGAAAGTTAGGAGTAGACAGTTACATGTACAGATTGGTGCTATGAGTGTCTGGGAGCTTTTTGGAGGAGTTTTGAGGAGTTTTCATGGTATCTGTGAGGCATTTGCTTGATATACCCATCATCCGAGTAGTTTGGCTTTCACTTCCATGCATCTGAAGAATGAAATTGAAAGACAGGTTGGCTCCAAATTTGGACATAGCCAAGGTGGCATTCGGGGAGGAATACATGATGGAACACTTTAGTGTAATAGCTCATTGGAACCAGGACGAGAATACCTACATGGTGGGATAGTTAGACATGTATTTCAAAGGACTAGAGGGAGGCGTGGCAGTCGATTTATCCTTTTTTGCATTAAAAGGAATATTTTAACAAAAGTGGGTGCGGCCCATGAATAAATAATGCTCTAGAAGGCTCCAAGGGATCTATAAAAGAAAGGGAGGAGTCATTGGGAGATATCTTTGAGGCAGATCATTTGTTTCTGTGTAAGGAGAGGTTTGAGGACGTGTTCTCTACTGCCTGAGCTCAGGATGGAAACCCTGATTGGGGAGATTTGGACAAAACCCAACTCTCTTGAGGGAGGCTTCACTTAGAAGTTTTGCTGCAGCTTAGAGTTTGGTGTAATCACTCGCATCTTCAACTTAGCTTCATCATTTTCTGGGTTTAGCAGGGACAACCGTCGCCGAGGGAGTGCAACAGCTCGCTTTGTGCATTACTGCTCAACCGCCTTATCTTGTGTCATTCCGCCTTCGGGTCAGACTCATGGTAAACCCCCTTTTATTATTTATAATAAAGCCGTTTATCTCCGGCCTATGTGGTATTGGATTGCAAGATTTATGTGTTTAATTTTACATGGCACCTTCAGATGTTATGTTAATTTGTGGCATATTTTGAGGTAGTATTAAGCTCATTTAGTAAATTTAGTAAAATATCCCATTTGGGATATTACACTTAGAGATCTCATGTACTCTAGTCCCTCCACAAATTTGGGAGCTAGAGCACATCCGATGCTACCCCATCAGCCTCACAGTGTCCTATACTCCCTCTTAGCAAGGAGTGTGCTCTAGTACAATCAGCTTCCCAATTTCCACCGATCTCTCCGGTGTGGGTCTTCGCACTATCGTCGGGACTCGCCGCCCTTCATCACCGTGTCGTCGCTACCATTCTCAGACCATCGCTCATGACGGGTACATCGTGACCGCCACATATTGATTGCAACCTTTCAACTGCCGCATCGTGGCGCGAATCATTGGACGTAACTTCAGCTTGTCGAGAGAAACAAATCAAGGTCCCCGCCTAATATTCGATAGAGGAAACAACGTCTGCATCCTCATCACCGAAGCTCCATAGGCCGCCATCACTGACATCTAGAGACAACTACACAACGCAACTTTTCACCGTGTAGCCCACCCCCATTGTGATATAGTCACATCACGCACCGAAATCTCCGCCCGCTCGTTGTGCCGCACCTGCCCCTCCCGAAGCCTCTACATTGCTGCAACTCTGCCTTGCGTTGGCCGAAGTCACATCAACCCCCTACGTTGTTGCCGCGCGCATTTCCACCGCGCTCGCTCCCTTCGGGGCCCTTCAACTCCGCCTCTCGCTCCATCCGTGATTCTTTGCACTAATCGTCTCCACTTGTCCCGCTATTGTCTTAAGGCTTCCGTCGTCGAACATCCAAGAGACAGATGCTCACATCCCCGTCCCTACTCGTAGCTCCTCTATAGATCCCATGTCACGGCCCCACTTTCGTGGTTCATGAGCGCTCATGGCTACGCTATCTTTCCGAATTCATCGTCCGCCACAACAACCTTGGAAATAGAAGCTTCGTTGTCCTTATTCTCCGAGGACAATTGCCGGCGAAATGTCCTAGTTCTCCGCATTGGAAACATCAATCTTGGATAGATCATGCTTCTTCTTCCTTGCTGTTTCTTTGACAGCAGTGGCAACATCTTCTTCTTCGTCCTTCTTCACTTTATCGATCCGATCTTGTACCGCCCTCTTTGGTGAATCGACGTAGTTCTTCGACGAAGGATTTTCACATATTGTCCCGCCTCAATAGAGAACGCTTTGCCCAAGAAAATTTGGACAAAGGTTTCCCCACTTCTTTGTGACCGCATTGAGTGCGCTCCGTTCTTCATCACATCATCCTCCACCTTTGCTCCCATGGCGTACAACCGATCTCTAATCGCCCGTAACTTCGAAAAGGAAGAGCTCTATTTCTTCTCCCTTGGTCATTGTGAATGACAAGAATCGATTCTCGAGAAGCATTCTCCTCTCGGACGAACTTCCCTTCATATAGGGTTGTTAAGGCTTTCCACATCTCATGAGTTGTTTTCTTTTCAGCCTATGTGTGGAACTATATGATCCTTAACCCCATCCATTATGAAATGCTACAAGGTGTCACAGCTTCTCATGTTTCTTCGTATATCCACATCACTGCCTATGTGGCCAAGACTTTTCTCGCATGGTCTCCTAGGACCGTATGCCTCCATGACTACTAGGACTGCCTTCCGCACCAAAGTTGGACATGCCTCCAACCTATCCCGATCATGTAGTCCATGAAGTGCTATCCGCTTAGATCTACTCACTTAACGATATTCCTCTCCTCGCATCTTCATCGAAGCTCGGATCTAGGGTCCGGCGAAAAGGCACCCTCTCGTCTCCTCTCGACAATCGATTTCTCTGAAATCGCAAACCAACGACGAACAACTCTCTTTCGATCCACCGGTCGATCTCGTTGCATTTATTTGGCTAGAAATCATTTGAGAAGTTGATCTCCTCTCTACTTCTTTATTCTTGTGCTAGGCTAAATTATGAATCTTCGTAAATTTAACCCCACTGCCAACTTCCTTCGAAGCTATGTAGCTCTTTTTCCGACACTTATGAATCAACATGACTTCGATCTATGTCACCCTAGCCGGCCTTCGCGTGAGAAGACAACTTCCAATGCTTCCTTTGCGTAGTGGGCACGTGCAGGCTCGCATGGACTCAGACTCATCGTCTCTCTCGCGGGCTCGGGGTCTCTCTTATTGCCGTGTCATTCCTTCGTATCCGGGTTTTCTATGGTCAATACGTTTCCTTGCTTCAAGATTCTTCACTTCTTCGGTGACCCCCGCTAGATCCGCAACCGCTCCGATACCATGTGAAAATTTCTCAATGTTACTTTATGCAGAAATTTACCGTTAGATCCGTTATACTTCTCCTACTTAAAATTTTTTATTAATGCTGAAATATCTCGCATTAACATCAAAGTAAACTCTACAATGTACTTTCACCGATTCGCATCTAAAAATGTAAAAATACATGCACACATAGACAAAGTGACACACAAGATTTTCCGGACAACCGTCCTCGGAAAAACCCAATGCGGGAAAACTGATCTTCCGGTTGCCGGAGGATTTATATTATTAAGTAGTTTCGAATACGTTAAAACTGGGCACCCATCGTTAACCCCGACGAGAAAAAGATAGATCTCAGCCTAACCCGCCGTTCGAGACCAAAAGTGACTCACCGATCCACACCCTCAAATGGGATTTACAAGACTCGCCCAATTTCTAGCCCTAGAAACCCTGCTACCCCCAAGCCCCCCGCGCGCCATAGTTTTGCCCGCCCACCAGTCTGAGAGGGGCTGCGAATCCGTAATGGGTGATGCATCATGATGCCCTAGAAGGGTCTCTAATGCATCCTCGGAGGGTCCCTTGTCGCCAGCACCTGGCCTTAAGGGCCCCGCACTAAGTCGCTTCTCTCTATGCCGCGCGCGCCCTCGCTCGCCGCTCGCTTCTCCGCATTGTCTCCGCTGTTGCTCTTTACCTCTTGCCGATTCTTGGCACTCTGATCATGCCATCCCCTTAGCCAATACTACCTTGTCTCAAATGGAAACAATTTTTGGAAATTCTTAGCAAACTCGGCCTTAGAATTCTAGCTTAGTCTCGGTTTCCGCCTTCGTGTGTGTTCTCCAACTCGACCCCAAGTCCTCTCGACACTTTTTCATTGCAGCTCCAACAATTACATCTAATCTTAATCTAGCGGCTAAGATTAAAAGAAATCTTGATCCGTGACTTGAGTCATTTCATCACATGTTTTAATTAATTACCTTAATATTTAATTTTCCAAGTTAGACTTTAGGGTCCTTAATTAAAAATATTAATTAATTAATTTCCAAACTGATGTAACTTCTAAATCCCTACACGGGTCTTGAGATTCTGCGTACTCTAGTCCCTCCACAAATGGGAGTGAGCACATCCGATACTACCCTACCTACTCAAGAAAGCTCAACATTTTCTGCTCTTCCCTAGTTCTTTTTTATGGTCATTTAAATTACCGAGTGCCCACCAGCTTGTCTTTTAGCTATTATTAGTGTCAAGAAGAGTTGTGGCTCTTTTTGAATATAGTTGTTATTATCGCTAGATACGGAAATGGTGGATATGAATACACACAGAGATCAGCTTTGCATTTATTACAAACAGAAAAAATACTGTTGTAAAAGAGCTGATGAGTTCTAGTATTTTAATTTCAACGGTTTATTAACCCTGATTGTGTTTGCAGATGCCAAAGGCACCAATAGGAAGTGGTCAAACGTCTATCAGGTTCCTACTTGGGAACTGACAACTTAGAACATCAAAATTATTTGATGTAATTATTTGTGGTGGTACCTTGGGTACATTTGTTGCCATGGCTTTAAGCTTAAGAGGGCTTCATGTAGGTGTTATTGAGAAAAGTACAACTCAAGGTAAGTGGGCATTTCGAATTTTCAATGATAAATCCTAATGTTATCAGTTCATCATGGATTGCTGGGCAGATCCCGACCGAATTGAAGGTTATAGTTGTGTTGACACAAACATTTCCCAACTCAGAGAGTGCAGGAGTGAATATATCAAAGAAAGAGCTCATGGAACTTGCAAAGATTGGAATATTATCAGAAGATGACATTGGAAAGGTCATTTGCTTGCAGCAACTTTTAACCCAGTAAGTAAATCTCTTGTTCTTAATGTTTGTATGTTTTCACCCAAAGGAGATTGTATTTTTGAAGAAAGAAATGTGCTTATTACTAGCATAGGGTTTCGTGGTTTTTTACTTTGATCCATTCTCATAATATACATGATATAGTTTATCAGATACAGTGTGCTTCCATTTATATCACCTTATAAGAACTAGTTTTCTGTTTGTTCCCAGAACAGGTGTGGTTTCAAGGGCAGAGGTGAAGTTTGGGTAGAGGACATTCTTTAATCTTGGGGTCTCGTAAGTGGCATTTTATTATTAGTGTTCTAAACCACACTACCTTGCCAATTATAATATGAATGAATATATAAGGCTTACTCAAATGGAATGCCAAATATAGCCAATGTCAACTTAAACTGCAAATTGCTTGAATATATTGAGCTCCATGAGAACATGTCAATGATCATATCATAATGTAATTTTACATTTGTCTTCTACTCATGCAAGTGTTTGAGTCAAAATTCATAGCACCAAGTTTGGAATTGTTCACCTGAATTAGCAGCTTTGGCAAGGTCCAATGTAAGTGCTATGAATGGGTAAGCAACAACAAGAGATAAAATCAATGTTATCCTCAGGGCACTCCCTTACTTTAGGCCAACTCCAAGAATGCCATGTGGGTATCCCATTCTACACACACTTTACCAACGATATTAGAAGACCAGTCTCTATAACACAAAATACGATGAAGATTAGGGTTAAAAATGAAATAAATGCTAGTTTTGATAAATAATAATTCTAGTGTAGAAAATAAAAACCAGAAACAAAACTCACTAAAAATACTCAATAAATATTACCTTGAAGGTTTAGAGTCAGAGAAAGATACAGTACCAAGTGAGATGAGTTACCCTTGATTACCACTTGATTTGTAACCTGGATTGGAACAAGCTTGCTGCTGTCCTACACTTTTAGATCTGCAAAAATAATGCACAAAATGCAGAAAAACATATTTGGAGTGTCTTTGAAGCAACCCTAGAGTGTGGAAACATAGTAGAGTGATGAATCCTGAGTGATTGAGCTAGTGGATCAACAATATAAAATATAGCCCAACAATGAGTAATCTGCAAGCAAAACAATAAGTTATAGAAATCTGGTCCAAACTTGCACACTAGGCATCCAATTCCCAAGGGGTTAAAAAAAATAGAAATTTCCTAATAAAGATAAAATTTTTTGCAGCACTTAGGAATATTTAAATACTTATAAATATCTAAGATATGCAATGAAAACAATTAAATATGAGGCTAGGAATAGTTAGAAACAACCTTTCCATGAAACCCTTGCAGAGCTTCATCAATTTTTAAAGATATTGCTATAAATAAAATTGTGTTTTCTGCCCCGATATACTCTATATCAAAATCGTAGGCTTGGATTCTGGCTGACCCACTTCGCTGCCTGCCATTGAGGCCCTTTCTGCCCAGAGAAGGGCAAGAATTGCTAGGCTGGCCTTTTCAACAAACTGCGACCACTATATCGGACTGGTCATTGTTGATGCGTAATGGCTAACATCTCCTTGTCGTAAATGAAGACACCCCCAATGCTTATGGAAGCCTCGGTTTCAAAGCGATGGGGTGGCCATCTAGTGACAAAATCAAGCAACGCCTTCACTTCTGATACCTGACTCCAAGGTGAGCCAATGAGGAAATTAGGAGGCTAATGTCGATGTGAAAATTTAGAGAATTTAATTGAAAATCGATATTATTTCTTCCATCTGAGTTAATTTAAATAAATATTAATGTTGATAACTGAATATTGAAATAATTACCATCTTCACAATTAAAGTACTGGAAAGTAATGGAAGGAAAATACTAGCACAATTACAATCACAATGACAAAATTATTTTTGAATTGTCTTCAACAAGTAAAACCTAATGGAACGGTGGGGTAGCAGATGAGGGTTTTTTTTATTATTCATTAGTAAAATCTTATGTACAAAATACAAACAAATAATAGAAGAGGAATCAATCAGAGAAATTATACAAACAAATTTTCAATGCCTCCATAGGCATCTTAACCCGAGGCATAGGACCTACTACCCTCATGCCGGCCCCATCGTACTACCCTGCGGATTGACCATGGCATTCTTGCATCACCGTCTCTCGCGTTGCTTCTTCCGGGCCTCTGCTCTGCACTCCCGACTATTTTTGTTACCTTCTTCTCCCACCTGCAACTCTTCCTCGATCAATTTCTGCCAGTCCCCAGCCAATGAGGAAATTATCCGTTTTAAAGGAACCAGTATTTTGTCTGGGGCTCTTGTATCATAATCAAGTCCTTCTTTATAATCTTCTGCTTGAGAAATCAACGACCTGCATTAGATTCTAATTAATGGCTCACATCATATTGAATTGATCTTTGTCTTTTTCTAAGATTCACACCTTGAATGTATTAATACCTTTAATTATTTTAATTTCCCAAGTTTAGACTTAGGCATCCATTAAAAATATTTAATTATTTTAATAAAAATTTCTCCATGGAATTTCCCCAAAACGATTTTTGGGCATTTTAGAATACATGTGTCCTAGCCTTTTAAAATTTTGAGGCTTAGAGCAATATCCAGCATTAACAACACATCTTCTAACAGGAATGCCTCTACTAATGCAACCTCGCCTTCAAGCATCACCCCGACTCGTAACATCTCCCCGTGCGTTGTCGATGTCCGACATCACCGCCCACCAACTACTACGCAAATACCGCATTTGTGCTACACGCTCAACTCGTACATATTGCACCATCAGAGTATTCAATGAACTCTTTCATCTAGTCAGTTGTCAATTGAGAAACCATCTAAGTTGCCATCAGAACGAGTTCTCTACCATACCATATGCTCCCTAAACTGATGAACTTAACTCTTCCTAGAGCCTTTGTGAGTATGTCTCCACTGATTCATGGGACATATTTCAGCCTGGGAATGCCTTGTATGCCAATATAGTCTCTAGCAAAGTGACATTTGATATTCCATGGGATGACCGATCTTTGAAATATCGGGATTCGTATGTTTGATACAACTTTGATTATCACAAACACCTGTCACTTCCATCCTCTTCCCGAACAAACTCACAAGCAACTTCTCTAGGCCATATAGCCGCACGTCACCGTGCCGGCCGCCATATTCTTCGTTGAGCTCCCGTAGCTACCGAATTTTTCGACCGCCGCACTAAGAGATTCATTCTGATCCACGCTCATAGGCATCTGGAAGGTACTTTTCCCGCCTTGTCGAACTACTTGCCCGAATCCGCATCCAGAATTCGCCTAACCGACATCATCTCTCTTGTGTATTTCAACCATATCCATTGTCCATGACATAGAGAGCGTTTCTGTCATACCCAGCAAATCTTTTCAGCCCACCTCATGAATTGACTATAAAGTGATATAAAACAAATGTCCGGCCTATTGTTGACTAGATGCATGAGTGACCCAATGAGTTGTCCGTACAAGGTGGGGTCCACTTCCTTGTCTCCCGATGCATCTAATTTTTTCTAGTTGGTGATCATAGTCATTGTCATGGTCAATAATCCTTATCAACCTTGTATAATCTTCTAGAGTACATTTTCCTTCCTAAGAATATCTCCATTCTTCTTCCAAATTTCCAATCCTAGAAAATAATGCATCGACCCCATATCCCTACCGAATCTTGTCATATTCTTTTTTAAAAATTCATTATGAGCCTAGATGACCCTATTAAAATAAGTCATCCACATGGTTTACCAATATGGTTCATTCTCCACCATCATATAGTAGAGATTGGGATCAACATCACTATTTAATCCAATCATGTAGGTGTTAAATTACTGGATTCCACCATACTGAGCAGTTCGGGTGCCTCCGTTTGAGCCTATATAGGGATTTCTTTAACTCACATACAGAGTTCTTTTCATGAGTCCTTAAGCCTTCTGTGTTGTTCTATATACACCTCTTCTTCTATCACCCCGTTCAAGAATGTTGTCTTGACATCCATCCGGTGAATCTCCCATCCCAATCTTGTCGTTAGAGATATACGTATCCGAGAGGTATATCTAGCTACTAGGAAGGAAAGGTCTCCTCATAGTCTATTCCTTCGTGCATACCCTTGCTGTTTAACCTGTTTGTACTTCTACACCGCTATCTCGCAATGTATTTGATCCGTAGATCCACTCTGATCCCACACCATTCTGGCCCGCTCGGTCTAGGTACCACTTCCCGTACATCATTCGTCATGATAGAACTATATTCTTCTCCCCATGGCATCCACCTAAACTTGGTGTCGTACGATTTCCCCGAGAACTTAGAGGGTTCTTCATCCGTGCTATCAATTCTTTGGTATCTGCTGTTGTCTTGACAGTCAAGCTGGCTGAGTTCTTTTGTAGGTCAACAACCTCCCACGTCCACACACATGGCTTCCTCCTACTAGTTCTACTATGAGACAGAGGCTCTGAATCAACCCTCCCTCCTGCTCGCGCGTTCCATCTACCGATAACTCCCTGATCTCCTACTCTTGGGAACACTCAGGCTGGTCATTGTACTTGATCTTAGTGTTCCATTCCCTCATTGTCCTCCGTCACTGTTGGACTAATGGAATCTCACTGACTGATTTTCATATATCTCTCGAGATTTAAAGTTTCATTCTCTATTTAGAAATTGTATTTCATCTTACTTGGGCAGCGCCCGTTGTTAGAATGTAGATTTCCTATGTTTTTAAGCAGTCTTCTTATACACTACAAGACACCCCTTTTCTGCAGCCCAGCTTAGTTAATGGTGTTTATTGTCTTGAATGATGACAATATGCTGCATACCTTCCGAATATCCTAAGATGACTCACTTTCGACTTTCTCCAATTCTTTTTTGAGGAGTTCTATTTGAATAGACACAACCGTGTTACATGCCTCTCGCCCATAAGAATCTAGGCAAGTCTATTTATATAATATGAAGGTTTAAGTGCCCAACCATTGTTCTATTCTTTCACTACAGCATTTTGTTGTGGGATTACATAGAGTTGTCCACTCTCTTTTTGATGCTCTCCTTTGTGCAAAATCTCGTGAAGTCTTTGTTCGTTTATCCTCCACCATTATCTCGAACACAATACCTTTCTCTTTTTCCCCCGTCATGTTTTCCATGAGAGCCTTAAACTCTCTCGGGAATCCCATCGTAGACCTCATCCTTGGTCTTTAAGAAATAGATCTAGGTTTTTCTAGAGTGATCATAAATAAAGGTGACAAAGTATGCGCCACCGCTAAGAGCTCTTGTGACATCGTCCCAAATATCCGTGTAAGCACATCCCACTACGCCGCCACTTCGTTGTCACTTTGGTGTCGCCTTAGCGTACTCCCTAGTACGCATCCTCCGTGATACACATCATCATGTCAGCATCAAGACCGAATCTGTAGTAGCCTTCAGCATCTTTAGTGCTCCATGTAGTGGTCCCATATCTGCCTATGTATTGCAGCTTCATTCTATTTTCACCATTATGATTACCGCCATCAATTCCATTTAGACTAGTTGTAATCATACAATCCTTATGTTTTGCTCCAATTTGTCTCATCTTCTTCTAGCTTGGATGTTTGACATACACCTTTCCTTTCAATGAAGTATACATCGTATCCTTTGGTTCCACACACAGAAAAATCTTAGATCCGGATTCCCATCGCATCAAATCCGAATTACTCCTCCTAGTATTTGATAATTATTTCATTACATTGAAATACCGAAGTAATTACCTGGGCTACCACAGCAATGTCATGAAGGAACGTGCGTCGAAACAATCTCGAACAAAATCCAATGAAAAACAACCACATTGACACAAATATTTTTGGACTAAACTCTAGAAAAAACCCAACTTGGGAAAATAGGTGTAGCAATATCCGAGGGTTTATATTGCTGTTAAATGCATCTTGAATACAACTAGGGTGCCGACATCCGCAAACCCTTTAGAGAAATCTAGACAACAAAATGACTGTGAGATAAACCTCACTCTAAGCTCCTACGAGAACGAAAAACAACGCCGTCGATGAAGCCCTCATTGCCTGCAGATTGCTTACGTTGATCTACGTGTGGCTCGGCGTAGGCAAGCTAGAGGAATTGCGTCACCCTTCTTTGTTGTCGATTCTGTCGATCTGGCTGGATCTCTGGGCCGTCCTCGCCGGGAACCCCACCATTTTCTCCACCGATTTCAAAGAGATACCGCGCCGTTCTCCGTGATTATTGTGAACCGTGTCACCCCCGCTGTAAACTGCAAGCAGCCCTTTCCTGTGACGCCGCCTCACTGAAATGTATTTAGTCCTCCACCAATCCGCCTACCCTCTGGATCTGATCACCGAATCAAATCACTACAAACTAACTCTAGTGGATTATTCTGGATCAAAGTCGTGTCTCCCCACACAAATTCGAAAATGCTCATTGGTTCAAGGTCAAGGTAGTTTCAAGAGGTTCTCACCCTCTTTATAATCTTCATTGGTTTCAAAGTGCCAAGATTAAAACATAATCAAGGGCTAAGATTAACTTGGAGGTGATCCATGACTTTATCTAGAAGATTCACACTTGATTTAATTAATACACTTTAATGACCATTTTCCTAAGTTGACTTAGAAAACATTAAAAAACGATTAATTAATTCAATTAAAATCATCTCTAAGTGGAATTTTCCAAACCATTTCTAGGTTTTATGAAAAGGTATGTGTCTTATCATATATAAACATAAGCATGAGCACATCCTATGCTACCATAAATCCAATACCCTCTTGCCGAGAAAAGTTCCCTAGCAAAACACCTCAATGTCGTTGATCCGACTTCCGGAACATCCGTTGTTGTGTTGTTGATGCCGTTTCACCAACACCGCACAAAAATGCGGTGTTCCGCATCACAGCCGACTCGCATGTCACAATCGCCACCGTACCGTAACGATCTAAATTTCGCAAAATGTTTGTTATCCAGCAGAGCACTGCTTCTGCAGCGTGAGCACTACTCGCTCTACGCCGCACTACTGGTGCACACAGGCCGCCGTCGCTCCTCTACCGTCGCTATTCACTACTGCCGCCGGCCGTAGATCACATCATATGACTGGTAATGAAACATCCGAAATTGGACAAGTAAATCTGCAATTGAAAAATAAGATTGACTCCGTCGCTAGTTTCGCACTAGCTCTCCGAAAATACCGTTGGCCGTTGTTACCCGCATCAAGGCTGGCACTGGGCATAGGCATCGCACTGCTATCAAGCCTCGCTAATGCTGGCTGCTTTCCGCGCCGATCGTGCTTCTAGTATTGTTAACCACCGCACCTGCCCTCTCTTCTTCTCGTTGTAACCGTCCATCCCCGCTACCGTCTTTACGTCGTAGCTCACATGTGATCCAAGAGTTCCCAAATGCTCAAGTATCTCGCCTTCTTGTAGACTGGATCTACAAATCCAAACGCCCATCCCACTTCTTCTTTTCAAGAATATGAGCTAACATAGCATAATATTTCTCTCATTTCAATCTTAAGCAGCCTCCTACATGTGGATCTTCCTTCTCCTCTTTATCCTTCTTAAGAGGACATCAGGTGGCATAATGCCCCATTTCCCCACACCGAAAGCACTTGATCTTGGATAGATCTTTCTTCTTCTCGTTTCCTCGTTGCCCTTTGATGCAAGGGCAAAGGTTACTTTCCTCCTTCTTGACCTTGAACTCGTTGTCGTTATCCTCCAAGTGATTTTCAGAGATCCCCTCCTCAACTCCTCTTGCTATAATGTCACCACATCGTCTCCCATCCCTGAAGCTTCTCTCATTTCAATACATCGGACAAAGACTTCTGATAACCCTTCCGAAACAAGAGTCTGGGCAGAGTCTTACTAGCCCGCATTCTTAGAGCAAATCCTACCTGTGTACCGCTGATCTCGGTTTTCCTAAATCCGAGACAAGGAGTCAAAACGTTCTCCTTCTTCATCCCGATATTTCTCGCATCTTCTTCAAGGCACTTTCCGCCGTCGAAGACCTTGGTACAACTTTTTTCTAGCCCTACCCACATTTCTCTAGCAAGGGTTTTTGCCGTTATATGAGGTACGATGATCCTTCACTCCATCTAGATCAATCGCTTGGCTCTAGCCATATTCTTCTTGAACCGCCCTCGTGTGTGGGCTGTGACAAGAGGTTCCGCAATTGCATTGTCTATGAGGGATTTCGATTGCGTTCATCAAGGAGAATTTATCCTGATTTCGTATAACATAGGAGGAGGCACTAATCTATCTTGGTCACGAACTGGGTTGTTGGCCAGTCCCCTCAACTCAATACCTTACCTAACCCTTTGCTTAACTTGACTTACACACTTTCAGGAGTAAGTCACTTCTTTTGCCGCCGCACGGAAAAAAACTCGAGTTTATTTTGAGTAAGAACCCTCCGAGGTCAAGAAATGCCCATCTCGTGCTTTTTCAGAATTTTTGACGCTTACGCACCATCTTCATCGTTGTGCAATAACTACGCCTTTAGCTATGCTACTCTACTATACGCCTTCGCAACCGAAAAAACTTATTCCTCTATCAACTTCGAGGGAACCTTTTCTCGCACCGGAATGCCCTCTTGGCCTAGACAAGGTAATTTTTCTAGGAGGATCTTCTGGAGATTACGCATCCCAGACTCTTCTAAGACCGATCCGTTGGTTCTCTTCGTTTCTCCCGCACTCCCGCCCAGCGCAAGCCTGGCACGGTAAAATCTTCAGACCGATCTTACCGCAACAAATCAATTACTCCTATTATTTGGTAATTATTTCCATTTCATTGAAATATCGGCGACTATCAAGCAAGCCTACACAAATAACGTTGCGTAATAAATTTAAGTGTCGAAACAATCAACAAAAATACAATGAAAAACAACCACATTGACACATTTTTATTTTTTGACTAAGTCCCCGAAAAATCCAACTTGGGAAAACCTATGTTAGACCGAGGTTTGTATTATTAAGCAAAACAGAATCTTGAATACAACCGAGTGCCAACATCCTAAGAAACCCTTTAGAGAAATCTAGACAACAACAATGACCGTGAGATATACCTCACTAAGCAAGTTCTCGTCGATCAAAAATAGCGTCGATGAAGCCCTCATCGGGCCGCATGATTGCTTACGCTCGGATTTGTTGGGTAAGCTCACGTAGCGTGCTTAGGAACTACATCACCTTCTCTCAGCCTAATCTCGTCGATCCGAAGCCGGATCTGGGCCCTCCCGGCTCGAACCCCAACCTCTATCTTTCTCCCCGACCGACTCCAAGAGACACCGCGCCGGGCCGTGCGTGGACTGCAGAACCGGCTACGACTCTCGCTAGAAACCGGCTACCAAGTCAGTCTCCGTGTAGACGCCGCCCTCACTCAAATGTATTCTTGGTCCTCCCCGACAAATCTTTGCTTCGTACTTCTCCGTATCCGTATCACCGACCAAATCACTTAGCAAACCCAACCTCGTGATTGATTCTTGATCAAAAGTCGTCTCCTCACACAAATTCGAAAATGCTCAATGGCTCAGTGTCGAGTGTATTTTTCCATAGGCTCCCTCACCCTCCTTATAATCTTTCATTGACTCTTCAACGACCAAGATTAAAACATAATCAAGGGCTAAGATTAACTTGGAGGTGATCCACATGACTTTATCTAGAAGATTCACACTTGATTTAATTAATGCACTTTATATTGATTCCATTTCCCTAAGTTTAGACTTAGGAAAACATTAAAAAACAATTAATTACTTTAATTAAATCATTCTAAGTGGAATTTTCCAAAACCATTTCTCGGGTTTTATGCAATACATGTGTCTTAGCCTATATACAAAATTACAAGGCTAGAGCACATCGCGATGTCACCATGAATCAACAATCGGGACACCGAACAAGATTCATTCTTAACTCCTGGCACATGTGCAAAAGACATTAGTGGCTTCGATGTTGGTTCCCGCTTCCATCCGAAATGCTATGTTGCTTCTCCCCCACCGGAGTATAATTCAATTTGTTTCCCATAGTGATTTGGAAGTCCATTTGCTCTTTCGATAGCTTGAGAAGTATTCTCGTACTCTAGTGATGTGAGTTGTGTTGAGATTTTGGGGTAGCATCTATACCAGCCCTTAAATTTTGTGGAGGAGTTGAGCATGAGATTCCCCCAAGACCCGTAAAAGCGTTATGAAGAATTCCATCCAGTTTTTTAAGAGATATTTAATTAATTAATCTTTTTAATTAAGGATCCTAAGTCTAACTTAGGAAAATTAAAAGATTAAAGTTAATTAAATTAAACATGTGATGAGAATGACTTAAGTGACGTGGGATCATTAAACTTTTTTTCTTAGCTTGCCAATTTAGATTAGATCACGACCGTTGGTTTCCCAACAAGAAAAGTATAAGAGAAGGGCTTGGGGTTAGTTGGAGAACACACACATTGGTGGAGCACCGAAAGTAAGCGAAGATTCAGGCGGTGATTTGCCAAGAATTTCAAAAAGTGTTTCTGGCTGGTGTGGCCAGGGGCGTATTGGCGAGGGGGATGGTTTGATCCTGTGCCAAGAGTACAACGAGGGTAGAGAAGCAACATCCTGCACGGGGCCGCAAAGGTAGCTAGGTGCTACGCTCCAACCGTAGCTCACTGGTGGGCAACAAGCAGAGGCAAGAGGGAGCCACGCAAGGTTGATGTAGGCCTGGGCCATGCGCAGTAGGCAACATAAGCCCTTCTAGGGTGATGCATGTCCTTCTGAGAAGTGCAGAGGTCGACGCAGCTGGGGTCAAGCTAACGCAGAGGGCTTCGAGCAACGTTGGGGTTTCCCCTCGTGCCGTAAAAGGGTCACACCGGTAAAATCTGCTTGGAGGGTGAAACTGGCCATATTTTTCTGTCTTCCAAGGATTGAGGCATTGCAACGTTTTTATTTCTCTCATTTTAAGTTAACTGCCAGCTTCTTTGGTGCCCAAGGTTGTTGTATTTAGATTCGCATAATAATGAAAACTTCCCAAAGCTGAAGGTCATGATCAATTTTCCCGTATCAAGTTTTTCCTGGGACATTTTGTCCAGAAATATGTGTCACTTTGTCTATGACATGTTATTCAGTTGTTTGATTTGTATGTAGGTTGTTATATGTATTTACTTCATAGTTGAGTTTTTGAATATTAAGAATAATAACTATGGATTTAATCAAGGAGGAGAAGTAAATCGAGATTCAATGTAAGAGGATTTTTTTAGATTAAGAAATTTTTACATGGTATCGCAGCGATTGCAACATCAAGGGATATCCAGCAAATCACCGAAGAAACTTGTGCCGCAGAGCACCGAAGTGACAAAGAATCCGAGAGAGGTCATCACAAGATTTAAGGATGCAGGCAACAAGAGCCACGCAGGGCGGGGCTGGGCGGGGTCCCAACCGGGGAGACGTAGAGACAACGCAAGGCCTTCCCGTAGGGACGCAGAGCACCACGCCGGCTGCTAGCCGCTATGTTGAGCCAATCGCTCACTGGGAGAGGTCGGGCCCAAGCGGAGGCCGCGCATTTACAGAACGGGGCGGTGGCCCCGCATTTTTAGCGCTGTTAGTTGGGTGGAGATTCTATCGTAGAATCGTGCCTAATTTAAGTTGACAAAGAGCGGGAGGAGAACAACTCGCTTCAACAGAAAATAACCGAGGATCGATCGTAGGGTGATCGAAGAGAGTTGATTCATTGTGTTTGGTAGATTTCCAAGGAGGAAATATGTTGTCGTAGGGAGCGCGCAGGGCACCTTTTTCACCAAGGACCCTAGGATTCGAGCTTCATGGAGAAGCAGTGGAAAGGAAGAACTGCTCCGATGTGATCCATATGCCAGACAGGCGTGACACGGATCGCGTGATTAGAACAAAGCTGATGGCTCGTCCAACTTTGCTATCTAGTAGGCCGTGTATCCTAGTAGTTTTGGAGGCATATGGTTTGAGGGAGCATGTAGAAAAAGTCTTGGCTACACCGACCGATGCTCTTTCCGGCGAAGCATAATGAAGCAACACATGCCAAGCGCTTTCATCATGGACTACGTTAAATATCATGTAGGACCACATATACGAGAAGAATACTACTAATGAGATGTGGAAAGCTTTATAACCAGTCTGGGATACAAATCCGTCGTTGAGAAAAAATGCTTCTGAGAACCAACTAAGGTTAATTATGATGTCCAAGGGAGAGGAAATCGATCCTTCTCTTCTTCAAAGCTGCGCTGATTCGGATCGCCCAATCGCCATGGGGGTCAAGGTGGAGGATGATGTCATGGTGAGGATGGGAAACATTTGTCCAAAGAATTTTAAGGTAGTGGGACCTTCCAACCGGACAATATAAGCAACTTCTCCATAAGAGAAACTGCTCACGACCAAGAGTGCGTACCAACACCCCATACCACGCAAGGTAAAGGAGGAAGAGGAAGATGCAAACTGCATCTAAGAAGCAACAAGGGTGCAAGAAGCGTGATCTATCTAAGATCAAATGTTTCCAATGTATTAACTTGGACACTTTGCCGCAATTGTACTTAAAGGAAGAAGGATGTATGAAGCTTTTAGTTCCAAGGTCATGTAGCAGACAATGGATTCCATCATGACAAGCCATGAGCGCCATGAACCACGGAGAAGTGGCTGATCATAGAGTAGTTGGCAGTGGTACAGATCCTAAGTAGGCCAACTCTTGATCACATTCGTGCTACTAGAGCCTTAAGACAAGAGCAAGGAATCACCGATAGTGGGTGCAAAGATAATAGATGAAGGAGAGGCAGCAGGGCCGGGACGCTCGTAGAGGAGCAGCGTAGTGCAAGGTAGCGCAGGGCCGATGTGACTTCAACAAGGCAGAGAAGGCATGCTTACGTGCGGAGTTGCAACACGCAAAGGGGTTTTCCAGTATAATAAACGAAGAGCAAGAACCCAAGGAGCTTCGGCAATGAGATGAAACTCGGGATCGACATGTCCGTCATTTGGGCGGTGGGTCCTTCCATTGGTTACTCTCAAAGAATCGAGTTGTAATGCACATGGAAGTAATGACAAACAATGGAGAGGAGTCAGCAGACATACATGATACAGAAAGCAGGCGGGGGCAGAGAGAGAGCAGGAAGAATGCAGTTGACAGGGTGGCCATGCAAGGGCCAAGCATCGGGCCATGACACCGATGCCGTAGATTAGAGCAGTTTGGGGAGGAAGGTAATGTTGGAGTAATATTCTTCGCTAAGAGGGAGTGTTGAGATTTTGGGGTAGTGACTGGATGTGCTTTTAGCTTCCAAATTTTGTGGAGGAGCCGGGAGTACAAGGAGATCTCCAAGTCCCAGCGTTTTTGAAGAATTCCATCCGGTTTAAGAGATTACGCAATTAATCTTTTATCGATGACCTGTTTAACTAGGAAATTAAAAGATTAAAGTTAATTAAATAAAGAAACATGTAATAGAATATTCATATGGATCAAGTAGTTTCTAACCACCAAGCCGATTAGAGATTAGATCACACGTTGGTTTCCCAATCAGAGTGACAAGACATGTTTAAATAATGGAGAATACAATATATTGCAAGCACCTAGTTGCCGAGACAGGGGCGGGTTTGCTAAGACACTGGCAGGCAGCCTAGTCGGGCAGTTAGCGCGCACGGGCGGAGGGGGATGGTTTGATCCTAGGCCAAGAGTACAACGAGGGCAGAGAAGCAGCGTTCCAGACCAGCGCAGAGGCAGCCAGGTGCTACGCAGTCTAGCCAGAGCTCAGCAGGGGCAGCGTAGAGGCAGCAGGAGCCACGCAGGGCTGACGCAAGACCAGTCAGGGCAGCGTAGGGGCAGCATAAGCCCTTCTAGGGTGACACATGCCCTTCCTGAGCAACGCAAAGGCTCACGCAGAGCGCTTCAGAACAACATTGAGGTTTCTGGTGGTCCAAAAAGGGCTGCAGTTCTGTAAATCCCATTTGAGGGTGTGAATCAACCATATTTTCTGTCTCCGAGGATAGAGGCATTATTGTCGTTTTATTTCTGTGTCAGGTAAACCAATTTTGGTGCTCGAGATTGTTGTACTTAGATTATTCATAATAATGAAAACCCTCCAGAGCTAGCTGCACTGGTTTTCCCGCATTGGGTTTTTCCGGGGACATTTTGTCCAGAAAATCTGTGTCACTTTGTCTGTGAGCATGTTATTAAGTATTTGATCTGTATGTGTAGGCTGTTATATGTATTTACTTTGATATTGTTTCTGAATATTCAGAATAATAACTTGCGGATTTAATCAAGTAGGAGAAGTAAATCGAGATTTAACAGTAGGATTTCTTAGATTAAGAAATTTTCACAATCTGAAGCCCCGCTATCAATATACCAAACACCTGTTGATGCTGAAATTGACAAGCATGTGAATTCTTCTTCCAATTTGGAAGATAATTGAGAGACATCTTGACTTTCATACTTATCTGTGCTATTTCTCCTTTCAATTTTTGATGCTTTTCTTCCCAGCAATTGCTGCAGAAAAACTACATCCCACCTGAAGACTGCTCTGCGATGCTCCCTTTGTCACTGGCAAATTTCAATCTGGAAGTCTTTCTCTCTGTCGACTCACTCAGAGAGAGATTTTTCGACAATTTTTTTTGCCCTCGTGGACTACACTGCATAATCCCTCTGGGGATTCGAACTTCTGCCTACGCAGCTCTTCGATCTCCCTATTCTACTCAGCGCTGGCTCTTCCAACTTTGTTCTCTTGCTTCAACTTGCTTCTAATACCATGTGAAAATTCCTAGATAGAATTCCTACTGCAACAACTGATATTATTTCTTCTACTAATTAATTTAGAAACAAGTTATTTACGGTGATACACAGTAAATATCAAAATAAATTCTATTGTAGCCTTCACTATTAAAATACTGCGAAAGTAAATGCAAGGAAAAATAATAGTACAAGTACAATCACAATGACAGTTATTTTTGGACAATCGTCCTTAGAAAAACCCAATGTGGGAAAACTGGTGCAACAGATGAGGGTTTCTTTATTATTTTTCAGAAAAATGTCATGTACAAAATACAAACAACGGAATAGAAGAGGAATCACTATGAGAAATTATACAGACAAATTTATCACGCTCCACAGTGAATTTCTGACCCCGGATAGGACCTACTGCCCTCACGCTGGAACCACTGTGCCACACTCTGCGCAGTCCCTACGTCACTGCCTCTGCGTTGTCCCTCCTCTGCGCTGCTTCTTCCAGTTTGTTCTTGCACTCCCGAATATTGCTGATATGCTCTCTCTCCCACCTGCAACTCTCCCTCTGATTCGATTTTCTCTTGCCAAACTTCAGCCAGTGAGAAAATCGATCTACTCAGGCAACTGAGTATTTCCCTGGTGTGTTTCCAAATGCCCATCAAAGCTCTTCTTATAATCTTCTCGTTGAGAAATAAACGGCCCAGATTAGATTCTAATCAATGGCTCAGATCATATTGACTTGATCTTCGTCTTTTTCTAGAAGATTCACACCCTGTTCTATTAATACCCTTTAATTATTTTAATTTCCTAAGTTTAGACTTAGGCATCCATTAAAAATAATTAATTATTTTAATAGAACTTTCCCTGGGTGGAATTTCCCAAAACGATTTCTAGGTATTTTGGAATACATGTGTCCTAGCCTCTACAAATTTTGAGGCTTAGAGCACATTCGATGCTACCAGAAATCAACAGCGGACAATTGTGCATCACTTCCTTGAGGTGTTCAAATGCTGCTTGTGCCTTATCTGTCCAAGCGAAGGCCCCCTTCTTGGTCAAATCAGTGAGGGAGCTGCCGACTGTGAGAAGCCCTTCACGAGCTTCCTGTAATAGGGACATATACTCACGAATCCCCTGAACTTAGTCACATTCTGGGGTATTGGCCAATCCCAGATGGCCCTGATCTTCTGCTCATGCACCCTCACGCCATCCTCTCCAATAATATATCCCAAATAGAGAATCTCTGTCAATTCAAACTCGCACTTAGACAGATTGGCGTAGAACTGTTGCTCCTCCAAAATACGCAACACCACCTCCAGGTGTTGTAAGTGCTCCTCCCAGGTCCTGCTATATATCATAATGTCGTCGAAGAATACTAATACAAATCTTTGAAACTGCCCACGAAACAGATGGTTCATGCAGGACTGGAAAGTGGCTAGTGCGTTGGTTAGCCTGAAAGGCATAACTAGGAACTCAAAGTTCCCATAGTGACATCTGAAGGTCATCTTGGGGATGTCCTGATTCCTCACTCTAATCTGGTGGTACCCTGAACACAAGTCTATCTTGGAGAAGTACTTGGCTCCTCTCAGCTCATCCATCAACTCATTGATGCGTGGAATGGGGTAGCTGTTCTTCAGGGTCTTTTTGTTGAGTGCTCGGTGTTGATATTTTGGGGGTTGGGGTAGCATCGGATGTGCTCTAGCACCTAGACTTTGTGGAGGGGCTAGAGTACATAAGATCTCCAAGACCCAGAAAGCGTTTGAAGAAATTCCATCAGGTTTAAGAGATATTTAATTAATTAATCTTTTTAATTAAGGACCCTAAGTGTAACTTAGGAAAATTAAAAGATTAAAGTTAATTAAATTAAACATGTGATGAGAATGACTTAAGTGATGCGGATCAAGCAACTTCTAATCTTAGCCGTCGATTAGTGATTAGATTACGGCCGTTGGTTTTCCAACGAGAAAGGTATAAGAGAAGGGCTTGGAGTCAATTGGAGAATACACACATTGGCAAAGCACTGAAGCTAAGATGAGATTCTAGGGCGTGGTTTGCTAAGAATTTCACAAGTGTTTCAGCTGCAGTAAGGGGTAGTATTGGCAAGGGGGATGGTCTAGTGCTAGGTCATGAGTACAACAAGGGCAAACAAGGAGCAATCTAAAGTAGCGCAGAGGCAACAGCTATACAGGCCAGCCAAGAGCCCAGCAGGGGTGGCACAGAGACAGCAAGAGCCAGGAAGGCTGATGCATGCCCAGTTAGGGCAGCGTAGTGGTAGCGTAACCCCTTCTAGGGTGACGCAGGCTCTTCCTGAGCAGCGCAGAGGGCTTTAGAGCAGCGCTGGGGTTTCCAGAGGCCAGAAAGGGGTTGAGTTTTGTAAATCCCGTTTGAGGGTGTGAATCGGTCAGATTTTCTATGTCCAAGATATAGGTATTGCTGCCGTTTACATTTCTCTGTCAGGTTAACCAGTTTGGTGCCCAGATTTGTTGTACTTAGAATCTGCATAATAATAAAAACCCTCCAGAAGCTAGTAACACCGGTTTTCCCGCATTGCGTTTTTTCGGGGACATTTGTCTAGAAAATCCTTGTGTGTCACTTTGTCTATGAGCATGTTATTCAGTATTTGATTTGTATGTGTTGGCATTTAACTGAATTTTTCAGATTAATAACTTATGTAAGTATAAGTAAATCAAGATTTAGCAGTAGGGTTTCTGTTTAGTAAATTCAGAAATTTTCACATGGTATTTGAGTGATTACAGATCAAGCTGAATCTCCAGCAAGATGGCTGAAGAAATCTGTGTTGCAGAAAGTAGCAGATAAACCAGAGAGGGCAGCACAATAATTTAAGTACGTAGAGGCAACAAGAGCCACACAGGGGCTGATGGAATCCCAGCTGAGTGACGCAAAGACAACGCAGTGCCTTCCAGAGGGATGTAGGAACAAATTGCACTGCGCAGTCGTTGCGCAGAGGCTGCACTGAGCTAGTCTGCTCACGCAGAGGCTAGCCAGGGTGACGCAGTCCAAAAATTGATTGCTATGCAGAATGTCGTGAACCGAAATTTGAGCTTCAGATCTTCAGTAGTTGTTGGTGGGGTGAAGATTCTATTGGTACAGAATTAAGCCTAAGATAAGTTGACAAAGAGCGGGAGGAAAATAACTTCTCGGTAGATTTCATTGCCAAAGAAATCTGAAGATCGATCGTAGGGTAATCGAAGAGAGCTGATTCGTTGTGTTTGGCAGTTGTCAGAGGAAGCATAGGGTGCCTTTCTCGCCAAGGACCCTAGATCTGAGTCTCTAGCAGAGACAGGAGGACCTGTTCCGACAAAATTTTGAGTAGATGGCGCCACATGGACTGCGTGATTAGGATAGGTTGGATGGCCTGTCTAACTTTGCTATCTGGAAGGCCAGAATCTTGGTAGTCCTAGGGGCATACGGCTTGAGGGAGCATGCAGAGAAAGTATTGGCTACACCAATCAATGCGAAACTCCTGGCAGAGCATAATGAAGCAGCGACACATGCCAAGCGCTTCATCATGGACGGGGTTAAATATCATGTGGTACCACACATAGCCAAGAAGACGACGAATCATGAGATGTGGGAAGTTTTAACCACATTGTATCTAGGGAAGTTCGTCTAGAGGAAGATGCTTCTGGAAAACTAGCTTAGGTTATTTATGATGTCCAAGGGAGAGGAAATCGATCCTTTCCTATTCAGACTGTAGTCGATCCAGGATCAAATGACTGGCATGGGGGTCAAGGTGGAGGATGATGTCATGGTGAGGACTGCTCTAAATGCCGTCACAGAGGACTGGGAAACGTTTGTCCAAAGTCTTTTGGGCAGAGTGGATCTTCCTAACTGGGACAATATGTGGGCTATCCTCCGACAAGAGGAGATCTGCCGAATGACCAAGAGGCAATACAACATCGATTCAAGCAAGGTGAGGAAACAGGAAGAGGAAGATGCAGCCCTGGCATCAAAAAAGCAGCAAGGGAAAAAGAAGAGTGATCTGTCAAAGATCAAATGTTTCCAATGCGGCGAACTTGGACACTTCGCCAACAATTGTCCTCAAAGGAAGAAGGACAAGGAAGCTTCTAGTTCCAAGGTTGCTGTAGTAGACGATGGCTCCGATGATGACATAGCCATGAGCGCTCATGAACCACGGAAGTGGGGCGATATTGATCTGTAGGGAAGCTACAAAGTGTTGGTGGGATCCTTGAGTATTCCAACTCTTGGATCACATCCGTGCTATGGGAGCCTTAAGACAGTAGCAAGGAATGACTGGAGCAAAGATCATGGATGAAGTAGAGGCAGAAGCTAACAAGCTGGAGAGGGAGCAGCGCAGTGCACATGCAGCAGCAGTGTAGAGGCAACATTGCAGAGGAGGCTTGCTTACACAGTGCAATGTTGTAGTAGCGCAAAAGCTTTAGGAGGACAGCGCAGTGCAGATGCAACAACAACGCAGAGGGCAACAATGTAGAGGCAACGCAGAGGAGGTTTGTTTACGCAGTGAAAAGCTGTAGCAGCGTAGTGAATTCAGGAGGACAACGCAGAGGCAACAACCTATGAAGCTTTAGTGATGAGATGCATCCCGACTGACTTGTCTGTCATTTGGGCAGGGGTCCTTCAGTTGCTAACTCTTAGCAACTGAGTTGCAGTGTAGCAGTTAATAGTGGTAGTGCTATGGGCAACACGATGCAACAATTTGAGAGGGAGTTGCAGTACGAATGTAGCAGTGACGGTGGCAGAATCATGGGCAGCAGTACAGAGAGCAGTAGTAGCGCAGTGATGGAGGGAAACAGGCCAAGCATCAGCGGATAGACCAACACCAGAGATCAGAGTAGTACTTCGGGGTGAAGTGTATTTCTAGAGCACATTCCTCGCTAAGAGGGAGTGTTCAGATTTTAGGGTTTGGGGTAGCATGGGATGTGCTCTAGCTCCCAGACTCTGTGGAGGGACTAGAGTACATAAGATCTCCAAGACACAGAAAGCGTTTGAAGAAATTCCATTAGGTTTAAGAGATATTTAATTAATTAATCTTTTTAAATAAGGATCCTAAGTCTAACTTAGGAAATTAAAAGATTAAAGTTAATTAAATTAAACATGTGATGAGAATGACTTAAGTGACGCGGATCAAGCAGCTTCTAATCTTAGCCATCAATTAGAGATTAGATCATAGTCGTTGGTTTTCCAACGAGAAAGGTATAAGAGAAGGGCTTGGGGTCGGTTGGAGAATACACACACTAATAGAGCACTGAAGCTAAGTTGAGATTCTAGGGCGTGGTTTGCTAAGAATTTCATAAGTGTTTCAGCTGCAACGAGGGGCAGTATTGGCAAGGGGGATGGTCTAGTCCCAGGCCAAGAGTACAACGAGGGCAGGGAAGGAGCAATCAAGAGCAGCATGTTGAGAATTTGGAGGGCTGGAGATTAATTCAAATTCTCTTTTTGATAATTACTTGTGAGCTTACTTGGATTACTTATGTCTTTTCTTCTTTATCTTATTTAATCTTTCATCAAGTCAATTATCAAAATACACGTGACAAACAAATTAGGCTCGAAGAGCCAGGGCAAAACCTCTCCCTCTTGGAGAGGAAAAACCACGAGAAATTATTCTTATAGATCTTCAAATGATAAGTACCATGACCCAGACTTAGACCCTTGACCTTAAAATGCCTCCAAGACCTTGTCTTTACTACTTTGCTTGCCTTCAACACTGACCCTTCTCTTCTGCTTCAATCTGCATTGATCTGCACTAGTACTAGAGAGCTTGGTCTCTTAGTCAACACTTAGATACTTGATCTTTCTAACCTAGTCCTTCTTTAAACAGATCCGCACTTTGTTCACTGTCTTTAACCTTTCATATAATACAAGTTATTTTCATAACTTGGTGACATACAACCGATAAGCAATCCTTTTCTTAACTGCATTCTATCATAGGTAAGTCCGCCCTTTATCATAGATAGGATATGCTCTTTATTAGAGAGAAAAACCCACACTTCTGTTGCAGAGATCCACACTTCACCTTTCCACACTTCTTGTTTTAGGAATGACCGCAAAGATCCGCACTGCACCTTTCCGCACTAAACTTCAGAGATAGTTCGCATTTCAGATACAGAGATGACCAAAAACTTTTGTAGTTTCTGTAAGGTTTGGTGGGGTATATATAGTTGTTTGCCCCTGTATATAAGCCGATCGAACAAGTGAACTGATGTGTCTATTTAGGGAGCCGATATGACTATTATGAGGCCGATTTCTCCAGTTGTTTGAAGGCCAACTTGACACATTATTTAGGCTTGTCTATCAGCGTTGAATGAGGGCTGAATAATAGGCATTCTTCCACGGTTTATTGGACTAGATCTTGGAGCATTCCATGACTACTAGGTGTGAAAATTTCTGAATCTTACACTTATGCAGAAATCTTTATTGTTAATCTGGTTATGCTCCTCCTACTTAGATAAGTTATGAACTGAAATAAATTCAAGTTAAAATCAAAGCAAAACACATAAAAAATCTTCACCAATTCAGATCTAGAACAAGTTCATGCGCACATAGACAAAGTGACACAGATATTTTCTGCACAAATAGTCCCTGGAAAAACCTAGTGCGGGAAAATCGGTCTTCTGGCTGCTCGAGGGTTTTATTATTAAGAGTTTTTTGAATACAACAAATCTAGGTTCCAGATCTAGAAAACCCGACAGAGAAATAATAGATCCACAACTCACTGGTTGTTCTAAAGCCAAAATAATCACTGATCCACACCCTCAAACGGGATTTACAAGACTCAACCAAAATTAGGGCCTAGAAACCCGAGTGTTTCCCCTGAAGTCCCTGCGTTAGCCTCTGAAGCCTTTGCGTCCCTCGGCGCTAATCTGGAAAGGGCTGCGTTACCCCAGACTGGGTGACGCAGGCCTTACGCTACCCCTTAGGGTCTCTGCGTAACCTCTGAGGGCTTCCTGCTGAAAATTATGCTGTCCTTAAGGGACTGTGCAACACCTGCGTAGCACAATTGCTGCCCTCTTTGTTGCTGCTCTCCTGCCTCTCTACGCTGCCTCTCTGAGCTGATCTCTGCCTCTTGCTGATTCTAGACCCTGGGATCAGATCAGCCCCTTGGCCTAAATTCCCCTCTCTGCAGCTGAAACACTTCTGAGAATTCTTAGCAAACCCTCCCTAGAATCTTTGCTTAGCTTAAGTGCTCTGCCTATGTGTGTCTCTACAAATGACCCCAAGCCTTTCCTTTATACTTTTCTCGTTGGGAAACCAACGAACATGATCAGATCTTGAATCAATGGCTAAGATTAAAAGAAAACTTGATCTGTGTGACTTAAGACAATTTCATCATATGTTTAATTAAATTCACTTTAATTATTTAAGTTCCCTAAGTTTTAACTTAGGAAATACATTAAAATAATTAATTATTTTAATATCTCCTAAACTAGATGAAATTTCCTTTTTGGGTCTTGTAGATCAAGTGTACTCTAGTCCCTCCAAAAAATTTGGGAGCTAGAGCACGATTGATGCTACCCCAAATACACAAAATGTAATGACCCAACTCGAATTATATGGAACATAGAAATATTTGCATGCATATGATACCTGCATATGATAGCTACATATGCATGTATCACGTGTACTGCACTAGTACATGCACTAGAAAATTATGAAAAACCTCAGTGTAGAGTAATGAGTGAATTATTGAAGCATTGAGGAAACACCTACCTCACTAGAATATAATGAATGTATTAGTTGTACTCACCACTATCATAATATAAACTAATACTTTGTTCAAAGAAAATTAAAAGCATTGACTTATGCAAATAAATGATGATATTTTAATAAATCCAAGATATTTATTAAATAATAATATTTTAATAAATCTAAGATATTTTAGAAATCTAAGTTATTTATTAAATAATAATATTTTTAAAAATCTAAGATATTTTAGAAATCCAAGATATTTATTAAATAATAATATTTTAATAAAACTAAGATATTTTGGAAATCCAAGATATTTAAAAATTATATATATATATATATATATATATTTTAATAAATATCTTGAATGGAGTTTGTCTATAAAAGGAGAAGAGGGGGAAACTTGATGGGCAGGGGTTAGTGAGGTGGGAAAACTGACCCAGATGCTGTCAGAGGAGTTCTAATTGCGTGAGACATCAGCAGTGAGTTCTAACAGAGTCATGGAGTGATCTTGATTATTATTGGAGTTTTGGGCACGGGGGCTAGAAGACTTGTCTTCTGGATCTGGGGACCAGAGAGGTTGACCTCAGATAAGCTGGGAGGAAAACGGCGGTTTGGTAACGAGAGCTGGAGCCATGGTGGATCAGGAACATCTTCAAACACAGTTCCAGGTAAGTATTAAATAGTCGATTGATAGATATTCTGCTTCAAAAATCCCACTCTGGACTGTGTAGTATAAATTCTGTTAATCATTGTTAATTGTGAAAATTAAGGACCTTACACAAAATCTCAACACTCCCTCTTAGCATTAAGGGTGTGCTCTAACAATATACATCACACTATGCATTACAAGATTTTGGGCACTAGTTCTATGCTGCTGATGCTTGGCCTGCTGCCACTCAACTCTGCACTGTTGCTGCCATTCTGTACTGCTGCCCATGACTCTGCCACTGCCACTATAACCTCTGTACTGCAGCTTCCTCTCAATATGTTGCATCTGTGCTACTCATAGCACTGCCACTGTTGATCTGTTGCACTGCAACTTCAGTTGTTGAGAGAAACAACTAAATCTGCTGCCCAATCTTTGACAGACAAGTCAGATGGGCTGCATCCTCATCACTGAAGCTCCATAGGCTATAGATCTGTGCTGGCATCTGAAGGATGATGCACAGTTACAACTTTGCACTGCGTAAGCAGACTCCCTCTGCACTACTGAAGTCACATCAGCCCCTTGTGCTAAAATCTCTCACGCTGCTGCTGCACTGCGCTGTCCCTCTGAAGCCTTTTGCGCTGCTGCAGCTCTGCACTGCGTAAGCAGCTCTGCTCTGCGCCGCTGAAGTCACATTAGCCTTTGCGTTGCTGCTACTTCTACGCTACTTCTTCTCTGCTCTGCGCTGCTCCTCCCAGTATTCAAGTCTGCCTCTGCTTCATCTGTGATCTATGCATCCACTGCTCCACTTGTCCCACTACTATCTTAAGGTTGTCGTAGCTCGCATGTGATCCAAGAGATGAGCTTCTCAAGGATCCCGCCCTATACTATGTAGCTCCTCTACATATCCATGTCGCCCCACTTTTGTGGTTCATGAGCGCCCATGGCTGCATCATCTTTTGACCCATCATCTGCCACAACAGCCTTGGAAGAAGAAGCTTCCTTGTCCTTTTTCTTCTGACTCAGGACAATTGCTTGCAAAATGTCCCATTTCACCACTCTGGAAGCACTTGATCTTTGACAGATCCTTCTTCTTCTTTCCCTGCTGCCTCTTTGATGCCAAGGCTGCATCTTCTTCATCTTCCTTCTTCACTTTGCTCAATCAAGAGTTGTGCTGCTTCTTGGTGAATCTGCGAAGTTCTTCTTGACGCAGAAATGACCACAAGCTGTCCCAATCCAGGAGGTCTGGTCTGCCCAAGATACTTTGGACAAAGGTTTCCCACTCATCTGTGACTACATTGAGGGCAGTCATGACTGTCACATCGTCTTCCACCTTAGCACTCGTTGCAGTCAACTGATCTCTGATTGACTGCAATCTGATGAGAAAATGCTCCATGTCTTCTCCCTTGGTCATCATGAATGACGTCATCTGTGTCTCCAACAACTTTCTTTGGATAGATTTTCCCTCATATAGGGAGATTAAGGACTTCTACATTTCATTAGTTGTCTTCTTCTCAGCAAAGTGTGGTACAATATGGTCGTTAATTCCGTCCAAGAGCAGCTAATTGGCATGCCCAACGACGTCCTTATGCTTCCGAAGGAGATCCAGATTGGTCGGTGTGGCTAGAGTTTGCTCTGCATGGTCTCTAAGTTTATATGCCTCAAGGACTATCAGGTTCCTTGCCTTCCAAACTGAAAAGTTGGAGAGGTCATCCAGTCTGTCCTGATCACGCAATCCATGAGGAGCCATCTACTCAGAAATGTGTCGGAACTTCCCTTTCTCTTTGCTAGAGAACTGGATCTAAGGCCCTTGGCAAAACAGGCACGTTCTGCTCCCTCTGACCACTGATTTCCCTCCTTGGAAATCTGCCAAATCAACAATGATTCAACTCTCTTTGATCCTCTGATCAAACTGCAAGTTTCTTTGGCTAGAAACTCTCTTAGAAGCTGATCTCCTCCCGCTCTTTGTCACTTGCGCTTAGGCTAAAAATCTGAAAAATTTAGAAATTTAACCCCACCAGCACCTTCTGAATTTCTGCAGCTAATCTTCAGTCTTTTCTGGATTTGACAGATTCAGATCTGCATCACTGGCAGGCTCCAGACCAATCCAGCGTTGTTTCTGAGCTGCCTATGCATAGTAATTGTGTGGGCTTGCTAGGAGACAACGTTGGACTGTGTCACCCTTCCCTCTGCGTGAATCTGCCTCTAAAAACTGCACTGTCCCTTCAGATCTGTGTTTCTGCTGCTTTTCCAACTGCTTTTTGCAGCTAGAACCTTTAGTCTCTTATTGGTGACCCTCCCAGATCTGCAATTGCTTTGATACCATGTGAAAATTTCTGAATCTTACACTTATGCAGAAATATTTATTGTTAATCTGGTTACGCTCCTCCTACTTAGATAAGTTATTAACTGAAATAAATTCAAGTTAAAATCGAAGCAAAACACATAACAGATCTTCCCCAATTCAGATTTAGAACAAGTTCATGCACATATAGACAAAGTGACACAAATATTTTCTGGAAAAATAGTCCTCGGAAAAATCCAATGCGGGAAAACCGGTCTTCTGTGTTGAAAAGTGTAACTAGGTCGGTCTTCATATTTGACGATGTAATTAGAGTCATGTATATGAAGGGAATTGCCATCATTAACTGCTGGAAAATATATATGATAAATGTGGTTAATAATCAACAAGAAGTCGGTTTTACATGTCGGCCCAAAATATATGTTATGTGGTCGGCCTAAATGAAGAAATAGGTACCACTATATATATGTCCAGTTTGTAGATCAGTTGGAGAAAGAAGCTATGCGGATAGTATACAATTGAATACAGATTCCGGATAAGTTTGAGACAGAGTATATATGAACACCAAACTATATCCGCAAATTGTAAGTGAATTGCAGACAAAACAATAGAGACCGAGTTATGTAATTATGAACACCGAATAATTGCGGATATTACAAAGGAAATTGCGGATCCCTGAAGAAATAACAGTGTGGTTGATAGTGTGATCTAAAGATAGACATTGCGGGCACAGGAATCGTGGATAGACATTGCGGGCAAAGGAATCGTGGATAGACATTGCGGACAAGACATTGCAGAAAGGCATTGCGGACAGGGTATTGCAAACAGGGCATTGCAATCAAGCATTACAGTCAAGCAGTGGTCAAGTTTGCGGACAAGTCTGAGATTTGATAGTGGTGAAGGAAGCAGACCTAATTATAGAATATACGTGGATTTGTCTGAGTTTTGATAGCGTTTGAAAGATGCATAGTTCAGTACATATTGGAGTATGTATATATATATATATATATATATATATATATATATATATATATATATATATTGTTGATGATACAGGAGTATAGATTGCGGAAGTTATAGAAGTCCAGATTGCGGAAAGTACAGTGTAAAAATATGAAAGGAACAGGAGCTGGATTGCAGATAGATACAAGAGAAAATAATACTATTTTTACATATGACTAAGTACATTGGTAATTGACTTGATGAAAGATTAACTAAGATACATAAGCAAGCTCACAAGTAATTATCAAGGAGAGAATTTTTATTAATCTATAGCCCTACGAATTCTCAACATGGTTTCAGAGCTATGGTCAAAGGTTATGGCAGTTTGAAGAACACTCATCCATCTTTGAAGCAGTCTCAGTGAAAGGATCTGTTTGCACTAAAGATAAAGATCAAGATCCCAAGGTCATTTCTGGGCTAATACTTTGAAGTATCTTGAAAGGATGAATTGACAATTTCAGTGAGCTAGTCCATTCGCCATATTAAAGACATCAAGTATGAAGAAGAAAGAAGTTTGGATCTTTTCCAGGATACAGTCCCAACATTTTCAGTGATGGCACAAGTCTTAATGTTTCGGCGAAGGAATAGTCTCAACACTTCTTGAAGGCATTGAAATTTCGGTAAAGAAACAACAAAGATATAACTTCGCTATATATAACAAATATGATTTCGGTACTGGTCGAGTGCACTCTTCGACACAGAACATAAGCTCGCATTTTAGATGGTAATTTCGGTGATCATAGTGAGTCAATTTCGGATTAGTTTGATGAATGCAAATTAAGGTGCAGTACTTCAACAGCTTCATTGTTTCCACAATGTCAAAGGTGCTATCACATAATTTGGATGTAAGGGTTGTAACAATGCTATGTTCATGATGATACTATAGTCATGACGCTATATAGATCCTCAATGATATCTTAGAAGACGGGTTTTGGTTATCATAGTACCACTACTATGATAAGGGTTAAGTTCCTTCACCGTGAGAAGGTTTCATTGTCAACACAGTGAGAGGGTCTAGATACATAACATTGATGTTATTACAAGGATTTGGTATTTTCACATATCCACAGTTTCGGTGATATTACAAGATAACAACACAATGGTACCTCAGTACTACCATAAAGAGGAAGTTTCGAGACTCCTACAGTGAGATAAGATAATTTCGATGCCTCCACGGTGAAAAAGATCACAAACTTGATGGAAAGATGATTTCTATGCTTCCATAGGCTTCCACATAAAGAAAACTCGGTCATCACATAGAGAATTTGAAATCCATGGAAATCAAAATTGTCAGTCCAAAGAACCAGCTTGAAAAGAATCTGAATACTAGGAACCAAGTAAGTATTTTTCATTCTATAATCAAATTTGGTTAAATGACTTTGTTTTTGCAGTGAGATCTATGAGCTGGTTGGGCTATCGAGAATCCCTACATAAGGAGGATGGTCACAGTCCTCGAAGAAAGTAAAGTCATGAAAAGTCAATACTGATCAAGATTTATCTGAATATGTGGAAAGGGATAGAAGGGCTCAAAGGATTCTTATGGGTTCAGTCAAAGTCCTTACATCCCTTTGTCTATGAAGAATTGAAGACACCAAGAAAATACATGATAAGCTAAAAGAGCTATTCTATGCAAAAATGTTGAAGGATAACAGACTCAAACATTCACAGAAGAAAAGGGAAAAGTTTAAGTAAGAGACTTATGAACATTAATAATGTAAATCAGTCATCAAGAGCAAAGGTCATCATGGAAACATATTTTTGGGATATGATGACATATTGATGAAGCAGGCCAAGGAAATGAAGCTCTTCATTCTTGAGAAATTGCTAGAGGATGACTCAAGGGAATGAGGTATGTATATATTTATATGCTGACATTGGATGTTTTGAAGTCAAGTCATGTGGAATTCTGAATTTAGAAGCATGATCTATGGAGGAGTATCTCTCAATGCACGGACAGATGAAATCAACATAATATGCCCTCATGGAATATGAGGTGGTTGTATATGAATGAGAAACTAGGAAAGTTGTACGTTCCTGGGAATCAAGAATGTGCAGAAAGGAAGAGATCATGGAATGCAACCATGTCAAGAGGCAGTTATCACCCGGAGGCCAAGAAGATGTGACTAGGAGATCTCCTGGAGAGATATGTAGACCAGTGTGGAAAAAGTCGGCAAAAAGTCTCGACTTTTTGAAAAAATCTCGAATTTTTCCCTGAGCCGATTTTATCGGCCGACTTTTTGCCGACTTTTTCATCACTGAAAAAGTTGCGATTTTATCCTCGAAGTCCCGACTTTTTGCCGACTTTTTCCAAAAAATCGTGAGTGAGGTAGTTTCTTTAATAATTTTTTAATTTTTTTTTGAAAAAATCGGGAAGTCGGGATTTTTTCAAAATATGAATATATTTTTTTTTTTTAGTTTTGCCGACTTTTTCAAAAAACTCCCGACTTTGTCGAGTTTTTCAACTTTTTGACCCTTGCCGATTTAATCCCAACTTCGACTTTTTCCACATTGATGTAGACTTTGACGGAAGTCTGGTAGAGAAGAAGACCCTTGGAAAAACATATCATTAGGAGATGTGTCAATCTGTATAAAGAATGCCGATGCTTACAGGAAGATGTCATGGTGAAAGATTATCATTGAGGTAACTTTTGTTTTAAAAGGGTTCATATGTAAATGTTTATCTGGATGAATTTGTGTAGGGCTGCTAATCATGAGAAAGGATGTATGATCCTGAGAGATGATTCAAAGGAAAGCAGCATGGCACAATAATGGACCAAATAAGGAAGTCTGGTGAATCACTCTGATTGCTGACAAGACTCAGGATGGAAGTGATGGATGATCTGTGCCCGATGAAGCTAAAAGATGGAGATTCCTCAATACCAAAATCCATGACATCAAGGACAAGAATTCTTCATGAGCAGTCGGGTGTCTCACCATTGCTGCTAGAGGTCCCTAGTTAAGAGGGAGCCTGATGGTAAGTTTCTTATTTGGAAGAAACTTGGTAATTCCTAAGGATGAGCTTAGGTACATTCTTTGTATAAGGATGAGTACATTCCCTTGTGGAATAGGTCCTCCTTGGGAGGCAGAGGTAGACACATCATTCTGGTCTTGGGAAGACAGAATGGAGGATTGGGTAATCATTTGGCATTCGATACTCTTTGAGAATGTGATCGGGCATTCAAGATAAGAGTAGTCGGGGACGGATATTCTTTGAGGGCAAGCTACCCAAGAGAAGAATAGTCCAGGAAGGTCATACTTTGGGAACACCCGGGTGGAGTATGTACCTTGGAGAGACAATGATGAAGGTGTCTATAAGTCATGTGTCTCGCCGGCATTGAAGCCCATTGTCTCGTTGAAGAGATGGGGCTGTTAGTCAAGGCCTTGCACTAGTACAATGCTGGTTGGAATGATGCTACACATATGCGATTACCAATCCGATTTTCTTATGAGATTCTTCAGTTTGAAAGTAACCATGTACCTGTATGAATACCTCCCTAGTTAAGAGGGAGTGTTGAAAAGTGTAACTAGGTCGGTCTTCATATTTGACGATGTAATTAGAGTCATGTATATGAAGGAATTGCCATCATTAACTGCTGGAAAATGTATATGATAAATGTGGTTAATAAGCAACAAGAAGTCGGTTTTACATGTTGGCCCAAAATATATGTTATGTGGTCGGCCTAAATGAAGAAATAGGTACCACTATATATATGTCCAGTTTGTGGATCAGTTGGAGAAAGAAGCTATGCAGATAGTATACAATTGAATACGGATTCCGGATAAGTCTGAGACAGAGTATATATGAACACCAAACTGTATCCGCAAACTGTAAGTGAATTGCAGACAAAACAGTGGAGACTGAGTTATGTAATTATGAACAGCGAATAAGTGCGGATATTGCAAGGCCAATTGCGGATCCCTGAAGAAATAACAGTGTGGTCGATAGTGTGATCTAAAGATAGACATTGCGGGCACAGGGATCGTGGATAGACATTGCGGGCAAAGGAATCGTGGACAGACATTGCGGACAAAGGAATCGTGGATAGACATTGCGGACAGGGTATTGCGGACAGGGCATTGCAGACAGGCATTGCAATCAAGCATTACAGTCAAGCAATGGTCAAGTTTGCGGGCAAGTCTGAGATTTGATAGCGGTGAAGGAAGCAAACCTAAGTATAGAATATATGTGGATTTGTCTGAGTTTTGATAGCGTTTGAAAGATGCATAGTTCTGTACAGATTGGAGTATATATATATATATATTGCTAATGATACAGGAGTAAAGATTGCGAAAGTTATAGAAGTCCATATTACGGAAAGTACAGTGTACAAATACGAAAGGAACAAGAGCTGGATTGTGGATAGATACAAGAGAAAATAAGATTGTTTTTACATATGACTAAGTACATTGGTAATTGACTTGATGAAAGATTAACTAAGATACATAAGCAAGCTCACAAGTAATTATCAAGGAGAGAATTTTTATTAATCTATAGCCCTACGAATTATCGACATTCTTGCTGCTGGAGGGTTTTATTATTAAGAATTTTCTGAATACAACAAATCTGGGTTCCAGATCTGGAAAACCCGACAGATAAATAATAGATCCACAACTCACTAGTTGTTCCAAAGCCAAAATAATGACTGATCCACACCCTCAAATGGGATTTACAAGACTCAACCAAAATTAGGGCCTAGAAACCCGAGCGTTTCCCCTGAAGTCCCTGCGTTAGCCTCTGAAGCCTTTGCGTCCCTCAGCGCTAATCTGGAAAGGGCTGCGTTACCCCAGACTGGGTGACACAGGCCTTACGCTGCCCCTTAGGGTCTCTGTGTAACCTCTAAGGGCTTCTTGCTGAAAATTACGTTGTCCTTGAGGGACTGCGTAGCACAGTTGTTGCGCTCTCTGCTGCTGCTCTCCTGCTTCTCTGTGCTGCCTCTCTGAGCTGATCTTTGCCTCTTGCTGATTCTAGACCCTAGGATCAGATCATCCCCTTGGCCTAAATTCCCCTCTCTGCAGCTGAAATACTTCTGATAATTCTTAGCAAACCCGCCCTAGAATCTCAGCTTAGCTTCAGTGCTCTGCCTCTGTGTGTCTCTACAAATGACCCCAAGCCTTTCCTTTATACTTTTCTCGTTGGGAAACCAACGGGCATGATCAGATTTTGAATCAATGGCTAAGATTAAAAGAAAACTTGATCCATGTGACTTAAGACAATTTCAACACATGTTTAATTAAATTCACTTTAATTATTTAAGTTCCCTAAATTTTAACTTAGGGAATACATTAAAATAATTAATTAATTTAATATCTCCTAAACCAGATGAAATTTCCAAAATCCTTTTCTGGGTCTTGTAGATCAAGTGTACTCTAGTCCCTCCACAAAATTTGGGAGCTAGAGCACAATTGATGCTACCCCAAATACACACAATCTCGACACTAGGTTCTTCATATACATGACATTAAATACATTTATAAACCAAAGATAAACACTAAATAGACATAAAGAAGATAAAATCTTGCTCATGAAACCCATGAAGCAAGTCCAACAAATATTCATTTTATTATATTTGACTTTTTATTTACATAAAATATATAATTACATAGTCAATATGAAGACCGACCTAGTTACAAGAACATGGTTACTTTCAAATTGAAGAATCTCATAAGAAGAATCGGATTGGTAATTGCATCTGTATAGCATCATATCAACCAGCATTGTCCTAGTGCAAGGCCTTGACTAACAACCCCATCTCTCAATGAGACAATGGGCTACAATGCTGGCGAGACACATGACTTATAGACACCATAGTGATTGCCTCTCCAAGGTACATACTCCACCCAGGTGTTCCAAAAGTATGACCTTCTTGGACTATACTTCTCTTAGGTAGCCAGCCCTCAAAGAATATCGACCCTTGACTACTCTTATCTTGAATGCCCTATCTCATTCTCAAAGAGTATTGAATGCTAGATGATTATCCAATCCTCCATTCTGTCTTCCAGGTGAAGACAATAATGATGTGTCTATCCATTCTCTCCACATAGCCTTCACTAAGACTTACGACTGTTAGTCCTGGTCTAGTGAATGACACATGTATTAGAAAATCACATATGTCACTCCCTCTCAACACAGGAAGGACATACTTCAAGTTTCTTCCAAGTAAGAAACTTATCACTGGGCTCCCTCTCAACCATGGTCTTGTAGCAGCAATCCAACTACTCATGAAGAATTCCTCCCGTCGATGTCATGGATTTCGATATTGAGGAATCTTCAACTTTTGGCTTCATAGTGCACAGATCATCCATCACTTTCAGTCACGATTCTTGTCCACTATCAGAAAGTGATTCATCAGTCTTTCTCATCTGGTCCACCGTTATGCCATGTTGCTTTTCTTCGAATCATTTCCAAGGATCATACATCCTTTCTCATGATTAGCAACCCTGAACAAATTCATCCAGATAAACATATACATATGAACTTTTAAAACAAAAGTTACCTCGGTGATGATCTTTCACCATGACATCTTCATGTAGGCATCGACATCCTCTATTCAAATTGACACATCTCCTAATGATATGTTTTGTCAAGTGTCTTCTTATTTACCAGAATTCTGTCAGAGTCTACATGTCTGCGTAAAATATCTCCTAGTCACATCTTCTTGGCTTCCGGATGATAATTGCCTCTTGACATGGTTGCATTTCATGATCTCTTCCTTTCTGCACATTCTCCATTCCCAGGAACTTACAAATTTTCCAGTTTCTTGTTCATATACAACCACCTCATATTCCATGAGGACATATTATGTTGATTTCATCTGTCAGTGTACTGAGAGATCCTTCTTCATAGATCATACTTCTAAATATGGAAGTCTATTATCTGCAACCATATGACATGATTTCACAGCATCCAGTGTCAGCATATAAATATATACATACCTCATACCTTTTTCCCTTGAGTCATCTTGTAGCAATTTATCTAGAATGAAGAGCTTCATTCCCTTGGCCTGCTCCATCAATATGTCATCACATCCCAGAATTCTGTTTCCATGATGACCCTTGATTTTGATGACTGCTTTCCATTAGTAATGTTATCAGAGAGGTTTTCCCGGAGTTGATTCACTAGGAGCTCCTAACATGCTTTTTATCATGATGCTATAATATACATTGCTTCCTATCGTACTATTTTACAACCAACATAAATCACTTAAAGGAGAAGATGATCTCAATCATAGTATAGATCCCTTGCTTCTTCTTTCGTAGATTTCTTTGCATCAGGTCCTTCCCTCATGTCTGAGATATGGGCTTCTTCCCTCTTCCTCTTGTCCTTGTCAGATTTAGGACAATCTCTTTTATAATGTCCAAGTTCATTACATCCAAAGCATCATATGTTGTCCATGTTTCTTCTTTTATTCCGAGGACCAAATTTTCCGAATCTTTCTTTCTTCCTGTATGTGGCTGGAAAGGCTTGAATCTCTTCACTTGGTCTTGTATCGGCTTTGGCTTTCAGTCTTGTTTCCTCTATTTTACATAGAGACCATAAATCATTGAATGGTGTGGCTTCTTTCTTCCTGTATAAATTTGAAGTGATGTTTCCCCATTTCTTTGGTAGAGCATTCAACACCACTGTAGTCATCTCAGTGTCAGAAATTACTTCTCCCATTTCCTGCAGTTGATCTCTTATTTCAGAAATCCTCATAAAGTATGGAGTGATTCCTTCTTCCCTTGGAAATTTCATTTTATATAGTTCTTGTCTCAAAGAGATTGCTTCTCTTGCAGTACTCACAGAGAATAGCTCTACCAGTTTCTCATATATTTCTTTAGCAGACTTTAGTTTTGATACATAGGGGATGAGTGAGTCCTTGATGAATTCTATGAGAATCCTCTAGGCCCTGATTTCTCCCTTCATGTACTTGGCATGAATTGGAGCATCTTCTTTTGGTGGTTGAATTGTCGATCCATCGATGTAGTCCATAACTTCGTCTTCAATTAAATTCAAATTTGTCCTCTTCTTCCATGCGCTAAAGTTTGATGACCCAACCAGCTTGTTGCTTTCTTTGCGATAAGTCATCTTGACAGATTTAAGTAAGGTCATAGATACTTACTTGAGTAGAGTGGCTTGTAGCTTCCTTGATGATGACAAAGGAGTTAGGAGCTTTTTCTAAGATAGAAGTCTTCAATCTAGGTGTTCTTGAATCCTTGATGGCAAAGGATATCTTCAAAAGATGATGACCTCTTCAAATGTCTTGATTGAAAATCTTTGATGGTAAAGATTATTATCTTGAAAAGTTGATCCTTTGAATGAGATGAAAATATTTCTTGAAAATAGCTTGAGAGTTTTCCTTGCAAACTGATTTGAATTTTCACCCAAACTTTGATTTTTGCTTCCTGGAGTGTCTCTTTGTCAAGTAGCCCTTGAGTTCAGCACCTTAGCTCTAATACGATGTTGATAATTTGGAGGGTTGGAGATTAATTCAAATTCTCTTCTTGATAATTACTTGTGAGCTTACTTGGATTACTTATGTCTTTTCTTCTTTATCTTCATCAAGTCAATTATCAAAATACACGTGACACACAAATTAGGCTCCTAGAGCCAGGGAAATACCTCTCTCTCTTGGAGAGGAAAACCCACGGTAAATTCTTCTTATAGATCTTCAAATGACAAGTACCATGACCCAGACATAGACCCTTGACCTATAAATGCCTCCAAGACCTTGTTTTTACTATTTTTCTTGCCTTCAACACTGACCCTTCTCTTCTCCTTCAATCTGCACTGATCTGCACTAGTACTAGAGAGCTTGGTCTCTTATTCAACACCTAGATACTTGATCTTTTTCACCTAGTCCTTCTTAAAAAAGATCCACACTTTTTTCACTGTCTTTAACCTTTCATATAATACATGTTCTTGTCATAACTTGGTGACATACAATCGATAAGAAATCCTTTTCTTAACTGTATTCTATCATAGGTAAGTCCGCACTTTATCACAGATAGGATCTGCTCTTTATCACAGAGAAAAACCCACACTTCTGTTACAGAGATCCGCACTACACCTTTCTGCACTTCTTGTTTCAGGAATGACCACAGAGATCCACACTGCACCTTTCGGCACTGCACCTTTCCGCACTTCTTGTTTCAAGAATGACTGCAGAGATCCGCACTGCATCTTTCCGCACTGCACCTTTCCGCACTAAACTTCAGAGATAGTCCGCATTTCAGATACAGAGTGACTGAAAACTTCTGTAATTTCTGCGAGGTTTGCTGGGGTATATATAGTTGTTTTCCCCTGTATATAAGCTGACCTAACATGTGAACGATGTGACTATTTAGGGAGCTGACATGACCATTATGAGGCCGACTTCTCCAACTGTTTGAAGGCCAACTTGACACATTATTTAGGCTTGTATATCACCGTTGAATGAGGGCTGAATAATATCCATTCTTCCACTGTTTATTGGATTAGATCTTGGAGCATTCCATGACTACTAGGTTCTTCATATACATGACATTAAATACATTTATAAACCAAAGATAAACCCTAAATAGACATCAAAAAGAAGTCTATTAACCTAAGATAAAATCTTGCTCATGAAACCCATGAAGCAAGTCCAACAAATATACATTTTATTATCTTTGATTTTTTCTTTACATAAAATATATAATTACATAGTCAATATGAAGACCGACCTAGTTACACTTTTCAACACTGCGCAGAGGCAGAAGCTACGCAGGCCAGCCAAGAGCCCATCAGGGGCAGTGTAGAGGCAACAAGAGCCAAGGAAGGCTAACGCAGGCCCAGTTAGGGTAGCACAGGGGCAGTGTAACCCTTTCTAGGGTGACGCAGACCCTTCCTGAGCAGCGCAGAGGCTGACGCAGGCCGGGAAGGCTGACGTAGAGGGCTTTAGAGCAGTGTTGGGGTTTTGAGAGGTCGGAAAGGGGCTGAGTTCTGTAAATACCGTTTGAGGGTGTGAGTTAGTCAGATTTTCTCTCTCCAAGATAAAGGTATTGCTTCCGTTTACTTTTCTCTGTCGGGTTAACCGGTTTGGTGCCTAGATTTTTTGTACTTAGAATCTGCATAAGAATAAAAACCCTCTAGAAGCTAGCAGCACCGATTTTCCCGCATTGGGTTTTTCTGGGGATATTTATCTAGAAAATACTTGTGTGTCACTTTGTCTATGAGCATGTTATTCAATATTTGATCTGTATGTGTAGCCTGTTAATTGTATTTATTTCGATGTTAATGCTGAATTTTTTAGATTAATAACTTATGTAAGTAGGAGAAGTAAATCAAGATTTAACAGTAGGGTTTCTGTTTAGTAAATTTAGAAATTTTCACACCCGGTAATCTATGCACATGCGTAATGTCCCATCCTTATTCTGTGAAGCAAAGGGGCTAAAGCTAGGCCTAATGTGCCCAAGTGCCAACAACTCCTAAATGGCTCGCTCAATCTCATCCCTGTAGGCCTTGGGATGTCTATATGGAGTGGTAATAACTTCCTGTTCCCTTGGCTCTAGCTCAATCATGTGCTCAAATCCTTGGCCAAGTGGTTGCCCTAGTGGTATGTCCCCAAACACTACCAGGTACTAGTCTAGGATGGCCTGTATGTCAGGTTGTGGTGGCTTAGGTTGAACCCCAGCCTCTAAAACCGTCAACTTTACTACCCACTCGAAGTCCCCTTACCTCAAATCGGCCTCCATCCGGTGGGCCGGACCGTTTGTGGTGGGTATGAGTTGATGCCCCAGAGAACAACTAACTTGCCATCCGGCCCCATAAACTCCATCTCCAACTTCCTCCAATTCATAATGACTCATCCAAGAGAATAGAGCCACTAGACAACCATTACCACATTGGTCTCTGGTACATCCATCACGAAGAAATGATTCGTCACTGAATAGTTTCCCATGGTCACAATCAAAGCGGGGACATATCGTGTAAACTGCATGGTCCTATCCCCCGGCACAAGGACTGAAAGCCCCCCAAATTCCTCAGTAGTGATACCCCGCCTTTGAACCATCTGTGCATCAATGAAATTGTGGATAACCCCACTGTCTACCAAAACTGAGACATGTTGCCCCTACACTGTGGCTCTGATCCTCAAAGTCAAAAATTTAGGAACCCCATGTAAGGACGCAATTACCCCTCCTGCTGGTGCGAGAGGTGCTCCTGCCGATTGTGAAAATTTCTGAATATTACTTATGCAAAAACCCTTCTGTTTAATCTGGTTACACTTTTCCTACTTAATCAAGTTATTAATTTGAAATTTCAGCATTAACATCGAAGTAAACACATTAACAATTCTTCACAGATACAGATCTAAATTGAATACATGCACATAGACAAAGTGACACACAAGATTTGCTGGAAAAATATAATGCGGGAAAACTAGTCTTCTCGCTGTTGGAGGGAATATGTTATTAATTAGATTCTAAGTACAACAAGTCTGGGCACCTTACTGGCTAATCAGACAGAGAAAAAACAAGATCTGCAACAATACCTCAATTCCGGAAACGGAAAATTGGATTGATTCACACCCTCAAACGGGATTTACAGAACTCGGCCCCTTTCTGTCTTCAGAAACCCTAGCGTTTCTCTGAAGCCTTCTACGTCAGCTCTGCTAGCCTGTTGGTTCCCCTTCGCTGCTTAGGAGAGGGTTGTGTAATCCCAAACTGGGTTACGCTGTCTCTCCGCTGCCCTAGTTGGGCCTGCGTAAGCCCTGACTGCCTCCTGCTACCTCTGCGTTGCCTTTTCTGGGCCTACGTAGCACCTGAAGCCTCTGCGCTGCGCAGCTGCTGCATAATTGTTGTGTCGCTGCTACCTCCTCTACGCTGCTCTAATTGCTACTTCTCTGCCTCTTGTTGACTCTTGGCTCTGGGATCAGATCATCCCCTTAGCCAATACTACCCCTCGCTGCAGCTGAAACACTTTTGGAAATTCTTAGCAAACCACACCCTAGAATTCCAACTTAGTCTCAGTGCTCTGCCTCCATGTGTGTCACTTTGTCTATGTGCATGTATGCAGTTTAGATCTGTATCTGTGAAGAACTTTTGATGTGTTTACTTCGATGTTAATGCTGAAATTTCAGATTAATAACTTGATTAAGTAGGAGAAGTATAACCAAATTTAACAGTAGGGTTTCTGCATAAGTAATATTCAGAAATTTTCACATGGTATCGGAGTGATTGCAGTTCTAGCTGAATCACTGAAAAGAAGACTGAAGAATCCTTCTGTAATATCCCGGAAGGGAAATAGACAGTAATACGAGCATACGACAATATAGAAAATGCCAGAAATAGAACATAAAGCAAATACTCATAAAAATGCCGGGAATGCTAAGCCATTTTATTAATCTGAGAATATAATGAAATACAATAGATGATCAGAATGATAGCACCTATTCTTGCTCAAGGCAAGTGAAGAACTCTCTCAGAAAGACTGGAAATGGCTGCTATAAGAAACTGCGTCGCAGCTGCTGGAAAACTGCCGTAAAACTGCTGCTACTGGAATGGACTGAAACTAGGTGCTGATCCCCTTGCCGAAATGAGCTGAAAATCTGCAGACCACCTATACTCACCACCCCGGACAAAACCCAGAAACCATATCAAAAATGGTCAGCCTCCGAAAATCACCAAAGAAACCCTCCTCAAGGAATTACGCTACCTCTGCAAGGCTCAGCGCAGATGCCAAATGATACTAGCTGAAACTGTGCCACAAAATCCTCAAGAAACCTCCTACTGGCAAGACTGATCCTCTCCTCTGGATATCAACTGAAACTCCTGCTAGAAAACCCCGCACCGGAACACCTCCAAGTAGAATTGCGTCCTCTCTCCCAGGGACTGCGCAGTCACAAGAGAAGCCCAGCTCCTCAGCAAAACAACCAACCAAACCTCCCGCTAAAGACTGAAGAAATGACCTTACCCGAGCAGGCACTTGAAGTCCCCCGGGGCTAAGGGTGAGATCTCCGACCGGAGACACTCAACGCACTAAACAGTGCTGCAGACAAGCTAAACAACCAGCGTGCTCAAGAAGACAAAAGTCTAGCTCAAATATCATCAACAACAAGAATGCCCCAAATGAGGAGGCTCCTCCACCTTTTATAGCATTGGTTTCCCTCCAAAACTAACGTAGTCTCGCTCTCCTCCACGTGGTGTGTGGCCCCCCTTGGCTCCCCCCTTAAGTTACAACGTTGTGCTACTAGGAAGGTGTTTTATTCCACTAAAGTGAGTTAGACCCCCCTTTTACTCACTTTTTTATTTATCTACAAACCACATATGGCAAAACAATACAAAGTCGAATATTCCAATTCGCTGTCGCTAATTAGGAATATTACAGTCCCCCTCGGCAAAATGTTGCTTGCCCTCAAGTCACTGAAGTGATGGATGCTACAAAATCTGCTCGCTCTCCCAAGTGGCATCCTCATCCGGCAAAAATTGCTTGTCATCAAGCAACGCTTGAACAAGCCTCCTCTCTAGCTGATGCTCCCTACCGATACTGCAAAATGTGCCTGGGTCCCACTGAAACCTCTCTGACATCTGCATCACCCTGATACGAAGGGATATCTCAATGCCAGGATCCCAAAGTGACCTCTCACAGTACCAACCAACCAATAATCCTCCCGAATCCCATCGCCACCGTGGCCAATAATCGCACAAGTCCCACGGCTCAGACTGTGCACTGCCTCTAGCTATGACCAATGCTCTAAGAGGTGAAGACCACCAACAAGCATCAATGCTCTCGGGCTCTTGCTGCGCTGTACCTGTAGCTGCATATGCTACCCCTCCAACTGCATACCAACTCATCACCTCTCTCCAATCCAAGTTGTGACTCAATCCCATGTTGATCCTGCTCTCCTGAAATTGGGATGGAGTGCTGAAGAAACGATGTCCTGTGCCGCCCTGCCAGCTGGAATCTATAACCTCTATTATGTCCAAGGGCCCCTGCTCGACTGTGCTCCCTACGAAGAATACCGTACCATCAAGAGGGTACCAAGTCATGATCTCCCGCCAGTCCATCCTGGAAGTAGAATCCGCTGTAGCAACAACAACGGCATATGGAACATGCCTGGGATATTGCCGCCAGCCCATAATCAACTCCCACTGCTCTGCCCTGTCGGCCAATGAAAGCTGCCTATAGAAGGAAGCCCCTCTCTCTATAATGGGCCGAAGTGGGCAAGGTATGCTGCAAGCTCCATCGATGTACTCTTGGAGAGTGCTACCCACTAAAAACACTACAGCTCTGCTGACTGTGAGTACATCTATCTGCGCCTCATCCCTGTGTCGACCCACAGGTGGATGCTCCACCATATCCAACAGCTCCTGCTGTCTACTAGCCTCCTGCGGAACAATCCCATCAACCTCCAACACCTCCAGAGGATATGGATCTGCAACTGCTGTCACCATACTCGATGTCAATGCATCTGACTGTTCTCGCTCCCCGGAAGCGACCTCCACTGATCCTATGGACTCATATGAAGAAGAGTCGTCACCCTGGCATACAGAAGGAATGCCCTCCTGTTTTACCTTCGCCACCTCATCTGCACTGAATATGCCATCCACTCTCTCGATGAAGTGTAGATACAATGTCTGGAGTCCAGACGTATGCCGGGATGCTACCTCTGCTGAACCCAGTATCCTCTGCTCATGCATGATCTTAACATGCCCTGAGGGAAAAATGATGCATGTCTCCCTCATGACCTGCTCCCCAAGCGTAGGCCCAACAATGACTGATGTGCCACCACTGCAGAGGATCATCTCATCCCCTAACCTGTGGCTGTCAACTAGCGCTCCAACCCAGTGCCACTGCTGAGAAGTCTTTCCCCTAGTGTGCTGAGTGTCATCCAAATATCTTGGGTGAGCCTCGCGTATCCCGCTGCTCATGCCCAAAGTGCCAAAGGACAACAACAAAATCGGATGTGCCGGTGAGTGATGTAGAAGAGAGGCAGGTGTATGAGTCTCCACAGATACCGCCAAGTATCGCTCATCCATCTCCCCATCGATCCTGGGTGAACTACTCCCAAAGGTGAGCTCGGTGTCCCTGTCCATGAGTCTCCCTAGCGGCAATGCTCTAAGATCCTGCTGTGCAGCACTGTATGCCCTCGCATACCACTAATCATCCATGTACTCCTCGCCATGCCACTGCACACTGAGGTATACCCCTGTATACTGCTGGATACCCCATGCTACTGTCGTACCACCCAGTACCGTCTCGTGCCCTGACTGTGTCCAGGCATCGGTCACTCTTCGCGAGCTCTCAATGTGATGTAGGACACTTCTACTCCACAATGCAATCCCACACACTACGGTAGTACACCATGCAACTCCATGTCCACCGGCAGTCCACTGCTCAATGCTAGAGGCTCCCACACATCCCTGGATGTGATGATCTAGAGCTATGCCCCTACCTGTCGGACTACCACTAATCGGTATCATCGTCTCCCCCGTCGCATCACTATACCTGCCGACGAATGGAAAATCACTCCAAATCCTCCTCAAGGGGTCCGAGAAGTGAATCTCCCTGTGTGTCAGTAGTGTTACCACCACTGCTCGGCTCCGCTGCGTCCTCTGTGCCCCACACAATAGTGAATAATCCTTGGCCCCATACAAGGTGCCATCTGGTGGCCTGCCAATGCCACCTCCTCCGACAAGCTCCTGCCAAGGTGTGCTGACCACCCCGTGATCCCGTGTATGAATGTCATGCCAAGACAACCTAGGGAGTCTGCCCATAAACTGGTTGGCCACTGGAGCTAACCGAAACTGTACATGCTCTACTACTAGGCCAACTGTACTCTCCAAGACATAGTCAGCCGACCTGCCTAGGAAACGATAGGTGATCCCACCTGGATCCCAATGCCAATCTGGGGTTCCTGTATTCCCCATGCATAGAAAATCCTGCTAAGCTACACTCGGATCCATCACTATCTCCATAGCCCGCTCCACCGAGTACCAACTCAAGATCTCTCGCCATCCAACCTCAACATGTGGATGCTGTACCCTGTGCAACTCTGATCGTCTCATACCGCTATCCAAGTCAACATATGAGATCTGACTAGGTGGCTCTGCCTCTCTCTCTCCAACAGGAAGAGATGACCCAACAACACTGCTAGTCCCATCCATGCATGCCTGAAGGGGAATGATCTGACGCTCCAACGTGCCCTCTGATTGTACCATCAGGGAATCCAGTCGTTCCCCAATGCGGGCCAACTTGGCCGCCGACTCGGCACAAGCCACTCTCATGCCGTCCAGCTCCTTGTCCTGCAACAAAATGGCCTCCCGTACTGATGTGGCCTTCCCTTTGAAGACTCGAAGGTCTGTCCAAAGCCGATGATACCGCTGTCTGCGACCATCATCCAATACCTCTGTATCTCCTAGTGCCTCATCGAAAGTGGATACATCTCCTGATACCTCACCCATCTGTTGTGTGCTGCTACCACCCGAAGACTCGGACATGGCTCCAATCATCACCTCAATGGATGGCTCTACTGGGGTAGGCTCTACCTTCTCCACTACGATATCAACCGACACGATCAAGGAGGTCTCTAATGATGGTGAGACCTGTGTCACACTAGGTGTATCCTCGAACTCCCTGCAATCCTGTGTGTCCTCATCCTCCAAGTGCGAGGTAACCATTTTGATGGTTTCCCCCTCCGATACTCGGTCAAGCTGGAAAGAGGTATCCAACTTCTCCACCCAAGCTTTTCCCGAACGCTTGGATGACCCATCAAATGTCGGTAAATGGAGTCTGCTTACTATGTGCTGTAAGCCCCCGTCATGTGAGTGCCTGTTCCCACTGTGAAAGTTGCGGGGTTTGCTATCCCGCTGGAGATGAACAAAATCTCTGAATGAGATAAGATCTCTAAGCTCCGGCCCGTAAGCCCGGTACTCTGCAAGATAGGCGCCCATCTGGCCAGGCTCAGGCTCTGGCTCCTGCTGTGCTCCCGCCCTTGTGTCCTCTGCTAGGAATGTGGGCATAGTGGATCGCGTGGGTGCATGCGATGCCATAAAGGGGATAGCCTCACGCTCCGGCATATGGTGAGATGTGCCTGATCCCTCACCAACCTGAAACCCCCTTGGGATCTCACGCTGCCTAACCTCCATAGTGGTGATTCTCTGCCCCATCACCTCAATCTGCCTTAACAGATCCTGTGCTGATTTGAGGAGAATCTCCTCAAATCTCTTCGCACCATCATCACCTGCCATTGGCACTTTCTGCTATGTGTCTACAGGCTCCTCAGAAACTGCACGGCTGTGCAAAACCATACTACTACTTGACTTCGACCTCCGATTTACCCACTGAAAACTACTCAGAAAATTCTAGGAATTTGGGAAGGTGATCCTTGCCCAAAACCCAAAAAAACCCAGAAAACGTTTCTTCTAATTCCAACCTTCAAAATTTGACCCTTTATATTTTGGCCCTTTTTCCAATTTCGTTTTTGGTACTGCAACTGCTAGTGCTCTCCAAAATTCCAGCAAACCTCTGTATGATCTCTTTCCCGATGTCATAGACCACAGGCTGAGCCAGATCTATGCTCTGATACCACTGTAATATCCCGGAAGGGAAATAGACAACAATACAAGCATACGACAATATAGAAAATGCCAGAAATAGAACATAAAGCAAATACTCATAAAAATGTCGGGAATGCTAAGCCATTTTATTAATCTGAGAAATAAAATGTAATACAATAGATGATCGGAATGATAGCACCTATTCTTGCTCAAGGCAAGTGAAGAACTCTCTCAGAAAAGACAGGAAATGGTTGCTCTAAGAAACTGCGTCCCTGCTGCTGGAAAACTGCCGAAAACTGCTGCTGCTAGAATGAACTGGAAGCTAGGGGCTGCTCCCCTTGCCGGAATGAGCTGAAACTCTGCAGATCACCTGTACTCGCCAACCCGAACAAAACCCAGAAACCATATCAATAATGGTCAGCCTCCGAAAATCACCAAAGAAACCCTCCTCAAGGAATTACGCTGCCTCTGCAAGGCTCAGCGCAGATGCCAAATGAAAATAGCTGAAACAGTGCCACAAACTCCTCAGGAACCCTCCTACTGGCAAAGACTGATCCTCTACTCCGGGTATCAACTGAAACTCCTGCAGAAACCCCGAACCGGAACACCTCCAAGAAGAACTGCGTCCTCTCTCCTAGGGACTGCGCAGTCACAAGAAGAGCTTAGCTCCTCAGCAAAACAACCAACCCAACCTCCTGCTAAAGACTGAAGAAATAACCTTACCCGAGCAGGCACTCGAAGTCCCCTGGGCTTAAGGGCAAGATCTCCGACCGGAGACACTCAACGCACTAAACAGTGTTGCAGACAGGCTAAACAGCCAGCGTGCTCAAGAAGACAAAAGTCTAGTTCAAATATCATCAACAACAAGAATGCCCCAAATGAGGAGGCTCCTCCACCTTTTATAGCATTGGTTTCCCTCCAAAACCAACGTAGTCTCTCTCTCCTCCACGTGGTGTGTGGCCCCCCTTGGCTCCCCCCTTAAGTTACAACGTTGTGCTACTAGGAAGGTGTTTTATTCCACTAAAGTGAGTTAGACCCCCCCTTTTACTCACTTTTTTATTTATCTACAAACCACATATGGCAAAACAATACAAAGTCGAATATTCCAATTAGCTGTCGCTAATTAGGAATATTACCCCTTCCCGCAGAAAGCAGCAACGAAAGCAGCAGCAGCTGCAGAAAGTCGGAACAGAGAGGATAGCGTAGCAGCAGAGGGAAGCAGAGCCACACAGAGGCCAGAGTGATGCAGTCTCCATGCAGGCCCACATAGCTATTGCGAAGAGGCAGTCCAGCAACCGCTGGGATTGTCTGCTCACGCAGAGGCCAACCATGGTGACGCAGTCCTAAAGCTGTTGCTGATTCAGAGTGCTGGTAGCAGTGTTGCAGAGCTTTAGTAGTTGCTGGTGGGGTTAAATTTTTGAAGGTGCAGAAATTAGCCTGAGCACCAGTTGAGAAAGATCGGGAGGAGAACAACTTCTCAAAGGATTTCCAGCCAAATAAACCTGTAGTTTGATCAGAGGATCAAAGAGAGCTGATTCGTTGTGATTTGGCAGACTTCCAAGAGAGGAAGTCAGTTGTCAGAGGGAGCAGAGGGTGCCTTTCTCGCCAAGGAACCTAGATCCGAGTCTCTAGCATAGAGAGAAGGATTAGTTCAGACAAATTTGTTGAGCAGATGGCGCCTCACGGACTACGTGATCAGGATAGGTTGGACGGCCTATCCAACTTTGCAGACTGGAAGGCCAAAATTCTGGTAGTCATGGAGGTATACGATCAGAGGGAGCATGCAGAGAAAGTCCTGGCAACGCCAATCGATGCGAAGCTCCTGAAAAAGCATGAAGAAGCAGCATCACATGCCAGCGCTTCATCATGGACAGTGTCAAAGATCATGTAGTGCCTCACATAGCCGAGAAGACAACGACTCATGATATGTGGGTGGCTTTGACCTCACTATATGAAGGAAGATCCGTCTAGAGGAGAATGCTTCTGGAGAATCAGATAAGGTTATTCATGATGGCCAAGGGAGAAGAAATCGAACCCTTCCTTTTTAGATTACAGGCGATCAGGGATCAGTTGACTGCCATGGGAGTGAATGTGGAGGATGATGTGATGGTGAGGACTACACTCAATGCGGTCACAAAGGACTCGGAAACTTTTGTCCAAAGTATCTTGGGCAGAGCGGACCTTCCCAACTGGGACAGTATGTGGGCGATACTCCGTCAAGAAGAACTTCGTTAGTTCACCAAGAGATAGTACAACACCGGATCAAGTAAAGTGAAGAAGGAAGAGGAAGAAGATGCAACCTTGGCATCAAAGAGGTAGCAAGGGAGGAAGAAGCGTGATCTATTAAAGATCAAGTGTTTCCAATGCAGAGAACTAGGACATTTCGCCAACAATTGTCCTCAGAAGAAGAAGGACAAGGAAGCTTCTACCTCCAAGGCTACTATGGCGGACGATGGCTCCAAAGATGACGTAGCCATGAGCGCTCATTAACCACGAAAGTGGGGCGACATGGATCTGTAGAGCAGCTACAGAGTGGTGGCAGGATCCTTGAGTTGTCCACTCTTGGATCACATACGAGCTACGGGAGCCTTAAGACAGTAGCGGGCCAAGTGGAGCAGTGGGTGTAGAGAATCAAAGATGGAGGAGAGGCAGAACTGGATGTTGAGAGGGAGTAGTGCAGTGCAGATTTAGCAGTAGTGCAGCGTAGAGGGGGCTGATGTGACTTCAGCAGCGCAGTGCAGGCTAGCTTACGCAGAGTAGAGCTGCAACGTCACAGTGGCTTCAGAAGGACAATGCAGAGCAGCAGCCTATGGAGCTTCAGTGATGAGGATGTAGCCCAACTAACTTGTCTATCAAAGATTGAGCAGGAGCTTTCAGTGGCTTCTCTCAGCAACTAAGTTGCAGTGCAGCAGTTGGCAGCACGATGCCGCAGATTGAGAGGGAGCGGCAGTACAAATGTAGCAGTGGCGGTGGCAGTGTCATGGGAAACGTAGTACTGGAGAGCAATAACAACGCAGTGATGAAGGGCAGCAGGCCAACCATCAGCGCAGAGACCCACACCAGAGATCAGTGCAGAGCTTTGGGGTGAAGCAGTGTTGTGCTAGAGCACTTTCCTCACTAAGAGGGAGTGTTGAGATTTTTTGGTGTTGGGGTAGCTCCGGATGTGCTCTAGCTCCCAAACTTTGTGGAGGGACTAGAGTACATGAGATCTCCAAGACCCAGAAAGGGATTTGACAAATTCCATCCGGTTTGAGAGAAAATTAATTAATTAATATTTTTAATCAAGGACCCTAAGTCTAACTTAGGAAAATTAAAATATTAAAGGTAATTAATTTAAACATGTGATGGAAATGACTTAAGTCACACGTATCAATCTTTCTTTTAATCTTAGCCGTTGAATCAAGATTAGATCATCGTTGGTTTCCCAACGAGAAAAGTATAAAGGAAAGGCTTGGGGTCAGTTGGAACACACACACAGAGGCAAAGCACTGAGACTAAGCTGGAATTCTAGGACGTGGTTTGCTAAGAATTTCTAGAAGTGTTTCAGCTGCAGCGAGGGGTTGTATTGGCTAAAGGGATGATCTGATCCCAGAGCCAAGAGTCAGCAAGAGGCAGAGAAGTAGAAGTCAGAGCAGCATAGAGGGATAGCGGCTACGTAGCAGTTACGCAGCAGCTGTGTAACGCAGAGGCTTCAGGTGCTACGCAAGCCCAAAAAGGGCAGCGCAGAGGCAGCGGGAGGCAGTGAGGGTTTACGCAGGCCCAACTGCGGAAGCACAAAGACAGCATAACCCAATCTGGGGTTATGCAGCAGGGGCACCAACAGGCTAGTAGAGCTGACGCAGAAGGCTTTAGAGCAGCGCTGGGGTTTTTGAAGACAGAAAGGGGTTGAGTTCTGTAAATCTCGTTTGAGGGTGTGAATCAATCCAGTTTTTTGTCTCCAGAACTGAGGTATTGTAATAGCCTTGATGATAGATTTCTTTATTCTTTTCTTAGTTTCAGTCTTAGTTTCAGAGAATTTCAGAGCTTAGCTAAATTAATTAACAGAGAAGCACTACTGTTCTAAGGATTATTCCAAGTTTATGTAATTTAATTAAGACAACAATTACAAACTATCATTTTCCCTTTTTAATACAGTTTAAGAGATCATTTTCATGCATATATCTAAGCATATATAAACAGGGATCAATAGAAATACGATTTCATGCAGTTCCGGAATGAAATTTCAATTTTAGCTACATGGGAAATACCTGGAATGCAGTAGACGAATTAATGGGGCGTTCCTCAGGTACTCCTCTGCTGGACAGAACGAACAGATCACAAAAACAACAATCCTCCCAGCCGATCTAGGAACAATCCTAGACCCAGAAGAGTGATCTTCTGCCCCCGTGCCCAGAATCCCAGAACGGTGAAACTCTCTTTTCAGAACTCTGCGTATCCTTCAATCCATTTGTTCCCAAATGTAGAATTTTTCTTCTCTCCAACCGTCCCCTTCCTCCTTCACATCCACCCCCTTATATCCATCTCCCCACCGCCTTCAACTCCCGAAGATATTTATCATATTTATGAGGGTCTACAACCATTTAAGGAGACCTTATCTTCATTTAAGGGGACAATTAATGTTGAGATAAGGTTTTGGGATAAAGTGCATCAAATATCCCCATTGAGTCCTCATCCAGTTACGTACATGTGATGTTTTTATGGAAAGCTCAATTTGTATTATGTTTGTTTAATAACTTAATTAATTGGCTTAATTTAAATTATTTTATTTATAAATTAGGAATGAGTATGGTGACTTTATGCTTGCTTATAAATTAATTTATTTTCCTTAATTAATTTATATTATTATTATTTTATTGGTTCATCCTCATATAATTTTAACGGTTATCCTACTTATCACTTAGGTATGGGTCATTACATACTTCCTCCCTTCAGAAAACTTCGTCCCGAAGTTAGGGTTTCATATACTCATATTGACAATTATATTTTTAGAGATTAGGGCACAAGTGAGAAGGTCTGTATTTTTAAGATTGAATTTCGTTTGAATATGCATGTTTCTTTTTCTTTGTAATTTATTTGTTACTTCACATCTCAACTGCCTCTGCAGACTATTCTAAAATCATCCTGTCCTTCCTAATCTCTTCCATTCCCTTCCTATCCGTCCTCTACAGGAATATGACATGGCATCAGTTTTATTGATCCATTCATAAACCTTAAGGATATCAGCCTTGATTATATCGATCTGATATGCTTGTAGGCATCCGGCAGTCATCATCACACGTCTAGGGGAGCGTGACTCGCACATTCCTCCCATGACTCCAGGTATTGGAGGATAAACAGTGAGCAACACCTCCACCCCTCCCAGTAGAACCAGGGTCCACACCCTATCATGGAATCACATGGAGTTTCAATGTTCTGGGATTCTGTCATCGCGTCTATTGTTTCGGTAACCTGTGTTCTGCGAAGTAATCCCTGGTACACAATCTGCAATGTAAACACTCGTACACATATTACAACATATGCGTCTATATTGTTCATAACCAATTGTTACCCATATAACAACCTTTACATATTCAAAATACTTTGATATTTATGATATTAATCCTAGAACTTACATAAAAGAAAATTTGTTTACATAGGTATCAAGATGTCAAATAAAATTTTTCATTTCAGACACTGCTTCTGTTTAGTTCATACATGTTCTTTTTATGATGCATTGTTTTACCTCTTTCAATCTATATACCAATATATTTCACTTTTCATATTCAAAATGTAGTTACCCTTCTATTTCCTTTCTTTTGATCATATTTGAAATGTAAATGAAATTCATCAACAGGTAGTTTCATCTATAATATTTAATCTATGATTTCATATTCTTGCAATGTTAATTTAAATGACATCTCGCACATCGATGTCCATGCACCAGTAAATTCTAAACCAACAGCATATATCTTGTATCAATAAAGTGAAGTAGCATTCTATCTTTATGAGTATCCATGTACCAGTAAAGTAAAAATCATCTTTACATAGTATTTCAAAATTTCAAGTGTCAAAATAGAGCAGTCATATACATAAAAGTTTTCAGTTCTCAAAATTTAGCATAAGCTGGGGTAATTCTGGCAAAAAGTCTCAGCATCCTCTCAAGTCGTTGATCCAAGATTATACTTGTCCCACTGGACTTTTACTTGGTCTATCTGGCGGTTCCTGAGCTGTCGAACCCTACGTTCCAGAATACGTAATGGTTCGACCGTTAGGGTTTCCTCGTCCGATACCTGCAGTCCCTTCCATTGAAGGTCATGAGATTTATCAGCAATATAATGTCGCAAGGCAGATACATGAAATACATTATGAATTTTGTGCAGGTGGGGTGGCAGTGTTAGACGATAAACGACAGGTCCAACTTTTTCCAGGACTTCAAACGGTCTTATAAACCGGGGGGATAATTTTGTCCCTCTCCCAAACCGAATGGTGCTCTTATTTGGTCTGATGCGGATGAAAACCTGATCTCCTACTACATAGCTTCTATCTGTCCTGTGAGTGTCCGCATAACTTTTCTGTCTATCCTGGGCCTCTTTTAACCGTTGTCTAATCAGTTTTACCTGATCTTCCATCTCTTGGATCAAGTCTGGTCCGATGATTATCCGATCTTCTAATCTGTCCCAACTCAACGGCGTTCTACAAGGTCTTCCGTATAAAGCTTCAAATGGCGGCATCCCGATTGAACTATGATAGCTATTGTTGTAAGCGAATTCTACCAAGGGTAAGTAGTTTTCCCAACGTGACTGTTGGTCCATAACATACATCCGTAGCATATCCTTGAGTACTTGATTTACCCTTTCTGTCTGTCCATCGGTCTCCGGATAATATGCTGTACTCAAATTTAACTGAGTTCCCAAGGCCGACTGCATACAATTCTAGAACCTTGATGTGAATCGAGGATCTCTGTCGGATATAATTTTCTTAGGTACTCCATGAAATCTGATGATTTCATTTATGAATACCCATGCTACATCAACTATTTCATAAGTATCTCTTACTGGGATGAAATGGACGCTTTTTGTTAATCTATCCACCACAACCAGAATGGCATTATGCTTTTGTTGCGTAAGAGGCAGCTCAACGATAAAATCCATAGAAATTATCTCCCATTTGGCCATAGGGATGTCATGAGGTTGTAAGAGACCTACCGGGTGACGGTGATCAGCGTTTACCTGTTGACATTCAAGGCACCTAGCAACAAATTGGACAATGTTATTTTTCATGCCTGACCAGAAGAAGAGTCTCTTAGTGTCAGCATACATCTTCTTAACCCCATGATGTGCACAATATGCTGCTCGGTGTGCTTCCTTCAAGATGGTGTTTCGGAGATCTCCACTGTCTGGTATATACATCCTTCCGTGAAATCGTAGAATTCCGTCTTCCTCCAACTCATACCCTTCGAACTTAGGTTCCTTCAAATGGTTGCTTTCGAGCGCTGACCTTACTTTTAAGTACCAACTATCTCTTACGAGATGTTCAAGCACTTGATTTCTCAAGTTCACCCGGATAGGTATGAGGGAGAAGATTCGAGGTCTTCTACTTAATACATCTGCTACCACATTCTCCCTCCCTTTTATATATGAAATTGCAAAATCATATTCGCTTAGGAGTTCACTCCATCGTCTTTGTCTTGCATTCAAGTCTCTTTGGGTGAATAAGTACTGCAAACTTTGGTGGTCACTTTTAAGCACAAAGTTTCTCCCCACCAAGTAATGTCTCCACATCTTTAAAGCTAAGACCACCGCGGCTAACTCCAAATCATGCGTAGCATAAAGTTCTTCATGGGTTTTTAATTTTCTCGAAGCGTATGCTATTACGCCTCCTTCCTGCATTAAAACTGCACCTAACCCTTGCTTAGATGCGTCGGTACATACAGTAAAATCTTTATCCATATCAGGTACTCGCAAAATCGGTGCACTAGTCAATAATCTTTTGAGTTCAGAAAAAGCTTTATCACATTCTTCAGTCCATTCATACTTAACACCCTTGCGTTGAAGGTTTGTGATTGGTTTTGCAATTTTGGAGAATCCCTCCACAAACCTTCGGTAGTAACCTGCTAAACCCATAAAACTACGCACTTCATGTGCATTTTTAGGTATCGGCCACTCCCTGATTGTATTGACCTTTTCAGGATCTACAGAGATTCCTTCGCCAGATATGATATGCCCTAAGTAATGAATTTCCTTCTGGAAGAAATCGCATTTGGATAATTTTCCATATAACTTGTGCTCTCTGAGACACGATAACACTATCCGAAGATGCTCTTCGTGCTCCTTCTCATTCTTAGAGTAAATGAGAATATCGTCCAGGAAAACTTGTACAAATTTGTCGAGATATTTGCGGAGAACGCTATTCATAAGGTTCATGAAGACTGCAGGTGCATTGGTCAACTCAAATGGCACCACAATAAATTCATAATGCCCGAAGCGAGTTCGGAATGCAGTCTTGGAAACATCGCTTTCGCTAATCCTGAGTTGATGATAACCCGATCGCAGATCGATCTTTGAAAATACTGTAGCTCCTTTCATTTGATCGAAAAGGTCGTCAATGCGAGGCATTGGATACCTATTCTTTAACGTGGTCCGGTTTAAATCTCGATAGTCCACACACAGTCGTAATGAACCATCTTTCTTCTTGACAAAGATTACTAGAGCGCCCCAAGGTGAAACACTGGGTCGAATGTGCCCTACATCTAACTGTTCTTTTAGCTGTATTTGCAACTCTTGAAGTTCTGGGGCAGTCATTCGGTAAGGAGTTTTGGATATAGGTTCCGTACCAGGTTTCAACTCAATGGTGAGGTCTAGCTCTCTCTGAGGAGGCAGTCCAAGTAGTTCTTTTGGAAAAACATCCGGAAATTCTGATAGAATCGGATATTGATCTAAGGAAGGCCCTCTTTCTTTGCTTACCATTTGAACGGCATACACTTGACAGCCCTTCCTCAAGCACCGCTTCATCTGCATGGCTGAGATGAAACGCAAGGATACCTTTCTCTTAATACCTTGAATTTGGATTGTCTCACCCATATCATTTACGCAAAGTATTGTTTTCCCGGAACAATCTACCCATGCTCGATGAGACTCTAACCAATCCATTCCTATCATCAAGTCGTAAGTTCCTAGGGCCGTGACATATACTTTTAGCTTGGTCAGACAGACTCCTAGATCAACTTTGCAATCTTCCACACATAATTCTACCGATTGAAGGTCTCTTGAAGCCATTTCTACCTGTCTAAAATCGTCTTGTTTGCAGGCTGCCAACCCACATTTACTCAATGCATAAGATGAAATAAAACTATCAGTAGCTCCAGTGTCAAACAAGATTTTGATTTTTACTCCATTGATTGTACCTGAAGATTCCACTACCGTGGATTGATGCGCTGCTTGGTTGTTGTGGACGACAACATGGATTCTGTGATTGCTCTGAGCATCTGACGATGGTTCTTTTCCTGTTCGCCGCGAGTTTTCCAGTTCTTTTCCTGTTTGCCGCGAGTTCTCCGGACAATCCCGTCAAAGATGGGGTCCTCCACATCCCCAACAGTCCACTCGGGTTGGTCCTTTTGCGCTAGACTGAGCAATCCCCGACCAAGAATTCTGTCCCCTGGTGCTGCTTCCTCTCCCATTCCTTCCCCGATTACCAGTCCCTCGAGACCTCCAAGTACTGATGTTTGAGGACCCGGAAGCTATTGCATTTATGGTCCTAGGAGCTCCTGCCCCCGCTCCTCTTGGGGTAAACTTGTTGCCATAAGGAGGTGGTCTCGAGTTATTTCCTCGGAAGAAATTTCGGGGAGTCTTTCTTGTAAATGCCTGCGATATTGATTCAGCTGGCCTGAAATCCCTTTTTATCCCCAGATGTTCTTCTGCATAACGAGCACATTCCACTGCCTCTGCCACCGTTGGTGGTTTCCACATTCTTACCATGGCTCGGATCCGAGGATTTAATCCAAATATGAAACGCTCAGCCTGACGTTCATCCGTGTCTAGATAAGGAACATATTTTACAAGTTCCATGAACTTTGTCTCGTATTCTTCCACGGTTTTACCCCCTTGGGTTAGAGTATGGAAGGCTCCAGCTTGCTGCTCTTGAAAGAAAGGTGGCAAGTATTTCGCACGGAATCGGTCCACAAACAATTCCCAAGGAACGGTATCTGAAGTGAGATGCAACTGTTTTTCCATATTCCCCCACCAAATCAGAGCATTCCCCCTGAGTTGGAAAACAACGATCTTTGTTTTAGACGTCGAAGAATATTCTCTTAATGTGAAGCATCTGATCATCCCTTCCAACCATGCTTCGGCATGTTCTCCAGCTCGTCCTCCAGAGAATTTCGGGAGTTTAATTTTTTGCAGTTCCTGTGAAATATCTTCTCTGTGAGGTTTGTCAACAAAATCTTTCGGCCTTTCTGAATGTCTTTCCTCTGACTGACGTCGCTCCTCCTTGTCCCTGGTCGACTGCGACCCTTTCAATGTTTCCATAATGGCTTCTAAAGAGCTCATCACAGTAGTGAGATCGGGCGGAGCAACAGGCGCTGACGGTGATCTTGAGGGTGGTGAAGGTGATGGTGAAGGTGGAGGTGGCGGCGCTGCATTTCGCTGGCGCTGCCGCCTTTGGTACGTGTTCAACATGGTGATTTTCCTGAAATACACAATAATAAATTCATGAGGAGTGGATAAATTTTCAGACTGACAAAATATAATTTTCGCAAGATTAGAGCTGGCATACGGGTATAGTTCTTTTGCTATTTTACCTGCAGGCAGGTTTTACTGGTACCGAGGTCAAGGAGGGTGGCAACGCTACCTCTTTGTCCTATGCAGGGTAATATATGCTTACTAAATCTACAGTGGAATGCAAGGTTTTCCTAGATCAAAGTGTTAGTCTGTAGAGATTGTTTTAGTCCTGGATGCAGTGATAGAAATGATTTATTGATTTCAGCTACTTATGACTAACTAACACTTGAATATTGATTTTCTTTACCCTTGTGATTCTCCCCGTCTGCGTAAAAAAATAAATGAGACTAAAATTTTAATTATTTTTGTACAGAATCAAACTCTAATTTAATTTATAAATAGTGCTAATCAACTTTTATTTAGTTTGATTCCGCACGTTGGATAAATAATTATTATGCATATAACAAAATAGCTTTATTATTCCCTTTTTAACCGTGAAAGCATTTTAAACTTTTACATCACATATATAAAAGCTTAACTCACAACTTTCCACATGCAAGGTTATTTAATAGGCTATTTAATTCCAATCCAACGTGAAATTTAAATTTTTCCTAATTTTAACTATAGTTTTTAATATATTACACATACTATCATAGCACATAAATGTCAAACTTTATTTAATGATACCCCATAGTATAAGATTTCGCACCCTAACTTAGATCCTAAAATATACATTTTAAACTTTAATTTGCCCTATCATATTCGGACTTGAATTTGTTTAATATATGCGGATTTTTATAATCTAATATGTGGGGATAAATATTATTAATTTATCCAGAATTAAGTGCTCATACCCCAATTCATAATTCACCTGATATGTGATATATTTAAATTTATGTTATAATTTATATATATTAATATTTTATTTAAATCCAGATTTCTTATAAACCCCTTAAAGTCGTTACATCTGCTTTTTTATATTTCAACATATGGTGGAGGTTTTATTATATAATACGTATGGCATTAATTTTATGGAGCATAATTTACACTATACTATATATATGTTTAACCAAAAAGATATATATATATATATTTCAAACCGAATGATATATATTTTAACCCATAATACATATTTAAACCAAATGAGAACAAAATGAGATTTATTTAAATCATATGAGATATAACTCAAACCCCGACCTCCTCCTTTTAACACACGATTTTTATTTTTGAGCGTATTAAACCTAAGTTCCATTCAACCCGAACCATGTTATTATTTAAACGTGGAGCATATTTATTACATACGGCATATTATTATGGTTCATAATGTCAAACATTACAAAGGTCCGACAGATTATGCAGCGGATACATGAGTCATATGTTATGGCCATTGTCGTATCCATATGTGGTTATAAAACCTTGGTGCCTGTATATGTTGTTTATGCGTATCGATACCGTTAGGCGTAGCGTACATATCGTTATGCGTATCGATGCCAACTGTAATAACCTTGTGACTTGGCATATGTGTAATAATTTGCCAATTCGGACCATATAAATCAGACCTTCGAAATGTTTAAAATTTTTACTACGCAGGTATATAATCGTTGGTTTTGTAATACTTTATGAAATATACGTGAATTAAACTCTAAGTTTGGATTGACAATTTCCGGCAGCCCAGAAACTAACGGGAACTGTGGCGGAGTTTATGTATTCAAAACCCAAATGAGATATATATTTTAAAACCATACCTTTGAAAAACCATACGATATAATTTATAACTGTTGGAACACCTAATCCTCTATGGGTAGGTGTGGAATACGAAAAGTCACAATGGAGTCCAAGTGACCTTGGAATGTGAAACCAAGAGTCACACCATTGTACTATAAATGTACATCTTTGTATAATGGAAAATATGAGCTGCACTCTTATCCTTCATTGTGTTGAGTTTCTCTTGTGTGTGTGTGTGCTCATCTTCCTCATACACCATGTGTGTGCTTCAACATGGTGTTTAACATGGTATCAGAGCGGGCGATTGCTGGCCCTGCTCCACTTTGAATGAGCCATTTGTGTTTATGGCCTATGCATATCTGCAAAAATTGTTGGTTTTTTTGCAGCACTCAAGTGTTTGTAGCAGTGTTTTTGCCACATTCAGAAAGTGGTTTTGGAGAAGGAGCAGCATTCAGAAGGAGCAGCATTCAGAAGAAAGAGCAGCATTCAGAAATCTGCTTTGAAGAAGAAGAAGCATTCAGAAATTGGTTTTGAAGGAAAGGCAGCACTGCCCATCTGAAGGTTTTCATTCTCATTTTTCCTGCAATTTCTATTAATTTCTGCATTGAAGAGTTGCTGGAAAACTCTGTTTAAATTGAGTTTCTGAAGAAGAAGAAGTTTCTGGCTTTTATTGCAAAAGAAATCTGAGTTTTTTCCGCTGGAAAATTTTTCATCTCTGCATTTTCCTGTTGTTGGGCTACTGGAAAGATTTCTAGATTTGCACTGAAAGAAATCTGAGTTTTTCTGCTATCTACATTTTCTGCTGCTTAAATTAAATCTGCTCTATATTTGGAAGAAAAGAAAAGTCTGTTGTTGCCATCATTTTTGCAATCTCTGCAAACTATTTTACTCCTCTCTCTGCTGTTTTAAATTTAAAAAAAATAAAAAAATAAAAAATAAAAATAAAAAAATCTCCTGCAAATCTCTCCACTTACCATCCTTCCCCAACTCACAATCTGCGCCCTCAAATCTAATGCTCACACCTCCACATACAAATTCCGCCCTTACAGCATTTTACTACATTCCCTGCGCTATTCACTACGCCACTCGCACCCTACTCTATACGCCTCTTCCCTACGCTACTGGTATCTCCACACATCCCATTACCCCCGAGCTCGCATCCACCTATACCTCACCTCAATCCCACGTCCCTGCGCTATCATAACAGCCGGCCCTCTCAAACGCTCATAGCGCTTGCCCTACCTCTCAATGCACACACCCTCCCCCTCACAACGCTCAACCCACGGCCCATACATCTCCGTTAGCCAACTCCACTCTATACCTGCATCTACCAAATCCCAGCTCTTACGCCCACACATCCTCACACAACACTCCCACCCTGCATCTGCTCGCTCCAAAGCTCAAACCGCACTTACAGCCACTCTCCCTACGCCTCAAACTCTACCCTCAGCGCGACTCCTTACCCACCTACCTTACGCAGCCTCCACCGCCAGGTTCACACGACTCTCGGGCTGGCTCATTCCCTCCCACGCGCCTCTGGCCTCCCTACCTCCCGGCCTTCCTCAACGCCTCTTCCCCCTGTTCGGCCGGCCACCTAACCCTTCACATCCCTCGCCATTTCATACAAGCCACCCCCCTCACCGCTCACACACCCAACGCCTCCCTTATCTCTCCGGCCCTCTCCCTACTTGTTTCTCTATACGCTCCCACTACCCATTCCGCCCCCTATGCTTACTCCTACGCTACGCTATGCCCCTCCGCTCTAATATCCGACAACTACATACTCCCGCCTCACACTATAAGAATTTTAACTCAGTCCTTTTTAAAATTTTTAAAATTTCTTTTAATATCCATGCCATTGGCCATACGTCCCACCCTCTCACAATTTCGTTTTTAATTTTTACTGCCCCCATTTTAATAATACCGCCCCTCTCCACATTAATACCGCTCTCCCCTCCCATATATCCGCTCACATGCTCTCTTTTGCTTAAACGCCCACCCTCTGCATCGATTTGCCCGCCCTCTTAAAAACTCTAAAAAAAAAAAAAAAATTAACTCGGCCTTTTTAAAATTTTTAAAATCTTTTTAATATCAAAACCCCCCAATATAATACCCCTCTCCCATTTCATTACAATTCCCTCCTCTTCTTATCTTTTTAATTATTTTCCCTCCCATTTCAAATAAATTCCCCATATTCTTTAAATTCCCCCTCTTTTTAATTAATCCACTTCCCCTTCATTTTTAATTATTCTCATTTAAAAAAAAAAAAAAAAACAGCAGAGAGAGAGAGGAGAGAAAAAGAGAGAAGACAAGAACAACAGAAATAAAATGAAGAAAATGACATGTGAGCAGAATTGAAGAAATGACATACATATAGAAGAAGAAAGTGAAATTTTACATTGTGATTTGTGGCATTGATTTGAAAAGTGATTTTTTGAAGAATTTCACATTTGAAGACAAGTTTGCCATCATTGAAAACAGCTCCTTGAAGAAGATTTCAGCTGCTTTGAAGCCTCCTTGCATTAGTGTTTCAACTGCACATATTTTGCAGAGATATTGTATTGCTTTGACATTGTATTTTGAGTGGAATTTGTAGCTTCTTCATAGCTGCAATCAGTACTTGAGTTGTTGAAAAATTGTTGATTGCCCTCCATCATTTGAGGAGCACACTTTGTACTTTGAGAATTTCTTGAGTCATTTGTATTTGTTGCATCACATTGTAAACGGGTGCATTTTCGGTTGAAGCCGACACCCTTTCATTTTTTGAGCCTAAGTTGTTGAAATGGCCAAAATCAATGAGGCATTAGTGTTGTTGAATGACCTCATTCATTCAAATGTTGATGATGTGATAAAAATGAGCAAGAATGCTCTTTGTAACATTCAGAGTTGTTTGTTAGATGCACATGAAAAGATTGAGTTTTTGCAGTTGGAAACTCAGCTTCAGCAAGATGAACTTCAGCGAAAGAGTCACCATTCTGAACCTGTTTCTGTTCAGAAGATTGTGAAGGACTCTCATCAGCAGCAAGAAGATAAAGTTCCAGTTGATTCACATTCAGTTCCTTGTACTAGAGTAGATGTACATGCAGATGCAGCAGTTCAGCCTGCACTTCCTAAGCCCATCATCAGACCTTGGGAAGAGCTTGTCCACAACAAGCACCGAACTGGTCTTGGATATGACAAGGATGTGTCCTTTCATATTCCGGACTACACCAAGCCCATCATATTTCAGAGTGCCGGATTCATGTATGACAGTTCACCTGCAGCTGTTCCAGATCCTGTTCCACTTCCACAACAGATTGAGAAATGCCAACACTGTGATCGAGTTGGCCATATGAAAGATCACTGTTTTGATCTTCATCCATGCAAGCACTGTGGTCGGCACACCCACTCTTCAGACAGATGCTTCAGACATAAGCCTCCTGCAAGAACCAAGATTCATCTTGGATGGATCGCTTCTTGGCAATGGGCATCAACAGCCAAGAAGATGTTTACGACACATGTTAGAACTTGTTCACGGATATTGAACAAACTTTCAGTTGAGTTTTCGCCATCATCTCACCTTGTCCCTGACAGGAGGGAAAATGGTGGTCATGTACAAGCTTCGACGACAGATCAAGCGAGCCTGAGCCACAATCTCTCATTCCATGTTCAAAGTTGTAGCTAGCAGTTCAAGCGAGCCTGAGCCACAATTCGTCATTCCGGATTCAGAGATGTAGCCAGAGATATGGATGCCCATGAGCATACCTTCGGTTGGTGGATAACATAAAATCATCATTTTCGGTTGGTGGATAACCTAAAACCATCATCTTTGGTTGGTGGATAACCTAAAACCATCATTTTCGGTTGGTGGATAACCTAAAACCATCATCTTTGGTTGGTGGACAACCTAAAACCACCACAGGTAGTAGACCTCCCTTCTTTTAGGTCGAAGGTCTCCCTTTTATATGAGGGACAATTCCTCTAGCAGAAGCCTTCAGCTTCTTGCCAGTTTTGGAAGAGTTCCGAGAACTGCAACAAGTTTTGCGTTCCAGTGTTTGTGGTCATCCTAAAACCACCTCTTTTTTCCAACATTTCAGAGAGTTGATTCAGCCCAAGCGCTGCCATGCATACTTTGCAGATTTGTATTACAACTCTTTTCTTGGACTCACACATACCCCTTCGGATTAAGGGGGGATGTTGGAACACCTAATCCTACATGGGTAGGTGTGGAATACGAAAAGTCACAATGGAGTCCAAGTGACCTTGGAATGTGAAACCAAGAGTCACACCATTGTACTATAAATGTACATCTTTGTATAATGGAAAATATGAGCTGCACTCTTATCCTTCATTGTGTTGAGTTTCTCTTGTGTGTGTGTGTTAATTTCTCTCATACACCATGTGTGTGCTTCAACATGGTGTTTAACAATAACCGACAATATAAATGATTTTCCGTGTTCTACAATTGACAACGACCCATACTCTGGCCCGACCACGACACCTCAGTGAAAGAGTTTGCCTCGGTGCCAAGAGCTCCCATAAGCACGATAGCTATGTTGGGCGGTGTGGGTGTAGCGGTTATTGACTAATCAAAGATATTAACAGCTGTAATGTAATATTCCCAATTAGCTTTGCTAA